>JASUUF010000195.1:6377857-7651428 GCA_030449835.1 Clausena lansium
TCAAGTGGTTATAGAAAATGCACTGACTTGCAAACTAGGAAACCTATGCTCATTTTTGTTTTTTCCAGTAAATCTATTCAGGCTTCTTTGTTTATTTTCTTTGGTGGGAGGGAGGGGAGTACTTACTACGTATGTCGGCTATTGCGCGTGCATGTTGGCGGTTAACTGGAGAATATGCTTTTTGTTTTTAATGATTTTATTAAAAAGTGTTTCACTTTTGTCTTTTGTCTTTGTCTGGCAGGATTGTTTTTTCTCCTTTGTGGCTATTTCATGTGGTTGCAGCACGAGGCAGGTTTTCCTTGCCAGCTCCAGTGATGCCTCATGATCGCCAAGTATGACTTAATTTCTCAATCTTATTTTGGATACTATTTCTCACTTTGCAATTTATTTATCTGATTACTATAGTGACCAAAGATTAACCACTTTATTCTGTTGGACAGTGGGCCCCATCTCATGCCATCATGGCAGCACCGCTGCTTGTTGCATTTGAATTACTGCTTTGCGTACGTCTTGAGGGCGCTTATGGTAACTGTTCAGCTTCCCCCACAACATAATCTTGTCCAGCTGCTAATGGGGATATATTCAATGCTTCTTTTCTAAGCATTTTATATTTTATTTCTTCATGCAAGTTAACGCTGACAGAGTAGGATTATTAGAATTAATCATGAAATTTGTTTAACTTTGCTGACCATAAATTAACATGTTAATGGACTTTAACGAATGTCTATATTAGTATTTCATTGGTTAAAACCCTGTATTGGTTATTCTGCAAAGATTAAGACTCTATCAACCTTCTTTCTCTATCTACAAGGCCAATAGGTTTAGCTAGGGCATTTATAACACGGCCCATATAAGCCTCAGTTACTGACGTCTGAGAAATTTTTCCTGTTGCTAATGTATTGCAGTTGTAAACCTGAAGATTATCTTTCTGCCCTTGCTGGCATTTGAAACAGCTATTTTGATTGATAACATCAGGTAATATCCTTTTTCTACCTGTAAGGTTGTCATTGATTAGTGTTGTTGCGACCATTTCCATTACTAGCATTTATTTGATCATTGTGCTGATGATATTTTAATATCCTGCAATATCTAGGACTCTAAACTTAGAAGAATCCAGGAAGTGTCCTAACAAACTCCTCTGACCCACCTGCACTACAATAGTTGAGCTGTAATAAAACCACATGTTATTTACCATTTCTAATAAAAACTCTTCTCTTTTGTAAATACTTCCTAAATATCCGATGGCTTCCCTATCTTGCCAAACTTGAATTGTCGAGTAAGTTTGGGGAATCTTTGTCACTAAATCAAATTAAAGTATATATGTGATTTCATCAATAACTTCCTATATAAAATTAACCAAAAGCATGCTTTCTTTTGAATAGTGGTAGAGGAATGAAAACAATATTTTAACAAGTGTGGGATCTAAGTTTCAATTCTTTATTCTGCTCAAAATTTTGTTTATCATATTTTCTCTTGCCATGGTAACCAAATGCTTGCTTTAGTATAGGATGTGCAGAGCTTTAATGCCTGGTGATGAAGAAAGCATGAGTGATGAAGCAATATGGGAGACCCTTCCTGTAAGTCTATAGTTACTTTATAAATGAACAAATTGATCAGATAAATGCTACATGATTTCTTGATGACATGCTCCAACAACAGCTAATCTAGGATTGGCCTTAGTGCTTAAATTCCAATCAAGCTATGGCTGCTATGAAAGAGAAGTATTATTGTTGAATTGCTTTGTCTATCAAATTGTTTGCGTTTTTGTTCGGTGGATCATTGTATATTGTATGAGTAGCCTATTGGTGTCAAGGACCCTATTTTCCCATGACGGTTCTTGATGTTCCAAGGATAATCATCTCTGAGCCAGCCACAATGTTGCCAAACTTACTTAGAGCTCCTACGACTTGTTAGGACTTGGGACTATTCATGTTTGGAAATTCACTCGATGTTGATCACCATCACACCATACACATTAGTCTTGATATGCTCATTCTCACTGTGAAAACCTTGAAGCATAATAATCTTTCACCTTTGTGCCTGTGATAATATTCCACTGGGTGATGACGATGAAGAGATATAAGAGAGGTAATTTCACGTGTATTTGGAACTGGGAGTTGGTGGTTTTTGGCTGTAAATGATGAACGATCAATAGTAGCCATTGTCCACGGCAGTTGGTGCAACCATCATCTGGTGCATTGAGTTGATGAAGAAGAAAAATTAATGAGTTTTAATGACTCAAAATCAAGAGATAATTAATTAATCAATCATAAGAAAATGAGTAATTAATTGAAGAAATTAGATTCCTTGAACTCATCCTCATCCTCATCCGTTCAATCATCTCCAATATTGACTGGTACAGCATCTTTAGAATTGGCATATCCTAAAGATGTTGGTTCTTTAGGATCTATATCGGAGATGATCAAATAGATGAGGATGCGATCGAGATATCTAATTTCTTCATTTAATTACTCATTTTCTTACGATTAATTAGTTATCTCTTGATTCCAAGTCGTTAAAACTAATTAATTTTTGGTGTAATGAAGAAAAAAAAATTTCTTTAAAGGATGTAAGAATACTTTTGCTGCATGTTAAGTTTTAGGATACTGTCCTCAACTTCAAGTTTGTTGACCAAGTCCTGTGTATGTGGAATATTCTAGAAATGGTTCAAAATCAATGGTGAGGCCACTATAATATGCCTTAGAATAGTAAGTGTGAGGAAGGCAGCATTAATTTCATTAGATTATTGGATTTTCCTCTATAAATAAGCTTTGGTATTAATTGGTTTAATTTGAGGAATTTATGAACATTACTGTCTCCTATCTCTTTCATCTCCTTCCCACTTTCTGTTTCTTATCTTCCTTCCTCTTCTCCCAGATATCTTTCTCTGTTTTGCTGTCCAGCCTTTCTTTCTGGTTGCCATAGAGATGTTTCTTTGGTATTTGACATTTTATATTTTTGTTTTATATATTAGAATTAGCAATCACAATTTTAATGAATACTTTTTTCAGCAGTCCCATTGAGCTATTTCTTTTATGACCGTAGTGCACACTTTTTTGAAGTTCGAAACTTATAGCTGTTCCGTTGTGGAACCTTAAATCAGAAAAAGAATCTTGACATGATTGAGTCTTCTCTGAAAAACTTGCAGTAATTGACTAACCTTCTGTTTTTAGGACTTATGGTTACTGCTATATCTTCAATAGATAGAGGAAATTCTTTCATTTTACGTGGTATAAGTCAGGTAGCTATTGAAGAATTAATATTAGCAACAAGATAAGGACATTGCAAACTAGAGTATTGTAAATCTTGAAACCTGTTACATTGTGGCTTTCAAGACTTCCTATTAGGTGCATTTTTTTTTCTTAATGATTGTATTTATCCAAATGTTTGTAATGTGTCTGACATGGATGCGACGCTCATTTTGAAGTATCCAAGGAAATTTGGGTCAGTATTGCAAATTTTGCTCCACAATTCAGATTTATATGACCCTTAGTCTGTGCCTAACTATTGTAATGCAACTTGAACCATATATGTATTTTAAATTCAACTGTTTGTGCAAAAAGAAATAAACAGATATGTTGTGCTGCATGAAATTTGAGTAATGTTTAATGATGTTGTAATTTTGCACAATATTATGCTGATAAGCCTCCTGAGTTTTGATATTAAATTATCAATCTTTGGTTTCTAGCACTTCTGGGTTGCAATATCGATGATTTTCCTCCTTGCTGCAACAATATTCACTCTTTTAAAGTTGTGCGGTATGTTGTACCTCTCCTCTTTATCGAAATGATAATTACATGTACTGTAATCTCATTCTTTCACTCCTTACATTCATATACCTTATGGCCTGGTAATCCTGTGGAATCATCTTAAAATTCCAACATTCATTTATAACTTTTTGAGTTCTTACTATAGGTAATGACATAACATAGTATTTAAACTTTAACATACTCCCTTATTATAATTTAGTTAATACAACAGCAGAATTGAATAAAAAACTATTAGGTCAAATAGCACTGATACTAATTAAATTGTCACGTGATTAGAAAGCTTAAACATACAGCCAAGGGCCTGACAATAGTATTTATGCTCAAAGTTTAAGAATTTTTGTTTAGAAATATTTGATATATATGCCTCCAAGGTTGGCGTGAGGGGGAATCGATCCTTTTGACCTCTTTCTTCCTTGGGGATAACATCAGTAGGAACTTGGTGCCTAATGATTCATCAATTAGTCTTCATTCAGTCAGCCTGGTGGTTGTGCATAGGTTGCACAGATTTGTGTACATTACATGTTCTTAAGTTGTATCCTGGTAACTCTTTTTAGGTGCATGTGTGTTAATTTTCTGAAATAGTCCTTCATGATAACAATTCATGCACTAATTCTTACGATATTTATATTTTGGTGTTTTCCTAATATCCTTTTTATTACTACATGCAGGTGATGTAGCTACTCTAGGTTGGTGGGATTTGTTTATAAATTTTGGGTAAAGTTTATCAGTTTTTTTCAGCAATGTTTGATTATTGGTGTTTATCATTCTGTCTCTATAGCTGTGGAAGTAATTCTGTATATGCTTCACAGTATTGCAGAGTGCTTTGCTTTTCTTGTTTGCGCAAAGTGGTATAATCCAGCAATTCACAGGCAGTCTTGCGTTGGAGAACCTAGTTCTTCTACAACAGCTGTGAGATATCTTGACTGGAGTAGAGGCATTGTAGTTATTGGTGATGATGATCAGCAACAGAATGGTAGAATGTGTAACTTACAAACCATTGGTGGACATGTTATGAAAATCCCATTTATCTGTTTCCAGATAATGCTTTTCATGTACTTAGAGGTATTACGGATTTTGAAAAGTGTCCGATCATGGATTTTCAAAAACTTCTATGAGTACTTAAGTGAATTTTTTTCTGTCATGTCAGGGAACACCATCTAGTGCTAGAAATATCCCATTACGGGTTATTTTTGCTCCTCTTCTTTTGCTACAAGCCACTGGAGTTTTGTTTGCTGTATATAGATTACTTGAGAAAATTTATCTTTTAGTGCATAGTGGTCCTGCTTTTGGAAGATATTGGAATATAGCAACAAGAGCCCGTGATTGCCTGGGGTTCATGCACCATGGGTCAAGGTATAGTGACTTCAAAATCTTAATTGCATTCAGTAGATCTCTGCTGACCTGAACAAAATGAAAGACTGTCTCTCAAGTGTTTATTTCCTGTCTACAGGCTGCTTGGTTGGTGGTCGATTGATGAAGGAAGTCGAGAGGAACTTGCTAGACTCTATTGTGCTGAGACTAAAATTTCTGGGTTAGTTTCTTAATACTAAAATTTAGTGTTTCCCTGTCTAATGTTTTTACATGCTGCAATATGTAAACAGCCTTCACATGCTACCCTGCCACACTCCTGCTGGTATTACCTATCCATTCCACCTGGGTAACCAAAACCGTGTCTAGTTTGCGTGCCATCCCTGTTCTGTGCTCAGTTTCTCATTAGCACTATATGATAGAGGCCTCAAAATTGCACTTCTGATTCCATGGACCTAAGTTATGCCATCTAAGAGTCTGTATAGGATCTACAAATATTTCATGGCAGTTGTCTTTCTTTGTACAGGCATCAACAGCCAGGATATATGATAACGTTATAGCATATTTTCAGTTGCTACTGGATAGTCAAATGTCTACGAAGAGAATAGTATGGATTGTCTTATTGTTTTCTTTGTTCTCTCTTGCACAGTGTGGGGAGAATGAAATGAAAATAATATTGCTTTGTTTCTTGTCCATGTTCATCTTTGCTTTCATGCATTTATGAGGCTTAAATTTTCATTCATCTGTTAGGCAAAAAATTACTTATTATTAACGTTTTTTATTTTGCCAACAAAATAATTTATAAATTAATTTGACGAATAGTTTTTGCTTGCACGGTTCGCTTATGACATTTTTAGTCTATAAGAGCGAGCAGTAATTTCTTCAAGCTCTCTGGTTGTTTTTGTAATATGTCTGATGACACAGTTGACAATATTACATAGGCTATGGGAAAGTTTTTTCCCTTCGCTAATCATTCTGCTCATCCTTATTATTCAGATACAACACTTTTCCACCAGAAATTGTGAAAAAAATGCCTAAATCAGGCCTAATCGATGAGGTAAATACTGCTTATCAGCAACGTACTAAACTTCTGCTCTCTATTTTCCTTGTAACTTCTCATTTTAGCAATTATTTTATCTGTTTGCACCAGCCTTTTTTCCTTTTTGGAGGCTGAGTTTCTTGTTTTCTTTTATTTACTATTTTGTGATCTTCAATGGCGTCTTCATCTTTATCTATTCATTTATTTATTCTTCCTTACTGCAGATTTGGAAATTACAAGCAGCACTTGGTGCGCAAAGTGAAATCACAAAGTATAGCCAGCAGGAATATGAAAGACTTCAAAATGTATAGTTAGAACAAAAATTTGTTATTCAATGTTCTTTTTAGTCCTTGTTCTGTGTATTTGTTCTATCAGATTTAATATCTTTTCATTTCTCACATACTGATTTGATGATTTTCAGGAAAGGATCCTATGTAGAATTTGTTTCGAAGAACAGATCAATGTACTCTTGCTTCCATGCAGGCATCACATCCTATGCAGGTACTTGCATCAACCCTGTTGTCAATACTGCTCATTTTGTTTACAGACCATATAGCATAAGTTTGTGTGTGTTGGTCACAATATAGTATAGTAAGCTATTTTCATTATAATAGTTGCTCACCATCTCTTTTGTTGGAGTTGTACCTTCCTCATGCATACATATTGAGTCTTCCCATTTGGTGACTTAATTTGATGCTACAACAAGTGGTTTAGAGTTTCAGAGTTTCGGCCTCTTTCTTGCTTGTTTATTTATTTCCCTTTTATCAATTTTCATTGCAGAACTTGTGGTGAGAAATGTAAGAAGTGCCCTATCTGCCGTGTCTTTATCGAAGAACGACTACCTATATACGATGTTTAGCTTCAATTTTTCTGCAGAAACTTAAGAAAAGAAGAAGAAGGAAACAGCTTTCTCCTCGAAAGACGTTTGGGAAACTGTATTTGTTGCTTGTGATTTTAGATAAAGCAAGCATGAGAACTGCAAATGGATTTCTCATCATGATGTGAGAATTTGACATCATTTTTGAGATTTGTATATATGAAGTTGAACAGTTCAATGAAAGTGCTTTTGTTAGTGTTATGTTGCAATGACTTTGAGCCTTTCTCGAGTAAATGATCAGATAGGAAACTGTACAAAGGGATAAGCACTTGATAACAAGCACTTTCGGAACAATTATATGACCCCGAAAGAAAAAGGATTCAAAAGAATGTGCGAACTACTTACAATGAAAATCACCAAAAAGTCGTGAAGTTTGATCACTTCTTGATTTTATTATGCATGCTACAAGGAAAATCACCAAGCAATCATAAAGTTTTGAAATTTAATCTACTCTTCTATTCGAGAATTCAGTACATTCCTTAAACAACTTACAGAACTAAAAAGTAAACAGAAAACAAATGATGGTGAACAGATTACCTCCCAATGTTATTTAATCATCTTTCCAAATCATAGCTTGGTAGTGATTTAAGCAGCATCCATGGATTTGCCCTTCAAATTGATAAGATAATCACTGAAGCAATCATCCAACGTACGGAATTGTTCATCAGGATAGAGATCGGTCACTTCAATGTCATTGGGGCCATCAATTGAAAAATTAATTTGACACCCTCTTATGAAAATGTCATGTGTGAACGATGCAACAACACTTCGAGGTATACGATTCTCTGCAACAAAAGACAAGGCACAAACATTGAATATACACAAAACAAGGATTTGGAATAGCTAATGGAAAAGGGATTAGAATGAACCTGCGGCTGCAGCTAGAAGATCATTTTCAGTGACAATGACTCTAGGTAAAGTCCGTCCAATTTTCTTTTCCCACAAAGATGCAAGCTCGCTTATGTTATAATAATTGCAGCGTGGCCTAAAATGAACTAACTTGTTTAGAGTTCGGATGTCATCCGCAGTTCTCATTGTAAATTTTCCAATGTCAGTGCCTGCAACAAAATACGCTACAAGAAAAAGGAAAAAAAAAAAAAAAAAAGAGAAAAAGATCAATTATCTCATTTCCTCCCATCAGCACAAAAATAATGAGGATTAAATGAGTATCTTCGTCCACTCTACAAGAGCAACTACTAACTCGAATAGTGATAGAATTACGGATTAATAGCTATTGTTACGTGACAATGTATATTTTTTTATTATAAAATATTAGCTAAATAATATAAAAATATTCAATAGCCTAGGTTCTTTTTTCTTTTTCCCTTCTTTTTTTTTAATTACATGATACTATTGTTCACACTTACAACTCATATTATATGATACTATAACTGATATTTACAAATCAAACTATGACTGGGACTAGTTTACATTAATTCTTATTAAACATTGTCCAGATTTTAACCCTCACTAATATTCGAGGGATGTCTATTTCTCACATTTTACGAAGAAAAAGACTGCCTCCACTCAATTATAAGTGAGAAAAAAATTACCCGTACAATATATTTATGGGGGTTCAAACTATTACTCTCACAACTGATATAATATAATCTTAAGGGTATGTTAAGCTAAGTATATAATCTTAATGGTATATTAAGATTATAATATATCATGAGAATAAAATATGTGCACGATGAAAGGTCACTTTCATTTGTGAAGAGGAACAGTCCTATTAGATGTTAATTAATACTCCAACCAGAAATGTACTGACAGTTTACTAATAAGTTGAGGAGAAAAACTTTAACTCCATAGGCGGAGATGGTAGGACTAGGCAGAATAAATATACTTAGCTTTGATAATCCACGCTATGACTCTTCTAAGGCAAACAAAACAAATTGTAAAAATGAAAATTAGAGAGTGAGAGAGAATTCATGTGAGAAGCACCTTTGACGGTCCCGTCACCGTAGATTTGAAACTGATCCAACGGAGGAAGAACCTCGGAAGGGTGGTGATTGTCGTAGTAAGGCCATGAGGCAATGGAGTTGCAGCAAATGTAAGTGTAGGGTACCTCCATTTCCTCAATCAGTCGTCTTACTTTGCGCTTTTCCATGTACATTTCTAGCCCCGGCTCCACCGGATCAGACCTGTCCACGTCGTGCCCAAACTCCGACGGCAAAAATCTCTGCAACCCAAAGGGACGTTTGTTCAAAGATACCAATTAAGTTCAAAACAGGACTGTGTAGTGTATAGTATGTATAGATATACCTTAATGGTACCAACAGCTTTGATGGCCTCAATCAGAGTGAGCTGGTCCATAATCTGCTCACCGCCAACGGCTGATATGACTATCTCAATCTCATGCTCTTTTAATATTTTCTCCATTAATTCTTTGTCACATATTGTTCCCTGCAACACAAGCGATATATATATATATATATATATATATATATTATAAATGGCAAAAGAATTATCTGAAGAATTAATGTCTCACGTCACATGTAATTAAAAAGAAAAAGGAACAAACATGAAAACCGTATACAACGTACATGCAATACGAAAGCGCCCTTGTCTTTGAATGCTTCCACAATTTTAGCCTTGTTACAAGGGCTACCGGGACTTGGCCGGACGAGAACGTAGGTGGGTCTACCGGAGGCGAGGCTGGCCTCGGTTACAAACCGGCCGATGAAACCGGTTGCTCCGACGACCAGAACTCGGCTCTTGCCTGTTGTGACACCATTTGAATTTGACACAGTCATTTTTGTGTTTAGTCACAATATGCAACTGTATTCAACTTATGCATATACAAGGAAAGACACAGTAATTAAGAGATAAAAATTGACAAGTTTTTTGAAAGCCCATGCAAGTTATGAATTGTATATATAAGGCAGCCTAGGCGGCCTAACTAATTTATGTGGTAAAATATATTTTAAGTGCTCAACTACCCTTCAACCAGAATTAATATTCAATTTTAAAATTTGAAAATACTATAAATGGCGGTTTTTATTTATCTTCTTCTTTTTTTTTTTTGGAAACTAATACCACATATATATATTATGGGTTAGACTTAGACAATTATATAGGTAACTATTGTTTTCATAACTATATATGCTTTTGTCCTTTTTTTTCCTTATTTAATGAACTCTTAAATAAGTTTTATGATGGCTCGATTTAGCTATGTGAGTCTAAAATATATTGAATTTTATTTAATTATTTTGGAAAAAAATTTAATTGAGGCAATAAACAGATAAGAAATTCAAACCTACTCACATTAATGAGATCAAGAAAAGTGGTTTACCACTAAATAATTGAGTGGTTCTCTCCATATATATAATTTCTAATTATTTGACTGGTTGGCTTAACATCTTAGTCCTTAAACATGTCGAATCTATTAAGAAATATATTTTAAGGAAAAAAAATCAACTTCCAGAATTTTTAAAAAAACTATTGGTTGCTCCTATAACTTATATCTTAAAAATTATTATATAAGTTTTTCTATTTAATAATTTTGAAGGTTAGGTCAGTTTCTATGCTTGACAGATAGCTGAGAATCTCGTGTGTGAAAAGTCTGTAACTCCAATATTATTTGATTTAGGCAATACTGAGTGTTTTGTCGACTCTAGATAATCAGATCTCAAACCTTAGTTTATCCTCAATGATCATACACAGTGGCATCATCGTTAATTTGTTCCCCTCCAATCTCCATTGACGCGTGTTAAAATCATGGAGCTAAACTGAAGGAGGCCACTTCCACTTCTTGAATCTTGAGAAATGAAAATTAATAATTATTTAACAATTTCGTGCAACTCATAGTCAATTGACTTGCCACTTAAGCTTAATTTCATTTGAAGCTCCTGAGATTTAAAAAATAAAACAAAATACGGGTATGACAAATGATTCCCTTGATTTCGGTGTGTGGAAACAGAGGAGCAGCAAATCTTATTCTTATTAATCAACATCATGTTTGATATTAAGGGTTGGACAACGATAGTTAATTAAAAATTACAGTACTAAAGCGTTTGGTAAACAATATCTGTTGTAGTAAATAATTATTTACCGTATCAATTAATAAATAAATTATTTATCGACATCAATATATTTATATATATATATGCTAGTCTATATTATATATAATGTAACATACAACAAACTGATGAATTATTATCCATGACAACTCAAGTGTTTCATATGCTGTAACTTTTTAATTTTAGATGATAACTCTTGGGTTATTATATGTTACATATTTGCAACGTAGCATGACCCATATGCATTTATGTTTTTTTATATTGGGACATCGACTACTAATATGAATTTAGTTTACAAACGGAAAAAAATACCATTACCAGCCTATACTGGTTTTAAATTCATCATGTGTCACTCTACTGGTGTTTTTTTTTTTTTAAAATTGTACCCCTTTAGTCAATTATTTAGAATTGTGATAAGTGACACCCATAAATAATATCATTAGCCCTTACTTCTTAATTAAACCTTACTTCTTAATTAACTTACTTTATTTCTAAAATTACACTTACTCATAATTTCTTTTTCTAACAGCCCTTATTTAGCAATTTAATGCTAGCGATGGCTCTATACTTTTATTTTCTTGTTGCAAGATAGAATCAGCATACAGAGCAGAATTAGTTACAAAGTTTTTAATATGAGGAATCCAAATATTTAAAATGATCATCTTATTTGAGTCACTTAAGTATCAAACTAAGCCATGAAATTGCAGTCCGCCTAATCATTGGCTGTAATCGATTATAAGCACAAGCTTAAGCCTGACCACGCATAAACATGGGAAAAAAAAAAAATTCGGATACAGTACTGTGAAAGGGTTATTTTCATATATCTGTCCTGAGGTTTGCCTTTGCTACACTTGGAGGGAAAGCTTGCATATATTGTCATATAGCACCCCTAAACGTGTATCAGCCTTTGAGAGCGGTTTGGTGGGAATGTAAAAATACAATAATACCATTCGTTACATATTACAAGAACTGACAATACTTATGCAGTACTAAGTTGCAAACCATCTCCTATGTTTTTTGGCGCCAAATGTATATATATATATATGAATTATGAGTAATGTTTTTTGCACCCCTCTCTTATCCTTATAAAACCCCATTTTTATTTATTATTAGAGGAAATTACATAAAAAAATAAATATGAATCTAATTAAACTAAAATATCTTTATAAGAACCCTAACTATCTTTAAATCCTAATATATGAGATAATTATTTTTTTAATAAAACAAAATAAAAAATTATTTTGAAGCAATTATTTAACTATGAAAAAGTAGGAGTGTTCGCAAATCGGATTTTGCGGATTAGACATCAATCCATATCCGATCCACGATTTTGCGAATTATAAATTTTTAATCCAATCCAATCTACGGATTGGTGAAATTCAATCCAAATCCAATCCATAATCTGCAAATCAGATGCGGATTTGACTCAATCTATATCCAATCCACCATTTAGCAGATTAAAAATTTTTAATTTTGTCCAATCTATGAATTAATTAAATAAAAAATTTAATATAAAAATAATTTTATTACCGATCAAATTCAAAATTGATTAAGATTTAAATAAATTAATTGTTTAAATAAAGCTAGAATAATACACTCAACATTTTAAAATATAACACATCAAAAAGAAAAAAATCTCATTTATTTAGATTAATATACGAAAATTAACTAAAATTATGAATTTAAATCTATACAAAAGTTAAAACTTGAGAGCTTAGATTTTTGCGGATCGGATTTTTACCGATCAGAAGGATTGAGCAAATCGGATCGGATTTTAAACACCCCTATCAAAAAGTATATTTATAATTTAGTTAATTATTTTAGATGAGAGTAATATTTAATTAAAACTCTATAGTAATTTTTTGCTTTTTTATAATTTCATATAAAAAATAGGTATAAATATAAAATATTGGTTTCATCCGAGTTTCAGAGAGGTGTTAGAAACTCCACTCAATTATACGTGTGTGCATTTTTGAATAGATAAAGTGTTTTTTATTTTTTATGGGGGTCAATTTGATTCAATTGTACTCAGTTTGCAAATAAAAAATAACATTGGTTTCTTTTTACATTTTCAAAGGCGTGGGACCCAGTATGTAATTAAAGCCGACCAAATACCAAAACAAGTCATTTGTGTTTTATGGTTCTGTAAAATGGAAATCAGTTTGCCAAGCAAGCTACCAAACTTCTTTGACCACATCTAAATCATTCCACAAAGTCTCCTGTCAACCAAACAACGATGACCCTCAAAATAGGATTATGTGGCATACGCACCCCTTCCACCCGAAAACGTCGTCGTTCTCCTGGTCTACTACCTCCAACGAAATCTCAGCAGATGTCTATCCTCAATCACCTTCATCGTTCTCCTCTCTCTTCTGATATTCCAAATATTCCCTTTCGACCCGTACATTTGGTGCCAAAAAAAAAAAAGAAAATGGTTTGCAACTCAGTACTGAAGAAGTATTGTCCGTTCTTGTAATCTATAATATAGGGTATTATTGTATATTTACATTCCCACCAAACGGCTCTTAAACGCTGATACACGTCCAGTAGGGGTGCTATATGACAATATATATAAACTTTCTCTTCAATTGTAGCAAGGGCAAACTTTAGGGTCGTTATTTGAAAATAACCCTATTGTGAAATCATTTGTGAATTAAAGAAATGCCACATGATCAAAAGATGCAGAGCTTTCGTCAATTTTAATCATAGAAAGTCGGTAAACGAGGGAGAGCAAAGAGAAAAGAAAGGGTAAATTTGAAAATTTTAAGTTATTTTGATAGGCATTTTAGTCATTATAAGTTTAAATGAGAAAAATATGAACCAATGAAATAAATTGAAAGGATGAAATATCATTACTTAATTATTTATTAGAATATAATTATATAAACCTGTAACTACGTTTTTTTAGGATTTTTTTTTTTGTGGATAATAAGAGAAAACAAATATTGGTTATTATGTTTTATAAACATGATTTTCAATATTTTTTTATGAATTAAATAAATTTACATATTTAGGTTAATTATCACTGCACTCCTAATATTTGAAAAATATCAAAACATCTCCTGCCATTTGTCTAGGTTCTCAAAGTGCCATTCAAAAAAAAATTTTTCAATAGTATATCATAATCTATTGATATTTGCCTTGGACGTAGCTGAGATTAATATGTGATGACACAATTCATTGATTGAAAAAAGACCACGATAGTGCGACTTTATACATATATAGTTTCTAGTTCAACACCCTGGAATTTACAGCTCATTTGCAATTATTTTCCATCAGAAAATTTACATAAATTTCACTTAATATATATAGCTAAATCAGTATTGTCTTCACTAGCTGTGTGATGATCATCGACATTGTCTTATTCCATTTTGGATAGATGCAGGTCCTGCAAATCTTCAAATCATTGGCTTCCCTTCATGTGGGCCGACTAAGATCAAGTTTTATTTAGGGATGGCAATGAGAGTGGAGTAGGGTAGGGTGGGGAGGCCTACTCCATTCTTCCCTCTATTAAAAACTTTGTCCTCACTCTCCACTTAATTTCTCAACAAATTTAGTGGGATGGAAAATTTTCGTATGGGGAATGATTTTTTCATCTCCACCCTATTCTCTATTTACTTATTTTATAATAAGTATAAATACATCATTTTAGTAAATTAAAAAATAGACTTAAATAAAATCATATCATATTATAAAAGTATTTAAATTATTAAAAAAATCTCCAAAAGTTTGAAATAATATCTTAAAATGACATCAACATTGCAAAATATTTAAAGAGAGTGACACCTTCAGAGAGAAAAGATAACATAACAATATTTTAGGATTGAATAAAAATTATATTGTGGATTTTTCTTTTAGTCATATCCTATTTATATTAGGTAAAAATAAAAGAAAATTTTATTAACTAGTATTGTAATTGATAAAAACAAAAATTATCAAATACAAATTAAAAAAAAATTACATATGATGGGGTTTGGAGGTGGGGGTGGAATGGGAGTACAAATTCAAACTTTATCCCATTAAAAATTTGGAGATTATTTTTCTCCCATCCCTCATTTTATTTTTTAAAAATTATTTAAAATTTATCCTATTTAAAGTGGGACTCAGAACCCTAAATCCGTAGAGAATTTTGTCTATCCCTAGATTCATTTCTAGCATTTGTTAAAAGGCAATAAACTCAGCCCATGTCCTTGATCTTGGTCGACCCCGTAAGCCCAATTCAAGAAAACAAGCCCATAATTTCTTATGTTGGCTGTGGGAGCCCACGAATACCGTCATAATTAATTCAACGACATACAGCGACTGAGTCGCACCCAATCATTTCTATAGTCCTTGCTTCAACTTCAACAGGCGCCTTTATTCTCAACTCGAAATTACAAATTAAAAAATAAGAAAAATACATAAAACTTGTAAAGATTTTTCTTCTCTCCGAGTCGTACAGAACTACAGGAACAACAAAATCAAAGCAAATAGTAAATAAATAATAATATTTAATTAATTAAATTAAATATAATAAAGAAAAAGGTTTTTGTTTTTTTTTTTAAAGAAGAGTAAGGGGAAAGTTGCTACCACTGCACCACAGAATATATCATTTTTGTTTACATTAAGAATATACCAAAAATTGAAGCCAAAGAAGCGAAACAGAGCACAAAGTGATGGCTGGGTAAGCACTCTTAAATTTATTTTTACTATTAAATCTTGTGCAAAAAACAGATCGAGTTTTGTTTTGTCTTAAGCTCATAAACCAGTTGTAGTTTTCTTTTTTCTTTCCTTTTTTTTTTGAAGTTTTTGTAGCTTTTAGATTTACTGGTATTCACATGTTTTAGTGCTGTAGGTTATATTGATTGAAGCGATTTACGTTATCATTTTGTTGGTGGACTGGTCAATTATAGTATTTGATGATTGCATCGGAGTGAGATGAATCGTATTTTTCTACAAGCCTGTGATTTTGTTTTGTTAAAGTTGCTAACATTTTGATTCCACGAGAGTTTTATGCACCAAGTGTAGATTTTTGATATGTTTGGAGTTAAAAAAAAAATAATAATAATAATAATTGAACAAGAACGAATCAATATACAAAATTTTCAAAAATGTTTTGATGACTGAATCATATGAATATATATTTCACGGTGCACGACTTTCTACATTAAATTAAATTTTGATTAATGGGTTCAAGTAATTTTCTTGACCACAAAGCTTTACAGCGCTGTAGTTTAAATTAAATTTTGATCAAGGTATGTTTACACCGCTGGAAAGCTCCTACAGCGCTGTAAAAGGTCGACTTTGCGTTTTATACAGCGCAGCGCAGATGTCTGCAGCTGAAAACGATTATATACCTGGTTAACTCAGTTAAATTGCGAGAGATCATTAGAGTCACAAGGAATGCTATGGAATATATGTAATACATCCAGAGCTTGGTAAATGTGTGGCCATGGTTCAACTCTGTATTTTATAAATACAGAAGTCTGAACCTGATTCAAATTATCTGTTAGTAAATCTCAGATGCAAACGTCCAGACCAGACATTAGTTTATATATGTATATAAAGCTGAGATATCCGTCTCAAAAATGGATTTCACTGATAGTTATTGGTGATTTGAGAGAAAAGCTGTTAGTAGTTTTCATATCTGATTACGCTGTTTTGTTTGATTTTTTTTCTTTTTTGACTGGACAAATATCTCATGCTCTGCAGACCATCATGGTTGGTGGACGGTAATAGAATTGCAACAAAGATCAGGAGTGCATCAGGCGTAGGTGATCCGGAAAGAGTTAAATGGAAGAGCAACCCGACAAAAGCTTGTCCCAGTTGCCACCATGTCATCGACAATAGTGATGTATATTTCTTGCTTTTATAGTTCTATTCACAATTAACTGAATCGTGATAGTGTGAAATCTTGTATCATGAATGAGCATTTTGCTATGGCTTAAACATATCCTATTTACACATGTTATTTACTATTTTTGCTGAACTAAGAACATTTTGAGTGAGTATGTTATTTGCAGCTGTTGGAGCAAGATCTTGCAAACTTTCCATTTATTTATGAACATGTATTTCTTCAGAAACTTCTTGTTGCTCCTCAAGCTTGCAATGAAACGCATCCATTATTGGATAGTCCTACCTCTAACAGTGCTTTTTTTTTGTCGGGCAGGGGTCTAAATCAGACTCATACTTGGATTTGAATTATACTCCTTTCCTTCTGCTAAAGTTTCAGTTTGACTGAGTTGCTTGAGGCCTGTGAATTTGCTATATGCAATTAGACCTTTCAAATTTTCGTCTTTGGGGTGCAATATGATTGCTTCAAGTTGATCTACTTGACTGATCTTGACATTAACTTGAGGGAGTTAGTTGTTTTCAGAATGTGATAATAATGAAGTAACAGAAGGCTGAGCTATTATAAATAGTTGACTGACTTCATATTTTATCCAACTGTGATATTTATAATTGTGCTGGTTGAGAAGCTTTATCTTGTCCAGTGCCACATCTAACTCCTCTGGTGTTTGATCTAGACCCCTGCCCAGCCCAAACCAAGTTACTAGTTACCAATATATTGCATTATAGGTCCAACCAGCTTGTGTTCAGCTTGTTGAGACTTGACTCACACCAGAGATACAGTACAGAAGTTTGGGGTTCCTATAGACTTGAATTCCTCTGAAAATTGTATTATAACTTATAGACCTTTCTGTTTCCAGGTTGCTCAAGAGTGGCCAGGATTACCCAAGGGTGTGAAATTTGATCCATCTGATCAAGAAATTATATGGCATTTACTTGCAAAAGCTGGTTTGGGAGGCTTGAATCCCCATCCATTTATTGATGAGTTCATCCCAACTGTTGATCAAGATGATGGAATCTGTTACGCACATCCTCAGAATTTGCCAGGTGGGCAACGAGAGTTTAGTCTCATTTTCTACTTTGATCCTTAATTATCTTCACTAAATTTGCTTTAAAAATTTCAAAAATTTTAGGTGTTAGGCAAGATGGAAGTGCAGCGCACTTCTTTCATAGAGCTATCAAGGCTTACAGTACTGGAACTCGAAAGCGTAGAAAGATAAATGGTGATGATTTTGGTGAGCTGCGCTGGCACAAGACTGGCCGGACTAAACCAGTGATGTTAGATGGGGTTCAAAAAGGGTGTAAGAAGATTATGGTTCTCTATATGAGCATGGTCAGAGGAGGGAAAGCTGAGAAAACTAATTGGGTGATGCACCAGTATCACTTGGGAACAGAGGAGGATGAAAAGGATGGGGACTATGTTATATCTAAAATATCTTATCAGCAGCAACAGGCCAAGTATGGTGATAAAATTGAACAAGAGATTCTTGAAAGCGCTGGTGCCGTTATACCAAAAGTAGATCCAGTCACTCCTAAGTCAGTGACTCCTGACCCACCTCGTACTGAAAGGCATCCTGATTTTGGCCCACGACAAGAGTCTCCTAGTCCAGATGCATTTGGTCAGGTAGAATTCTCTACCTAACTAGTAGTGTGAAATCAGCTGCTTTCTTTCGTGACTTAATTCATATTGAACAATCTAGATTAGAGCATTGATTTAGTTGGCTACATTTCATAATGGCAACAATTTAAATTAATAAAAAATGAAAAATAGAAGCTACTGAAAGTATCTTCTCTTTACATTTATACACGTCCTCTTTTGGAAAGAAGTCCTGACAATTGTTTTTTCCTGGCTTCTTCTTCTTCTCTTATTTTTTCCTTCTAATGGAAGCAATCTAAGACAAGGCATGTGGAAGAGGTTCTCCCTTTATGTGAAAACCCCAGTTCTAATGATCAAATTGAAGCAGAAAATCATGCTAATATGATGGTTGGTAATAATGATAATGGAAGTCAAGCTGGAGAGGACCGCAAATGGTGGGACAGTGAATCGCAGAATTGCTTATCGCAGAATATCTTGAATACGCAACAACTTGCAGAAGCACTGACTCTATGCGAGGAGTTCTTGAACAGCCAGTCTGATGGAAATGCAAATGATGGAACATCAGCGGGGAAACCTGGTCTTTCTGATTATGCCCAGTTAGGATCTGAACGTTTGAAGCAGGATTTGGAGGAGTGTCAGAGACTAGTCCATGATCCAGCAAACATAGAACTCGATACACCTCCAGAATTTGGACTGAGCCAGCTTGTATGTTTTGTTTTATGCCATTTTACTATACTTTCAATAGGATTTATTGAACTCTTTATATTCTCAGTTCTGTTTGATGCTAATGCATCGCTCTCGTGTTGTTTTGTAGGAATTTAACTCGGAGGATAGTTTCGTTCCATTCGGTGGAAGTAAGGCAATCAACTAATTCGTGAATTTCCAGCGGTTGCTTTTATGATAACTTTGCCGTCTAAACCTTCCTCGGGACTTTTGAACTGCAACTTTTTGCCTGATACCCAAACTATTAGTAACTACGGCAAAGCTACTGATTTTGTAATTGTAAACTATGCTGAAATTTATCTTATTTGGGACAAGCTCATAGCCATGTCTCTTAAGGGAGATTTCTGAAGCTTTTTATCAAGCCAAACAATGTAGAGCTGTTAACGATTTGCATGTAATCTTTCATGTTGGATGAAACTTTTATCTTCTGTGCACATGTTGCATACAATCATCCGGTCTGATTTTACAAGGTCTGTTTTGAATGTTACGCACCCACGAGGTAGAACTCACCCTTAAAAACTTGTTATCAAGGGGAGGGTGCCTTGGGCTTAATAAACCATCCACTAAGCCCGTACTTCGCCCATTAGGTTAATGTTTTTTGGGTGTTGGATTTAGCATCTGGACAAGGCATTTAGGTCCAAGCTAGTCTGGCAATTTTCTTCATTTAGACCTCTTCACATCTTAGTAGGGTAAGGATAGGAAAAGCAAAAGTGTCACGGATTACACAACTCCCAAACAGTAGACCGAATGCTGTGTGGACCACCAAATTCGAAGAATCATAAAAGAGCCAATAAGAGCAGCAACAATTATAGAATTGAAACATTCATTTCATGAACTTGTGAAGCCCTAACAGACCATACAAGCTGCTAATTAAGACTGTCCCTAGAGCTTGCTGGCTTGTTGTTCATGTACAGCATGATTGGTTGTGGTTGTGGGGAAGCCCGGTAAAGAGCAAACACCCATTCTTCTAGTTACCTAGGCTGGCAGCTTTGGCAGCATGTTTTGAAGGGTAAGTGCACATTTGCCTCTGTACCAGGAGTAGGGTACCTGCTCAAATTCTAGGCCAAAAACATGCTAGCTGGGCCAGCATTTGTTGTTAAAAAGAGTTCAATGCATGCATGCAAGTCATGGACAGGACCAGTGGCCACAACATCCTTCGGTCCTGCCCCAATGCCGCATAAGCCCTCATGTTAAAATTAAATAAAAATAATGTGGACTATACTATGTCTATGTGTTAATAATAATGTGCATTTCATCTATCAAACATTGAATTTGCATGAAAAGTACAATTGTAATGATATCATGGTAGTCGAATTGCAATAGATGGTGGGTGGGAACAAGAAGGCAACTGTCCCATGCATAACATATGATATGAATATTAATTTATTATATACTTTTGTTATCGTATACATAATATGATAATACATATAACATTTATCATGTTTTCTCTCAAACGTAATATTTATGATATTATATGGTGGTAACCTGAGCTGAGTGCTAGCATTCTATTCAGGAATCAGAATAATGGTCGGCTGACTACAAAGCCGAATCTAAATCTTTGTCTTGGTAGCATAAATCTTTCTTTAAATAAATAAAATCACCCTAATGCTTGCATAATTCAAATCATTTGGCACACCAAACCTTAACTGCCAAGCACCTGTTGTCTCAAATATAAAAGGAACTTAAATTTTCAAACAAATTAAACTAAACGACATAAAATTAAATTTGTAAATTTTTTTTATATGTAATGATATAGTCTAATTGTACATATGTTGAACAGACAGGGATTTTAAGTCAGCATCAATTGGTTTTGTAACAACCCAGAACAAAATTATGTGGTTCATTTTCGCATTTATTTTAAAATGAGACAAACCCACCATCTTACTTGTAGTGTAGGAAAATATCAAAATAATTAGAGCAAATTTAGCAAATTAAAATTCGGGGGTGGTCCTACTCTAATAAATATTTGCCCACTTAAAGAAGAGAAGATCAGCCTCCATTTTATAAGCTTTTTTTTACTCTTCTATTATTTGTGATGCTGCATTTTTTTTTTTTCACAAATTTTTTTGGGCAATGTTGTCATATTGGGCAAGATTCATCAAACCAACACAACAAGGATTTATTCCTCAATGTTCTTTTTCTTTTTCTTTTATCTTTTTCTGTTTTTATTGAGATTAAAGTATTTATTATAGATATTACGATACAGTGACTGATTTTTTTTAATTATTGTTATTATTATTAACTCATATAATTCATTCAAGCTCCAACCCAAATCCTGAGAGGCTGAGACCTAGAAAAATTGTTCTTGACTAGTTGACTTCTAGAGTTAGGCTTTGACTGCTTCCTTAGGTCACTTCGACAATACTTTTTCGCGAATAGGTTTTTAACACATGTAAATTTTGAAATAAACCCTGAGAAAGTCAACACATTATTTAAATGTATTATTATTATTATAAACTAAGGATATTTTAATAACTTAAAATAATTTAATTTATTTTTATTTTAATTTTAAGATAAAATAAACACATTATTAAAATTTCGGTCCAGTCCATTCTGATTTTAATTTTTACAGATCAAATAAACAAATAAACACAGCATAAATATATTCACCCAGGGAAATTTAAGGACCAGGCATACTGAAGCCTACGCCTGCATAATTGATGACAGAGGATCGGGGTCCCCTCTTATTCCATTAGAAGAAGAATCGGACACATGGTGGGGTTGTGAATTAGGAGGCGCACGTGGGCTTCGGTTAAAATCAGAGGAAACCCCATTTGACCTATCACGTTCTGTCGTGTGTCCTGTCCCTCATCAATTTCCTATGTGGCCGACAGCAGAATATTACTTCGCTATTTCAGTTCCTGTTCAACTGACATACGTGACCCCACTCTCTCCACATTTTCACTTAAACCCCCTATCGAACTCAAAATTCATTTATTCACCCCTCTTTTTTGTCTTTTTTTCCTTCACGTGTCAGTCTGCGACTTGCCTGTGTCAAACGTTTTGAGTACCACCTGAATACATTTTAGAATTCCTTACCCATTAAATAAAAAAAAACCACCCAGGTCAATCGCGACCTTCGTTTGACGTACACGTGGCACACGCGAACATATGGGTTGTAACACCAATAATTCACTAGGCAGGCCCACATAGGAATTGATGAATAGTCCACAAAACCCACTAACGGCTCAACTGAACTCATCAATGACACGGAAGCCGAAGGCCGTATTTGGTGGAGGCTCCCTTTTTTCTTTTTCCAAAAAAATTAAAAAAAAATAAGAAAAAGAAGAAGCTTATAGTTTATTTAAATTGTGTAATAATGTGAGCGTGCTGTTTGGTTGAAGACAAGAAAATCAAAACGAGGTCACAACGGAGACCTTACTGACGTGATTTTGATTTCAATTATTGTATAGTCTGAGTTTAAAGAGACAAAAGAAAAAGTTTAAATAAAACTTTCTATAATATTGGAGTTCGTTTGGTATGTCGGATTGAATTGAATTTGATTGGATTGAATAGGATCGAATTGAATAATACTGAATTACATATGATACTGGATTATATATAATACTATGTTAGTTTGGTACAATATTAGATTAGACTATAAATAATAATGTTTTATATTATAATATTATTATTTACGAGTTGTTGTTGTTGTTGTTGTTATTATTATTATTATTATTATAAACTAAAATTTTGTATTATTAATTAAACGAATCAACCTCGATGATATTAATGAAATATAAATTATAATTTAAATTATTTTTATTTTTATTTTTAAATATATTTATGCTATTTATATTATTTTAATTCAATAATCTATTGTTTATAAAAATTTATATTTTTGAATATTAATTTATAATGTCAATTTGAAATTATAAAATATTTAATAATTAAATAAATTAAAATAGAATTATAATTTAATGTGAAATTAATAATGATTTTTAGTATAATTTATTATTTACGTTATTAAAATTAATATTTTTATTACATTTATCACATATTACTATAATTTTAATATTTATAAAATATTATGTTTAATTGAGTTATCACTATAATCCTAAACTAACTAATCCCATGGCCCTACTTGGGATCATTTTCTTTACAAAATTGAAATCATCTTGTGGGCTCAAGATAACATATTCCTAATATGTTTAATAGTACCAAACATGAAACTATGATTAAAAAAAAAAAAAAAAGTTCAATCCCCACTTTTAATCCTCCAACCAAATTAGGGTTGGCAAAATCCAGGTCCGGTCGGGTATTGCCATACCTGAACCCGACCCGGATTTTTTTTTGACCACCCTATCCGGGCTTAAAAAGTCCAACACCGGACCGGGATTTTTAATCCGGGTTTACAAACCTGGATTTTATATTTTATAATATTAAATATGAATATTTTTTAATTTTTAATTTTTTAATTTTTTTAATTTATTTTATTGAAATTAAACATGAAAATAGGAACTTTAATGCTTAAAATTTTAAATATATATAATAAATTGATTAAATAAATATAATTATTAAAAATAATATATATTTTATAATAATTTTTTTTTATAAAATCTAGATTTTGGGTCGGACCCGAGCTTTTCAAGTGATGCCCGAGACCGGCCCGTCCTCATCTCCTGTCCGGGTATTATCCGGTCCGCATTGGTCGGGTCTGGTTCGGACAGGTATTTTTACCACTCCTAAACCAAACCCTTGTAGTATTAATTAATTACCATACAATAAATTTATTTTAAGTGAGTTAAGCACTTTTAGTTTTAGGAGGAAACGGCAACAAAAAGTGGGATATGATAATTGGAAGATAATGATCATATGGTAGGAATACCTCACCCAATTGTCACTTCAAATGATTAACGGGCCTACATGTACATGATGTGGATGCCTATGGCCCTTAAACATTATCTTAAGCCTCTTCAGGAAAAAATGTTTTTTTAAGCTTGGATTTTTCCCACTTTATGCAATCCAAAGTTTATGACAACTTAACTTAATATAGCTATAGAGTATAGCCATTATCTCTATAACTATAAAATGCAGAAACCATTGCAATTTGGTCAAAAAGTTGTTTCAAAAAGGTTTAGGAGATGCAAACCCAACAAAATTTCATAAAATAATTCGCCTTATGGTGAAAGATCATGTGTGACCATGCTCCCTTTTCTAATAGTTTTATTGTAATTCCAACACTCAATAATCTACTAATAAATATTATATATATTTACCAGCTACAAATATATTATAATTTGAAGTCTGTCATTATTTTCTACAGACTTAACTAATACTCAAAAGTTAAGTGTTGACCAATCATTTCATCTCATTAACCTAATTAACACTAAAAAAGTAGATAAAATAAAAGAGTAGTTTGCATGTGACCGAGCAGTTGATATGAAATATATCTCACGGAGGCTGATATTAGGTTTTGGACTGCTAATATAAGTTTAAGACAATGCTCAACTCTCAAGCCAACTTTTAAGTATAAGCTTCTAAATTCTACTCCCACCAATATTCCGGAAATGTGTCTTCCCTTTTATAAATGAATACCCTTAAATTGTGCAATGTGAATTTTTTTTCCGCCAATTATTTAGAGAGAGGTTTTATTCGTTTTGAGCTTACACAATTGATCTGTGCTGTAACAGAAGTCTATAGACTGATTCCAATAAATTGAATTGCAATTATTTAAAAAATGAT
Source organism: Clausena lansium (assembly GCA_030449835.1). Classification (NCBI taxonomy): domain Eukaryota; kingdom Viridiplantae; phylum Streptophyta; class Magnoliopsida; order Sapindales; family Rutaceae; genus Clausena; species Clausena lansium. The sequence continues at coordinate 6,402,708 of JASUUF010000195.1, forward strand.
GAAGAAATTGCTTTATAATGAAAGCCATTTGCGGTGAAGTTAAAAGGAGATTATATGAAAACAAAAAAGCTCAGGAATTCAGGTGAAAGAAAATAAAACAAACTCCATTATGCTTAATGACCCCTCTCTCTCTCTCTTTCGATCTCAAGAATATGAATGGTCATTCATGGAAGTTGCTTCGAGTTTGAATTCCTTGAAGTAAATGAATCTGTAAGCTGATATTCATAGATATTGGAGTGCAGAAACGTAAGCGTAAAATGTTGCTTTGACCTTATGCTGATGATCTAAAATATCGATTGTGTATTGCGAAAGACTAAGAGAAGTTGTGAAAGAAATAGATACTTCACTCCATGGCCAGGCTTTTGTTTTCAAGGCAATCAATCAATGAACATATATACTCGTTTCAAAGAGAGGCAAATACAAAACAAAGAAGAGAGTATAAAAGAATAAAGAATATTATATGAGCAGCCATAATGCATATAGCTTAATTTGTTGATTGATATATATCAAACTTTGTAATTCAAAAGAGATACCTAGTATATATATCGATATTATAGCTAAGCTAGCCCATCAGGACTTAGTGATACAAAAATTGTTTCAACTCTCCGATATTATCCGCTGCCGCTATTTACAATCCACCAAAAAATAAAAAAGAGAAAGAAAAAGAAAGCCCTCAAGGCCGAAGAGAGACAGAGACTCATTAATCATGCCAGCAAAGAAGCATGACGACACATCTCCTTATAATGTAAAGCTTAGCCCTTTGCTCTCTCAAGACTCCTCCAAACCCTCTGCTTGATAATGATCTTCTCTTTGAGGCTCCCATGCTAGCACTGCTCATCTTCATGGTTTTTTGTTATCTTGAATGAGAGATAAGAGATTAGAGAGAGAGTGCTTAATTTGCCCTTTGCTCTTTTCTTATTGTGTTGAGTTTGGTTTGAATATAGAAGTGGGAATGTGAAGATGAGGGCTTCTTATAGTAAGAAGAGGATGTGGTGAAGGCTCAAACTGGTCGTTTAAAGAGGCAACGATGGGGCATCAAAGGGCGTGCAAGTGCCCCCTAACTCACCATACATTTCTATTTTGACCCCACACAGCACACCCACTTGGAAAAAATATTATACATTTATAAAAATATTGAAAAATAAAATCAAGACCTCTCTCTCTCCATCTCTCTCTTAACTTATTTATTATATATATGGTCATGTCATACTCTATAGCCTAACTCCTAGTAGGCATCAACAACCAGCATAATGGGTCGGCCATTACTTCAATAAGGTGGCCAATGTCTATAGTAGTTTATGGACTGCGTTTCAATATCTTGATGATAATATGAAATTTTTATTTTTTGAAACACTTGATGATATTGTGATTATGCTTTGATGATGAGGCTTTTCTTTATCTTTTTCCAAGTGATCTACCTAATTAGGCAATAGAGTTCTTTAATTAGTTGAATCCTACAAAACCATGCAAATAAATTTTAACTGCCTTTTAATTTAACTCGTCTAAAGATGATGACGACGACATAATCTTGATCATCTCTTTCACTCTAATATAAGAATGATGTCGCTTTCGTTACTCTCTTTGGGTGGAGTTATTCAAATGTAACAATCCTAATTGAGTTTATTCCTAAGTTTATATAATGAAACCAGAACATGACTTCTATTAATCAATCCGAATGCAAATCAAGGCCAAAAAGTTTTGTTGGGTCTGACTCCTTATCAATAAGGAATATAATTAAGTGCAGGTTGGTTTTACGTCTATGTCTATGAAAAAGATGTCAAAAAAAAATTATATATCTCACTGTATCAGAAAAATCGTAATGTTTAATTATTTCCTTCAGCTATATATAAGATCATTATCTCCATGTAAATATTCTTAGGAGTTCTAAATATTTGATTGTAATGAAACAATGAGCTTGAACGCACATTGTGCACATTGGATTGGTATAAATATATATAAAGAGAGTAATGAAAATGATATTACAGTGTAAACTCGGGAGCAGACAAGATAAGAATAAGATCTCACCGACATTGTAATTCTTGAGATCTGCCAGGAATTTGAATCTATTTTACATCTGGCTTAACGTAGGTTGAAATTTTCATCAACATTTGACAGAGTGGTCACAGTGATGCTCATCATCAGCTTTATATTTATATATTCATTTGCATATATATATCACAATCAAAATCACACCATGCATGCAAGAGTTTGATGCCATTTTGCCATCAACAAATCATAAGAACAGTATAAATTGAATCTTCAGAGCAACCTAAATCACAATATATATGTAGAAAAGTCTCAAATAAGATTTTTTATTTTTTATTTTATTGAAATTGTTCAATAAATAAAGTTGCGTGTCTTAATTTATTTTCTTCTCATTTATCGCATTATTATTATAATTAGTTGATACAGAAATAAGTGTATGATAAAATTTTATAAGATGTAGTTAAATTTTTTTATGGTTAAGCTCTTTTAATGAGCTTCTAAAGATCATATACTACTTGTTTATTTTACTCATTAACGAGTAAATAATATTTTGTTCAAGAAAAACTATGCCGAAATTATGTAATATGCAAGTTAAACTTAAGATTCTCTTTGCACTATATTTTACAATTAAAAGGCAGAAAAGGAGAGAGAGAGAGAGAGCGAATTGAGGAGAGGGTGAAGTTTCAAGGCTATGACCAAGATTCCACTTTGATATTACAAGAACAAGCTCATTAAAATTAACGTAAGAGCTCAAAGCCCAACCAAAGTGATTGATTAAATTATAGATGATAATTAAAAATCTTACTTCATCAAAAGCAAAGCACCACTTGCTTGGTCTCGTGCTTCGCCCATTTAGCTTATCGACATTGTCATTTTAATAAAATATCTCATAATGAATTTGTTTTGTTCTCTCTTATTAGTTTGCAAGTTAATTACAAGCTGTCAATTCGCCATTTCAGCAGCTCTGGCTCACCAATATCAGCATTTTCTTGCCTTTCTCCGTCCATTTTATTTTTTTATTTTTAAGTGTAGACAAGAATTTTAGCTGTTGCATGTTTTGTTTGTTAACTTATAAGACATATCTCATGAAAGTTGATCCATTGATTTGAATTATGGAATTAATTTACTTTAGTTAATTAATTTTCACGACGAATCCTAACTATAAGATTTTGCAAATCAAACTGTTTAGAATTGAATGTGACTTGCAAGATTAATTTATTTTTTATTTTCTGCAAAAAACTCTTACGATTAATTAAGATTACAATAAGATGCTCAGAGCAATATTACATTTATTCATATAAGCATGTTAGCAAATATATAGAAAAGGGTCATCAAAAGAGGTTAATTTTGTGGTCACACATAGCGGTTGCTTCCATGCAGAATAACAAAAATATATTAGAAGATCATGGAGTGTGAAAACACCTAAAGCTTTGGGAAATCGAAAAAGCTTAGAGACAGTGTTAATAATAATAACAATATTAATTAATTAGTCTGTGAAATGCACTACAATCAAAGTGTTACGGTCTTAGATTGAAGGGTCTTATATGTTGGGTTAGCAGTAGTGCATATGTTTTTATTATATAATGGCCTTGGACCCTAATTGGTTGTACTGAACATGAAGGCCAGAGTTGCACGTGAAGTTCTCGTGATTTACAATGCCATTGCCTCTTATACACTCAACAATTTTAATATTTGTTATCTTATATCGAAGCTTCAAATCAAATTATTTATCAGTTACTTCCATCACCTTGTTCGGTTTCTTCTTTGGTTCTTCTTTATTAAGCAACTTCATTTCTTCCCACATGCAGTGTGTGCTTCAATAATTCAATTGTGGGCATGAAGTTAGCATTACTTGGAAATTTTCTAAGTTGAAATAATGAGTGATAGTACATTTGTATTAGCAATATACAGTTGTCTTATTATACAGTATCAAATTTTAAGAGGTTTTGATTGGTTAATACGAACCTTGTATGAGTTAATTACAGCCTTAATGTTGTACTAAGAGAGATATTAACTATCAGGTCAAACTTGTGCATATGTTGACTCCATTGCCAGCAAGGTTATTACTGCCAGCTTATGTGCTTTTTAATAATGCACTGAAGAGTTTAACGTACTCAAGAGACACATTTATTGTGATTAGTGAAAGAGTTGTGGTAGCATCAGTGGCTAGTTCGAGACTGTATAATACTTGGGCTCCGTTGAGGGCAATTATGAAATGAAAGCACTAGTTGTCAAGTGAAGGTGATGGATAGATGTTTAAAAATCATAGCTCCTAAATTTGAATAAGCGTAACTTCGTGACTTCTAAATTCTGAAACAAAATTGTTAAAGAGTGTTTGGTAAGCACTTTTAAATTTGGTTTGGAATTATCGAAAACTTTAACTACTTGGCTTCAGAAGCACCATATGAAGCCATATTGGATGAGAGTTTTTGGGACTGATGTATCATCTCATGTAAAATTAAAATCCATGGAGCAGATAGCAACCTTGCTTGCTTGATCTTCACTTAAGTATGACCTAAATACAGGCAGAGTCCCATAGATTGGAAAATACCGGGGTTTTTCTAACAAACTACAAGATGTTTGTAGATTAGAAATATAAACAATTCAGAGTCTTACGACAGATCTAGGCATTTTCAGGGAGGTTTCTGATGAAATTTAAAACTATGGGATCCATTAGAATTCAAATCCTACAATGTACGTCACATAGTACAACATTCCAGGTTGGTACGCAAGGGAGCATCAAGAAAACTGGCGCAAGATGAGAAAACTTGATGCTTCATGGCAGTTTCTGCTCATTTAGGATGATTATTCTATAAACTTATCATCAATGAAGGAGTTCGCACGTGCGTTCAAAGAGTTCCAGGTATGCTGCTATAAGGTTCCAGCTAGTTTCCTACATTTCAAGTCATTACATTTACTCTATTCCACTAGAACAGTCGGTTCAAATTAATACACAAAATTTACAGTAAGGGAAAAATTGAATATGTGTATTTACAGTGTTCATTCCTCTCTTGGGATCCACCTGCTCCACCATAGACTCTTTTGGCGTCTGTTAAGCTCATCCATGCTCTCATTCAATGTCCTTATAATCCTTCTCTGCAGTTTAAGGGCTGAAGCAAGAGCATTTCTCTGAGCACTTCCCTTCCGCTGCGGCTTTATTTCCTACACAACAAACAGAGTGGTGAAATATTGTTTACTTACAATATTCGCTATGAAATTGATTTTTGAATATAGTTCAGACACTGACTCTCAGCTCCTGAAGCTGAGCTTCTGTGAAGCCACCATCCTTCTCCGTTCCAGATTTTGCCATTAGCTGAATTACCCAGTTGGCAGCTTCACTGTAATCCTGTTGTGTGGCTCGGAAGAATTGCAACCGCAAGTTCTGCATGAAGGACAAATCTAATAGACCTTCCCTATCAAAGTAGGGATGAGCTAGAGCTGTTTTTGCACTGATTCTTTGTCGTGCTTTGTATCGAACCATTGATGTCAAAAGTTCCCATCCTATGCCACCATCTAAGTCTAACAATTGAAAGCCCTTGCGGAGATCGGGGCTGGCACGAGGCTCTACAGTTTTCCTCCATGCATTCAAGTCATAATCACACCTCTTCAGCTGACGGTTGAATTGTATGAGGCTACTGTCTGTACGTAATCCTGGGAATACCTACAAAAATCAAACGGTTACATCATGTAGTAAGCCAAATCAGCAAAATCCTGAGGTTAGCCCAAAGTAGCCATGTATTATCCATAAAAGATATAATTGGATATAACTAGGGAATTGTCAGTTGGTTTACCTCTTGCAGTGGAAGCAAGAGGTCGGGATAGATTCCCCCTCACACCAACCTTAGTGGGGGAAGTTCTTTCATTTTTGTTGTGCATGGGATGGGGTGGAATTAGGGTGTGTGAAATGCAAAAAGAATAAATAAATAAAATCTGGATCTAACTTGCGCAAATATGGCACAAGTCCGCTCCTATTTCCAGAGCTAATGTTAAAGATTGGAATTTACAGTCTCCATATGTTTATAATGCTTACGAGTTTAATTAGTAGAACCATTCAAGGACTTCCAAGGTTTTATACGTGCTATTTAGTTTTATTAAAACTTTTAAATTTTAAACCCAAGTTGTAGCTGTTTTATCATACAGTATGTTTGCTGTGTGTTACAGCACTACAAAGTGGATTAACAGGTGGTGATCACTTAAAAGTGAAATAGAGCCTTCTGACAGTACATACCATCTGCAGGAATATAAGGCCAGTACTGTAGATGTCAAATCTATCTGGCAAATTGAGCTGTTAAAAGAACAATATGATCAAAACTAACAAGAAGGACAAATTTCAATAAATAAAGCCAACTAATGACAATAAACTTGGGATATTTCAAGGTGAATGCAGCACCTGCCAGAGGACGGGAGAAAGTGCAGTTGCAACTGGAGCTGAGGGAGCAGAGGGAGTCTGTGTGCTCATGATGTATTGCTCTGGTGCAGTATACCTGAAAGAAAGAAACAGTAGAAGGTTATGAATCCTATATGATATAAAAACTCAGAAACATCACACCAAATTCAGTGGGGTGTGAATTTTGGGTATCAAGTAAAGATTTTACGCTTGAGAGCATATTGAACTCACCGCAGGTGCTGGTTTTGAGAACTAATTCTAAAGAATGGTAGTAGTTGTGTCATTTGAAGAAAATGATAATAGCATATCAGTCTCATTTTCTACTATAATTCTATTTCTTCATAGTTGCCGGGAACTAGGTGTCACTTAAATGTAACTGAAATAGATTGTTATTTAAACCTGGTTTACATCAAACTAACATTCTGTTTTAGAATGATTAAAAGAAAGAAAAAATTAAATGCTTGGCACTGCTCGAAAATTTCAAGAACTGGTTTGTTTAGACTTCTGATAAATATTATACAAGCCCATTATTCTTCTATCTTTGGTTCAGAACTTCAAATGATTCGACCATATTTCATAACAATTAACTAAGTCGATATAATCTTTCAAATGCATATTTCAAACTAGGGCAGTTTCAATTTCATACAGAAAGTCAACTTTCCATATTTCCAGATAGAATCTGCCTTTGAGTGATTATGCAAAGTCAGGTGATAACCTTTGTTAAGTCTGTCGTTCTAGTTAGCCATTTGTATGCCTTTCCGAGATGCAAGGGCAAAGAAAAATGGCTTTTAAGAATAATAAATCTAGAAGTATTTTTCAAAGTCATGCATGTCTGTATCCTATTCATTGCAGACAATCAAGATTTTTCTTGAATATCAATCATTTCTCTACCCATGAAATACATGCTCGAAATTGGACTTCTGACCTTGGAAAGCCGGAAGATGCAACATGCTACTAGCTGCAGCAACACATTTAGAACAGTTTTGAGATAAACAATTAAATCTATCCAAGACCAGAGGGGATGGCCACAGATAATCTCTAGGATAAACCCATCATAAATATTCTAGCAATTAGAATTACTGAACCATTAACAGCTCGAAAATCAAACAAAGATTCATTTATTTGAAAAAGATTTCAATTGCTGAAAGTGAAGCCATTCTCTCAGGAGAAGCCATCCAGCTTACTATAATAAGAGACAAAGGCCCTATTTACTCAAATTACATGATGGGAAAGAAAATACCTAGGATCCAAAAGAAATTCCTTCGGAATATAGTTGATGCCCACTCGCAAATCTGCTGCAGCTCCAAGATCAATGATCTTGAATGTACGAGAACCTGCTCGTGTTTAAATGGTATATAAAATTATCAATCCTAGTAAAATCAATCTAATCCAAATTTTTTTCTTTGCCTTCCATAGAGATCAAATTTATTACCTTCAGAGAAAATAACATTCTGTGGCTTAATATCCCTATGCACAATGCCTGTCGAATGAAGACCATCCAATGCAAATAGGAGCTGGCTCATGATAGTTTGAATGATTCTATTTTCCCTTTCAATACCTTTAGGCAAGTCTTGGACCTCACCAAGAATCATTGTTTCTACCTAACATTTTAATCAACACTAGAGTTGGTATTTGGAAAGTTAAACTGAAACAAGAGTTACTGCTGAAGTGTCAAGATGAAAATAAGTGGCAAAGCTGACACAATTACTCTTGAGATGTGAATATACATATATAAAAAAATAATAGCAATAGAAGAAGGATTTGAGTTTTAAGGTCCTTCCTCAGATAGTAAAAAAGGTCTTAAGAATAACTTTAAAACATAAGGGAAACAGTCTCCAAGTGGTTGAAGAAATGGTAATAGTTCTCATGGTCATTTCAATAGATGGAACTTTTCCTTGCAAGTAAAAAGATCGTTTTATCTAAATTTCATTGGAAAAGACAAGATCAGCAGAAAGAATCAAAGATCAATAGTTGGCGGTATAATTCACGACATAAAATTCTCAGACTTCGAAGGCATGGTAAGTTTCACCCAATAAAAAAATTTGATTTAAACTCATGCAAGAATAGTTTCAACCACTTATAAAATACAGAAAGGCTGATGAGAGTGAGTACCAACATTGTAGGGGAACTCTCTGCTTGTCATCAAATCTGCAAGCGTGGCCTCTCCTTCATACCGCCATATAAGCCAGTATTCACCTCCTTTTTTCGAAGAATTCTAAAACCAATTTCATCATAACGATTCCGGTCACAAGGAAGAAAAAGAAAACGGAAATTGGCATGTGCAGTCAATGTACATATTTTAATTTCTTGAGACGATAATAACCTTAATTCATATGGTAGAACTAGTAATAATAGAGCAATACCTCAAGAAAGCCGTATACAAAATCAGCACAGCAGTTTGCACAAGCTCTTCGAACACGCTCATTCATCCAAATTTCCACCGCACCATATTCAGTAGCCTTCTTCAAGACCAAGTCACCGTCATTCTAATCACAACCAAAAACCAGCAATTAACACATACTAATTCACAGTAAATTAAGTAAGGTTTGCCATTATTTCCATGTTCGGTAAAACAAATGAAACAGAATCAACTCATTGTTGATGATATATTGGGCATAGAATCCACTGAAGTTCAACGTAAATAAGTTTTAGTTCCAACTTAAACCAATCAATAGGATAAAAATTAGTTCAAAGGAAATTTGAACACACCCAGAAGCAACAGTCAAAAGTAGGAAATCAAAAGTTTCTACCTTGGAAGAAGGCTTCTTAGCCAAGGAAGCTCTATAAACAACACCAAAAGCTCCCTCACCCAACTTTTTTCCCAAAACAAAATCATCCTGCCAACAAAAACCAAAACGACTAACGTTCAATAACACGAACTCAATCAAAAACTGCAAAATAAGCCAAAAATTACCAACCTTCCTATAAGTGGTTCGAAACAGCCTCTCAACAAAAGCAAGCACAAACATGTCAAAAAACCCAGGAGCCACACCTGGGGTGGCCCAGAGATAAGAAATAGCACTAAGAGCCAAAGCCACACCAGGTGCAGTAATTGTCAGCCCGTTGGACTTAGGCAAAGTGCTTCTGTATATGATATCACCACACTCCATGACTGTGCATGGCAACCCCACTCCCACACCCAGAAACACATCGCGAACTGCATCAATCAGCTCAGCTTTTGTCGTCAAACTTGAGCTAATATTGTTTTTTGAAGAGGGTTTGATTTGTCCTAGCTTTTTTCCAAGAAATGGAGATGATGGGGGCTTTGGTTTTGGAGTATTCCGGCGATTGATTAGTCCTAGACTAGCACTTCCCGGTGCAACCGTGGCCATGTTTCTGCTGCAGAGTGAGGTTCTGCTTATGTTAATTTGTTGACTCGCTACTTAAAGCAGCTTCAAATTTAGACCACAAGTCTCCGAGTTTTTGCTTGATTTTTTTTTTTTTTTTTTATTTTCATTTCTGTTTTCGGTTTTGATGCTGATAGTTATTACAGGTATTTTTTTGTGTGGAGGGAAATAGTTGAAGTGGATCGAAGAGACACGTGCACCACAAATAACACGTAGACATTAAAATTGGGCTGGGCTAGATTTGGGCTAACAATGTGAATTATTCCACCGGGCAAGTTAGTATGGACTGGCTGATTTTGAAGGCCTGATTTGAATCTGGTCTACATCCATTTTTAAGATCTCGACCCAACAATGCTTTACATTCTTTTTAAATTTTCTTATTTTTTTAACTAACAATTTTCAACTCTTTTCATTACTGTACTACAAGAATTCATTCTACTTCTAAATTTTAGGTCTTCAATAGAATAAACAGTTGAACTTTGTGTCAAATTTGTATAAGTTGAAATTATTTATGCGTTGAGAAAATTTTTAATTTAATGCCCTCTCATGTACCAAAGCAATGTAGCAGATTAATTTTATTACTCAAGAGTGAAATTGAAAGTTCCTTTTGAATTCGCAGAAGAATTGACACATAATCAAAGAGAAATTTTTGGTTTGAGTCAAGGATCTTATTAATTGTTGGTTAAACTTCTAGAATATTTTTTATTTATTTATTCAATCTTTCTCTCATGCGTGTTGATAATGAATTTAGATTTAGTATTGAACTAAATTTATATAATATTAGGATTAGTAGTTATTTAATAAGAAATAATATAATAAAATAAACAAATGATAGATATTAAAAAAAAAAGTACAACCCAGCTCAGTACTATATATATATAAATTGTTTATAATATTCGTATTTACATAGCAAAGAGTTTCTCGGTTACGTAATTTAATGCGGACAATTTATTTTTATACCGATGAGCTTCGGATGGCCATGGCCTATAAGGAAAGAGTAATACTACACATCCTAAATTTTTAATTTTAAAAAATTATCCCAAATGATGTGGTATCCATCAATTGGCTAGTGCGATAATACAATTAATTCACTTGAATTTTGTAAAAAACGATCAACCAATTGATGAATGCCATATCATTTGGGATGATTTTTTAGGATAAAAAATTTGAGATGTGTAGCATTATTCATAAGGAAAGAGTAATACTACACATTCTAAATTTTTAATCCCAAAAAATCATTTCAAATGATGTGACATTTATCAATTGGCTAGTGAGATAATACAATTAATTCATTTGAATTTTATAAAAAATTATCAAATGATGGGGCAAGCTGAAAACTTTAAGAAGATTTGAGGCTGGGGCTAACATTTTGTCCGCATGCAGTGGCCCATCCTTGTGGCTTACCTTTTAGGCAAATAATTTTGGACTATGAAGCAGCCTAAAAACGTGTCTTGAATCCCAATCTCATTTAAATTTGGAGGGATTTGTAACAGAAAAAAATCTTTCAGGCAGAACACTCACTATTTTTAACTCGTCCAAATCCAGTAACCATGGCCCAAGAAGGGCCTACGCATTTGTAATGATGCCGTAATTTGCTGTAACTTTGGGCAATTTTAGACAGTTTCATTAGGTACTTAGGCGCACACACCAATCATGTATTAGCACAAACCGGGACAATTATCAATTATTTGCTGATTTTTGGAAAAGATAAAGCGTAGCCAGGAGTAGGAAGTAGCGATGGCAATGGGGACGGGACGGGACCGCCTCTCCGTACCCATCCCCGATATTTAGCATATGTCTCCGTTCTCTCTCCGTCCCCTTCAAAATTACTTGACAGAACACTGTCCCCTCCTCGAATAATAACAGGGGATTTTTGAGGGTCCCCGATCCCCGAATAATTAATATATTTTTAATTTAATCATATAAAAAATTTAAATAAAAATAAATAATTCTAAGATTATACAAGAAATCGATTCCTTAATATTTTCTTAATCCTCATGGTTTGCACTTAATCAATAATTCTCCAGCACATAACACTCATGAAATCATGCAATATCCTTAGGAATCATAATCCAAAAATTTAATCATAGAGATCAAACTCAATAGTTCTAAGATTATACAAGAAATCAAGTACTTAAATGCTAAAAAAATATGCATACCTTAATCACCACCACAATTCCAAATAATTTTTTTTGCACTTAAATGATAAAACTAAGAAAACTCGACCACTTTGTTTAATTGTTTCAAAGCTCAATTACTGACCATAAGAAGAAGAAGCTAATCCCCATTTTCTCTTAATTATTAATTTATACTTAGGGTTTTTAACTAATAGGCTTAGGTAAAATGACTAAAATGGACTTGGCTAAATACTAGGGCAAAAAATAAATAAGTCCAAATATCCATATAATGTTAGTATTACATTAATAATAGAAAGAAAATAAAATACATTTCATTATCTATTTACTAATAATTTTAAAAAATAAAATAAAAATTAAATTAAAATGAGGAAATGGGGAGGGGATGGGGATTCTACCTCATCCCCTCTCTTCCCCGAATAAAAAAATTGGGCAAAAAATTGTTCCCATCTTCTCTCCGAATAAAAAATTAAGTAAAAAATTATCTTTATACCCTCCTTGAATAAAAAAAATCTCCGAGAGTCCCCATCCCGGAAGGATTTCTGCCATCCCTTGTGGGAAGAAGAAATTTTTGATAGCTTTCATTTGTCATGTTGGGACAAGAGAATCCACATTACATACACATACATCATATAGAAAACGTACAAACGAACTTTAATCAAATAATGTATGGAGCCAAAAAAAAAACAAAGGAAAGCGAGAGTAGAACCACCTTAGATTGAAACCTTCCACTTTCCTTTTCATATTAAAATTATCAACAAACCAAACAAAACAAAAACGCTTTACATACGTCGATCATCGTCGAATCTCCATATGCCACTTACTGCCAGTACCAGTCGCACCGCTACATTTACCACATACAAATGCATGCATGCCTTTCGTCATCAATCCATCCATGACCCACCCACCGAATCACAGCCGTTAATCGCGCCCCTCTTTAACGGCCCCAATCCATTACTCCTTCTTGTGCTAAATCCCGAAATCAAACTCCGTTTCTAATCAGCTATCAGAAAACAAGGACTTGTGACGAAAAAGGTCATACGGGGCCCACAAGGAATCCAACGGACACGGCTTCCTTGAGTCAATCCTCAGCCAAGGCTTGCCCTTGCCACTCCAGTGAAGCAAGCTCACTGGACCCGGGTGCAAATTCCTACACAGGCCTTCCAGATTGTCCCCGCCAAGCCCGTGCTGGTTCCACCTGTGCTCCACGCCCTCCACGTCACCAGCAAACACGAGCAGAAACGGAGGCAACGAACCCAGCTCGTAAATTCTGTACTTCTTTTGCACTCTCATCCAGTACTCCAATTTCGCCGTGTACTTTCCTTCTCTCCATTTCCTCAAATCAATCACCATCACTCCCGTGTTAAAATAACACGGCCTCCTCCCTCTAACGGTCCCGGAAAGCACGGGGTTTGACCAGAACTTTGACGTGAAATAGTTGGTAAAGTTAGCGTGACAGTACTCCGGCGCACCAAGTACGTGTCCTCTCAAATTGATGCCCCACAACTTAGCCACGTCGTCGACCACTATGAGGTCCGAGTCAAAGTAAATAATGCGGCTAACAGTCAACGGCAAAAGATCGGCCAGGTAGATTCTGGCATAATTCAGCGGCTGATCCAACGCCTGACGAATCGAGTACGAGATCTTGCCTTTCACTAGATTCGTGTCGAAGTGATAGATTTCGAAGCTTAGGTAAGGGAATGTGGCGGTGATGGAGCGGCTCAGCTCGACTCGCTGTCGCTGCGTGCTGATGAAGTGGAAGACGATGTTTTCGGGACACGTGGCGTGTTGTAGGACTGAGAAGACGCCGGCGACTGAGCCGCGGAGGTACGTGGAGTCGAGAGTCATGGATATGTGGATGATTGATGGATTGTGAGATCTTTTGTCCAGCGCAGACCATGTCGTTTTGGGACATTCTCTGCCGTTTCGAAATGCCGGTGCTTCTCTAAACCGAGGAAGCTCGCTTGAGATTGCGGTGGCAATTATAGTCAAAAAGATCAACAAACATGACTCAAATTTTAGTTTCATAGTGAAGTGGTAAGCAAGCAATGCAAGAGTGAGAGTTTTTCCTTTTTTTTTTTGAAAGGGAATTGTGAGGCTTTTGTTTTGAGAAATATGAAAAAAAAAAAAAAAAAAAGATAAGGGGTGGAAGAAAGAATTGAAGGACGGAGTGAGAGAGAGAGAGTGGATTGTGGAACAAGCCAGGCTGGCAAGGACGCGTCCTTTATTTTGTCTTGTGATTATATTATATGGGTGTTAAAAAGAATTAAAGAGACAGTGATCCTGTGGTGGTGATTGCACGTTATGGATATCAGACACAGTACCCTGAGATCCGTACATCAGATGTTATTTCGTATTAAGTTACTGGGGTCACTAACGATACAACGACACCGGCGGTGGTGATTTTACTACAATTTGCAATTAGCGTGAGGGTGTAGGTATAGAATCAACGATGTACTAACTCAGACGCAACTTTGACTCGTGTGCGCACGGTCTAATCCGAATATCGGATAACAGAATGAAGGCGATCGTTGCTTAATGCTTAGAGCAACAGAAGAGTGGAATGTGATGATCACGTGGCAGTTTGTAAGTAGACATACGGTACATGATTGTAATTAATGTGTTGTACCTGCCCCCCTCTTGTTTAGCAATTACCCGTCTCTCGTAAATTTTTGTCGCTAATTAATTAAGGTCGCTTGTCAGGTAAATTTGCTGCTCCGTTTGATCCATACCGTTGGATCAGTTTTGACATCATTTATTTGTCTTGGACAAGGGAACCCTTAAATTCGATTAATTGAGTTTAGAGCTCGATGCTCTTGGGTTGGATGTAGCGTTTGATCCAAGTTTTCTGAGATAATTAAATGATTGAAATAAATGAATCAAATCCTAGGCAGCCCAGGCTTCAACAATACTTCAATTCATACGGTAAAATTGAAGTGTGCTTTTGCGCGTGTTACAAAATATATGAAATGGTTGAGTTCTAATTACATAAGCAGGCTAAGCCCGCTGTTGGGGCAGTAAAATTTCTTAATGAGTTCGAGTTCCCACAGAGAATTCATATTTTCCGTCTTATTATCTTTCAATGTTGTGGCTCACCAATCAAGAAGGATTGCTTTGCAAACTGATTTATGTATTATTTAGTGGGAACATTTGTAATGCCTGGTTTTTTACTTTAAGGTACGACTGATATGATACTTTTCATTTTGTTTGGGATAAATTTTATAATATCAAATGTATCACATCAATCATGTAATAACTAAATAAATATGTAATATTATTATATTAAACTCAATTAGATGCGTTATATATTTATTAATTGTATATTTTTATCACCTCTAATATGTCGTAAACTTCCTCATTCGGATCTCCAGCTCCTCTATATTATGGATTTAGACTTTCATAAAACTTATTATAATAATATCAATATATCGTAAAATACAATAATTTAAAAAAATGATTATATCAATTGAGGCAGCATATTCATTGAGTTTAGGGCTGGGCTAAAACAAAAAAGGAGTTGAGGCTGAGCATAAAAAATTCACCAATGGACAATCAGTTATGCAAAATTCTTTGAAGAAAATTGTTTCAATAATTTGATTGGATAAATTTCTCAATCGAGTCAACTGGCAAGAATGCTTAAATGCACAAACGCAGAGCTGCCTCGTCACTAACATTTGGCAAAATTTAAATGGGCGTTGGAATTGAAGATGCAGAGACCATCGATTGTGGATAGTGGATAGGGAGGGAAACAGCTGGCCATGAATCATTATAAATTAAGAGTAAGGTGCCTTTACTTGTTGGAATGGGAAATGGGAACGGAGAGTGTAGAGTCCTCTCACTTCAGTATTTATTTAATCTTTTAAATTTAAGGGTGAGAGTTTTATTTTATGGATCCCATTTAATTTTAGAGTGAGGAGTGGGAGTGGGAGTGAAACCCGGTAAGGAAGGTAGGAGTCCTCTTTTGCCCCCTTTTTTTTATATTAATTTAATATAATTAATATTTAATAAAATAAATAATATTATATTTATTTAAATAATATAATAATATTATTTTATAAATTTATATTTATTAAAAATAATAATATTTAAATATAATATTTAAAAATAATATTATTATATTATTTTATAAATTTACATTTATTAAAAATAATAATATTAAAAATAATATTATTATATTATTTTATAAATTTACATTTATTAAAAATAATAATATTATTAATGTCATATTATTATATTATTTTATAAATTTAATAATAATAATAATACTATCTTTATTTACAAATATAAATTATTATATATATTTAAAAATAATAGTATTATATTTATTTAATATTAATAATTAATAATAGCAATATCGTTATTTTTAATTTACATAATTAAAATTAAAAATAATAAAAATTGTATTTACATAATTAAGAATATTACAAATTATTATTAATTTACAAATATAATCAAATAAATATTTTATTATATTCAAGTATATTTTTTATTAATTTTATAATTAAAAATTAAAATTCTTTAAATAATGGTAAAACTGTAATTTGAAACTATTTACTCCAAATCCAAGACAAAGTAAACATATAATTGGATTCTGATTCTGACTCCACACTCTCATTCCAGTGTAAGTAAATAACCTGCTCCCACTCCCAATCTCAAGATTTCCACTCTTTATGATTCTCACTCCAATTCAAAAAGTAAAGGATGCCTAAGAGTAATGCGTGTGGAGTTCTCCCACTTTTCTGTTTATTTACCTTAAATTTAAGGGTGTGAGTAGAGCCCTATTCCGTAGGCCCCACCCACTTTCGGAGTGAGGAGTGGGAATCCCACTCCCATGGGAGGAGGTGGGAGTTGCCTATTTCTTTTTTATCCCTTATTATATATTATAAAATTATATTTATAAAATAAAATAATGTTAATTTATTTTAAAATAATAATTTTATTATATTGTTTAATAATATTACATTCATTAAAAATAATAATTTGCATTGATTCTAAGTTAAACTTACTTAAAAATAATATTATTATATTCATAGAAAATTAATGATATTACTATATACTATATTTATTTAAAAATATATTATTATTATACTTATTTTAAAATATTAGTATTATATTTATTTAATAGTAATAATTAATAATAATAAATAGTTTATTCGAAGAAAATATTAATCTTGTACTATATTATTAATAACAATGTTTCATTTGTGCTACTCTTATCAATAATTTTTAATTTACATAATTAAAATTAAAATTAATATAAATATAAAAAATTATGATTTACATAATTAAGAATATTAATAACTATTACTAATTTATATAATTAAAATTAATAATATTATAAAATGTTATTATTAATTTAAATAATTAAAATTAATAATAAAATAAATAGTTTATTTTACAAATATATTTTTTTATTCACTTTGTAATTAAAACTATAGTTCTTTAAATAAGGGTAAAACTGTAATTTGAAATAATTTAATCCCAATCCAAAATAGAGTAAACATGTAAATGGGATTCTGATTCTTATTCCACACCCCTATTCCAGTGTAAGTAAACAATCTACTCCCAGTTCTACTCCACACTCCCAATCTCAAAATTCTCACTCCTCAGGATTCTCACTCTAATCCGAAAAGTAAACGTTATCTAAAATTAGTGAGGTAAAATCAATCACAAGGAACAAATGGTGTGTTTATTTGTTGGATTGGGAAATGATAATTATTGATAGTGTTTATTTACTAGAAACACAGAAGATAATAAAATTGTGAATAAGGAATGTGAATCCCATTTTCATGGTAGAGGTGCAAACGAGAATGAGGAGTGAATTGATATTTGTACCATTAGTGAAATTAAAAAATTATTTTTATCCCATTTAATAATAATAATAAATAAATAATAAATAATCAATTAATATCATTTTATTAACTTATAACAATTTATTCTCATGACAAAGTAAATAAATCAATGGTGACACAACTCATTCTAATTATGATTTCTACTGAATTTATTTTAATTATCATTCTCTATTTCAATTACAGTCCATTTAGATTACTGATTTATAAATGAACTAAAAGTTTTAAGTCAAGTTAGACATATGCTCATAGGAAAATGATAATATGACAAAATCATAACAAAAGATTTTTTTTTGTGAATTTTTGGAAATTTCTTTAATAATTTTACAATTTTTTTTCTAAAAATTTATTAAAAGACAAAAAAATTTAATTAATTTGTCGTGGTTTATTCATTTGTATTTTGATATTGCTGGTGCTCATAAATGGACACCACACTAGTTTGTATTATTTAGAATGCGGTATTGCCCCATGCACCCACTTTTGCAGTTTGCAATGTGCGAACGAATGAAAAGATGTCAAGATGGATTGATGGGTTCCATAGAGAGACCGATCCATGACAAATGCTAAAGGCAAAAGTTCTCAATTCCAAGTCCCGGTATCGAGGCCATTTCCCACTTTCTTAAGGCCCATTGGCTTGGCACGCAAAAGGATTTATTATTTGGCTACATATTATATTGTAATAATATTGATGCGTCGTGCATGCATTTAAGTACGCGGGTAAGGTTTCCGCGCAAAGAAAATATAATGGGGTCTCAATAAAGTTGGTCACGTCAAAATGCAACATTTCTCTAATGGCCAACAGCGAAAAAGCTTCCCCCGTATTCCTTTTTATCTATATCTATGATCTATCAATGTCATCGGTATACAAATTAAGAAATTTTAGAATATATTAGAAGTATCGTGTCATCTATACAACAATTAAATTATACTATGACATGTACATATTTATTTAAAAAAAAAATCATATAAATAGTGGTTATATTAAATTTAAATACACATGTCATACATGCACGGCGTATTTTATAATTTTTTCCAGCAACTGGCCCTCGGTACAAAAGTATTTTCGAGTGGGCATATTTCTTTTCACGCTGCAACTGGCTTTCCCCAGTCCTGGTTCGTTACCCTGATTTTTGATGAGGGAAAAGGAAAAGGCTAAAAAGCAGAGGGTGCAGCACGGCACTGTTACTAATCAGTTTCATATAATAGATCAACGGAAAGGGCAGCTCTCTCGATTCTGGACGACCGTTTGATTTCGGGGCATGCCATGCATATATGCAGTGCCAGTGGCCCAGGGATTTTGTAATAATAACAATAATTAATAATACCTCTCTGCATCTACATTAGCGTCTCCTAATTATGTCGTCATATTCGATTCACAAATGGGAAGAAATTTTGGCTAAGCAGCGGGCAGTACTCGCCCTCATAATCAGCGGCACACCACATGTCTAGCCTCAATTCATGGCTTAAAATATGTACCTAATTTCACCGTTTTATATCTACAACGTTTGACTTGTATGTATCTAATGTAGTTTTCCACTTTTAATTTCTCCATGATTGTTTTGATTATTAAGTGCCACTGACTCCGATGGAAACTCTTTAGTTGTAAATAATTCAGCTATTTCCAAAATTTAGGGGTTAAAAGTCTATATAGATTGTAAACTATTAAACTTCGGGGAAGATCTGAAAATTCAAAAATCTCCCAACCTCTCTTTAGTGTTTTCAAAATGGACAAAGATTCAGTGCTGAACTGAGTTTTTGCTGATCAGTACTGAATCAATAGTTGTTAAACAAAAAAAATTATAAAAGTTAAAAATATAAAATAAATCTTGACCATTGAATATTTACTTACTTAGCAAAAAAATAAGTTCAGTACTGACTCCTAATCCTTTCATAGTTTTCAAAATTGTCTCACACTTTCAATCTCACCAATCACACACAAAAACTACATGTAGGATCTAAAAACGTTCCTACCTGCATGTAGACGTGCACAACCTATTTTAATTAGTACTAATACAATGATGAAATTCCTAATTGTATATATCATTCAGATTTGAAAACTAAAGAAGAGGTATTAGCTTGATTTATTTTTGAGTTCAGGGACTAGTTAGAATTAAGATAACAAGAGAGAGAAAAACATGTTTATAATCATAATAATCCCGAGTCTTACAAAGTTAAAATATATATTTTCCTTTGTATCTAACATGACAAATAATGTATAATTCAATCGTTGGTTATGCGGAATAGACTCATTAGTAATAATGCAAAAGAGTCAGTTATTACACAATAAACAAAATACAATCATTAATCGGTGACACTCACATTTAAGATACCGAGTTTATATTTCAACGAGCATATTATTACTCTAATAAATTAATAATTATGTTTTGTAGTAGGCTAGCTAATACAATACTACTTTATTATGGGAAAGAAAGAGTTGGAGATGAATAACGAACTGGACAGAAAGTAGCAATTTAATAGCAACTCTGCTGCGATGTGTGTGGGATACCTTCTAGTTGGTAGATGAAATAAATATAAAACAAAATTTTAAAAAAAAAAAAATATGTTTTGATTTTATAAAAACATTGTCTGTTTATGCGCGTCTACCGAATAATTCTGTGTCAGAAAACAACATCGGCAAGTCACGGGCGATAACTTTACGAAAACATACTATTCATTCATCAAACTGCGATGGGAATTGAAAACATTGTTTATCAAGTAGTAGTTTAGAATCCCATTTAATTAAAAATCAAATCACCCTTTGGCAATTGGCATGCACACCTCAGATGGATCTCTATGCCTCTTTATTACTTTTAACTTAATTATTATTGTTATTATTTTTCAAATTCCACCTCTTAGGCTCAAACCAAGCCGTAGACAATGATGTAGTCACATGATATTTTTATAATGGGTAGTTAATTAGTTATTCCCTAATTTGCTTTGATCAAATTAATATTCAGTTTATAAACCTCTTTTTTTTTTTTCCTTTTAATTTTAATGTAACTAATTAAGTACTTCTTCCACAATAATAAAGCCGGTAGCTAAATATTCATTCTACTACGACCATGATATTGATGTGAGTGGTTAAAATCTTGCCTATAAGGAGGTGGGAAAGCAATAAATAAATTGCGGATACCGAAGGGTAGAAATGTTTGGCCAACCGTCTCCAACCGCTGCTCTTTGCTTTTGTCTTTATGGTTTTTTTTTTTGATGTCGGGAAATATTGAAAATATTTAGTTTTGTCATCACATGCAATTCTAAATTTGGCTAAATTTTTATTTAAAAAAAAAAAAAAACCTACGCTAGCTAATCGACATGACAAGAAGGGGAAGAAGTGAGATTTTGTTATGAATCAAACCCTTTATAGCTTGGATTCAACTCACCCCAATACCTGATTCTATACCAAGATTCAATATTAATGGACCAAGAAACCAATCTCAACAAGATTGATCAAGAACAGAACAAAAACAAATCAAAACACAGAAGAGCTAAGTGTGGTTTATGGTGCCTACATCCATTGAGAAAAAACAAGCTTCAAGATTTTACTAATTTTGAGTGCAAAAGTTACAGAGATCTTAAAAGTGTTTGCGGAGAATGCAAGCCATCAACTCTTTCTCTCAGTTTTGCTCTCTATTCTCACAATTAGATCCATAAGAATGCACCGGAACCAGCCTTATAACGTTAGTTTATATTTATGGGTTTGTTAGTCACCAGTCGTCCTCCTTCCCGCTGAAATCAACTGCTTTAACAACCTCGAACATGTGCCATTCGCATGCCTTGTTAAGTGAAATCAAAACGGCAATCAAATTGGTACCGTTTTAATTAATAATAATGAACTTGACATCACGCATTACGCACGTGAATCAATTAAGGTTTTGAATGACATTCTCGATTATGTCGGTTTGGCTCCGAAGCTTAGCAGACGACGACACACACGAACATGCAGCCTCAAAACTACTTATCGGTCATTCAAGTTTTGAGTTCATATTCAGCATATTTTTTAAGCTTTAAATACTATTAGTACTTTTTTTCGTCAAATTTTCCACATGCATATGTGAAAGTGTTTTATGGTGAGCTTTTTGACATAAATGCCGTCCATTAACTCGCTGCTGTGCTGTGCTGTGAAGGAAAGATATTAATAATGAATCTCATGCATGGATGCCACGTCTTTTATATAAAAAATACGACACTGAAATTGAAAGACCACTCCTCCGGGGAAAAAAGATGACGTCATATCAAGCTGGCAACCAATTTTCGTTTTTAAAAACATTTTTTCCCGTCACCTTCAGTGTTAAGTGTTAACTAATCCCACCTAGTGCCTAATCTCTCTCATCTTATATTTTCCCTCTTTAATCAATAAATGGTCACCATCTGCAAAATGCAAATTTAATTTTAGTCGATTTTCCTTTTTTTTTTGACTCGATTTGCTTAATTATTACTAACAAGACAACCCTCCAATATAAATAACACTAATTTCATTCAACTCAAGCATTCAACAAAGCAAATTTCCCCTAATCTCGCCCCCACTTTCAATTCTCCTTTTTCTTTTTTCTTTTTTTTTTCCCCCAATTAAGTCCTCACTTGTTCTGTTTTGTGTCCAAGCACTCACTCAACTCCACCAGCACTAGTGCCACTGCATCCACCGCCACGTCACCATGCCCCTCCTCTTCTTCTTCTTCCTCTCTCTCCTCCCCCTTCCACTCTCTGTAGCTTCATCATATCCATACAGTAAGTAACATTGCATTGATTCACTTTTCTTTCTAACTCATTTAACTGATTTTTTATAATACTTGCTCTGCTTGTTATTTGTGTTCTGCAGAAGTTAGCTATCACATAGACTGCGGTAGTGCCACGTCGACAACGGATCCTTTCAACACCACGTGGCAGGCCGACCGCTACTACACGAGCGGAGCCACCTCGATTGTCTCCGAGCCGTTACACTTCCGTTTCCCTCACGAGAAGACTCTCCGCTTCTTCCCTCTCTCCTCTGGCAAAAAGAACTGCTACATAATCCCCAATTTGCCCCCCGGCCGTTACTACATCCGCACGTTCACCGTTTACGACAATTACGATGGCAAATCCCACTCCCCCAGCTTCGACGCTTCCGTCGAGGGCACCCTAGTCTTTTCCTGGCGCTCCCCTTGGCCCGAGGACTTAGCTCGGAACGGCGCCTACTCCGATCTCTTCGCTTTCGTTAAGGACGGTGAACTTGACTTGTGTTTTTACAGTTTTGCCACTGATCCTCCCGTCATTGCCTCCCTTGAAGTTCAGCAGATCGATCCGTTGTCTTACGACGCCGCCACTATTGGCAACAATCACATTTTAGTCAACTACGGCCGCTTGACTTCCGGGTCAAACCAGTGGGGCCCAGGTTTCAGCAACGACGCCGATAATTTCGGACGGTCTTGGCAATCCGACGCCGCATTACGCTCGCCAAATGCAAAATCTTCAATCAAATCCGTTACCACCAGAGAAACAATTACTAACACCAACCAGCCTCCGAACTATTATCCAATGAAATTGTACCAAACAGCTATCGTATCGAGTGGGGCTATCCAATACGAGCTGGCGGTAGATGCGAAATTGGATTATTTGATTTGGTTTCACTTTGCGGAGATTGATTCAAGCGTTACAAAGGCTGGGCAGAGGGTGTTTGATATAGTGGTGAATGACAAGAATGTGAGTCGTGTGGATATTTTTAAGTCAGTGGGGAGCTTTGCTGCTTATAGTTGGCATTATGTGGCAAAGAATTTGAGCAGTACTGAGTTGAAGGTGAAGCTGGTGCCGGTTGTTGGGGCGGCGTTGATCAGCGGGCTTGAGAATTATGCCTTGGTCCCCAGTGATCTCTCCACTGTGCCAGAGCAAGGTAGTTCTTGAATATTTTTTTTTTCTGGAAATAGAGAAGTGCTTCTTATGGATGATGATATGTTCAGCTGTAAGTTAGTAGTTTATTCATTGAATGGCTTCTAGAAATATAAATGCGAAAAAAACCATGCAATGAGAAGCTAAATTTTGTAGTTTCTAGAAATGGGAAGCTTTAAAACATTTTAGTTGGAATACTTGTCACCAATACTAAAACTTGCTGATATTGTTGTTTGATTAACAAATATGGATTCTTTGAATTGCATGACTTTTACATTTTTGGATTCTTTTAAAAGAATTTTTTGTGGTTTGTTCAGCTGCTGGGGAAATGTACCAAAAGGGAAATATTACTTTACAGTAGAGGATTCAACCTTAATGCACTTATGTTCTTATTTTGCTATTGTTGCAATTTTGAGATTTATGGACACTCTAGATTATAATCTTCATAGATTTGCTTTTTCGTTTTCTTTCGGCTCTGGAATGATAGGGAAAGCAGAATTAGTAATGTTGGGGATGACATTTGTGGAGAAAACGAGAGGGAACAAGAAAATATGGGAATTAGGTTGCTTCTATTTTAAATTACGAGGTTTGCTTACTTTGTGCTTGTTTTTGTAGTGATTGCTATGAGAGCATTGAAAGAGTCGCTTCGTGTTCCTGACAGAATGGGTTGGAATGGTGATCCTTGTGCTCCTACAAATTGGGATGCTTGGGAGGGAATTACATGCCATCCTAACAAGGATGAAACTGCCCTTGTGATATCTCAAATGTAAGCTATCTTCTTTACGTCACCCTCTTACTGTTAGTTTTGAACATACAAACTATTTGACACAACGCAACCAATTTTTTCCTTGAAGAAAAATCATTTTGTTGAAGGAAAAAAGTTAAAAAAGTATTATTCCTAGACTAGTTGGGTAATTAGTGCAGAGAGCAGGAAATTCAGACCCTTGACAATAGCAAAAACAGTTATTTGGTGTAAATGGAAGGAATAGTTTTCTGTGGCAGAGTAGTTTTGTGGATGCTTTATAGTCCTTATTTTCTCTCTGACATACTATTGTTATGTCTTTTTGTTCTTTTAGGAGCATTTAGAGGTTGGTCCTTGTTTTTTGTGGGCAGCTTTTTCTATCTTCATTAAACTTCTTTTCCTTTAGTACATATCTTTACACATTATTTTAATTTAATATGTTCCCTGATGTAAAAATTGTCAAGGGAAATCTTTATGAATCTACTCTTCATTAAGTCAGAGGGAAATATGAGCGAAGGAAAGAAGAAGGGTAAAAAAGCGACCATTTTTCCTGTTTAGGTGGAAAGAATAGAATGTAAACTGGGAACTAATATAAAACTAAATTGTTTCTTTAATAAACTTTGAATGAACAAACAAAATAGGACCTGTGGAGGGAAGAGTCAGAGGAATTTATGAGCAAAGGAAAGTGGAAGGGTGAAGGAGCGACCATTTTTCCTGTTTGGTTGTAAAGTATAGAATGTGAACTGGGAAGCAATGTAAAACTAAATTGTTTGGTGAATGAACTTTTAATGAACAAACAAAAAAACAAAAGAGGACCTGTGGACGGAAGGGTATCAGTTTATGTTTCTACTACTGCATACTCATTTTTACAAATATACATAAATATATTAAACTTCAACATATAAGGGTATAGCTATCTATTTGACCTATAGTGTCCTTATTATCTTCTCTTCTTAGAGCATATAAATGGTGAATAGTGACAGCTCTTTCTTATCCTATCGTTTCAGTCCAATTGACCAAATGGGCAGAAGAAAGACGGCTTCTCTTCCCATTTTTCTTGTTTACCCTCCTTCCCTCCCACCACAGTGTTGATGATGATACTTTACCAATTATAACTTTTTCTGTTCTTTAGTAGTTGTGGTGCTACTTAAGCATCATTTTCCTGTATCATACAAATTCATTAAGACAGCAAAAAGTTTCTGAATTGCAATGTAGGCATTCCTCCATATGGTGATATGATGCTCGCAATGTTAGCCCGGAAAAATGGACTGTTTTGTTTTATTTTTATTTATTTTTGGGGGTTTTTTGTAAGGTTGTGTACATATGACTTAAGAAAATTTGTGTTTATAAATAACTTTTTGATTCATATTTTCAGAGATCTTGGAAGTCAAGGCTTGAAAGGATATATTAGCGACAAGATCAGTCTCTTGTCTAACCTGGTAAACCTGTAAGTAACAGCTGACAACTTTGTATATGTTAAAGGTCCTTTATGGTATATAGTTTCAACATAGCTTGAATTATTTATTCTTTATTATTATTGTCAGTTGCAATTTTATGGGTCGTTGCTTCATATAGGAACACATAGATAGATGACTAAGTTATAGAATTCTGTCTCTTCTCGCACATATCCAGCATTCTACCCCTTGTTGGTCCCAAGGGATGGAGGAAGCTAGGTAATGTTGCTCCAATACCCAAGCACAATTTTTTTGGGCTATACCTAATTTTTGCCGTACATTTAGCCTAATCTTTGTTGGCCTTATTCTTATAGTGATTGGTTTTGATTAGCACATATTTGACCCATCCTTGGATTAGTGGCCAACTATTTATTCAGACTGCCATTACAACAACTTTAAGTTTCATACTAAAGCTCTGCTAAAAAACCAATTCCTCTATGGGTATTCTTCTAGGCATTTTAATTCGTCTACGTCTATAACTAAGGCTGCCAATGATCTGAGCTTTCATTTGTTGGACCTTAACATGGTTATACTTTTATTGAGCTTAAGCTTGGACAAGCTTTCTGAACATGCTTCAGCTTCAGTTGTAATATAACAAAGCCTAATTTACCTCGAATACGCTCAATTTAGCTTGAACAAAACCCAAGCTTAAGCCGCCTTGGCTTTGAATTTAAGTTTGAGCTCTATTTCAGAGACCTGGTTGGGTTAAACTGTTGTTGCTTTAACAAAATCATGTGTAACTTTATGGTAGTATATATGAGTGTCTATAGTTGAAAATATCTATGATTGGAAGCCCATGTCAACTGTCAACTGAGCTCTGGCTCCTCACGTTTTTATCTTATTTAGCGAATGATTTGAGCTGAGTCAAGATCAAGGAGCTTATTAGCTGCTTGCACCAGGACCTTTTGATCAGCTTCGTTTAGTTCACCATGACTAGTTTGCCCTCTTTTTCTAATGCATCCACATTCAAGTTATTCATCAACGCTTCTTTCTTTTGTTTACAAAAATGCAGTGTAGATGAGAGAACTTTTTAGAATGGAATATTTTGGCATCCAAAGGCTGTGTTTAAGTCTGCCTAATTCCTGTCCCAGTGGTGTTATCTTTTTCATAGGAACTTTTATAATTACTTTATGATAATCATCTTAACCAGTTTGATCATTTCAAAAAATTTATCCTCTTTTTGCAGGAACTTAAGTTCTAATTCATTAGGAGGTGCTCTACCAGAAGGGCTGGGTCAACATTCTCTTGTACGACTGTAAGTGGCACAATGTTTTTAGTATCCTGTTATGGTTATTGTTTTGAACTATTAATAAGAATGATATCTGCTCGTCAATAACTGCTAGTGATTTGCTGATTTCCTTTTAGAAAATTATTTAATTAAACTCCTACATTTGTCAGTTGTCAATTATCTTTTCATTTTCATTATAGCTTATAAAGCTGATTTTATCTCTCCAGGAAAATAAGAAATAAAGGAAAATTATTTAATATGTATGAGAGGCATGGCCTAGTATATGGGAAGCATACACAATAGATACTCTTGAGTATTTCTGAATATCCATTTTTACTTCATGCATCTAGTTTCTTCAGGACACATTCCATTTTTTTATCCTAAATTCCTACCTATCTTTGAAAGAATAAGCTAGTTTGCTCATTCACCGTGGGTTTCTGGTTGATATTTGGGGCTAAACCCATACCCGTATTCTTCTGATGTAACAAATCTCATGTGCTTTTGCAATCATATCTTAAGTCTTAACATGATCCATTCTACTTCCAGTTAGTTATTCCTTTTCTCCTAAGGCTTTAAAAAAGGTTCTTTTGTTAGCTTGATGTTTTCATTTTTAAATAAATTTGCCATCTTCATCCTTTCAGTCTACAGTAGTTGGAAAATTCTTCATTCCATTTTCTCTACTTTCAAATTTAATGCCTTATCAAAGTCAGGTGAAATTATCACTGTCGAAATTTTTAGTAATAGTTTTTGTCTTAATACTTTTCAGGGATTTGTCAGACAATCAGTTCACAGGGTCGATACCAGATAGTCTAACTTCTTCTTCAAAGCTGCAGCTTGTGTAAGTACTCTGCATGATTCAAATTTTCGGCCTTTTTTTTATTTCACTTTTTACTTTTAGTAACAAAAATGTATTCCTGAACTGTGCTTCAATGTGTTTCCCAGTTCAGATTCGTAGTAGGAGAAATTTTCTTGTAAACATGTGCAATATACTTCTTAAGCTTATGTATTTGACGAGTCCAATAATTTAATCTACATTGGGTTTACTTCATTTCCCTTTTTCTAACTTTGATTTTAATATATCTTCTAGTGTAAATTCCTAATATTCAGCCAACGGTCACTGCTTTAAAAGCTAATGTCTGTAATTTTTTCTATTGGTAAATGTAAACCTGCTTATTGATTGCTAGCATGTTTTCAATGGCGTGTTTTATAGCATATGCTTTAACTCCACCTTTTGGTTCTGTTTCAGTCTATTGAACAATAACTTATTGGAAGGGCGAGTACCAGAGGAACTTTACTCAATT
The DNA here is from genome assembly GCA_030449835.1 of Clausena lansium. NCBI lineage: Eukaryota > Viridiplantae > Streptophyta > Magnoliopsida > Sapindales > Rutaceae > Clausena > Clausena lansium. The sequence continues at coordinate 6,430,996 of JASUUF010000195.1, forward strand.
GGTGTGCATGGCGGAGCTTTTGAGTATGTTAAGACTTCAAATTGCTAACTGTAGTTCATTATTCTTGACTTTACCTATGACATCATTCTTTATTTTTTTGTTCCTTTTTTTTGGTCAATTTTTTCCTGGTTTTTCCTATTTTGCTCTGCTGTCATAATAAGCTGATTGGCTTTCCCCCACGTTAATTTTATCTGATGCTTATATGATAAAACTATTATCCAATGCTTATATGATAAAACTAAGTTTTTTTTATCCCACACTTATATGATGAAGATCCTGTAACATCTTTAAGTCATATACCCCATGCTATCAACTTTAATTTCATAGCGACAGTTTTTCTTTTTCATTTTTTCACAGCAGAAAGCCACAACACTTTAATACCAAACAGGCTCAAAATTTGGCGGTCTGCAAGTTGAATTTTCTCTCTTACTATTCACTTATTAAAATTTTGCTTTATTTACACTTCTTGAAATGTGACTCTATGCTGCTCTATGAATTTCTGAAACTAATTTTATATTAGTCTCTAACTCGAACTACAATGTCTCTTCTCAGCCTTTCGGGTAACAAAGGTTTGTGTGGTGCACCTTCTTTGCCATCATGTCCTCTATTCTGGGAAAATGGTGGCTTATCTAAGGGTGGAAAAATTGCAATAGGATTATCGTCCCTTGTACTTTTCTCTGTGGTTTTGCTAGTGGTATATATATGCTGCATCAGACGGGGTAGGAATGATTATGACTTTGGTCTACCGCAGGATTTAATGTGTAAGTATGATCTCAAAGAACTTCGAGCTTGTCAGTTTTTCGCTTTTGTGTTCATTAATATATCATAATTAAAACTTGCACTATCATTTGGTGAACATGCATGCAGAATAGGCCTAGTAAGTTTAAGTGTCTTAAATATTAAAGTCCAACATCACAAAATCAGCACTTGCGGACTATTGTGACCCTCTAATGCTTAAATTGCTAGAATGTGAAACACATGGAGAAGCTTAAATTCGTACAAGTAATCACTTGAAATATTCTGTTGACAATACGACAGCATCTTAAGATAATGATTATTTATTTAATCCAGGATTAAAAATTATAATGGATACCCAAGCAGATAGTAATACATAGAAGAATCAGAGTTCATTTCTCCTATTTTGGGTTTCGTAAAGAAATTCAAATAGAATTAGCAGATGTCAGATGATGAATTGCTTAATTATTTGAATGAATCTTGTGTATCTATTCTTGGTTCCTTATTCCTGAAAGTTAAATTTTAATTTTGGTATGATTATGTTCCAGCACTTTCAGCAAAGAGAAACAGATACCAGAGGCAGAAGTCCTTGATGCTTCTTGAAATGGAAAGCCAACATGCCAAAGGATTGCCGACACTTCCTCTCAATCCCCATTAACACCCGCTTCCAAAGTAAAAAGAGTACCAAAAGTTGATAGTCTGTCACTCACTAAGAGGGCATAGATAGATGGTAGTACAAATAGTTCAAAAATTAAAGGTGAGTTGTACTGGTGGTTTTACCAAAAGAGGAATTGGTTGGTTTGGCTTCTTTCGAATGATTTGATCCCAAAAGGGGTATCTTGATAATCACAGGGTCTGAAGGAATACAATGTATCTCATTCTTTATCCTTATCGACAAACAAAAGCTTATGCCTGCCTGCCAGCCAATGTATCATAACCATTTTTGCGGCATTCCAAGCATATGTATGTTGTAAACTCAGAATACAATGCATGTAAAATGGCACCACATATTTATACCAATAGGTCCCAGGTTCATTATTGCTGCATGATTACCTTCGTGCTGTCTGATTCTTTTCCCCAACACCGCACGCACAGTGATTTCATACACTGGTTGCTGTTTATTTTTTTGACAACTGAATACTGTGGTTCGTTCTACTGAAATTGTCTTATCAGCTTGTTTCATTGATTGATAATTGATTGGCTAGTTCTTCTATATTTAGCAGGAAAAATGAATGAATGAATGAATAAAAGAGCGTCAATATGTATGGTGCATCGTGATAGTGTTTTTAATATCTACGAAGACGAGCATTGCGCTTTATAGTTATTTGGAACGTACAACTGACTTCAACAAAATTTCCATTTTGTTTTGTTGCGGGGCAAACCATTTTGAGCCTCCATGATGGATTTTTCTTTTTCTACAAAAAGAAGAATAAGATTATGTTTCCGACCGAATGTTGTTAATAGAAATAAATTTCAAACATTATCTCGGCAGATTTATGGGCTCTAGTATGAATGTATTGTTTGTGTGTGTGTGTGTATATATATATCTAGATTTTATTTAAGCAGACCCCAGGTCAAAAAAAAAAAGAAAAAAGAAAAAAGAAAAAGAGATAAAATTCTAATAAGTAATACCTAAAAGTTTAGTTTATGACCGTCGTCGTCTTGTCTTGTCTTTTTATAAAATATATCTTAAAAATATTTGGAAAACACTTTTAACTAAATAGTAAAGGCATTACGTTGTATGATTGGTTGAATGATAATATAAAATAATAATAAAAATAAATTATTGCTTTACTACTCATCTCGGATGGTTTGGTTTGGTTTGGAATATTATGATAATCGTCAATAATTCTCTCTTCTCGGTGGAAGGACACCCTCGGCCTCGAGTAAAGCAAATATTATTAGGAGGTCAAAGCTGAATGTCCATTTCTTTGACTTTGGGAAGTATTCGACAATTTTTTTTTTTTTTTTTTTTATCTTGAACTTGGAAAAAAGATCTGTTGCGGAAAAGGGAATTTTATCATGTGATTGCATTTCTTTCTCATAATCAACCGCTAATTTGGTTTTGGTCTTATTGTTGAACTTGAATGTTGATGTCCCTCTCCCTTGATCATGATCATGCGAAAAAGCATACCAAATCTGAGGTAAGAGGAAACACATTGTTATTATCGCTTCCAGTTCTGTACGTACGTGTCACAATTATAACCCAAAAAAATGAGAAATCACAAATTACTCATTCAGACACAGTTTGGAGTCTGACAATAAGAGGATCAATTACTAATTAGGTTTCACACCTTTTACTTTCTCTCTCTCTCTCTCTCTCTATTTGTTTATTTATTTTTTATGCGTTTACTTTTAAGTTTTCACGTCTAAAGAAAGATCTGCGGGGCAGGCAGTAAATAACGCTGTGCTGTGTCATAATGTACAGGAAGGAATCTCTGATGCTTTCACATTTGGAGGTGCCAAAAATGTCAAAAGTTAAGATAAAACTTGCACATAACGACTTTGAATATCATCACTCTCACTCTCAAAATTGGACTCCTGAATCATATGCTGCTTGCCATGCCCCCTCCCATCACGGTCTTTGTTTCTTAGACTGTTTCTTCTCGTCCAAACGAATATTACACACCACCAAGTCTTTGAAAACTTTTTGAGATCTAGAAACAATTTAAATACTCAGCATTCATTGGCCATAAAAATGTTGCACATAAAATATATATATATATAAAAAAAACTTATTACAATATAAAATTAACATTGAGTCGTGTCTCGTATTGTTAGCGCGTAAAATATGAACCACTTTTGAGTTTGTAAGTATAAGAAAGTCAATTCTTTTTAGTAAGTTCTTCTTTTAAGTCAAATATCTAAAAAATTTTTACATTTTCCCATCATCATCATCTAATAAAGTGGTATCAGAATCAAACGCTTTTAATTGGGAACGTGATAGAACCGTTTAAATACATTATATAAACAGGTTAAATCCATTATCGACTTATAAATAGAGTGATCAGATACTTACTTCACCAGATAGTCTAAGATAGCGTTTGTCTTTTTTGTCTGAAATCTAAACAGGTCTGAATTTTTCAAAAGTCTGAATACGAAAATCTGAATGACGTGCTTGTTATTATAATATCTGAATATAATTGGCATTTTGTTTGTTTTTATAATAAAAAAATATTTTAAACTTAGTTATTTAACATTTATGTATTAAAATAATAAAAAAATTGATTAGATTTTATAGTTTAAGAAATAAGTTGTTTTATAGAGATATTTTTGAAATATAATATTTAACTTTTTTTCATTCAGATAAAAACCACAAAAATTTACTTTTTCTACCCATATAAAAATATCTGAAAATCAATTCTAAGTTATAAAAAAAAAAATTTAAAAATAATAAAATTTCAAACTTTAAATATTTAACAAACAATCTCTAATTTTAACCGCAAGGAACCTTCTCTTAGCTGATATAATAATAAATGGGGGAGATGAGTTGGCTTTGGCTTCTTGTGTCGCGGGCGCCAAATTCTTACTCCGTCAACTTTGGCAGTCAGCAACAAAAAGTAAGCGTCGGGCCGCAGTTCTAGAAATCAACACAAAGAATTGTAAAAGTTGGTATAAATAGTGAAACATTGAAGTCACGGTTGAAGCTTCTGCTTGGCAATCAATCGCACTGATTAATGTTGAACTTGAGCCCAAGTGGACTGTTTTTTTGGTTTTTTGCTTTCCCTTCTTTGCGCTTGAACAAAATCACATACATAACAGACGACTTTGTGACCTGTGAGCTGTCAAATTATTGAGTTATTGCTCACTAAGAAATCCTTAATTTTAACGGATAAATTAAAAGGAAAAAAAAATATAAATTTTAATATGCTACTGCCACGAAATACACTGTATTTAAAATATATGTTTTTTTTTATTTTATTTAATATTTATTAATTAATTCATTTAAATTTTATAAAAAAAATTATTAATTAATTAATAAATACTAAATTATTTAAGATAAAAATTTAAGAAGTATAATATTACTTTCGCTATATTATATATAGTTTGTTCAACGCTCTAACACTTATACAGCGCCGTACAAGTACAGGCATCATGTGCTAAGCCTAAGCCAATTGATTAATTTCAGTTGACACGTTGTAATACATGGTTGGTTAGTTTTAGTGTTTAAGTTATGATGCTAAGGAAGGCCACGTGGTCTTACCACGTCCCACAATTTTTTAATTTCTTTTCTTTATTAATCAATCAAGTGAAAAACGTTGGCACTGCTATCTTAATCTTAGTGGTTCTTTCGCCTAATCCTTTATTAATAATATAATATAAAACAATTGAATATCAAACAAACAAGTGAGTCTTTGATCACGGCATAATATGCAAAACTATGTTAAAAACTTAGGAAAGATAAAAGAGTTAAACTGAATTTTAGTTCATTATTATAATATTATAACTCTTTTGAATCTGAGTTTTTTTTTTTTTTATATATATATATTTTAACGATATACCCACTTTAATAGAATAAAGATATTTTCACTATAGAATAATTATATATATATATATATATATATATATGATTGAAACAAAAGCTATATAAAATATTTATAATTTTATTGTCAAGAAGCGGAGCAATCGCAGCCACTTGATGGACCCAAATGATGATGAAAAAAGTCTCATCCATCCCACGAGTCACCGGCTCACCGCCCCGTGCTCCTCTTCCTCTTGATTGAGTTGTCTTAAATCAGATTAATTAACCTAATTGCAATGCTTAATAATAATAATAAAAGCAATGGGCAATAGCGTGAACGTAAGAACAAAGAAGAAAATTGGCAATTAGTTGACTTGGTTGACCTCGAAATGTATGCATTCAAATTGGGGCCAGAACTTTCTTCACCACTTCCTGAACAAACAAAATAATTCAAACGTGAATTATTGATAAAATTAATAAATATTGTCAAAATCGGGTTGGGAAAATAAAATAAAATAAAGGGGGGCTTGGCAACTAGTAGTAGCAAGTAGCAGTGTGATAGAAGATGACGATTTAATTAATGCTTATCTTGAATGGAAGAGAACAAAAGAAAAATCTCTTTTGATTTCAATTTGTGGCATTGCTGGCCAACTACTACATCATCCAAGTGGCCGAATTTTATTTTGACTTTCCAACATTTTCTTTTAATTTTATGCGTGCCATGTCGGCAACATAGCTTCATGTTGTTGTTAATAATGTATATATATAATTCTATAGTTTACTTCAATTTTTTTAAATCCACCATTCAAAACTAGGGACCCACCCATTTAATAATGAATAATCATCGGATTAAACTTTCTATTATTCTTAATTTCTTATTAATTAATTCAATATCTCTCTCCTATATTTAGTTAGGCTATTCTGTTGCTTTGACTTCAAATTTTGTGTAATAAAATCTCTTGCTGCCAAGGAAAATTTGGTATAAACACCATTGTCTATTAAGTAAATGATGTTTGTTATCACTATTTGAATTTATTATTTAGTAAACAAACCCATGCTTATAAATGTTTACTGATAATAGTATGGTTGTGGCAGCCAACTAATTAAGCTGTTAAAAAGTTACAAGCACTACTTACTACTTAAGAAATTTTCACCTTCGCTCCTCCATAATTTCTAAATGAATTTTGGGTTACGTTAATTAATATTTAATTATAATTCTATGATAATATATATATATATAAATATATCAAAAAAATACCCGCCTACCCATTTCCTGGGCTATATTTTTTTTAATTTAAAAAAAAATAGAAAAAGAAGTTTAAAAAAAAAGAAGAAGAGGGGGAGGGGGAGGGAAGTGTTTTCTTATCTTCTTAAATTAAATTAAAAATTATTAATACAGTAATAATAAAATTATGTTTATGTTATGTGGTGTGCAGGAGATGAGGTGGGGGTCCATGATGACAGTGGAGGTGACGAAAGCATAGTATATATAAAAAAAAAAAAAAAATTAGAAACATTATTATTCATAGTCAACAAAAGCAACTCACAGTTACATGGAGATATTTCAGATGGATAGAAAGCCGTAGGCCTAGTGGCTCAACTGAACTCATTATTTATTATTCCTTTAATATGCATTGTCATTGGTTCAACCTTAGCTGTCTTAAGTGTTTTGATTAACTTACTTAGAATCTTCCCACAGATTTTGACCAAAGGTTTTATGTTGGAATGAACTAAACTAATAATTCTAGTATTCCATGAAACCTACAGAGGGGCATTGTGGTCATTTTAATACAGAAAGCTAATCATTATCTTTAAGGGTTAATTAAAATGGCTAATCAAAGTAAGTGTGTGTGTATAACTATATATATTACAGCTGATACGATCACGTGGTTTGACCCGAAAAGGTCGGTCTTTGTCCACGTCGGCATAATAAGAGGAGGAGGATCAAGCAACAGTCAAAGATCGTGTATTATTAAATTTAAACAATTAACTACTGTATCTTTTTTTTTTCCCCCCCTTAATAATTATTTAAAAGAGCATATTTATGAATTTGTATTGGCCGCTGATTGTGCGTGAACGGATTGAAGAAACAAGTTGGACGATGAGAAACAAACAAACAAAAGGGGCAAAAAAAAAAAATGGAATCATGCGTGTTGTTGACGCGGCTTTAAACTTCGCACACTCATCATTTTCCTATGTTTGTATTGTCCCTTCATTTCTTAGATAAGATAAGATTTTTTATTTTTTATTTTTTACGTATTCTTTTTACAATTTTTTAGGTAATAATAATAATATGCAAGGGAAAGATAGGATCAATATCAAAAGATGAAAATGAGTGATTTTACTATTCATATTATTATTGTTAAAGAGATTACTTAAAACTTTTTAGGCAGATAATATTCCTATTTTCTAACACTTTTGGTGCCAATTGCTCAAGTAACGTGGGATTGAGTTACTTTTGGAAACCTTTGACGTGGTATGCCATTACAACATTAATTATTCTTTGTGATAATAATCTCCTTCTTAAATTTAATGGTATATATATATATGATATCTCCAGGACTACATTATCAAATCTAATTGTCATCCCTGATTGATAGTTGGATTGGAGTTTTGTTAAAAGATAAATAATCTTTATTTAGTTAAAAAATTCTCCTAACTTGTTATACTATCTCAAAGATTTTTAACCATTCCACGTTAAGATAACTTTTCAATATTTTGTTTATTATATTAATAATTTATCAATAATGTTAGAAATTTCAATATTTGAGTTCAAATATTATGTGTCATTTATTTATTAAATAATAAATTTTATAAGTAGTAAAATTACTTAATCACCATATAACGAATGACTATCACATTAGTTGGGATTCAAATTAAAACTTATATATTAAGAAGATACCAAACATCAGCAATTAAAAAATTTTGAGGTTATGGTATTGTTGCACGGGACGCTTATATACAACAAACAATTATTTATTGACAAGGATAATTCGACTGAAGCTCGTGAGATCATCAGAAAAGTTTTCATTGCCTCCATCAATTATTATTTATTATTCATGCTTATTTTTGTCATATTTGGCTGCTGGATTTATCATACAACAGGTCATTATGTATAAAGCTAAAGCATGTTTAAATGCAAAATCTTGATTAAAAAGCTAGTAGCAGATGCATCCAAATCAAAAGATTCCATTTTGTTGTGATTTCGTCACATACGTGTAGCATCTTTATTCGTTTCTCTCTTTGTTTCTTTTGGAAGGCCGATGATGAGGTGTCAGGCGTCGGTGGGTGTGATGTGGCACGGACATCTGAAGGGTCATAAATTAAGTCATCTCCAACCAAAAATGCCCTAGGGAGTGGGAAAGTGCAACTTGTTACTAAATCACTCGCATTTGCATTCTGCGTACCCGAATTTAATTATAATTAATTCGTCTTAAGATAATCACAAACTTTTGTAGTTTAATTAAAAGCTAATACAAATGGATAAGCACATGCCTTTTAACTTCTCTCTCGTTTATTAATCACTTTTGAGGCATACTAGGCACTAAACATTGGTTGGGATTGATTACATGTCTCAAATGTGATTCCAAATTTTATCACCCTCTGAATTTAGAAACCGCATCAAGTTTTGTTTGGTTGTTTCAAGATAAGGGCGTGAAACAAAATTATACGAATTGGATTAGATCAACCTCAATTGCTTTATCGACAAACCCATAAAAAAGAAAAATGAAGAAAAAAAAAACTTTGCATTATATTTTAATACGGTTCATACATAAACATAGATATCAGAATAATGTTTTAAGTCAAATTGAAATTGATGGCCACTGGCCACGGTGACATGGCTATAGCCTTAGAGATAAACCATGATGATTGAAAAACTAATGGACCATTTTGTGAGTAACTTCAAACCACAATTATAAAGGATTAATATATATGTGTTGATGATTAAAGAGGAGAATGGATGAGTAGAGGGGCACCAAACACCGCCTAATCATAAGCTTTATCCTAATTAGAAGTGCTAGCTAGCTTTTATTGTAATTAGACTTAGATAATTACAACCACAATTTAATTAGGGTTTAATGAAGATTTTTTTTTTGCTCCACTTGTCAGATACTTATGGGACAAAAAAAAAAAAAACAAGTGTTGTTTTTTTAAGATAATATAAAGTAATATTGGTTGGTAAATATAATTGGTTAATGAAATTAATCGGAAAAGATTTAAAAAAGCAGCATCTGGGTAATAAAAAGCTCTTGAGAAATGACGAATTAATGCTGTTTGGCACGTTTAATTAATTAATTAATTAATTAAACGAATCTGTTGTCGCTTGATACCTCACCCGCCGACGTACGTAAGCTGGTCACATTAACGAGGCCCTACCAGTAGTAACGCTCAATCTCAAAGCTGATTTGTAAGACGATCTCATATCTTCACATTTAATCAACATACAAAATCAATCTGGATAGTCCATATTAACAATTATCCACTTTTTTGTTTAAAAAGGAAAAATAAAATAATTCTTCTTATTATTCTTTATTATTTAATTCAAGAATAGATTTTGAGTTTGTTCATTTTGGTTTCGGAATCTTCTCGAAATTAGCCATTGTCGATAAATTCAATTAAATTAACACTGAGCACGTTATTCATTGTTTTCGTTTACTAAATTAAAATGAGTTCATTCATAGATGCATGCACGTCTCGTGAAGGTGGATGACCTTAGTGATCTGCTTTCTATAGAAAAATTCAATGGTTCCTCAAGCAATTAGTTAAAATTATATATATACATGAAGAGAAAATGTGATCGTGTGCTTATAATGTTCTCTATTTTTTAAACATTATGATAAATACGATGTCGTATGAAAATCAAACTCTGCTGATATGAGTAAAAAAGAAATTAAATTGTTGTTAGACAATGACTACAAAAAAAAAAAAAAAAAAAAGGTTGACAAATAATTAATAGTGTTTTAAATTTGATAGTCGAGTCAATTACTATCACACACCTCAATTATTTTCTCGTCTTCTTTTTCATGATTATTATTATTTTGAGAAGTTATTTTAATTCTTAACAAAAACAAAAAAATTTGCTATTTCGTCGACGCGCTGATTTGGCATGCAGCCATGCAATGCACCATGCGCTATACGATATTCCAACAAAGATAGCTCAGTCATAATCAAAATGGTAGCTCCCATAGTTTTACAGACATGAAGTGGTCCCCACGTTCGATGGGTTCATCATCTGTCCCTTGAATTATGGGAGTGCGATCGATCAGATTATTTGCGATAGACATCAGGTGGATCGACGGCCCAGATGCAGAAACAGATTAACATGGGATTTAGGTGGGGTCCATTCAAGTCGATAGTCTTCACGTTTTCATTTTCATTCGCCCACACGTTCCCACTTGTAAGGAGTGAGTGGAGTGGAGTGGCCGTAACAGAACAAGACGACAGCCCTTTCCGTATCAGTACACATGTACACCGTACATGTCCACTGTTTTATTTTTATTTTTATTTTTTAATAATCATAATAACATATAAAAAATAATTAATATTGTTGATACTAAAATTTAGATCAACAATAATGATGCGTTTACTTCATGAAAAGGGAATGGGTTGGGAATGAGAATGAGATTCTAATATTTACTTGGCAAAAATAAATGGGAATGAAAATGTATTGGAATGCTACTGATGTGTTTACTTGGTAAAATAAATGAGAATGAGAACTAATTTACTAAAATACCCATAATATTAAATAATGTAATTTTCATTAACTAGATACATGTATAAATATTATTATAAAAATAATATTAATTAAAAAAATAAATTTAATAATATTTAATAATAAATAAATAAATAAAATTAATAATAATAAAAATAAATGTTAATAATGATAATATTAATAAAAGTAATAATAATAATAATAAATTTTAATAATAATAATAATAATAAATAAATAAATAAATAAATTTTTTTATTTCTTTAAGGGTAGAAATGTCAATTCATACTCCATTCCCATTCCCATTCCCAAATTTTCATTCCCAACCCTCCATGAGAATGATATTCTCATTCTTTATTTCCAAATTGTGTGGGACCCACACATTTTATTATCATTTCTAAATTATATTTTGCCAAGTAAACAAGGGTTTCATTCTCATTCCTTCATTCCTATTCTCCAAACCCCCAAGTAAACACACTATAAGAGTAGAGAAAGAGTTCGTTTTCTTGGAGAACGAGCACGAGAGAGCTTGATGTCCTCGGAATTGCCATTGTTGAGACCAAAAAGTTCGGTGATCGGAATCCTGTAAAATAATAATTCATCAAGGGAACAAATAAATAAGAGAGAAAAAAGAGAGTGGGAGAAAAAGCTTGGAAGATATTGTATACCCTCAAACCCCTCCTCTAATATGCCTATTTCTCATGCATATATTTGATCGTATAGTATTGTTGAATGATAACCTCTTTGTATAAAATAAAATAGTCAGAAGTATAATTGAATTAGGAGAATTAATCTCTTATAAGATTTGAGTTTGACGATGATTAAGACTTGTATTATTTTATCCTAATCAAATTAGGATAAGTTATTAGATGTGAGTTCATAAACTCAGATTTGGTAAAAATACAGGCATAACAAATATAATAATAAAATTCATCTAATTTTTACCTTCATTTTCTAAACGGGTTTTGTTTTGAAAATTAAATTTGTTAATGTTTAATCTTAGTTTATATAATTTAAAAGTGGGACCCATGTCATGTTAAAACAGCAAAATCAAAACCGCAGGCAAAACCACAAAATGGAAAAATTCAAGCCAAATTCCACGAAAAGGGCTGACTGACCCACCATCTGTTTTTGCAACTTGATAGCGAGTGGGTCCCACCTTCAGGACTTGTCCGTACGATTTGTATCGCTCGCGCGTCACGCCCATGTTCATAGCATCTGCTCTGCTTCACATAAAATTTGAACTAATAATTGAGTAAGGATGAAAGAGCTTAACAACCGTCGGATTAAACAAATCGAACGGGGTCTAGGGTCTAGTAAGTAAACAGTGCTCATTATCTTAGTGCATGAACGAAAGCTGGGCAGTAAAACAAAACCATCAAAGGAAAGATCAAAAACCCACTTGGGTGTCGCAAAATATCAAAGTTGTTTGGAAATAATAGAGTGATGATTAATAATAATGTCAAGGGATTTGGGAGATGGCAAGCAAATGCCCGGTATAGAACTAGGAAGGGGAAACCTGCCCAATAAGACAAAGCAAAGTTGAGGGTAGAAGTGGACGAATCAAATCAAGCCATGTAAAGATTGTATAGGAGACTTTTCTCGTTGGATGAGGCTTTTGTGAATTTTGTCTTCAATATCTGTTCTCCTCTAATGTCTATCCATCCATCCATCCGTCCATCCATCCCCTTATTAATCCTTTTTGGCCCACATCCCATCCACATTTCTAGTATCCCATAAATAGATAAGATATATGATCACCTACATGAGCCCATAATCAAATATCTATATATATTCGAAAATAAAAACATTTAGTATTGTACTAATCGTATTCTTTCATATACATGTAGAGTACACCCCGTAAAATAAAAATTTTAAAAATTAAAGAGAGAGAGAGAGAGGCCATGCATTGCTTTGCTGGAGTGGAATGCGCAAGCAGGGGGGGATGAACTTAACTAAAACACGGTCCACAGTCATGTGAACCCCATCAACTTGCTGTTGTAGGCCCCACTTCACATACACAGCCCACAACACACACATACATACATTTACACATAACACATAACACATACGACTACGATTACGACTACGACTACGATCACGATCTCTCCCAAATCAAAAACACTCACCAATGAATCTTCCTGGCTAGTTTCCTTACCTGGGGTTGACCCACTACACCCCACCCATGCCCATCTCCAATTATATATTTTCTTTTTTCTTTTTTGTTTTTTGTTTTTTTAAAAAATCCCCAAAAAAGAAATATGTGCAAAAACTAATATTAATATAATATAAACACTTGCCCTAACTTTAGCTAACTTGCTGCTCCTCTCACTATAAATATATTTGTCCACACAGGCAAAGGGCAATATTCAAAACAGATACACAATTCATCATCCCTCTCTTTCTTGTACCAGAACCAGTTTACAGACACACAATAAAAGAAGAAATGGACGGAAGTTGCATGGACGAAAGCACAACAACCGATTCAGCATCGACATCCCCGCCAATAACTTTCCCCGCTTTCCCGGCGAATAAATCGCCGGAGAGTCTTTGCCGAGTCGGTAGCGGAGCCTCCAGCGTGATTCTCGACTCGGAAGCCGGCGTGGAGGCCGAGTCGAGGAAGCTCCCGTCTTCCAAATACAAAGGGGTGGTCCCACAGCCGAATGGGAGGTGGGGTGCCCAGATATACGAGAAGCACCAAAGGGTCTGGCTCGGCACCTTCAACGAGGAAGAGGAAGCTGCCAGGGCCTACGATATTGCCGCGCAGCGTTTCCGCGGACGCGACGCCGTCACAAACTTCAAGCAAATGTCTTGTGCCGAAACATCCTCCGAAGAGAGTGACATCGAAATGGCGTTCTTGAGCTCCCACTCCAAGTCCGAGATCGTTGATATGCTGAGGAAGCACACTTACAACGACGAGCTCGAGCAGAGCAAAAGAAACTACGGCCTCGATGTCAACGGCAAGCGTGTGATCAAACTCGGGGAAGGTGATGGTGTCGCCACTGCCTTCGGCTCGGACCGGGTCCTCAAAGCGCGAGACCAGCTTTTTGAAAAGGCCGTTACGCCGAGTGACGTGGGGAAGCTGAACCGGCTCGTGATACCCAAGCAGCACGCGGAGAAGCACTTCCCTCTACAGAGTGGAAGCACTTCCAAAGGGCTGCTTTTGAACTTCGAGGATGTCACCGGCAAAGTTTGGAGGTTTAGGTACTCCTACTGGAACAGCAGTCAAAGCTATGTTTTGACCAAAGGGTGGAGCCGGTTCGTCAAGGAGAAGAATTTGAAGGCCGGTGACATTGTTAGCTTTCATAGATCGACCGGTGGGGACAGGCCGCTTTACATTGATTGGAAAGCCAGGACAGGACCGGTCGAGAACCCGGTCGAGCCGGTCCAGATGATGAGGCTATTTGGAGTCAACATATTCAAAATTCCTGGGAATGGTGTTGTTGGTGTCGATAAGATCGGGTGCAACATTAATAATAATAATAATAATAATAATAATAACAACGGCAAAAGGCTTCGAGAAATGGAGCTCTTGTCTTTAGAGTGTAGCAAAAAACAAAGAATGATTGGAGCTTTGTAACATCTTTCCTTTTTTTTTTTTTTTTGTGTAATTTTATTTCTTGTTGTATTTTTTTTTTTTTTTTCATTTTGGAGTTTTTGGAATTTTGAGGGGAAAGAAGAGACTGGGGAAGGGTGGTGTTATTAGTAGTTGCAAGTTGCAAAGGAAAAGGAAAAGGTTGAATTGTAAATTACAAGTGACAAAAGCTGAAGAAAGCGGATATTAGGTTGTAACAAAATTTTATAATTAAAAAAATGAAAAAGTAAAAAAAAAAAAAAAGAGAATAGAAATGGATAACTGTCAATTTGTTCTGCTTCATGGGGGTTTGAGTTGTTGTAATTTATTAATTATTATTATTAGCTTATTGCTTATTGGTTATTGCTGGTTGTGGTATTGTTGCTTTCCCAATAATATCTGTATATGTTGACAAATAAAGAAAGAGTAGGTTGGTAGTGTATATTTTATGAAGTTATGTCATCAAAAAGGGTACAAGACTCGGCTTTGATGTTCTTCTTCCAATAAGAAATTAGAATTATTTGTGTTTTGGCCTTCAATTACATGTTGCTTTGATTCACTTCCGGTTTACTTCATGACACGTATCAATACCATATTGGTGTAAAATATAGATTTTGGAATTATAGGATGGTGATTGGTTGATTGATTTTTTTTTTTTTTGATAAATGGTGATTGGTTGATAATTCAACTAAGATTAAGCACTAGTTCATCATTAAAGCTTAATTATTTTAAAACTGAAATAGAGGAATTAACTCGTATTGGTGAACTGTATAATATCCTATCACCGATGAATAAATACAAATTAAGTAACGATCGAGAGTTCTCTCTCTCCCTTCTGCAACATCAAACACCATCGTTCTTAATTCTTATAAGTCTTTTCATACATGCATGAATATATATATATATATAGACCTCAATATAGATTTTTACCTACGATGATTTTCTTTGCGGAAATTTAAATTTGTTGTGATCATCATAATTTTATTAGTTAGTGACTTTCTTCAAGATTTGAAGCTCTCGTCCCATGACAATTAATAGAAGGTGCTGCAAAAGAGTAAAAGAGACATCTCTTGTGGAACCGTTCATATATTGTATGCATTTGAAAACAAAATGATAGGAGAAGCGGGTAAAGTCTAAATTAATTTTAAAACATTATCAACCACTCTCAATATTCGAACTTACGTGACCAAAAGCTTAAAAAGGGCTGTTCACATCTTGTGTGTGTACATTTAATATGCTAATGGAGATATCCTTACAAGTATTGATTGCTCTTATTTCAAATAATATTAATAATAATGAGTAACGCTCTGTAGATGGCAGTTAGGTTTCAATAGTCAATAGTATATCTTGAAGTTCGATCGCTAAAGACGGTGAAAAACGTGAACTCTAGAGCATTTTAACAAGGAAATTAAAGGTCCTAAAGTAAAAATCCATATTGTTATATATGTGGTTAAATTATTGATATTTTTCGTTTTGTCCCTATCATTTCAAAGAACCAATTAATTTGAGGAGACGATTAATGAACATGGTACATGACTATGGATGCATGAAAACATTGACCCCATCGGTTAAAGAGATAATTTGGTCAAGCACCTCGCCTTTTCCCCTTCTTGAAGAAATTGAACTATGGAACTAAAACAATGATGCTAATTATGAAGATTTTGAGTATCAAGTTTTATGCATTAGTAAGTTCATTATGTGCATAGATTAAGATTCGGAAACTTTTGACTCCATATAAACAATCCAAACTAATTAAATGATTCCATTTGACAAAAATGACCAAATTATAGACCAGTACATGTAGCATTAGCGTCCTATGTGCTTGGTGAATATTTTGATTAAAGATGCAATCTACGTGACTAAAATGAATTAGGCTAATGTCAACAACCGCAGTAGTCAAAGCAACAAAAACGAATATATATAGATACACAAAATCAAAGACTATTTAAAACATAAAAGATTTGATTCCAATTCCCGAAAATGTTTTGAATTGGTAATAAGATCTGTTCACAGTTTGATCTTCATCTACCTTGGTACGCATCTTCCGTGAATGTTCCCAACAAGTTCCAAGTAATAATATTATTCCTGATACGAAATAATTATAATTACGTGGATGTTCATCAAGCATATTATTTATCTCTCCATTATCAACTTTTTAGCTTTTCATAACTTTCATGATCTCCCTAAATTAGTGATTATTATTTTTTGTATTATGATCTATTTTATTACTTCATAATCATTGTACCACTATAAAAAAAGGTCTTTGCTTCTTATTTATACACACATAAAAATGAATAAAATTCCTCTCTACATACATTATATCTCTTATTTGTTTTCTTTCTTTCTCTTGCTATATTGTTGTGCTCCTCAATGATAAATTTTATAACACGTTATCAGCACGAATCTCTAGCCACAAGAGATTGATTTTTGTCCTCTTTAAAATAAGGTAATATCTCTCCTTTGATCTTACTCTTAAAAGTATGAATTTAACTATCTTGATTTTGTCTAAAATCAAATTATATTTATATATGCATTTTGATGATTTAGAATAATGCATCAAGGTATTCATACTTTTATTATCATTACTTATATTATTATTGTTTGATATTTCTTACTCTAATATTCAATTGCTATTATATATTTTGTATTATTGGAATTAAAAATTTCACCTTGAAGTGTGAATATTAAAATCCTTAGAGGTTGAATATTATAAACAATGAAAGTAAATTAAGAAAGTATCCCTGAAGGATTGCATTATATATATAATGAAAATTTTCTTTCGATATCTGTTCCTGAAGAACTAATATAAAAATTATTATGTTATTCACCAATATTTTATTCATGAAGGATTATACGTCCCCGAAGGACAATACAAATATTATAAGTTCATGTATATGTCATGTAAGACTATACAAATTTCCTTCTCCCATAAGGAGTTACAAAATGAATATTACAAGGTATATTGCTTCCTTGAAAAATTTGAAGGAAAAATAACATAATATATGAAAAAGTTCAAGGATTGAATTATCATGATGATTTATTTTATCTCCTTGAAGGAATGAAAATTGATTATCCAAATGGATAATTTGTTTCTTTGAAACAATTTAAAGGAAATAGACCATCAAAAGATCAAACAAAAGCTTATATATGATTTTCTTGTTTTTTTTATATGTGTATGAGGAGAAAATCATCAAGAACAAATATAAAGAGAATATGTGATATGTGTAAATATTTTATAGCTCATTTATGCTCCCGCAGTGGCAAATTGAGATTGTCAATACGTATATTGAAGCCATTGTTTCTCTTTATAAATGAATAAAATATTAAGCTTTTGATGTAAATAATTGGTCTCATCTTTCTAGTGATATATTTTCATTCCTTGAAGCAAATGTTTATTTGATAATTGTGGGATTAATGCTAGACATGACATAACTAAAGTTATCGACATTACAATAATCACTATTTAAGTATTAATGATTGCAATATATATATTGCACCACCTGAAGTGGAACAAATTTAAAAATTAAAATAATTTGTGAGAAACTAGAAGTTCAATAAGTTTCTTACATAGTTTGAAATGATGAATTTGCAATGGTAAATTTGCAAATGAGGCTAATATTATGTATCGAATTATAGAAAATTCACAATAATTTTAATCAAAGAGCCAGAAGATTCTCTTGATTATTGATTTTTGTTTAAATCAAGTGAAGATGAATTTATAGAAATAATTTATTATTTGTCACGATTCACCATTATTTATGCTTAAATATTTTGTGACATATTTTATGAAGAAGTCATCCCATCACGAGGGGGAGGAAAGCTATACGTGATGGATGATTTGATTTTATTATGTATCACTTTATCTCATCTTAATATTGATGTAAATTAGTTTGAACTTGAAGTTCAAACTAATTATTGTACTATGTGCATTGTTGATCAATTATTGGATGAATTTATTAATATATGAAAGTGAAATTTCACAAATAGAATATGATTGCGGTTTGATATATATGATGTTCTTGAAGAATGAATGGTGATAAACAAATAAATATATGAATGCCTGAAGCGTGTGATGGATCAATTGGTGCAAAAATTTAATTCTCGGGAAGTTGAAATGAAATAATTTGGCGCTCCTGAAGAGACCATATTTGCATGTATAGCAAAATATTATTTGATCTATATTAAATTATTAAATATATTGTCCCTGGAAAGACATAATGTACTAACTAGAAAATGAATCTCAAATACCCTTGAAGAGGTAAATGGTGAGAAATAAAGTGATTCAAATTGCTCTATAAAAGACACGCGTGCACATTGAAAAAAAAAAAAAAAAAGATCTTTAGCCCTTGGAGAGGCATATGTATTAGAAGCTTAAAAAAATCTCAATTGGGCATAGATATTGAAAATAAAAAATATTTAATTAATGTTGGTACTTGGTTCAAGAGAAAAAATTGAAATTGACATAATATTTTTGTCAATAAAATTTAATTGTTATGATAAAATTTTCAGGATCCTGAATCACAAAATGTGAAGATCATCAAATTATATGATTGACCAAATTTTCTTAAATATTCGGACCTGCAGTCCATACGTTATAGAACGTGAAATTAATTAGCAAAATTTAAAGAATTTTGGACTTGTAGTCCATACGCCTGAAGTCGTAAAATTTAATTTTGAACTATAGTATGTCAAAATGGAAGAATCTATGTATTTATCCTTGAAGGATAAAATGCTTGAAACAAGTACTTAAAGTATCAAATCAAAAAGCTTGCATCTTATATATTCTTAATAAAGCTATAATCATACTCGTATATATTATAGCAATCTAGACTTATCAAAGTGTAATCACTTGAGTGAAAATTTGTTATAAGTGGCAAATATCATTATCCACTTTGCTATGTGATTTTATTAAAGCTAGAAATTAAATTTGCAATCTTTGCAAAATGAGTTAATGATTTCATCACGAAAAGGCTCTTGAAGAGCTTATGAATTTATTTCTTTTAAGAATAAAATTCAAGATGAAAGATCTTAAATTGAAAGAATTCCTTTCAATTTATGAATTGAAATTTATCAAGTGGAATGCTGATATTATTGAAATACTAGAAGTATTTCTTATTCAAAAATTGATATACTTTAAAATTTGTAATATATGTCTTGGTCCCGAAGAACCATATTTTATTGCAACTTATGACTATAAAGGCATTGAAAAATTGCATAATTGTAAATTAAATTATGTTAAGCATAAACTTGAAAATATCAAAATAGAGTGAAAAGCATATCATACTTTTTTCTTGAGATGGATGCTAAAGCTTAGTTTTATTCAAGATGAATATCAAAATTATGAAGATGTATACATGACGATATTCTTCAATCAAAATGATGGTATCTTCAATTTATTTTATATATTTAAGCTTTTAAAAAATGGTGTTGATCCTGCAGATTGTTTTACCAAATTAATTTAGTTACAATAAATTATGAATGATATTTGAAGCACCCATGTCATTTTGAGGGGGAGCATATTTAATAGAGGGAGTCATTGATATAGAGGACTACATGCACTGTATTCTTTTTCCTTCACTAGGTTTTTGTCCCATTGAGTTTTTCTTAGTAAGGTTTTAATGAGGCAGTTTGCACCTCCTTAAGAACAAATAAATCGTGTATTCTTTTTCCTTCGCTAGTCTTTTTCCCTTTTACTAGCAAAGGTTTTAATGAGGCATATTCTTTGTAAGATGAATATCCAAGGGGGAGTGTTGTGAAATAATTATAATTATATGGATGTTCATCAAGCATACTATTTATCTCCCCACCATCAACCTTTTAGCTTTCCATAACTCTCATAATCTCCCTAAATTAGGGATCATTATTTCTTGTATTATGATATATTTTATTACTTCATAATCATTGTACCACTATAAAAGGAGGCATTTGCTTCTTATTTATACACACATGAGAATGAATAAAATTCCTCTCTACATACATTGTATCTCTTATTTCCTTTCTCTTTTTCTCTTGCTATATTGTTGTGCTCCTCAATGATAAATTTTATAACAATTCCTTAGGGAATAATCAATTATGTGCAACGTGTTTTCTAAATTTGATAATGTTTGTACGTTACTTGTTTTTATATTTGAAACATAATAAATATTACGTATATAGGAAAAATAAACTAACACAACTACTGTATATAGGAAGACTCAAATTTTACACCTCAACTATTAATCGATTATGTGCAACGTGATTTCTAAATTTGATCATGTTTGTCTGTTATTTGTTTTTATATTTGAAAAAAAATAAATACTATGTATAGAAGAAAATAAACTAATGCAACTATATAGGAAAACTCGAATCTTTCACCTCAAGAAATAATCAATTATGTGCAATGTGTTTTTCCAAATTTGATAACGTTTGTATGTTATTTGTTTTCATATTTGAAAAATAATGAATAACATGCATGTAAGAAAATATGGGAAGACTCAAATCTTACTCCTTAAGGATAACGCAAAGAGGTGTGATCAACTTAATTAAGTAGTTGTCTACAATAATCAATAATGTTAAAAGTGAGAATAAACTTATATTAACATTTTAATTAAAGGCCTACTACTTACCTTGTGTAAGAAACATAAGTGGTGTCACACAAAAATCAATTGTAACAACAACATTGATATTTGACCTTAAAATTTATCTACTGAAATACCAAAATTAATATTTCCGTTAAAATCAGATCAAAATTGAGAGATGGCTTATTGTCATCGCTCGAATTGAATTAGCACATGGCTATTGCCTAAATGAAAAAATAAAAATAAATAAATCGTTATATTTAATTTAATAGAATTTCTAGGCAAACATCATTTTTTGTCAGGAAAATAATAAGCTGCGACACAAAATCAAACGAATCAATTAACCACACACAAAATTGCTGATGAATTTTGCCCAAACCCAACTTGAAAGAAGTTGACTCGATCTCTACCACTTCACAGCTGTAATGCGTCCGATTTGTCCCCCTCAAAGTGCGTACAGCCAAACATGACTTTCACAATTCTCCACAAGATTCTATTCCGCCAACGTAAATGAAGTTTTTCAATTCTTATGTTGTGGGGGAGCCCGAGTTAGGAGTTGTTTGACTGACTGGCCACTTTGTTACGGCCCTATGGGTATGGGCGTCGACATAAATTTTTTTTTTTAAAAAATTAAATAAATAATAATAATAATAATAAAAGTACGTGTTTGGTTTTTGGCATGACGTAGAATTTCTATGAACAGTCAACAATGGCACTCTGCAATTTCAGAAATGTCACATCGCTATTACTCGTTCGTATTAGATCATTCTACGGCACATTATTTTCAACATTGTCATTAATTAATCTTACAATTAATGAAACGCAAAGGTTGACGTTATTTATATGCGGTGAGTTTTTCTTTGCGGGGATCGGATGGACGGTCCGTAATTAATTAAGTTTCACATAAAATAATTGTTAATCGTTGATCTGGTATCGAGCACAAAAAAAGTTCGACACCGAATCTATTTCCTAATCATATATATATATATAGGATTAATCTTTTTATCATTATACTTGTTGACAATGAATGATGTGGCTAGGTCTGTTTTTCCAATAAATTTCATTACTTGCCCGATCAAATGAAAAAAATTCTTGTGATTATTGTCTAGCTAGGCCAAATGTTTGAAGTGATCTCACCACAAAAAATAAAAAATAAATAAAGGGTTATTATCATTTTATTATTTTTAGAATTATAAAATATTAAGGGACAGTTTAATAATGTCGTAGCTTTCAAAATAATCACTGTTAGCTATGCTATAGATATAATTAGCTGTGAAGAGAATTAGTTAAACATTTGATTAAAATTTTTTTTTAAAATACTGTGAATTTTTAAAAGTAGTCGAGTGTGTTTGGTAAAATTTATTGTTGAGCTGCTGTAAGAATATGAATGACTGAATTAGACATAATTTTAAATAAAATTTATTTGTACTATTATAAACATGTATATAAAATATTTTAATTGTATATATATCACAACTGATCACTAAAATAAATATTTTATATTATTAATTTTATTTTTTTATTTTATTATCTCAATATAATTGGTAATAACAATAATTTATTTAAATTTAGTGATTTTATTTATTAATTAATAAGGATAATTTTAGATTTTTTAAATTTATATGAGGATATATATGAAATTGTATTAAGTATAAGAGTGATTCTCAAAAGTCAGATTTTAAAAAGCTACTCCTTTCCAATTTTTCAAAATCTGCTATAAAATGGGATAATTTTACCAAAAGTGATTTATAAAAAAATTTAACAAACACCTAAATTAGCTTTTAGCTTTTTAAAATCACTTTTGAGCCTTTCAAAAGTAATCCCAAACAGGTTCTAAATGGCTACAAGAAGTATTGATTTTTATTATTTTACTACTGTATCTTTGAAAACCTTTTATTTTACTATATTTTTATTAACCCGGTCCAACACTGATGTCATGCTAATATTAAAGGGGTAAAAGTATCTTTATATTCAAAACCAAGATAAAATTGTATATAATTTAAAATCACAATGGTAGTATAGTTATTATTGGTTAAGAAAGTGAGAAAAAAAAATTTGTGAATCTCAAATATTTAGCGTCGTCATCATCTTCTTCTTCTTCATTTTTGTTTTTTAAGACAGTGGTCCACCATCTTTGAAAAATTATTGCCACTTTTGAATGGGTACAAGCCATGCATTGGCGTTGATGGGTCTCATCTGAAAGAAGAATTAGAGGAATTTTGATGGCAGCCATCTGTGTGGACTTTTTTTTAAAATAAATTATCTCTAGGAATATTTGTTCAAATTGGAAAAGGATTTTACATAATATTTTTGAGATTTGCTTCTCAATTGATCAGTTTGACTAGGATATGGAATAACGGTTTTACTATTATTAGCTTCGAGGATTCTGATGAAATAGAAATTAAGATTGATAGAAAGCATATTTATCTTCAAGCTTTAATGGTAGTTTCAATTTGATATCTTCAAGTTTTAATGGTGGTTTCAATTTGATATCTTGACGAGAGCAAGATTAGCGGTTTAGCACAGTTGGAAGATACCTTTAATCACAAGCATAAGAAGTATTGGCAGCGAAGAGACACAATCTTCAGCTGGGTTTGATTTTTTATTTTGTTTTCTTAGTTTTTTAATTAAAAATTTAATTAATTTTTAAGTAAAGGACATACTTGTTTTTTTGACTAATTAACTAACAGTCAACTAATAGTGGTAAATAGAAATATAGTAAAATAAAAATATTTTATAAATACATAATAACAAAGTGGTAGACACCAATATTTCTTATAGTCATTTGATATTTTATAATTTATAATATAGTCAAACGATAACAACTCAAAATAAAATGTATACAATCGTCTCTGACAAATCCCAAGTTTATTATTATTGTTATTAAGAACACTAAAATTTCTAATTAAGGGTTATTATGACTAATGAAAGAGACTACCGAGACCAAATGTTCTAATCAATGTTCTATTCCATAAGAATTAATGACGCTTTGGAGGACATGTCCGTCACTTAAAACTAAATTATAAAATTAAGAGGAATGGAGACACAAGTGACTCAACTCAAACCTTTTATGCCCTCAAATTGAAGCTCCCATGGGGTTCATTTAAAATCTCATGTACCAAAAATGTGAATTTAGGGCATATTTTCTCCCAAATATCTGGAGTAGGATTCCGAGCTTATACTCGACAGGCTTCTGGGCTGTACTACATCGTGTATGTATCTAGAATCTCAGTAAAATTTAGCTCGTGTATATATATATATATATATTAAAAAGAATATCCCTATAAAGAGATTAAAGGAAGAATAAAAGAAGTTGTTTGTTGGAACCTTTGATTTTTTATTTTAATTCAATTCGAGGGAGAGGCACTACATTTTGCAATTGACCCGCTCGTAACCGAAGCTCATTTCATGTGGGGTCTGAAAAGAGAATAACAAGGGGCTAGATAGAAACCCAAAATCTCTGCCCATTTTGATTCAGCTTCAGTTCTCTTTCGAACACAAAGAGGCAAGAGAGAGTTAAGAGTAATAGTTATCTTCAATCTTCACAATTGGTTCGGCTTACAGCAGGATTCAGCCCTCCCTGACCCTGAGTGTGTAAGAAAGAAGAATGGAATTGGCTGCTTCAGTGTCGCACGGCCACGGGTCGTCTTCCTTCTTACACGGATCCTCAAAACCAAAGTTAAACTCTGTTTCAACTCTTTTCGCGGGGGCCCCACTCTCCTTCACTCCATCCTCCACTGGTACCTCACTCTCTCTTTCTCTTATCCCATTTCTTCTTTGTTTTTTTAATTTTCATTTTTTTTCCCTAAATAACTGGGAATTTTCTTACTTTAATAAAAATACGTGTTAGTTATTATGTTTGTTCAATTCAGGGAAACAAGCACGCAGTCCAAAGAAACTCGTCGTTCATGCAAAGAGAATATCTGGTTTAGAGGAGGCCATGAGAATTAGGAGGTATTTCTTTTTCTTTTTATTACGTCATTTTATCATCTCTTGTTTTAGTTTTAGTTCACTACACTTCAGTTCCTGAAGATTTCTAGTATTGTCTTGTTATCTTTTTTTTAAGCTTTAGTATTATTATTTTGGTATTATGGATGCATAGAATTAGAAATTAAAATGTGAAAGAGAGGCACTACTTGCTAGCTGCTCTATGAATTACGAGTGCCAACCCCCTCTAAGCTTTTTGAGTTTTAAAATTGAGATTTTTTTTTCTCCCGGCATGTGGTGTCACATAAAGCAGTCTGGCAATTTATTAGAGACTTTGAACATTCACCCCGCTTCGTTATCTAAAGTTGATTGTGTTAGCTTTGAATAGAGTGATTTTGAAACTTTTCTTTCTCTCTATGTGGTTCAATTTGATGTGGTTAACTAAATTGCTACAAATTTTGGTTAGAGAACGTGAGCTTCAAACTACAACTAAATTTCGAAAAAGACCACCTTTGAGGCGTGGAAGGGTCTCGCCGCGACTTCCTGTGCCTGATCACATACCCAAGCCTCCTTATGTAAGTTCAGCTTCGCTGCCAGACCTTTCACCTGAGTACCAAATTCACGATTCTGAAAGCATTGCTAAAATGAGGGCTGCATGTGAACTAGCTGCGCGAGTCTTGGATGCCTCTGGAAAACTGGTCAGGGTAAGAAATTGTATTACCTTTAATTGTTTACACTTTGAATATTAGTAGAATTCCAGAGTTGCATTCATTCATGAACATTGTATGGTCATATCTACGTAATTTTTATATGTGCGACTGATCGTCCGGTTGAATGAGAGTCATTAGAGGAGATGCCTTGCTGAATATATGTCATTGAAGAAAATCTGCGAATCTCCAGAACTTGAACAAACTTTCTGAATTTTTATGGTAGTTTCTCATTGTTCTCTTCACATGTTGTAATCATAAAGCAGGACAGATATTGATAGTTATAGTACTCATTTTGGATTGGAGAATTAGCGTGCCTTAATTCTTATTCATTTTAGAAAAACAAACTTTTTTGTTAAGTAATGGCTCAAATATCTTCTTGTTTTATCACTGCATTTATCCTTCTTAGCCATCTGGTGCCTTGAGCCGTTAACTTGGCATGTAATTGACATTTCATTTATAATATTTTTATTTAAAAATTTTATCAGCCATCGGTGACAACCAATGAAATTGACAAAGAAGTGCACCAAATGATAATAGAGGCCGGAGCATATCCTTCACCTCTTGGCTACGGAGGATTTCCCAAGAGTGTGTGTACATCAGTTAATGAATGCATGTGTCATGGGATACCTGATTCTCGCCAGTTACAGGTGTGGTGTGGGCCTATTGTTGCTTTCTATGACATGATGTATATCGTCATTAATGAGTTTTCTCTTTGCAGGATGGTGACATAATAAACATTGATGTGACAGTTTATTTAAATGTATGTTCTCAACTTTATCTTCATCCTGGCTTGTTTATTTATATGATTGACTAACTCTGTGGTTTCCTGGTTTTTGAGGAATTTCAGTATGACATACTCTTGTTTTGTCTTTAGGGTTACCATGGTGACACATCAAAGACATTTCTTTGCGGCAATGTTAGTGATGGGCTTAAACGCCTTGTGAAGGTAACTTTTATTAGTTTTTTAAGAGAAAAAAATGAATTATGTTTTCTTGATACCCTTGCTAAATGTCTCATTAATTTGATAATTAATTGAAATATCCATCTGGACTTTGCAGTTGCTTAAATCATGATTTGATTTGACTGTATTTCATGTTATGTATGCATTAATACAAACAATGAATAATCTTCAAATGTTGCTTTGAACTGCATTGTTGATATTCTTCATTATTACCTTATGGCAGGTTACTGAAGAGTGCTTGGAGAGAGGTATAGCAGTTTGTAAAGATGGTGCTAGTTTCAAGAAAATCGGAAAGAGAATCAGGTCTAATTTCTCACATTCATTCATGAAAAGTTGAACTGGAGAGAAAGCAATATTTCTATAGCTGAAACAGTGTAACAAAATCCAACCAGAAAAAAATATATCAAGGGTGAATTAATAACAGAACTAGGCGAGAAACTAGATTTGTAAATATGATAATTTACATAAACTATGCAGCAAACTGGAAGGATAATCATGGTGCAATCATATTTTCTAGTATGATAATCATGCTTTTCATTAGTATGATAATTTACCGTTATGTCTCAGTGAGCATGCTGAGAAATATGGTTTCGGTGTAGTGGAACGTTTTGTTGGGCATGGTGTAGGGAAAGTCTTTCATTCCGAGCCAATCATATATCATAACCGTAAGTGATCTTTTGATAGCAATAATTTTGTATATCAACATTCCAAGTTAAAACATATACATATAATTTGGAAAAATTTAAGTTGTTCTTAGATGCTGATTTCTTTTATGATGTGAGATTAGTTCATTAATTGTGCCTCTCTATTATTTAATTTTTTTAAAGTTCTCTGAGTGTAAGTGTTAAGTGTTTGACAGGTAATGAAAATCCTGGCTGTATGGTTGAAGGTCAAACATTTACTATTGGTAAGTGCATTTATCTCTCTCCTTGGAATCAATGAACTATTTTGATTGTTTATCATTTCCCAACTTTTCTTCAGTTATACCTGTTCAGTTATCCTGGCAAAAAACTCATTAAATGAAACCTGCTTACTCCCAAATCCTCCTGAAATTGATATTTCCAGGTAGCCATTATTTTTTTGGGGATATATATTAGATATTGTGGCATGCGGTACTTACATGCTCCTTACCATGTCTATTCTTCCTTCTGTCTGCTTCTCCTGCTAACTGCAAGACAAATTTGAATTTGAGGGTGATGAGATTTTGTCCAAAATGTGAGCTAATTGGCACTGATTTATATATATAGCATGTTACTTGTTTAAGATAAGAAATAAAACTGCTCTGCGTGATATCCAAGATAATTTGGGTTGATGCTAATGAAGAGTTTTTGGCTTTCTTGACTACAATTTCAATAATTATAGATCCTGATGAAGCTGTTAAAATTGATACTACTGATTCATTTGACCTTTATTTGCAGAACCAATTCTTACGATGGGAAGCATTGAGTGTATAACTTGGCCTGACAACTGGACAACTTTGACTGCCGATGGCAGCCCTGCTGCACAGTTTGAGCATTCTATTTTAATTACTAGAACTGGCGCAGAAATTTTAACAGTATGTTGAAACAATCATTTGATTACTAATAATTTTTTGGCCACATTATACAATAATATAAGTATGCAGTGAAGTATTCAAACAAGCCTCCATTCATACTACTCTAGTTTTAAACTTAATGTTGATGGAATGCCCTTTTATGTTTAAAACTGTATTCGTCATGCTTAGGTAAACTGCATAAAATATTCGGTCTTTCTAGTTGTAGTCTTAGGATGCATCTCAAAGCAATTTAGGATGAGTATTCACTATAGCGCTGGTTGGATATGTATGCTTTTTCTGAATGTAAGGTTGACTGGCTTGCCAATGTTGCATTTGCATTTTATAATTACTTGGGTAGCAGCTTCAGAGTGACTGGTCAGGAAACTAAACATTATTGAGCTACTATCTAGAAATTCAGAAAGAAATAAGTTAAGTTGTCGCTGTGCTTGCTTTTACACATTAGTTGGTCATACGTTTTTGTTTGTAATTTTTTTGATAGCTTCGTCTCTGTCACTTCAGGCTTGCACTTCTATTGCACTTGAAAGTACTGTAATCCTATTTTATTTTAAGTCCTTTTTGAGAAATAATCCTTTGTGATAATTACTAATGTGGAAACCTTTGCAGGACTTGCTTTTGTGAAATTCTTTTGATATTCTTGAACCATCATTCCATCTCCATCTCCTTGATTGGTTTTTTATAACCTGTTTTCAGTGTTTTGTTTTTTTAAATTACATTGGCTGTGATTGTGGTTCCAGACAGAGCATATAATAATTGCTTTTGTAAGAAGCAAGGTTGTACTCATTATGGACGTTGATGCTCCAGTAAGTCTTGCTTCCCCTTCTGATGGATTAATAAATGATCATGCATCACAAATTGTTATCAGTCGGTTCCGTAGTGAAAATTTTGATTATCTTCTCCAGAATTTAGGAGTAATTCATCTTCGAACACTTTTTGGATACGTGTATGAATATTTTTTTTTTGGATACGTGCATGAATATTGTATCTTTTATTGAAAGTTGAAGTGACATAGGCCGACTGACCCTTTGTTTCTAGAATGATGGGGTGTCTATGTTTGATGAGGGCCACGATTCATCGTGTTCTAAGATGTTTATATGCACAGCATTCATTTCGTGTTGTCAACCTCTGTCCACGGGGCTAATAGCTTGTTTGCATTCATACTTTTCTAAATTAATTTATGAATTTATGATTTGCTGAGTTCAAATGGTACAAGGGAATCGGACATGGAGTTGGGTTGACTAGAAGAGTAATTTTATAGTCTTCTATCTACTCCATGTGTGGTAATAAACTGAAGAATGGTTGTTAAGAATATATATTAAATTAATTTTATGGTGTCCAATTTTACTATATGATTTAATAGGGAAACCATTGACTTGTCATCTCGTTTTGGCCATCATGATTCATTCATGCAGGTATCTCGATAATTCAGTTTCTAAAGAATATGTTGTTATAAGTCAATATTTTACAAAATAAAAGTTGGTGGGTGCAAGGTTTTTCAAGGGAGAAAAAATGTAACAGCCGGAGCATAATTTACGCTTTAGTGGGCCTTTGATTTCAATTTAGACATAAAGCATAATTTATGCTTTATGTGGGCCTTTGATTTCAATTTAGATTTTCTTCGTTTTCTGAGAATTAATGTGCGGGGAGACAGATGAGTAGTTTTGAGTCATGCCAAACAAAAGTCTATGTAACAGCGTTTACGACTGGGCAAGCCCGCCCATCAAGAACACCGACACCACTGCTCCAGGCCCAGGGCTTCCTCCGACCATACTTTATGCCGAAAAAAAAAATAATAAAAAAATTAAAAAAAAATGAAAAGTCTAGTTATTTATTGCATATCCGTTCAAATGCGGATCACGTGCGACCTATTACCTATTTGATCGTAATCGTACGCCTACCTAGGCTGAGGCTCCGACCACTTTTGCTAAGTTGGGCTGTCCATTTCAATTGCTCTCCCACTTTCCACATTAGAAATTCCCCACGTGCTCATTATAATGGATCAACAACTAATTAAATAATCTCCTCTCACACGACTTCTTGTTGGGTGGTATAATATATATATATATACACATACGCACTCTCTGTCTAGTCTCCACTACTAACTACCATGCTCCATTTCATTTCTTGAATCATCTCCAATCTCCATCCCCATCTTCCCTATTAAAATTTTCTCTCTCTCAATATAACTTTACTTTTACTCTTATCACTCAATAACTATTCTTCAAATCACTAATGGCCTCTCTCAAGCCTGTCTGTTATTCTTTGAACCTCCCTAACTCGAGATCCTCTTCATCCCAAACCCAAAGGTTGCTAGGTTTCAAATCATCTTTTTCCACTCATCATCAAAACCTCAATCTCTCAACAATAACCCACCAAGGTGTCTCAAGCAGAGGCTCCAGGAACGTCACCACGAAAGCTTTCTTCTTCAACAAACCCAACAGCCAACCAGATCCTTCTTCCAAGCCTGCAGGTATTTATTAACTAACTAACTTATATGTATGTGTATACACACCCACACCCACACACACACGCACACTACTTATTCTTCTCTGAGATTGCTTTGTTTGTTTTAAATCGCAGCTAATAATAAGGTTCAAGAACTGTTCGTGTATGAGATCAACGAGCGAGACAGAAACAGCCCGGCAATTCTAAAGCTAAGCCAAAAGCCTGAACATCTTACAATCGGTGACCTTGTGCCCTTCACAAACAAGCTTTACACCGGTGACTTGCAAAAGCGCATAGGCATCACGGCAGGGCTCTGCGTGTTGATCAAACACGAACCGGAGAAGAGGGGTGACCGGTTTGAAGCCATTTACAGCTTCTACTTCGGTGACTACGGTCACATATCCGTGCAGGGAGCTTATTTGACTTACGAAGACACTCACTTGGCCGTCACCGGCGGCTCTGGGATCTTTGAGGGCGTGTACGGCGAAGTCAAGTTGCATCAAATCGTTTTCCCTTACAAGTTGTTTTACACTTTTTACTTGAAGGGTATTGCTGACTTGCCGAAAGAGCTTCTGGGGAAACCAGTGGAGCCGTCGCCGACCGTCGAGGCTGCTCCGGCTGCTAAGACCACTGAGCCTCACGCCACCATCAGTAACTTCACCGATTAATTGATCCGTGATGCAGCGGCTAGCCATTTCTTTTCTATATATTTTATTTTAATTAGTTTGATCAAGTAGTCAATGATAAGTTTTAATTAAATTAAATTAGTGTGTACTCTTCCCTCAGTGGCTGTGTTAATTAATTACTCTTTTTATTAATATAAAATAATTAAAAATAAAAAATAAAAAATAAAAATCATTGCACTCGCTGTTTTAATTTTTATGCCTTGGATGGGGGTTGGGTTCGTCACACAGCTACAGCTAGTTTTTTCTTAAATTAATAGATTTTGCATTGAAAATGTTGTTTTGAAAATAATGGCGAGGGAAACGTGGATATTTTTAATTGGTTGACACAAATTTAATATAGACTTGGACGTCACTCACTCGTAATCCTAAAGAAGAATGATGATATAATATGACAAAGGCAAATGCATCAGCCGATACGCAAACATAATGCGTGTCCAGCTGTAAGTAACACAATATAAATATAAATATTTTAAAGAGTGATAATATAGTTAGTATAAATTTATTTTGTATAAACTGATGTGGTATGATTAAAGAAGTTAGATTAAATATCTCTTGATCTATATAATTTATTTTTATTATTTTGTATTTTTATTCAACCAATAAATTAATGCCAAATCAATTTGTACAAAATAAATTTATACAAGAATTTGTAATTATATCGTTACTCATTTTTTAAAAATGCAAAAACTAATTAAGTACAACTGACTAAGAGCATCTCTAAAATATTCTATTAATTTTACTCTTCAAATATCTATTTGTTTACTTATGTGGCAAATAGAAGAGTGAAAAAATATGTTATCCTCCAAAAGACTCTTCAAATAAAAGTAAATTAATATTATTTTAATCAAATAACTATTTTTTAAAAAGAAAAATAAATAGTAATTAACATATTTATTTCTTTCTCTCTAATCAAAAGTAATAAAATTTAAATTGAAGAGAGAGAAAGCTACTCTACAAAATTGAAGAGAGAAAACCATTTCTTATTTGAAAAATCTTAATTGGAATGTCCTTTAGAATCATAAATATTGATATAATTTTTTAAATAAATAATAAAATTTTATTTCAATAGTCTTTTGGTGATGCTCTAATAATATACATGAACTCAAACAGCGTCTGCCCAATAAACGAGTCATTGATTCGAATATCCTTCCAATGCTTGAAGACAAAGTTAGTACGATCGAGTCTATCTCAATACTGGAATCCAAAATGGGCCAATCCTCATCATGTATCAAAGAGAAGCAAAGACATAAGTTGGGGCCAAGTCGGTCCAAAAGCAATGTGAAGTCAGCTGCAAGAATCAAGATCTTCTTAATACACAACTCTAAATTGTAGAATCCTAATTACAGGTCTTACAATTCAAGTCGGAGTTTGTACTGGGGAAAATTTTAAATTAAAGGAAAAAAAATCCTTATTGATCAATGATCATTATATCTAAAATAAGCACTTCTTGATGTAGGAAGCATGTGTCAGTAAAATATATTATAAATTGTATATTTTGAGGCAATGTAGTATCTAGTAATTTATAAAGTTTATCTTTGTTTTAGAGAGTTGATTTGAGTCATATTTTTAATTCTAGTTTAATTAGGATTTTAGATAATTTCTCTTATTTGAGACAGATTATGATTAAACTAGCTACTAGTATAAATAAACTTGTTACTCATAGTTATATCATATCTTTCGGATCTTTATTAATAATATTTTAAATTATGCCCCATCACGGTTATACTAGACTTTTTTTTTTAGAGTTATTATTTTTCGTGTATTTGAGAAGTACACTTCTTGCCCGTGAAATGCTTAAAAGTTGAATTATCATAAATTCAAAATTGTTCTTATATCATCTTGAAGGCTCTGCAAACAAGCATAAAAAACCAATCAATGAACCAAGCTGGAGAGAAAAAAATCAGCAGTTTAACCTCTAGTTGAGTTGAGTCAAGTTGGTGTAAGTCTGTAAGATGTACATCCAAGACACAGTGCTAGCTAGCAGCAAAATTAAGAAGCACACACAACGTTAAGACTTTAATTTAGACAGTGTCGTCTCACTTTTACTTGATTACACTGTTGAATCTGCACGTTGTTGATGGGCGTGCTCGCCATCACTTTAAATCTTTTGTTTGATATGGGGAGGTACATGTATGTACAAGAACGGGTTCAGTTTGCATCAGAAGCCTGTTTTCAAGAATGATTTTTGTGTACTTATTTCACTTTTTACTCCCTTTCGATTAATTGAATAGTTGTGGAAGTACCAAGTTAACATCTTTTTATCTGTAATTTCATTAATTTTAATTCTCCAAATATTTCTATTCTATTGTATTGTATTTCTTTTCTTTTTTATAGAATGGCTTGATCACTGTCCAGTTGGGTGCTAGGCGACCGAATTTGCATTAATAGTCAGCAATTGTATAGGTATCAGTGATTCACTCGAGTACTTAGTTAACCAAGATCCTTGAGTTGCTTGAACGAATTATTTGATTGGTAATGCTACTTTTAACATTAAATATCTACCTTTGCATTGTATGAGATCAATTACTTAAAATATGTGTAAACCATTTAAGTTAAAATAACCTTCATGCACGTTCTCACAATAAATAAAAATTCTTAAGTGGATGGGATTATTTTCACTTAAATTTTGACCCAAAAAAAAATTGAGTCATTAATCTCATCTTGTATAATCTAATGGCAAAGATGGTAGATGAATTAACATTACAAGTAATCAATGACTCAATTTCTGTTTAAGTGAAAAGCTAAGTTAAAAACAACACATTTTAATTGAGGATGTATTCTTAAATATAAAGTTTTCCCATTATAGCATTCTTGTTTTCGCCACCGAATGCATAAACGTACTCACGTGCTTTCTTCTTAATAAACATTTAAGTAGAGGTGGACATGGGTTGGTTTGGATTGGGTTTTAAGTCAACCCAAACCAATTCAAATATTTTTAACTCAACCCAAACCAATTCCAAATAGTTTGGGTTTGATTTGAATTTTATTATCCAAATATTTTTTATTTTGATAAATTTAATTATAACAAAATTATAATAATTATTAATTGTTATCAATTATCAATGAGTATTAAAATATAAAAAAATAGAGTGGATAAAAAATTATAAATAATAAATTCATCCTTAAATTAAGGAAAATAGAAAATTAAAATAAATTTTAATCACGAAAATCATTATTTCTCAATAAATGAGTAGATTGATTATGATTTGTCCTCAGCTGAAGGAGTCTTAGACTCCTTATTTTTTGAACTAAGCTGTTGATTTAAGGATGACATTAAATTATGAATAATAAATTTTAGAATAACTTCACGAAAATCATTATTTTTTGAACTAAGCCTCCAAAGCAATATTCGTTACGAGCTGTAGCATTTGGAGGTGTAAGGTGCGCTTTTCCATGGTTTTTCCATCTAAAGAAAAAGGCATGCAATGAAAAAGGGCATGCAAATTTTCATTTATTTTGTTAGGAATTGACCCATGGGTTGTGGGTTTATACCCATCTCTACATTAAAGTCAAGGGATTCCAACAATTATTCCAACATTTGAGATCTGATGCAACAATTTATCTGTAATTAATTATCATATTATATTAATTATTAATATCTATTAATTTTTCTTGAATTATGATTTCACCTCTTTAGGATAAACATTAATAAAATAAATGTTAAGATCCCTAATATTACCTTTAGCATTAATTAATTTGGAGAGGATATCGTCTCCTCGTTAGCATTAGAATGACATTTTGGGAAGTGAAATCTGTGACATATACATATCATTCCAAGACTTCTGCTTGACAAATGATTATCAACTATATATTTCAGGTCCTTGCAACTTACGACTCCTGATAAACCCGTGATATCGATCATGAGAATCTGATCTTCTTCCTTGTGTCCCGTATAACCATCCCATCGCATATATACAGATTGGTGATGATGGAGAAAATAACCTTAATTAAGACACAATTAATGAAGCTTAAGCATAAGCAATAAAAGCCAAACAAAAAGGACTTGAAGGGAAATAACAGGTGGTCTGAAAATGCATTGTAGTATCTGTTCGTATGTGTTCTGAAAAAGGGAAAAAAATAAATAAATAAATAAAAGAGGGGGGGCAGCTCTTTGGGTGAATCCCCAAAAACAGT
Source organism: Clausena lansium (assembly GCA_030449835.1). Classification (NCBI taxonomy): domain Eukaryota; kingdom Viridiplantae; phylum Streptophyta; class Magnoliopsida; order Sapindales; family Rutaceae; genus Clausena; species Clausena lansium. The sequence continues at coordinate 6,466,449 of JASUUF010000195.1, forward strand.
AAAATTATCAGTGGTCCCTGGTTACCCCAGCCAGCACTACACTGCCAAAAGGGCTCGATCAAAGTGTTTGTAGTGGTAGTCTAAGCTCAGTATGACTCAGTATTATTATGAAACATCAACAAGTTAAAAAGTGATTGAGTCCGCGATACTTATGGCAAAGTTTGCAAAGCTGCAATTTTGTGAACAGTAGAATCTGTGACTCACTTCACTCCACACTCACTCACTGTGCATGTCTGCTCGTATCTGCAGTCACTCCTGATTTTTCTTGACCAACTTTTAAATAAATCAATAAATAAATAAGTAATTAATTAATTGTCACTCACTCACTCACTCATCTCTCTCTCTATCTCATCTCTATCAAAATTTTGTATGTGCATATGTACATGTACATATTTTTAACGAAAAAGGTATAACAAAAAGGTGCTTTGAATTAGATAATATAACTGCCACTTTAAACATTAAATGTCATATGGAAAACCGAAAACCTTGGCTTTCATTTTAACATCTGCCGTCTTCATCTAATGTCTCCATATTAGATTAAAGGTAAAACACTCACTTATAATCCATATAATCTTAATTAACTAATAATTAATAATACTTAAAAGAAAGTACAGAACCATTGATGTCTCCACCATTAACTTCATCTTCTTCTTCATCAAAATCATTATCTTCATCATCATCTTCTTCAACTTCATGGCAAAACTCCACAGTATGCGGTGCATGGCCATCACCAAAGGAACGCACATGGTCTTTAAGCGACCTCTTATGCTTAAAATCAGAACCACAAATACAAAACCATAATTTCCCACAATTTTTCTCGTGAGTCCTCCAATCTCCTCTAACAGCAAAAGGCTTACCGCATTTCCTGCACCCGAAAGGCTTGGCTCCGTGCTTTCGCTTGTAATGTGTCTGCAGCGTCCGAAAATCCTTCAGTGGCCTTGATCTTGGATGCTCAATGTTGTTCTTGCAACCCTCAGCACAGCAATAACAAGGCAGTCTCAGCATAGAGGAAACCGCTTTTGTCCCTCTTAGTGACTCGGGCCCCTTCCTGTACTGTGAACCATGCCCCCACATATGCATCTACATAGAGGAGAAAAAAAATAAAAAATAATTAGTTAACTAAGCATGTAATAATAAGTAAGTGCTTCATTATGTGATTATTTGATGGATTGAGACCTGCATGTTGTTGTATCTATTGAAAGTTTTGTTGCAGACAGTGCAAGAGAACTGTGTGGGGCCAACGAGGATTTGTTCCGGGGATGGAATCCAGTACTGTCCTTCGACTAGATTATTAACAATGTCATTAGGGTTAGGGTTAGGGTTAGAGGTAGAGCCGACGGCTTCAGTTGTTGGGGGACCAATGTGGAGAGCTACTGTTACACCACTTTGATGACTTGTTGGATTTTGGTGGTTATTATTATGGGCAAGTAATTGATTTGAAGTGGAGTGCTTGGAGACTCGTTGACCGGGAGGACCAAGAGAAAGAATAATGGAATCTTCATCTTGATGTTGTTCATCAGCAGCTTCGAAACAAGCACTTTCACTAGAGGATATGTAAGCGAAGGGAGCTGGAGTCTGCATGGTGATATGATGAATATATGAGTTAGAGAGAAAGAGAGAGAAATTTTAGATCTGTGGGGAAGATCAGTGGGGACGAGAGAAGCATTAAATAAAGAAATGTTATTGGTATTTGGGTTTTGTGTTTTGTGTTATGTGTTATGCTGTTGTGTTGTTGTGTTGCCAGGGTTAATTAACAAGATAAAAATGAACTTTAATTAGGCTTTGTCAATTTGCTTGAGAGACAGCACGTGGAATGAAAAAAATTGATAATTTTATTTGATGTGTTGAAATGGGTGTGTTTGGGAATGAAGGAGACAAGGAACCGGCAAAGGAGGAGAGGTACATGTAGCGAAAGATGCATAGAATAGCGTACCAATTAGTAACTCTCAAGCTCCTACATTATCTCTCCTTCTATAGCTTTCTTCTGCTGCCCACATTTAATTTAATTTACTCTTTTCCTCTCTCTATTTCCAAACAAAGGCTTGTGTACATCATGTAGACTTGGAGCAATGGTAACTGTGGAGAGGAATGCGTGAGCATCTCTTTCCAACATTTTTTATTAATAAAGACATTTTGATAGTGATAGTTATGGAGATTTAGGGTTTCTCGAGGTGGAATTGGAAAGAAATGTTTTGATGATTAAAAAAAAAACCCACAATATTCAAATGCATTAATAAACATAAAGAAAAAGGGACAAGGACACACAGTTCTCTAGGGTTTAGTTTTAATGTATAAATAGATTCTACTGTTTCAGAAATATGGGGCATACTCCTTCATTGCTCCTCTGGAAAAACTGATTTCATAATCACTTATTAGATTTTGGTTTTTGGAAAATAGAATTTAACATTATGTTTGATTTTTCCCAAACAAAAGAAAACTACTAGGACAATAAAGTTTGTAGGTCTATTCTTAAAATGTTAGGGACCTACTTGAACATGAGTATATGACATGTACAAACGTCATTAAATCTCCAGCAACTGCTAAGTCTTGGGCACCGTTTTAAAGAGCAAGGCTGTTACTGCAAATAAGATAAGCTAGGGCTAACATTGTTACCATATGAGATTGTCCTTGGTGAGGTACAAAGATTTGAATTCTGAAATAAATTATAAGAGGAATAAAATTTTGAAGTGCTATTGTTTGCATTAGTTCCATCATAGTACATAAATGTGAAAATTCTGAACTGTAGATGAAAAAGTGAGATAAATATTTGAGGATTCTTTCTATTCACATTTCACACCGCTCATATCTACAGTAGTCAAGATCAGTTCTGCTTCGCAATGCAACACTCTGTTGCACAGTCATCACAACTTTTCACCAATAAAGGATCAATCAATCAATTAGGGCACAACGCTATTAATTGACCAATCCAAATACTTAGTGGGCCATCATTTTTTTTTGTTAAACGGTAATTAATCCTACATCATATATTTATAGTTATTATTTTAATAAATAAATATACCAAAATTATAATATTATATTTAATTTTATGAAATATTTATTTAAACAAATAATTTCTATAAATATTATAGGGACGTATTAACTTCATTCACATTTTATAAAAAAAAAAAATTATATAAAAATTAATTTCACTCGACTATATACTTAATTAAAAAAATATTGAATTCCAATTATAACTGAAACTGAAACTAAGACGTTAAAAAAAATTTAAATATCTTAATTATTAGTAATTAGATCTCCTTAAATTATAAATATTGTACCTTATTCCCATTTCCATGAACAGTATACGTTTAGCATTTGCCTAATGACTAATGAACCTGTAGCCTAGTGGCTAGTGGGCCATCATCTTGATTGGACAAAACCCGACTCAAATTTTATTTTATTGCAATTAATTGTTTCGTCCATCCCATCAGTGTGCTTGTCTCAAAGCTTCCACTAAACCAGTCTATCTGTCTATGATGCTCATCTTAGGTAATCTACCAAAAAGGTTTAATTAAAAGTACTAGGTTTGGTCTTGGCTTGACAATAATCCCGCGCATCTTGTCTCTTTTTTTGAGTTTCGTAATTAGAAAAAAGAATTAGGATGGTAACAAAATAAAAATGCATTATTATCTATCTCGGATCAGGTTTTATAAATTGGATATTAGTTGATATCTAATCCACGATTTTAAATTTTTAATCCAATCCAACCTATGAATTAGTGAAATTCAATCTAAATCCAATCCATAGGTCTGCGGATAAGATACGGATTCGATCAAATTTTTATCCAATTCACTATTTTAAAGATTAAAAATTTTTAATTCTGTCCAATTCTCGAACTCATTAGATAAAAAAATTTAATGTAAAAAATGATTTACTGCCGATCAAATACAAAATTGAATAAAATTTTAATAAATTAATTGTTTAAATAAAATTAAATTAGTACATTCAAAGTTTCAAAATATAACACATCGAGAAGAAAAAATATCAATTGTTTAGATCAATACAAGAAAATTAACTAAAATTAACTATTTAGGAAACTATATATTTTTTTTAATTATTCAATTACTTAGTTATTTTATATTATTATCGGATAAGATATAATATAGTGTTAATGTATCTACATTTTAACTTATTTATTTATTAGCAAGTAGTAATACCGCAATTATAAATTTTATTTTTAATTAAATAATTTTTTTTGCTGATTCGAGGATTTTTGCAGATTTATAGAAGTAAATCCATATCCAATCCACCAGCTGCGGATTTTTAAATTTTCAATCCAATCCGATCCACCAATCCACATATCAAATTTTTACGGATTAGATTTTTTTGGATCAGATGGATTGAGCGGATTTGATTGGATTTTGAACACCCCTACCTATTGGCAATATCCTGACGTGATGGCTAACACAGCAAAGAGAGTTTTAGCTGACCATAAAGCTTGGTGGGTGATGGATCCCTACAATATTACAAGTATTGTTTGTACATGATATGAAATTCGAATATGGTCTTTCATGTGCCAAGGCCAAGTAATCTCATGTGAAACAGTTACGTAAATGGGTGCTTTTGGCAGCATAAGTTTCGCTTTTTCTCGTCAATCCTTCAATTTATTCGCATTAGATACCAGGGCAATAGTTGAATAGTGCTACTTTATTTTAGTCATAAACTACGGTATTTTGTGTTTATAAATTGTTTATCACGAAGAGTTCAGTTCCAACTTGAGTCCTAGGTAGTTTTTATTAGTTATAAAATTTATTATCTAATAGATGGATTACACATAATAATTGAGACTCAAGTTGAGGCTCAACTGTTGGGATCTTAATTATTATTCTTTCTAAAAGAAGAATACTGAAGCTATATTCGTATATACAAAAAAGATAAATATAAAACAAATTTCCTAATAGTGTTAGGAAATAATTTCTAGTGCTGTTTTGGACCCAGAACGTTAAAATTTGGTACAAATATTACAAACCTCATAGCCAAAGACGATGAAATTTATTCGTCTTATTGAAAGTTTCAAAACGATATATGTATATTATACGCCTCGAAAAAAAACTAATACTTCTGAAACCATGTTTCTTTTATTATTTTACGTTTTTGTTTCGTCAAATAGTAGTTGTGCATATGCCTGATTGGATTTTTGTTAAAATTAGTCCATGAAACTGAGTACTCTAATAAGCCTTTTAAGATTAGGCCAGAAGTGAAGACGTAGAATACACAGTCAAGCTATAAAATAATGAAAACTGATCAACTTTACTGCTAGTCAAATTTTTTAACTAGTTTTTGTTCATTCATTGTGTAAGGTGGGTGTCCATGCCAAATTAATGATATTCATTTATAAAGCTGAAGATCCATGGCACTAATAGTTATAAACTCATTATATTACAATAAAAAGTTTACTGGCCTAAATTAAGTTTATAATGACAATTCAGACTTTTGTCCTTACTCATATTAAATGAATATTTACTCCATCTACGCTGGCGGGAAGATTTGACACTCCCAAATTATATAATTGAGAGAAGAATAGAATCCTATTGTATGATGGGCATGTGCCCTTAAAGAGCACAGTGGTTGTCATTACGCTACAGCCTACAAGCCAATTAATAACTCAATATTACATGTACATAAATTGGAAATGATCTTTCCAAGATAAGTGAAAAAAAAATTTACATTTAGTAAAGGCATGGCCATGTTGTCGATAGACAACTAAGACAAGATTGATTTTACACATTTCCAAAATGAAGCATAACTTTCGTAGTGTCGTACTTTTTCTTTCTATTGTACACTTTACCTAGTGACATATAAAGCTAAAAATTAAAACGTGTGAAATAATTCCAAACAGGACGCGTTGTGATTTCCATTGGCGTTGGCTTGGCCCCTTATCAGAAAAATTTCAACGCTATTTTCTCTCTCTTACGCATTCTTTAGGGTCAGTTTGGCAATGACTTAGGGGTGGGCACGGTTTGAACAGAACCGAACACATTTGGTTATTTTTTAAAAAGAACAAAATAAAAACTGAATGAAATAAAAAAAAATAAAAAATGAATGAAATAAAGAACCGAATATGATCTTTTAGTTCTGGGCCTATTGGACTCATTTTAAATTTGTAAACTTTTAGCCTGTTAGCCTCATAAATGAAATAATTTTTCTTAATTTTAAAACCTACTAAACACTCAATTCATCATATTTTCATTACAAATACAAAATTACTATCAATATTACAATAAATACAAAATATTTAAAACACATTTATCACTATTATCTTATTAACTACTAATAATGTACTAAAAAAATATGAAATATTAAGATTTAACTAAACTCAGCATAGTGGTTGCTTGGTCGGTGAGCATAAGTTGTAGAATAGAAGCTATCGAGCTGTGAGAAGAAGCTAACGCACAGTAAAAAGAAGACAAGAAGATGTCGTGTTGTCGTCAATCGTCGCAACTTGCATAGTGAGAGCTGAGAAGAATCTGTCGCATGGTGGCAGTGAGCACAAGCTGTGGTTGGTGTCTTTGTGATGGTGAGCAGCTGACAGTGATGAGAGAAAACGGCTTCAGGTGATGGGGTGAGGGTCGACTGCACCGCTGCAGTGTTTTTGCCTTTGGGTGACAGGCTGACGGGTGAGGGTGGGTAACGAAGGTTGGCTGTAGTGTTTAGGTTTTTATTTTATGGTTTGTTTTGGGGTGAAAACATTCCATATATATACTAGTAATTGTGTGTGTGCAAATCTATTGTAATAATTTGATATAACCAATCAAAATATAACACATTTCAAATTTAGTAAAATTACAAAAATATCATGATTTTTCGGTTCAGCTTTATGAACCAATAATCAAACTGGTATTTTGATTTTTTTCTATACAACATATATTTGGTTATTTATAAGGAAAAAGCCGATTGTAACCATACCAAACCACCGGTTCAGTTCGATTTTTTCTAGGCCATGGTTTTTTGCCCACCCCTAGGCAAAGTTGTATCTTTTAAGATAATTGCTTTTAGTTGTGATGTAGAAATAATCAGCTGTGAAGAGATTTAGTCAAGTGTTTGGTAAAATTTATTTTTAAAAGTGCTGTGAATTTTAAAAGCAGTCATGTGTGTTCGGTAAATCTTACTGTTAAGTCGCTGTGAGAATATACATGACTAAATTAGACATAATATTGAATAAAATTACACATTTATAAACATGTATATAAAATATTTTTAATTGTGTATATATAATAATTGATAACTAAAATAAATATTTTATATTATTAATTTAATTTTTTTATTTTGTTATAACAATATAATTGGTAATAACAATAATTTCTTAAAAGTTGATGTTATTTCCTAATTAATAAGGATAATTTTGGATTCTTTTAATATATATGAGGATATATATAAATATGAAAGTAATTTTCAAAATCAGATTTTGAAAAACTACTCCTTCTATGGTGTGATTTTACTAAAAGTGATTTATAAATAAAATTTACTAAATACCAAAATTTGCTTTTAACTTTTCAAAATTATTTTTGAGCCTCTCAAAAGCAATCACAAACGGGCCCTTAGAGTGAAATTAGATTGCGTATTAATTAACAATTGTAAGGAATTTTTAATTCCACCAAAGATTTTACAAGAAAAAATATTAAATAAACAATAAACAAAAAATAGTCAAAGAATAAAAATAATCACATAACACAAGAATTTATATGGAAAAACTCTTGTATTAGAGAAAAACCATGACTGCTAAAGACAATGAGAGAAAAATCTACTGTGCAATAAATTATTACAATCACTATAGTATCTCAGTATCTCTCAAACTAAAAAATATCTACTTGAAGAGGAACTGATTGTCGTGTTATATAAGCAAATGAACCAACTTTTTTACATATAGTGATGATTTCTTATAAGAAAAATAGTTATTTTTTTATACAAAATTGTATTCCTTCTAGAATAAGTTAAGTTCAAAAGAAAAATTATTTATTATTTAAATAAGAATACTCTTAAAGAAGAAAATATTCTAAGAAAAAAACGGGACATATTTCCCAACACATTGGTATGCTCTTATTGACATATATACGTGGCTGTGCTGCCTGTGGTGTTGAAAAAAAATGCAGAAAAGGAAAAGAAGAAAAGTATTCATCACTGTAGTTTTGCATGGGGTCTGCTTGGTGGATGTAGTAAATATTGTGACATGCATTGCGGTAACGATAAAAGTGAAGAAGAGTGCCGTATTATTGTCTTGTGTTAGAAAGGAAGCCCTAAAATGGCCGCCCCTCTAGCTCTAGCTCTAGCTCTTCATTAGTGTCGGTGTCAGCGCATCCGTACTTGGCCACAACCACTGCTGGTCGCTGCATGAGTTAAGCGCTAACCATTTAACATTTACCGCGCTTTTTCAATTTCTATATCTGGATTCTTGTGGTCAAGCTTTGAGTTTTTGACTGAGATCGGATCTAATCCATCTTTTCAACTGTTGCCGACTGCTCGTGCTCATCAATGATAATATATATTTGTAATTTTGTACGAGTCGGCTTCCTATCTGAAACTTGAACTTTATTAAAATTTTGGCATCAATTTATAATAATCATTTTGTTATAAACTTGTCTTCAGGACCGGTTTCGGTTTTAGAGTACCGAGGGCTTTAGATAAAATTTCTTTTTGAGACATTCTTAATTCAGTAGTTTTAATACTCAAAGAAACATAAAAAAATTTAAAATTTAATTAATTTTTAATTATATATTTAATAATAATAATCAACAAGATAGTAAGAAATTTAAAAAAATAAAAATAGTCAAGAAGATGCTTTTTTTATTTCTTTTAGAACTATTATTTAAATAAATTATTTTTTTTTTACTTCAAAAGTAAACTAATAAATGTAATAATTTTCTTCATAGAAAATAGCACACAAAATTTTATAATGTTAAATAATTAAGTTTTTTTAAAACAAATAAAGAATTTAATCTTTTCCTTGGAAAAACTAATAATGAATTAATGGTTAGATTATAACTATTATTTATAGATCTTTAATAATAAGGTTACAAATATAAAATTTGTATAAATATTCTTAATTGTAGGATAATTATTAGTTAAAGTGAGGCCTAAAAAATAGGCTTTCTTATTATAATTAACTTAAAAAATCTATTAATTTGAGTATATCAAAGAACTACTAAAAAAAAAAAAGTCTTCAAACAATCTCTTCCTAACATTTGAGGCCCTAGACGATCACTTAATTTACCTATACTTTAAGCCTCCCTTTGTCTCCTATTTTAATACAAGATTGCGGATTCAGTTTTTTTTTTTTTTAAATTTATAGTGCTTTCTTTTCTCAATTCCTAGTTTAAATATAAAATGATTTGCCTGAGATGTTTTGTTATAATAATTCAACCCTTTGATGATTTAGATCACAGAAAAAAAGACTCGTCTGATACGGAAAATGGGCCGGATATGAGCCCATTTTAGAGCGTTAATTTTTTCAACACCATTATAAATGTCAATTTGACATACTGTTGCAGAGATTGGTGATTTGACTCCAAAAGCTTGAATCGTTTTGCGTTTCACCGCCTGGTCTTAGCCCTAATTATGATTTTATTTTTATTTAATATTGATTGTAGCTTACTCATTGTACTTTATTCTATTTATCGTTTATACATATATAAAATTTTTTATTGTTGTTAAGTTTCGAATAAAAGTCCCATGAGCGATCTACTATCTTCACCATCTTTGCCTCAAGCAAATGTTCTTTTCCTTTCTGTTTCCCAGGAAAAACAAAAACCAAAAAACAAAAAAGAAAAAAAGGCATAATCATTGATTGTTGTTTTTAATATTCCATTTAGGACTCATTTGGGATTTGTTATTTCATATGTATCCTAACACAATCTAAAATTATCTATGTTCAACTAGAAATTAAAATAATTAAATTTAAAAAGAATATTATTATTACTAATTATATTGAGATAATAAAATCAAAAATACAATTAACAAAATAAAATATTTATTTTAGTTATCAATTATTATATATATATATATTAAATAAATTTTATTCAATATTATATCTATTTTAGTTATTTGTAGTTTTACATTATTAAACACATACGACTAAGGGTGGGCTGAACCGAACCGAACTCAAAAATTTATCGGTTCGGTATTTTTTATTTAAAAAAAAAAATCAAAAATTTCGGTTCGATTTTCAATTTTTTTTCAAATTTGAAAACCGAACTGAAAAACCAAAAAGTAATATTTAAAAATAAAAAATGTTACGTGGCGTGTAGAGATTGATGGTTTTTTGGTTTCGGTTAGGTTTTTTTAAACTAAAAAAACTGAATTTATTAAAACCGAACCGAACCAATTTCCACCCCTACATACGATTATTTTTAATACTCACAGTATTTGTAAAAATAAATTTTACGAAACATTTAACTTAATAGCTTCACAATTGATTATTTCTACAACATTACTTAAATGGCCTTTAGTCGTAAAAAATGTCGATCCCCATTTGAGCTAATATAAATAAGAATAAACTTCACGTTGTACTATGTTATAATTTCTTTAGATCTCTTAAGAAACTTACCTCAATATAGTAATAATTATCTATATATCCAAAAAAAAATGTTAATTTTTAAATTTATATATAATTTTATTACTAATATTTGCACATTAAATTTGACATATTCTTTTACTTAATATTGGTATTTTTATCAAAAACTTTCCTGGACATTTAAAAAAGAAAATAAAAAACAGTGGACCCTTTCAAATAAGTGCGAATGGAAACTTGGAAAGTGATTTGTTACCAATCTATTTTTAATGGTTCCCAAATATTGACTGGGCTGTGGGTGAAAACGAAATTTTGAAAATCTTTTATCAATCATGTGAATTGTGAATTGGGGACCAGCGATGGACAAGACATTTACCATCATGACACTGAACGGACAGCCGTTGATGTTTTATCTCACACTGGAGGGAAATGTTCATGACAAAGCCTTTTTCGTGTGTTTGTCAAATAGAAATTGTCATCTCTGCGTTCTCTTAACTTACACGTTCATCGTTTGGTCACTTATTTATCTCTAATCCATTTAATGAAATGTACTATTATAATAAACATATAGTTCACAGCCTTCGTTTCATCAAATTGCTCATCAAAATCATAGAATCACGCCGTTTAAATTTGAAAATTCATATATTTTTAATTCTTTTTCATATCCTAAATAGCTGCTTTGTTTTATTATTATTATTATGGTGAAACAAGCTAAATACACTTCTTAATCTTTTGGTTCAAGTCTTCATGTGGGTTTAGGAGAAATTTTTTTATTATTTACTTTAATTTCATACTTTTAAATTGGAGCTCAATTTTATTAGATGGAGGTAGGTTTTAATAGACATTAAGCTGGCCTTTTATAATATTAAAAAATAAAAAAAATCTTTGAAAAGATTTTTAATAGATAAGCTTATCAAGTGACAAGTGATATAAGAGATAAGGGGTTTTCTTTTGTTTTGTCGAAAATGAGATAAGGAATTATTACAATGGAATTATGACTAACGAAAAATAGTATTTATCTAAAACCAAAGCTAAATCTTACCATTCAAAGGAAATAAAAATTCATTGATCCAGAACTGATAATTAGATTAGATGTAATGAGCTCTCAGAAAAAAAGAAAAAAAAAAAAAACAGATTATATGTAATAAGATAATTTCCATCGTGTGAAAGCAAGTACCTAGTTATCCCGACAGTTTCGTGCAAAGTGGGGCCCTTCAATCAAAATTAACAATTCGCCACAGCAAAAACGTGGGCCCCTCCACGAACGCAACGTGTCCGACTTTTGCTGGCAACAGAATTCACACGCGCCTTTACTCTGCGATGGCTCGAGAAAAATAATTCACCGAACCCCGTAAAACAAGGAATAGTGGGTAAGGGCAGGTTAAGACTTAAGATAAAGCTACGTTGGCCCTTAAAGGGCGTGAAAAGCCACGATCACATTTTCTGTAGACCTAATCATACGCGGCGCGGGCAGTGTGTGTGTGCGCACGCTCACGAGATTCTTTCCTTGCAAATCGCTCTCGTGATTCCTCACCATCCAAAGAATATTCCAAGCGAAGACCAAAAAAAAAAAATCCGAATTCCCATAAATGCCCGAATGTAATTAGGTTACTATAAGGACGCCCCCGCAATGTTTCCGTGTGCTCTTTTATTTTCAATTTGACACGTAAGATGACAAGTGACGTGGCAGCAAAGTTGTATTGGGTATTATTAGAACGTTTATATCACTGGTAGATTAGTTAGAGAGAGAGAGAGACAGTCATTTGATTTTGATCTTATCTGTGTAGAAAGTGAGAGAGGTGATGACGTAATTGCCAGCCCACACAGAAGAGACGAAAAGCGAATCACACCCTGGAATATTCAACCCTATCTCTCTCATCCCTTATATAAACAAAACCCACCTCTCTCTCTCTCTCTCTCTAACACAACACAACACAACAGCTTCGATTTTAATCGAAAGATTCGTTTTTGTTACGCGACGGCCCGACTTCGACTTATTCGCTACGCTTCATCTTTGCCGTTAGATCTTTCTCTCATCCTCATCAAATTCATACAAAAAATAAATACCATTTTTATCTTTCTAATTTTATTGTTCGTTTTATTTTATATCCTATCTGGGTTTATTCCATTTCTTGATTCTGCTTGGATCCTTTATTCCTCAGCTAATACCGTTGATTTTACTTTCATCTGTTCGGATCCCTCTATGCTTTGTCTCATACACCCCCTTCCTATTATAACCACCATTTACACCCATCTCTCTCCATAATCGTAACTTATTTACCAACATAAATTAGACATGATGGATTATGCGGAAAAAATGCAGAGGTGTCACGAGTATGTGGAAGCCTTAGAAGAAGAAAAGCGAAAGATTCAAGTCTTTCAACGCGAACTTCCTTTGTGTTTAGAGCTTGTAACGCAAGGTACGTTTCCTGTGTGTTTTGTTTCTAAAATATTTTTGGTTTGTTGGAGTAAGAAGAGAGGTGATTAAAGTTTAATGAATTTAATCAATTGGGTGGTACTGGTGGTGGGTGCAGCAATTGAGGCATGCAGGAGGGAGTTATCTGCGACGACGACCGAGTACATGCATGGACAATCAGAATGTTCTGAGCAAACATCAAGTGATGGTCCTATCTTGGAAGAATTTATTCCTATCAAAAGGAGTTCATCTGATGATGGTAATGATAATGATGAGCGACATTCAAACAAGCCTACTACTACAACAACAACTACAAACAATAACAGGGAAAAAGATAAGAACAGTGATAAGAAAAAATCAGACTGGCTTAGATCTGTCCAATTGTGGAATCAATCCCCAGATCCACAACCTAGAGAGGTACTGCTTCAACAACATCCCAGGCTCGTTACCCTCTTACCCTTTTGTTAGGAAATTAATAAACTAAAAAGTAAAGCTTTATTAATTTATTAGTTAACGAAATTGTCACAGGAGGAGGTGGTGCCTAGGAAAGCAACAGTGGTGGAAGTGAAGAGAAATGGAAATGGAGGTGCATTTCAGCCATTTCACAGGGAAAAATGTGGGGGAAAGAATGAACAACAACCAAGAGTGGGAAAAGTTAATACTTCGGTCCCAACGGCCGCTGCTAGTTCCACAACGGACACTGGGGTCAGTAAAGGTGAAAAAATTGATAAAGATAAAGATAAGGATAAAGAGGGCCAGGCTCAAAGAAAGCAAAGGCGCTGTTGGTCGCCTGAATTGCACAGACGGTTCTTGCATGCTCTTCAACAGCTCGGTGGCTCACATGGTGTGTTTTTATTGATTTTTATTTTATTTTGTTGTGGGTTATTTAATGGGATTGAATTGGATGATGAATTTTGTGCTGATAAATATGAGGATTAATTTGGTATGATTGTGTTTGCAGCTGCTACGCCTAAGCAAATTAGGGAGCTAATGAAGGTTGATGGGCTTACTAATGATGAAGTCAAGAGTCATTTACAGGTCTGTATCTTTGTTAGTCTATTATTCACTCACTGCTCATGAACCTCACTGTGGTGAAAACCATACCTGGGTTTATCAATTTCTGTTTAATAACGTTGTTAGTGTGTATTTACGTATGTACTTAGGATGGATTTTATTATGAAGATGAAATGAATACCGCATTCATATTGGAACATAAGGAACTCAAGTTACCTTCATGTAGCAATAATTGAATGGTTGATATTAGTACTAAAATATCAAATTGAAGGTGTAATCTTCTCTATCAATTTCAAATGTTTGTCCAATTATGAAAAAATTGCCATAGGTTTTTGGCATGTAATATCCTTTAGTAGATTCCTTTCATCTTGTATAAATGATTATGACAGTGCAATAGTGATTAATTTGTTGCATTCTTTAATTTGTTTTGCTTCAATTGTAACTGTTACTTCTTAGCAATGAGTTGGAATCAACTATCAAGCATAGTCTTAATGTTGTTTGTCTTTCCAATTGTTTCAGAAGTATCGTCTGCATACGAGGAGACCAAGTCCAGCAATGCACAACAATGGCAACCCACAAGCGCCCCAATTTGTGGTGGTCGGGGGCATTTGGGTGCCACCACCTGAATATGCAGCAGCTGCTGCCAAAGCTCCTGGGGAAGCAGGCTCTATTGCCACAAGCAACGGAATCTATGCACCGGTAGCTGCACCGCCACCTGTAGTACCTCAATCTTCAGCATCGGTAGTGCAAAGATCTCAACAGACACAATCTGAGCACTTGCAATCAGAAGAAAGGGGCAGTCATAGTGACGGTGGCCATCATGCCAATTCTCCGGCTACATCTTCCTCTACGCATACCACCACAGCTTCCCCTGCGTTTTAGTATCCGTAGAAACAGAATGATGTAAAATTTTTGTAACAAAGCTTGCTAGTAGAAATTTCTATGTCATATGACAATTTTTCTTCTTGTTTTTTGAGTGTGAAACTTGAAAAGAGTTAGCTGGATACATTGCATAGTGACTGTCAGCCTTCTTGAATAAGTGTCCTTGTAGTTCACCACCAAATGGTTTCCATGATCTAATATAGTGAAGGAATAAATTTCATTTATCCGCTATTTGTTACACTAGGGGGTGGGATTATCTTTTTTCCTTAGCCAACAAGTACAAGTAGGGGTTCATTAATGACATGTTTAGCAAAAATCTGAAGCTGAATAGACAAATTTGGAATAATCTTTTTCATTTTCTTTAGTCATAGAAAAGTTGAAGATCTGCCACAGATTCGAAAATTATAAAAGAATCTTGACTTGAAGGAAACCTTCTTGTTCAAGTAATTGAGAGATGTAATGAAATCTTTTCGGTTAGGAAACTGTTGGCAACCCCCCCTCTCTCTTTCTCCTTTAGAAAATACGTTTGCGTGTAAATCAAGATTCAAGGCTCATATGATTCTTGAACCATCTTTCTTTATCAAAGAGGAAAGGATGTGGAAACAAGAAATCAAGGCAACCTAGGATTAACATTTTAATGAATCTTTAGAGTTAATAGGTCAGCAAATTAATTGCAACGTGACTTTGTCAAATTTTGCCCAATTCCACTTATATTGTGTTCATGTGAGCGGTTTAGATAGAATTTTTAAAATATTATCTGATGGTAAAAGTCTTCGACGAGACACAGAATTGGTTCATTTCTTTGTTAGAACATTGACTAGCATTCTCCATTTTTAAAACAGTAAATAATAATTGAGATTCTGTTGATAGCTTCTATCATTTCACATCCATTCTTGGTATTTTTTTTAATTTTTTTGGGTCTCGTTTCGCCGTCTATACTCGAAAGTTCGACAAGCAAAGATTGCTTTGATTGATAGGAATCAACTTTCAAATGTAGCTTAAACATTGTTGGGATGCTAATAATATAAGTAAAAAGGGATGGACCTAATCGATAATTAATTAAACAAACGGCAAAGGATATTCGAATGTGCTATAAACTTTTTAACTTGTTTAAACAATATGAAATAGTTGAGAGAGAAATACTAAATTTTATAGAGATAATTATATTTGACTTTGTTTTAATCGACAAACAAAGCAAACAACTGTGTATAATATAATAATGCGTTCCAACTCATTTAAGACTTTCTTTATGACAATTATAATTTAATTCCGCCTAATTATTAAAAAAAAATTAACACGTATTCCTTTTTATTATATTGTGCTAGATAGAAGAAAGTACAAATCATAGCTTTCAACAACAAAACTTAAAGAACAAAATATAAAGTCATAACCAAAGTTAATGGTTTGATGATTTGTTTAGCATATCATTTCAAGCTCCAAAACCTATACCCTCTCTTCCAAGTAAAGAATAACAAATGTGAAGATATTTAATCATAACTTCTCTAGCAAAAGTTTTATATATATAAAACGAATGTTGTTACTTGTTATTAATCTTAATTACAATTAAAACCAATGGTTACGCATTGAATTATCTTGAACAAGAACACTAATGTACAGTTGGTACAACTGTCTTTAATTGATTGTTACGTGGTCCACTAGGAAAACGTGGCGACTGGATAATTTCAGTACAACGAGGCCCGTGTGGGGGCCCAAGAATATAATTATTTTTCTGACAACACAATTACACAGAACACATGAAGACAGGGCTGTGGTTGTAAAACCTCATCGCACTGCCCACAATTTCTTCTTAATAAATGTTAGAGCGTCTGGTCCACATGGAATATTCTGGGAACTTAGGCATAATTTTCAATTTTTTTAAAAATTTGGGTTAGATTTTGTTTAACATTTATTGATTTTAATAATATTGAAGTTTAGCATGTAAGTTATCATCTTCTAGTTTCTAAGTACATTCTCTATGTTTTTTTTAACTTTTTCTTCTTGGTGAGATGGACTGGAGAAGATATTCTGATCCTCGGAATCTTGCCTTGTCGAAGATTCTGCTTCCATTATTTTAGCTTTGGATTTTAAACAGAAAGGAGAGCATTTGGTGCATGTTCCTATATGTAAAAACATATAAATTCATGACTTGGGTCCCACAAGAAAATTGCCCACAAGGCCGTTTGATGTGTTCTGATCACGTATGATGATCTCTAGGTGATTATAGATTGTGATTGGAAAGAGATCAGACGGGCATGATTCGTCGATCGGGTTAAATTTGGTGTTGTGATGTGTGCGGGTAGGTATAGAGTAACAACAGTAGGCAAGAAAAACCCCATTTGGGTGTATTGTGAATTTGTGATTAGTTTAATTTTAGTAGTAGATAGACACGGATCCACGGAACGAGGGAGTCTTGAGCACTTATAGTTTTAGCATTGTGGTATTATTATTAAATTTGTCAAAGATAGATTGCCCTTTCAATGAATCTAAAGGCCAAATGTCTCTTGCAAGCTCTTAAAAATTAACAATAAAATGGGGATATGTTATGAAGAGTTGTACACAAAAGTCATTTCTCGCTTCATTAGTAGACGATGGTGGTATTTTTATAGGAAATGTGGGAATATCATTCGAATGACGACCTAACCCTTTAGTTTTTGTTTTTGTTTATTTATTTATTGAAGAATCTCATAACAAAAACATGGGTATCCCGTATCACTCGAGTTGAGTCAATACTCTATTATATGTTTATTACGTGAGTATAAATAAATAGTTTCATTATTGCATGCATCATGCTTTGAGTTTGATGGAGTTGGCTTAGCTGCACTATTAAAGCTATGAATATAGCAAACAGCTAGGCTGAGCCAATCTTGTGTGTTTGTTTGGTGGCAGTGCAATATGCAAATAAAGAAAGAAAGAAAGAAAGATTAACATTTGACTTGAGTGATTCTGTGCAACGTGGCCAATTTGGAGCATTTGAGTTTACTTTACAATTAATTGCCTTGTGACTTTGTAGGTAAAATGATAAAGAACTAGATTCCTGAATAAGAAACTTTGACCTGCGCAGAGATTTTCCTGATCACTCAATGCTTTCATTTCACACATGATATACTTTCGTGTTGTGCTTTAAGGTTCAAAGAATTATTTATTGGTACAAATTTTTTAAATATCAAAAGGCATAAGAGGAGAGCTAAAACTTACTGAAGTTATTTCCTTTGGGCCAAATATTTGGGTTTCTGTAAGTGCAAACACTTCCAAGATGTATTTTGCATTTTTTCGGTATTAATAAGGTGCAAAAAATAAAACAACCAGCGAAAAAGGTTAGAAGGATAGGATGTATCTTGCCAATAAAACAAAACAAAGGGAGCCGTGTACATCATGAACTGAACACTCATTTCTCCCCCTATTATTTTATTGATAAGATCATCTCCTAACTCTCAAGTTTTAAAAATTTTTTTGTTTTGTCCAGGTCCCAGTTTACAGTTCCTCTTAAAACAAAAGCCGCAAGTTTAGCTGAATTTCTCAGAGAAAATGTAGCAGCAACTGAAACGTACATAAAAAATAAACGGAACTAACAGAACACCGCTAAGAGATATATTTATTACTCTGATATACACAATATGAAGAAACTGCAGTTGTATTCAGATATTATACTAAGGAAAGAGGCTCTATAGATTATCTGAATGTGCTGAAATTTCTAGAGGTTCACCGGGTGTGGGCTCTAGTACCTGTGCATCTGGTAGTTCCTTCGATAAAAGTTCCTGCATCAAGCACCATTCATTCCATCAATATCCGATATATATATATATATATACAGGAGCAACTTGAACCTACAACACTACCACTCTCTTGTGAGGTAAAGGCAGTAATAAGCAAAGTTAAATGGAAAACAAACAAATCAATCAAACTTGACTCATAATCTCAATTACCATCTGCAAATCAGTCCTAACAGATCTGACACTATCCTTGATTCATTCAACAACTGTAACAGAACTTTATGTCATAGCATTTGTAAATTTTGCACTGTCCAAAACAGAAGAATTACATTAACTGATTACACGGATTTGCCTCTAAATATCACTAACGTCCAATTTAGAACATAGACTAAAGGCAGGCAGTTTTCATTTTGGAGTTTGGTGAAGTCAACAAGATGATATAATGAAAGCAAAGGCAAAAGGTTTCTCATACATGAATATTGGCACAAAACAGGTAACTTTTGACCCCATCTGTGTTTTCACATATAGCAGATGCCATACTACTAAGGATTAAGGTATTTCACAATTAATACAATGGTTCACCACATGGTGGTTCATATGAGCGCACACCACAGCTTATCGTATACCAGCTGTCAGGCAGAAAATTATTAGAGAGTTAATGGAGGGATCATCTTACATATATCCTTCGAATTATCAGTAATTTGGTAAAATAGCTATGGTAAGTCCCTATTTTTTCTTATTACATTTACATCATAGTTAATGAAGCAGAAGTCAGACTTCATTCTTCTGTATGCAAGCTAAATCTCGGAGGGAAAGCTTGAAACATTACTGACTGGAAGGAATCAACTCAAAATTTCACCATCAGCAAGTGTGATGTGGAGGAAAAATCAAATTGACAGTTTTTGGAAGGAATCAACTCAAAGTCAAAGTTGTACCAGGAAAAGGTAAATCGTGAGTTAAAATTGGTTGTGATAGCTTCCGAAGCAAAAGCATACCTTCATCAGCATCATAACATTTATTTTCTTACATCTTATGAGGTAACAAATGGATTTCACAACTCATCTACTTTTAAGCAATTTCATATTATACCTTGAATGATTCAACTGTTCCTTCAGCCTGAATTATACTCGCAAGAAACCCTTTGCTATCAAGATCACCATTTTTCATTGGCACAATAAACCTGTAAAACAAAGGAGGAAATAAAATACATAAACACACAATAAATTGTTGTTGCCTTAGCTTCAAAGGTTGAGGTTATCGATGTATACTTGGCATGCAACAGCTTAGCAAGTTTAACTGCATCTTCTTGTCCTGAAACCAAAGTAAATTTAGGAAGAAGCTGCTTTATGACAGGGGTAATGACGATGTCGGCCCGTTCCTTCTCCAGAAAATTTTGATTGTATACACAGTGGGGTTCATAGTAAAGAGTCAGTTGGCCCGGTGAAGAATTGACGAGATACCTGGATGACAAATAAAACCTTAAAGGATTAAAATCTTAAATTTTCAAACTAACCAAACTAAAAGTAAGTAGTACGCCAGGGGATAAATAAATAAGGTACTATAATCGTTTGAAAATAGACTTAGATCAGAAGCTGCTTAAAGACACATCACAAAACTTTAGTTAAAAGATTACCCATTCTCAGGGCGTTGCCACGGAGGACCCAGAACTGGACCAGCAGTCGCTTTAACTCTGACTTTGGAACCATTTCTACCTTCAATTTCAGAGCTCTGACCGGGTTCTACATATGTAACCTGTAAGGTTCTGAAATTAAATTTTAAATGATAAATGATTAATAGAAAACTTCTTTTTTCATTTATTTTATTATAAACAGAGAAATCCCTCAATGTGTGCATTGGGTTTGGAACAATTTTTGTCGAACACTTCTGAGATACTTTTGTTCACAATACAACCCCTTTATGGCATATGCGAAATACTGCATCCTGAGAATACATTGAAGGGGAAAATGGGTAGGATCACATACAGATAATACTCATTATTTTTCTGTCACTCCCATAAACAATACTACTCTAACTCAACAAGAGTTTTAAGTGCAACAAAGTATAACTCCAAATACTGTAAGAAACAACTGAGGAAAGAGTTCCTAAAAACCAAATTAATGTGGATGTCACCATCTCATGCAAGAAGTTTATGAGTGCCTTATACCTAACTCAAATTCAGACATTGGCTAATTCTTAAAATTTGCAGGCAATGGATGTGTTCCATAAAATTGCCTCTCATGCTTATACCATGTATTGCTTTAGGGAAAAGAACAGTCATGAAAATACTCGCATGAGGGCATCTAATATCTTATTCTGAAATAAGAGTGTACAAGCTGTCCACACTGTGTATACAATGTGAAAGCTTAAAACAAGAGGTTTTGGCATATATATTTGAAAAAAAGTCCTGAAATCATCAAAATAAAGTAAAAACAACGGCCCTAAATCAAATTATCACCGCTTCCCAATTGTAGTGTATAAAGAGGAAAGGGAATTTTGGGAAGGCCAAAGTCGAGGTTAAGTAGTTAAGTGGTTAACCACCAATCCATCTAGATTAATTTATCAACATATTGGCTATAAAGTAAGTTTCACTGAAAAAGAAAAAAAAAAAAGAAAAGAGCCATAATTTGATTTTGGCATTAGTTCAAACAAATAAATTTATTAGAATTCCTCAACATTGAATGATGTAGAGGATGCAAACAAAGGGTAGATCACAGAAATAAGCCAACCTCTTCCTTTACCAACAGCTACACAGAAATAAGAATTTGGCTAAAATGTGAACAAACAATCAGTTAACTGTATCATTATTTCTTTCTCAATGACCATTAGATTTTCACTTTCATTCATTCAACTATACACACGAAACAACTAAATGTCAGTGACAAGAACTACATATCATTAATTAAAAAAAAATCCGGAAAAACAATGAAAAATACTAAAACTGAATAATAAATCACTCACATTTTGGAAAAGGGGATCGAGCAGTGTCTTGGCATTGGGAGTAGCAATGACTTTAATATTAGGAGACATTTCAGAAAGTGGCTTAAGGGTCTTCAAATGACAGTGATCATCAAGGCTTTGAGTAATCAATAAACAGTCAACTTGTGGAAGATCACTAAGCTGCACTAAAGATTTCATCCCAATCAGAACAAGCTAATTAATTTTCAAACAAATTCTGCATATGTATTGGATGACAGTTATTAAAAAAAAAAAAAAACCTGGAAACTCTTCAAGAATTTCTTGGCAGCATCATAAAGCCAAGGAATACCAAAATCCAAGTTGCCCACCAAGATTGGATCAACCAATAATTTCACCCCATCCACATCCCACAACCAACTGTTTCCCTAAACCAATAAGTTAAAACAAAAAGGTACAAAATCAACAAAAATCCCTAATCAGATTAAAGTTATAAAAGAGCTATATGTAAAAATAAGACAAAGAAAACCCACCTCTAAGTAAGTGAGCTTAAACACATCAGTGGCAACAGCATTCTCCTCAGAAACTAAAGCAGAAACCACCTTGCTGAATCTTCTTGTTGGGAACGTATTGGGATTGATGGGAACTGGACTCTCACAAGCTAAAGTGAAACGGGGAGTTGTTGATAACGAGGAGAGTATTATATCTGTGGTTCTTGTTCTGCTGCGCCTGCATGGTAAGCAATTGAAGAGAAGAGTGTTGCAGTGGATGCCTGTTGACATTGTTTGCATACGGGCACGAGGCTGCCTCCTCCCGCGAATCACCGTCTCCCTAATTATTATTATTTTTTTAATTGTTTTTTTAATCACTTTCTTCTTCAACCAAGCAAAAGGTGACATTTTATTGTGTTAAGCTAAAATATCATCATATTCATGAATTACTTAACCGGCTTCAACTCTGCCACTTGGCATACGCTGACCCTCATATGTCTAAATATTTAATATGAATAACAAAAATTAAAAAAAAATTGGATGTTGTAGCTCATACGTTGTTAAAGTTACATATGTGAATATCATAGATAAATAAATCGACTTGTATGGAACAGATTTGTTTTAACTTTTGCCAGATTCTTGTTCATATATAATTCCTGGCTTTAACTAAGGAATAAATTTGATCTGCATGGTTGAATAATAGGATCAATGTACTTGCCTATTAGTCTATTACTAATGCCACTGCACATGTAATGTAACAGTTTCTTCCCATGGCCTTTCCGATTATCCTGGCATAGAAGAATCCTGCTTTCAAGTGTGATGGGGATGCTCTGCTAGAGTAAAAGAATGCAATTACGTGTAGCTTCAATGAGAAAACAGAAGAGTGACATAATAATATCAATAGCACTTTTCTACACTTTGATCTTAGTCGAAAGGCCGAGAAAGGTATGATAGCACCTTCCACTAAAGAGGCGGAGAGCGAGGGACTATGATCAATCATTTTCTGCAAAACTACACAAAATCTTTGGTCATGCAAGTTGAAGACCTAAAGCCAAGGCCTTCAGCATCTTTTCTTCAGCCGAAAGGCCTTCGTCCAATCTTTAAAATGTACAAGAATGTTCTGAAGAGAGAGGCTGATAAATCCTCAAAATATTACATCACTCATGCTTAATGACTTTTTGCAGCAAAGGTTCAAACAAGACACACACTGCACAGAAGATAGTTCTTGGTATATTTATATCTTCAAAGCAAGTTCTCTTTCCCATCTTTTGGGACGGTAAGGGATAGCATTCACGATTTTGTTACCTCGTGGTAATGGCAACTCATCGCCGCTAGCAATCTTCTGTTGCCAGACAAATTCATTCTCATGTTCACACTTGGTGAGCATATCAGCAGCAACATCTACTTCTTTTCTGAAAATAGATTTATGAGACTCCTCTCCTGGCATTTTCTTTTTCACATTGATCAGTGCGTCATGTAGAATTCCAATAGCAATCCCAACTTGGCCAGCATCCCTCAGACTTTGTGCTAGATATTTCTGACTTCTTAATTCATGTAGAGCTTTGCAAGACCATATGAATTCCTGTGCACAGTAAAAGGAGCATCTGTCACCTCCAATAAGGAGATGCTCTTTCTCCAATCAATAGAGAGAGCAAGGAGAAAGACATTTTTGTAATCTTTTAAATCGAATCAAGCAAAATCAATTTACAACAAAAGAGAAGAAAAAAGATGCATGACTGTGGAGGAGAGTAATACATTAAGAACTTATTTATCCAACTTTTAATGTGTTCATTTTATTGTCTTCCTCATTTCGTAGACTTGCAGTCAAAAAATTTAAACTGTTTGCTTAAAACCAAGATATAACAGCATAAAGCACACCATGACTCATTAATGTCTTGGTAAATTTACGAATACTATAAATAAAAAGCTGGTCCTCGATGGCAGATTCTACCAACATCAGAGCCCAGATACTAGGTATTAGACAGTGCTAGTATCTATGCATGCACATGAAATCAACTGAATTTAACTGTAGCACCTTAGTTGACAGAGATTTGAGGTTAGCTACTCAGATTTTCTTACTGTACACTCATATCCTCCGGGTATATCACATAAATGTACAATTTTTTTCAATGCCTAACTTCACATTCTCTCTGACCTACCTGTTTTCCCTACAATGCTCCTATCAAACCACTTCAATACTGATGCAATCAATGGCCCCATTTCACACGGCAAACCATCACAAAAAATTTCCATCAGTTTGTCTGAGACTGGCACTGGCAGCTGACTTATTTCTTATTCTAAATTTTCTTATATGTACACTTATCCATCCAATATCATTATTTTCGTCTCTACCCATCACTTCACACCGCAAAGCATGGCTGGGAGTACTTTTGCTTCATCTCATAATTCCTTTGTAGTTGTTTCCAATGATTTCACCATGTCCTCGTAGTTCTCAGTTAGGTTTATTATTGCACTCATTTTATTGCTAAGAATAAGTATGAGATTAGAAGCTAACTCCACTCTAACAACGTGATGCAATTATTTACAATAAATAATGATTAAATTCTCGAAAATGAAAAAAAAGAATTCTTAAAAGTACTCATTAATATCTTCTAGTAGACTAAGAAATAGATATAGGCTTGATAGAACCATGCGATAAGCATACACACCATAAAGAGCGATGAAATATCTTTGCATTGTCCATTTGCTGAATATAGAACATCAATTGCTTCACCAAGCATCTCTGCAACACCATAGTGCAGCTTTGCCAAGAGGCCAACGGTAGTTCCTTTTTCTTCAGCTTTCTTAATACTAACAGCCTAGTGCATTTTCAGAATAACAAACAAATCCCAACGTGAAAAAGATCAGATATCTTATTAATCGATGAAAATAATAAGTGTCAAGAATTCGAAAAATACGGATATCTCAAATGGTTAAAGCCATTGGGAAGACATGATTTTGTAACAAACATACTACAAGAGGCAGCCGAAACACCTACCTGAGCCTCAGCCAAACAAATCAGACTCATTACAGTGGAAATATACGAGGTAGCTTCAGGAGGTCTTTCTGCGGGTAATGTAGGCTGCAAAGACGGGAAAATTTCTTGAGATAGATAAAGAAAAACTCCAGCAGCTTCTCTGAAGAGTGTGGCAGATTGCACCAAATCTACAATACCATGAAGATAGTTAGTAGCAAAACAATCAAAATATTCATGATTATTTAACATGCTAGTGAAACAATAATGCCAACCTGATGGGACAATTTCTAGAGCTCTCTCCCGAAGAATTGCACCATAGAGGAAAAGTACCATACCCAGCTCAAAATGTAAATTATCAATTTGATAAAACTTTGGACCCATAAGATTTAAGAAAGATGATGCACTTAGGGCACTGCTCCACCTTATCTTGAGTTCTGAAGTCCACCGAGCTATCTGGCGATTGCTGCCAACCAAATCAACATGATAGACCAAGTTTTCCAATAGTGGCAGATACTGTTCCAGCTTGCGCAGATCCTGAAACATTTTGCAATGAGTTAAGCAAATGAGATGAAAAAAAAACCAAACTAATTCAAACACAAGGTAAAGAAACCATTTGTCTGTCATTGACAAATAACCTGTTGAAACGGGCAGGTTAATCCACCAGACATCTCTCTAGCAATGGCCTCAGTAATGTAGCAGTTCTGGTTAATAGAATCCTCGATCACCTTACGCTTGGAGCTTAACTCTTTCAAATTCTCAAGTGTGGCAGAATCACGAGCAGCATATACATCCTCAAAAATAATCTGTTAACATAGCTAATATATCAAAAAAAAAAATCCGAATCTCTTCCACTCAATCAAACCGTTCATGACTTAAAATTATATAAAATCCAAAAACCAATATTCCACTTTAATAAAATCTACATAAGAAGAGGAAAAGCCAAGAGGGGGAAACAAAAAAAAAATACCCTTTTGGTTTTAAGCTTAGTGGGTTCTCGAAAATGCAGCATCATCTTCCCACACTCGACAAGAAGGCGATAGAGGAAATGAAAAGCCCTGAATTCGAATCTTGTTGATCTATTTAAGCGCGCGCACAAGTTCTATTACGCTTGCAAATTCAATAGATTTTTAGTGATTCTCATGGCGAAATAGTTATTATCATCATGGGTGATGTTAATGAATTTCAATATGATTCGCGTTCTGACTGATACTGGATGTTTCCGAATTCCGAGCAATAATTTTTTTTTATTAACGGGGAATTGGAGTCGTTCTCAGAGGACTATTTCTTCTGGGTTTCCATTTCTTCACTGCCAAGTCTACAAGAAGAGGCTGAGAGCCTGTGATTGGTCTGTTTGTGGGCCCCGCCCTGGGCTCCCGCGTTTTCATCCGGGTTTGGGCTTTCTCCAGAAATTGGCTTAACATAAACGATGTGGTACATCCTTGATGACGAAAAAGACATATAAATTATTAAATATAATATTGAGAATACATCAACACAAGCTTATTTTTTATTTTTTAAAAAATTAAAAGCTGGAAAACTAGACTTTTGTCCAATACTTGCAAAGAACTTTTAACTGTTTGGTCGCATTTTATGTAAAATTTGTGCACTAATGAGTTTTCGAATGTGTATTATGGGTGAAAATTTTCTGTTTTATTAAAATTCTATCCTTTTTTTAATTAATTTTTTGCAATGGGTTTTATACAAACTTCGTTAATTGTTGAGGTACTTTTAATACAAAAATAAGACTTTCGAATAACTTTTTGTTATTCTATTATATATACAATCTACATCTCTCTAGCCAAAAGGAGAAAATAATTCAAATTTGTTAAAATTTTAAATTCAGTATCCAAACAACCCCGATTTTTAGTATATCTTTAAATTCAGTATATACAAAAAAGCAATGCAATAATGGAAGTGCATTAAATTAGAACACTGTATCCGGGAAAAAAAAATTAAAAAAAATCTCAAATTAATTTTTTTTTTTCTAAAAAGAAAATACTTACGCACAAAACGCGGCGTTTCTATACCCCTCAAATCAAAAAGTCAAACGTGTCTCGTTTATGGATCTCTCCACCCAAAATCGAGCATGCAATTTCAGGAAGGAGTAGGATCAAAGTCCAAGCGCCATAAGCCAGCCCCCGACTGGAGAAGCACAACTCAGGAGGGAGCCAAAATTGAAAATTTATTTATTTTTGGTCCTCTGATTTTCTCTCAATTGCAAAACAAGCCCACAGCTAATTCACGGGTCCTTATATCGTGAAACGCCTACTGCTTCTGATTGTCTACTTCGCAAAATTCGTAATATGTCGGAGAAGCAGTTGATCGTGGCCGTTGAAGGCACGGCCGCCATGGGACCGCACTGGCAATCCATCGTCTCTGATTACCTCGAAAAGATCATCAGGTCCGCCTACTTTGACCATTTTAGTTATTTTCTTAACTTATTGAAGTTACGATTTCAATTCTCGCGCAATTTACCAATATATTGTTCAATTTACTGATAGTTTTACTTACAAGATTTCGTTTTTATTTTTATTTTTTTGGTGGACTTGGTGATATTGAGCCATAAGCATGTTATTCGAATTATATTCCCCTTATACGCCACAATAAATTAATCGATTACCGATTAAATGCTGATGCCGAGTGGTTTGCATGCTCTGAGAATCATAATCGTGTTACTCTGCTACCTCAACAATGTATTTAACAATGTCAATTGTGATTAGCTTTAATAATAATATTATTGGACGGACCTTCTTCGTCTCTACTTGGCTTATCGCTTTTTTTTCCCCAATATATTTTGTGGTTACAATATTGAAGTGATGCGGCTACATTTTTCGAGGTGGCTGTTTTAGATCAGGAATTGGTGAATACTGAATCATTTTGCTGGTTTTTTGGTCTTAATTACTTTAGCCGAACAGGGTTGACTATTATTATCATTATTATTCTTTAAAAAAGAAGAAAAGAAACGTCAACTACTATTAATTTCTCTTACATGAATATTGATCCTTAATTCTATTTTAAGGTGAAGTAGTGGGAGAAATTTTACTGCTGCTGTTGCAATCTAGCCATCAAAGTTGATAGCTTAGCAGTATACTTTAAAAGAAATTGCTTCTCAACTAGCTTGACACGTGATCGCGGAGAATCTAACTTAAATAATGAAAGAA
The DNA here is from genome assembly GCA_030449835.1 of Clausena lansium. Lineage (NCBI taxonomy): Eukaryota > Viridiplantae > Streptophyta > Magnoliopsida > Sapindales > Rutaceae > Clausena > Clausena lansium. The sequence goes on from JASUUF010000195.1 coordinate 6,494,517, forward strand.
AAGTGATGTGTGTAATGAAGTGATCAGGTTTTCACGGCTGTACTAAATGAATACAGTGTATATATATATATTTTCTAATTACAGAGGGTAGCTTTAAAAATGATGCTTAAGCTGATAAGATAATGAAAAAAACTTGTTAGAGTATTAATTGGCATCGATAATAGGGAGGTTGATAATGTTAGCTATGTCCATATGCATTTGTTGTAGTCATTTTGAGAGGTAAACAGAAACCACTTTAATCTTGATTCACTTTTTAGAAGAAGTTTCAGTGGTTGCAGCTTCAGTTTGTAAAGGATAAGGTTTGAATCTGCAATGTTTTCTATTTTGACTAATGCTTGATATATTCTTCTTGGAAATTGCCACCATTTATGACTTTATTTGTTTAGAATACTGAAACTGTAATAAGTGCTCTGGTTCTCTGTATTTATTTATGTACATGTATTTGTGCCTGTTCTAAATTATCTTTGTATTTTCACAGGTGTTTCTGCGTTAATGAGTTGGCTGGGCAGGTAATATTTTTGTTCCCCTTTCACTATGACATAGTTACTGAAATCTGCATCAAACTGCTTCAATCTTTTTATTTTGAATTATAAATTGCACTGTGGTCTATTAACTGATACTGTTGCAGAGTGTTTCAGTTAAAAAGCAAAGCAAATGTTGCCTCTTTTCACTGGATTGTAAATTTTTATAAGAAATGAAGAACCTGATTTTTTTTTCTCCTTACAAACTTTGAGCCTTTATATAAGATGAATTTTCTTTTCAAATATTGCTAAATATCTTTTACTTTGAGCATTGAGGATTCCTTTTTCTCCCTGTTTTGGGCAAGGAGCACAGGCTACTTCCTGAATGCTTAGTCATGTATCGTTATATTAAATAGTCTGTATGTTCTTGTGTTTTCATGGCATTTCTCATTTATATAACTCAAGAAAAGTGAAACTAGAGTCTGCTGTGTTGCAATAGCTATTACTGGACAGAGCAACTCTATCTTGAAATCATGCTTCTCATAACACACTGAAAAATGATGTTTTGATGTTGCAAAACTCTCAATATTGATGTATAATATGAATCTACAATCAAAGAGATAAAGGTTTTGAAGTAGACTAGATGAAAATAGGGGGCAGTTTTGGTGGTGTGAATCAATGAGCGGTGCAGTAATCAAGGCCAGTTTTTGATGTTGTTTGATTACTATTGATAATGTGGTTGAAGCAATTTGTGGAATGGGATATTAATATGAAAATAGGATGGCAAAAATTAATTACTGCAAACAAGATAAAAGATGAGAATGAAAACAAAATAGAAACCCCAAGAATTTCTTCAAGGTCTCCTAGGAGTTTCACTGACAAGATTTTAATGGGTGATCCTTACTGTTGGGAGGAATAACTAACATCTTATTGTTTAAGTCTCTTCTCTCCTTGAATTGTTAGTTAGTAGATCCTTTTGTATAGAATTTCAATGAGTTAGATTATCTAGTCAGCCTTATCAGGGTTGGTTGGGTATTCTTTGTAGGGCGGTCTTTGTCTGGTTGAAAATGTATTTGTGTACTTTTGGTTCCGGTCCCTTGGGTTTTTTGCCCTTTTTCTTCTTTGTGGGACAGCTGGCCCAGACAAGATGTACTCATTTTTCATCATTAACCTTTAGTTTCTTACATGAATTAAAATATGCCCTAAGTTGGGGAATCGTTAATTTAAAAAGCTTATGCTGATAGGAAATGTTCAATATTAATTATTGTTAAAACTCTTATATGCCCCTGATTGTTGCCAAATTTAATTGGCAAACTTGTCATATGAATTGAACTCACAAACCCACACCCGAAACCAATATAGGCCAAATATGTTGTAATATATCTTAAAGAATAAGGGGATTTGAAATTCGTTATCTTTTGTTAACTTGGCTTCAAGACCATATTGAATATTCTCTAACCAAAAACCTGAAGCTGGTTAGAAAGGTCCTGACATTAGTATTTAAACTCTAATATCATAAGTATAAGAAATTCCTGGCTGGTTTAAGGGTTTTTGTGTTTAATAGGATGTTCAGTGATTGGAGAGGAGGCTTACAAACACACACACACAAACGAAGTCTTCTTTCCAATCAGTGTATATATGTAAGTGTGTTATATGTATATGTATATGCAGGTGTATGTTGCCTTACTTGCTCTTTTTCTCCTTTTAATACAGAAGACCTCTGCCTCTAATGTTGAACTGTCACTGGTCACCTTTAATACTCATGGATCCTATTGTGGTATGTCCTTTGCTCAATCTTCTTAGTTCATCTTTTTCCCGTCATTACTGGTTTATATTGTACTGAATTTTAGTGTTGAAACTACTTTGCGAGAAAAAATACATCACTATATATGCTTTGCTCATTGAAAGCCAGCCTTGGCTGACTACAGAACATCCTTTTGTTTCTTCACCCTGTGTTTTGCAGCTTGTTTGGTACAGCGATCTGGGTGGACAAAAGATGTTGATTTTTTTTTACATTGGCTGTCAACCATACCGTTTGCTGGTGGTGGTTTCAATGATGCTGCTATTGCAGAAGGGCTCTCTGAGGCCTTAATGGTGTGGACTGTTGATCTTCTACATTTATTCGTATTATTGTTTTTTGTCTTTTGATTCTTGTTTACAGGTTTCGATATATACTATTTCCATTTAAGAGTTATTTTTTGGTTTTAGTGATAATTGCTATATGGTTCTTCATTTCATCACATTTATCCAGATAAAAGTTTCAAACCAATTTAATGATAATTCACTGAATATTGAATTTGAAAGAAATATAGTTGCTATCATTACTCTTGTTATTATCTTTCTGTTTCTTTTGTTTTGTTCTTTAATCTCTTTCGGTTTTTTATGAGACTATTCTGACGCCTTGCATCAGATTTTGGTATCAAGTTTTAATGAAGCTCCTCATGGGTTCAAAGAACTTCCCATCTGCTAGAGAACACTCACCTTTAATCTAAAAAATTTTTTATAGCTTTTGATGGTTTAACAAATATATTACCTAGATAAATAATAGGAGGAAAGGTGCAGTCAATCCCTTGTCTATTAAACAGACAGAGCCCCAAAATCTCCTTCCACTGCCACACCACAGGAATTTTTTCAATTGCTCTACCTTTTTATTCCTATAAATTCATTAAAAGCCAAAGCCAGAGAGAAGTTATCACTCCCCAACATCAGACTTGTGTAACCTTTACCAGTACAGATTAATGGACTACCAATTTCATGTAATGATGATGATGGTTACAGGACTGCAGGAGTAATTTTACTTCATTTTTTAGTTTCTCCATTGACATAGAAGCAATTTATTGATTTTTCTTAACTTCTCAAAATTCGTTTCCATTTTTTTGGTGATTTGCACCCGGAACATTAAGCAAATAAATCATAAGTGAATAGAACTCATGCAGATCAGTATGAAAATTACCATGTATCTCAATGAAACAATCAATAAGATTGGTCGTACACATTGCGTTAGTATCAGATGATAAACTTGATGTGAAATAGAATATTCAGGATTATTTATTTTATTAGATTTTGGCTTGATTGAAGAATTTAGACCAATGGTTACATTTTACAGAAACAAACTTATCATTTGCAACGACTTAGCCATTGGGTTTCTGTGAAATGGAAGTTATTAATGCACATTTGTTTTGTTGCTTCTTATGCTTGAGCGCAACTTTTTACTTTTTGAATGATGTGCATCGCTCAGATGTTTTCTGTGCCTCCCAATGGAAGCCAAAATCAACAAAATGTAGATGGGCAAAGGCATTGCATTCTTGTTGCAGCAAGTAATCCTCATCCCTTGCCAACACCAGTTTATCGACCACAAATGCAGAATTTGGATCAGAATGAAAATAATGAAGCACAGGCAGAAAGTCGCCTTTCTGATGCGGAGACAGTGGCTAAATCGTTTGTTCAGGTACTTATACATTGTAGTTCATCCTTTATTAATTGTAATGGATCTCTGTCCTGTGAGGATTGCAATTATCAGGTGACTGACTTTTTACCTTTTCATTGCAGTGCTCTGTTTCTTTATCTGTCATATGTCCAAAACAGCTTCCAAAACTAACTGCAATCTACAATGCGGTGAGCATGATATTTTTTTTGAGATTGCAATATCACATACTAACATGATTACCATCTGAGCTACACTCTGTTTATTGACAATTCTTCTATTCTCAAAATCTTTTGGGCTGCGTGTTTTGAAATGAATCAAGCAAACTGTTTTGAAACTTCTGTTACACTCCTTGGTAACTTGATTGTCATATTGAAGAAAAATACCTGCCAAATCTTAAATGATCTTCAGAAAATGCATAACAAATAATGTAGATAAAATACATAAACCTAAAAATGAATGAGTAAACTGTTCAGAAATTTGAACACACTTTATGCTAAATTATGCATTCTTTAAGAGGAAATCATCATTTTTCTTCTTAATGTAGGACAGGCTTGTTTACTGACTGCATCTATTCTTAATTCAGGGAAAGCGCAACCCCCGTGCTGCAGATCCACCAGTTGACAATGGTAAAAACCCTCATTTTCTTGTTCTGATCTCAGAGAGTTTTATGGAGGCTCGTGCTGCCCTTAGTCGTCCTGGAGTTGCTAATTTGGCGCCGAACCAGAATCCTGTGAAAATGGACATAGCTCCTGTTACGTCAGTTACAGGGCCAGCTTCAACTTCTATTCCATCAGGTTGTTTATTCAATGATTCTGCTTTATTTTTGTACAACATCTCTGTCATGTTTGCAAGGTCTATTAGTTTCATCACTTCCTCACCCCACCGAAACCACTGCCCACCCAAAAAAAAAAAATGGCAACCTGATTTTGCATACGCGAATGGAAGAAAAATGATTACACATGCATCAATTACTTACAATCTGTTGCTTATCACTTGGAAGCCTTCTACTTTTGGTATAGTTATGTCAAACCCCAAATATGGATATGGGATGTCACTTAAATGTAGCTTTCAAATGCAGAGGAGTCATATTGCCAAGTTACATAGTTGCATGGCTCTTGGACATGTGCTTTTTGTATTATTCTATGTTGACTCCAATATGGGAAATACTGACTCCAAAACTTCTCGCTTGTTTTAGCTTTGGAAATTTCTCAAGAGATCCTTTTTTTGTAAGATTCAAGCATTTGTTTGTTTATTTAATAAATATAATGGGACGCTGATGCATAGATTATTTCTTTTTCTGGATTGTAAATTGCATTGGGTCTGAATTTGTATATTGTGTATTTGGGTGTGTGGGGAATAAGCCATAGAACTGGAAAGATCTCACTTGAAATAATGGGTCAGTCATCATTGTTCAGAGTTTTTATGTGGACTTTGTTTAACTCTTGCTTAACACTTAGCTTGAGGTTTACTTCTGTGATTTTCAGTGAATGGAATAAACAGGCCACCAATTTCTGTTGGAAATGTTCCTACTGCTACTGTAAAAGTTGTAAGTCTTGCATATAGTTCTCATTCTCATGGTTTATATATGGAAATATTGGTTGTTGCTACAATTGTTATAAGATGGGTTATGAAGTGGTTAGAGGCTCATAATTGAATTGTTCAGGAACCAAGCACTGTAACTTCCATGGTAAATGGACCTACTTTTCCACATATTCCATCTGTTCCCCGTCCTGCTTCTCAAGGAGTCCCAAGCTTGCAGACTTCTTCTCCGTCTTCTACTTCTCAAGAGATGATCACAAATGGTGATAGTGTGCCAGAAGTAAAACCTTTAGTTAGTGGCATGTCACAGCCCTCGCGTCCTATGGCTCCTGCTGCAGCAAATGTGAACATACTGAACAACCTTTCTCAAGCAAGGCAAGTAATGAACAATGCTGCCCTGACTGGAGGCACCTCTATTGGACTTCAATCAATGGGTCAAACTCCTATGGCCATGCATATGTCAAATATGATATCCAGTGGAATGGCATCATCAGTGCCTACTTCTCAGCCTGTATTTTCATCTGCGCAGTCGGGTATCACTTCCATGGGTGGGTCAGGGACTCTTACAGGAACTTCGCAGGTCCCACAAAACTCAGGTCTTAATTCATTCACTTCTGCAACTTCTAATATGTCTGGAAATTCTAACCCTGGTATTTCACAACCAATGGGTACTCTCCAAGGAGGTGCTACTATGGGCCAGTCAGTAGGTATGAGCCAAGCCAATCATTCAGGAGGACAAATGGTACAAAGTGGAATTGGCATGAATCAGAACATGATGAGTGGTCTTGGTCCATCAAGTGTCTCTTCTGGAACAGGGACAATGATTCCTACCCCAGGAATGTCGCAACAAGTACAATCTGGAATGCAGCCACTTAGTGTGAACAACAATACAGCAGTGAATATGCAATTGTCGCAACAGACGTCTAGTGCTTTGCACTCATCACAATCCAAATATGTTAAAGTGTGGGAGGTTAGTTACTTACTTATCTTTTTCAATATACTGAAGATGTATATGAGAACAGCAGATGACAGTGCAATATTGGTGAACTTAGCAAAATCCTCTTAATTATATCCTTATGTGGAGCTTGTTAACATTAAAACCTGGGCTGTTAATCTTGTGGTTATTTTTGGGAAATATTGACTATAATTTTGCAAACAGCTGACAATTTGTAGTTTTTGAATCTCTAAATAAAAGATTGTAGAACCTTTTTTTCCATTTCGTGGGTGCATATATGTTCACCTGCAGTTATTCTTCTATTAAATTCCTTACAGTTAGATTACTTGGAATATACTACTGCTAAACTTGCAATGCCACAGGGGACTTGTTCAGAAGCTTCAATAAATTGTTTGAACTAATCTCGTAACTGGAAGTATGCACAAGCTACATACACGTGATGGGATTATTGTTTAGCATGCGTGTTTAGTTTAAGAACTGTCTGTGGCATTTTAATCCTTAAGAACCCAATATCATTATTTCAAAGATGAGTTCTCAAAAAAAAAAAAAACTGCTAGATTGCTTGTATACTTGCAACTCACTGATTTAGGAAGTCAAAAGTTACAAATAAAGGTTCAAAGAAGTGTTTGACACTTTAAAATTGTTCGGTTGGCTGTGAAACCATTGATTTTTCTTTTTTTTTTGGGTCAAACGGCTTGCAGGGAAGTTTATCTGGACAGAGGCAAGGGCAGCCGGTCTTTATCACCAAACTGGAAGTATGCTCTCAAAAGCCTTGTAAACTGTTATTCAAATATGACAAGATATTTTTTTCATCTTACATTTGTTTAATGTATGATGTTTAAGATACCTAGCGTTCAGTCTCAGCTTCTACATTGCCACCATCTCATATCTGTAAAACTGAACTGACTTAACATGATTCCCTCTTTTATTATGGCAGGGTTACCGGAGTGCTTCAGCTTCTGAGACGTAAGTTTAGGAATTATTTTTTATTTCTTCTTGAAAGTTTACTAAAGTCTAGGGATTGTTGTCAAATCTTGAAGATGCCTTAAATTATCATCTCGTTTCTTTTACCATTTGAAAGGATTTGACGTTAAGTAAGTTTGCTCCAGACTTGTCTTGTTGCTCTAATACAGTCATTGATCACTTTAGTTCAGGTTTTGTTTCAAGAATTTAATAGGATGTTGAAATGGTCAGCAGTAAATATGACTGCCGTCTATTATATTACCATTACAACGAACATGTTCACCTCTACAAATGTCATGGAATTAAATTTCTCTCTTTCGTGCAGAAGGAAACATCAATTTATGTTTCAGACTCTTAGTATCTTGTCATCCAGTTGTCCCGCTAGTCATTTCAGTAGTGCTGGTTTGGGTAGGATGGGATTAAGATTGATCATTCCTTGGGTCCCAAACATGAAATGGTGCTAAGATTGACATTTATAAGTATAATATTAATTTAGTAATAAAACGTCCTTCGACATCATTTTATTATCCAATGGAATGTTGATTAATTTGAATTTAAAACAGAAATTCGTCTAAACTCTAGTGGCTAGATTCAGAAATTTAATCCAAGGGCAATATATCTGAAAACGAAACAAAAAATAATTCAACTCATTTTCGGGGCCCTCTAGACATTCCACACACACCTCCTGATCCTGGGTTATTTTAGACAACTAGGCAGACCTGCCCTGAAAACTGATTGCTTTTTTGAATCTGTTGCTCATTCTTTTGTTGAAGTAGCAGTCATGTATGGGGCCAACTTTGACAAAGTTTTTGGCACCAAGACAGCTACATCTAAATCTAAGCACATGACAATTTTATCCTCTCTTTAACACAACTATTGGTGAATTCATAATTAATAAATATTTATAATTAAACTAATAATCTTCTTTATTTAAAAGTTTGTTAGGATCCCCTGGAATTAATTTTTGAAAGGCCATGAAAGTTGAACCTGTTTAATAGTGTAATGCAGATACCCATCATACACCCATTCTGCGAAAATTCCTGAGGGAATTTTATGTAAGAAAAATTTATATTTTATACCGTTGAACTGATAGATCATATAGGCAACTTGAAAGTTTCTCATTACTGTCTTCTTGTTGTGATGAGTGTTTTGTACTTTAAGATAGTTAATGATGATTTAACTACTGGACGGCATATTTCTTCATTTTTTGTGTCATGTATAGCATCTATTGATCTCAACCATACATTGCAGAATTAAAATGGAACTCTTCTTGCTGTACCAATGAACATTACGTGCTGATATAAGAATGCATTATCCTGATGTTCTCAAACCATTCGTAGCGACCTTACTCAAAAGTCGTGTTAGGATGAGCCAAAACAAAGGACCTAATGGACTTTATTCCATTTTTGGATTTCATTTCTTTATTACATACATGTGTTAGTGATTCGGATGATAGCTTTTTAGTATATTCTCTGACTCTTTTATTTGAGTTTCAACATGTGAAATCTTATTAAGTTCATTTTTTGCTCTTTGCAGGCTTGCAGCTAACTGGCCGCCAACAATGCAAATAGTCCGCCTTATATCCCAGGATCACATGAATAACAAGTAATTTCAGCATAATCAAAATTTTTTTATTTCACCTATTTTATAATTTCTTGCTTTGCTAATTTACCCTGACCTTCATTGTTCATTTTTTTATTCAATAATCAGGCAATATGTTGGAAAGGCAGATTTTTTAGTCTTTCGGGCAATGAATCAGCATGGATTTCTTGGACAACTCCAAGAAAAGAAGCTTGTGAGTGATCAGAAGGCTTCTTTTGAATTTATTTATATATTTTTTTCTTTTATAAAGGTTATTCTTTGGAGTAGTGTACCATAAAGTATATCAATTGATCCAGTATTTTGTCAAATTTGATTTTTGATTCTGTAGGTTCTTTCTCTATTCAGCAGTTAAGTCAGTTTTAGAATTTTCATGAATGTTTCTAGGTATACAAGTATCATTGTCAACAATTGGATTACTGCCAAAAACTTAATTGTGGTAATGTGGGAATGAAGGTGAAAGATGATGTAATAGCCATGGCTCATTAGTCATTAAAAAAGTTCCCCATATTACAATTTGTGGAGGAACAAACAAAGCCCTTTCTGAGAAAGTGGTTGGAATTTGGGGCCAACTTGCTTTCCACATGTTTCAATGTTGATCTTTTATCCTATTTAACTGACTTGAATGAGGTGCCTTTAACCTGATTCTGAGTCTGAGGCTGCTTTACCTAATTTTATGGAGTTAGTTTGTTGTCGAAGTTAAAAAGTCTCCCATAACTGAATTATGGGCTTGGTATGATATGAGAACGTTTTAAAAAGTTAAAATCAGCTTTGCAGTGCATATGAGGAAAAAGGAAAAATGCTGGATTCTTTAATTGACTCACCACTCACCAGCAAATATGCTAAATGCTTCAATTTATGAGGATGGAGAAAGTCTTCAGAACTCCATTTATAAGGCACCCTTTCAATAAAACTTTTCCATGTGTGCAATTATCGTGCCACGATTAGTTGTTTTAAATATGCATGCAAACATGGAAATAATCTATTGGAAGGGTGCATTACACCCAAAGTTCTACTTTCTCTTGAGAATGACATTTAGATTCTTGTAGACAAATATGTTGCAGCCTTCGAGGGAGTGGGCTTTACCTGATAATTAAAGATCACATACCAAAATTTTTCAGGAACAAATGTTTATTTGTTTTTGTTTTTGTTCCTTTAATTATATTTCTTGCCTTTGCTAGGAAACTGGAAAATTGGTTGAGGTTATGCTTTATTGTGTTTTTTTTATTTTTAAATCATTTGTTACTTGCTTTCTGTCTGATGCGATTTTTCTGATGTTGAATTTGCTATTTCTCATTCTGCAGTGTGCAGTTATCCAATTACCATCACAGACACTGCTGCTCTCTGTTTCTGACAAAGCTTGCCGGTTGATAGGAATGCTCTTCCCGGGGGTGAGATTTTTGTGAACATGAATCTGACTTGTAGTAAATGGAAGTTCATATTGCAAATTTCTTTTCAATTCGAGCATTTAGATTACAAGTTGCTTTCACCTCTAGGTTTCATTTTTCTTTTTTTTTTTAATACGTTTTTGCATTTTCCTTGCTAATATCAGAAACCTGTGCTTCTTGGGTGTTTACTATGAACTATGCAGTTAACAATCTACTCTGCTGTTTAATCAGGATATGGTTGTGTTCAAACCACAAATATCAAGCCAGCAGCAACAACAGTTACAACAGCAGCAGCAGCAACAGCAACACCACCAGTTGCAATCACAGATGCAACACCACCAACAGCTTTCACAGTTACAGCAGCAGCAGCAGCAGCAACTTCCCCAGCTGCAACAGCAGCAGCAGCAGCAGCAGCTACCACAACTACAACAGCAGATTCCACAGCTGCAACAACAGCAGCAGATTCCCCAATTGCAACAGCAATCAATGCCTCAACTGCAACAACAACAGCAGCTCTCACAGCTTCAACAGCAGCAGCTACCCCAGCTGCAACAGCAGCAACAACTTCCTCAGCCTCAACAGATGGTTGGTTCAGGAATGGGTCAAGGTTATGTTCAAGGTCCAGGCCGCACACAATTGGTTTCTCAAGGTCAAGTTTCATCACAAGGGGCTCCTAACATGCCTGGAGGAGGTTTTATGAGTTAAATAACCTGTAACTTCTCAGGAAATGGACAGTCGCTTGATTTACCTTTCATCGCAAGTTTGTTTGTAGTCCGTTTATGTTTATCAACTGGACTTTACTCAAAAGTTAATATAGGCTCAAGTAAATATTAGCTTATGTTATCAATCGTCTGATCCCCTGTGGTTTGATGTTAGAAGATATAAAATCGATACTGTACCATGAATAAATACCAGTTGCTTCAAAGGGGAAAAATGAACATGTTTTGTTAGGCTAATCTTCCAGACGGAAATATGTATGTATAAATTAGATTCGAACGGAAGCCTCGGAAGCTACCAATACAAAAAGAGTTTAGAGATCTGGCATTTTGAAAAGAAATTGTCGGTAAACCAGAGCTCAAGTAGATAGTGGTGTTTCCAAAACACAATTATGTTTCTTCTATTTGGTTGTACTTAGATTGATCATTATGATGCATGCATGAAGTGTTCAATGTTAGTTAATTAATCTAATACGTTCGCGATATGCAATGGGGCTTGCAGTGAACAAAGCTAAGCTAATGGGGATCCATGAAAATGGAAAGAACACATATATAGGACCCACACTAGTTACTTTGCACAACAGGCGGCCTCACTTTAATCATTATTCCTGAAACTTTGATCTTAGTTAAAGCTACTAGTTGAAGGTGTAATGATTTAAGGATGGATTCAAATCACCAACCAACAGAACGTCTCAAATCATCATTGGCTCCAAATTCAGAAATACAGAAATGACGACAATGTCCTTAGTTACCAAGGACAAACGAATTACAGAGGCTTATAGTGTGACGTAGACACACTGTGATTTTGCCATCCACGATAAAACTCAGTTGATTCCTTAAGTCTGCAGACTCAAGTAGGATGATTCGTATGATAATACCACAGCCTTCTTTGAAATGAACCTCTCTTCTTTTTCGGGGAAAGTGGGGGAAATACGAAAAGAAAAGACGAGAAAAAGATATAAAGAACGTAACATATACCTCTTTTAACTTCTTTGTGCGTGGTGGGCTAACATCACCTGTCCTTTGTGGAATTGACTATTTCTAATTTGCTGCAACTTCTAAAAACTTATTTTCATTTCTTATGGACAAGGATGAACGCATTGAACTAGAGGAGAAGCCATCGGGTGTGCTTGGAATTGAAGTTAGACAGTTGTAGCTGTACTAAAGTAATTGATAAACACTAACTGCTATAGCTTGAAAGTTATGTTGATATGATTTTTCACTTGTATAATAAAAAATCTATTATATTATTAATAATTTTGTCAAAATTATTATTTAAAAATTATATTTACTACATACTATTAATTTTTATTTCATAATTATAATTTTTTTTTTCACAACAAAAATTACAGCACCTCAATCTCAAATAAGGTCATCGTAACCTGATGACAACAAATTTTTGTTACGAACGGTACCGTTTTCGTCTCTCTTTTGTACAAAAGCAGCATGTTTTTGTCGCCCGTCTGTTACTATATAAGCCAAATAATATTTTCATTTTGTTATTAAGTGTGGATTTTTCAATCATTTTAGTAAATTTTTCGACTATTTTATCATTATATACTGATATGTTCAATAGAAAAATGCAAATAATAATCATGCGCGCACAGCTCTTTCTCTCAGATTTTGACGTGCGCACAGTCGCATACCTGTGCAAAATCCTATAAAACAAATTCAATAAAATTTTGTCACTATGTATTTATTTTCGAAATTAACAATGTTAATTTAACTAGATAAATGAATAGAATATTAATGTTATTGAAGGACTAATTGTGGTGGCTACTGAAGTACTTGAGAACCTTTATTATTTTTAAGTGCAAATGGTAATTAATCTAAGTAAATATCCTTTTCTTACCTTTAATATTCCATCAAGCATATGAGTACTCAACCACTACAAATACACGACGATGATCACTCAACTCCCACATTCAAGGTCTTCTGTTTTAACTGCGAAAAAATGGTTTCAGCTTCTCCTTCTCCTCAAAAGGTGAGAGCCTGCCCTCAGCATTTCTTACACTAAATTTTTACATGTTTTGTTCTTACACGTATACTTGCTCTAAACTTTAACAGGAAGTTGAATCCAATAAAAAATGGAGCGAAGCGGAACCAGCTCGCCGAGCCAAATGGTGGTACTCGACTTTCCACTGTGTTACAGCCATGATAGGCGCTGGCGTCCTGAGCCTCCCCTATGCCATGGCTTACTTGGGATGGTATATATGTGTGTGTGTATATATATACTTCCAATCTCAAACTCAACAAATTAAAGCTTTAAAATCCTTCACTAGCTAGCTAATATTAATGAATAATTAATTTAAGATCCTCTTCTTGTAAATTTTTAGAGATGTTACGACCACCTGTGCAGTGGTAACGGTCAGGATTGAAATTTAACTAATCTTATATATTGATTCCAGGGGTCCAGGAACAATGGTGTTAGTGATATCTTGGTTTTTGACGTTGAACACGATGTGGCAAATGATAAATCTCCACGAATGTGTCCCCGGAACGCGCTTTGATCGGTATATTGACCTCGGAAGGCATGCTTTTGGCCCGAAACTTGGGCCATGGATTGTGCTTCCTCAGCAGCTGATCGTGCAGGTTGGATGTGACATTGTGTACATGGTCACCGGTGGCAAGTGTCTGAAGAAATTCGTGGAGATGGCCTGCTCCCACTGCAAGCCGCTCAGGCAGTCCTTTTGGATCCTCATATTTGGTTCTCTCCATTTCTTCCTGTCTCAGCTTCCCGACATCAACTCTGTAGCCGGTGTTTCATTGGCGGCGGCAGTCATGTCACTCAGGTTCTTATAACTTCTGTAATTACTGCTTACTCCTTTTGTTTAATAACGAACATTACATGAGTTTTGCACATGGTTCATCGACCTAATCTAATAAATTCCATCAACTTACTTGAACCGAGAAAATAAATACATACTAGATAAGTCGTCGCATGGGTTCATAGAAGTCAAGAAATAAATTAAAACAATAATTTTTTTTTAATTTATATTGTTGAGTTGTGTCCTATATTAGTTAGTAGAGGGGAGTTACTTGGGTTTATAAGTAGAATAGTTCATTCTACTCAATACACTAATCTTTTAGGTTAGATACTTAGATTCTAGGCTAAGCCCCCTCATCCCCCCCAAACAAGTGGTATCAAAGTCAGACCCTACTAGCTAGAATGTGGTGGTGGAACAACTCAATTGTTTGGAATCCACCTGGGATCCAGGGGTCCAACGGTAGTTTCGTCTGAAGGGAGATTGTTGAGTTATGTCTCACATTGACTAGTAAAGAGAAAATACTTTAATTTATAAGTAGAATAGTTCACTTTAACCCATATATATGTTAAAATTACGCGATACGTACACATAAAAGGACTGCAAGCTCCGGCGGTGTAGCCCCTCCTTGAAAAACAGCCAATAAGCCTGCACCAGGGCCAAGGCAGGGGGCAGGCAGGTCCAATTATTAATTTAACTTGGTTGCTCATGAAATTTGGGTGACAAGAAGTCTCCTCACCTTTTCTTCTTTGGTTTTTTCCGAGTCCTTTATTTAGCTTTTGTCAATTATTGGTTGATATTTGAGGGGATAAAGGTTTTGGTACTGGTGAAATAAGAGGCTTCAATAGCAGTTAATTTATGTGAATGTTGAAGAAGCTGCGATAAAGCAGCTTTAAGCAAAACATAAAACCGACAGAAATAAACCACTTATCATATAAAATATAAACCAGCTGCTTTATATTCTAAAAGTCACAACCTAACCTTTTTGGAACATCTTTTTCTGTATTATTTAGAATTAAAGTAAAGGTTTCAGTCCCCAACACAAACGTGTAGAAAATTTATGTGTAAAAAGAAATGATGTAGTGGCAGTGTTATCAGTATCAAAACTGTATGATTGTGTCACATATATTAACATACTCCACACATAAAGTGAGCGATGTTGCTGCCAGAACATTAATATATTGATGCTTTTATGTTACATAATTACTGTTCTGGTCGCAGCTATTCAACTATAGCTTGGGCTGGTTCCTTGAGCCATGGTAGGATTGAAAACGTGAGTTACGCATACAAACACACAAGCTCAGCTGATTACATGTTTCGAGTGTTCAACGCTCTGGGACAAATTTCATTCGCATTTGCTGGACATGCAGTGGCGCTTGAAATTCAGGCCACAATCCCATCAACCCCGGAGAAGCCTTCAAAAATATCCATGTGGAAAGGTGCATTGGGCTCCTATTTTGTCAACGCAATTTGCTATTTCCCAGTGGCCCTTATAGGGTACTGGGCATTTGGGCAAGATGTTGATGATAATGTACTAATGACACTCAAAAGGCCAGGATGGCTCATCGCTGCAGCTAACTTAATGGTGGTCGTTCATGTCATTGGCAGCTATCAGGCAAATTTTGAATCAATTACTACATTAATATAATTCAACTGCTAAATGTGTATACAATGTGCATGCTTTTATGCATAGAGAATGCAGAAATAAATAATAATGGAGGAATAAGTATATTATGTTTGTAGGTCTTTGCTATGCCCGTGTTTCACTTGCTAGAAGGGATGATGATTAAGAGATTGAACTTTCCACCAGGAGCTGTACTCAGAGTTGTTGCTCGATCTGCTTATGTGGGTGAGATTCTTGTATTGCCACTTTTTAAGGGTATATATAACGTATTAATTACCTAATTTTTCAAAATGACCAACTTGAGGCTAATGACCATGTGTACCTTATAATTAATTTGCAGCATTTACACTATTTGTCGGAGTAACCTTCCCATTCTTTGGAGATCTTCTTGGTTTCTTCGGCGGATTTGGCTTTACTCCCACTTCATATTTTGTAAGCCTTTTTTGAACCTTTTGACTGTCCTGCTAATTAAACTCTCTTACGTGCGCAATAACATGAGAATATTGCTGCAGCTCCCAAGTATAATGTGGCTGGTAATCAAGAAACCAAAGCGATTCAGCCCCAAATGGATCATCAATTGGGTAATTAAATAAAAATGATACAAATTTTACCTATTCTTTCCAAAGCAACAATGAATAGTAGCGAGCTTCGTTACTTAAAAACAATATTGTGTCTTGCAATTTGTGCATTTCAGGCTTCCATATTCATCGGGGTGTTTATTATGTTGGCATCAACAATTGGAGGGTTTCGAAATATTGTGGCGGATGCCTCTACATACAGTTTCTATACTTAATTTTTTAGATGATATGTTATCCAACATTAATAATTAAATGTACAAGTTAGCTGAGTTGCAAAAACTCATTTTCCTTGTCATTTTTTTTGTGTGAAAGACTTTGTACTGTTCAGCAAGAAATTAATTAATCACTAAAATGAAATGTGTTTTGCAACAGTTAATTGTTCCAAGTTTCTTAATTTTGCTCGGAAAATTTACAAGAATAACTCAATAAATTTTGTAAATTTTCAAATTAACTCCTCTAACTTTTTCTATCAATATTAGCTAAACAAACCCAACATTCTCAAAAATATCCTTCATTTTCACTCTCACCAAACTGAAGATATCTCTCAAAGCAAAGCTCTCTCTCTCCCTCTCAAAGCAAACTCTCTCTCACTGATTTTCAGCGAAATCGACTACGGGCTTTTCTTGACTCATCATCAGTGGCCAACTCTCTCTCACTGATTTTCAAAGTTTTATTGCATTTTTTTTTGTGTGTGTATTGTTGCAGTTGATGTTATTGCGTTGATGTTGATGATGGTGTTGAGGGTTGAAGGCGAGGGTGTTTGGAGGTCGGTGCTGCCGGTCGCACCAAACTTCGTACGACGTGCACATGTCGCACCAAGGAATTACATCAAAAGTGGTGCGACAGAGTACCTGTGGTACCTCTCGCACCAACAGACAATTAATTTTTTAAAAAATTTTAGTTGTTAATCTGTTTTTATTTTTTAATGTTAGTTGTTAATGGGTTATAAATGTATTATAATTTTAGGTTTAATGGATTTAGTTGCGCTTGAATTATTATAAAGTCTGCCGCCGATTGTACTGAAAATTGGTGTGAGAGAGCTGCTTAGAGAGAGAGAGCTCCGGTTTGATGAGAGTGAAAATGAAAAGGGTATTTTTGGAAGTGCAGGATTTGTTTGATTAATGTTGATAGAAAAAAAAGTTAATAAAAAATTTATTTAACTAATGTTGATAGAAAAAAATTAGAGGAATAATTTAAAAATATATAAAATTTATTGAGTTATTCTTATAAATTTTCTATTTTGCTCTCATAAACAAAATCATTAAATTAACATGAGATTGAAGTGGAAAATAGAATTAAATATAAATAATCAATGTCCAAGTTGTTGAGTAGGTGAAAAAACAGAGAACAGCTATGTTGCAAATAACTTTTTCTACATGATTTGACATCACTTGACAAGCGGTTGTGCTGGCTTATACAGCATTTGATCTTGTTTGTCAAACCATTATGAGGTGAATATGTAGACACCAATGGCATGAATTTTACCTAATTTTTCAGCTGCAAAGTGTGCTCTGGTCTCATCTGTGGTGGTTGAGAGGATGGTGATAGAACGCAAGGGGCATCCATTATAAACAATCAATCTGCTTATTTAATTAAAAGATTATTTTTTTACAAATTAGCCTAAGATCTTAAACCGCTATTTAATTAGAAATATAAACTTTTGAATTAAATAATATTACTGACATATGATATCAAAGTACCAAAACTACAGTTTATATTCAAACGCTTGTTTTTTTCTCATTCTATTTCATTCAGTTTATATTTCTCAATTTCATTGGAGTCACCGAGAAAAAATACATACAAATTTATAATTCTCAATTTTCATTTACATATGATATGTATGCTGAACTAGATATCTTTATAAAAAATAAAGATCTTAGGCTAGATATCACATTAGAGTAGTTTTACAATAAGACAATCTCTTATTTTACAAAGTAATGAATAAGTTAAAAAATAAAAATATATATATATATATAAATTTTCTTTTATTTGTTAACATGTTTATTTGTTTTATTAAAATAATTGATTCTCAACCAAAGGGTTGTGGTTCAGTTAGTAACACAGGCTGAGTTTGTGGGAAGAATCCTAGGTTCGATCCTCACTAAACATACTTTTAGAGAGGATAGAGGAGCTTTAACTGCAACTAATCTCTGAATTCAGAATGGTTAAGATCCAATGTGATTGCTGGATACCGGATGGTTCCTACCAAAAAAAAATTTATTTGTACTTTTATATATCTATTTTTTTAGAAAATAAAATGAAAGAAAGAAAATGAGAGGTTAAGAAGCAAAACGCGTCGTTTAAGGAACTGCCTAAGCTCTCTACCCGACGGTCGAAAACGACGTCTTTTCATAAAAACGCCTTCCTCAACCACTAGTTTTATGTTTTTGGCATAATTTCGCTTTTGGAGAGAGAGAGAGGGGGAGAAATGGAGACTGCAATTTGTGGGAGGCCAGCTCTGTCACCCCACACCGTCTTCAATTCCAAACCAGGTTCGATTTTTTTTCCCCACTTTTCGATATCTGATTCATCCGACGGTCTCAAATTTGTCTACAAGTTTAGGGGAATTTTATTTTTGCATGTTCTCTTTAAAAAGGTAAGAAAAAAAAATCTTTGAGTATTACCAGAGGAATAGCTGCTACCTATGTGTAGGATTTACTGTGGAGAAATTCACTGGTTTTGATTTGAGTATTTTAGCTATCTAACTGATGTGTTTGATGACGTGTACCAGTTTATCATTTCAATTTTTAGGAAATACTGTAACTTTTTATTGGAATTTCTTTTCTTTTTTTTTGGAGTTATTTTTTTGGTTTTGAATTTTTGGAATTTCATGTAATCTAGTTAGGTATGAGTATTGGATTTCTCTTTTCCTCGCTGTTGTGAATACTTAACTGTAAATACGATCAATTGAACTTTAACTTGAGTCACTTCATTTTTGTTTTTTTCTGTTTTGTTGTAACTTAAATTTGTGAGCATGTTGTTAATGTTGGAGTGATTATCAGTGATGATGGTGGTGGTGATGTACAGCAGGGGACAAACACTTGCTTTGCAGAGGATCGTGCATCAACCGCAGCATTCTCATGACTGTATTAGCAACAGCACCAGGTAAAGGTGGAGGGCTGTTGGAGAGGCCAGTTATAACCGCTCCCGGTCGTGAATCTGAGTTTGATTTGAAGTAAGTCTATATGCCGACAACTTTATGCTGTTCCTTTATTATACTGAATGTCATAGAAAGCTTAATACATTTATGCTTTTTTCATATCATTTCTTAGAACCATTGACTAAGAATTACTTTTTCATACATGTGATTAGATTGTAGGAAATCAGACTGTGGTAATTATTTATAAATATGCTAGTTTAGAATAGAGCCATTGCCTTTGGGCTTTAGAAGTCTTGGACCGATAAGCTCATGCTTCAAGTCTTGAAATTGATTACTTTGTGCAAATATTTACGGGTAGGAACATGTCTAAAACAGCCCCACAAGGATCCCGGTTTTTTAAGACCAGTGCTGGGTATTGACTTTTTTGACATAAGTAGAGAGAATTGTCATTTTTTTGTCCAATGTCCATTTTGTGTATTTTGGTGTCCGAAGTTGAGATTGTTTAATATGGCGTTTAGATTCCTTCACCTTTCACCACATTGAATTTCTCTTGAATTATTGTGCATTCTTTTCTGGATGCATTGAAACGAGTTAAGGATATTTCATTTTTATGTAGATCAAAATGGAAGGACCTAAAGAAGCTTTTCCTTTGACAATGTTATCATTTGCCTTGTTCAGGAAAAAAAGGAAAACAACTCCACCCTACCGTGTAATACTACACAACGACAACTTTAACAAACGAGAATATGTTGTCCAAGTATTGATGAAGGTTATACCAGGGATGACTCTTGACAATGCAGTAAACATCATGCAAGAAGCACACTACAATGGCTTGTCTGTTGTCATTATTTGTTCTCAGGCTGATGCTGAGGAGCACTGCATGCAACTGAGGGGCAACGGCCTGCTGAGTTCTATCGAACCCTCAAGTGGTGGATGCTAAAGATGGACCTGGTTAAAACTCCAATAGGTTTATTACTGTCAAAATACCCTTTTCTAAGAAGTAGATAGTGTATATAAAGTCAGTAGTGATCATATTTGTATGAACATCAAGTCATCCTATGGTCAAATTAAAGACAAAAGGGTGGTGGTAATTTTGAATAAAGTGAGATGTTTATGTTGTTATGTCTATCCCCTCTTCCTAAAAAATTTAAAAAAAAAAAAAATTGTGAGATGACTCCAAGAAGGAAGGAAATTGTCTTCAATTAGCTGCCAATTGGGGTAAATTGATTTTGCTCTGAATTGACGTCTGTGTCTTGATTTAGATTGGAAGACATTCGTGTCCCAAAATATCATTAAAAAAATCAATGGTGAAGCGGACTTGAAGACAAAAGTCACAAAACAACTAGCGGAGGACACGTATCAAATCTTAATAGTGGCTATAATAGTTTTCATTATTGTTTTGTTTTGTGCTTAAGATTTTTATTATCTTTTAACTTCTCCCCTCTGTTTATGTGTTGGTCTGATTCTGGAACCTTGAATGATATATGCTATAACGTTTTAACAATAAATCAACCAACTTTTATCAATCAGCTCAAGGACAAGCTCACAGAACTTCAGGAAACAAATAACTAAATAAAAGCTCAAATCTCAAATTTAAAATCTCAAGGGACTGGGAGAGATTTTTTCGTTCTTAAATAACTGATAGGATAGTCAGAAATTAAGCACCAATAAAGCAAATAACGATGGGTTTTATTCTCACGTTATTTGAGTTCGAAAAATCTGGCGCACTGCAATTTTTGGGAAATTAAACTCAAGTGGGAGCAAGAGCAACCACCAGGTGATGGGTGGCTTCTCCACTAATGATGATCTGTTTCCCTACATGATAATGATATCAATTTATGAATTCAGCAACGACTTATTTAAAATTTGCACATGGAGTACGGCTTCACAACTTGATTCTCAAAATTATAACAAAATTGAATATACCGAGCACTTAGTTATCATAACTATTAGACCAACTTAAAATTTGCTCAAACCAGAAAGCATTCCCTTCACTAGAGTCTGTCCAGAAGTAAACATTTCACTCGCTCAATACAGCAACGGTTACGAAAACTCTTTCTAATGAGATGCTATAGATATGGGCTGAGTGCTGCTCAGACAGAGATTAAAGCTAAAAATCTTGTTTAGCAGCTACGCTGCCACAGCACAACTCCCCCAAAGGGGCCTATGGTGATGCTCTCAAGGCTTGAACTTGAACACAGAACTCTTTCTGTGCAACAAGTATATACCCCTGATCATCTGCTCTGAAAAATTTAGTTCAGAAAAAAATTTGCTGTTAAGACAATTTGATAAGAGTCATCTGACTAAAAACCAGACAAAACAATACTGGGGGAGGAAGATACAGAGCAATATAAAATGGGAAAAGCAGAATGACAAGAAAGAAATTTAGCTTATGGCATGCCTCAAATATCTCATTTGAGATGGATTAAACAATTACTTATTTCAATGGAGTACAACAATGAGTGCAGAGGCCAAAAAAATATCATTAAACTATCCAGTATGATATAACCTATTGAATATTTTTAGCTACTTAAACGAGTTTGCTTCGAGGCCATGCTTTCGTAATAATCATAATCACTGACTTGGCTAATGATAGAGCTTTGAAAGTATCAATAAAAAATATTCTTCAATTCACCGAATCAGCTTTCAATCCCTGCATGCAAGTGGTAGAATAAAGCAAAGTCACCATTAAGCTTCAATGCAGTGGATGCTGGACAGCATCCACTAGTATGTGCATGCATCAAATCAATTTTAATAATGTGTATTTGGTACGTGAGCATACAAGCATATGTGTCTGAGTATATATTGAGCGCACAAGTATAGGCCTACATAGGAAACTTACTAACACTAGTTGAGAATTGATATATAGGTTTTAATACTTGTTCGAATCCATCAACGGATATATAGGTTTAAATATTTGTTCTAAATATTTGAACTGATATATTTTCTAGGTGAATTATCTTGTTATTGGCGAAAAGAAAAAAGAACATTTTCATTGAACCTGCAAGCCTGCAACTACTACAGATGTTCTAGAAATGCTATAAAAACAGAATTTTGCACTAACCATTAACATCATTGTGGGATTATGACTCAACCGATGAAAGGAAGGATTGAAATCCAAAAACAATGAAGAGAACTCCACCCGAGAGTGCGACCTGCATCAAAATAGTACCAGTTTTACAGTTGCTCAACAAAATTGATGTGTAGTAGAATAAAAAGGAAACGCAAATGTCCGCGATTACGATTTTCTCTGATATCTGAGACGCCAAGCTCTTTCCTCCAACAACAGCAGCGGTAGTACACAATGCTTGTCCTCTGAGGGAAGGAAAAGCAATCAGCACATGTAATCTATGCTCGTACCAGCACAACACATAAACAAATAAATGGTGAGATTTGAAGTTAAAACATACATAATTCCGCCAAGAACAACGCCAAGTGGGTTCTCATCGGCAGCTAAACCAATGGTAGCTAACTGTAAAAAAATATATCAGAGAAACATAGAGTTGTGAAATATAGACAGATATATTCAGTCCCTTTGTTGTTGCTATACCTGGCTCTTGTCACCCCATTCACCAAAGAAAGTAATTGAAAATGCCTGCAGAGTAGACAAAGGTCAAAATGGTAAGTTACACATAGCTTTACTGAGTTTAGAATTCAACATTTAACAGGAAAATATAACCTTCAAAAGGATGGGAGAGAAAAACTGCGAGAGGAATGGCCGCCTCTGCTTTTTTAATTCATCATCAGCCTGGAAAGAGAAAAAGCATTTAGATATTTTAAGACCATGAAACCAAGATGTTAAAATAATGAAATGTTGGGACACTTGCTGAACTGCATCACGAATATAACTGCCACCACAAGTAAACATATGTTATGCAAATAGAAGATGCTCCACAAACAATAATGTCATCAAATGGAATCAATTTTCCTTTTACAACATATTAAGAAAAGATTCCATATAAATGTGCACAAACCTTACATTTGGATGAGAAAGTTCTATCCATATAGTTAGTTACACAAGAGAGAAGAGGATTCTACTGGCACATGAGATAGAATTTGGTTTTATGCATTCTTATGGCCTCTATAACTGAGGAGTTCCAAGACAATTCTTTCTCATGATGCTTTTCATTTTGACAAGGGTTTGATAAAGGGCATTTTGGGGCTATTCATGCAGCTGGGACGCCTTTCCATGATTTGGGGCTGTTCAGGGACAGGGTCTTTGCTTTTTGTTGTTAGATATAGATAATCACTCAGGGATGAAATAGGTATTTAACGGGGCCCTGTCCATTTTGCATTTATTTTCTGTAATATATATATATTTCTCCTTATTGAAAAAAACAAAGCATACAGGATCTGCTAGCCTGTTTACCCTGCATAGGCATTTTAAGAAGGACATTCTTTTAGCATCCTTCAACCCCTCTAATAGAGAGAAAAGCTTGCATTGGTATTTCAATGTCACTATAAATAAACATAGTAAACATAAGATTCATGGTGAGCATAAAATTTTGACAGAGATAATTTGAATGGCAATTGTATTTTAGCCATATCCCATAATCCAAAAAGTCTTAAATAGCCTACATGCAGATCATATTGCAAAACACATGAATCCTAGCGTACCCATTATTTATTTATTGTAAACGTTGAGTTTTTAACATAACACTGAAAACAGACACTCATTATCACGAATTACGCAAAATACATATCAAATAAAATAATGTGGCTAATACTGCAATCCTGCATCTAATCACTGTCACCATAAAATTTCTTTCTTTGAAAGTGATTAAGCAAGGTTATACGAAACAGAGAAACTTATAAGAAGAAGTACAAAAAAGACAGGAAAAGCAAGAAACAGAAAGGAAATCAATTAAATCAAATATTTTACTAAATGCCATTTAAGTGAATACTGATACAATACAGAATATAGCAAAGTGCTCATAACATAAATACCACCAGCAAAGCATTTGCAACTCTACATGAAACTGTTGAAGAAAGGGGCAATAACCCAGCCATAAAAAGGAGAAAGGGAAAGAAAAAGTAAAATAAAGTGTTGCATCATTGTTGTACTCGCATTTATGTACTGTAAGATGGTATATGCTACCCTCGGCACAGATGGCTCAAATTTATCAAAGAAATTACACAAGTGTACAAAAGTATACGCATGTGAGGTTGATGTAGTTGAATGCACATCTCACGTACTTACACATACTTAAGAGAGAAAAGGGAGTGGGAAACCATCAATAATTAATATATGCAACAAAATGATTCACCGAATTTTGATTTTATAGCCATACCTTGCTGCCCTCTTTGGTTGCTCCTGCATTTGCTTTAAAGTCAGCATCCTGTTCGTGTGAGCAAAGTAAAGTCAAAAGGAATTAGGGCAAAGTTCCTAAATATGAGGCAAGTCATGATGAGGGAAAAACTGACCAGCTTTTTTTCGACTTCTTCAAATTCTTCAGCCTCCCTGTTAAAAGGAAAAAGATAAAATAAAATAATCACTTGTACAACAAGAGTCTATTTTGCTGAAGCATGAAGTTGAGTACACGTGCTTAAATGAAAGAATACACATATTAGGAAACATGAGCATTAGAACCATTACCCTCCATCACTAAAGGCATCCCATAAAGACCATAGACCAAATCCAAAGAACAGCGCTGTTGTTATGTGATGAGTCAATTTACGAGAGATCTACATATTAAAGATCATAAGGCATTAGCTAAAAAATTATAGCAGAAAATGACAAGAAATTGAGAAACTGTGCGAACAGGTTCGTGCGTATTCACAATTTAATGATGAAATGTATTGATGTCTGGCCTACACATGATATCTAAGAAAAAAAAACCCTTATGCTAACATCTACAAAAAATTCAATAGAAAAAAGATATGGTTAAACTAACTACCAAATGTCTTCACAATCACAGTAGATCACAACAAATATGTCTACAGGTCATGAATATGATCACATATCTGTGAACAGTGCTCCAGAAATCCAGTGAATTTTACAATACACAGTAGTCCTACTTTAACCATATATGTTGGAGGTCAGTATTCAGCCTGTGTTGAATTCAGTCTGGCCCTAACAGCCCAGCCCGTCAACCCAACTAAATTAAACATATATATGATTGCGTAATGTATTTGAGCCACTTCTTGGCCAAGCGATCATGAAACATCCCACCATTGAACAGTAAATTTAATGTCAGCAGTGATCTGGCAGTTTGGTAACTATTTCTCCCAAAAGTAATGCACAACTGTGAAGAAAGGCATGGATTTAGATTCATCTGTATTTAGTGACTTTTCCCCTTTCCTCTTACTCGTAAAACAATTCTGGGCAATGATGATTTAAAAGTATATCAGCAATAGTATCATGGAAATTCACACAGAAGCCAAGTTATATCATGAATTGACTCAAGACGGTTAGTGACACTGTAGAAACTGATTACAAGCATTTGAAAAACAGAAAACAAGCCATAAGCATGAGAGCTTGTTAAGTAGCAATAATAGTGCTTACCAGATTTGGAGCGGCCCAGCCAACAACAGCAGAAAGAATAGTCATCACCTAAACACCATTCAGCAATATCCCATCATTGTGAGGCTTTGCAAGATAATCAGAGGTCAGATTTGCCGACAAATAAAATAAAAATTAAAAACCCACTCACAATCAAAGCTCCTAGGCAACCTGACAAGACCAGTCTCCGTGGGTGACGCATTGCCAAGATCTTGTAACACAGAATATAATATAAAATAAGCAAATTGGGGAGGGAAATAAATTTCCAGATTAATGAAGAGATTGCATAGTAAGATCTTGGAATCGAAAATGTATATAAAAACTTAATCACAATAAGCATTTAGAGTAACAATAAAAGAAAAGCTTTCAGTGAATAAGACTTTTTCTCCACGAAAAATTTTAGAAGCATGATTTTCCCCTCAGAATGACAAGCGTATTTCCTCCCCTTGAACTAAGCTCAGCAGTTTGAATGTTCTTTCTACATTGGCAGTTTATGGATTGCCGCACATAAATTGCAATGAGCCATTTTACAAATACAAAGCAATGGACTTCCATTTAATCCCAAAATTCACCTCTGACCAATCACAAGTTAGATCAGCTATCAATCATAATTCACTCAGCTCCCAAATAACGTTAACGACGATACAAAAATAAATATTAATTCCAAAATCCTCTTCGATGCATATTATCAGTCCCAAACATCACTGTCAAATTAAAATTTCTAAAAAATAGTAATAATTAACAAAACAAGCAATAAAACATTCACTAACCGCAGCGGCAAAAAACGTCTTGTCGCCGATCTCGGATAGAACAGTCATGGCAAGCGACTTGGTAAAACCCTTAATCCACCAGAAAAGAATTTTTAAAATTTATTTTTATCCACGAGCAAAAGTTTCAAATAAGATTAATTTAATTAATGAACAAATTACCTGCACGACTGAACTCATCTTCGATATATTTCAACGAACAGAGAGAGTCACTAAAAGCTTATGAGCGCTTCAGACAAGTTCTGACTCTGACTCTCTCTCTCTCTCTCTCTATATATGTATATATAAGCAGTGAGGTTTTGAGTTCTGTGTCAATGACTCAGCTGAGTTGACTCGTTGGGAGCAGATCACAAGAAGACAAAACATGGGAGGGGCGTGATGTTTAGTAATTAGTACCTGCGAACAAGGAATTGGAGGAAAAGAAGGGATGCTTTAGGGCCGATACAGATTTTGATTCGATGAAAGTGTTTAAAAAGCGAGATCTGAAAAGAGAATTAGTACGCGGGTGGTGGGAGCGTGTGCGACACACTGCTATCAGGGAATTTCCTACGTGGATCGTTGTTATTGGTTTTGCCGATTTACATAAATTTCCTGCGTGGATCGTTGACTAATTCTAGAATATTGCTCTTTCTACATAGAATAGCTTTTTTTTTTTTTTTTTGAGACTGAGGTGACGTTTGTTTTTTAATTTAAAATTTGAATAGATTTAAATTAGTCTAAATTTTAAATATAATTGAATATTTAAATTTGAATGATATGTTTATTTTTTTTATCTGAATTACTGAAAATGAATATTAAGTTATTTATTTTTTTAACTTAAAAAAATAAGAAATTTAATATTTTACATTTATACCTTTATAAATTATAAATGTTAAATAAATAATAAACACCTTTAAAAACTTAAATAAGATCATATATTATTATAAGATAAAATATTCAATTGAATATGACACTTTATATTCTAAATTAGTATAGTTCATGATGCTTTTATGTAAAAAATATTCATAAAAATTATGATGATAAATAATGCAATTTTGAAGAAAATTAAAAAAATAAAAAATAATAGTCTATCACTATATTATCACAAGTTATAAATATGGGTAATAATGTAATTATTTAATTTTATTTAGGTAATGATGAAAATTAATTAATTAGATAGAGATATTTTAGAGAATATCTTTTAATGATATCATTAAGACTTTTTAGATTAAACAAAAAGCTAAAAATATTGGCTTTAATAACTTAATGACTGAAAATTTTTATTAAGTTAAAAAAATAAACTGACTTAATGACTTAACTGAATGAAATTAAGTCATTAAGTCAAAAAAACAAACGCCCCTGAGTACATAGAATAGCTTGATCGAGCACAAACTAAATAAATTAACACGCCTTCGAATTTCGATATTCTAACTCAGGATCAATTGATTTTTTAATTTTGAAGCCACTGAATTGAACTCTATTTTACCCACCTCAAACCCAATTTAATTATAATAACCATTGTAGTCAAATAAGTGCTTAATATTTACCCTACATGATAATTAATTATGGAAGAAATATGGAAGTGTTGAATTAATTGATATAATAATGTGTTCATTTTTATCACTCTTAATGTATCTTTTACTAACAAATAAATTATAAATGTCATGATAGATCGAAATCTGGTTACGCAAATCATTACTCGTAAATACTATACATTGCATGCTAAAATTAAGCCGCAACTTCCAAGAATTTTTTTTTTATAACCTTAAACCTAGATGCAAAATTTACGGGGTTCATCGACAAATATTGTTAGTGAGAGTAAATTTTTAAATTAATTTCGATAAAATTTTAGACCTTATTATAAATTTAAGTATATAACTGACCTCAAATTGTAATATATATGGAGATCATACTAATAAAAAACAAATCGCACTCATATTTTTATCCTACATTTAAAAGTTAGTTGAGAAGCATGTGATTAGAAAGTAAGTTCAACCAAAAATAGGAGTAGACTTTATTAATATGTGCTGTGTAACAAGAAACCAAGGCGAAAAAAAAGTTAATGTCATTTTCTTGCTTATGTATATGGAATGAAGTTTGATCATTGTCTATCCAATTACGAAACTTCGGAGCTACATGACAAAACTATGTGGTAAAGTGTCATATCCCCTTGCCACTGAAAGTAAGCTGAAATTTTTCTTTCGAAGTAAGCTGAAATTTTTCTTTCGAAGTCCGAATAAACTTCATATTTTAAACTCCATGATTAGCAAGCATATTCTGACCTTTAATTTTTATATTTGATTGAATATACATTGCAATACTTTATATATACATATATATGGAATAAATATTTGTTGCGTATGGGCCGGGGCGGCCGGGCGGCCTAACAACTGTGAGAGTAACACAACGCGTGCATTGGCGATTTGTGTCGAACAAAATATCCAATCAGTTTAAAACTCATTGGGCGTTAGCTAGAGAGACTTTTCTTTATTTTTTAATTATTTACATGAGACTATTGTTTAGATTACATGGGACATTACATTATATTATTACTGATATTTACAATCAGATAATTACTAAAATTAGTTTACATTAAATTTTATATAGCACGCTCAGATTTTTACTTTCTCTAAAATTCGAAGAAAATGTCTACTCCACTCATATATGGTACGGGAGAAGACTACTTTCACTCAATTATTTTTTATAATTAAGGAAGGAATACTCCATAATATTTTTGTAGGAACTCGAACCACTGGCCTCACAATTATGAGGACATGATTCTAGTTACTTGGCTAACTAGGCTAAAGGAAAAGTGGTTCGTTAGAGAAACTTAAAGAGAGAAAAAAATGATAGTTTTTATGATTTTTGTATGCTATAATTATAGAACAAAATAAATCAAATATGATGCCAATTGCAAGTAATTGGTATCCTTTATTTAAGTTTTAGTTGAAGATGACTTGCTTGACAAAAACAAAAACCCAAAAGTTTAATTCTCAAACCGATCCCTTGATTGCAAATCAAATCAGAAATCAGTTTGGTTCAATTTAAAAACTACATACAATTCGAGTCAAGATTAAAACATTGATTCAAACAATGCTGAAGAGATGGGATGCAGTTCCAATTTGACCAATATTCTTAATGCAAATGTGTACTACTCCCCATAGAACTTTGGCCAGTACACTTCCTATTTATTTTAATTTTTTTCTTCCGTACTTGTCATATTAATGAAGGAAAAATTTGCTTTCTACGTGAGCTTGCATCATGAGTGCTATTCTGAGGAGGGAAATTGCTTAAGTAGAAAGAAATTATCTATGGACAAGAAAGAGTACGGACAAAAATTATGCACTGCACGCTCTAGATGCTTCGCTTGTAAATTCGGATGAAATTTCTAGAGGTTAAATCAATTTTTATGACTTTTATGGGCAGCAATTTTTTGGGGTAAATCTTAAGTCTTAACTAACCCCTAATGTGTTAGAAAATTTTAATCTACATTTTCAGCTCTTTGAGAGGTGGATTAAAATTTTCAACACATTAGGGGTTAGTTTTTTTTTTTTTTTTTAACGCATTAATCCACCCCTCAAAGAGCTGAAAATGTAGATTATTAATTCAAGGGAAAATTAGAGCAAAAATCTCCCATAACTTGTGACCATCTTGAAGCTAACTGTGGGTCCTCGTTCAATTTCTCACTAAATATCGTTCAATAACTACTGTTTTCAATCCAGTCATATAAAACAAAAATCACATTAACGTGTTATTTAATCACACATATCTACAAAATACACAAATTTGATCAAAGTTGACTACATCAGATACAATGGAGACAACTGCAATCACATGTGACATGTTCACAGTTCTTGTTTATCAAAAGTTGATAAGACATTTTTTTTCCTCTTTTTTTAACGCACACCTCAAGATAACATATTGTCAGAAGCCGCTTGAATTTCTTGAGGTTAAACTGGCAAAGAAACGGGTTAAGGTGCGCTAAGTAACGGGTCCTCCCAAATCTAAAAGCCCAAATTCATCCGAGGTGTGTTAACTTGGCCCGATTCTATAATTCCCCATAACCCTCTAACACACTTTCTACACTTGTACATATATTTAGAATTTTCTACACATGTATGACTAGAAATATCTAGATATTTAGGTAATTTGCACAAATTGCATGGATAGCTTTAGAATGGACAAGCCTCCCTTATAAATAAGCCATGTACTTGTCATTTTGCACACACTATACACCAAACACAAGCAACTTAAGCATACTTGTAAAGTTATCTTGTATTTTCTCTATCGAATAATAAAATTTTCTTTGGTTACATTGCTCTCTCTTCTCTCTAACTTTTCCGTAATCATCTTTGCTTAGCTAATTTGAGAAGTTCGACAGATTTACTTAACAACTTTTGTGCTAGAAGTTGTTTAAGTACTGCACAGGTTGTTGTAGAAAATACTCATTCCGTGACAATACGCTTAAAAGTACAAATAATTAGATTATAAAATAAAAAGATGAATGGATTGAATTATTTTCCTATGTCCCAAGGTCTCAACAAAACAACATCAGATTTTGGCTTTAATTTCTCCGGTCTTTTGCCATGCCAGAATCATTAACTTTCTCAGACCACATGATCCAAGTTGGTGGAATAATTGTGAACATAAAATGCGTGTGAAGATGGTTACAAGCTAAAGAATTAATAAGATGCATCATCAAAATCATGAACTTTCTTCAGTCCGAATGTCGATGTTGATGATGCGTAAGTACAAGACTTGATTCGCACAATTGAAATCGAACATGCTGCTTTTGAATTATGAATTGATGACCCACAAACTCACAAAGCTCTTATTCATGTGGTCTAATGTTGTGCAATAAATTAAATCAAATGGTCAAAGAAAGAAAGAAGTAAAGGAAAAGCAATCATAATTAACGGAGCACCAATCATGCATGCAATCTCTACGACTTAACTAGATTTGCATAAAAAGTTGATAACTCTGTTAAAGGAAATTAAATAATTTGTTACATTACCGAGATGAGATCCGTGGCAACATTGTCATGCAATCTTCTAGAGACATGGGTCCGAAAATAATAAATTGCAAGCTTGCTTTCTCATAAATATAAACTAACTTATTGATTATGTATTGCAACTTTTGCAATAGAGTCTTTATTAATATATTTGGAGAGCGAATGTGAATGAACTTATTTTGTGATTTTGAGTTTATTTACAATCTGGTCCTCGAGATAACATATGGGCCTATGGGCCAAGTCTGCGCATAAGACGTAAGTACTTTAAACCTTAAAATGCATTCCTCGATTTCAAATCCCAGATTCCCAGTAGTAACAAAATAAAAGAGGAAAAAAAAAATCCAACCCCTTGTCTTACTAACCGCAATCTTTTGAACGAGGCTTTCTTTAGCATCATTCAAAGCTTCTCAAATCTCTACTCCTTTGTAACGAGCGAAACGTGAGCACAGTCAACAAAAAAAAGAAACCAACATCTTCTTCTTTCCTCGCTATAAATAAACCACACAAACCAAACGCAGCATTATCTCCATCTCGTTCTCGTAGTCGTACCATCTAAAATCCCCAAAATGTGGCTTCTCTTTCACGTTCTTTCCGCTGCTCTCCTCTTCGCATCACCCTTTGGCTATTCTCGAACCACACCACACGCCGCTGTCTCTATAACAACCACCACTCTCGATATCTCAGCTTCCATTCAAAACACTCTCAAGCCCTTCTCATTTTATCCCCGAACGACACCGCAGAGCTTAATCTCCTCTTCTTCTTCTTCTTCTTCG
Source organism: Clausena lansium (assembly GCA_030449835.1). Lineage (NCBI taxonomy): Eukaryota > Viridiplantae > Streptophyta > Magnoliopsida > Sapindales > Rutaceae > Clausena > Clausena lansium. The sequence goes on from JASUUF010000195.1 coordinate 6,526,664, forward strand.
CTTGCCTTGCAGCTGCATTCAAGAACATCCGTCCAAAGAACTTCACATAACGACTACAAGTCACTCACCTTAGCCCGTCTGGAGCGTGACTCCGCCCGAGTCAGATCTCTCTCCACTCGTTTAGATCTGGCCATCAAAGGCATCGTCACCTCGGATCTTAAACCGCTTGACAGCGGGTCAGAGTTCGAAGCTGAGGAGATACAAAGCCCCATCGTGTCGGGAACCAGTCAGGGAAGCGGCGAGTATTTCTCCCGAGTTGGAATCGGCAAACCGCCCAGTCAAGTCTACCTGGTGCTCGACACCGGAAGTGACGTCAACTGGGTGCAATGCGCACCCTGCGCCGACTGCTACCAGCAAGCCGACCCCATCTTCGAGCCAACTTCCTCCTCTTCGTACTCGCCTCTCACGTGCAACACCAAGCAGTGTCAGTCCCTCGATGAGTCCGAGTGCCGCAACAACACCTGCCTCTACGAGGTCTCATACGGCGACGGCTCCTACACCGTCGGGGATTTCGTTACCGAGACCGTCACTCTCGGCTCGGCTTCCGTTGACAACATAGCCATCGGCTGCGGACACAATAACGAGGGGCTGTTTATCGGAGCTGCCGGCTTGCTTGGACTCGGCGGCGGCTCGCTTTCGTTTCCCTCTCAGATTAATGCTTCCACTTTTTCTTACTGTCTCGTGGACCGTGACTCTGACTCGGCATCGACTCTTGTGTTTGACTCATCGTTACCTCCTAACGCTGTCACTGCTCCGTTACTCCGTAACCACGAACTCGACACTTTTTATTACCTCGGTTTAACGGGAATCAGTGTTGGCGGCGACTTACTCCCGATTTCCGAGTCGGCTTTCAAGATAGACGAGTCAGGTAACGGAGGGATAATCGTTGATTCCGGAACGGCCGTTACGAGGCTGCAAACGGAGACGTATAACGCTTTGCGCGATGCATTCGTTAGGGAAACGCGAGCATTGGCGCCAACTGACGGCGTGGCGTTATTTGACACGTGCTATGACTTCTCGTCGAGGAGTAGCGTTGAGGTCCCCACGGTGTCGTTTCATTTCCCCGAGGAAAAAGTTTTACCGTTACCGGCGAAGAATTATTTAATACCGGTTGACTCAAATGGGACGTTTTGCTTTGCATTTGCGCCAACATCGTCGTCGCTGTCAATCATTGGAAACGTGCAGCAGCAGGGGACACGTGTCAGTTTCGATATTCGGAATTCTCTTATTGGGTTCACGCCCGATAAATGTTAATAGAATTGTTGTATTACGTTTAAACTTGAAAGCTCATAGCTGTTTAGTTTGGTTGTGGTTTTAGTTATCCTTGGTTAACCAGGAACTTGGAGTGAGTTGGAAAGGGGGCCCCATTTGAATAAGTGTCGGGACCATGGTCAGAGGTGTAAAGAGTGTGGTGGGACCACTCAAATGTTGATGTTTATTTTTGCAACCTAATGGCATGTATAGTAAATTAACTGTATGCTTCCGGGTATTAATGAAAAGAGAGCTGAGAATATATGACCGTTGCATACTTGATTGTGGTACATTATTATAAAGTAGTATAAACAAGTGGGTAGTCAATGCCGCATAAGGGCTAGGTCAGAATTTTTTTTTAAAATATAAATCAGAAAATGTATGAAACTGATAAAAGCAGAAAAAAGAGTTACAAAATTTCATTAAGTTATAATACGATACTTAGACAGTCTTAATTATCCTTAAATAAATAAACATTTTATTTGATGAATTGTCCTCCTCCTCCTCCTGATTTTTTATTTTTCGGTCTTAGTTATTGGCATACACTAAACTGGTATTTGGTAAGCAAATATTTTTCTTTACATTGATACGTTTTTGTATGGTTATTTACATAGAAATTTTTTTCCATTAATTCTAATTTTGGTAAATCCCGCATTTTTTATGGTTATCATATTATGAAGTGGAGGTGGGGGTACTAGTTCAGCATCATTATTAATGAGTTTCCAGTAGAGCCGGTAAAATTTGACATGAATAAATAGTATAGGTCATCAAATTTAACGCGATTATTAAATGGGTTGGGTCCGAGTTGACACGATTTTTTTATAAAAATTTATATACAAGTAATTATTTAAGATTGGTGAGAAAAATTAAGAGTTTAAAAAATCATCGCTCAAGCTTAATTGTAGGGCTAGACAGATGTTTTCGGGCTTCTGGGCCATGATTTTTAGGGAAGGCGAGTATTTGAGTTGAGCGGGTGGGAACAGTGCACGAGCAACTTTTGAATTTTGATGGCTTTTGTGCCTCGATAGTGTAGAATTTTGACGTTTTCATTGTGTAAAAATAAAATAGCTAAAGAGCCTCTGGATGCGCATCAGCTGGGAAAAATAAATCAATAATTGATTTGTAATAATTTTTGGAATAAGTGATAAAAAAAAGAAAATTGAAATCCTAATCAACAACCCCAGATGTGCAAGAGTTCACATAGGCTATGTTTGGATGTTGAATAAAAGGTGGGATTAGACTAATTTGAAGGATAAAAAAATTAATTCAATCTAGAATCATGTTTGGCTGTTAGGACTAATAAATTAGTCTAAATTTTAGTCCAACATTCATGGAATTGTTAATCCCCATTTTCATATGGGTTTAGATAGGATTAAATATCTTATAATCTAAATTTGTTATTAATATAAAAATTTTATTCAATAATTTATTTTAACTTTTTAAAATTAAGATCAAATCAAATTTTTTCAATAATTTATTTTAGCTAGTATGTAATAGTTAAACATAAAAAGTTATTCAATTATTTAAATTACAATAATATTGGAATTTAAATATTAAATTCAACATGCATATGCTTTAAAAAAAAAGAATCGCAGATAGTAATATGATTTAAAAAATAATATATTTTTAAATAGTTATTTCAACTTCAAAATTAAATTTAACATAGCCTTCTCCGACACCATACCAAACAAAAGACAGCATTATATAATCCAATATAATCTAATTCAATTTTATCTTAAGAGTTAATTCAGTCCAATCCAATCTTCCAAACATAACCATAGGGTTTATAAAGCTGGTTTAAAGAGAGAAAGCCGAAAAGATGTCTTTGGTGGTGGTGGCTTGGCAGACCGGCAGTGGCACCCTTTAAGGGCTGCGATCCCCCCCTCCCTCTTAAGAATTAAAGACGGGGAAAATAAATTAAATAATGGTGGTCATAGACCTTTTTTAAAAGGGGGCGTTTCTTGCTTTGTTTGGTGGACAGAGAATTATCCTTTGCCACTTTCTGGACAGAGAAATTTTTTTAGAATAACTCTTTTTCCTTTTGATAATTCAAAAAATGTAGATCATTTGTAACACAGTCATCAAATATGTAATTTTTCAATTCAAAATTTTGTGTTGTTGTCTGAAAGTTTTTGGATTAATATTTTCCTTTCCAATCAAGACGATATGCAGTGAAATTTCAACCGGACATTGACTAAAACAATCACAGGTCTGTTAAGCAGTAAATAGTTGTGAAGGGTATAAATTATATTATAAGTGTGTGCTAATAAATCATTCGTGGGATATATAAGTTATGTTATAAGTGCGTGCTAATAATCTTAAATTTTTTAGTGGAGATTATTTAGAAGATGGATTTTAACGGGCTCCCAATCGTCCCACGTGTTTTTGCTTACTTGGGCTCTGATTGATTTGATATCATTTTTGGGCTGCGGTCAGTCTACTTGATGGACCCAGAGGAACTTGGTTTTGCGAATGCCAATCTCAAGCCCATATAAATCCTTGTTAAAAAATCCAAGCTCACTTTGCTCAAAATAAAACTCGAACATTTTCCTTTAAAGCCACATAAATGATGAGTTGGTAGCAAATTCATTTCCAATAACGTTTGAGGCTACAAATTATTTTGTATAAATTAATGTGTATAAATTGATGTGGTATGAATAAATTAGTTAAAAAGTGATAACTGTTAATTTTTTAAAATTATGTGGGATTAATAGAGTTTTATATATTCAATCTACTCATGCCACGTCAATTTGTATACACTAATTTGTATAAAATTGACTTTATCATTACTCGTTGGTTTCTTGACGATTATCGAGATTATTTGCAAGAAAAAGAAGAACGGTTGGTGATATGCATAAGAGCGGAGGCGATGCACCACTCTTTGCCGTCAAAATTGGCCGCTGACAAAAGCTCAAACCAATGCGATGAAAGATTAAAAGATATGATTGCATAAATCGACCGATAAGAAATGCAAAGGCACCGAGTCTGACGTCAGTGGAAGACAAATTGCTAACAAGCCAAGGCCAAGCCATCCAGTAAAAGCTTTCTGGTTGTAGACGCCGTACATAATAGGCATAATAATATTACGTATTTATCTCGGTAATATTGTGCTTTCACATACATATTCCCCACTCTTCTATTCCATTCGTTGAGTTTTGTAACTTTTAAAAGGACCTCTCTCTCAAGTCTCAAGTGTAAGTGTGCGAATGCCACAGCTAGATCCACAAGTTAAATGAATCACTTACAATATTTTTTATTGATCGTGAAAGTGTGCCACGAAACGGCAACGTGGCAAGCTGTAATTCGGCAGCTAGCAACTGGCATTAATTGTTCTTACTGGATGGCGACATGGAAACTACCTTGAACTGTCCCTTTCCTAGCATTAGTTCGTTGTTGTGCTTGTGCGGCGGTTGTGTCCTGTGATGTTAAAAGAACAAAGAAAGAGGATTTCGAGGATAAAGAGCACAACTGTTACTGTAAGAAATAAGCCAAATAATTCAACATATAAACAAACAAAACCAATTCTGGAAACAGCAGAAAGCTGATTCATCAGTATCCTCATTTACGGATCTGCCGGTGTTTTAGCCGATGATAATTATAATAAGTGAATCTCAGGTCTCATACATTATCCGAGCAGTTAACGCGTTTGACACACGCGCCAAACAAGAAAACACTGTTCGATCAACGGTGTAAAGATGATGAGCCTGCTGCTGCCTGCATATCATCAGCACATGCATAGACTTTATTGGACATTTGTAACATGCAATCATTGTGATCTCAGAAACCATACAAAAGAGGTGCGATTAGAAAGTGGAAACAATGTGAAGTGAGGTGAGGCGCATGATTTGGTGCCAGGTGGCAAATGGAACTTTCTTTTGAATGGTCATGATTGACGGCTCGTGACTTCCACTATGGAGATGGGATGTGGATTCAGCTCTGTTAGTCTGTTTAGAAATATATTTTTAATTATTTTATTCAGCCCGCCACGGCAATTGCGTTGGAAGTGTATGATAAGAGCTTAAATTAATTTTTAATTCATGAAAATTATAGAATTACAGAAAAAGAAAAAAAGTCTTGTGAAGATAACGCAGATGGATATGCCACGAGATTCGGATCCAATTGCATGTCTAAAATTCAATGTAATCAACGATGGTTGAGATTCTATACCATACGATAAATATAAGTTATTTTAAATGTATCTTAACAAAACTCTTCGATATAATACGTTATAAACCAGCTGTTTGTTAAGTAATAAGATAAAAAAAAGTTTGAGTTCTTGAACGTATACAGTGAAAATTGTTACAAAAATAATCGATATATTTATGAAATTAGGATATACATTTTATATATTAAATTTTTTTATGTTTAATTAATTATTTTGTATTATAAAATTACATTATTAATAATAATATAAAAAATTAATTATTACCTAGCATATTATCACCCTTAAATTAAATATTAATAAATTATTATATAATTCGAAAAGAAATTATATAACATGTCAAACACTATACCAACTTTTATATTTTACATTTTTGAACGATTGTCTTTTCAAAATGTTTATTAACTTCAAATTGAGACTCGATCAAATTTGTCTGAACACTTGATCTTCATAATTTGAACGAGTTTGAATAACTCCAAGGTCAACTGTTAAACGGGCTTGCCCAGAAACTTTTAAACGCAAAAGAGTAATTTTACCCTTTGTATTTTTTATTCATATCCAACAAATTATTTTTTTAAAAGTAATAATTTATTGGAAAAACTAATATTACCCAGGAAGGAAAAACTACACCGTACGAGAAAAAAACCCACTGAAACCCAACACATTTGGGGGCAAATGAGGACACACGCGCATCTCTTTCGAAACTCCAAAATGATTCCTCTCCCTTTAGCCGTTGAGTTTCAGTTTCTTCTTTCCCCTCCAATTTTATATTTATATATAACCACCAAACAAACCAACAAAAATTAAACTTGCCATTTCTTCGTTTGACTTCTTCTTTTTTCTCTCTTTACGATCATCAAACCTTGTGCTTCACGCGTCTTCATTTCTTCAGTGTAATTTCTTATATTATGTCTCGGCGCTTACCGTTGACGAAACTCGTCAATTTATCACCGTTTGATCGAATCCTGGCAATGCTCTGATCAAATTCAACTGCACAATGAGCGACTCTCCTACTCCCTCTTCCAACTCTGATTCTGGTTCAATCTCCGCCGTCGATCAGGTTACTCTCAATTCACTCTAGTCACTGTCGTTCAATTTCTCTGCGCACTTAAAACAAAATCAATTCAATTCAATTTGTTGTTGCTTATGACCTTTGATTTTAGTTATTGAGTGTTTTTTTTTCTTTTTTTCATTATATATTTAGTAATTTTCTTATTAGCAAATGAATGATACTGTGTTGTTATTTCTTTTTTAATCTCCATCCTCTAGTCACTTCAATTCAATTTATTGTTAAAAGCCAATGCTTTTTTATAATAGATTTATTTATTTATTTTTGATAATTTCAGTTAAATATATTGGTTATAGCTATTTGGATAATTTCAGTTAAATGTTTTGGTTAGAGGCCATTTGGATGAATTTATGCTTAGGCTCCTTCTGTTACTTTAAAGCCGCAGCTGAAGTAAAATGGAAACTTTTAAATTTCTTTTTTTTTTTTTTAAATTTCAAAGTGTGGTTGAATAATTGATATTTTGTTATTTAGTAAATTACACGATAATTCATATTCTTAGCTTCCATACTACAGATGTAAGTGCTGACCAAACACTTCAGCAACTTTGCTTTGGCAGCACAGATGATAGGCAATGATACCAACAGAGCCTTACTTGAATTTATTTAGCACAGTAGTAGTTTATTAGGGAATGGCTTTTAGGCTTCCAAATTCTCAAAAGTGTTTTTGTATTTATTTTGTAGTGTTTGGATAAAGACAGAAGTAGTTTTTTGGGAGAAGCACTTATATTGATTTTGTTTTTTAAGAAAGTGCTGCTCTCAGATGATTTTGTCAGAAGGTACTTGAACAAAAAGCACTTTATTGTTGCTTTCTGAATTTGCTTTTGATTATTCTCATATTCATTTGATAAATTTCAGACTGGTGGGAGGAGTCGAAGAAGTACAGATGGTAGTCAAACACTGCTATCTGAGTCACGTCATTGGCGAGATGTTTTCTGGTTAGGAATATTTGTAATTCATTTGATTGGTTTAGGATTTCTTCTCGGGGTTCTTGGGCTCAATAGGTTTAAGAAAACAGATAGGTTTAATATCGGCAGATATACAAATCAAGAATTGGAGACTAAAGGCGAATTGACAGAGGACTACTGGCCAATATATGCTGTTGCTGGTGGCGTTGGTGCTCTCCTCGGATGGATGTGGTTGCTGCTGCTTGGTTCTCAGGCAAACCAAATGTTGAAGATTTCAGTGCACATTTTGACTACTTACCTTGCTGTGATCAGTGTTTTGTGTTTCTGGTGCGATCAATTCTTCTGGGGTGTTGCGTTTGCAATTGCTGCTGCATTACAGTTCTTGTATGTTATATCAGTTATAGACAGGTATGAGCTCGAAAACCCTTATATTTCTTGAGTTGAACTTATCTTAAAAGTCTTTGGTGTTTTCTAAAAGTGAAAGATGTTTTATCTACTGCCATGGGATATACTAAGGCGTTGACATAAATTTGCTTGATCAATTTATTATTATATTGTTCATTCATCATTGAAATTTTGACAGTTTACAACATTGTATATTTGTCATTAACATGCCGATCGTTGAATTATTACAATAACATAGAAATTTAGATGATGATTGAAGATGCTATTTTCTTCTCGTTACCTTAATGTATGGAGATTTCATTCTATCGGTTGTATCCAACTGTGGTTTTCTTTAATAGCATTATCATTAGTAGTCTTGCCTTGAAGATGCACCTTGTTGGTCAATTCTAGCTGGTAATTTATTGTGCATGCATAATCAATATGTTTTCTAATGTATATTTTTAATACAGTAAGAAGTGGATATATCAGGATTGGAATTACCAATCTCCTCTGAAGTCTTCTCTGACTACATATTATTCTTCCATAGACTTTCATTTACCATGCTAGTGCTGCAAAAAGCAGTGAAGATGGTGTGGAGTCTTCCTGAAGTTATGAGAGTTGCGTACGTGTTCATGGCAGTCATGCTTTTGTGGATGGGGATTTGGTCCTTTGGGACAGCTGGTGTCGTTGCTTCAAACATGGGTGATGGTGAACGCTGGTGGCTTCTTTTGGTGAGCTGGCAAGTTTTGCTCTTTGTTGCATCTGTTTTTAAGATGTGCATTATAACGAGTATTGACGGTAATTATGCTACTATCTGTATTGCAGGTTCTCTCTGTAAGCTTATTTTGGACTGGCGCTGTCCTCTGTAACACAGTGCATGTGATAGTGTCTGGGATGGTGTTTCTTGTACTTATTCATGATGGCCGAGATTCAGTATCAATGCCTCACAACCCATTGATGAAGTCTCTGCGGTATGCTGTAACAACATCTTTGGGCAGCATTTGCTATGGATCACTCTTCACAGCTGCTATTCGGACTTTGAGGTGGGAGGTAAGAGCACTGATGTTCACTTTTCTATGATTGGTTCATCAATCTTAATTCCAAGGTTGCATGTTTCTTTTTCATTGTTTTTATTTAATCTTTTCATTGTTTTAACTTTAATTTTCAAAATTTTATCTTAGATCAGGGGGATCCGTTCAAAGATTGGCAACAACGAGTGTTTGCTTTGCTGTGTTGATTTTCTTTTTCATCTTGTGGAAACTCTTGTTAGGTTTTTTAACAAGTATGCATATGTCCAGGTATTTATTTATTTTTTAAAATCTGTTTCAGTAATCTCTCTTTTATGTGACTTTTCAATAATAAACTGTTCCTAGACTTTAATTGGAAATTTGTCTATTATGATCACGTATTTGCGAATGGTTGAAGATTTACAATATCAGGGACTTGAAACTCTCATATTTAATTTATTGCTTCGATTTTAAATGTTTTAAGCTATCATCTTCGCATTGACTCGTTGGGTGGTAATGCAGTACTTATTGTTGGTCTGTGATGGACTAACTTAATATTTTTATGCTTCTCTACTTTTAACATATTTCCAGTTTTTTGGGTTGTCTTCCTTATTTAAGCGACTGGCGCTTACTTTGGATGAAAATTTGTAGCTCACACTGCTGCTCAATTATTTTCTTTAAGTTGCATTTTCTTATTTTGCATTCACATTCACCTAAAATATTATGCATCAAATATAGCATTAGTTATACCATATTAATATTTCATTTCATATATGTTTTAATTTCACAAGTTTTCTTGTGGTTTTATATTTTGTCATTGTTCCCGTTGGGTTTTTCAAACATTTCTGTTAATGCATCGCTCGAGTTTAACCAAAATAACACTGAAATTATATTTAACAAGAGCATTTTTTCTGTGATCAAATTGAAACGTATCATACTAGTTTTAATTAATAGGATTGGCATCAGCTTTCCATGTATCCATTAGTATTGAATTTTACAATTTTGTTCTGCAGTGTTCAGTAGGGGCTAGTTCATTGAGTTCTAGGGCCTATTGTTTAGTTTACTTGATGGGTAGTTTATCTGCATTCACTGAAATTAATAAGATATATTTTTTTTTTGCATCTCCACAATTTTATCTATGTAACAACTGCTACTTCAAATCTCCCATTAAAAGCACTCATCTCTTTCTACATCTTCTTGTGAAATGTCAATTTTTTTTCTTAATTTTCTGGTGTGTTGATGCTTTTATGAAAGCGGACACATCCTCTTTATCCATAAATTTTTTCTGGTGAGATACTCTCTTCCAATTCTGCTAGAGGGTGATGTATGATTTATCTTTCAATGAAATAACTTTTTGAAGTTTATAGTATTTGATTTTGTGCTTGAAGTTGTTGAGGGTGAATGTATGATGTATCTTTTAATGAATAACAACTCTTTAAAGTTGTTGTGGTAGTTGATTTTGTGCTTGAAGTTTGTTGACAGTAGCTCATGCAGCAACAGTAAATGTCAACTTCAATAAAATTTTAACAGTGGCATGGTTTTCAACTTCTATTACCTGCAGATGGCTGTCTATGGCAAAGGTTTTAACCGGTCAGCAAGGGATGCCTGGGAGTTATTTCAATCAACTGGGGTTGAAGCACTTGTTGCCTATGATTGTTCAGGTGCTGTTCTACTGATGGGCACTATTGTGGGTGGGCTTATCGCTGGAACTTGTGCAGGTGCTTGGACATATACTAAATGGCACGATAGAGTGGTTATGGTGGGTTCCACAGCAATACTGATGGGAATGGTCTTAGTGAGTTTCCTACTTACCACTCGAGAAAATTATATTTTACATTGAGTTTTTCTTAAGGTTAGGCTAAAACATAAATGGAACAGGTGGAAACAATTTTCTAGCTTTTCGTTGGTGACGTTTCCGGTAGAAATTTGACAAATTTGATGAAACTTTTTTGTGGATTTCTGATAAATTTATGAAACCAGTGGTCTGTGTGCTTTTCATCTAAACTTCAAATGATGTCAATGAGACTTAACTTTTCATTAATAAAAACTAAGGCTCTTATTGAGTTACAGCGTAACAACAGAATGGCAGACATGTTGACATCAATTCTTTATCTGATACATAGCTATAATTGCTTCAGGTGGGATTGGCAATGGTTGTAGTAGAAAGTGCCGTTACTTCCATATATATCTGTTATGCAGAAGATCCTTTGTTGATTCACAGATGGGATGCTGAATTCTTTAATCAGATGTCTGAGACACTGCACCAACGTCTTCAATATAGGAGTGCACGAGCTAGGGAAGTATTGACCAACAATCGGTTTGATTCCCATACACAAGAATCACTTTCTGTTTAAGTTGTTGAAAATGGTTGCAAATTTATACAGTGTAATTCCTTGTGCTGAAATTATTCATCCAAATTTATGAAATCTTTTGTGTTTGGTTTGGAGTTTGTATGGGTGTCTTAATGTTTTTACATAAAACAATATTTTTAGACAAAAATATAGTGGTCATTTGTCACTTATATGGCACTGGAGGGAAAAAGGGCAAAAGAGGTTGGTGCAAATAGGCATATATCCCGCGACATAAGGATAGAAGTATTTTATAAACCTGTTTTGGATATATTCTTAGGTGTATGCACATTGAGTTTTCAAAGTTTTATGTTAGAGGTTTCATCTTTTGTATTGGAAGTTTCAAGTCTGGAACCTTATGGATTTTGTAGTGGCCAATCACCCCTTATTGAGTGTATCATTACAATTTTTTTTTTAATTTAAAGGTTACAAATCACATATAAAGATTCACAAAAAAAAAAAAAAATGTTGTATCCATATCCAGATACGTCAACTATTTGACTCCTTTTCAGTTGCTTTTCTTTTTCAAAGGTAAAGGATTCGGAATTACAAATTTCCTAATTTAGGATGGGGATTAGTCTTATTTAGGTGAGATAGGGCCGTGGTGCGCCTTAATTGAAAATATATATTATCATGTATTGTTTTTGTAACTTTAATTTCTTTTTGTTCCCCCAACATACTTCTTCTGAAAGGTGTGTAGTGTAAGGAAAATGCCAAACATTTACTTATAATTTCCTTTGCAATTTTTTTGTACATATTTTATCTTTAGGATTAGGGGACTGGGAAGTTGCTTTTTCCTATCCAATTAGCAACAGGACCCGCTACTCCCTATTACTATTTTTATTTACCGTTTAAACTAATTTTTGGATAATAAAAGTTAATTATTTTTTTATGACATGTCATAAAAGTTATTATTAAAATAAAAACTCACAATCAAATAATACATTGACACTTCATATTTAAATTGAAATTACTTATACAAATAAATTCACAAAAAAAAAAGAGAGAGAGAAAAAGCAAATCCAAAGTATGATAGGAAATAGTTAATATCAAAAAAAAAATTGAATGAATTTGATATGCAAGTCTAACTAATTGATAGGAAATAGTTAATATCAAATGAGTGCACAAAGTTGCCGAGTGGTAGGATCACTATCCTCACAATGGTTCCAGTCCACACAAATGCCAAAATTCCTTTCTTAATTATAGATAATTGTGTGAGGGCAGTTTTCTCCCTTGTAAAATATAAGTGGAGTAGGCTGTAGGCATCCCTTGAATATTTGAGAAGGTTAAAAATCGAAGCAGTACTTCAAAGGATTAATATAAATTAGTCCCAGTAACAATTTAATATTAATTTTAGAGGATTAATATAGAGTAATTCCAGTAACGGTCTGATTGTAAATATAAGTTATAGTCTGATGTCATATCAATAATATTCATTGTATTCCTTAAAATATCTTTGTAGTTTAAAAAAAAAAGAGAGTACAAAGTGTTTTGATCCCTTTTTTCCCCATCCTTTTCTTTCTTTCGAGTTTTGACATAATTGTCGAGGACTTCTCTTCAAATCTTGAACCATAGGTTCATGAATATGGAATTATAGTCCTAAAGGTTTTTGGAAATGCATTATTTTTCACTTCACAATTGTCGGTAATAAGGAGATGCATCATGTGTGTTACTAAAGTTGACTGAATTTCAAGAGGGTTGAAAAACTCAACAAGTTTGCTTAACAGCTTGGCCAAACTTCAATTCCACATCCTTTATATATATATATATATATATATATAATTATTCAAACATCTAAAATAAGAGAATTCTTGATGTACGAGATGGGAACTCTAATTGAATATTTGAAATTTCGTTTTAAAATTTAGATGGAAATAGGAAATTTCATCAAGTAAACACTAGCCTTCCTTTTTTATTATTACTAAAACTTAGTAACCGGAGATGTAAAGCACATATATGATCAACTAAGCTACCGAAAGTGAAAAAAATTTTTGCTGCTAAGTATATCGTTATATACTTATAATAGGTAAGCGAATGTGCAGACAGTATATATATATATATATATATTATGTCGGAAGAGAGCACTTGATAATAAGTGAATGGGTACATAGCACATTGTGTCGGCTTCCGTATATGATACACATGACACGTCATTGAAGTGCTATTAAATAGAGACGAGAGGCTCTCAAAAAAAAAAAAAAAAAAATTGTGACGTGAGGGACCGAAAATTGCAAACTACGACTACTCGGGGCTACTTATAAATTTTAATATTTGAACAACTTGTAAGAACAAAGACTATTTATTTCGACAAATCAAATATTGGATTCTTCTTTTGTTTCTGTAATTTTCCTGCCCATCTGAAATTACCAAGAGTAGGGCATTTAGATTTAGACATAAATGCCTCTGCCAACCGGGGATACTTTTCTGTCACCATCTAAGTTATTGCGGTCTTTGAGAAATGCCCAGTTGAGTCATCGTTTTACTTGGGGGAAATTTACAGATTTGCTGCTATCAGCAACCAGTTTCAAAAAGTCCAATCTTCTTTCTCTCTTTCTTTTTTTTTTTTTTTAAATCTAACAATAGTGCATTGCAAAATTTCGGAAGCCCCACGTTTGAAATTTTGAATGTCTCAAGTTATTGGATCCGATTATATTAGAGTTACTCGATCGTAAAATATTATTTTATAATTATACGATTAAAATTATAATATTTTTTTTATTATTTATTATTTTTCTTGTGTAATTATTATTATGATTCATTATTATTCTATTTTAAAGAAGTAACTTTAAGATAATTATGACCAAAATCATATACTTATAATTACTTTTTTTTTTTTTTTTACCGTCATCTCAAAATTTAAAATTTCTTATCCATAAATCCAATGACTTACATATTATATATAACATCGGCTCTAACATGGAATCTAGCACAAAGTTGTGAGGCCTCATCTTACATCGAGATCGAATCTGACACATAACCAAACATTAAATATCAAATAAAAAAATGGGTCCCCTGAATTATTACATGCATGTATGATATAGATATACGGATAAATGCTGTATCTCAGTTCATTCATTAAAAAAAGAAAAATGAAAAATCGGTTGTTACGATTATAAATGTAACATTGCCAGAAATTGCAGGGGAACAGGATACACGTACAAAATAATAAAGCATAAGAAAGAAATAGCTTAGTCTAAGATGTTTTGGTTTAGTGGTGGGGGCACAATTCAGCTCAACTTCAATTACTAAACGGTAGATATTAATTTTATCAATTGAGGAATTTATTACTTGAATGACACGTAAAAGTTATGACTCAAATTTATAACGATTGGTATATTTAATATTATTATTTTTAAAAAATATAAGTAGGAGTAGAATTTTGAGTCGGTCTTAATAAACCTGTATGCTATAAATTTTATGTTGTAATATTTATTGAGAATGGACATTATCCAGTTCGATTTAATTTTGTATAAAAATCAAACCAACAGAACTCCCGAGTCAAGAATTTATCAGCCAAATACTAGCCCAACTTAGAAATCGAACTTACAAATATACGTATTTTAATTATCAATAGTCCGATAGTCTAAACAAAAAAAAATTTAAAAACGGGCCATTCTAAATAAGACAAATGAAATCATCACAGATGGTGGAAAGACAAACAAAATTCCAATCTCATATAAACACCAGAGGCAGAACTATTCAAAATCTGACACGTCATAAAAACAAACGAACAGCATACATTCAATTTCCGTATAAATAAGATGCGTGCGTGATAAAATTTTTCTCTTTGGTGTTTCTTGGGCTTGGCGGGTACATCATATATTAAATAATAAAAATAATTGAATATAAGATAATTAATGCAAGGGTGTTTCAATTGATTATAATTTATAATTTATGTAAAATTTAATGAATCTCTAAATTGTTATAATTTTTTACATTATTTTTTATGAATTATAAATTACATTAATGGAAACCTAGTTAATGCAAATACTTTTTAAACAATTTTATATTAACCAAAAAAACAGGGATTCTGATGTCTTCTGCAGCTTGCTTGCCTTGGCTTCTGGGGTCTGGAGTCTGGGATACGAGCTACCCTATCCTTAGCTTCCTTTCAGAAACAAGAGGTTCCTTTCAAGCAAAGACATATTTAATTTTTGGTGTTAAATGTTTTCCTTTTCTATTAATAATATTCATTGATTATTATAAATGTGGGTTCCAATAATTCATTTCAACGACATCGCATCACCATCACATCATCTTCATCATCATCATCTTGCGAGGGGAACACAGTTTCCCATGGCGTGTACAGTGGTGAAAGAGAAAGGGGCATCAAATCAAAGCTTTGTGCCTAAAAACGCTGTTGTTATTACTAACATAGCTTATAGGCAGAGTGACTGTGACTGTGAGAGAGATCCCACGTAAAAGAAAGAAACAAAGCCTGTATTTATTTATCGGATCTGTGAATTAAAACAATTGATAGCGTTTATTTTATAAAATAACAGTAGAAATTAGAAATTAGAATTAAAATCGTGAGATCCTTCCTAATTTGACAATGAGGAATGAATGATAGAAATCTCATTTTTATGGAAGAGTTGGGAATAGGTTTTTTATTCCCTAAATTTTTAATTCTATCCTATTTATATTTTAATATTTTCAAATTATTTTTATTAAAAATTTTATATTTTTACATTTTAGTCCTTACAGAATTATGAAAATAACTTAAAATTTTATATTCTTCGCAAATACATTCTCGGATGATAATAATAATAAAAATTTATTAATTTTATTATTTTAATTGTACTATTACCATCATTAATGTCATTATTATTATTTTAATATTATTTTATTAAAATTTATTTATTATTTATTATTATTAAATTGCAAGTATTATTGTTGTTATTATTATTAAATTATATTAACTTTATTATTTTATTTATTATTAATTATTGTTATTGTTATTTTTATTAATATTATCATTATTAACATTTATTATTATAATTAATTTTAATATTCTATTTATTATTATTATTGTTAAATTTATTAATTTTATTTTTAATTAATATCATTTTTATAATAATAATAATCACAAATAATATTAAAATAATATTAATGTCAGGATTATTATTTTATTTATTATTATTATTATTTAAATATCATTATTATTATAAACTAAGGGTATTTTAGTAACTTAAAATAATTCAGCTTATTTCGATTCCGATTTCAAGATAAAGTAAACACATCAATGAAATTTCAGTCAATTCCGATTTCAATTCCTACCGCTCAAATAAACAACTTATTCTGATTCTTATTTTTCAATCCCATTTCCATTCTATCTCATTCTTATTCCAGTTAATTTTAATTTCAGCCCGACAAGTCAACACAATAAAAGTATATCCTTATCATCGAACTCAAAAAAAACTCGTATGAACGAGATGAGAAGAAAGAAACTTTTGATTGAATGAATTGAGATGATGAGATATGGAAGATAATCACGCACAACTCATCGAAGTTCAAAACTTACGGTGACTGAAAATATTGGAGAGCGCCGGTTTGGGGAACGTCCTCGATATTCACACACACGTCGGTAAAGAGCGTGGCCAAACTAATTACGGAAAATAAAAATTGGCTCATTTTTGTCTTTCAACTTTTTTTTTTTTTTTTATTGTTTTTGTTCATGATCCATGCAAATATTTAATGATAGTACTAGTTTCATTACGTTTATGATATAACTAAAATGAATTTGAAGGACTAACTGAAATAAATGCATAAAAATGGATAAGTAAACGGCTAAACTTATTTAGAGTGAGAGAAACATTCATTCTCTTTTGTTACGTGATGTATTTAGAGTCAGGCTGACTTAAGTATTGTAGTGTTTTTATAAATACACTCGATTTCACTTTAAATAATAGGTTTGGAGATAGTTTCATTTCATCGATCCGAATCATGAATAAAAGAAAATATAAGAGACCTTCAATAATAAACACGTGTTCACAAAATAAGAAAATAATAACATTATTGATTTCACTGCAGAAAAATTGAATACATTTGTGTTTCGATCATGTACAATGTCCCTCGTTTCTCGCTCCAAAATTTCAATTGCATTTGCACTCGGTAAGTTTTTTTATTGACCTCCAAATTTTTGTAGGTAACTAAGCTAAGCAAAGAGAGTGAAATGAACGCTCTGAAAAAGGAGATTGAGCAGAAAATAGAATTGTGTGGGTAGGGGAGTAGTATTGGGAAGCTAAAATCCCAAGTCAGAACGCAATAATAAAAAGGCTGGTGGTTTTTATATCAAAATAATGCACAAATAAAGTAGCCGTACTGATCCGCTCTCTTCTTCAATAAAGATACTCGAAGATTTTCTCTACTGACGTCCGTTTTTCTCCCTTTCCTTCTTCTTCTTCTTCTTCTTCTTCTTCTCTAACATAAAATCATTCTCATCAACTTCATTTATTCACGTGCTCTTACAGATAAACACAACAACACAGCAAAGACAAGAAAGCAACACTGAAAGTTCAAAGAGTTTAGTCATGCAAAGCTTCAAGCCACCTCATACTAACCCTGATATATTTTGCCATTCTTCTCTCTTCCTACGGTATGAATATATATATATATATATAACTCATTCTTTCTTCCTTTCATTTTTTGTTTTCTTTTGTTGTTGAAGTTTTTGTTTAGTGCATGGCTTTGAAGATAAGGTGGCAATGAGTTGTCTGTGTTTTAAGCTTTCTATTTTGTGTCTCATTTTGTTGGGTGAAAAAGCAGTGGAATAGATGAAAGCAGCCGTAACCAGACCCGTTTTGCGGATCTTGGAGAGCTTGAACAACAACCTTTCCACAACCATATTGATTTAAGCCCAAGTATGCTTTCTTATTACTCTCTTTTGCTCTCCCGACCTATATATATGTCTTGAACAGTTTGAGTTCGTTTAACTTTTTATTTATTTTTTCATTTTATGTTCCTTGTAGGTTCTATGTTCAGTTTAAAATCCAATAATATCACTGTTGCTTCGAATAACTTGCACTACAATACCTTGAGCTCGGTACTCATCTTTACCCACCTAACATAATATATTTATGCATATACATGATGGGGTTTCATTTTCATGTTGGTTTCTTTTTGTTTTTGATTGAATGATGCTTCATGGTGTTTTTATTTGTTGCATAGAGCATTGGTTGTGCTACAGAGATAGTGGCTACTACTGGGGCTGCTGCTGGGGGGTGTTTGGATACAGGGCAATTCATGTTCCAGAAGGGGACAACGATTGGTTCCTCGTTGGGAAGCGGGCATATTGAGAACTGGGGTGAGTCAGCTATGGCTGATAACAGCCAGCAGACTGACACTTCTACAGATGTTGACAATGATGACAAAAACCAGGTGAGCTTTGTCTCTTTCTTGATTTTATTCTTTGCATAGATGACTATATGTTTTTTTGTTTTCTGTAAATCATCTGTTTTCTTTTATCTGTACTTACTGTGAAATGGGAATCTTTGGGCTTAGCCTTGATGGTGGGTAATCTTGGTAATTGAGAACCTACAGTGAATTTGGATTGCAGTACCTACAAACTTTTTGTAGATGTTGTTAAGTAATCTGATTTTTGTTGTTGATGATGGTTATGACGTTAGAAAAATTTATCACTATGGGGGCACAATCTGATTTGGGGTATCAGTTCTTTATTATATGCTGCATAAACCCCCTATTTATTTTGCTAAAGTAATCTTCAAACTTATGCTGATGGGACTGATAAGAAAATTTAGCTGACATATCATATTATTAATAGTTAATCCCCATTGAATTAGCTGATGGGATTGAAAGCATATGAAACTTGGCCAGCCAGAGTTACATACTAAATGATTTATCTGTGCCTAGGCTGTTATGCAAATATTGTGTTTGTATTACCCTGATTTTGTGGGATTCAAATTTATTTTGGTTTTTGGATGCTGTCGTAGGTTAATGGAGTCCGACGCGGAGCACCCATAGTCATGGATTCCATGGAGCAGTCCAAAATAAAAACTGGTCACCAAAAGGTTGTTGACAATGTGCATCTTTAGTAGGTGTGGTTAAAAGATCTTTCTTAGATTTGAAGGCTAATTCTAAGGTGTTGTGCCACATACAATTCTGCAGGCACTTCGCAGGCTGGCTCAGAATCGAGAAGCTGCAAGAAAGAGTCGACTGAGGAAGAAAGTAATGTTGTTTCTGTTAGTTATAATCTCCTCACATGAATTAATGTGATGATTTCAGTAATTTTTCAAATTTATATATTTTTCTTTTCTAGAAGCTTTTTGTTTTCAACAAAGTGTTATTGTCACAGTATGGTCATACATATCTGAGTAGGTTTGAATAACTTTGCTGTTCCAAATGCTTAAAAAAAAAAAATTTGCTGTTATAACAGTTAATGATTATTCTACTGTTGATAATTTTGAAATATATGCGGTTTTTACCTTTACCAGACTTGCTGTTGGCTGTTTGTTTGCAACTCTGTAGCTTTTAAAGTACCACGATCATGACTTCATGTCTTAGGTAGTTCATGTGACATTAAATTGTGAATGTTATTTTCTAACAAAAAGAACTGCTTGCTCTCTGCTAAGTTCTTTTCTGATTTAGAACTTTCATATTAGTTTTAAGGCTTACATCCCTCCTGGTTGTTCTTTGCACATCCTCATCATCGATACTTTGGGTTTATCTATAGGTTCCTAGTTATGAATCTGAATTGGCATTAGTATCTTCCTCCTAGAATTTTTGGATGGAGATGTTTTAAGTTAACAAATGAAGCATACTTGGATCATTTATAGGGTTTGGTTTTGGATAGGCATATGTCCAGCAACTCGAGAATAGTCGTCTCCGGCTTGCACAACTAGAGCAGGAGCTTCAAAGAGCACGCCAGCAGGTACATGAATTATTGTTGATTTAAGGCCACAGCTTTGGTGCAGCCAAACTCTTTCTTATCCCTTGTTTTATGTTTGATGAATGTAGGGTATTTTTATTGCAAGTGGAGTTTCAGGGGATACAGGTCATTCAGTGACTGGAAACGGTAAGGAATTTCAAGCTGTTGTTGAAAAATATTTGTTCCTACAACCAAATAGCTAACCACTGAATGTTTGGAATATTCAATGTTGCCAGAGATTGGACAAATAGTAGTAGTTGTTTTGATCAAACATTTATGCTCAAACTGTTTATTGCAGTATTAATTGAGTGGAGGCCAATGTGATAGTTTGAACATTCTGTTTACTATGTCTTGGTCCCAGAACAAAAATGTATAATATTGAGATATGCAAACATTTATCTGACAATTAGCAACCTCTTGGCTTGACACTTTCAGGGAGGGTGTAAAGTTGATGGTCTGAAATTTTCACTTCCTATAATAAAGTTAGCTTTCTAAATTAGGAATGGTGTTTATAATCAAAATCTTAATCTCAAAGAGTGTGATATAGGATATGTGATTTAGATTGGTATGCTAGAGCAGTCAAATTCATCTTGCTTGAAGGACAAATAGATCTTACTTTAGATTTTGTACAAGCAAGGATCAACTATTGCTGTACAACCTTAATCATGTCTGGTTTAAGTGCTATGCGTGGGGAAAATATCTGATATTTGGACAATGACCTGTTGAAGAAGATAGACTACAGGAAGATCTTTGCTTCAGATACTTTTGACAGTGACTGCAATTGAATCACCGAAGGCTGTTTCCTTAGGTGGCGTCAATGTCTGATGGTGTATAAGTATGTAGCTTAACCTCTTGGAATGGGCAAAAAAATGGCTGATTAAACATGGTAACCTCTTGCGGGTGTGTTTGTTTTATCATTGTGAATTGTAGAATGGCTTGGTTGTTTGCTGTAACGTGTAAGCCTATGGATGTCATTTTGGGATTACTTCAATGTTTGGTGTGATCTGTGGTCAGCTTTTGCTGCCTTTTAGGGAGGCTGTATAGAAAGACGCCTGACAGTAACTTGTTAATCATTATATATAAAACTTCTAGAGAATATTTCCTTTCTAAAATGAATGTCCTTGTCTGGTCATTGACCTTAATGTACTTGTCTTGTCATTGACCTTACTTTCAGCGGCATTGGCATTTGATTTGGACTATGTACGCTGGCTTGATGAACATCAAAGGCTGATCAATGACCTAAGATCAGCTGTAAACTCTAGTATGGGTGATAATGAATTACGCCATCTTGTTGATGGTGTGATGGCACATTACGAAGAAGTATTTCAGCTAAAAGGCATTGGCACAAAGGCTGATGTCTTTCACATGCTTTCTGGCATGTGGAAAACACCTGTTGAGAGGTGTTTCATGTGGTTGGGCGGATTTCGTTCATCTGAACTTCTTAAGGTGATTTAACTATTTAATATTTGAGCTTTAACTGCCTTTTTATTTTTATCATTGGCTAGGAATTAGTGGAACTGGTTGATCATCTCTTCACATTTGGGATTTCAGGTAATTGGGAACCACCTGGAACCTTTGACAGGTCAGCAGTTGATGGGCATTTGTAACCTACAACAATCATCTCAACAGGCTGAAGATGCCTTATCCCAAGGAATGGAAGCTTTACAACAATCTCTTGTAGACACACTTTCAACTTCTTCTCTTGGCCCTACTGGTTCTGGGAATGTTGCCGACTACATGGGCCAAATGGCAATTGCAATGAGCAAGCTTGCCACAATAGAAAATTTTATCCACCAGGTAAACTCAACCCCTCACTTCTTGTGGAAGCATTATTGTTATTTTTTTATTTTTTAAACGTAGCTAGAGGTTTCTTTTTCAGGCTGACCTTTTGAGGCAGCAAACACTTCAACAAATGCATAGAATTTTAACCACTCGTCAAGCTGCCCGCGCCCTTCTAGTCATAAATGACTACACTTCACGCCTTCGAGCACTCAGCTCTCTGTGGTTGGCCCGTCCTAGAGAGTAGAGACTGACAATATCACTTTCCCTGGAATTCATCGGTGCTTTTAACAGAAAAGTTCTGCCATTTCACCTAAATTTGGGATCCATTGAAAATGTTGGGACCATAAGATGGTGAGGTGTCATGGTAGTCACTCTTGGATAGTCCAGATATTGTTGTACTTTTGTATTTATCAACAGTCGTAGGTAGGATGCTGCGTTTTACCAGATGCCAGTGTTAAGAAGTACCTGTATGCATCTTCTGTGTGGATACGGGGGTAGTTCTGTAATATGTAATCTTAATTGTCAAATCGATGGTAAAATTATCAGATAGTGCTGATGCTTGGAAGGGTTCAATACTAACAGGTACTTCACTCATCTTACAAGTATGAGATTGTATAATGCACAAGCATATTTTCGATTGCAATATTAATAGTTGTTAGAGTACATCATTGTTGATTATCTTAGGGTGATTGATATTTCTATTCATATACAATTAAACTACTTCTGAAGCTATGATTATGAAAATTTAACTCATCTCTGCCTGCGAGCATTCCATTTTAAATCAATGTTAAGGTTGCCGATGTTCATGTCTGGCTCCGCACTTGCCGGAATGCTTTCATCCTCTCATTTCTGGTTCTTGCTGCAAATTATCAAAGGATTGTTAAGCATAGATAACTACTAGATTAACTAAATGAATATAAACCATCTGATGAAGAAAGTACTTACCAGGCTTATTATGTCTTCTTGAATTTACAATATGAGGGATGAACACTCCAGTTCCATTGCCATTTCTCCACAAATTCACAAGCCATTTTGGTGCTGTATTAGCTTTATTCTCACTTTCCCACCAATTGAAATAGCTTCCAGGTTGCAATGCAGATGAGAAACTTGTTAAACCATGCGAGGCGCTGCGTCTGCCAGCACTAATGGAGCTTGTGTGTTTCCTTTGAAGAAAATGATCTTCATCTTCATCTTCATCTGCTGTCAATAGCAGAATTTGCCTTCTGAGCTCTGCATAAAAGACATCATCTTCGTTATAATCTCCATATTCTTCATTGGAGTCTCTGTTGAGCTTCATGTTCGAGTTCAAAAATACAATCAAAAGTCCAATATCTTAGAAATGGAAACTTGGGGGGTATGTGTGTCTGATCATGAAATTTTCTTTGAAGTTATATAAGGGAATCAAAGGAAACAAAGTTCCTTGTTTGTGGTCAAAATTCTTGATCCAAGAAAACAGGTTTGGTGAAATGTCTCCAAATGGATTTAGTACAGGAAATGTCTCTAATTTTGTACGTTAGTTCATATCACTTTCTTAATTGCGTAATTAATATGAAATTGCTAAGACCGCTTTATTAATCCAAGTGCTGCGAATTTAACTACTTAATTGGATTCCGGCCGCCATTCTTAGAGACTTGGCAAATAATCAATGGCTTTAAGTTCAAGGATAAATGAACTAAAAGTATTAAGTAAATGGATATATATAATGTCAAATTAGAGTATCAGCGAGAAAGTTGCTTGACCATCATGACAGAGTGCTTTTCAGCCGAGCGATTAGACCTAACAAAGCATTGTGATGTTTCAATTTTCTTCTTAATCCTGTGTGTTTATGATGAATTTCGCTATCAGTTTTTTTAAGTTGTAATAATTTATCTTACAATTTATGATTTCATTTTAGGACAAGATAGCTTTTACAAGAAGTCAACATGTGGAGACTTGGATTAATTTTAGAGTAACACATGTTTTATAACTCAAATGACAATTGACGCATCATTTGTTCGTTAGTGTTATAGAATTATCGTAATAATGATGCTATAAAAAATCAACTATTACATAAAAATATAACGATCATTTATTAGATTATTTATGATATTGATATAAACTTTATAAACCTATTTTGAGCTATGTTTGAATTTAAAAATCTTAAGTGGTGTTGATACAAGACATCATCACACTATCATTTAGTTACGTTCCACCATTTATATAACACGTTATGCGTAATGGAATGTAATTGAGACCTTGTTTAGTGTCGAGGTTGTGTAGTTTAAAAGCTACAACTGTTATAAAATATATATATATATATAACTATGAAATAAAAGTTGATAATGAATAGTAAATATAATTTTTAAATAATAATTTTGACAAATAATAATAAATTATAATTATGAAATAAAAGTTACCGGCCAGACCCAATTCAGAAAAAGAGAAGATGTATCGAGACAACACTTCAATTTAAGTCAGAAGCCAAATGTAAAAAGTTATCCAAAGCGTAAGAGAGAAGGCAGCCACGGCATAAGTCCATAGAAAAATGACAGAACATTCACTCTCGCTAGTCTCAAATAACTGGATGATTGTACCTGCCAAAATTCATCAAAAAAGTAACAATGAAACACTTAATTGATTCTCAAAATAAAATCTAAAAATTTAAGACAGTAAGTAGGTCAGTTGATCAATTAAGTTCTGCAATGGCCAAACCAGTAGTCATCATACCTACAGCCAGTGCAGGTGGGACTGCATACTGAAGCAAAAGAATAAATTGGTATAACGAGTCTGATCCAATCAAGCCAAACCGGAATGCTGCTTTAACAATCCCAATTCCCAGTAGAGGTAATACTATATACCGTATTGCTATAATTCCTATAATGAGTGAAACACCTACTCCTGATCTTTTTAAACCTGAAACAACAACTCAAATAATCATCAGGGATCCTAAAATGATTAGGCCAACTTAACATAAGTATGATTATCAAAGTACCTGAAAGAAGATTTGCTCCAATTACCAGTGTCATTGCTGGGATTGCTGCCTCCCTGCAGGTCAGATACATTTTCAGAATCAAAGTCTAATAAAATTAAAGCTCATTAGCATCTGCGTAAGTATGATTCTTACCCCACCAACGCTGCAGAACTATCGAGTACTCGAAGAGGAGCACTATCACCAATCATTACTTTCCTAACCGGAGAGATTGTCCCAATGACAAAGCCAATAATCTTGAAAATACCAAAAGCACAAATCACTTGAGGTAGAATTTTTTTATTTTATTTTTTAAAAATTGACAACAAAATTCTGAGACAAAGATAGCACAAAATTACAATAAAAATTCAAATAAGCATAATACCGCTGCAATTGTAGATGGTGCAAAGACCATTTTCAGGTCTATCTTTGCTGTAACCATATTCATGCCTTGACGCATCTTAGCCAGAAATGGAACCTGCAAAAGGATTTATGAATTTATCTCATTGCAGTAACTGAAAGAAGGGAGCTGCGTATAGTTTGAAACGGAATTGAAACAAGCACATTAAACAAAAATCAAGTAAATGGATTTCCTGCTAATGTAGCATTTGGGGTAAAAGTATTAAGAGGGAAAATTTTTCTTTGTTACCCTGGATTTAGTGCTAGGCGTTTCAGCTTGAATTTGAGAGTCATCAGAGCTATGGCGATCACTTGAATGCAGAAGTGGCCTCCTGCTACTCTCTAAGAATATTGATGTTGAGGATTCTCCAGAAGATATTATGTTGATTTTTGAATCTTTATTTGTATTAGTATCTGAAACGCTTTTGTTCAAATATAGACTCATGACAAAATACACATAAGTCCATATATAAATTGCTCCCACCTGTGGCCAAAATACAAGTTAATAAGACAATGAAAAATGAATCCTCATGCAGTCATGTGTATGTGCAATAAGACATAAACAAAATAAATTTCATTCATACTGCCATAGAAAGTGAAGCATAGGCCTCTCCATAAGCGGAGCAGACCGATGTATCTCCAAACGGACTGTTCGACTCCTCGCATACAGCTGGAACAATAATGAGAAGCAAGTTTCCCATGTTCCCTACAAACATTCAGCAACTATATCAACAAACAATGTTGATTGCATTCGGGAAAAATAATAAGAACAAAAGATGCGATTTAACTATATACCAGCAGAGCAGCAACCAATGACAAGGCCTTGGAGATGCGGAGGAGTTCGAGTGATTTTAACTAGAATCCAAGCAAGTGCTGAGCCAATCAGGAATGACAGCAAAATATTCACCGGCATGAACCACCTACAGCAGCGTCAAGTAACAACCCATTGCCTAAGTTTTGGTAACAAATTAAGATCCAGCAGTAGCTATTGAATCATAAAGAACTCACAAGCTAATTAAACTCTGGTAAGTAATGGTTTCAGCGAGGTTGCTACCAATGAGCGCTGGATTGAACACATAGAATACAAGCTGATCAAGAAAGCAAAAAGTAGCAGTTTTGTAAGTCCTGTTTGAGTATGTGCCTAGCTTAGCAGCTAGTACACACTGACCATTTCAAAAGCTACGGTGTTGTTCAATTTTTGGAGTGAGCAGGATACGAATAACAGACTGATGATCATTAGGCCTTGGTTATGAAACAGGGAAAAGATAAACAAATTCATGTGAAACGAACATGTGCAGAGATGAGAGCTAAGATCCTGTTAATTACTTACGTTATTTAAACTATGTGTTGCACTGTGCCCCAAAAGATCTATCCGATCTATTGCGAGGACCAAGCCAAGAGCGGTAACCAATAGTACTTTCAGGATTGGCATTAATGCCACTATGAACAGATCCAGGACCGCCATTGCCAGTAAATTAATTTAAAATATTCTCGACACTCCTGTCAGACAAGAAGCTGTTATCACATATATGTACTTGTAACAAGCATGAAATCTAAATTTTTATAAAAAGATTACTCACGTTTTGCAACGAGAAAGCAATCTAAGAACTTTCAGAGATCCTTGTGAAATTGAACAAGAAAACTAAGAACTGGGTACGTCCAAGGACCAAGGGAGCGATGCGATGATGGTATCCGGAATTGGCCAGCACATTAAAAATCCTGGCCCACCCCATTTGCAAACAGATAGCTAGCCGTCATAGCACGTAATTCATGTGCTTAAAGTAGGCCATACCATGCATTTTTTTCTCCGAAATTGAAAGAAACAAAAATGATTAAAAAAAGAAAAACTCCTGGAGCCTGGAAAGGCCTCGACGTCTACTCTAGAAATCAAATTGTAGTTATCCGTAAGTGTTTGAGTTGCAGAGGGTTTTAATTATAATGTATCAAGCTGTCCACTGAAAATGATACGGACACGATGATAACACAATGGTCCCCAGCTGAGTTACTGTGTGGTTCTGCAGCCAAGAAAGAAAAGAAAGGAATATCAAGCAATTGGAATAATCAGTTTGACAAAAAAAAAAAAAAGGGAAAAATGAGAATGTTTACTAAAAAAGAAGCAGGCATATCATATGATTTTTTTGTTGGATTAAGAACGTTCAGCAATGGTTCCAAGTGACATTAATAAATTCTGGCTGCCAGGTTTGTCAAATCAAGAAACCACCTCTTTGTAAATTGAAATTTGATTTCTGGGAAATTATCAATTGTCACCTGAAGTTTGGCAAAAATTAAAATATACCCGGAATTTTTTAAAATTCTCAGATTTTCACAAAAAAGAAGTTTGTAAAGTGTATCATTTCATTTTCCATGTTGCAATTTGCAATTAAGGTGTTATAAATAAATCTTTTCGAGAATGTTTACGAAATGACGATTTTTTCCTTACGGTGTAATTTAACCTTATAATGTAGGACTTCTTTCAATATTAATTAGATGGGACAAACAATGTTTAATTAAATTTGGAAATATAATATATTATTTTAAAGTTCTCTATAAATGGAACAAAAATCATACTAACGTATATTCTAGATATTTCATCGTTTAGCAATTCAAAAATCAATTTGAAAATGATACGAATATGAATGAGAACACTATGGTCCCCGGCATACTGTCTGGTTCCACATCCAAGAAAGATAAGAATATTAAGCAACTGGAATACTCTGATTAGTTGAGATTCTGTCACAAAAGCTTTAATCGTTATTCCTACTTTTCAATCTCTCTATCTAAATTAGGTATGTACGTAACATAAGGATGGGGTAATTTGCAATCCAAACTATGCTATAAATACACTCTTTCAAATACCAAAATTGCGTCGGTTAAATATTTTTTATTGCATTTTTTTTCTCTTAACATTCATAAAATCATTTTTAATGCCACATTTTTTTTTATAAGAACTAATTTAGCTACTTCTCTATCTTCAGTGGAGATTAATATTTCTTCAAGCAACCAAAATTTCCAATTTTTTTAAAAACAACTCTGATGAAATTGACAGATTCATCCCCTTAGGCAAAGGAAATTGTCAACAATATTCTACTTGCTAAATGTACAAATTGACGTACATCCACTGTTAAAATGACATCTTTACCCTTAAAGAATTTTATGAAATGAACGATAATTTTTCTACTTCTTTCTTTATTTGTGTTGTAATAATATTAGTGGATTTGCCACCACTTTCGGAGTCCCTCATATTACATTCACGAGACTATTATTCCAAATTAAGCACCGGTACATAATACCTCTTTGTCCCGCATTCATTGAAAAAAGAAAAAATAAATAAACTTTCCCATTAGCAACTTAATAAACATAAGTGAAGCTAGGGTCTATGTACGTATGTATGTGTGTATGGTGTTGATCTGATTCAAAATTTTAAATTTTATTAAAATCTGAAAAAAATATTAAATCGAGTGATTCAATAATATAAGACCATCAAACTATTAAACCATATGATTTAATAATTTTTCTAAACTTTAAGGACAGGTTCGGTATTATATCTCAAGGTGTGTTTTTATTTTTATTCTCAAGAAAATAAATGTAGTATGTGTTTGTTAGCGTTCTACAAAATTATACTTATAAAATAAATAAAAGTAAAACGCCTCAGTCAAAGTAGTAATAAATTACCGAACGATTGATACAAGTTTCGGTTATTTTACAAAACAAACCGCAAAATAAACTTTATAACATATTGAAAATAAATAAGACAAAATCTCTCCTTTTTCACTTCACCTTCGTCCTTTCTTCTTTTCGTCATCTTCTTTCACCATTTCTTCTTGTTCTTCTTCTTCCTCCATTCTTCTCAGTTCGTACCATAAACTATTTTTTTTTTTCCGTCTTCTTAAATCACTTTAGATCTACCATTGATTTGTACATATTAATTTAATTATATAAGTAATTATTATAAAAAAAATCTAGCTACATGATACTGCAAACTCAATGGGTATTTGACTAAAGAAATTATTTGAAACAGATTATTGGGCTTCATTAGTTGTATCTAGAGATTTTTGCTCTGGGACAAATCTATGACAATTGCATAGTCAGAGCTTACGAGAATCTTGCAACCACCAGTCGCATAGGCCAATGGACCACTGCCCTTCAGGTAATTGGTTCACAAGTTTGGGGGTCTTTTGGATGCATTATTGTTGCTACTTGTTTTATGTTATTTTTTGAGTCATGGATCAAGTTCCTTTATGTATACAAAATTACAACATTTGTTTAGTCTCTGGTTCTGAGTTAATTTGCATGGAAACTTCAATTTTTGTTTAATTTAATTGGTTATACTTGACCAAATAATATTAGTTGTTTTTTTAATTTGAGTTAATGTTTATTGATGTTTCGCAAAGGTTGACCAACCAATTATTTTTGCCTTAATTAATCTTTTTGTCATTGTTTTTAGGTACCTGACCCAATCAATTACTTGTCTTTTTCTTAATTATTATTATTGTTAATTTTTTTTTTTGGTCATTGTTTTTAGACGTTGTTTGTTAAATGTCTGAAGTCTGAACTTTTATTATCTTTAGACTTTTTAAAAAATATGTTTGTTTATTTTTTGTTACCAAATGGTACAAAATTACAAATAAACGATGCTTTATACTCCAGCAGATCCAGCAGAAATCTGCTTAGTTTCAAGGACATTCGTCAAAATGGATATCACATTGAAACATCTAATAAAGGTAATTGTGAATTTCTTTGTATTACTTCAACTATTTTATGCCAGAAGCATGTACTAGAAAAATTACCTTCTCTTTCTTCTGGGTTGTATCATACAATTATAAGAACAATAGAAATAAACTTTGCAATAAACCAGAAGTTCTCTGATCCAAAGATTTTTAAACTTTGGCATGATAGACTTGGGCATCCTGGATCAATTATGATGCGTCGTATTATACAAAATTCACATGGACATCAATTAAAGAACCAGAAGATTCTTTTGCCTACCGAAAGTCCATGTGCTGCTTGTTCTCAAGGGAAATTAATAATTCTACCATCTCCGATGAAAGTAAGTTTTGAATATCCTAAATTTTTAGAGAGAATCCAAGGGGATATATGTGGCCCTATACATCCAAATTGTGGACCATTTCATTATTTCTTGGTCTTAATAGATGCATCAATTAGATGGTCACATGTCTCTTTACTTTCTAGTCGTGGTGTTGCATTTGCTAGATTTCTTGCTCAAATTATTAAATTAAAAGCACAATTTCCTGATTTTCCTATTAACAGAATTAGACTTGATACTTATTTGGTGAATTCACATCTAAATCTTTTAATGATTATTGCATGTCTATTGGAATTGATGTTGAGCATTCTGTTGCACACACTCATACACAAAATGGTTTAGCTGAATCTTTGATTAAGCGTTTACAATTAATTGCAAGACCATTAATTCTTAGGTCAAATTTACCTTTTTCATGTTGGGGACATGCAATACTACATGCTGCATCATTAATTCGCATTCGACCAAGTTCTTATCATACATATTCACCTTCACAATTTGTTTTTGGCCAACAAATGATATTTCTCATTTGAAAATTTTTGGATGTGCCGTTTATGTCCCGATTGCTCCCCCACAAAGGAATAAAATGGGCTTACAACGAAGACTTGGAATTTATGTTGGTTTTGATTCTCCATCAATAATTAGGTATCTTGAGCCTTTAACTGGAGATCTTTTTACCGCAAGATTTGTGGATTGCCATTTTGATGAACAAGTTTTCCCATCGTTAGGGGGAGAAAAGACAAAAATTAATGAACGACGTGAGATTACATGGCATGCATCATCATTATCTCATCTTGATCTTGGTTCAAATCAATGTGAACTTGAAGTTCAAAGGATCATTTATTTGCAAAATATTGCAAATCAAATTCCTGATGCATTTACTGATTCAAGAAAAATAATAGAATCACATATTCCAAATTTGAAAATGCCCCAAAGACGTGTTGAGATCCTCGAAGGACAACACGACGGAAGTAAAATACGTCTGAAACGTGGAAGGCCAATTGGCTCAAAAGACAGAATTCCCCGGAAGAGGAAAACACAAGAAAGGTTAAAAAATGAAATAAGTACTCTTGAAGAGCCATTGACTACTAATCAAATAACAGAGATTGATCAATCAAATAGTATTCATCTTGTTGATCTAGAAGAAGAAAATTTACCAACTACTGAAGAAATATCAATTTCTCCTTAAGAGAAACAAAATAATGAAATAATGATTGGTTTTGTTGGTATAGAAAAATCTTGGGATCGAAATGAAATAATTATTGATGATATTTTTTCATTCACTGTTGCTTTTAATATTACAAATGATGATGAGGATCATGATCAAAAAACTGTGGAAGAATGTCGACTTAGAAATGATTGGCCAAAGTGGAAAGATGCTATTCAAGTAGAGCTAAATTCACTTGCAAAACGTAAAGTATTTGGACCAGTAGTCCTGACACCTGAAGATGTCAAACCTGTTGGATATAAGTGGGTGTATGTTAGAAAACGAAATGAGAGAAATGAAATTGTGAAATATAAAGCAAGATTAGTAGCACAAGGTTTTTCTCAAAGACCTGACATTGATTATGAGGAGACATATTCTCCTGTTACGGATGCAATTACATTTCGATTTTTAGTTAGTCTCGCAGCCTCAGAAGGGCTTGACATGCACCTTATGGACGTTGTAACTGCTTATCTGTATGGTTCTATTGATACAGATATTTATATGAAAATCCCCGAAGGATTTAAAATGCCAGAAGCAAACAAATTTAAACCTCGTAGTTTATATTCTTTGAAACTACAACGATCCTTGTATGGATTAAAGCAGTCTGGGCGTATGTGGTACAATCGCCTAAGCAACTATTTATTGAAAGAAGGATATGTAAATAATCCAATTTGTCCTTGTATTTTTATTAAAAAATCTGAAATTGGATTTGCAATAGTTGTAGTATATGTTGACGATTTAAATCTCATCGGAACTCCTGAAGAGCTTTCAAAAACAGCTTCTTATTTGAAAAATGAGTTTGAAATGAAAGATCTTGGAAAAACAAAATTTTGTCTTGGCTTACAAATTGAGTATTTGTCAAGTGGAATACTCTTACATCAATCAACATATACTAAAAATGTTTTGAAGCGATTTTATATGGATGAAGCCCATCCATTAAGTACTCCAATGGTGGTACGATCACTTGATGTGGGAAAAGATCCATTTCGTCCTAAAGAAGATAGCGAAGCAATTCTTGGTCCTGAAGTACCATATTTAAGTGCAATTGGTGCACTCATGTATCTTGCAAATTGTACTCGACCTGATATTGCATTTTCAGTTAATTTATTAGCAAGATATACGCTACCTGATATTGCATTTTCGTAGGCATTGGAATGGTGTAAAGCACATATTACGCTACCTTCGTGGAACCATTGACATGGGTTTATTTTATCCAAATGGATTAAAATCACCACTAATTGGATATGCAGATGCTGGATATCTCTCTGATCCACATAAAGCCAGATCTCAAACGGGTTATTTATTTACCTCTGGTGATAGTGCTGTATCATGGAGATCAATGAAACAAACAATGGTTGCAACATCCTCAAATCATTCAGAATTACTTGCTATTCATGAAGCAAGTAGAGAGTGCATTTGGTTAAGATCAATGATACAACATATTCGAGAAACATGTGGATTATCATCAATTAAAAATAACCCCACAATATTATATGAGGATAATACAGCATGCATTGCCCAAATTAAAGGTGGTTATATAAAAGGTGATAGGACCAAGCATATTTCACCAAAATTCTTTTATACGCATGAGCTTCAAAAGAATGGTGATATAGATATTCAGCAAATACGCTCAAGTGATAATCTGGCAGATTTATTTACAAAATCCCTACCAACTGCAACATTCAAAAAATTTGTACACAAAATTGGGATGCGTCGACTCAAAGATTTTTGTCCAAATCTTGAAGAATCTATGTCAAGATGAAGGGAAGTATACTTGTTGGGGAAAATAATTTATTTTGGAGAAATATTTTATATGTTGTACTCTTTTTCCTCACTAGGTTTTTATCCCACTGGGTTTTTCCTAGTAAGGTTTTAATGAGGCAACTTTATATCTTCAAAATTATTTATTTGAGGAGATCAATAGATAATGTACTCTTTTTTCCTTTACTAATATTTTTTCCCCATAAGGGTTTTTTTTTTTAGTAAAGGTTTTAATGAGGCATATTCTTTTGTAATGAACATCCAAGGGGGAGTGTTATGAATTTATTAAAATAAATGTGGATGTTCAAAGCATTCATCCTTTTGTTTTCCCACTATCTCCCACTATCTCCCACTAGCAACTTTTGACTTCTCTATAACTCCCACTATCACACAAGAAATTATGATCCATAATGTTTTCATTCAATTCATGTAGTGATGATGTAACTATAAAAGGAGAGCTCATCTCCTTGTTTTGTACACACTTGAAATGAATAAAATTATTCTATAATATTTTGCTCTCTCATTTTGTTCTTCATCTTGTGTTACTTCTTCATTTTGTGTTGCGGGCTAATAGCTTTTCTAACACTTTTGACCATTGAATCATTCTTTGATATTTGTACGTTGGCAATGAAAATGAAATTACGTCAAAATCACTTGAAATATTACGAGACGCAGTGAGTGCAAACATTCAAGATTTCGCTTATTCAAAAAATTTTAACCAACCCCAAATATTTTGACACATTTAATGTACTTTTTAATGAATTGAAAATTCTGAGAAATTTCAACTGTTAACTAATGTTGATTAAGGATAATTTAGTCTTTGTACAATAAAACAATAAAAACAAAATAATTAATTGTGAAAACAAACAAATTGTCGTGGCCATCACCGGTTCCCACTTAACATCATTAATACTTTTCACGCTAAGCGACTCATAAGTGATGATTATAACATCAACTAGATACAGCCACACCGATATATATACTCCATCAAAGCTTTAACAATAATAATATTATATATTTCAAATTTTTTTAAAATAATTATTTTAATTAATTTAATATTAATTAATTAATTATAATTAATTTACTTAAATTTTATAATCAATCGTGGCAGTTCGACGCCATTCAAACCTAAAGGACTAGAACAGCTTCAAATTCACCAAAGCCTGTTTTCTTTCATTGCATCCATTCATTAACGCATGGGTCAGAATTTTTTTTTAAATGAAATGCCAATATTTACCATTAAGCTGTTAGTGGGTCCCCCAATTATGTACTCTTCCTTTTATTTTTTTTAAAACCTATTTTCACAGTTTTTCATATTTTCTAACAAATTATGAAAACGCATGTTAATGTTTTTCATTTTTAAAGATTAGTTCATAATAAACTTAAAAACATGCTCTCAAATTCACCGAAAACTAAACTATTCATATATTCTAAAACAAGTATGTTGCACGAAGAAAAAGTACCTGTGGATTGCATAAAATTTGACCAAGAAACATGCAACAAAATCAATTAGGCAGCATGGAAAGTGAGCACAAGTAAGGCGTAAAAGTCATACAAAGTGAGCACACGTGGAGCATTAAAAGCATGTAAAGTAGAGCATGTGAATAAAGTCAATGGAAGAGGATCCAGGCTCTAGGAACTAGGATCCAAGAAGCAAGATTCAAGAACGAGGATCCAGGATCTAGTAACGAGGATCCAGGAAGCATGACCCATGAACCAGGATCCATGATCCAGGATGCAAGAAGCATACAAATTTGAAAAATAAAAAGAAGCATGGGCTCGAGAATAACGGAGCGTGTAGAGCAAGCAAAACACAATTGGGAATCTAGAAAGAAAACTCCAGAAGCCTCCAAAAACCCACTTAGAGAAGGAAGTAAACATAGACTCCAAATAAAATTTTAATTAAGTAGGGAAAGTCGACCAAAATAAAGAATTAACATCGACTTAGATACCCAAAAATTGTATTATAAATAGAGAGTTTTAGAGGCACATAAGACACAAGTGAATACGTAGGCAAAAAGCTAACAAAAATACTCTTAGTTGTAATTCTTCATTTAATAGTGAAAAAGTTGCTCCTTTTACTCCCGTGGATGTAGGCGAAGTGCTGAACCACATTAATTCTCCGTGTTCCATTTATTATATGCTTCCCATATTTAATTCTCTAGTTGATTAAAAAATCAGTGTTAACAAAGTACAAATACATCATTCGGAAAACTAGACCAAACGCAACCTTAGTATTTTGGATAATCAATCAATTACATTCTCCCAAGTTTTCTTTTATTCACTTAGGGTGGTTTAAGATTACTTTTGGAAGGCTTAAAAGTGATTTTAAAAAATTAAAAACTAATTTTGGTATTTGGTAATTTTTTTTAGAAATCACTTTTGGCAAAATCACATATTTCTACAAAAGATTTTGAAAAGCAGGGAATGAGTAACTTTTTAAAATGTGATTTTGAGAATCACTTTTATGCTTAATACAATTCTATCTCATTTTGTCCCTAATTAAAGTCGCTCTTCTTAGTTTGAAATTTTGTTAATTTTAACCTACGATAAATAAAAATGCTCTTCTTCTTAAGAAAAAAAAATATATTGCTATTCTTGATCTATTTTAATTTTTGACCAACTGTTTTTAGCGGTCAACAAATTGAACAGCCAATGATTGGTGATCATCAAAATAGCAGAAGATTATGCGTTCGCCGGCCACCGCCAACTCCTTCTCTAACCTCAATCTCTCTATTTTGTAGGTTTAAGGCATCTCTCCAAGCTTACCCACTACAATCTTAGCCTCCCACCATTATCAGTCATCTCTCATCCTTCTCCTTTCGTTAAAAAACCTAAAATAGTCCACACTCCTCAACCCAACGAGGTACCCCTCAAACCCAAAAAATAAAATTAATTGTGATTAGATAGGTTTTAGTTTTTCTTAGCTTTACCTCCCAAAATCTACCTAAAACAGGTATTATATATCTTTGCTTAATCAAAGGTTCATTACCTAATTATTAGTTAGTGCAACAATATTAGATCATGTTTTGAATTGAGGTGTTGTACCTTAATTTAAGCCATGGTTATTGAAATATAACTAAGCAATAAAATTGATAGTATATTATAAATATGACTTTTAAATAATAATCTTAACAAAAATAATAAAGATATTATAAGTTTTCTATCTTACAAGTGTGTGATCAAATCATCTTAGTTTTCAAGTCCTATTAATTATAGCTATCCAACCTTAATATCAAACAGTGCGATATGTAATTAGATTGAAAAAGAGTTTATATGTGTCGCATTATTCAATTTTGTTATGAACAGTACATATATAAATTTATCAATATTTTACCTATATCAACACCGTCGATCTCGAGTTCTGTGTACTCTTGAGTAAGGGCACAAACGCAGTAGCAACAGTGAATCAGCGAGTCCGAGCACGGTGCTTCTGGTAATAAATAGTGTGTCAGCCAATTTGGATCGATAGATACTGAGTTATGCTAGGTAGCTAGAATAGTGAGAGAAGGGTGAGAGAAACGGCAGCTTGTGTTGCCATTTCACTCCCCTACTCACGCACCATTCTAGGTACAAAACAAATTGATTTATTCTTAAAAAATTAATAAAAAAACGAACACAAACAAAAACAGGCAAGCAAAAAAGCCAAATACACAAGCATCAAGCTACCAACTCGTGTAAAAAAAAATACATTTTCTCTTATTTCACGATTTTCTTCATCATTTTCTTCCCTCTCTCGACCACTACCGACGACACAGACTTCGCCATTTCCAGATGCAGCAAGACCCACTCACGTCTATCATTGCCATTTTCTTTCCTCTCTCGACAGTACGACTGTCGGCGACAACACGACCGCCGACGACGACAAGTTCATGGCCCAATAAATTATTTCACGATCCCTCTCTCACTCACATACTCGTAGATAGTTTCCCATCATGGAATTGCTCGTTTTTTTAGGCCTTGGCTGGAAGTGTGGATTGATTTTTTGGGTTTGAAAAAAATTTGAGAATGGGTTAGTTGAGATCTGATGTCAGTTTGTTTCTTCATTTAAAAACCCTTCATTCTCTTCTGTCTTGATCTACTCTCGTTTCATTTCTTTAGAGTTTCTTTTTCTTTTTTTCTTTTTGTGTCTGTTTGTTTCTTCAAGCTGTCATTTTGAAGCATGTACTCCCAGCAATGGAGATGGGCACTCTTTTGCGTAGCAATACTGTTGTTATGGGGATCATTTTGAGCTCTGTGATGCAATCTTTGGTGGGAGAGACTCAAAAGTCCCTTCTTTGCCTTCTTTTGCATATTGTAAAATTGATGTATGTTCAATGCTTTGATTTGATTATAATGATGTTTTTGTTGGTGGGTATGTTTTAATTGAGAGGGGTTTTGTGATTTTGAGGATGTTCTTGTTGGTTGGTGATTGTCTGTGACCAAGTTAACTCCTTTTGTGACCTAACAATGGCAAAAACGGGGGTTTTGTATTGTGTGGGTTAAGTTTTTGAGCGGATAGTTATTAATTTTTTAAGAATAAATCAATTTTTTTTGTAGCTAGAATGGCGCGTGAGTTAGGGGGGTAAAACGGCAACACAAGCTACCGTTTCTCTCACCCTTCTCTCACCATTCTAGCTACCAAGCATTTTCCATGGATACCAACATATAGCCATCCGCAAGCAATACGACATTACGACCCATTTGCATAGTAGACGAGACATGCTCCTTACCCAATAGAATACACTGAGAAAACCAACTTATTAATCAACTAATTCATAAACGTTAAGCCCAGCCTTAAGATTGGTAAGTAACTAAGTATAAACTATAATGTTCACATAAAAATTACAACATTTGTTTTGTCTCTGGGTC
This sequence comes from Clausena lansium, assembly GCA_030449835.1. Lineage (NCBI taxonomy): Eukaryota > Viridiplantae > Streptophyta > Magnoliopsida > Sapindales > Rutaceae > Clausena > Clausena lansium. The sequence continues at coordinate 6,564,661 of JASUUF010000195.1, forward strand.
CGAGTTAATTTGCATTTGGAATCTTCAATTTTTGTTTAATTTAATTGGTTATGCTTGACTAAATAATGTAAGTTGTTTTTTTAATTTGAGTTTATCTTTATTGATGTTTCGCAAAGGTTGACCAACGAATTATCTTTGCCTTAATTAATCTTTTTGTCATTGTATTGAGGTTGTTGACGCAATTAATTACTTGTCTTTTTCTTAATTAATTTTTTTTGTCATTGTTTTCAGATAGACGCTTCCCTCTTCTGGTTTTGGCTTGTTACTATGATATAGTTTTCATAATTTCATAACCCTTGATGTCAAAATTATAAAATAAAAAATAAAAAACATCCGTGATTGATTTGTCGCATAACCTTTTTTTTTTTTTTGGAAAGTTTTCACATTATTAAAGTCACGAAGAAGTTTAGATATTACGAGGAATAATTGATAAATCTAAAAATTAAAGGAGAAAAATGCCATTCTCTCTTTCTCTCTCTCTCTCTTTTTTAAAAAATAATCTTTTACCACTTAACCATTCTTTGATGTTTGTACGCTGGCAATGAAAATGAAAGTACTTCAAAATCACTTGAAATAATATTACGAGACGCAGTTAGTGCAAACACTCAAGATTTCGCTTCTTCAAAAAAATGTTAACCAACCCCAAATTGTTTTGACAAATTTCAATGTACTATTGATGAATTGAAAATTCTGCGAAATTTCAACTGTTAACTAATGTTGATTGAGGATAATTTGGTCTTTGTACATTAAAACAATAAAAACAAAATAATTAATTGTGAAAACAAACAAATTGTCGCGGCCATCACCGAACATCATTAAAACTTTTCAAGCTAAGCAGACTCATAAGTCATAATTATCAACAGTGCAATTCTGAAAACATCAACTAGAGCCTAGATATAGCTATATACATATGCTCCATCAAAGCTTTAACAATCATGGCCAGTTGGACACCATTCAAACCCTAGAACAACTTCAAATTCACCAAACCCCGTTTTCTTTCATTGCATGCATGATGCATTCATTAATGCATGGGTCAGCATGTTTTTTTTTTTTTTTGTAAATGAAATGCCAATATTTACCGTTAAGCTGTTGGTGGGACCCCCAATATATGTACTCTTCCTTTTTAAAAAAAAACCTATTTTCACTGTTTTTCATATTAAATCACATTGTTAATGTTTTCATTTTAAAATTCGTTCACAATAAACTTAAAAACATGGTCTCAAATTCACCGAAAACTAAACTATTCATATATTCTAAAATAAGTGTAAACACATCATTCGGAAGACTAGACCAAACGCAACCTTACTATTTTGGATAATCAATCAATTACATTCTCCCAAGTTTTTTTTTTTTTTTTTGGTTTTTGTCACTTAGGGCTAGTTTGAGATTACATTTTGATAATTTTTTTAGAAATTACTTTTGATAAAATTACTTAATTCTACAACAGATTTTGAAAAGTAAGAAAAAAGTAACTTTTCAAAATCTGATTTTAAGAACCACTTTTATATTTAATACAATTTCATATATATCCTCATATATATTATAAAAATCTTAAATTATCCTAATTAATTAGAAAATAAAATCATTAACTTTAAAGAGATTATTATTATTACTAATTATATTGAGATAAAAAAAATAAAGTTAATAATATAAAATATTTATTTTAGTTATCAATTATTATATGTACACAATAAAAAAATTCTATGTACATGTTTATAAATATTTAAATAAATTTTATTCAACATTATGTCTAATTCAGTTATTTACATGCTTACAACAGTTTAACATTAATATTTACCAAACACATACGATTGCTTTTAAAATTCACAGTACTTTTAAAAATAAAGTTTACTAAATGTTTAATTGATTCTCTTTACAACTGATTATTTATACAGCACAATTAACGATAATTATTTTAAAAGGTACAGCATTACCAAACTGGCTCTTAGTTCCCTTGATCATATTTGACAATTAAGATTACCTTAGTAGAAGATTAATTTGATTATTTTTCTTTGTCTTTTATAAAATGATCAAATTATCCCGAAAACATTAGACATGGATACAAAGGAAAGCTAATTAAAGAGAAATTAATTAATTAAATGTGTAAATTAATGATTTTATTTAAGTTCAGGCAAACATGAAACAACAAGAACTTTAATATAGATTATACTAATTGTGGTTCATATTGAACAAAATGTGGGGTGAAAAAATCACTAGCCGGGTTTTATAACGAAAACCTTTAGTCGATTTATAGTAAACGAGGCCCATTTTCCCATAGAAACAAAATCCACATTATAAAATTAAAAGGGTTCACAACTGCTTCTCTTCTTGAAGAGGCACGTTCCTCTGGCTTAATTTTTTGGAATTTAAAATCCAACTCTCTTCTTTGTTCCCTCCCATGCTCCCTCTAAATCCAACACAACAGACAACACTATGTACTCCTCAAATTCAAGTGATCATTTTCATGGAGAGTCATCACCATCTTTGGCACCAACAGCGCCGCCATATCCACAGCCTCCACCGCCGCTGGCTTCCCCTTTGGCCAACACAACCACAAGCAATAACGCGATTTCTTCTGCACCAAAACCTTGGTCCACGGGTCTTTGTGATTGTTGTGACGACGTTAGCTCTTGTAATTAATGAACTATCTCTACTTGGATTAGTTTAATCGTTTCTATATTAATAAAATGTGTTACTTAATTAAAACACATATATTCTCACGCAGGTTGCTTAACGTGCTGGTGCCCCTGTGTTGCTTTTGGACGCATTGCTGAAATTGTTGATAGAGGATCTACTTGTAAGTTAATTTGATATTAATTAATGTAATTTCTTCCTAAAATAATCGAACCGACATGCATATTATTGCTTGAATATTAATTGGAACAATATTCAAAATGAAAATTAAAAATGGTGCAGCATGTGGAGTGAGTGGATCGCTTTACGCCATAATATTGTGCCTGACGGGATGTTCGTGCCTGTACTCGTGCTTCTATCGATCAAAATTGAGGGGACAGTATTTCTTGGAGGAGAGTCCCTGCACTGATTGCTGCATCCATTGTTGCTGTGAGGAATGCTCTCTGTGTCAAGAATATAGAGAGCTTACCCACCGGGGCTTTGACATGTCTATAGGTCTAATTACTTTCATTTCTTTCTTTATTGGTTACGTACATTTCTGATATTCCACTTTCTCAATACGAGAAAAACACTTGCATGGAACGGTGCATGCACCAGCACATTGTCATTTGTGAGCCCATATAATAACATTTCAAGAGAATGTCTTTGGTGCTCCTGTAGCATTACTTGTTAATCTTTCATTGTTTATCATGTATGTACGCAAATTATTGTGATTGGTTGAAGCATACACGTAATAAGTAATTTCTTACATTTGAATAAATATAGACTCATTTTGAAATTGACCAATCATGATAGAGAGAAACTGTCTCATGAAAATTTTTCTCAATACTAAAATGTAAATATCATGTAAATAATGTTCTAATTAAGCTTTTCTGTTGCTCTTGAATTAAATATAAGGTTGGCATGGGAACATGGCCAGGCAGAAACGATTGGCTGCAAAAGTGGAAGGAGGCATGACTCGTTAGAGTTCGAAGATGTTATAACCAATTTTTATTTCTAAGAGTTATAATTTGCATTTAATATATATATATAATAATTCTCTAGTGAGAACATTAGATTTTAATAAGAGTTTGTGTACCATTCTATATACTTTCCTTTAAGAATTAAGATAGGATCTGTTTGGTCTATCTAATTAATCTATCGATTTTGTAATGTTCGGATTTAATTTGATTTCAAATCTGCAGATTTGTTTGCTTCATTCACATGTCATATTGCATAACGGATCTTTTTTCGTTAACTACAGCTGGTGAAAATATTCTATTATTCCATTTGGAATGGCATAGGCTATAATTCCTTTTCTTCCTGTCCCTTTACCCTTATCAATTTTGAGATACAAAGGCGAACGTGATCGATACCGCAATGGAACAGTGTTATCAATTTATCGATCGCCTTTGTATCTCAAAATTGATAAGGGTAAAGGGTCAGGAAGAAAAGGAATTAACGCCCATGCCATATCAAATGGAATAATAGAATATTTTTAACAGTGTTACCAATGGAATATTGCTCAAATACCCTTGTGACCTCAGCAAATTTTTAATAGTGTTAAGGTTTTGATAGTAAAATAATAATAGCTAAAAATTAAGTGGTAAAATATAATTGTTAAAAAAATTTAGTAGAGAATTAATATGTCAGAAATTTTTTATTGGTATCTGATAATATATTAAATCCTCTCTCAACATTTTTTTTTGTTTGAACCAGGAGGTGGTCCTGGGTGGGCCCTAAATGTGGGAGTCACCTTTAAGCTCGTACCACAACCCAGACTAATTCCTGCTTGCACCAGGTCGGCCCATAAAGGATATAGTGCTGACCAAAGTGGTAACTCTATACGAGAGCGAGGCTTGAACCCTGACCTCTCTTAAGGAGTGAGAGTGCCGAACCACTCTCACCAACCATTTTTGGTTCTCTCTCAACATCTTTGCTTTTCCTTTTAATCTGCGTTTATGATAAAAGTGGCTTGGTTTTGATTCATTCGCACAAAACTCAAATTTTGGACCATGCATGAATAATGTTGGGTGAATCGAATGACACGTTGACTGTATCCAAAGCCTGGCTTTATTGACAAGCCAAAGCTTTTGACCTCATAAAGTCCTAAATATTGCTCCAGCTTTTCGGCTCCGAAAGATATATGTGTAACGTTGAAAAACTAGCTACCATATTCGACGGCAGCCCTGAAAACATGGAGGGGGCAGGGGCTCATACTGAAAATGATACCATTATTGCAAGTTTAACTTGACGACTTGCCCAATCCAAGTCCACAAACATATACATATCTTCTCTCCACTCGAAGAAAAATCCAGAATGCTAATGCCTCAAATAGTTGCCTTGAAAAGATGTTAATGGGAGGCAGCCTAATGTTAGGTCCACTACTGCATTGCATATTGCCTCTGTTTCTCAAAATGTCAACAATGTAATGAAACTTATTCTTTGGAGTTTATTACTTTAGTGCCAATCAAACGACATACACACATGATATGGCTGCAACATGTCATCTTTGACCTTTTCTATCAGCCTCTTAAGTTTGAATTTGTTGCGTGCACTTACAGGGTACAGTCAGCTTTGGATTTATTATATGATTAGATAAATCTAGAATTATCGGCTTTAATTAGATTGTAGCAATATTTGTGAAGTGATGAAATCTGGGGATGCTGGCAATTAGTGGATGGAAATTACTATGCTGCTGATTGAAATTTCTACACCATTGTGTTCCAGCCACGTGGTAAAAAATTATCGTTAGATACACTGATTGTTTTTTATTTTAATGTGTTTTCAAATCACACACATCGTGTAACGATAAAATGGCATTTAAATTGTGATCGATCTCAACAATTAGAATTGTTTTATGCGTGTAGGATATGACAATCCACCAAACAAGAAAGTGATGAATATTACAAAAATGTGATTAATCTAATGAGAATAATATTACTTTACTGTTTGGATGAATATCAAAAGCCGCAGACCCCTCATCACACCGGATCCACGTGATGACATGTGGCTAAAACCCAATTGCCCATTTGGCATGAAAAGATAGGACGATGGTGTCTTATGACACTTTGATATATACCCAAACTACCCCTCGCCTTTTCTTTCTTTTTCCTATATAAACTAGTATCAAGTTTCAGGCATTCACTCAGGACTCAACTAACAAATTTTCAACTTTCATTCTCTTTCTGTGAGAAAAAGAAGAATGGCAGCCACTACTCTAGATCCAAGCTTAAGCTGCTTAGAGATGCATAAAAATCTCAATCAACAGGAAGCTGTCATTGATGAAATTCAAGGGCTCATTAGAGTTTACAAAGATGGACATGTGGAGAGATTGCCTATTGTTCCATGTGTCGCAAGTACTTTGGCTCCGGACATGGGCGTGACATCAAGAGACATAGTCATTGACAAATTAACAAACATCTGGGCACGTTTTTATGTCCCAATTCTATGCCAAAGTACTAAGCTTCCTTTGCTTGTCTACTTCCACGGAGGAGGATTTTGCGTAGGCTCAGCTGCTTGGAGTTGCTACCACGAGTTCCTAGCAAGGCTAGCGAAGAAAGCCGGTTGCATAATCATGTCTGTTAATTACCGTTTAGCCCCTGAAAATCCTCTGCCGACTGCTTATGAAGATGGATATAATTCCCTAATGTGGCTTAAACAACAAGCAACATCATCATGTGAGGGTAGTGTTGACTGGTTGTCAAGGCAATGCAATTTCAGTAGCATATTCTTAGCTGGTGATAGTGCTGGTGCCAATATAGCGCACAATGTAGCCTTAAGGCTTGGTATTTCTAACAATAAAGTTGCAACATTGAAGCCATTGACTTTCAAGGGTACGATTTTAATACAACCATTTTTCGGAGGAGAAGCACGTACAAATTCCGAGAAGTATTTGGCACAGCCACCTCGGTCGGCGCTGAGCTTGGCCGCCTCGGATACGTACTGGCGATTAGCCTTGCCTTGTGGATCAAACCGTGATCATCCTTGGAGCAACCCGATGGCCAAGGGCTCAACAGAGTTGGAGCAATATTGGGGGCTTTTGCCTTTGCCCTCATTGGTGTGCATTTCTGAGATGGACATATTGAAAGACAGGAACTTGGAGTTTTGTTCTGCTTTAGGGAGAGCAGATAAGAGCGTGGAGCACGTGATCTATAAAGGTGTAGGCCATGCATTTCAGATTCTCAGTAAGTCTCAGCTTTCCCTTACTCGATCTCATGAAATGGTGGCCCATATCAAAGCTTTTATTACTACTCGCTCATGAGATTCATGCATTGATTGAGCACTGCCATTTTAACAGCGGTAAGATATTAGAAAGATAGAATGTGGGTATTGTTCGTACTACAATGCCACTGTAATATATAAAATGAAAATACTGTTTATACTACAATGATGTCATTTCTGTTTTCTTAGTATCTTCTTGTTGTTTAGATATCATTTTCCTCATTCATTTTTATCACCCCATGCCGTCTCTTGTAAAAAGTATTAATGAATTAAAATTAAACTGTTAGTTGTATTTGTAGGGTTCATCAAATATTATTATAATTAGTGCATTATCAGTATTGTTTTTTGTGTAGAAATGTAGTATTCTATTGTTGTCATAGTTTTCATGATGGTGTAGTGAAATTGACGAGGATCTTTTGTAAATTTACTAGATAATTTTTTTTTATTATTTAAGATTATTGTTCAGATTATAACTCATATTACATGACATTTTTATTAATATTTATAATTAGACAATTATTGGGACTAATTTATATTAAATCTTATATAGTAATGCTTAGATTTTACCCTCTTAAATATTCGAGGAATGTCTACCCACTTACATTTCAAAAGGAAAAGACTGCTTTCACTCAATTATTTTGTATAATTGAGGAAGGAATTAACCCATACTTTTGTAAGAATCTAGATCCTCTTGTATAATAATAGTGTACGGTTGAGATTTATTTATCTATAAATTCTTATATAATAATCACTTATCACAATCTTATGGTTTATTCGACAAATAAAAGCTCACATCACCATCAAATCCAAATCAAATCAGTGCGTGATGGTATGACAAGAGTTAGAATGAGTAGTGAATGAGTAGTGAACAGAGTTATTATTGTGGGTTATTCCACCAAGCACGAACGTAATGCCTATGCTTAATCTTGCGATGATTTCTTTTAGAGAAAATGGAAGAGGAGAGGAGAGGAGTTTGCACTAATTGCTCTATGATTTCTTTTATCAACCAAAGAGAATTTTTATCCAAACCCAGTACAACATCTTAATTCTCGATGACTTAATTAATTAATTGAGATTTATTTTATAATAAATTTAAATATTATTTGATTATAATTGATTGGAAATTTTTGTAAAAAAAAATCATCTTTTTAAATTGAAAATAATCCTCTCTATCTTTGAAGGATATATAGCACAGTTTGTTGGTCTCTTTCCATGCAAATAAAAGATTAACATTTTTTTCGGCAAACCTCGGCAGTAAAGGAAACTTTATTAATAACAAAATAGGCACGCATAGTTAGGGTGATAAAAGATCAGCGGTTCAATTTCTAGAAAATATGTTTAATTTAATGGTGGGTTGAATAACTTTTATGCTTAACAATATTAATACATTTAAAAAAAAGAGAGAGAATTTTATTTCTAGTTGGTATAGAGAATTTTGAGATTATTTTTCAATCACCCAAAAGGGCAGTTTGGAATTGCGGTTGCTAATTAAATAAGCTGTTGATTAAAAAAGAAGCTTCGTATTTGGTAAATTGTGCTGTTGTAGTTGTTGTAAGTTTGAAAAGTAATGCACATACGTTTAGTAAATTTTATTACAAACGTGTTGTTTTATTATATAATGACCAAAATAGATATAAGTTTAAATTACCTTATATTTTTTTGCGTATGTTTAATAATGTTTAGACATGTCTTTTTCTTTTTTAAACATATAAAATTACATAAAGTGAAAAAAATGCAATTAAATAAAATCTAATGAATTTCATAATTTGTTACTAAAATATAATAAAAATCCATACTAGTAATAGTCCAAATAAAATAAAAAAGTAGTATGCATTACATTTACATTAAACTTATTACAATAAACACCATGATTATAGAAAAAATATAAATAGATTGAACGTTAAAAGCCATAGTTATGAAATTGATTTCAAAAATCATGGTTAACTTTCATGTGAAATTGTTCATGGTTTAAAAAAATGTATGTAATCATGTGCAAGTCTTACTAAATTGTATAATAGAAAATAAAAGTAAAATATAAAAAAAACTTACTTGTGTAGAAAAATAAGACATAATTATTTTCTTTAAATATTAAGGATTTAATATGAATTTTAAAAAGATGTGTTAGCTTCTTTAACAAGTTGCTTATAAAAAATAATCCCTTACCTGCTTTTAAAAACTGCTGTCAAAATAGAGAAAATTATGAAATAAACAATTTTTACAAAATTTATCAAATACTATTTTTATCACAAGTTATAAAATAAACATCTTATTGAGTTTTAACTTCAATCCCAAACGAAGTCATAGTTGAATATACCAAATCTAAACTTTTCTTTAAATAATAAAAAGTTTGGATAGAATGAAAAATCTCATATCCACTAAAAACAACATTATCTTTTACTTTTACTCAGATGATAACACAACATAATAACATAAGTGGAAAATATGGTAGCTAAACAACTTGTTGTATGCTAACATATGATTGCATCAAATTTAATAGTAATTCATTAAATTTTTATGAAAATTCTTCTGTAAATTCTGAACCAACTCAATGATATGGCAAAACATTGCATCGCGCATCCCTCGAAACAAACAAAAACTTATGTTAGATAGGGCCGTAGCCCATAGGGGTATCACCTCAATATTGGCCGGTTTGGTAAAGTTTCGTGATGGGATCCACAATTTTTGTTTTACACTTTTAGGGCCTCAAATCATTAATTTTGCGAGTCCCACCAAAGAACTCACTAAACGACATATCCTGATTGAAGAAACGCACCACGTCAACATGCTGAGCTGGTAAGGACATGCCACTCTGGCAAGTCTGGGGGCTGAGATGGAATCCACTAGTGTGGGATCCACCGGCCACATAAGTCTCCCTTTGAAAGAAAAACATGTAGGCTGTCTTGTCAAATCATTATCCAAATTAGCCTACCCAAATTGACCCCGCACAAATTTCAAACAGATATGATACCCTCTCCCACCACTCTTCCAATCGTGGCCTTTCACATTCAGTTGCCTCGATGTTTAATTTTTACAACGACTCTCCTCTTTAACCCGAATTCTAGAGATGATCGGTGATCATACTTTGTAACACTAATTAAGAGACTGATTCTTTATCATTGGGCGAATTTTTCTCTCTCTTTCTCGATTTATTATCGAATTTTTTTGTTGATTAATATATCTAAATATTTTTTAAGGACTAAAAGAAAAATTTACCTTCTTTTTCTTGTATTTGTAATTATTTTAAACTCATAGAAAATATTTTGAGAAGTAAAGCTCGATACTTTTTATTTTTGTAATTTTTCTCGTTATTAATTATTTCTTATACAATCGAGGCTGTTTGCTTTAATAAATGGCGTCCACCAAAATTAAACATTGATGATGTAAGTACAATTTCAACTGGGAGAATTTCTAAGAAGAGTTACGATTGTACAAATTAATATCACATAATATTATTAGTTGAATTAAAAATATATTACATGACTGATTTTAAATTTTTATCAAACTAATCATATCATATCACTTCAATTTGGACAATATTATTTGTAAAAGTGTTTTTGGGCTTGTGGCCCTATAATTATTCTTTTATTTAAGAAAATTCAATATTACGTCCAAACCCTTCCATCTCAGTATCACATGTAAGGATGGCAAAATTCAGATCTAGATCTGGATTTATGTGCATCCGAATCTAGATTAATAATTTTATATCCAGATTCGCATTTTTTTTTACAGATTTGGATGCGGGTAATGTCCACACGAATTGCGGGCGGATGTCTCAGATATCCGGATCCGCAAAAATTAAATTTTAATTATTTAAAAATTCAACAATTTACCTAATAATATCAAATAAAATTTAATCATAAATTCATAATTAACAATTCAACATGAATAACATCATAAATCTACAATTAAAAATACCACAACATAAATCAAACAAAAAAGAACATAAATTCAACAATTTACCTAATAATATCAAATAAAATCTAATCATAAATTCACAATTCAACAACTAAGAATTCAACATAAATAACATACAACAACATCATAATCCATAATTAAAAATACCACAACATAAATCAAACATAAAAAATAACATAAATTAAACAATTTACTTAATAATATCAAATAAAATCCAATCATAAATTCATAATTCAACAATTAACAATTTAACATGCATAACATACAACAATATTATAAATCCACAATTTTAGGCTTTTTAGCTTATATATATTTTTATTGAAATTTGATTATATTAATAATTTAATTAAAAAGAATGCGGATCCGGATATATGCATTTCCGGATGCTAGTGCATCTAGATTTGGATCTGGATCCGTATTTTTTAATATGTAGATCAAGAATTTTCCAAATCTATATCTTTTGCCATCTCTAATCACATGCACCGGTGCTAACACCAAATTTCTCGTACTGAATTTGATTAATTTCAGAATAACACAGGTAAAGATTTACATTGTTTGGATTGATTCTAAGTGATTTACATATTGAACAAATATGCGGCCAAAACCAATATGCATGCTGCGAGAGATTTGGTGCATGCTTGAATCTCAAAAACCTTATGATGATAACTTGTCTTAATTTGCTGAGTTATTGTAACTAAGCCTGGCATTGAAGTGTATTCTCGCATATATATGTGTGTGTGTGTGTGTGTAGCACGTTTAATTAATTTTCTAATACATACGTTTTTCTAATCTGAGCCACATTTTCTTCTAGTGACTATCACATGTATGTTAATTATACGTTTATGGAATAATGATGCACAAGTACTAAATAAAAGGAGCGGCTTCTTGTGGCTGTGGCCTCTTCAGTGATATGGAGAAAATTTAAATGCCTAAACACTCCCAACGACCATGGAGGCTTGAGGTCGAGGTTCCCCAATACCACTTTGACATCGTCCTTCGTTGAGAGTGGCTCGAAGCTTCTTGCCCAAATGAATGTTCCACATATGAACTTACAGGATCTTTGATCCCAGTTGCAAAAACCAAAGTATACATTCCAAATTAATACAAATGACAACTTAAATGAAACTGTGTAAGTATATAAACCTTATATATGTTGAAAAAATGATGAAAAAAAAAAGTCAAGAAGTTTGAACAGTTATGCGGTTTGACTACGCGGTTTAAACAGTAACACAGTTTGACTACGTGGTATGAACGGTAATACAGTTTGACCAGGTGGTATGAACAGTAGCATAAACAGTACGTTTGGTTATAAATAGAGGCTGTCCCCCTCATTTTATCCATCCCCAAGTTTTCAATGTAATTTTGGTGAGAAGCATCAAATTGAGAGTAGGAAAATATTCTTAAGCATGTAGATACATTGAAGGAGCATTTGGCTCCTCAATATGGGACGAGTATGCTTTGTTAAGGAATATTTTTTGGGATCATGTACTTGGGGCTTGAGTGAAAGAAATTATTTTTGAGAGTTTGGTTGTAACAATAGTGAATATTTTTCTCTAGTTGTCTTTTGACAACTACCGTAGTTTTTTTCCGAATTTAGAATTTTTCATATAAATCTTGTATTATGTGATTGGTGTATTCTTTATTTAATTTTTCTGTCAGTTTATTGCTTGGCATATTACTTGGAGTGATCTTGGACGAATCTCAATTTCCTAACAATATATAGTATGTCAATGGTAAAAGACAAAGAAGCTGTAATAATTAAAACAAAAGAAAAGAAAAGCTTTTCTCTCTAGGGTACAAGAAATGAAAAGCTGACTCCTAAAGAAAATAATTAAGAATTTGCCCATTGCTTACTGTGTATATGACCTGATGAAGCTTATGAACTAGAAAATAATTCACACATGCTGCTTGAGAATGAGAGTCATACAAATTATATGCTATGTTAAAACTTAAAACTTCATATATGCAGCTTGAGCATATATATGAGAATGTATAAATCTCCAAGCATTAATTACCTGAGTTCCACTGAGAAAATTGTTTGTTTTTTCTTCTTCTCCGTTTTCTCCTTCATTGCCTTATTACCTTTTCATTATTATTATTTCTTTTTGCTAATAATTAAAAGGGTAAGCTAGGTAGCTTAAGATGAATTTACTCAAAGCTTTAAGCTTTGTATTATAATAGGTGAGTTGGAAGAAACTAGAGAGCTAGCAAATAATAGTAGACAATAGTAGAAGAAATTAAAATATGGTGGTTGGAGCCTTGGAGGGTTGGCTACCGATCCGTAGCATATAAGCCTCAACCCCGAACTGACTTGATATAACCAACGTACGAAATTAGAAAGAAAATCAGATACTAAGTGTAATATTTCACATCGTTAGCGAATTAGTTCCTGGGTTAGTTTATAATCCTTGGGCTCCCCTAACTAAGTATATGCGTTTTGGGTTGCAAAGTCTAATAACAAAATTGTGACGGGTTGTGTGCCCAAAGCGGATAATTTCTACGTTGTTAGGCCCAAGCTGTTACAAATAGTATCAGAGCAGACTCACGACCCGATGTGCGGATAGATATATTAATAATATGATATGGTTTCTGATAACCCTCATGAAGACGTGAGGTCCTCAAGGAGGGAAGTATGTAATATTTTACATCACTAGCAAGTGAGTTCCTAGGCTAGTTTATAAGCCTTAGCCTCTCCTAACTAAGTAGACACGTCTTGGGTTACAAAGTCTAATAAAAAAATCGTGTCGGACAATGTACAAAAAACGAATAATATCTACTTAATTGTTGGGCTCGACTGTTACACTAAGGCTTGCAGTTGATCACATTGGACTAGCTACGTGGGCGCGGGGCAAAGGCTCTTGGCACTTGGCTTGCATATATATTATTCACCGGTTTTTCGTTGGCTGAACCTGAACGCACTTTCATTTAATGGAACAGACCAGTGACTACCGAGAGCTATCATTCAAGCTCATGCTGCCTATGCCTCGTTTCGATTCTCGAATGGCATCCATCCATCATCTATGTGACTATGTCAATTTTCAAGTCCGAATTAATAGTTCCTTTTCTTTTGGCATTAGTTTTTTTTTGCACTACTTTTTTTTTGGCACTACTGTTTAATTGCACTACCTATATCCTACCTATTATAGCATATAGGTAGGATTTAATTTCTTTATTTAATTTATTTATTAACCATCAATCCTTACTTGAATTCTTACTCAATACAAATTTAGATCACGAGAGAATATTAATCCGTTTGTCGTAATGTGTCATCGATTTGGATATAAATTTGGTAGGCAATGGCATATGCAGAATTTTAGTTTGATAATAAGGGTCACAATATAAAAACAATTAATATATATATATATATATATATATATATATATATATATAGAGATAGAGAGAGAGAGAGAGAGAGAGAGAGAGAGAGAGAGAGAGAGAGTTCTTCTCTAATGAGGACATCCTCATTTTGTTAAAGTGAGGATACTAGTAAAATACAAAAAAAAATACATATATAATATATTGGGAATTGTGCTTTTTTGTTTGTTAATATATTGAAATCTGTGTTTTTATTTTTGTTTTTTATTGACATCCTTATTTTGATAAAGTGAGGACGTCACAAAAAAAAATTCAATATATTAGAGACCGTGTTTTTTTGTCTATTAATGTACTGAAATCTATATATTTTTTTTTGTTTATTAGTGGTATCATCAGTAGAGAATATATATATATATATACACACACACTTTTTATTGCCACACCTACTAGATCATTACTAAGGCAGAGTGTTGCGTGTTTTTATGATTGATTATGAAAATAGTTTCAGTGTGCAAGTGGACACAATAAGTAATATAGTGATAAGTAATCAGATCATCTCCACAGGGATTGATATATTACAACTTGCTATAATAATCTTATAGTGCAAATTTTAGCTAAGTAATTAAACAAAATTAAACAATATCAGCTGTCTGTACTTGCTCATGGATTGCTGTAGCAACTTCTCTGATTCAGACTTGTTTTTGTTCATCTACAGACAAGTCTTTTGTCATTTTCTGCAAGCCTATTGCTGCAGCATGCGATCCTTCTTCTGTAGCATCCTTTATCAAACCATAAGCTTTTGGGTTCACCTATAATTATGCACAAAATCAGGGCATAAAATGATCTTCCACACATCATTTTATTACAACTAAAATTAAATATATGCACATGTAAAATTTAATTAAAAATATAATAAAACTTCACCATTTACTCTCTAAGTAATTTAAGTTTAGGTCTAGATATATCATGATAACTCTCATTTCATAGAATTATCACAGAGCTACAATTATAAATATAATGGGAGCCAAAAGCTAGCATGTAAACTTTTAATGGTCAAAATTTAAAAGAAGTATATTAATTTGGGGTAAAAATATCACAATTTTAAAGTTCCAGCCAGCAAACATTTAAAAAAAAAAAAAATTTAAAGATTAAAATAAATATGCTGAAGCTTGCGATAAGCAATTGCACATGTTAGATTCTACAATACCATTGCGATTCTATTACGTTTCGTGAATATGTTACTGAAGCGATTGATTAACCAAATAACGCTATGTCCACTGTGTCAATACAATACAATGTTACACACCATAATAAGAGCAAGCCTCCCACTATATTTTATCTAATGCAAATAAATTCGCATTTTGGAAAATATAATAACAATAATTGGACGGACTCTGCATGAAATATTCTAGAAGAGTTGCATGAATTTTGGTTGTATCCATCCCCTCGAATGGAATCAATTTCATGTGGTAAGGGCTGCTGCACTTGCCACCAAATTCCTTCTCTTATTATTATTTGGGTCCCCTTAATCACATCTAATGTAATTTATAAAGACTACAAGGAACGCAAAAATAAGACATTGATCCCATATGATCCACTTGTATGTTAACTCATTTTTTCATTGGTATGTAAGTTATGTCAATTCTGTGGTGTTATTGAAGTGATTCCTAATTTATTTTATAGTCGTGGGCATCATTGTACTAGCAAAGGTGATCCTAAATGTTATATATATATATATATATATATATATATATATATATATATATATATATATATATATATATTTTAAAGTCTGAGAAAATTATTAAATTAAAAAAATTACGATCAGGAATTCCTGACTATATTAAAGTCAGGAGCAAACTAAAAGATAAAAAAAAAACTCTAATACATTATATTTTACCCTGTAATATATATATATATATATATATATTTATCTTTTAGTTTATCTCTAATTTTAATATAGCCAAAAATTCAGTATTAGAAGCCCATTATATATATACAAACTCACCCTAGTGTGGGCGCTCTTTTTTTTTTTTTTTTACGAACACGCTGTTAAGCCCTACGACTTAATAGAATTAATTTTTAGTACTATTAAACAAAACGATTTTATAATATATTAAAAATTAACTCTATTAAGACTATATTAAAAAAAATGAGAACACCCACACTTGAAAATGAAAATACACATGATTGACCTTAACTTGCAAGTGGTCTCACCAAGCATTGCGAACAGCCACTCACAGCATTTACATCATAGAATCTCATAATTGTGAAATTCGAATCAAAATCTCTCTAACGAAACCATACCAAACTCTTGTTCCCATACACCTCAACAACAGAAAGAGATGAGCTTATTTTCTTTAATTAATTAACAACAAATGTGTGCAACAAAACCCAGCGTCTCACTGATAAAGAAGATGACAACATTCGAAAAAACATTTGCAGGAATCAGTGGCTCAATTGTATGGTCCACCATCTACAAAAATCATTTCCCTTAAGAAAATTGGAAGAAACAGAAAACTGAAACAAAATACAAGCCAAAGACAACATATCCCCGAGTCAATGTGTTGTTTTCTAATAAACTATAACACATTAGCTCAGTAGCCCAAAATGGCCTTACATGTCAGTTGGAAGATACAACCGCACCAACACTGAGGCAAGAAGGATGGCACTAATCTGATGAGCGAAAAATACCATCTCCAGCTAAAAGGTCTTCAATACAAGCGTACCTTCGGGGGGAAATTCAACCAATAAACTCTGATCAGCCTAGCTAGACATCATCATGTGATCAATCGACTGAATGGCTTGAGTGGCAAAAAAACGGACATCAACATCTGGATCCTCACTGAGCTCAACCAAACAGGGACGGATAGTTTTCTCCACCACCTATGACAATAATTCAGACCAAGACAAGAAAAAGGACTAAAGGAAAAGCAGCAAAAATAAAGCCCACACTAAAATTATTGACGTTCAAATGAAGCATAAAAGAGCATGGAGAAACTGAAAAAGTTCTTACAGACTGGTCAACGATGGGAATGAGCGACTGTAGCACTTTTGCCACATTAAACTTGATGTTAGGTACTCTGCCAAAAGATGAATCAGACCAACAATGGGAAACTAACTATTGTACATCAGTCATGTCAATCACAAGGTTTCATAAGTTCAGATACCTGTCTTTTGATGCATTGATGACCACTGGCAACAGTTTAGAACACGTGATTTCTGATCCCATGACAGGAGCAAGGAGAGAGATGGCATGCAAAATGGTCATCCGGTACAAGTAGTGTGGATTATTAATCATCTCCAAAACCTGCTCAGATGACAAACCATTAGTGGGCAGAAGAAAAATGAAAATGAAAATAAAATAAAGACTGCAACAAAAGTGGGAAGGTCGGAGTGGTTTTGTCAAAACACTAAAGAAAAAAGGCAAAAGCTTCAAGAGATTCCTAAGCAAACTTAACACATCATTCAGCAGAGTACGGTACACGCAACAAAATTACATTATTCTGCAGAGTACGGTACATGCAACAAAATTACAGTATGCAGCAAAGGCTGAGAAGCAAATCATTACAACACAACATCATCCTTTCGGATCTCATCTCATTGGCAGTGGTAATGCCAGAAAAACCCAGCATCAGGATAGACTCAAAAATATAAATTATTTATGCCACAAGCTTGATGCATGCATGAATTTCAATTGAAATTCCATTTCAAACTATGGGCCAGTTTGGGATTGCGGTCATTGCGGTCACTGATGAAATAAGCTAAACAGCTCGGTGTTTGGTAGATTATGTTCTTGCAGTTGCCATGAGTTTGAAAAGCATAGTATACGCATTTGATAAATTTTATTACGAAAGTTCTATTTTATTATGTAATAACCAAAATAGATAAGTTTAAATTATCTTTTATTTGTATATTAGGATTTATCGAAAAGTAAAACATAATTGTCATTTTATTGAAATTTTAATGCTATAATAAAAACTTTAAAAAGGTGTGGTAGCTTATTTAATAAGCTGCTTATTAAAAGCAACCCCTTACAAGCTTTTAAAAGTTACTGTCAAAATGAAAAACTTATAAACAACTCTTAAAAAAATTTACCAAATACCACTTTTGTCAAAACTTATGAAATAAGCTGCTTATAGCATTTCAACTGCAATCCCAGACGTGGCCTAAAAGCCCTTTATTCGTGTTTTGTTAAAAAAAAAAAATCTATTGGGAAGGCGGCGGCAATTAATTGTCAAAATAATTGGACAAACCTGAGGAATTATGTGCTGCATTGCCCACTCTGGACCAAATTCTTCAGCCAGACGCTTCAAATTGTTAGCAGCAGCATCTCGAATAGAATAAACCTGCAACAAATATGCAGGTGAAATAGTTAATAAACTGCAAGGAGTTTCACTTCAATGCAATGTAATTACAAGACAAACAAAAGCGCACAAATGTCACACACCAATGGGAGACACAATAATCATGCAAACAAAGTTACATGAGACCTAAAACTTGCGCAAAAGGATAAAACTGTTCACAATGATAACCAAAACATAAAAGAATCATTTTATGTTTTTAAATAGTCAAACAAGATAGGAAACACAAACCTTATCCTGTAACCATTGCATACAAAGAGCACCAAGTTTGTCATCAAAAAATCCTACGCCCAACTGACTGGCCAATAAAGGAATATACTCTATTATTGCAAGACGAACTCTCCAATGTCTATCCTCCGCAAGCTCAACAATGGCTGGTAATAAGGATTGCGACAGTAGATCAATTCCGATAACCTGCAAGAATATCTTTGTTAAACAAGGCTGAAAAGGAAAGAAAAATGAAGCAAATACAATAGAGTTGCTTGTGCAGTATGACCACTGACAACCGACTTCGTGGTATCATCTCAAAGAGTATAAGGACTGCCAAAAAGGGTAAATAATTAATCATACAATGTGTCTAGTTGCAGCAAATGGCATCCATCAGTGATACAAGAACTGCAATCAAACAAAAGCTTCCAAAGAAGCAAGGAATGGAATACATTACTTTTCAACTTATTACAAGTTCAAGGGATTACAAAACTAAAATCTGTGACGAACTAAAATAAAAAAAGCAAAGTAAAACAATCGCCAAAACCAAATAGAATTAGAAATTTTACAATTACACCTACTGAATTCTCTCCGGCATACATCCACGCCCCTTATCTGCCCATCTTCCCTATTCGCACTTCAAAAGTTAAGACAACAAACGAAGCAACTAAAAATGCCAAGTCAAAAGCAAATAGGCTATAGTGACTAGTGAGCTGAAATGCAAACCACAGCATGTAATGGTATGCACATAAATCCACTCCCATTTACGCTATGGGTGAAAGAAAAAGAAAAGGGAAAGGAAAAGGAAAATATACGTGAATATTCTATGAAATATGCTAACATTATCAGCAGGCCGTGATGCTAGTTTGTTAAATGGTCGCCACTTCTAGCCATTCAATTCAACAATATGTTACAAGTTGTGCTTATTTTTTTTCAAACACCACGCGTAAAAGTTTTCATTTATTTAATAAATCAGAATTCTCAACCAAAACCCAAAAAATATAGATGCCAAAAATAGTAAGTACAGCATGGGACATAGAAGATTCAAACGAAATCCTTAAGACACAACACACCTGATTCACTTGATCAAGCTTGCTGATGATATTGAGGCGCACATCAGGAAATTCATCCTTCAAAAGAGAGAGAAATATTGGAAGAAGCTGCTCAATTGTTGCATCCTACAAAAACAGTAAAAGTTACAATGCATGCAATTAAACCAATGTGCATTTGTATAGAAGTAGATAAAATTGGAAGATCGAGCATAGCTAAAACTACAGTAAACCAGAAAAGATTGTATGTAACCCTTCAAGTGAAAACCAGATAGCTAATGAGCCAAATAAAGATGAATAAGCCACTATAATACAAGGCATGACATGCTGGTCAGGTCTTCCAAACTTCCAACCTTCGTGAATAGTAAGAGACCAATATATGATATTCTTACCTTCCCTAAGACAGGAGCCATCCCCATTATTACTGAAGCCAAAGCGGAGCGGACATGCTGGGAGGAATCTGATGACAACTCCTGCAGAAGATTGTTCAAAGCATTGAGAACCAAATAACCCAACATCATAAAAGGGGAAAAAAAATTTTCCAAACCCTCAAAGCATGTGCACCTTAACACAAGGAAGAATATGTTGAATTGCAAGTTCCGGATTCAAAATTCGGCAGAACTTAGTGACTTTGCCAGCAGCTGCTATACGTACTTCAGCCTCATTATCTCGGAGTAACCGCACATATGCAGGAACCAAGTCCGTCCTTAAAATACAACCAAAAATTTACATAAATAGCACCAAAGAAGAGACAAAAATTAATTAGCACACAACATCACGCAAGAAGCAATTCTTAACAGAATTAACACGCATGAAAGGGACGTCTACTATTAAATTTCCAAGATATTAAATTGGTGAGAGACCATATGCTATTTTGGAAGTATAAAACTCAAGCAGCATGTAACATATACCTAGTAGGCTCAGGACCCACAGCTTCACAAAGTTCATATAGTTGGTTTGCAACCATATAGCGCACACGCCAAGACTTATCCTGTTAAGAGCCAATAATAAATTAAGAGCTTATAGAATGAAGGAAAGAAATATCAAGATACAGAAAGCAAAAAGGTTTTCCTGAGCATCAGGCATACAACGCAAACTCAATCGCTTGATACAAAAATAATAATCATAATGTTTCATACAAATAATATAACTAAAACAGGAACAGTATATTTTTCCTGTAACATGGAATCAGATCAGAATACAGATATGTTGCCAATAAAATATGAAGATAATGATTGTTCACTGAAAAACAAAACCCAACCACGATAGTAAGGACCATTCTTGGGGAAAACCAATGAATAATATCCATATGTTAAGCATTTCAAAAAGTATATCAAATTTCTAAGTCCCGTTATAATGTAGCCAAATTGCTCCCTTTCTCTGAAACCTTCCTCCTCAAGTATCCATTTGGCATTCCAACAAATTATTTCTCAAAACATCCAGAGCCTACTAGGGTATAGAGATTAGCACAATTACATAAGAATCCTCCCAAAGTAGATTAAGTATCTAGCCCTTATGACCTAAAAATATCTGATTTTCCTCTCCAAGGTAGGTGTAAATCTTATGTTGACATCAATAGCTACCTAATGGGTAACTACTCGACTTTAAGCTAATCTCATCCGAATTTCAGAAAGAAACATAAATTTCATCCAATGATGAAAGAAGTACAAAAACAAGGACAAGGAAAACTTAAAGAGGGTATAAATTTCTATATGCATCTTTATCTTAGATATTGAAGCGTAGTACAGCAGTGAGCAGCTTGGGATTTTGGCCTTAATCTTTTTTCTGTCAAGTTTCGTGTGGTAGCCCTTCAATACTTTTTAATCTTCACTCCTCGCTATAACTCCACACTTGTAATATTCTGTGTTGTTGAATCACCAAATTGACAGAATTGCTAGTGGTGTCACAGGCAACCAAAATGAACAAGTGATTGGTTTGAACTCTATGATTTTCACAATTGATCCAACATGTCCTAATCATATTGCATATGGAGAAGTACATTAGAACTTTCCAGCAAAAGCAGGTTTACACAAATCAACTATAGAAGTGTCATCGACAGGAAAGACTTCTCCAAATACACAATAATCACAAACCAGATAACTAGCATCGAACCAAAGATATAGCAATGAAGCAAGAATCATCAATTCAAGTGTACCTGAGAGAAATTCACAATAACAGGGAGAATATGTGCTACACAATCCTGAGGTTCCAACAGCTTTCCAAGTGCTGCACAACCCTCAACAGCCAATAATCGAACAGAATCTTGATCTGAGACAAAAGTTAATTAAAAAACCTCATGTGGACATTCATATATGAAATGAACTTTAAAATATATCATGCACTTGTATAAGCAAAACAATAAGTTATTATTCACATAGTAATTTACTCAAGAAAATTAAATACATGAAATGAACGAATTATGTTCTGAATACCATACCACACATCTGTTTGACCATTCATACGTTGTCTTAAACTCTAACATAATTCTTTGTCAAGATTGATCAATATCCTAAGATTATTTATTTATTATTATTATTTTGAAAGGATTTTTTTTTTTGGGGGGGTCAGATATTGCTTTCTTGAGCTCTTTACCACAATAAAACATAAAGCTGTGTATCATGAAGGAAAGTTACTTAAACTATTCTCAGAGAGTCATGTGGAAAATCTCACAGTAGCATCAATCTGAGGCATGATCAAAATTAATCCTTTTGTACTGCACCCAAATCAATTCACTTGTCTTCTAGCAATAAAGACAATTAACCAGGAGTTATTCACGAGCCAACTACGTTCATCCACCATCAAAGGACAATAAGTTTAAATTTATTTAAATAGCATCTCTTTGCTAATAAAGTTTAAGTTTAGGAATATCACACAAAGTTCTGTTACTTGGGGAAATAAAAGAAAAAGAAAGGGGGTCACACTTCAGTGTTACAATAACATTTACTGTCTTCAATTTCCAGATTTCAAGTAACCTTAAGAAGATAATTCACGAAAGAAAAAAAAATAACAATAAACATAGACATGTCAACATGCAGCCAGCCCGCCACAATCGCTAGTGTTCACATGAACCAAATGTTTTAGGAATACCTATCCTGTTCCTGTTAGTTCAATCTAGTTGTTCATTTTAGTTCAGTCTAGTTGTTCATTTTATGTCTACCCCAACTTCTATTAGCCCTAATATATTATACTTTTCAGTGCCAAGAGTCCCATTGAGGTCCTATCATGCCCAAGAAATCTATCATGAAGTGTCAGCCGGAAAACCTTGACCAAAAGATGAATGAAGCATAAAGCATTTTCATAGAATCCATCTCCTCGTCAAACAGGATTATCACAATAAGCAAACCGGAAAAAAGCCAGATAATTTCCACTGCATTGAATCCATCTCAGTGGAAAGATGACAGTCCTACCATTGGACTGCTGCAAGGTTATCAGGCGTTCTCATCAAATCCATCCTTGACTTGCTGCAACTTTACTCTCCTAGCCATATTAATATAATTTTGTCTCACATTCAGAAGTATATTCATCTCAAATAACCTTTAATTACATCGCATATAATCTGGTCAGCTCTTATAATTTCAAGCTAACTCATACTTGTTTTACACGTTGCATACACCATACATATATTGAAGTTGCAAGCAAGGATACACCACTTCTGTGTCAGGACATAGATAACCCTAGACAACAGTTATCAAGAGAGCACTCAATTCAAATATGCAGCAGAGAATTCAGGTTGCATAATTAAAAGACACTTAAAGGAGATAAATAAACCACAAAGTGACGGACAATATCCCACAATTGAAACAGATAGAAACATGTTCTCCATCAAACATAAATTAATTATTCAATTACCATCCTGCGTCAGATCCTCAAATATTGACATGATGTCCGTCTTCAAATGAGCAGGTTCAACAGTAGCAGCAAATTTGCCCAGATTGGATGCAGCAGACCTCCTAACCATGGGCATGTCATCTTGACACAATTGGGTGTATATTGACCGCAGTTCTGTCTTTGACATATCTGGGGCACTTGGGTAAGCAATGTGAAACAGCCCACATGCAGAAACTCGAGCCGTAAACCATTCACCAGCCGCTAGTCTCTGAATATACAACGTTTAAAACATGTAGAAAGCAAAGACTCAGAAAAAACACAGAAGAATAATGAAATACCTATCACAAAGGAATTAGGAAAAAGCAAACATTCACACAGAAGTACATGGTTGAACGCAAAAGATATGTTTCTATATCCAGCCATAGCAAAAATATATAAGTAAATTCTTTCTAAAAAAATTCTAAATAGAGAGGACCGCAGAAAGACCTTCATACGCATCTCAAGTTATATATATATATCTATTAAAAGGCTTTCTTTACTAACGTTTTCTTTCAATAAAACATAATTTCATTTAGGTACGTAAGAAATGGCAATGCGAAGTACTAACAAGCTTCAAAAGCCAATACAGAGTTAAACACTAAACAAGCTGCATATTTTTCTAGATGTTTGGGCAAGTGCTTCACAAAATGAGGGCATAGTAAATAATTTAAAGGAAATAAAAATTATACCAAACAGACAGTAGTTACGTTTCTTGAACATAGAATATCAACATTACAAAACAAGAATTCAATCAACAAACATGACAGAATGGTGAAATCTAACCTTGACCAGAGGAATAAACCACTCAACCAAATCACTCTCCCTCATCTGAGACCCAATTCTACACAAAGACTCAACAGCTTTGTCCCTCACGCAGGTCTCCTCAACAGTACAAAGTGTCTCCAGAGGTGGAAGCAAAACATGGGCATGCTCAACTCCTCCCACATATGGAATGAAAACACCAAGCTCTTCTGCCATTGCAAGAAGTACCTCATCATCATCGTCATTGTTTTCACTCAGAAACGGAATTAATTCCTTCCGAGTCCGCTCCTCCCCAAGAGCACGTGCAATTGTTGACAGCCTACGTATTGAGTTCAACCTAAGCTGTATGTCATCATTTTTCAGCTCGTCTATGAGAACAGCTATTGGGTATAATGGTTCATCAACCATAGCCATTGTGTTTCAAAACTCTTTTGGAAAACCCTTATGATCAATTATCCACCCAGAAGCACTGCAAACCAGATGAATTGCAACTTCTATATTATGACAAAATTCAACAAAAAGATTTCCAAAATTCAAATTCAAAATCGATTTTATGCCTAATAAACGGTTTGAATTTCCCAGTAACTAAAAGATGCCAATTCCACACTATCCAGCACCAAGAACCCAAATTTTATGAAGTACTAGCATTCAGATAGTTTTTGGCAATTAAATAGAGCATAAAAGAAAAAAAATCACGTCAAACGATAATGTGGAGATCTGGGACAAACCCTAGAGTTCAACTCCAGAAACTAAAGTAACCATAAAGAAAACAAAAAGCAGAGACAAATACGTTGATTTTGAGGCCTTAAACACTGATGCTGTGTTTGGTAGCTGGGAAAACGAAAGTAAAATTGATCAGTTAACAAGGGACGGAGAAATTATATAAAAGGAAAATAAATATAGTTACCAAATCAAAAGGTGCCTAATAGTACGACTAGGCTAAACTGAATTCAGTTTTTTCATTAATCATTTCTAAGAGTAACTAAAATCATTAAATAGAATAATTAAAAATTTTTAAATGTAACTAAAATCATTAAATAGAATAATTAAAAATTTTGAAATTTCTATCTTATTTTCTTGATCGAAAATTGTGCATCAACTAATCATTAAGCGAGAATTAAAGGTTTTTAATATTGATTGGTGAAGATAAATAACAAAATTAACAAATAAAAATTACGTTAAGTGGAAATGACTGAGAACTGAAAATGCTCTCACCGATCTCAATACCTTCCCGCGGCTACCTCTGATCAGAGAGAAACGAGAGACTTACGATTCTATTTGTTTGCTTTTCTAGTATATTTCTTGTAATTATCTACTCAAGCCCACAAAACTGGGCCTGTAATTAAGTATACTCCATGGGCTTTCTTTGGGCTCAAGTGAAAACGTTGAATAAACTAAAAGATAATTTTATAAATTATGAAAATGTGTGTACCGATTGAGTAATAATTAAAAATGTTAAATATTATTAGGGGGATGTAGTAACTATTATGGTGCGTTTACTAAATGAAAATCGGAATGGGTTGGATTTGGAATTGGCAGGAATGGAAATAAGCTGGAATGAGAATCAAAATAAGTTGTTTACTTAAACTATAGGAATCGGAATCGTAATCGGAATGAGCTAAATTGCCATTAATGTGTTTACTTTGTGTTATAATCGGAATCAGAGTTTGAATGAGTTAATGATAACAAATTACTAAAAAATCCTTAATAATAATATTATTATTATTATTAAAATTATTGTTAATACATTAATTAATTATAATACTTTTTATCATAATAATATTGTTAATAATTTAATAATTATTATTGTTAATATATTATTTAATTATAATATTTTTTATCATCATGATAATAATATTATTAGTAATTATTAATAATAATAATTATTGTTAATACATTAATTAATTATAATACTTTTTATCATAATGATAATAATATTATTAGTAATATATTAATTAATTATAATTATCAATAATAATAATAATAATCAAAATAAAAAATTACAATCATCATCAACAAAATAATAATCCATTTCAACAAAAAATATAAATCATAATCGGATTCATCATCATCAACAAAATAATCAAATCCCTAACAATCATCATCAACAAAATAATCCATTTCCAAAAAAAATAAAAAAATAAAAATCAGAATCATCATCGCCATCAACAATGGCGGCAACAAAGGAATCATCACCGTCGCCATCATCATCATCATCAGAACGGAATCATGGCTAGCAGGAGAACAGGAGATTGACGCAAGGATCGACGAACAGCAGCACAGTAGATCGACGCACGGCAACAGGATGACAACATGAAGGCGAGCGGCAAATCTCGAATGGTAAGAGCTTCTGGTTGGTGATAGTGAATGGGTGTGCTTCGTTTGATTTTTTTTTATTTTTGCTATTTATATTTTTTCAAATTCAAAGAGGGTGTTTTTGGAATATGCAAAATATAATGGGGACAATTTTCCCGTAATCAATCCTTATTTTGTGTGGGGCCCCGCAAATTAATCCCATTCCCAGCTTCTATTTCACAAGTAAACATGTTATTGATTCACATTCTCCCATTCTAATTCCCATTCCGGATTAGTAAATAGAGCATTACAGTATTACTCTCGTGAAATAGTGGAGGTGGAGCGCATCGAAAACGTCATTTATGGACTCATCCGGTAAAATCTTGACAAACATATATGTTTACAATAAAATTAAGAGTTAGTATGTTTCGACAAATTGAAAAAAAGTGATAGATATTTTAAAAATAAACAGATTGGTGACTCGCCGTTAATTTTAACAGGAACAGTAAAATAATTATAAAATGATATTTTTACCCCTTCAATTAATTATAAAATCATGTTTTTACCCCTATAATAATTACAAAATAACATTTTAACCCCAACAATTGGTTACAAAATGATGTTTATGCCCCTACTCATTTATTTTTTTAAATAAAAAAATATATAAAAAAAATCACATCTAAGTCTAATTAATGGGCTTTTTTTTGTTAAATCAAACAAATTTTTTAGATATATTTTTAACAAGAAAATTTTGATTCAAAAAATATATTTTTTTAAATTGTTTGTTTTTACAAAAAAAAAATCAGCTCTGCCTTAGATGTGATTTTTTATATATTTTTCTATTCAAAAAATAAAAATAAATGAGTAGAGGTATAAACATTATTTTGTAACTAATTGTAGAGGTAAAAATGTCATATTGTAACTATTATAAAGGTTGAAACGTCATTTTATAATTATTTTACTGTTCCCGTTAAAGTTAACGGAAAAATTAACGATTTGTCACCAATTTGTCTATTTTTTAAAATTGCATCACCTTTTTATAATTTGTCAAAACATATATCATCCATGCGATATTAACCCTAAAATTAACTAATAATGATAGAGATTTCGGCTATGAAAAAATGTAAAACACATAGATTATTGTATTTGATAAAAATATTGAGAAACATTTTTCTATATTATTACTTTTTCGAGCATGAATCTATTTATTGATAAAATGTTAAATAGATCATACTAAAATACTTCACTTTAACAAATAATTAGAAATTTTGATGTGAATCATGCATCCTGGTAAGTTGTTTAGATGAATCAGATTTAGGATTTTATGGATTTTATGCTGCAGATGCTATAATTACTAAGAAAAAGTTTATGAGAGATGGTAAACATTGTTGTATAACGCTTAAAATATAAATATTTGGTTACAAATTGTAATATGTATACTTTTTTTTTAATACAGCTGACAGTAGTAATTACCAAACACCTAACACCTTAGCTACTGGACGACAATCCCCAACGAGCTGTTAAGTTATTTAGATGATGTAGGACCTGTTTGGGATTGTTTTTAGATGACTCAAAAGTGATTTTAAAAAGTTAAAAACTAATTTTGATGTTTGGTAAATTTTTTTAGAAATTACTTTTGGCGGATTTTGAAAAGCAGGGAATGAGTAGCTTTTCAAAATCTGATCACCTTTATACTTAATATAATTACATGTATATTCTCATATAATTTAAAAAATCCAAAAATTATCCTAATTAATTAAGAAATAAAATCATTAACTTTAAATAAATTATTGTTATTACCAATTATATTAAGATAACAAAATAAAAAAGAAAATTAATAATATAAAATATTTATTTTAGTTATCAATTATTATATCTGCATAGAGCTGTCAAAACGGGTCATCGAGTCGTGTTCGTGTTGTGCCAGCTTCGCGTCGTGTCAAATTTAGATCGATTCAAACACGACCCATTTAATAATCGTGTCAAAATATTAAGACCCAAACCCGACATGAAAAATAAACGGGTTATCAATAACTCGTTTAATATCTATATATTTAACAAAATTTATTTTTTTGTGTGTGTGTATATATGTATATGTATATGTTCTAATTCCGAATTTTAAAGTGCGAGAAAGTCCAGGAAAGCCTTAAAATCGTAGGGTTTTAAAAGGTTAAAACTAGGACAATATATATAAACACACACGCCCACCTAGCCCTCAAAAAAATTACACATTTATACTATTGAAGTTCTAAATCTATATAAAATTTTATAAATGAAATACTATGTATATATCTATCCTTCCAAAAAAATAAAAAAAGAAATTTATGTTCAATATTTAAGTTTTAATGACAAGAACCTAAAATTAATTTAAAACAGAAAATATAATCATGTCATTAGTCGAGTAAATGGATTAAAGTTCTTGACCCTAACCCGACACAAAAAAAATTATGTTGACCCACACTAAATCTATTTAATAATCGTATCAAATTTGAGGACTCATACGGTCATACCCATTTATTCGTGCCGTTCTTGTTTTAAAATAAAATGTAAGTCTAAATCTAATTTTTTAGCCCTTTCCCTTTACCCCTCCAGGGACTTTTATATTTGGAACTATGACGTGTGCTAATTTGCGCACCGAAGGTCCACGTACGCCACGTAAATGTTGGCTGTTATTATGATGGTAAAAGATGAGAGCCTTGGCCTCATCATCAAACATTGTGGACTAATGTTTCAATAAAATTTTCCGAAATGGGATTTTACATGTATTGATTTCTAAACTCCATATGCCATGAAGAATTTCTATGACAAAACCTCTCCACTGCATTTCTACATGTTTTATGCATATGGGGAGCAAAGCAAGCTAAAGCAATAATATTCACAAATCACAACATCAGCTTATCAAACTGTCTCAGTTGACAACGACATTTCTTCACCTTGTGAACCTGAAATAATGATCTTTAAAGCTATCTCAGCTCTTCAACTGAAAGCATCTGCTAAGTCTGCTCCAAAATCCTACCTCCCCTTTCCCAATAATCGGCGGTTCAACATGTTCCTTGAAATTTGCTTTTTCACTTAGTTCTTCAAAAGCATCAACAAGATTTTGGAGCCTCGCAACAAATTCAATCAAGAGTGAAGCAAATGTCGCTAGAGACAAAGAGCTAGCACTTTCATATACTTTTGATTCTTGTGAACCAATCGCGGACTCAATATTATGAAACGATAGACGTGGCCACGAGACTGGATTTCTAGACATATTTTCCGAGGAAATCCATTCTGGCATAGGAGGATTCATGCCCATGTTTGGGTTCTGAGCATCCCACACTTCGCTCAAGGAGTTAATCACTTTGTTTTCATCATCTTTGACTTCATTAAAGTTCTCAGAATCTTGCAGTTCCTTGCGCTGTGCTATGGCTGCCCAGCTTTCTGAATTGACCAGAAGATATGATTTTTGGTCTATCTTCATTTGCAACTCTTCTGCTGCCTCATGAACTTCAAATAGTATGTCTTCGGGGCTTAACTTTTCCATCTTCTCAACTTTGTCTCCAAGCTCGCGTAATATTTTTGCTCCTTCATTGCCAACATTTTGGAGCTCAAGGGCAAAAACCTGTCTCTTCTCTGGTGGTGCCTGCACATTAAAATTTGCAAACCAAACATATGTCTAAATCCAGACTCCAAATACTTGCAACCAAACACAAAATTTAGAATCCTGAATGTTCTTGCTACATATTTTATAAACTCACTCAAGAATGAAACAAAGAAATGGAGCATACAAAAAGGGACCGCCACAAGATATCTGCTGCTAATAAATGCTGGATAAGAACAACACAATCACATGGAAATGACTTGGCAGCAGCTAAAGAAAGGGAAATCAATTTCTATCCTTCATAGGACTCCAACTATTTAATTTTATTTGGCTATATAATATGCAGAAGCAGATTTATACATTCAGTGGATAAAGATGTTCTTGTCTTCTCTTTTTGCTCTTATTTCTAGAATCTAAACCTTCATTTCTCACAGAAATTAGATATGGCATGAAGGCCATATAATAGAAAGAGGTCCATCACATGGCAATGACAATTTGTTGTTTTGTTCTCCATGCTTTTTCATACCCTTCCTACCTCTCACTCAACCATTTTTTAATAAACTTAAATTAAATAAAAACATTATGAAAGTAAGTAAATTTTAATAAACTTAAATTAAATATAATAATCCTAAATTCTACAAACTTCGACTTGATTAAGACTTGTTCAGCTTTTTTGCTAATGTTTCCTGAAGTATAAAGTTTCAAGGCTATTTGATTAATTAACTACACTCTTTAATTAAGTACCTTCTATCTGAAAATTTCAATATTTTTTGTGAATTTATTTCTTCGCATACCATGTGATTCCCATGAATTTGGAAAGTGATAGCATATAAACAGAATTTAATTAAGGTTAAGAAGAACAAAATAATGCTACCAAACCAGCATGCATAAATATGTACAATTGCTTTGAATTTCAATATGAAAAAAAAAAAAACCACCACCACCAATTTAACCAAATTTGATGGCAATTTGCAGAGGGAATAGGGAGAAGAAAAAGGCGAGCTTTGGCATTTGAGACCATCAAAGCTGTGCTGACAAAGCTGAAACTGTTAGTTTGTGAAAGGAGTTCGAGGATCACAATTCAAGTGCTTCTGACTGAGACAAATCTGGTGGGAATATATACTGATTAAGAGCTGGTTTGCACCAAGCATCAATGAAAAGGGACCAGCATAAGATTTGAAAGATGGGACCAGAGCTAAACTTCATAAGTACATTGAAGCACAGAAACTCACTATTCATGACTGAAAGGACTAGTTACCTAGACAGGCTACCATTACCGGAAGAGAAATACGGTTCACTAGACATATCTGAGATAATAAATAGATCCTTGAATGACACTTCCATTCTCCAATAATGGAATTAGCCATAAGCCTAAGTTGCTAAAACAGCTGCTAATGCAATAAAAAAAAGGCCTCTTACCTGTATTTCGGAAAGTATACATCCGTGCATAGCCATGACCATGAATGCACAGTGCCTCAATGCACCGCTTACTTTAACATAATTTTTCCAGGGATAATTAAAGGACCTGTAAGGGCCGTGAGGTGGTTCCCATATTGCAAAGTCCATCTGCAAAGAAGATTACAAAAGATCCTAACTTTCTGGTCTGTCAAAAGGACAGGTCTTACAGGAAAGAAAAAGAAAAAATAGATAATGAAGTTGAGGAAAGAACCAGCAAAGTTGATATTGATTATACCAGAGATTCCTCTTGGCTCGAAGACTGTACAGCCGATCTATAGCCACTATAAACTGGGTCATCAGAAGCTTGGTATGTAAGAATTTTCGAAGGGACTCTCTCATATTCAACACATTGCAAGTAGTCACCAACACAACCTAAATCCAAGTCCAATATAATAAATCAATAAACTAATCATCAGAATTCAGCCCAAATCAAAGAGAACCGAATATCTAAGAAGCAAACGTTTAACCTTCCAAGGAAGTAGCGAGGCCTTTGAAATTTTTGACCACCAACTTGTGCAGATCCTCCCCTGCCCAGATGGGATATATGCACACATTTACAACCAAACATATCCCAGCACCAACCGCAATAAGCACTAATCGATAAAATGCTGTGCGGAAAAATGTTGTTGAAGTTCCAGACACAAGTACAATGCAATATGTCAACAAGAAGACTCGAAATCCGTATTCATATGGTTTCAAAGTGGGGTACAGTTTAGCATAACTTGCACAGAATCCTGAAAACGACAAAATAAAAATATCAGAGCAACAATTCAAGAAATGGGCTGTAATGCAATGATTGATTGATATTAATTGCTCACAAGATGCCAACCTGCTATAAAAATACTGATGACAATAATAACTTCCTGATAAGCCCCTGCATACAGAGAGAGCTCTGCAATGCCCAGAGCAAGGCCACCGGCAGAAAACGTCCCCAAAGCGCGATTGAATCCTTTGTTAAGCGTTGCACCTACATGAAAGAAATCGATTCAATAACATTACAGAACCACTTCCATATGCAAATTTGAATACGATTTTGCTTGTTTTAGTCGCATCGCATGATTGTAAACTAGTACCTACGCTGAATTCAAAAACTACAACGACAGTAAGAATTGCCCAGATCGAGTATTGGCTAACATTACTGAGTGGCTCTTTGAAAAAGATAACTAATGATACAAGTGCCAATGACAGGCCCATCTTGGCAGCAAAAACGGCTTTGCGAGGATCCCTGCGACCCATGTCATAGAATTGAATAAAAATGTTTTGCAAATTGGTCCAAAAGTTGATGACTCCGTCTGATGTCCAACGGAAACATTTGCATTTCATTCCATCTTCGCTGCCATCGCCATCCGTGCTGTTCAGGCCAAAGTCTGAATAGCCCTTTCTAGATAGCAATCTTTCTTTGCTCCTTTCCGCAAAACTGTGTCTCAATGATCCAATTTTCGCAGCCATTTCTTTCTCATAAGAAAAAGTGAAACATAATATTTGGTTTTCAAATTAAATGATGAAGAGGATAGTAAAGTGGGTGTCTGATGAGAAAGAAAATGAATCAAAGAAGACGGTACACATGGACACGTTATTGTCTATGAATTATGATTAAGGGGAGCAAATTGTAATAATGATGACGATACATCCAACTGCTGTTGTTTTTTGGTACGTGCGCGGTTTGCTAACGACGTCGTTTTCTATGTGCGGGGGAAGTTTTTTTGAAAAAAAATGATTTGAAAAAAATGATTGAATGTTAACTACCGGTTATTGGTCAAGGCAACTGCTTGACAGGTAGGAATAAGATGAGGTCAAATTCACCAGCCACGTGTCACATTCAGAAAATCAAATTAATAATATATACAAAAATTATGGGAAGAAATTTTTGTCTTGGAGCTGCATTTGTTGTTCTCACTCAATTGTCTTTTTTCAGGTTCAATTTTTGTTTTTATTGCAAAGTTTATTCATAATACTATATGGTCAGTTCATAAATCACATATTATTGATAACATTTTGAGTAATGTTGAAAGGCAGGTGTCTTTCGATTACACTCACATCAAGCAATATTGTAATGGTGGAACCCGACAGCATGTTGTTGTTAGATTATGCTATTTGCTATTATTTTGCAGTTAAAAATGCAAATAGCCTTTCAATACTTCGAAAAAGGATCAGACAGATACAAGTAAAATGTGTGGTTGGGTACCTGATCGGATATTTGTTCCGAATTCCGAAGAGGTATAATAACCAGAAGTATAATATTTCAATCCTTAATTAAAATTTTTATATATGATGAATGAGCAAAAATAAGATAAAAAACTGCTCAATCTGTTCTTATCCCTTCTATACTCAATAATGTTGTCGTGGTATACTTTTCTCCGTAACACATCATTTTCAATCTTAGCTTTGCTGCCTGCCGGCACTTTGATTGGCCCCCCTTGGTAGGCATGTTTTTGAGTCTTTTGAATGATAACAATTCCTAATTGTTTGCACAGTACGAATTTTCTGATGGGTGTTCAGTGAAATTCAAGGATATCATCTAATTCCTAAAACTTAAATGTCGATATCAGAGTAGCATGGAAAACGAAGTAGACTTAAATTAAGCCATTAAAATTTTTAGATAAGTCATATTTAGAAATTTAACAATAACATGTGTGAGGAACAAAGACTTAACAGGCATTACTTTGTTTGGTATCGAGATATCATGGTTTTTAAGCCACAACTACCGCATGAAAATGATTGTAATTATGAAATAAAAATTAATAGTGTGTAGTAAATTTGATTTTTAAATAATAATTTTGATAAAAATAATAAAAATATTATAAATTTTTTATTATAAGTATGAGATCAATTTATCTAAACTTTGAAGCTACAGCAATTAATATGTATCAAATACTTTAGTATTATAGCTTTGAAATTATAGCTTAGCTTAAGTTACGAGAACTGCGGGTGCGAGTTTGAATTGTGTGTAAGCATGATAACAATTAGTAACTGACTGCCAGCTGTCACATTTGTATTGGTTACTCATTAGATTTGTTACTTAGCTTTAGTGTTACTTAGCTTTACTAAAGGCTACTATAAATACAAGAATACAACACATTGTACAGATTTGATCATACATTCAATAATATACGAGATTCATTGCATTTCACTTTATTTCTCTGCATCCAAACCCTACATTTACAAGTTTAATAACTGGGGTTCAATATTCTGCATGTGAAAATTAGGAACAACAGTTCTCCTTTTTGATAAATGAGGGTACCACGATTCATGAAACCTAACCCTATCTAATTGACGGTCCAAGCAGGTTGGCAAATATGCCTTTAGCACGTAAAGAAGGCAAATTCCCATGATGGGCAGCCACAACCAAGAAATATCATGAAACTTTTGTGAACCATTTAAGCCCCAAAAAAAAAAAAATGAAGTTATGGTTAGATGATCTGGTCAAATGAAAAAGGAGACGATAATGCAATTAACTCTGTCACGAGTTAATAAAGTTGATAAAAGAAATGATGGTGCGCTTACATCGTAGAATAAGAATGGGGTATAATGCAAATGGGTTGGGAATGGGAATGAGATTCTAATGTTTACTTGGCAAAAATAAATGGGAATGGGAATGTGCTGGAATGTCATTGATGCATTTACTTGGCTAAATAAATGGAAATGAGGAATGGGAATGAGAATCAATTCACCAAAATACCCATAGTATTAAATAATGTAATTTTCATTAACTAGATACATGTATAAATATTATTATAAAAATGATATTAATTAAAAAATAAAATTAATAATATTTAATAATAATTAATATAATAACAATAAATAATAATAATAATAATGACATTTAAAATAAAAAATTAATAAATTTTGATAATAATAATACTAATAATAAATGTCAATAATGATAATATTAATAAAAATAATAATAACAATAATTAATAATAACTAAAATAAAAAATAAATAAATTAATAATAAATTAATAATAATAATAATTAAAATAATAAATTAAATAAAAATTTTATAACAATAATAATAATAATAGAATTTTTATTATTAAATAAATTATTATTATTAAATAAATTATTTATTATTATTATTATTGCCATCAAAGGACTTATTTACAAATAATACAAAATTTTAGGTTAAGTTCATAATTCTGTAGGGACTAAAATACAAAAATATCAAAACTTCAATAAGAGCATTTTCGAAATATTTAAATGTAAGTGGTGGTATAATTGAAAGTTCAGGGAATGAGAATCTTATTCCCAACTCCCCCAGAATGAGATTCTTATTTCTTATTCTCAAATTATGTGCGGCTCATATATTTTATTCGCATTCCCAAATTACATTTTACTAAATAAATATGAATTTCATTCCCTTTCCTTTATTTCTATTCCATAAATCCTCAAGTAAACACACCACGAGCTTAATTTAAAAGTCATCTCTTCCTTCAAAATTAGTTTCTATATCATGCGAAAGTGAAGTTGTGAGAGGTGAAGAACTTCAAACCTCTAAGGGGGCGTTGGATTAGAGATTTAGAGTGAGAGTTATATGCCATTAGTTGGAAGTTTGGGCTATATCTGCGTGTTACAAATTTGGGCCTCAAAAAATGGGAATTTACGCATAAACCCAAACCGGCAAACCCAACCCAACCCAAACCATCAAAGCGAGACAGACCTTCACTCACCGTGTGCGCCTGCTCAAACTGCCTTATCCAAACTCCAAAGCCGAAGACAATTCTAATCAGTGACGAGAGAACTGGTTGATGCCTGTTTTTATTACTACAATTAAAAAATTTCCCTACATACTCTCTTTCTCTTTAGGGAACACAAAATGTTATCATCAATGGCACTTCAATCTACTGTTAATGGTGCATTCACGACATGCTCCTCATTTCCTTCCCACAAACTCTCTCTCAAACCCAACAGTACCACCATTTTTCACCAAAAACCCATTTCAAGAAACCAAAGGCTCGTTGCTTTAGCAGCCCCAGAAGCACTCACAGCTGAAGAAGCAACAACAGCGTCCACAGAGACCATCACAACAACCCCAGTAGAAACTAAGGTCCAAGCTAATTCTCTCTCTCCCTCTCTATGTATGTGTGTTTATGTGTATTCTTTCACTTAAGAAAAGTTGTTTTTTTATTCTAATTTAATTTTATTTTGGCAGAAGGTTGGGGTGTCAGTGAAGCAATTGGAGAAGCCAAGGCTGGTATTGAAGTTTATATGGATGGAGAAGAACATTGGTTTAGCTCTTGACCAGTCGATACCCGGGTATGGCACCATTCCTTTGAGTCAATACTTCTTTTGGCCGAGAAAAGATGCATGGGAAGAGCTCAAGACAACCCTTGAGAGCAAGCCCTGGATTTCCCAGAAAAAGATGATTATACTTCTTAATCAGGCCACTGATATTATCAATTTGTGGCAGCAGAGCGGTGGCAATCTTACTACTTAGTTGGATGAAAAATCGGGTTTGTGTGTGAGTTCACATTGTTTTTGTATTTCAGTTATTGGATTTGATTTGTATCATTGAAATCTTGTTCACATCTGCATTACCTTCAACACGAGTTGGCTCTGTAATTTGGTTGGTGTTGGTAAATTTTCTAATTAACAAGCGTAAAATCATGTGTACTAAAAAGCCTATTTGAAGACATGTAAAGACTTGTAAGTTTAGGAATTGGTGTTCGGATCATACCGTTTCTGTTGACGGCTAATAATTAGCAAGCTTGTTTTCAGGTTGTTGCTGAGTAACTATAGAATTTATTATGGAATTATGTTGAAGACTTTAGCTATTGCAATAAATCCATGATGATATATTTAACTGATAATATAAACATATTTGGAAACACACATCTCTGTATGGTTAGTTAAATACATATTTCCCTTTATGTGGGTGAATCTTCGGCTTCATGAAGCGTGAAAAAATAAACACAATTATCATGATTCTGTCTGTTCTTGGAGGTTTTTAGATTCTTGAAAATGGAACCTCATGCAACCAGTGCTTGAAGAAAATGGAAGGTGAGGTGATCTTGGGATGCAAGGCGTTCATAACAATCACTATTGTAGAAATTCCAAATTTTCAATGACAAATCTGGATAAACACTTGGGGTCCCCTACATAACAAAATTCTCCAATCTCATCTCCGAACTTCATTGCAATCAATTGCACATCTCAATCGATGAATTCAACAACAACAAAAAATGAGACAAATTTATTTTCTCTCTTATAATTTCTGTGTTGCATCATGGAATGATTGACAATCCTGTTAACAGTAAGTAGTAAATAACATTTTAGCTATTGTTCTTCGTCAAGATTCAAAAATAGAAGGTACGCAGTTAATCCAACCACCGGCACAAATCTAAGATAATTCACTGTTCCTACCTTGCTCAGCTGAACATTTTGTAGGTTGTCACCTATCAACCAAGGCTGGAAGATTATGTAAAGAAATATATCCCATATGAAGGCAAAAGCCAGTCTTTCTGATCCTAGATAACTAACTAGGAACTTCCATCTCTCTGTTATTCCTCCAAAATCTCCATCCATCCGGCCATAGAGGGCCCAAAGTGTTGATAGCAAACAAATGGAACCACCAATCAGTCCTACAATGGGTGCACCATTTGTCATCACAGAGGCTAGCTGAGAGCGATTCCTTGGTGTATCTTCAGAATCAGCCTCACCGAGCCGAATGGCCATA
The DNA here is from genome assembly GCA_030449835.1 of Clausena lansium. NCBI lineage: Eukaryota > Viridiplantae > Streptophyta > Magnoliopsida > Sapindales > Rutaceae > Clausena > Clausena lansium. The sequence goes on from JASUUF010000195.1 coordinate 6,602,986, forward strand.
TAAGGAATTAAGAATGCTGGCATCAGCAGAGGAATAAATCAAAAACAGCAATTAGCCTCTAATTCTTAAACAAAATTGAAGGGTAAAAATAAAAATCAAAGGGGGAGCTACGGTTTTATACTGCACATATATGTCCCACAGGCTTTAAGGATCTTCTCCATTCCCCTATTGGTGAAGAGACAACCATTAAAAAGAGAAAAACAATCATTATAAAAGCAATAATTGCTATTGTTTGAAACTACGTCATCCTGAGAGATAATGCCGGGGTCATATTATGATGGTTATCTCAGGCCTGGGAACCACAGGCTCAAAAGTTTAGGGAAAGGAGGTATATATGTGACCTAGTCCAGCTAATGTAACAAAAATATGAGAGTTTCAAAGCTTACTGTTGGTAAGGAACATCTGCAAGCCCCATAAAATGTCAAGAGAACCCTTGTATCTGTCCCTCTTACGATCCGTGAATAGCAAAGGAGCAAACATGAAAGTCCACCCAATAACAAAGTTGAACAATCCTTCAGACATCTGATGGAAGAATAATGAACCAACATCAACATGGATGTCCATACTATGATGTAAATGCCTCTTGACAGCCACATGAAATTAAAAAGCATGGTCTAGATAATCAATGGCAATCACTACTGTTCATATAATGATTCTTACCGGATGAAGCACTGGGGCATCAATCAGACGAATCCCAACTACTCTGCCAAAAGTTCATTGCACAAATTATGAAGTATAGAACATGAAAAATGTTTTGTTTATAATTCGATAATGAAAAGCAAATCAACTTTCACTCCTGTTAAACAAGAATAGTTCTGGAGCCCTTCGTCCTCACCCCACATAAGTAAAAGGAGAAAAACAAAAAGTACAGAAATGTCGACTCAGCTGATGAGGAAAATGGACCTCATTTAATTATTTTTAAAAGGATTACACGAAGAAAGTTTGCTTACATTAATTCTCCTGTTAAGAATTACAGAAATATAATGCTCCCTATGAAATATAAAATGGCTCGAAACAAGTTTAGTTACAAATGAAGCAAATGAAGAAGATAGGAACATGTCACATGATAATAAAACATGGTTTTCACATATCGATCAGCATACAAATTGCATGCCCTGCCTTGTAGGTATAGCTCTAATGAGTTCCTTTTCTAAGGGATAACTTAATTCAAGAAGCAAGAGTTTTGACAATGAAGAACAAAACTCTGGTCGTTGACAGCTAATTGATTATTCGAAAAGAACAAGCATAAGAGTCAATGCCAACAGTTGAGCTTACCAGAATTCATCAAGGGCAAGACAAAGAAGAAGTTCAGAGAAAGGCCAACAAGAGAATTTACTGTTTCCGAACTGATGGCCCACACGGGATCTCCCTGTTAGATATACAAACTACTTAATCTTTCTTCTGTAAATACAGAACACAAAAGATTGCTAAAGCGTTCTGTCTGACAATTTATTCCCCAAACGAAAACACATAGGACTCGTTTCATGTGGGCAATGAAATTAAGTTGAAGCATTCTTCAAAAGTATCATCAATACATTCAATAGAATCAAAGACGTATACACAGTCACATAACATGTACTACATAATAAAAGAGCAATTGAATTTGAAAATGATGAAAATAGAGAAATGCCAAAAGGTGATTGCACGCACTTGTGTAATACCTACCAAACAAATTTACACATGCATGATAAGATAATTCAAACTCAGAAAACATATAAGAAACTCGGTGACATATCCAATTAAAATGAAAGCAGAGACTTGACAAGAAAGAAACTGCAGAGTGCGGAGAGGTTAAAACGTACAGGAGCATAAGGAAGCAAGAAAAGCCACAAAATATAAACAGCCTCAGCAGCCCACAGAACAATCTGAAGCACCCGCCGTACGCTGTCATTTCCCTCTACAGAGGCTTTGCTGGCATCAGCAGCAACGGTTGGCTTGCGGCGTGCCGCGTGGCAAACGACAGTCCTCGTCAAATGTAGTCTCTTTTGTTTTTGCACCGGGGGCAATGATTGGCTACTGATGGTTGCGTTGTAAAATTGGCGGCGGGGTAGTTTCGAATTGAAGGATTTGGTCGAAAGAACCGAGTGATTTTCGAAGCAGAGCAAGGGAGTAGCTGCTGCTACGCTCATCGTTATCATTTTCGCATCAGCTGTACCGCAAGCAATTGCTTGTATGTTGGAAGTCTCGTGTTAATTCACTTACATTTCATCATACGTGGACAACTTCAAGCGCCGAGTAGTGATGGATGAGAAGCGTAATATTACCTCTACAAAAGGTTAAAATTGTAATTTGACTTTTCAAAAAGAATTATTTTTAAAAAAGAAATAATACCCTACAGTTAAACGGCGCCGGTTAGAAGAACCCGTTTCTTCTACTTATTGGGTAAGTTTCGTTCTCGCCAAACACAAACAACGCATGTTCATTTTTTCCTTTTAAAATTGATTTCCCGCGCAGTTTCGATTCATGGCTCCTAAATCCGACAACACCGAAGGTAAGAGTTCTTTTAATTTTGATTTTGGTGCGATTTCTGAATCTCCAGAGTCATATTTATCTCATTTTCTTTTTCATTTTTTTTTGTGTTAATTTTTTAGCAATCGTGCTCTACTACGTCAATGAGGTGAGCTTTCCCTTCGTGGTTCCATTGAATTATTAATTATTCGTGATCAGAGAAATAATCAATGTTATGATACATATACAGTTACCCTCATTTTAATCGAGGGGTTTCTGATTTAATGGAAATTATTTGCTTATCGTTATTTTTGTCGGTCTTTTTTTTTTTTTTCCTGTCAGATCTCAAATTTCCCAAGAAACGTCATCGTATAAATATTTTGTGCTAGATAATTCTTTCGTTATAAATTGGCAAGCTCTTGTTCCTTGTTGATGTGCGGATTTTACTGTATGAGCTTTAATACTGCTGTTTATTAATTTTTTTTTTCTTCTTACAGCAAAATCGGCCATTAAATTCTCAAAATGTGGCCGATGCTTTGCAAAAGTACAATCTTAAAAAGGCAGGAATTCAAAAGGCATTGGATAGTCTTGCTGATAATGGAAAGATTTCATTTAAGGAGTATGGTAAGCAGAAGATATACATTGCTAGGCAAGACCAATTCGACATTCCAAACAACGAAGAGCTTAATCGGATGAAGGAAGAAAATGCCAAATTGCAGGAGCAGCTCGACGAACAGAAGAAGGCAATCAGCAAAGTTGAGGGAGGTATGGTAATTTTTAATATATCCATTTATATTCTGTAGAGGAAATTTCTTTGATTGGAAACTAATTGGACTTGAATCATTGAACTGGACATAAAAATGATGTTCAATTGGCATACATTGTTGTTTCAGAAATTAGGACTCTGCAGTCAAATTTGACCCTGGAACAGATTCGAGAGAAAGAAGCCAAATTGGGAAAGGAGGTATGTGGCATGAATTATGGATGTGTTTGATTTTTTGTTGGTTTTAATTTGTGAAGAAGTATGGAGAAGGCTTAGGTTTCCTTTGCTTCTGTGTCAGGTAAAGGAAATGGAGAACAAATTGGCTAAATTGCGTGGAGGAGTGACCCTGGTGAAGCCAGAGGATCGAAAGGCAATTGAAGAGACGTTTTTGGAGAAATTAAGCCAATGGAGAAAGCGTAAAAGGATGTTCAAAGATATATGGGATCCTATAATGGAGAACTCACCCAAGAATCTGAAGGAATTTAAGGTACTTTCTGTCATTTGTCTTGTAAAGCATAACTGTTTGGTTTTGCAGAACTTGTTGACAATAGTTGATTTTGTTTTTCACAGGAAGAACTTGGGATTGAATATGATGAAGATGTTGGTGTGAGTTTGCAGTCATTTTCTGATTTGCTGCAGCATGGTAAGAAGCGGAAAGCAGGCCAGTGACCCTATCTAAAATGTTACATAATCAAGGATCGAGCATTTAATTGGTATTCTTTTATCATTAATATGTTACAATATTTGTGGATTCTGCATCTTTGTAAGATCTAGATCTTTGTGTCTGAAATACAGTGATTAGTTTATTTGTCACAAGCATTAATGTGTTAAAATTTTCTTTTACGTACACTGAATGATACTTTAACTGATTCTGTAAAAAGCTTTCTCCTTTTATGAGCTTTGGTGCATAGAGAATATAACAATGAGCTATTACTTTGTTAAATCTTCAATTAATGAGTTTTATGTTGGAGTACTTGCACGAACAGAACGTTTACGTAACCAAGGATGTTCTTAGATTGGTAATTGAATATTTTTCTGCCTGAGGATATCTTTCTTCTGGTGCACGTGGCCTTTTTTTTTTTTTTTTTTTTTTTTTTTGGGATAATGGATGGATGACAAATGATTGATGTGGTCCAATGTAGAGATCAGTCAATGCATTGGTGATCATTGAGTGAGGCAGGTGCAGCATTGCATAGGGGTATTCAGTACATTCTTGGTTCGTCATAAAAATAAAACTTTTATTTATTTCTTTATATTCTATTTCATTTTCTGGAAAAGCTTAGGCTCTTATAAATGGTGAAGATCTGCCATTGCACTTTTTTTTTTTGGTATCATGTTACCAAGAGCATCCAACATAATGTAGAAATTGGCCTTAGTTTGATGTAGATGTAAAAAGAATTAACTGCACACAAAAACTGACATTCAAAAAAAATTACACAGTTAAACTGTTTGGAAATCTTAATGGAAGAAAATGAAGCAGAAAAGCTAATACAAATCAGAACTCAAACAACTATATTTAGTACACTCATGCTTCTCAGTATCCGCGCACTTGCCTAGTCCTTACTGAAATTGGTCGCTTCACCATATCTAAATGCTGCTTGCTTTGAAACCCAGATCCTTTGGCAGCATCTGCTGCAGGCTGTCCACTCTCGACCTTCAGACCAGATTTAGAGCTTGAAGGTATCTGCTTACGAGATGATCCTACATCCTCCTTGTCACTGTCATAAAAAACTATATCCTTCTCCAGTAGCTTGATGGGATCCACTTCACCAAATGACATTGTGGGCACATTTAAGTATTCTTCTGTTGAATCTGAATTTGAAGTAGACATTGCCCTCTCCAGTTCTGCTGTATTCTTGCTTTGTTTTGACAACTCAGCTTGAATTTCACCATGAATTTCCTGATTTTCAGATCCAGAGTCAATGTTCACAGGTTGCTGTCTGTCAGTTACCTTTCTTTGTCGATTACTAGGACTATTGTGATCATCAGGATCATAAGATCCAGGTCGAGAGAGTTCCACAGCTGCTCGTGCAGCTTCTGCTGCATAGGCAGCTGACTCGAAAGCTGCTTGAGCTGCATCAGCAACATCCTTATACTTCTTCCTTTGTTTCATTGAATCAGACAACCCATCCTCTGTCCTCATCTCTCTAGGTGAAGTTTCTGAACTGTCGTCTGGTTTACCGTGAGCCATACTAGTTAAGTTCTCCTGCATTTTCATATATAAAACCACAAGATCATTAATAATTGTCAATGTTTGGGGGCTCATTGTAACATTAGCATTGGAGTAATTTCTGTTTGTCAGAGTTGGATACCTCAGTGGAAGCAGAAGAGCCTTCATCAAGTTGCAAAGGAATGCCACTCTCAGCAGCAATCTCCTTGAGAACTTTTATTCTGTTCTCCAGATCCGGCTGTCTGGTTGACAGCTTCTGAATCATCTACAGGAACCAAAGAAATAATAAAATATTCCAAAAGAATTCAGCTTAACACATAAACATTGACGGAAAAGACTTTCTCTCACTTTTGTGGTCCTATAGAGCTTTGAAAATGTATTTTGATAAATGTCTAAATTGCTGCTTTGACTAATGCGTACGTATCTGCCAGTTGACAATGTAGGCACACTCCGTACATATTATAACAAATATGTGCATCAAAATAATACCTTGGGGTTCACTCCACAATTGTTGCGCAATTCAATAGCACGCCCGACAAAGTCCTTGCCATAACGAGACGTGAACAAGCCACGAATCTCTTGAAGCTCTGGGAATTCACCACACCTAGAAGCTGCATAGAGCAAGGTTGATATTGCCTCTTTCAATTCATCCGGGCACATTCTATAACCAAAACCCCCAAAATAAAAAAAAATCAGAATAATAACAATATATATATAAAATAATAATAATAATAATAAAAATACATAAAAATATTAAGAAATGGAAAAAGAAACCAACTTCTCTTGTTCAATGAGATGGACCCTTTCGATCAATAAATTGCAGTAGCCTTCCATCATACCAAAAGCATCCAACATATTTTGCTCCTTCATCACATGCTCAACCTGTAAAAACCAAACCAAGTCATTAGACAAATGCAGTTGAACTAATTAATAATTATAACGAATCAAACAGGAAAAGAGATCGACTATGCGTCAGTGATTCTTCATGCATGTACATATATATATATATATATGTGTGTGTGTGTCTTACGCGAAGGAGAGCACGTTCTTGAAAGCCTTGTTGGAGGAGCTGAACGACGTCGGAGCGTGCCTGGGAGCACTTGACTTGGCGCTGGTTTTTGAGGACGGCCAGGCGAGAGATTGCGAGATTGGCCTGTGGCTTGAATTTGTAGGTCTTGAAGTTGTTTTTTCCAAGCAGAAAATCGAGTTTCTTTCCCATGCCTATGCCTGCTCTTCTGACGAGTGACTGAGTTGATAACGCTTCCAATTTTTTTCTCGATCACTCAATCACACATTCACGGAGAGAAGGAGAAGAAACAAGCAAAAGAAGGCTTGTTTGCTCCTTTCTGAGATGACGAGTGAACGTGCGTGTGTAATAATATTACTACGTCCTGCGTGTTTGCTTCTGAATTAAGTCTTCCCACAAGGGCTTAGTGGGAAAATGACGACTTTTTTAAAACGCGGTTAGTACGTTAATTTCGAGGAAATAGGGGCCCTGAAGTCTGACCCAATTGTATTTCTACCATAGAAGAGACTTTGTCCACTCGCAGATCAGGTATGTGTGACACAGTCTCCATAAGTTTCCAGAGGAAGTTTTAAAAAAGAAGGGAAAAAAAATAAAATTCATCTTGCTGCAAAGCGATTTTCAATTGATGAGTTGGCATAGTTTTCATAGTTGAGATGGCATTCTCGGTCCTTGAACATATGATTGCATATCACTATTAACAAGGGCTGTGCGATAATAATAACCCGTTCTAAATATTAAACGCATGAATCACCAAATTATAAGTTGAAAGGTTATTGTTACCTGGTTTCTATTTCATTGTCCAACAAGAATATGAGTCGTACTACTCTCAAACCATATCTTAGATTTAAAATGTCGAATGAAAATGACACTTTTTGTTATTGTTTGTCACATTATTCCATCATCCGTATGAAATTCCTAAATTTTTATTTCTTTTATTATTTTTTAGAAGTGTGACATTCCTAAATTAGTATCGACACTTAAGATATTAAATTTTGTAAGAATGATAATAATCATTCATATCGAATATCATGCGCATTGTCATATTAATTTGCATATTTGATTGCATGAAACATATGAATAAAAATATTAAGAGTTAAATAAGATATTCGATTGTCGTATGGATTATTTGAACATGTACTACACATGAAAAGTCCGACATCACATCAGAAAGACATCAATTTTATAGATTGTCAAATAGATTAGTGATCAATTTTATTACAATCATTATTTATTTTTTAAAGAAAGAGATCCTATTGAAATGTCATTGCAATTTGTGTTTGAAGGTTGGTAACTCCAAAGAAAATCTGTTGATGACTTTTCTATCGATTCCTGATACGCTACCTCACTTGTCAAATACTTTAATGGTTGCTTTTCATAATTTCGTACCTGAAATCCAGAATGAATTTTATTATCAAGTTTAAAACACTTGATTCGCAGACTCCAAAGGATTTTCAGATATAATAACCCAACAACGTAACAATTCTTTTCGCTAACAAGTCTGGTGACCTTTCAAAACTGAATCGGGTTATATCACTGATTCACCATGTTGTTTTCCATTTGGTAATTCATTCAATCGGGTTGAGTTTCAAAAAGTTGATCTACGAATTCACCTGCTTTTAACTTTTATTCAATTATTGAGAGAAATCTATTATTAACTCTTTTCGAGAAATTCTTGCCATGCCTCATTTCTTGGACAACAAAGTGTTCATACTTTTTACAAACCCTTTTTAAAAAATTCAATTGATAGTTTTGGAACAAAATTTATAAAATTTATTAATTCCATCATAAGAGTAATATTATCATTTAGTTAAAAAATAAATATTTAATTATATAAATAAAAAATAATACAAAAGTATCAATTACAAGGGGTGATTATGAATTATAGGAGTATTTTCGTAATTATCATATTACAAGGACAAAAAAAATGTTACACAAAAAATTACTAACAGCAGCTAAGTTTTTTAATGAAAAAATAATTACAAAATATTTTTTAAAAAAATAAGTGATTTATAAATACAATTTTAAAATTTAATAATTTATAAAAATTTCACTTAATAAATAATGACCACCAAATAATTATCCAAAAAAAAATAAAATTAGTGATGATTCCATATCGAACTAGACAATGAATTAAGCTTCATCATCTTTTTTCTGTCCTCTCCTCCCCCACCCCCTCTCCCCCTCCCTCCCTCTTCAACATCATTGATCAACAAAGTTCCATTATCACAAATAAGGCTAAAAACTGGTCATCTAATTTCACTTTTTAACTTTAGTGAATATTACTATGATAAGTCTTGTACGACAATCCAAGGGACGTAACGCGATAATGCAAAATTGCAAATAGGTAAATATTATGATAACACCACGTGTGGGCTTATGATGTTACATTAAAACTAACCCTTATATAAAGGGAGAAAAATAAAATAGATAATGACTCATTCAGGGAAAAAAAAAAATATATTAAACATGAAAAATAGGATAAATTATAACAGAAGTTCAATATTCTGAGGACCCGAATTAGAAGTACATGTAAATAAAATGAAAGTCCTCCAACCCAGGTTCGTGACTTCCATCATGTCCACAAATCAACGTGTCCATATGCTTATATACATTCAAACCACCCCACACTAAAAGATTGATCAAGAAACCCAAGCCAGATCAACCTACATGGCAGATTAACTGTTTTTTGATGGGAAACAGAAACTTTCAAATGCAGACTAACTTGACCAACATATTATCAAAGTGAAAAAATCTGTATCCCGAGGCACCACAAATTGTAAATGATTTGACACCCAATAGCAAATATATGAACAGCAAACAAAAACAAACTTGTCATTGTTGTTCACCAGATATCCAACAAAAATTTCACTACATACAAAGACATGAAAATAACAGTATTCATTACCTAAATCAGATACAAGGCTGAAAAATTGTCCGCTTCTGAAAACAGTAAAATTATCGAAGCACTGAAGAACCAAAAAACAAACAGACAAGCATAACAATATAAAATAGCACTTAATACATGCAGAGGGAAAACAAAATAACTTATATTTACACACTTAAATCTAGTAGAGATGTCAACACAATTAAAATTAAAAAAAAAAAAAGGCACAAAACACAAAAGATGAATCCAACAATATAATATGCCCTTTTGCATTGATGATGCATCAATCCATTACACATACAACTAACCAAAGAACTGAATTTTTCTCCCCACTGGGGAAGAATGCCAAAACCCAGACCCCTACCCTTTTTTTGGGGACGGGATCAAAGTACCATGGCCGCTTTAAATATTTATCATGCAAAATAAAACGGAAATGCATCTGAAACGCAAAGGAAACAAAATTTACCCTCACCATATATAAAAATTTATTCTTCATTAGCATTTTAACATAAAATGCAGTCAGGTTGGCTGTTCCCAGATCAGCAGTTGTTTCTTTAAATGCAGAATGTTATTTAGCCTTTGGGAAAGTAAAGATAACTAAAAAAGTATACTGAAATGTCACGTAACGTTTGTCATTTGGTATCTTTTAGATTCTCATTTCATTCAAAGAACAGCAATGCTTCACAAACTTAAATCATGTTTAGCATATTTTCTTTTCCCAATTTTTATATTCCAAAAGTAACATTCCAAGATAACTCTAATAATTCAAGAGGAGGCTCATTACAACCCCTCTTTCAAGGTCTGGACGCATAGCTATTAGGTTCCAATGAGTATTGAAAGAAAGGAGAGTGAGTGAGAGAGAGAGTTACAACTTGGAAGCATTGCCTGCTGCCTTCAGGCAATACTTTTCCGTGTAAGCAAGAACATTTTTTTCCCTGTATTCAGCTTTTAAATGTACATATTAGGCCTATACCAAACAGCATCTATGTATAAACAGTTCTACTCCTTGAGAGTACAGGAATCTTGAGAAGGCCCCCCAGAGAATCGGAATCCTAGGTTTGTTTGAAGAGCACAGAAATACTGAGGTGCAACAGAACTACCTCTTACCACCCTAGGCATAGTCAACCAGATCATTTATACCATCCTCCTTAACAAATAAACTCCCTAGCATCTACTAAGCTGCAATAAAATGTCCACTGAAATGGCTTAACAATAGTTGTATCCCTTTGCAGATTATGTATTACCTATATGTTTGTATAGGCTGTTGGCTGGAGCAGCATATATATTAGCAAATGCTATTATTCTTGCTCAGAGAGAAGGATGTTCTAGCCCTCCAGGAACAGAAGTTCCTAAACTTGCAGTTTTACCACTGCTTCACTCCAAATGTCCCATAAATCCTTGAATACCAAATTATACGTACTTGTTCCTCACACGGGCAACTACAGCTAGTCTTATTCAATTTTTTTTCTCTCATATAAATTTATTTTGCATAATAGAGCTAACATTATTAAGGATACAGCCATAGATAAGAAAACCAGATATACAAAAATAATATAACACGTTCTTCAAATATTCAAACACGAAAATTTAATAGGCAAACAAAACTATAGCTTTATCAACTCATAGGTAAACCCAGCATCATATTCCCATAATAATGTTACAGCAGTACTTTACCAGGAATGGACCAGGAACCCAGCATCATATTCCCATAATAAGGCCCCAACAATTGTCAAAGTGGATTATAATCTCAACATACACTAACTTCCAATTCAATATCTTGGATTCAAAGATCAACATTTAATTAATAATACCTCACACAATGTTTCCATTATTTATTTTGGAAAACACACACACACAAAAGCCACATGGCACATTCCGTGTTTACTAAATTCAACCCCAAAGATTCATGCTGAAGATTAACCACTCAAGCTCCTCCAGAAAAGAGAGTTAAAAGATGAGAACACATATAATTTCCAGACAATCTCTTTGAAACCCATCATATCAAGCTACCACCGACATTTAATAGAATAGTCCAGAACATAAAATGACTTCTAGCAAGTATTATCTTGTCAAAAATTAAGGATTTGACTTATTATATACTTATATTGTCTATCCTCTTTCTACCATTTTTACTATAGTAATATAAATCAAGAACCAACGAGCCATAACTTAAGACTTACAAATCATCTCATAGTCATACAACAACTTCATGCATTAAGCAGTACGACAACTCAGAAACAGAGGATTAAAAAAAAAAAAAAAAGAAAGGTTAAAGCATACAAGATGCACTCTGCCTATATGCACCTCAAAAGTTGCCAATGACATAACATGTAAAAAAATACTATAAATGTATGATACCTAACATTGATGACCATAAGCTATATTAAAATGGATAAAGTTGGGATGAGAGTAAGATTATAATTACTTACAAGAGCTTCAGAAATGTGATAGCTGCACCTAGAAGATAAGGAAAAAAGTACAATCAGAACATTGACATTCTAAAGGATACGCATCGCACATAGCCTAGAACCTATTCAATTAGATAAACAGCAGAAGATTCAAGTTGAGATACTAACCGAAGCACAATTTAACTTCAACGCTGAATCCAAACACCTCCGGTGCAAGTTCCTCCAGAATGATCAGATCATGGATCAGATGTAATGCAAAATTCATTAGGATGTGGATTTAAAGATTTTTTTTTTTAATAAGAAGAAGGAAAGAAATAAAAATAAAAATGCAAGCAAACAATTAATCCGATAAGCAACTTCACCAGAAAAGAATTAAGGAAACGAAATAATAAATTTCCAAAAACAAAAAGCTGACACGTAACACACATGATCACATTCTCAGTCACAAAATCATTTGGGTCATAATACCACCACTGACTCAAGAACAGAATTTTCATCTTCACATAACTAAAAGTATAATAGATAGACAAATAATAGGCAGAAGTTCTAGATGTACAAATTTCCCTTCTGATCCCGACAACTAATTCTAGAATTGCTCAAATAACAGTATCAAGACAAGTACTTTCAATAGTGCACGATAAGCTCCCAATAAACAAACCAAGGTACCTTCCACTGGGTGCCATTAAAGAACATAAGCACTGGAGTATTGCCTCAAAAGCAGTGGCAGATATCCTGAATGAAAGATAGAATTAGACACTCTGGGGTCCAATGATTCAAAAATAACAGTAGTAAGAGATTAAGGAAAACAATAAACAGAGATTAGCCAATAAAATGGAAAGTGGATATTGCAACAGAAATGGAGGTTAATCGCAGTTCAGAAAAAGGAAACCCTCCCGGCCATCTTCAGCAAAATCTCTATGGACAAATCTTCATTTATGAACTCTATAGCAGGATATGTTTCTTTCCACGTGTATTAATTTAAAATGCATAAGAATATCAGAAGTACAAATCTAATGATGACGAAGCATAAACAATTAGATATAATAAACTTTTGACACCAGCCACAATCAAACAACGATTACAGAGCAATAAAACGCCTTTGGCTAGTTGTCTTACAATAGAAACAAGTACATTCCACTGAAAGAACTGCCAGAAAGGAGTACTCCTGATGATTCCCTCTTTTGACTTCAACCATGCCCACACTGTCTTGAGAGCTCATAGGCCAGCATAGAAAAATAAAGACAGATAATGCCCAATGATTAGATATCTAAATATGAATTAGGCCATAATGTACAAATATCTAGCGCAACAGATTTCTGGAGTCATAAAATCAGCAACATGGTTCACTTGCCCGAGATGAATGGATGTGTCAGCGCTTGTGCCACAGTCATCCTCTTCTCTGGATCCAACACAAAAATCTTGTCTAAAATATCTTTGAAATTGGCTAACATCTTAGGATCCTCACCAGGAGAGGCTGTAACAATAGATCCAATATCTTTCGGCTTAATACTGAAAATTATCCTCTTTATAGCCTACAAGCACAGAATTAAATGCTTAGTAAACATGAGAGCAGACCACAACTAGACAAATTGCCATTCATAGAATTCATAGTAAGCATTGAAACAAATATAGGAGATCATAAGCGTACCTTCTTAGTAACCGGATCCTCTTCTGTTGCATGAAAATTCAAATCCTGATCAAAGTGCTGATCGGTAAATGCCCCCTGGAAAAGAAAGCCAGTATGAAAATATTATCAGCAGAAGACGATGGTGTAACATCTCAATAGCAGATTAAAACATGTACAGAAGCAGGACTAAAGCAAGCATATCTTATTATAAATCCAAAGCATAGGATCAAAATTCAACATTCATATTCACAAACCAAACGCCACAGAAATCAAGTTGTAAATTAAATGGCCGTACGCTGAATAAAGGAACCGTTACCTTACGTAGCATCTTCTTTGGGAAGGGGCCCTTCAACTCCATGTGAAGACGTAGCATGTCATTGTTTGTAGCACCTGGGAAAAGAACCTTTCCAGTATAAAGCTCATACAAACAGCAACCAACAGACCAAATATCCAGTGGATGATCATAAGGCAAGCCAAGAACTGTCAAAAGAAATTAAAGATAGGAAACATGTTACAAACTAATTTTAATGTTCTAAACAGAAGGAGCCATCAACTACACATTTTTCAAGCACAAAATACCCAACAGACCAAATTTTAAAATATAATAATAATAAACATTCTAATAGCCAAAGTAGAAGCACGCGGAAAAACTTACTTATCTCAGGGGCACGATAAAAGCGGCTCACAAGGTAAGGTGTAATTTCATTTTTACCAGCAAACATGGCGTTGCCGAAATCACAAAGCTTCAGAACATTCTTTGCCTCGTTCACCTGAAGCAACAAAATAAAATTTTATTTTTTAAAAAAATAAAGATGTAAAATTAATTGAAATGGCAACCAATCATTAAGCTTCTTAATCATACCAGCATGTTATCAGGCTTTATATCACAATGAAGAACGCCACAGTTTTTGAGATGCTTTAAGGCTATAAAAAGCTGCTTTGCATATGCTCTGACTGCAGTTAGTTTAAGACCAATATTGCGACCAAACTTCTTTAAAACCTCACGCAGATTCATATGAAGAGATTCAAAAACTAAACAAAGATGATTCCTGTACTTAAAACTTGAAGCAAAGCGAACACAATGGCGTTTATTCTCTGGATCTGCACCTGCTAACTTCTTTAAAATCTGAACCTCAGTCTGACCAGCCTTGTTCCTGTCAAATATAAGTAATTAGCGCGTCAAACCCAGATCTAGACAAATCTATAACAAGAATAGAGGCCAACACAACTAGCGCATAGGCATTTGATAAAATGAGCACTCACATTGTTTCATTATTACGTATGATTTTTATTGCCACTTCTTCTGGTTCGCCATTGCCAGCCTTAAGATCCTTTGCACGAACTACCGTTGAGAAAACACCTTTCCCATGGGCAGCAGTGACTTCATACCGTCCATCAAGTATTTCACCAAATCGATAACCTGTACAGGATAAAGTAAATAAGGAAGAAAAAGTGGCTAAGTCGAGAGAAAATTGAACACAAAATACTGATGCATCAAACTTCAGACCACAATCACTTCCAACATCTCTACATGTTTAATCGTATCTATTACTTTCTAACTGAAGAAGGCTACAAAGAAATCATCATATATGAACTGTATTTAGCAAATTTTCATCAACCGATTATGAAAATCAGCAACTGCAACTAATGAGAAATTGATCTATTTATCAGAAAGTAACAAGAAAATTTTGTTTAAAACCCAAAAACAAGTAAGCGTTGTTTAGCAAGGGCTAAGTCAAAAGACATCGAATTTTTCCCTACATTGTCTGGCACAATGAGTGAAATGTCTGACAACCTTCTCAGCAGCAGTTTGTCAAGTGACATAGTATCCAATGACAAAGGCAAAACAATTTAGAACTAGGGATTACCCACTGCAAAAGAATGTAAAAAAGTTAGTTTCATCCTACCAACTAGCTATTGTTGAGAAGGTTAATGCTATTACATTACAACCATAGAACTGGGAAGTGGGCTTCCTTTCAATACAAAAAATACAAGCCATCTTCGATCTTCCTCCATACTGGATAATGAGAAGGGGAAAAAGATTCTCCCCCCTTTTTACGATTCCCATTCTAAGGAGTTATGGAAGAAAAACTCCACAGTGAATTTCTTTAGAGTTTTGAAGAGGTAATTGCTTCATAAGTATCGCATTCAAGCTAACAAAAATTCAAATCAACAATCACAGAGCAATACTCTTTAAAAGAAAAAGAGAGAAGCTACAACTTACTATAGTACCCCTCCGCATCATCCCAGTTGTCGTGAAGACCACTCCTTACGATTTTAAAGCCTTCCGCTTTGCCCTTCAAAGAACAAAACAATAAAATTCAGCAGAGTGATAGAGGAGATAATTGGTTGACATTCATAATCATCGTCTCAGTTTCCAAAAGCACATACTTAATGAACTCCAATAAAAATTCAAGAAGTGAACATACAACAAGATATCAACGGAGTACTAACCAGAATTTATTGTGTATGACGAAAATGAAAAACAAAGTGTTGCTTTCAAAGTCAGTTGCCTATCAAATACTAATTGAATGCATTACTAAAGCTACACACAATTAAGTACAATTACCTTAGATTAAAAAAAAAAGAAGAAATACAAACTAGAAAGAAAAATTATCCCAAGCAAAGTATTTAAGAAAAACCAAAACACAAGTATAAAAGTTATTTTAAGGGCTCTCAACAGCAGGACCAAAAGATTAGTTCATTTGGGCTGCCCAAAGAATATCTATCAGCATCTTTAAAGTGTCAGAAGAATGCATTTAAAGGAGTGGCAAAAGAAAAAAGGAAAGACCAAAAGGACAAACTATTAAATGACACAAACATGACAAAAGTGAATATGTTACATAAATATCCAAAAATGATATAAAATAAAAAAAAAAGTTATAAAGGAACACATTCTATCAAATTGGATAACATGAAAGCTGCATCGCAATATATGCAATCACCAATCGAAAAAAGAGAAGAAGTAATTAGAAAATACCACAAAAAACCACCAAACTTACCGTTTTACGAACTCCAACAGGAGTCTCTCCAAATATATCATCACAGGGAATGTGGTTTGATGTCTCACTCTGCACAAATCAACAAAGAAATATCAAGTTAGAATAGCATACAAGAGTTAATAAACAAACATTTGTTTTTTTAATATACAAAATAGTAAATCGGAGAGAATGGACAGACCTTTGGAGAACCATCTCCGAGGCCCCCAGGAACAGAAGTCTTGTCCGAAGCAGTGACTCCATTTTGTGGAGGTGACTTCTTCACCGAAAATGATTGGTCAGCAAGATAGGCATTCACACCATCCCTTCTCCCATTGGAATCATCCTGTAATATATTATTAACATCGGTGGATTGACTAGAATGTTCTGAAGGTTTTTTATCAGTTTCCACATCAGCTGAATTAGAGCCTTTTTGCTGCTGTAACTGCTGGTTCTTATATTTTTCAAGAATGGCCTGCCTTCTCTTTCTACTTTCCTCCATAATTCTATCGAGATCTTCTTCTTCCTGCTCCTCAAGCTTCAATGCAACCCTCTCTTCAAAATCATCTTGCTCATCCTCATCTCTTGTTATTTTGTCTCCAGATCCTTCCAAAGAATA
The DNA here is from genome assembly GCA_030449835.1 of Clausena lansium. Taxonomy (NCBI): domain Eukaryota; kingdom Viridiplantae; phylum Streptophyta; class Magnoliopsida; order Sapindales; family Rutaceae; genus Clausena; species Clausena lansium. The sequence goes on from JASUUF010000195.1 coordinate 6,619,910, forward strand.
ATTGTTGGAACTATGAATCTTAGATAGATCATCCTTCCTTGTTCTATCCCTATAACTTCCTTTATCATCATCATGTTTCGAGTGCCTAGAACGTTTATACCTATCTCGATAGCTATAACTGTCTTTGGGACTTGCACCCTTCTCCCTATCACTCTCAATATCCCTACCTTTATCTCTACTTCTATCTTGTCGTCTCTCCCTTTCCCTCTCCAAATTATTATCTCTGACTCTGTCCTTTTCCCTATCCCTTTGTCTATCTATGTCCCTATCACTGACCCTGGCTCTATCCCTGCTCCTATCTCGTTCCTTCTCCCTTCTCCTACCCCTATCAACCTCCTCATATCTGCTCCTATCTCGTTCCTCCCTTCCACGGTATATGTCCCTGTCCCTGCTCTGTTCTCGATCTTTGTCTCTTCTTCGTTCCCTGTCCACCTCCAGATGCTTGCTTCTCTCCCGTTCCCTCTCCCTTCTCCACTCCCTTTCTATCTCCCGTCTGTGATGCCTATCTTCTCCACCAACATATCTGGTGCTATAACTAGTACTGTGTTCCCTTTCATCATCCATCACCAAATCCCTACTACCGTGTCGTTCATTCCTACTGCGTCGAATCACTCTCTCATCTTCAGAGTCGTTAGCATCCCGTTCATGATAATTCCTTCTTTTTAAAAGGGCTTCCTCTTCCATCACACTTCGGGAACGAGATCTTTCCTTAACAACATCAGGTGACCTTGATCTACTCCTTCTAATATGATATTCATCATAAGATCTATCATGTGACGGTGAGCGCAAAGCTGGGTTATATTTATCCCCAGAGCTTTCAGAGGACAATGACTTACTCCCATCATGTAAATAGCTTTGATTATCCTCCATTGGATCAACATCATGAACATCATGATAACTCTTGCGCTTTGCACTTCTTCTTGAAGGGGACCTAGATTCTCTCCGCTGCTTATCATTCTCCTTACCATTTTCACGAGGCAAATCACCATTGCCATACTGCTCATTATAAACCTTATCACAGATGGGATTACTAACCACATCATCACCAATCTGTTTCCCAATGTTGTCTTTCATAGCATCTTTACCAAGACCCTACAAAAAAATATCAAGCGGACTCAAAAAGGATTTGAAATACATCAACGTCTAAAACTCTTAACACAAATAAATATAAAAACACATATAGTGAATGACAGAGATATAAATAAAAAAACATGTAGACAGCTCTTACAAATCAACAGTAAGCCATCAGTCTCTCAATTGAAACGCCTAGGGGAAGCTTCTTTTGCAATTGACTCAAGCAGATTCTTTTACATGCATGAGACACTCACTCAGGTACTCTAAACAAGCTCTCACAAACCAAAAACTCATCATTCAATTCCATAAAACAAAGAAAGAAATTCACCTCTGTTTGGCTACCAAGAATTGTTCAAAGATATAACAGGATTTTAAAAAAGAAAAACAAAAAAAAATTAAATTCCATAATTGTTAATAATTTCAAACCCAAGCAAGAAAAACTTTTCCGTAAAACAGAGGAAAAAAAAAAAGAAAATCAAGATTTGACTTTCCGAGACTTCTCTATTCACAAAGTTCTCTGTAGCCAAACAGAAAGTAAACCAACAATGTCAAATTTGAACAATAAAGATTAAATAGTTTAAAGGCAATCAGAACACACCGGACTTCGAGAATTGACTCCATCACGAAGACCAACGGCCTGGATTTTACCAGACTCAAATTTCTTGGTTTCAAGATCGTCCTCGTCAAGAATCTCTCCTTCCTCCACATCATCATCAATCCGAACACTACTATTATCCAAAACAGTAGGAGCAATATCTTCACCGCCGTTTTTGGTTTCGTCTTCGTGCTTCTTACTTCTGTGGTGACGATGACGGTGATGATGGTGACGGTGTTTGTGTCGTTTCGAAGACTTCTCGGCTTCGTCATCCGATGCGGATCGACGATGCTTACGATGAGAATCTTGCTGTTGCGCGTCGCTGGCCATTGGATTGAATTTGTCGAAACCTAGGGTTAGGGTTTTTTTTTTTTCCCCCCTCAATTTTTTAGGTTAGCGACTGGAAAACAATGGGTATCCAGAGAGAGAGGCAGAACAAGGCAAGTGAAATTGCAAATCGAGAATACAAAGGGAGGCTTCCGTGTTTGGGTTAATGGGTTTTTTCCTCGTATTTCGTTTGGTTTCCCAATTTGGGCCTGTAGCTTATCCGCACGTGTCAAATCTAGTAGCTACATCATTTGATATACACACGTGCGATAATAATTCAAATATTGTGTTGGGTTAGAAGTGATGTGATTTTGGGCGCTAATGAAAAACCAAGAACACTGACTCTCTTCTTTTCATTTTTCAATCAAGACTTGCTTATATTTAACCGGATAAACAATATCACACCAGTTAATCCGGTTCAGGATCCACGAAATTGACAAACTAATAACCACAAACAAATTGATCCAAAAAAAATATTAAGAAAACAATATTGATAGAGTCACAAACTGTTTTACACAAATTGACGTGGCATAAATAGATTAGTTAAAAAATTATAATAATTATTATTTTTAAATTATATGGGCCCACGAGAGTTTTATAGAACTAACCTCTTCATGCCACGTCAATTTGTACACATTAATTTATACAAAATAATTTGTAGCTCTATCATTACTCGTAAGAAAATGTGAGTTGAGAGTTGTGGAAGTAAATTTGTCCAAAAAAACTAATGATTGGCTAATTATAATAGAAAAAATTAGAATGGCTAATTTTGAAAAAACTAAAATTTTTTAGACTAGTTATATAAATTTCCCTAACAAATCTATTTCTGATCAAGATTTATTTGTCATTGTTTATATTAATCAAGATGAATTAAAATCACATCGATTACTGTAAAAAAAATGATAATAATAATAACTTGATGAATCAATTATTTATTTATTTTTCTACTGTTAGACAAGTTTACAATCAATTCGCGTGACAGCCAAACAAATGCCTCCAACAACCTCCTCTGTCTCTATCGTCACTTCTTTTTTCTCTTTTTCCCTTAATTAGGAAACAATCCTTTGTAATAATCTTACAAAACCCAGGGGCTGCCACCAATGCTTTTAAAAAAAGAATGCTCTTGACAGGCCTGGCAAGAGTAAAAGATAACACAAACATGGCAATCAACCAGCAGAAATCACATTGGTAGGTTTCTGATCAGCTGGTTCATTGCTCTCATTATGCTCTTGAATTTCCAGTATTTCAACTCTACGCTTCATCTTCTTTCTTATCTTAATGGCTACATCAGACGGTCTAAATCTCCCGCATACACTAACCCTGCATTGCTGCTTCTCAATCAAATGTGCCTCTATCTCTTCATCAAATGTATGAAACAAAAGAGAGACTGTCAAAATCACTGAAACTTCAAATTCTTAATCGACGAAAATCTCAAATACCCCATCTCACCTTTCATGTTGAGAAGTATTCTCCTCAGTTTTCTGCAGCAGCCATTGCAGTCTAGGTTAATTCTCATCACCATGCAACCAATCTACAGTTTTACAGAGAGAAGAAAGAAAATGAAGCCTTGTTAATATTGATGTGTCATTTGATGAGAAATGAAAGGCATTGTTGTTAGAAATAAGCACCTGTCTTTCCTGCATGAACTTTGGCAACTTGCAAGAATCTGTGTCTAGATTTGATTACTTTAAAAAGTGAATAGAAAGACAAGGCTGGAAATGGAGAATGTGAATGACAATGGACCAACTAATATTTCAACTTCCGGATTGTCTTTTGGAAATCCTTTCACTTGAAAATTGGAATTTGATTCTCCCTAAACTGAGAAAGAACACTTTTGGGTTTCCTGTTTGGCTTATCATTCTTCACTTCAAGTCCAAGGTTTCTTTACTTTATGAAACAAACTAACGGGTAAACATCACTTCAGGTAAATGCTTTGTATTACCTCATGCAACATTATCAAGCAACTCTTTCCTGCTTACAAAGTTTTATGTTTCACAAAATTTAAGCGTAAGTTACCCTAAGCTGACTCCCGGAAGATTTATTGAGAACAAAATGAAACAAAATACAGAAAATAAAATGAAGCAAGCGCATCAAAATTGTTACCAAGTATCTCTTCAAAATCTTATTTCATTATAACGTAATAACACTCAAATACAAGCTACATCTTGGATTTATATTTCCCTGTGAAACAATAAGTATGTACATTGTAAATTCCGCATAGAATACATTGCAAATACTGCATGGAATATTCTTATTAGATTAGTTATATTTCAGCAACTGGATCTTTTTGGTCTTGTAATCAACTGCTGGAAGAGCCAAAAATTCGCTTGATCATGGCAATTTTTCGTAGAGGATTCCTGCGTACGGTTGTAATTTGCCCTGTAGAAACTTTAACAACAGCAGGATATCTACTTGTGAGTGTTACCTTCTTCTCCAACACATTCACCAACACAGACTCTGTCTCTGCCCAATATGCAAATTTTTAGAATCCATGCTAATCCAATGGATTGCAAAACATTGGATTCAAAATTCAAAAGAAACGTTAAAATCTGATCCTAGCCGAAGAAAATCTAAAAGAAATTTCCAATTTTCAAAGATGTTGCTGTAGCCGAAAAACTACAGCAATCCAGTTTATCCATTGGAGACATGCAGTGCCACTGAACAAGTAAACACCATTAAGCAACTTAAAATTATAATTACATCTTGCAAAGAAAAATAGCAAGATAGTTGGCCTGTTGCATAGTCTCTTGTTTTGCTTTGACTTCTTTGGCTCTATTTTTGTCATATGTTCTAACTTCTAACAGAAACTCTGAATCTCGAGTCATTTTGCATAAATTTTGAGTAAGGACAGTTTTCTTTTTATAATTTTTGGCATAAAGAGATTCTACTCTAGGAAAAGAGCAAAAGGCTATATAAAAGTTTTAGTGATGCCCATATAAGGTACAAAACCTGGACCACCTCCGAATTTACAGTGGGAAATAGAGGCCTACTTTTCAGCTGGTAATAAGAACTGCATGTGGCAACACTGGTTCGAAGATTCTTCTAGCCAAGTGTTCAGAGAAACAGCTCAAAGCAATTGTGCACAACTTGAGGAGATAAGATAAGAAAGCAGAAAGCCATATACTGAAATCTCACCGTTCAGTTTGGACATCATATCAGCAACTTTTTTCTGACACTCAGAGCACCGAATATCTGCTGATAGAACAACTTCCTGGACCTGGCATTGGCAAGAAGCAAAAACTAAGCCAAAATCCACAGGGGGAAAAAAAAGATCAAAACCAACTTGATAGAATAAGAGAGAATACAAACAAGAGGCATGGATAATGATTCAACAGAAGCAAGGCTAGTTCCAGTAAGTGACTTGGTTCTTCTTGATTTCTTGAATTTAATTCCTGGAAGCTCCTTGTTTTTAACCCCATCGTCATCATCAGAAACAGCAGCCATTACGTTGCTACGTGATTATCCAAACACACCGCAAAAGCAATTTAGTTAAGCAAATATGGTAACGGGGTTAAATCCCATCTTGCAGGAGGATGAGTGAGTGAAAGAGAACGACTAGAAAAGGATACTGGAACAGCTTATTAGCTGATCCTTCAGTACTGAAAGAGCAAGCCCATCCTTTTTACTTTTAAGATGCTTCAATTGTTGGAGATGAAATAAGGGAATGAAAATGATGTAGGCAGATTAACATACACTATTATGACAGACTAGTAAAGTGAAAAAGGACTTTTTGTGCATAGTTGACAAAGATGCTTCTTTCCCAGAGGGAGCCCACATACGCACAAACTGTTTTCAAAAAATTCTACTGTGAAATTATTACTTTGAGATTGCTTGTATGACTAAACTCTTTTGTTGTACAACTTTGAGTTTCAATTAATCAGTCAATTCATAAGAAGCGATTAGGTACAACAGCAAATTAATTAACCAAGATAGAGCTGTGTTTTTTTTTTTTTTTTTCCTGAATAAGACACTAGCCGCCCCTTTATAACCGTTGGAGCCTGGAGCGCTTCATCTTGGCGCTAGCTGCCCAAAAGCCTCAACGTTCACTAAAGACACTAACTATGTGATAGCCGTAGGAGGGGAGGAGATGACCGAGGCTCAAAGCTTGGGAGTGTCAGATATGTACCTGGTGTTGCCTTTTTTTCTTTTTCTTTTTTGATGTTGACAAGATGTACTGTTTTATCTTATGCTTAATGATATGAACGGTTATCTTTTCAGGACAAATTTTTACTCTAACAATAAAATTCGTGATTGATATTTTTGACAATAAGATAAATACGAAAATAAATCAAATTTGTGCAATAACGATGAGTGAAAGTTTTTTGCAAACAAAACTTGAGGTACAATACTGGTAAGCAAGTAAACTTAAACTTAAATTCACAAGAAGGTTCGCATACTGCTTCTGCTTGGCCAGATGCAACGTACACGAACATGAGGTCCAGAAAACAAAGACGTCAAAACAAATGGCGTAGAAGTGGTAGAAAATTTGGTACAAAACATATCAAATGTGAGAAAAATTCTTCTTAGTGAATTATTTTATAATGATGATCTATTATTTTTTATACTATTTTTTTTTTCATACATATCAGTGTTGACCGTTGAGCCTAAGCTGTCTTCAGCGTAGGTTATTGTCAATAAACAAGTCATGCCTTAGAAAGTCGGTCCTCAAGGGTTATCCAAAGAATTATATAATCCTCCAAACACATTTAATCAAATAGTATATGCTACGCATTGAAAATCGACACATTAACCAAATCCCATTCCAATTGCAGGGATACAACACATGTTGAATTTACAAGAAAATTAAAGCGTTATTATCAGAAAAAGGATATACAGGTTACATGAAGCAACTGGTACAAAATTAGCAGAGAAGGTTAGAAACCTAAGAGGTTATTCTACTGCATCCAAAATTGCCACCTGAAAAATACAGGCTCTTGTTACATATAAACACATAGGCTGAGTGAACTCGGATGCCAGGACTTCTCGTAAACATATTGAGAACCGACATACATGGTGTGATAGTGAATTACAGTGCCCCAACAGAAAGATGCGCCACATACCATACAAACTTCTGATCAGACAAAAGTTAAAAAACTAACATCTACTTGCAAGCATGGAGCTGCACTTCTCTATCCGCAATAAGATCGTCTGATCACCTAGACATAACCAAGCTTGTAAGAGGAGACACAACAGAAGATTTGAATAAAGAGCCTCTCACGTACTTGCAGTTATCATCAACTTTTATAGACGCCGGAAACAAAAATCTTTCACAAAAACCTGATCCCATCACTGCCCGGGTGTTTTTACCCTCTGGATCTCTATAATGCAGCCTATGGACAGAGCTCCCACCACCACGTCTTCTCTTCCTTGATGACTTCCACTTCAACCGGGCAAGCAAATCATCCTTTGCAAGATCTGGAACTGGATTTAAGGTTTTGATCTTGTCATCTCCAGAGTCCAAAAGAGATTCACCATACTCAGTTTCACTATTAAAGTGCTGTCCGCTAACACAGAGAGTAGCTTGCACTGAGTTGCCATCACATGATTTCTCCACATCTTGCTTTGTTCCCAAACAGGATAATATAGAACTCACAACATCAGATCTTTCCTTTATAAACATCCACCCATTTCCAAACCATTCTTGAGAATGTCTCAAGTCACCAAGGCTGAAGACTGATTTTTGCTTTTCTCCTGCAAAAATATGAGAAATACAAAGATTAAGAACCAATGCATCATTTAAAACAAAATGAGACCATGATAACAGATTAGCACAAAGTACTGACCGTTCAAAATAAATTTTCAAAAGGGCAACAAGCATTTCCTAACCTGGGAAATAGACATGTAGTTTATCTTCAGAATCCTTCTGAATCACAATTCCTTCCCACCAGCCATCATGCCACCAAGCATCAACAATTGTCCCAACACCAATGGCCCATGATACTCTGCCTTCATGTGATTGCGGTGATGGTCGAACTATTCTCCTGCCAGAAACCCTAAGTCCTAATTGATCGGGAGCTGCAACCCGGGATGCCAAAACCCACTCCTGCAACATATAACAACAAAAATTAGTTAGCAAATAGTAGGGAATGTGTAATCTCTGATCTTCCTTCAGAAATCAATATTATGACAAGGCATACCTCTAACAGATTAACTTCATCTGCAGCATCCTGTACATCATTATACTGGACCTTCACTTTATCTTTGTGTTTCTTGATTACCGAAGCTCTATACCAACATCCTCGCATGCCGCTGTCCTGAGAGAGGACTTCAACATGAGAACCAATTTTCAAATATTGAGAACTTGGATCAGCTTCTTTCTTGGACAAAAGGGCAGCACCACCAACTCCAGCTAGATTGCCCAATCTGCCATCAATGGAGCTCTTGTTTGAAATCTTCAGATCCATACATGCTGCATCCATAGGTTCTTTCCTGTTGGTGTAATCACACACATCAGCATCTTTTGATTGACGTAGCCTCTTCTTAGGCCTGGTCTCAACTACATCATTCACAATCTTTTCTGCTCTTTGGCCATCAAAAGGTTGCTGAGAACTTGAACAATTCTTTGGATAAGTAAAAGTGAACAAATGTCTAATTATTTCTTGTTTCCAGTAACCTTTAACCTGAGTTATGTCAAAGGGCTTCACATCATCATTTTCAAACTGCTTGTCGCATATAAATGGTTGCAGCTGAGCAGATGTCACCTCATTCAGCAACTTCTCGAAGTGTTGGGGACTGAGGACGGTAGCCAATCCATCTATGCACTCGATACTGAGATCTTGAAGACAAAGAGAAAAGAAAATCTCTCTGTCATTAAAATTGTGAGGCAAAAATATACCAACCTCGTCAATTTTGTGAAACCATCGTACCACAACCATCTTATTGTCTCTAGAATCCTCATACATGTCTTCCAAGTAAGCAACGAGCCTTTTATTTTCCTCCGCTAACACGTAAACAAAGTCATGAACCTGCAAGATGTCAATGAGAGAATGAAAATCATGATACAAGTTTAGATGAAGAATGCAATGAAAATAATATCCGAGTAGGAAACACAGGCTCAGAAACATTTGTTAAAAACTGTACAGAACACTCACAGACACTTTAACCCCATTCCGGCAGAAAGACTGATAGTGCTTCCGCTTTTTTCTCGACATCCATGAAGAACCTAACCATAAAAATTCTTTGGTATATTGGCCCAGTGTCCGGGATTGGACATCCTGAGAAGAAAAATAGATGTAGAAAGTAGTTAAAATCAAATTAACTCAAAAAACCAGCCAGGAGAGAGTCTCAGAAGGTTTAAAAAATGTAAAAAGTAAAGCGTTTTTAATATCATTCATACCTTAAAGGCTTCACTATCTAATGGACGGACCTCTTTACCACCCAAAAAGCGACCCGCTGATTGTGATGATTTCAGAAATGGTGAACCTAAAAAAAATTTTTCACAATCAGTTAGCATCACCTTAATGCTTATAACAAGTAAAAATCAATGACAATTAACCCAAACATAAAGTGTTTCACTCAATCAAAAACATGCCAACAACACCATACGAAACATCTCAGCAATAAATATTTAATAGGTTATGAAAGTACATATATCTCAACAACAGGGATTCTTTTTTTTTTTCTTTGTTTTTTTATTCGCGAAAGATCTTAACCTAGATAATTTGAAGGCATAGGACTTCACGATCTCAACCAGCTCTTTAAATTGTACTGGTAATCCTGCAGTCCAGATCATAGTCAGTTACCAGGGAGAGGAAATGGGGTAATAACTAAGAACCACTACACATAAAAACACGCCACCCAGCAAATCTATCTAAAAACAAAATGACAAAAACACCAGAAAGAATTATATATAAAAAAAATAAGGACGCTTAATTTTGAGGAAATAAAAATATCTTTGAACAACGTGAATCTAAATCTTTCACTTCAAATATCAATTTTGTAGAAAACCCAAAAAAAAAAAAAGCGGAATCACCTCGCAGTAGGGAAATCACAAGAAGATTGGCAAAAACCGGAGGATAACCAAGATGTAGGAACAATTGTGAATTCTAAAGCGCACAAAACTTCGTACTGAAAATTAAAAGAATATAAAACAGATTCGCCATTCCAAATATAAAACCCATATAAATGGGTTTTCAGTACCTATTTCGAACAATTCACCAACAATGGAGAAAATAAAAAGCGGCAAAATTTCCCAGATTCGTCAAAATCTCAGGGGAAAAAATTGAGATTGGAGAGAAACGGCAATTTATAAGATTAAAATTGATATAATTTGAAACAGTCATACGATTAAAAAAAATTAAGAGAGATAAAGCAAGTTATGAGATGGAAATAAATATACTTTTAAAGCAACAAAAATCAAACGACACCCCAGATGTGACCACCCGGATCTAATAAAATAAAATTTTTGTTCTCAAAAAATCTGAACACCGAAGAAGAAACGCAAACATGAATAAACGTATCCCCAAAGCTCTCTCTCTTTCTTTTTTTTTTCAATCGACGACAGAATTAGTCCCAGAAAAATTATAAAGAGGAGGAACTTATCTACCTGAGATAATTGAATTAAGCCAATCAACGACCTCGCGTCTTGATTTGAGCTTGTAAAGCGACGTCGTAAGGGATGTATTCGAAATAACGCAGTGATACGACATGTGCCTGGAGCTCTTCTCTTTCCCTACCACGGCCAGATCTGAACCGCAACCATCTCTCCTCTTCAAATAATAGTGAACCTCTCTTCTTCCCTTGTCGCTCGACGCGTTCACCTCCTCCCAGCTGACGTAACACGACGCCATGCTGCTCAACGCCGGCGCTCCTACGGCCACTCCCTCCATGATGATTTCGGACCGGGACGAGAAAAAAATAATTTATTTAAATAAATTAAATTTAAAAGAGAGAGAAAGAGAATAAAATTCAAAAGCCGATAGCGAGCGTTATGAGGAATTCAAACGGAGAATTTTAAAGCTAGGATGTAACACATATATATAAATAGTGCTAGGGTTTCGAGATCGGGTGATGCGATGGACGGTGGAGATTGAGTCCACGAGGGTGACACGATGGAAAGTATTAGGAAATTGCGAGAATTACTATGGATGGATTTTTGGGGCTACGAAAATGCCCTTGGAAGAGTTTGGATTTACTCTTGGTGGCATTTGATAAAAGGGACAAAGTACAAGTTGAGGAGGGAAAACAAGAAGGGAAGTGGCGCCCGTAATTGCCGGTGAGAAAAGAGGACACAGAATTGCTCAGCCTCTTTGCCAGCTGTCAGTTGGCTAAAAATATATAATTAGGGTTTAAGAACCATTTGTATTGTTTTTTTAATGATTTAAGAACAATTAATTAAGAATTTGATTAGTCAATCAGTTTTCAGTCCTGGCCCAATGTAAAAATAAAATAAAATAAATGTTTCTGTAATGTTTAGGAATTTTTTTTCTTTTCTTTTTCTACACTAAAAGCTACTCAAGTTAATTAAATTTTACGGCATATTTATTTGAAGATTTAGAAAATACGAATAAAATTTATATTTATTTGATAAAATATAATTTGAGAATAAGAATAAAATATATGGGTCTCACACAATTTAAGAATAAGGAATGGGATTCTCATTCCCATAAAAGACATTTGTATCCCTTTAATTTTTTATATTTCTTAAATTATCCCCAAATCACATCAATGATCCTCATTTCTATTTATTATGCTAAATAAACATTAGAATCTCGTTCTCATTCTCATTCTAACACATTCTCATTCAATGAAATAAACATACTATTAAAATATATATTTAAAAAGAAATGTACATATTTACGTATCATATTCATGCTTTGGACCTGAATTATATAAAAAATTTAAAATATTATGACTAAAGAACGTGAATGTATCCTGAATGTAGGCTATATCTTCTAGTGTGATAATGCAAATAATTATGTGTATGATTAATTGTTAACGATTAGTATGATAAAACTTCTTATACAAATGTTTTTTTTTTTCAATTCTTGTTTTGTGGAGAGGGGAGAAGGGTGTGAGGGTTACGTACTTAACTTAGAAAATAAAAAACTATTAAAAGTCAATAATGTAGATTATAGAATCATTATGTTAGAGACTCAAATGAATTTGTGAAATCCAATTCAATCAATGATGGTAGATTGATTGTCAAAATTTTCAAGTATTTAACTTGGAAAAATGAATTCAAACAATTCTTTAGCATTAGGAATGGAAAACTTATGTTTTAGTATTTAGTCAGTCAGCTACATTTATCCAAAGTTTTGAAGTGGCTATCAGACTTTTTTTTTATTATTATTTAAAGCAAATCTAACTCCATATCAAAAGAAAAGGATGTTAATCATTCCAAAACTTGTAATTCAATTAATATCTCCAGAGGGCTCATGCTTTTTAGATAGAATATTATTATTTTAACTCTTAAGGCCTTGTTTGGATAGGGTATATAAATTTGGGATTGGATAATTTTTAAAATTATCTTAATTCCATATTTGGCACTAAAAAATAAGAATGAGATAAAATTGGTCGAGCACAGTATTTAAATTTTATAACAAAGGGGGGCATGGGATAAGACATGGGATTAGGATTTTTATAAGATTATACAATAATTAAATTTTTATAAAATTATTAAATAATTATAATATAATATTATAAATAACAATGACTTGTATAATATTTTTTTATTTTTTAATAACATAAATCGTAATACTATAATATAAATTATTATAAATAAAAATATTAAAATTAAAATATTTTTTTATTTAGTATTAAGTTAATATTCATTTAATTTATAATAATTGAAGTAAATTATAATTAAATAAATATTTATTTATTTTTACTTAATTTTAATAATAAAATTATGGTTACAATCTAATTTAATCATGAATTACACTAAACACAGGATAGTATTAACTATTATCACATCTCATCCCATCCAATACAATCCTGCATACCAAACGGATCCTAAGGGTGAAAACATAAAATCAACATATACGAGACCGTGTAACTGTTGCCCTGTAACCGGATCCTGAAAATGGTTCATTCCTGATTTAATTTTCATATCCAACAAGATGATAAAAGATAAAAGTTTATTATTTTCTATTAGCTTTGATTGAATATTTCAAATGAAGTTGAAATCTAGCTAAATGACGTTGAATTTCAATATAATTATCTAATTCAATCAAATCAATTAAGCATAACAAACCATTATTAGATGGGATTAGTGCTTGGATTTTAAACCCCCTAATTTTAATATTTGAGTGGTTATACTTTATTCAAAATTATTGATATAATTGTATAGTTGGAAGATGTTCTTCTAAAAATCGTAAACGAGTATTTAAAAAATAAAGAGACTTTATTCAAATTTAAAATATTTCATTATATAAAGTTGAGATTCCAATATTTATCTATCAAACGATGTAGCAATTGACATGTTATAATCAAGAATTATAATAAAATTTTAAATATTAAATCATAATTTATGCATATAGTTGTACATTAGTTTCATGTTTTAAATTTGCAAACTCAACATTAATCTAACTGTATACAAAGGCAAATCCACCTCATGATAAGTGGTCCGCTAGAGAAAATAATTTCAAAAAACTGAAGGAAAAATTATTTGAGTCACTAATTAGCACCTATTAAATATATTAAGGGCCATTTTAGAATTGCAATGACTGATTAAATAAGTTGTTAATTACAAATATATCTTGTTAGTTGATAAATTGTATTGTTACGGTGCTGCGGGTTTGAAAAGTGGTGTATATGTATTTGATAAATTTTATTACAAAAGTATTGTTTTATTACATAATGACCATAATAGAGATAAATTTAAATTATCTTTTATTGTTTTGGAGTATGTTTAATAATGTTTAGATATACATTCTTTTTTAAAACACATGAAATGAAAAAAAAACTCAATTAAATAAAATCTAATGAACTTCATAATCTATTACATAAAATATAATAAAAATACATGAAAATTCATAATCCAAATAAAATAAAAAAGTAATATGCATTACATTAACATTAAACTTGTTGCAATGTACATCATGACTAAAAAAAAATATAAATAGATTGAACATTAAAAGTCATGGTTATGAATTTGATTTTAAAAATTATGGTTAACTTTTATGTGAAATTATTCATAGTTTAAATAAAATTTACGTAATTATATGCAAGTCTTATTGAATCTTATAATATAAAATATAAGTAAAATAAAAAAAAAGAACTTTTTGGATTAAAACTTTGATACTAGAGATAACATACAATAATTATGGTGGTAATATGACATCTAATGACGTATATATTATGGTGTATGGAAAAATTATGTTTTTGTTAAAATATTAAGGTTATGATATGAACTTTAAGATGGGATGGTACCTTATTTAATAAGCTGCTTATGAAAAATAATTATTTACATGCTTTTAAAAGTTGTTGTCAAAATGGAGAAAATTATAAAATAAGCAGATTTTATAAAATTTACCAAACACTATTTTTGTCAAAATTATAAAATAAACAGCTTATTAAAATTTAATCTTAATCACGAATGGGGCTTAAATAGTCATGTTAAATTTATAAAAAGATTTTCCATAAATTCATAAACTCATAAAATTTAAACTTTAATTTTGAAAATTATAAAAAATTACTCTTTAATTAAAAAAAAAGCTCATTATATAATTTAATACCTGATAAATTATTATTTTTTAAATCCGCCAAGGTACTTTCTTTTAATTCCCAATATCAATTGTCAAAGAAAAACTCAAATCAATAGTCTGCTAATGCAATGTTCATTGTTTTGACATCTTCTAATTCATTAATTTTCAAAAATATATTGACGAAAATCGAATGAGGTTGAACATTAATTGAACATCTGTATAACCAAATTTACTTTTACTCTCTCATGTTATCATACACACAGATTGGCAAGTGATTTGTTTGACAATAACTTATAACACACGCAAAAGGATGGATAGAAGATTTTATTTTATTTTTTTTGGGTTTCTGTGTACATAATTTCAATAAAAAATTGTCATGATTGGAGACAAGTCCCATCCAGATCTGGCTTTTAAAATTTTCCCTCCTTCTCAAAGTAGTCCACGATGGGGAAGACCAAATAAAGCTTAAAACGACAGATGCATTTCCCACGCGGTGAATAGCTGACATGGCAAACAAAAGGGCCCCACACTTTGCCATCTCACTTGCAGCACCATCAGGATATCTACACCGTCGAAGCAGCGTAACTCTGCCTCCTAAAGATATTAAAAGAATAAATAATTATATTAAATTATTTAATAAAATTGAAATGATGGGGTCACGAATAAAGGCAAAAGAGATGACGTAGCCCATAGGAAATGGCTTCAAAAGACAGCTAAGCCGGCCCCAAATTTGGGCATTATCCAAGGGCGGGAGAGTTCTAAGACGGGACCTGTTTTTCAAAATTTTTAAATCTTTTTAGTTTTTAAAACCGGTTGAAACCGGCTTTAACCGGTACGACCGAATTGTCTGCATTTACCCCGTATTCACGTGACCACCCAGACCCACTTGCTTCAACTATCAACTCGCCGGCTCCTTTCTTTCTCTGTTGGCATTGCAGGGTGAGGGTGGGCTAGGAAGTGGACGACTTCATGCATTCTTTCCATACACCTCACTTCAACTTTTTTTTTTTTACCTATTATTTTTGTACGGGGGTAAGTTTCACTTGGCATTCATTTTAAACAATACGTGAATGCCTGTAAATCTAACCATGCAAGCGACAGCCCATGCGTTTTTTTTTTTTAATGTAAATTTGAAAATATATGAAACTGAAAAAAGAAGATTTATAAAAGTCTAATGTACAAATGGCTAAATTATAAAACGATACTTGGGATAGCTTCAAGTATTTTCAAATAATTTTCTTCCGTATAGTCATTGGTGAATAATCCCACCAAGTGTATATAGAACGAAATAAACTCAAATTAGTCAAGTAAGTTGGTACATAATTTTTTTTTCAGAATATATGAGAGTACCTAAAAATAATATTTTTAATCAAGCTATATAATCAAACTATAGCAGTTAATCTATCGATTATGAATGCACCATGAAAGAGCAGAACTAAAATTATGGAGATAAGATAGAGTAATGGTAGAGTCACTTTTTATCTAAACATATTGCCACGATCTATCAGCTGCTTCTTCAATAACCACAATAATATCAAATATTTTCAGATTAAATAATGTATGATGACCTAAAGGCATTACAAAGCACCCTTTAAAGGCCAAGTTTGTTAATCTATTTATTAATAGAAATTTGGGATCATTTTGCATGCATTGGGCCAGTGGCCACAGAAACTCAGGTTGCACACTTAAAACGTGGCAAGCAGACAAGTTGACTATGTAGGTTTTATTTGTTGAGGATCGCCCAACGCCCATCAACCCAACGTGACATCAAGTCATCAACGGCAATAATCCCTTTTAAAAATAAAATTTTTTTTAAGTCAATTACTTTTTTAAAAATACTGATATGTCACAATTGCTAATCTACCGTTATATTGATAATTGGATATCTATTGAATTTAAAATAGACCAATTCTATTATAATCTAACGCAAATTTATACAGATTTAAAAGGATATATTTAACTCCTTAACCCATAAATTTGTGAAAGAAATATTTATTTCTATCCAATTTATTGAAGGTAAAACTCAAATCCGTGCTCCCACTTCATACTTGAGCTTATTTAAATCCAGATCTATGTTAAATAACTATTTGTGTACGGATTTAAAGATCCATGGTTTTGGCCGGACCGCATGAAGGGCTTGTCCAATTTTGAATTGTTGAAAACAAATCTTCTTGTTCAAGACTTGTTTCTTCTATAATGAACTCCACTGGAACATTATAGAGGAACTGAGGAAGCAGTGTATGCAATGATGGGGCGATATGTAATTTTTCAATTCGTTGTATTTGGCCGCTTATTCAAAAGGAATTGATTCAATGATGGGGGGATATGCAATTTTTCAATTCATTGTATTGGCCGCTTGTTCAAAAGGAATTGATTCAATATTAAAACAGATCGAAAAATTATATCATACATATATCATATTATAATTGCGAGACATGATTTAGTGCGTGCAGTCATGCATGTTATGGTGCGTGATTGTGCATGTGACAAGCGAGACCGTGGGCTCATAGGATAATTTACCCAATGGGGGCTCACTACGCGGGCAATTGCCTACCATAACGTGCACAACTACATGTATTAAATCAAATTCCTACATATTATTTCTTGTTATTTGTTTAAGAGAAATTTTATTTTATCAAATCCTTCATTGCAATGAAATAAAATTAAAAAATTTTATCTTTTAATAATTACAGGGTGTGGCTAAGTTAAATAATATCGTAACTTACATTTGTATCTAGTAATTTAAAAGTATTTGATAACTACTTTATAAGTTTTTTTTTTTTTGTGTGTTTGAAGTTGAAATTTTTTTGACTTTTACTTATTTTGGATCATTTGTTTTCTTAGCTTATCACTTATTTTCAAACAATTTTATTCGAATAGAAAAAAATAAACTTTTTCCTGAAATCTAAATAGGAAATAATTTCAAATCTTCAAAATACCCTTAATAATTCATATATATATATATATATATATATATATATATATATATCTTATAATTCTAACAAAAATAATATTTTTGTATTATCATTGAAGTTAATTTTGTTTTAATAGTTTTAAATTAATATTCACATGGTAACATTAACTAATCTGAAATATTAAACAAATCAAATTATGTCAATTTCAATGAATCAAAACTAAAAAAATAATATTGAGTTTATAATGAAAGTTGATGTTATAATTACGTCTTTTATTATAAAATTAAATTAAGAAACAATGATACTATTTTTTTTTTAATGCTACCAAATTAATCAACTTGATAAATTTCTAAATTGTGAAAAACAAAGACATGCACCGCCTAAAATGACATTCATGTCAAAATACTAGCTTTCAGATTTTTCTTATTCCAATGTTGAAAAAAAATATATTTAATCTAAACATTTATATTCAAATCTATTTAAGTTTCATCTAAATTTAAGTCTATTAATATTTTAGATAAAAAAAAAAAAAAAATCAAACGCAGCCTCAAAAAGACAAACTGTAGTGCTTTTCATACCCATTTAAAATCCTTATAAAACCCTACATTTAGAATCATAGTTATATACTTATACTGTTAGATGAAATTACATAAAAGGACAAATATGAATTTAATTAAATCATAATATTTTTACACTTACAAATCATGAATCCTCCCATATTTAAATGATATAATTAATTTTTTAAAATTTAAATAATTTTAAGACAATAAGGTAATAAATTATATATAATGATAATATTTTTTTGAAAAAGTTATGTTTAAAATTTAATTAAACACTATTTTAACCTTTTGTCCTTTTTTGTAATTTTGATCAAAGTAATAGTTATCTACATTTCCTAAAAAAACAATAATGAAAAGAGAGGTAGAGTTGTCTATACGACAAGTGGGGTTTGGGTGTCAGGCGGGACTTAGGAGCTTCTCTAGAAGACAAAACTACTAAACGTCCGAAAATATCTGTGGGTCTAGCCTTGACCCGGACTTGAATTTACACAAGAAAGTTTGGACTCGGACATTAAATTGTTTCCGAATAAACTTATAATGAATTCTAAATGCACCTATCATTATATTTCAATTATTTAATTAACTAAACAGTAGCTGGTTTGGTTCAGGCCTAGCCAAGCCCAAGTCCGACTCACTTGCAACCCCTAACTCAAGAGAACGATGAGAGAGACGTGAAAACTGAAAGTTATTCTTAAAGGGGAAAGCAAAGTAGCAAAAAGTAGCAAGCTGCAAATTGGGCCAATTATTAAAATTTAAAAACTACATGGACCTAAGTCGAAATAAGAAGAAAATGAAGGAACGAACTTGACGACTAGGGATGGCAAAGGGCACCGCCCGCAGCGGATTTGCTATTACCAAACCCGCACCCGCACAAAATTTAAATTATCAAACCCGCACCCGCACCCGCTGTGGGTTTTAATTTTTTTAAGAAAACCCGCCCGCTGCGGGTTTTGCCAATTACCAAACCAGCAATGGTACCCAACGGATTTTTTACGATTCCCAAATTAAGCACAAATACTTTTATATTTGTCCCAAATTTCCAATTCACTTGAACTAATTAATGAAATTAAACTATGAAAGAAAGGACTTAAAATGGAACCATTACAAAAATGAATCATACAACCCAAATTGATTCTCTAAGAACTAGCATAATCGATCTTAAAACAACTAATGAAATCCCAAATCAATATTTAGGAACTAGAATTTTAATATATCCATACTAGTACACATAATGTAGTAAATCCATAAAAAAAAAACCATAGCGTCTCAAATTTAATTATGAAATACATAAATCCATTAAAAAAAACCACAAATAATCCATGCATTAACTTAAACAACAATTATCATTTCATGCTCCAAGAGTAAATATCTTCATTTTATTCACCACCATTTGCACCCATCCAACAAGATTCCTACAATAACGATTAAGATTATAAATATTAATCCAAAGAACAAATTATAATAATAATTAATGAAATAATATATGCACTAAGTTAAAAAATAATAGTCCATACAAAATTATATTAAAGTAAAATATTATAAAAATTATTTTTAAGTTATAAATATTATTTTAATTAAAATTAAAAAAGTAATTAAACAAAAAAAAAAGGACATGCGGGTTTTGGCGGATACCATGCGGGTATCCGTCGGATATTTATTAAATACCAAACCCGCCCGCAACCCGCTGCGGGTTTGAATTAACAATACCAAACCCGCCCGCAACCCGCAAAATTACCCGCCGCGGGCGGGTTTTGGCGAGCGGGTTTGGGCTGATTTGCGGGTTTGCGGGCGAAATTGCCATCCCTATTGACGACTGCAAGCAGGGCTTTTAATTAAATATACCCCAAAAATAGGGTATTTATATAAATATATTTCATACTTTAAAATTATATAGATATGCTATTTTAGTGTGTGCATTGACTAAATTATCCTTAGAAGAAAATATATAAAGCTACACAAAGGCAGCCAACCATTGATAAAACCTAATTCCACACAACAAAACAACACGATTTGCAACGCTCAAAATCATTTCTTATCAGCCAATGTATTGAGATTTTGGCTAGCAACTAAGTGCATTACCCATCCAATGAGTAAGGTATTTTAAACTTTTCATTTTTTTTTGTGTTATTTATGCTTTTTTTTATATTACATTGGTTTTAGGGCTATATTTGACTTGTGATAAACAACAAAACAAGTCACATTTTCATTATATTTGCATCATATGACTGCTATATGATGGATTTTCTAAGTACATTGGTTGAAATCTCATTTTGTGTTAAAATTTTTTTCTGCACCCGTTATACACGACTGCAGTAGTGCATTTCAGTAAGTTACACACTGCATTCATGTATGATTAAATTTACACAACCACAGTCGTGTAATTAAGTAAGTTACACGACTGCATTTGTGCAGGGATGAATTTACGCAACTATAGTCGTGTATTTCAGTAAGTTACATTACTAATGTTGTGTATGCGTGAATTTACACGACTATAGTCGTGTATGTATGAATTATACACGACTGCAATCGTGTAAGTGTGAAAAATGTTGCAGTTATTATGACACCCTAGTTTTGTTAATGTCCCAAAAAATATTTTTGGACTAAATATGTCCCTTGATTGTTTGTTGGATTATAGTTGTATATTTTAGTAAGTTACAAGACTGTTGTCGTGTAAATGGGAAGGCGGTTACAACGATTTTATATGACTTGTTTGGTTTTATTTTTTATTTATGTGTTGTATTATTACAAGAAATGAATACTTTTTTTTTCCCAGTTGTTTAAGCAGGTTTCTCTCAGTAGCATGTAACTTTTCAAAGGGAGCCGAGCAGGGGTTTATAAAAGCTGGGGCGATTTATTAGAGCAAATTAGCTATGATGATTTGAGTAGCAACTTGTGTTAATTAAGACTTATTTATGATTCTGACCTGTATTAGAGCTATGTTGTTTTGTGCAAATTTTTTTTTGATATTTGATGTATTGAAATTTCAAATGTTAAAGATCATGTTCACAATGTGTTATAATTCTGACGAGTGGTTTATGTAGTTTTAATTCTCTGTCCATGTACCCAGTTAAAGTCGTGTTTTTATGAAATTACCACACTATTGTCGTGTTTCTATAAGATATTGTAATCGTATATATGAAGATACTCGATGGTAGTCGTATATATATGAAAATATCCGACTGTAGTCATGTATCTATGATTATTTAAGTTTCTAATTATGAAGATACTGGACGGCAGTCGTGTATCTATGAAAATACCTTACTGTAATTGTGTATCTATAGTTATTTGAGTTTTTAATTATGTCTATGAAGATATTGAATTGTGTAATATATGATAAAATTACTAGAGGTTAAGGAACAAATAAGATGATAAAATGACTAGTGGTGAAACACTAGTTGTGTATTTATGAAAATACCTAACTGTAGTCGTGTATTTGGGCTGAACATTTCTTAAATATATATGACCATCATGTTATATCACATACACTGTACAAAACTAATAAAATTATCTTTCAATAATACATTTGACAAAAAATAAAACATATATATGATGTAAACTCATCTTTAGTCATATCAAATGTCAATTACATCTCAATTGTTAAGGTTGTGTTTCAAATACTGTACAAAACTATTACATACCATGATAACTAATCCAAAAAATGGTAAAATCACAATAATAAAGTTCTTAAGGTTGTGTTTCAGTAATTGGTTTCCGCGACCTATGTCCAAATAATTTGATTGCCAATGCTTTGAGAAATTGTGTAACATCATCCTACTAGCAATATGTGTTGACGTCAAGTCCATCGGCTAGAACCTCAAAGTACCGTAATAAAAATGCTCCACAATCACCACTAATAATATTAATATATATCAGTAATAAAATCACCATTTTTACTTGGAAAAAAAAAACAATTTATAAAATCGAAAACTATTACACACCTTTATTTTTACTACGGGATATTTCGTACTCGCAAGATGGGCCAAGGATTCTTTGATATGACTTCAGCACAATCTGGATGTGATTTGTGATATGATATTTTCTAAAGCAGCAAAGGTATCATGTCTGCAGTAGGCAGCAATTATTTGACTAAAGCTGAATCTTTTGTATAGTTTATCATGGAGTCAAAAAGAGGTCATAGCGAGAGAATCATCAATTACAAGTAACATAGCTAAAAGCAAAAAGAAACGTAAAATTTTTTAGGCTGCATTAACACAACAACAAACACAACCATTACAGAAAAGGGATTTTTTTTCTCCAAAAACTTAGACACCCAAAATCCAAAACAAAGTATACAGATAAAATATAAAAACTAAGAGAAAAGAAGTTCTTTAGAAAGCATAGAAAGAGAAGAAGAATAGAAACATACCTTGCGCTGTTGATGGCTTCAAGTTGGCTTGCAGTGGCAGATCTGCAAGGGCAAAGGATCGAATAGAATTCCAGAAGTGTAAAATAAAACAAACAAAAAGAAACAACACTATGCTACAAACACAAAGATTAATAGCTTAGATTAAAGGTAGAAAGAAATTGGAGCTTATTCAGAAATTTGAGCTTGCAGTTGGGCGTTGCGTATGCTGGTTGTGAATGAAGAATTTGGGTGCTGTGTACACAACATGATCGTTCACAAGTTTGAGAATTAGGTTTTGATTTAGGATAGTTTGGTAACTACACATGAAAAAAAGGTATGTATGAGAAATTTTAAAATATGAGGGTGTTTTTTAGATAAATATTGTATTTTAAGGGTAGAGGGGGCAAATTCCTGACTGCTAGCCGAATACTTAAAACTGGGCGATGTTTAATGTTAGCTCGAAGCCTTCTCAACAGTCCAACCAACTCTGCCTCGTCATCTCCGCCCCTTTGTCTTTCAACTCTATTTCCTCTTCATTTTCCCTCCCACATTTACACATTCACATAATCACCATTCAATCACCAAATTCCCTATTTTAATAAAAAAGAAAAAGGAAATGGCTTCTCTTTCCCCATTCCTCTCAAAAACTCCGCTTTCAAACACCCCCGCCATTTCCTTCTCTTCTTCCATTTCCACTCCCCTCAAATGGAAATCTATCACTTCATTCTCACCGTCCAAATCATCTTCTTCCCACTCTCGCCGTCGAATCTTCACCGTCCAATCCAAAATCCGCGAGATCTTCATGCCCGCCCTTAGTTCGACCATGACCGAGGGCAAGATCGTCTCGTGGATCAAGTCAGAAGGCGACGTTCTCTCCAAGGGCGAAAGCGTCGTCGTTGTGGAGTCCGATAAGGCTGACATGGATGTCGAGACCTTTTATGACGGCATTCTCGCCGCAATTGTCGTCCCCGAAGGCGAGTCCGCTCCAGTTGGCGCTGCGATCGGGATTCTTGCTGAGACTGAGGCGGAAGTTGCTGAAGCCAAGGCCAAAGCCGCGTCCACAGGGGCTGCAGCTCCTGCTTCTCCTCCTGTTGCTTCCACTCCCGCTCCAGCTGTTTTCCCACCCGAGTCGAAGAAAGTGGCGGAGTCTGCTCCCAGTGGGCCCAGGAAGACTGTGGCCACGCCATACGCCAAGAAGTTAGCGAAGCAGCACAAGGTGGACATTAATTCGGTGGTTGGAACGGGGCCGTTTGGTAGAATTACTCCCGAAGATGTGGAGAAGGCGGCTGGAATTGCTCCTTCCAAGAGTGTGACACCCTCTGCGGCTCCGGCTGCTTCGCCAAAACCTGCGGCGGCCGCAGCACCAGCAGCGCCTCTTCTTCCCGGTTCTACTGTGGTGCCTTTTACAACAATGCAGGCTGCTGTTTCAAAGAATATGATCGAGAGTCTTTTGGTTCCCACTTTCCGTGTTGGATATCCGATTATAACTGATGCTTTTGATGCGCTTTATGAGAAGGTTCATTGTTTTTTTTTTAATTAATTAATTAGTTTATTGGGTTAGGAGAATATGTATTTTGATGTTATGAGATTTTGAAAATTTTTAGGTGAAGCCAAAGGGTGTAACAATGACTGCGCTATTAGCAAAAGCTGCAGCAATGGCGCTTGTTCAGCATCCAGTTGTTAATGCCAGCTGTAAAGATGGCAAGAGTTTTACTTACAATGCTAACATCAACATTGCGGTGGCTGTGGCTGTCAGTGGTGGCTTGATAACACCTGTTCTTCAGGATGCAGATAAGGTTGCTTACTTGTCATTGATTTATTTTGCCTTGGTGTTCATAACTTATAATAATTTTTGAGTTAGTTTAAGTTCAAAATGTGTATTTGATTGGCACAGTTGGATCTGTATTTGTTATCTCAAAAATGGAAAGAGCTTGTGGAGAAAGCTCGATCGAAGCAACTTCAGCCCCATGAGTACAATTCAGGTATTTGCTAGTTTATTTTCCCTTTAATATTTGTCCTATTGTGCATTTGTAGTTTCTTTGAATCATGGTTGTACTAACTGCACAAAAATTGTACTTTTTTTTAACAGGGACTTTCACTCTATCCAACCTGGGTATGTTTGGAGTGGACAGATTTGATGCTATTCTTCCTCCAGGCCAGGTGAGTAATAAGGACTAGGCTTGTGGATCTCTAATCACTAGTGTGATTTTTCTGCACCTTGAGATTTATCTGGATATTTGCCAAAAAGTTTAACATATTAATGTTCAGGGGGCTATCATGGCTGTTGGAGCATCAAAGCCAACTGTAGTTGCTGATGCAGATGGTTTCTTCAGTGTGAAAAGTAAAATGCTGGTGAGTTACTGAGTTTGATTTCCATTTCTTTAGAAATATGATAAGTTAAGCTATTTGGATCCAAATGTAGCTCACAAATTTAAATTATTGTATGTTCATCGTATATATGATTGGTAACCCCAAAGGTGGGTTGATTGTTTGAACTCCTTGGAATGCACCATGAGCTATTTGTTCTATTGTTTGGTGACCTCAAACTAAATGGAAACTCTCATAATAAAAGGGTGATTGGAAGTCTTGATTTGCATGACATGAGCAATTAGAAGCTTTTCTGGGTGAGTTCTTTATTACCAAGTGACAAAATTAACACTCTCTCCAAAATGGTCTGCATAAAAAATCCGAAAATGTCATAAGTGGCAGTCCCCCCATGACCTTCTGTTTGTCTCCATATCTAGACCCTCAAGCCATGCAGTTAGGCCCAAGGAACAGAATTTAGCTCCTTCTTGTCCATATTATAGCTTTTGTTTTGTTAAGAGTTAGGGTGGTGACCTAGGTGCTGACTTTGTCATAGTCTGTATGAAGCTAAAAAAGTTTATGGTCTAATGCAATGATTTTTACCCCTTGTGTTCATAAGTTCCTTTGCAATATTTCCCAACTTTACCAGTTTACTTTCTTCTACATTGTAAGATATGGTAGGTTGCGAAGATTTATCCTGAAAAGTGAAATCTGTCCTTGAACAATAGCCCAAGTTAACCCATCTAGTTATTAATCCTATCAGGCTATCACTAGCTCTATATACTGTATTATTTCCTTCTTCTGATACACTTAATTTGTGTCTTGCTTGAACTCAAACTTAATCATATTTGTTTTTTGCGTTAGGAAAAGCCACATTTTTCAAATGGATTTTTGTTTTCATGGAAATTAGGATGAGATGTTAAGCTAGAAGGAACCATTCAAGGCCTTCAACTTATTTTTGAGTTTTGTCATAGACAGCAGTCTTGTTTCTAACAGTGACATTCAACTAGAAGTTCTCGGAGTAACTTATTAGTTAAAATGGTGAATAATAGATACTATTGAACTTCCTGATTCTTGGGAGTTATCCTTTCTTAAAGTAAATTATAGGTACTGTTGCTCCCTCTCTCCTTCTTTTTCTTCTTTTTGCTTGAAAGTTTCAAGTTCAGAATGTTTGTTGTTGCTAAGAAATAGGTATAGATTAGGCAGCATATGACCAGTGATGGAGATATTAACTGTGTCTGGGTGGAGATTATTGCTAAATGGAGGAAGTCTAGTACAGTAAGGATATGATTGTAATTGCTGTGTTTGGTAAGTTCTCACTTTTACTGGGTAGCTCATATTTATCAACTACTTATACTTGGTAGCTAGTAATTCCAATTCTCAGCTGTTATGGGTTAAAAAGCCACAAAACCTCAATCCCCAACGTATCCTAAATTAGCTGGTTCCCTGCAGCTATGCCACCTGGCATATTAGAGGTGGGATTAACATGGTCAGTATCTCCCAGAGTGGTACTTTGGAGCATTTGGCCTTTTGATCCTTTATTTTAGCATTCTCCAGTCTTGATTATTAAGAATAATATTGCAAATTGAGAAATTAAAGAATAAGTGGATTCAGGGTTGAAATGGAGATACAGTGGTTTAAGTATTTGTATATTGTTGCTCTTTAAACTGTTTCTGGTATTTTATACTCTAAAAACAAACGATCCCCTTACCCAGGTAGTGGATACAACAATGTTTTCATGGTGGTTAAAAGTTTCTACTGAATTTAATTGAGTTGCCATGTGATTCTTTTTACAGGTGAATGTAACCGCTGATCACCGAATTGTTTATGGTGCTGACTTGGCCGCATTTCTTCAAACATTTTCAAAGATTGTTGAGAATCCAGAAAGCTTGACATTGTAGGTGTGTGTAGCTTTTCTGTGGTAAATTCAGTTTATCAGAGCCTTCATAATCTTCAGCGCGTAATGAGATGATAGTGTCTATTTAACAAAGTACCTTGACAAGTAACCTGGTTTGGTTTTGGACTAATCCCAGGGAAAATATGCTTATGTTGTATTTCATTTTATTTTGATTTTTCAAGGTTTCCTATATCATCTAAGCTGTGTATGAGTTGATTTTAAAAGAAATGAATAATTTGAACAGTTTTTGATAGAACCCAGTAAAAAAGTGTATCATCAGATTGAAATTCACGGTGGTGTCAAAATCAAATTTGTGTCTCTTCTCAAATTCAGCATTGAACTTTGTGCAAGTTTTTACAGATTTTCCAGTATCTCCATTTTTTGTGCTACAATAAGGTCCAATATGTCTGTTATAAAGAGATGAATCATGAATCTATCAAAATTTATCCCTATTGAGGGGACCGTGTTTATTAGTAGCAACAGTATCAAATCAGTGGTATCTTATGAGTTCTGCAAAGGAGGCCGGTGGCGAATGGATAATTGTTTCATTATCATATCTGATAGAGTGTTTAAAGAGTCATGCCATGTATAAGAAGTTAGAATATGAAATGGATCTCAACTCAAGTCAACTTCAAATTCAACTTCATTGCCACTGCCATTGCCTGTAGAGTAGGTTATGGATGAATGAACATAAAGAAACGATTGAGTATTCTTGTTTAAAGACAATTGCTTTATGTACAAGTCACCAGAATTTTCCATTTTCTTTATAAATACCATCGCATGAGTTACAGCTCCTGCTGTTGACTTCCAAATGCTTGGCAACCAACAAGACCAAACGTATGTAATACTAAAGGAGTAGTAGGATGGTTGCTGGACGATGAAAAATGTTTCGGCAGAGCCGCAAAGATTTCTTACAGCAAGAACTCTCCGCAGGATGAATAGATCAACCTTGAACGGTACATCTGTGCAACATCTGATATGTTTACATGAGATATGAAGGAATTCACCAGTTCAATTTTATATTTCTTGAAATGAAAAGCTTGTCAATGTACTCAATTACTGGAACTGAAGCATTAATAAATCTTCTCATTTTCTTCCGTGCTGATTGATCTGCAGAAAACATTGAGAAAAATGAATGAGGTTTTCAGGGGAGTGCAATTGAATTCCAATTATTGTAAAATAAAATACAAGAAATTACATGGGATGATAAGTCCTATAAAAATCTTGGTCGAAAGTATCTTCTGTGAAATCGGAAACCAGGTACAAAATTGAGGTTTTAAACTTCATTTTCCATTTTCCCTTTTAAATTTCATCTGGTCTGAGCTCACACATTGCCGGTTCAGTAAACTAGCTTCATTCACAAGAAGCTGATGCAAATTAGTCCACTTTTCAGTTATTAGCTAAAATTCCCTCAATGAGTATAGATAATTATAACTTCAGAGAAACTTAAGGTTGTATAACATATTAACTAAGCAAGCATTTGGTCTTCAGTTTTTCTGAATTAGACAAAATGTGTGCATATTCAGAAGCATAAACATTCCGATAACAGCTTAGTTCATCTGTAATCCCTAAAATTCTATATTTTCTGTAATTCTAACGAGCCTTTTATCTATAAAAAAGCCTACTGACTCTTTCTAACAGATAATGGCTTATTAGTCTGGTAAGACATTTTAGGCAGTTACATCTTCATAAGAGCAAACATCGGGGAACTTTAGATTATCCAGGCAGCAGACTACCTAAATCTCATATTGCAGAGAATATCATGATAATCCACTAGAAAGTAGATCGACTGAAATTCCAAGTTATGTGGCCTTTATTTTAGTAACAAGCTGGTTAGACTCACCAGTTTCATTAAGCCTCAGCAACAGTTGCTCTCTAGTTGGAAGAGTGTACATTCCAGCAGAAACTGCAGCCCTGACAGTCCATGAGTGGTAGGGTGCACACACTTGCGCATAAGCTGTTGATGCTGCTTCCTTCAAGGAGTATTCACTAAAAGGGACAAATTCGAGATATTAAAACCAGAGAAAACAAACATTGCTGATGCCAGTGTTTCTACCTATCACATTACAGTGTAACGTGAACTAATATTATTTGCTTCCATTAAGGTCATAATACAACGCGATGATCTTTCAGCCACTCTGTTGAGATGTATCTAACAGCACATGCTAATTACTTTCAACTTCAATCAAGTTGCATATGAATGTCTGGATGATATCAACTTCATATAGGGATGCCATTAAAATAACTTCTTCTGCGTCGTATATCCTACAGTATTAATAAAGCCCACAGTATAAGTGTCCGCATTTTATCTTTCATCACCTAGAAAACAGAGGCAAAAGGCCGCTTCTGATGTTTTAAACATTACCCACTACTGATGAATGCCAGTCTCACTACTCACCAAAACCCTACAAGAAAAATGACAGGAAGGAAAGCTGAAGGTCTAGAGAGTGACAGAGCGAGAGATGAGAGACGAGGACATGCATTATCCAACTTCTAAAGAAGCAACCGACTTTGTTTATGTAAGGATCACTAATTTTAGGCAATGAACATGGAGGTAGATCTAATCTCTAATGTCATGGTGATAAATGTCTCAAAGAACAACAAACGTGTCTGTTATTTTTTCTACAATGCAGTACATATGTGAAGTAATGAGGAAGGGGCATAGCGTACTTGGTAGACAAGAATTGCTCAAACAAAGCTCTGACAAGGTCAAGACCCTGCCTAACTCGTCGGAGATTACGTGAATGACTTCCTGGTGCTTTCACAGTGTCATTTGCAATATCCAGATCAAGTATATCGTGTAAACTGTCATATTCCTTTGATGCTTCCACAAGATCTTGTACCTGAATGTATCATAGAATTAGACAATGGTGTTCCATTAAGCTTTACACGAAATTAAAGAGCAGAGCTCGCTAGAACAAATATTTATAGATCATTCGTGAATGTACTAATCTCAAAAGGCAAGCTCAGTTTGATATGAGTGATATGAAATTCACATACAAATAAAGTATCATATATGAGCTGCAAAAAAATGATTGACCTAGGGGGTAAACCTTCTGCAGATGGCTTCAAAAATTAGCCTTATACTACAGAACAGAATGAATTGAAAATCTTAAACAATATATACCATTGAGTAAATGGTCAAGAAGCTGAACAAACATACAGTATGGACATAAAGCCAAACGCCATTAAATAAGAAGAACCAGGAAATTAAAAAAAATGAAAAAAAAAATTCCTTATGATTCAAACCAAGGGATATCGAGGCTATTTAGCCAAAGCAGTGAGGCTTTTACAATTCTCAATAAATCATTTGAAAGCTCATATACGATCATGTGGCTAAATTCTAATAACGGAGCAACAGACTCCCTGATCAATTCTTAATTCTTATAATTGTTATGATTTTAAATTAAAACAAGAAAATAGAAAAGAAAAAGAAGAAAGAAATATGAGAACCTTGGTGACGTACTCCATCTGGGCGAATTTAAAAGCGAGGCCAAGACAGTTAAACAAAACAGAAACCAACGAACAAGCTTCACAGAAAACATCCAACCGAAGATCAGTTTCACAGCCCCTGGCGTTCCTAGAATTCAGCAACTTCGCAAGCTCTTCAAAAGACCCCACGATCAGGGACAAAGGCATCATTGTTGTAGTCTTTCTTGCTGTTGAAAAGTCAGCCATTGCTTTAGCGTCTTTAAACCTGCACTCCACCTTGTCCATATTTATAATTTTACCCGTCTCTAAAGAACCATGCACGAGTATTTGATATTTCAATGATCCTTCTAAATTTTTCTTGAGAAAATTCCAAGAAGAAAAAGAAATGGAATTTTCCAAGTTTCAATTTTTTTTTTTTGTTGGTTGTTTTTACTATCTGGGGTGTCTTATGTTTCTTGGTTACTTGTATATGTTTTGAATTGAGTTGACTGATACGTGGTGTGTGAAGCGATCGCTGGGGAAACGGTCTGCCTAAGAAACACGCCAATGAAAGGAGAAAAGTCAAACGACTGGTTGTTGGAGATTTACCTAACTGCTTTCGCGCCTCTTCCGTTGCTCATTTTGCTCCGTACGCTTGGGCTGTTTTGGGTTAAACATAACAAAATTTAATTTTTGGACTTTGGCCCATATTTGGATGTGGCCTAATTCAGGATCCTTAATTATTTATAGCTTTTCTAATTTCTATTTTGTACGAAATACAGAAATAGGTCCTCTGTTGAAATGACCAAAGTGCTCTTGTCATATAGTATTTTGACCATCAACTCCTAATTGTCATTTTACCCTTTTTTTTTAAATATCATTTCATCATATTCGACTTCTTTCCATCATTAGAATTTTCCTTGCTGCTAGCGAAAAAAAATAATAATTCCAAAACAAAGATGCTCTGATTTGTTTAATTTGCAATTGTAAACTGAGAGTTGGATGGTGGTTATTACTGTTGTTATTATTATGCTTACAAAGTTACAAAGAAACTACTTCCAAATAAGCCATTTTTTAGACTATAGAGAATACACATATTCTCCAAAACATCTCTACAAGACAGACAGACAGACAGTACACTTAAGAAACATAAAGGCTAGCTAGCTAGGACTAAATTGTTCTGTAGAATCCAAGCTAATTAAACCTTGTTGTCAAGCTCTACTCCTCCTTCTGATGAGTCACTACCTTTATTATGCATCTGAATTGGCTTGAAAGTATATATCTTCGCGCAGAAGAAATAGTAAATAACATTAACAACTTGCAACAACGTGATCAACCAGTAGAAATACTCCAGCTTTCCCTTGTTCAAATTATCATCCGGCAGCCAATTTGATCCATTAGGTCCTGCACTGAACTTGTGCACCAGCGTAACCACAAGTGTGCTCACGTAATTGCCAATTGAATTCGCAGTCCAAAATAACGCAGTGGCTGTGCTTCTCATGCTCTCCGGCGCCTGATCATAGAGAAACTCCAAGTGACCAACCGACATGAATGCCTCAGCTATCCCGTGAAGACTGTACTGCGGCACAAGCCAAAACACTGAGATGGGGATAATTGTATGAGGCTTGTCCACAAGACCATGAGCCAACGCTGCTTGTTTTCTCTTCACTTCAACGAAGCCTGCTACTAGAGTGGCTAATACTGATATCACAAAGCCTATTCCCATGCGGTGCAAGAATGTGATGCCGCGGTCGAGGCCGGTGAACTTTCTGGCGGTGGGGATTATTATGCGATCGTATAGAGCGATTGTGGAGAGCATGGACACTATAGTGAAGACAGACATTGAGCCAGCTGGGATTTCGAAGGATTTAGTGAGATGTCTGTCCATTGATTTGGCTTGTTGGAGGGAGAATGTGCCTTGTTGTGCATAGGCTGTGATTAGAAGGATTCCTGACGCCCAAATTGGTCCCATTCTGATCACAGATTTCAATTCCTCCACGCGGTGCACTGTGTTTAGTCTCCATAGATTTGGTGACTTGATGTCGTCTTCTTCAGTCACAATAGCAGCCTTGTCCAGGAATCTGTAAATTTACAAGTATTCACTTTTAAAGATAGAAGAAACCTTTTTTCTTAGTTACTATGCACCCCAATCCCACCCCAAATTAAACATATTTTCTTGGAATTGAATTTTTGACCTCGTGCTTCTCCTACAAGAAGTCAAATTAACCGGACTATCATTTGAGATTAAACCAAACAAACTCGATAATATTAGCAAGCAATTTATTATATCATATATATGTCTTCAATAGTCTTCCATACAAAAAATAAAAGCATCATTTTCTATTATTTACGTTTATATTGATAACAATCTTTTTAATTGGAAACAATATCAACATTTAATTGAAATATTTTATTACGTTATAACTTTTTGATTTGAAGTATCTATCTACGACAATGTGCAATAATGAATATGAAATGCAGAGATCGGATGATAAGATATCATAAGGGCCATTGTGATGGTCGGTCGGCAACAAGTCGTGGAGCAAATTGAGAGAATAACACTTGCCCGGAAGCAGCAAGAAAATGAATGAGAATTCAGAATTAAAACGTGTTCCACGTGTAGTGAATAGATGATATATTGCATGTGATAAAAGACAAAAAGGGGAGCACAAGCATTTTGTTGTTTAGTAAAACTAAAGAAGAAGCTAAAGTGAGATCAATCTATTGGTGCATGGATCGTTGGGTTGTCCATTCACTTTACTAAGAGTCCTAATTGGACAAGTTATCATTTGTTTGCTTCCAACTAACGATACCCACTATTAAACAGATGATGATAATGTGGTGAAAATTTAAATCGGTGCTCTCTATGTGTTCTATCTTGTATCATAAAACTTCATGCACAAAAAGGAAAAAGAAAAAAGGACAAAGTTCTTTGGCACCACATTTCTTACACAAATTATTTAATTCACATACTTTGGACGGTAAAATTTAATCTCAACCATTGAAAGTGTCGGTGAAAAAAATATGTAAAAAAATCGATAACTTATAAACTTAACCCAAAATAAAATAAAATCATCCACTAAATAAAAGCTAACATATATTTAGGCTTATTCTATAGCTATTATATATGTGTATATAGATTATACGGTCCGTATAATAGTTAATACTATCTTGTGTTTGATGTAATTCAGGATTAGATTGAATTATAACTATAATTTTATTATTAAAATTAAGTAAAAATAAGTAAATATTTATTTAATTATAATTTACTTCAATTCTTACAAATTAAATGAAAACTAACTTAATACTAAATAAAAAACATTTTTATTTTAATATTTTAATTTATAATAATTTACATTATATATTATGATTTATGTTATTAAAAAATAAAAAAAATTGTATTATATAAGTCATTGTTATTTATAATATTATATTATAATTATTTAATAATTTTATAAAAATTTAACGAAATATTTTGAATATTAATTAAATAGTTAATTTAATATATAAATTATATAATTATAAAATTATTTAAGAATTATATAAGTTAAAAGTATCCTTATAATTTAATATGAAAAATTGAATTATAAATAGTACAAAATTATATAAATAGATTAATTAATTAATTATTATAAGAGTTATTTAACTTTAAAAGTTTTATCCCAATGGTCCCCTGAGGATAAGTTTTTCAACTATTCACTTCACTAATTGGTGGACCCAGGATTATTTATCCGAATAATACTTTGGCCACTAAATACAAGATTAGGATTATTTTATCCTAAAGTAACATAATCCCAAGCTTTTATACTATCACTAAACAAGACCTACAAGTAGTGAGTTCAATCATAAAGCATGTATTATTAATTTTTTCATACGAATGAGTTCTATAGTCAGTTCAAATGTATTGAATGATTCATCTTAATTGATGTGATATGTGATTAAATAATTATTTTTTCATAATTTTTAAATAAGTTATTGTATTTTTTTTAGAATTTACAGTATGAGTGCATCTCATTCATCGTTAATCATTAACTATGCGGACTGGCTCGAGTGCAAGTCCATTGGCCAATGACTTGCCATTTATTTTTTTTTTTCTGAAAAATATTGTACTGTTGCAACTTGAGTTTGTGTGTGTTTTTGGAAAATAGAGAGAGAGAGAGAGACTTACGTCATATGCTTAGTATGGAGAAGCTTTCCGTCCAAACAAATGGGCGCATCAAGCTCTTCATTCTGGTACAACACGTTTGGATCCGAGACCATACCCAGTTCTCTCTTCCTAAAGGCAGCCACACACACTTGTATCAATCGGGCAAACGGACTCCCAGCCGGATCCAAGTTCCGGTAAAGCGGGTAACCGCATACGAATGCAATGATTGATAGAAACATTGCAACTGTTGGAATACCGAGACCCCAGCTCCATCCAACATTATCTTGAATATAAACAAGAACTGTCACAGCCACTAGTACTGCTGCTCCCATAACAAAGTAGTACCAATTGAAATACTTCCACGTCTTTGTTGCTTGTTTGGGATCGGTTTCATCAAACTGGTCAGCCCCAAATGCCACCACACAGGGTCGGATTCCACCCGACCCCAGGGCCGCTAGTAGAAGAGATACGTATAAGATTGCCACGTGTCCTGTATCAGCTTCTTTGCAAACTTGGTCGCCATGGCATGGTGGTGGTCTTAGTTGTGGCAGAATTGCTGACAATGTTAAGGAGAACATTCCCTGATTACAATAAAAAGAAGAGTTTGTTAGACAAATTATTATTTTAATCTTTTTAATTAGAGTAAGAGTGAGAGAGAGCTTGTTAATATTACGTACTATTTGATAAATGATGGAAGCAACTGTTATAGTCCAAAAGCGACCGGCGTAAGCGTCGGCGACGAAGGCTCCGATCAACGGAGTTAAGCTGCCGGTTCCTCCGAAGTTGGTGAGAGTGTTGGCAGCTTTGGTTAATGGCATATGCAACTGTGTTGTTAAGTAGCTAATCATGTTAGCATGAAACCCCACCACCGCCAACTTCTCACACACCTCATTTGCTACACCAAAATCATAAAACCACCAAAAATAATCAACAAAATAATAATATATAAAAATGATGTTGAACAAGAAGAATATTATTGTATTGATCAAATCTGTAAATCCCAGAGCAATTTGAAGTTAATTAATTACCAAATATGAAGGGCATGGTGATAATGCCACCCTTTTTCCTATTGACATGGCTGCTGCCTTTCTCCTTCATCTTCTGTACCGTTGTCTTGCTGTGTGGATTGCTAAGATGGTGTGGCCGAGAGCCCATTTATAGGCAGATATGAATGTTTTTAACACCGTAAATTATCTAAGTTTCACCGCAGCAAAACACATGGCTACTAATAAGAATTGTAGGATTGCAAATGTACATATATGGTAGTTCTTGCTGGTAAGTTTTGATGAGTCTAGAGTCATGCTCACATGACATCTATATTTTAAAATCATCCGCGATGGAGCTAAAGAATAGATGACACGTGCTCCAATAAATTAAAAGATAAAAAATAATAGACTTAGATTCTTTCCTTATTTTTTTTCCTCCTAGTCCTCTTTATTTTTCAATAAGTGTGTCAAGTGTGTGATAATTAAGCCAATTTTTTTACTTTATTTACAATTAAACCAACACTTGACCACTTATTGAAAAACAAAGAGGAATAGGGGGGAAAAAACAAAGAGAGAATCCTTATCCAAAAATAATATATTGAGATTAGTATTTTTCTTATCTTTATTTCTTTCGTATTTTAAAATCATTCAAACGTTCGCACTTGAGCATCACTTAAGTTTTTTTTTTATTACATGAGACTATTGCTCAAGATTACAATTTATTACATGAGACTATTGCTTAAGATTATAACTCATATAGTATGAGACTTTAACTGGTATTTACAAATCAGACTATTAATGAGACTAGTATACATTAATTTCTATGAAGTACTGCCTAGATTTTAACCCTCACTAATATTTGAAGGACGCCCACTCCACTCACATTTATACATTAATTTCTATGAAGTACTGTCCAGATTTTAACCCTCACTAATATTCGAGAGACGCCCACTTCACTCACATTTAGTGAGGGAGAAGACTACCTCCACTCAGTTGTAATACAACTAAGGAAGGATTAAATCCCCCCATAATGCTTTTATGGGGGGTCGAACATAAAGCCAGGGAAAGGAACCAATCGGGAACCATTTTCGCGAGAGAGTTTTCTCACCACTCAAGTTTTGATATATTTCATTTTTTTCAATTTGCACTATTTAGAAACATTACATTTTGTTTGTTTTGAAATTTTACCTGTCCGGGTAGAATTCGGGCAATCTTGCTTAGACAAGTTTCTGCCCATGTATAAACATTAAAAATAATATGAATTAATTATAACAAACTGTATGAGTTTTTAAATTTCTTATTACGTATTTTCAATGTAGAGAAAGGAATTGCTAGGAGATATAATGGGAGGCACTCGTATTAGTGTTAATTAAAATTTAAACCCTCCTCTTACTTTAAATACGAAACTAATTGGACTGTCCCTTGAGAATACAATAGTATTTATGCTCTT
The DNA here is from genome assembly GCA_030449835.1 of Clausena lansium. Taxonomy (NCBI): domain Eukaryota; kingdom Viridiplantae; phylum Streptophyta; class Magnoliopsida; order Sapindales; family Rutaceae; genus Clausena; species Clausena lansium. The sequence continues at coordinate 6,656,568 of JASUUF010000195.1, forward strand.
AAATTAAGCTATGAGATTATGAAGATATAGACTGGAGCATTATTAGGTTTACGATAACAAAAGAGAAGTACCATCTTTATATTATGAATTTGGGAGTTGCATATGCCCACCCTTCTTTTCCCTTTATTTTATCATTGTTGATTTTACAAATTATGGTGCATTTACCAACGGAAATCAGAATAGGTTGGAATTGGAATGTGTAGAAATCGGAATAGACTGGAATGAAAATGGAGAATGTGAATCAGAATAAGTTGTTTACTTGAACTGTATGAATCAGAATTGAAATGAGCTGGATTACCATTAATGTGTTTACTTTGTCTTGGAATCAGAATCGAAATGAGTTAGATTGTAAAAAATTCCAAAAAATACTTAATGAACTATTGTCAATTTGTCATAATTATTATTTTGTATTTTAATTATTGTGATTATTTATTCAAAAATTATTATTATTAATAATTATTGTTAATAATATATTAATATATTAAACAATTGTAAAATTTTTATCATTAATAATAATAATAATTAACATTATTATAATAATATATTAATTAATTATAATAATTTTATTTGAACTAAAGACAAAATGGGTATTTTTGATTTTGTGGGGGGACAAAATGATTAATCTTAGGAATAGGAGATTGATTCCCAGGGATTTGGGAATCAATCTCACATTCTTCATTCCCAAATTTGAGTGAGTCCCACGATTTTGATTATTTCTGCTTCCATTTTATGAAGTAAACACTATTAATGATTCCGATTCTTTAATCCGAGAAATAAATGTTCCATAAAATTATTCGATATCTTTTGCTACACATCAATACTTCATCTATTTCCAGACAACTGGGTGGAACAACAACATGTTCTTGGATTGCTTCAAGTTGGAATATACGCATAATCTTCAATTTCATTAAGGCAAAAAGGCAAATAAAACCAATTACGCACCAAGTCACAAGAATTCTGGAAAAACCAGTATTTGAGTTTTTACACATAACATAACGATGTTATAGTGTTTATGAAATCAATATTTCCAATATCAAAAGTCATATTTGGTCTTAATACAATAAAATTCACCTTCAAATATGTTATAAATAAAGGGAGTGGCTATGATTTTTTAAGGCACTTTTCCCCCTAGATTTTAAGATGGTAAAGCAACAATATTGTTTGCATGAGCATGAATTATAAAATGGGAGATTGTCAATTTTCCCCTGACTATAATCAATATATACCACTTACTCCATGTTGTTTTATAATAGCTAATAATTCTCCTGACAGCATAAGTTTACAATATTATCCTTATTTTCAAATATACTTTTGTTTATATTTATTATAAAATAAATAAATCAAATGAATAGAAATTAAAATAAAAAATTAAGTACTAAAAGCAAGAAAAATATGTTTTATTGTGAACAAAAAATTAATAATAAAATATTTTTCTTGTATTTTTTATTTTATAAACATTTTCTCATAATAAATATTTTACAATATTTTAAAATTAAATGTAAAAAGTACAAGAAAAATATTTTATAATTTATTTTATTTATCATTCAAGTTTTCTTATAAATTTTTTTTTATCATTTTATAATAATTTTCTTATATATTTATTGTAAGTAAATATTCGTAAAATAAAAAAGTCCAAGAAAAATATTTTATTATTAATTTTTTTCACATCAAAACATATATTTCTTGTTTTTAATACTTAATTTTTTTGTTTTAATTTCTATTCATATGATTTATTTAATTTATAATAAATATGAATAAAAGTGTATTTGAAAATAAGTGTAATATTGTAAACTTATGCTGTCAGAGGGATTATTAGCTATTATAAAAATAGTATGGAGGTAAGCGGTATATATTGATTACAGTAGGGGAGAAATTGAAAATCTCTCAAATAAAATTTGTAAACATAAAGGAGTCTTGATTAATTTTGTATGCCTTTGAGTTTTGTTACAAATGCTTATATTATTCATTTGATGTCACAAATTCCAAATTAATATGTTATCATTATAAGTTTCACATGACATGGTGATCATTTGTTATTATTTTACATCTCACATAAGTTAAAATATTAATCTAAAGGGGCATATATATATAAGTTCGTAAGCACCTTTCTCTTACAAGTCAGATTTTAAAGAATGAGCTCTACCGATTCGAGCAGACACAATTTCTAATAGGTGCAAGTTTGTGACCATTGTTAGGGTTGGGGCAAATTCGCGAAGTTACCTAGCAGGGAATGAGTAGCCATTGGACGCTGTTGAGAGCAGTTGTTGCGATGAATTGTTACCATCTCTTATCCTACAGGTCTATTTTGAGGGTGGTTAGGTTCCACCGATGAATTTCTAGCGTCGTCGATTCATTTTTGGCTTGATCTTCTTCTAGAACGAGCTGATCAAATAATTTACATAATCAACCAATGCTTCAACAATAATTGATCGACGGATCAATTTAAGCATGCTAATTAAGTAGATATGTTTTCAAAAGAATTGACTACGCCCTTGAATTTTAGGAGCTGAGAGATAAAATAAAGTTGTTCCCGTACTACAAGCATGATGTGGTTTTAGAGTCTTGACAGACTTGTATTGCGAAAATGTGGCCTAGCTAGCACCATCATTGAACAAGAAGATAACAGCGACCGAAAGAGAGAATTTTAGAAAGTTCAATAACACCATATGATAGATAGAACAAGAAGATGCATGCGGCTTAGTATTAAAGCTGTAATGCCCACAAACTTTATAGTCTTTGACGTGAGAAGTGATGCAAGCAGGAGCAAAGTTGGGATGAATAACCAATTTCGCCTATTCAGAATCAATCACAAACTTATACGTGTTCAACGGTTGATGAATCATCTAATGACACATAAGGCAAGTGGGCTGAGTGGGATATGTGGGCCTATTTAGAAGACAGATAGTGGTCGTTTGTGGTCGAGATTATGACATAAGGCCGACCTCAGAAAAATTAACTTATTCCCGTCGTCTCTCATCCCAACAAAAAAAAAAGAGTTTGTTTTCATTGTTTTAATTGGAAGTCAGAGCAACGATAGACATTTTAAAATTTTATTATGAATTTCATTTCTAATAATATGGTATGTAATGTATTATTTGTTAAGTAGTTGATATTTTTTTTATAAATTTTAAATTAATTAATTATATTATTACTCCGTAAATGAATGACGCATTATTTGTAATGTAATTTTAAAATAAAAAATTAGAATATATAATCCTGTTTTGAAAATTATTAGTATTAATGGACCGTTCTGAGAGATTAATGGCATAATACAAAACATTAATTTATAATCAAATATGAATGATAAAATAAAACATCAATTTATTACTACGAGTTTTGTGTTTGATTTGAATCTTGTAATTTCAATAACGTCACTACACATGATCATCGCAAGATCTTTGAGTATTGGATGTTTTCATTTGGACTTGTTATTAGTCGGGGTCCCCTAGTTTTGAGTGCAGGCATCTTCTGAGGACATGGGTGGTGAGAGTAGAATGCAGCCTTTAGTCCTTGAGGTCTCCATCTTTTCTAAGCAATTGTGTTCGTTTATGTGGTGTGGGTCAGTTTGGGTTCGGTTCATGAGAAATTTTACTGATCAAGAACTGAACCAAAAATTCGGGATTTTATAATTCAATAAAGCATAGAACAGGAAGAAAGAAAATCAATATTCCAATATATGTATCTCACATCAGAATCAGAACTGATTACACATCAGGGTACTGATCATACATCAAATATTTACAACTGTTATTTCAGCAACTCTACTCGCATTTCGCAATGGAAAAAGACTATTTACAAATTTATTTAACTCAATCATGCTTAATTGAAAATTTTTTTTGAGTTTTAGCCATAATTGAGACTCGAACCAAAGCACTCAAGAAAAGTTATCAATGCGCTTGGCGAGCCGTTTCAATTAAACCACTTTATGATGACTCTAAATCTAAAAATCAATTATCAAAAAATGGCAAAATCTGACACCGATAGGTTTTATTCGGTTTTGTGTATTTTTAACATGGAACTTTCTGTACACTGATGTTTAATGAAACAATTTAGAACATATGCGGGGCCGGCCTATGTAAAATGTTTACAAAAGCATTCCAAAAGAATTTTGAAAAGTTAATCAGGAGAAAACGCATTGATTGAAGGATTAATGTAATATTTTGATGAACAAATGAACTGATTTTAATTTTCATTCTCTATCTCAATGAGTTATATCAAGGATTCAAGGTTCAATCACGAACTGAATAGAGTGTTAACACGCTAACAAAAAAAGAATAATATTTTAAGTTTTGGAAGGAAGTTGTTATTTTGGCTTATCACATATTAAACCTGGAGAATGAAATATAACGACTAGGAGTATAATATACAAAAAGAATGATTATAGAATGTTGGGCGCCAGGTCTAGGATGTATAAATATTTAGAATATTGAGGAACCTTTTTACTTATAAGTTCAAGTAACTCAGTCTTTACTAATTAATATGTGGCACAATTCAACATATATATAGCTCATAATGCTAGAAGCAAAATGGATAAAGTGAGAATGAAGCATATGCAACGCTCATTTTTTAAAGGTATAAAATATGTATGTTATGCCTATATTTTTATCAAACCCGAGCTCAAGAACCCACATCCGAGCTCATGGACCCACATCCAATAACTTGTCCTAATTTGAATAGGATAAAACAATACAAGTCCTAATCGTTGTCAAACTCGAACTCTACAAGAAAAGGGGTTAGTTATCCTAATGCAATTATACTTTTAACTATTTTCTGTTATATAAAGAGGTCATCACTCAACAATATGATAAGAATCAAACGTATGCACGAGAAATAGGCATATTGGAGGAGGGGGTACAATATCCACCAAGCCTTTTCTCATACTCTCTTTTTTTTCTCTTATTTATTTGTTATCACGTCATTCCCAATCTCTGACTTAAGCATTGGAGGGTCTACGCCGGTAACACCCCCGACGACCCTTGATGAGTTATTGTTTTGCATGATTCCGATCATCGAACTCTTTACTCTCAACAATGGCAATTCCGAAGACATCAAACTCTCTCATTTCTCGTTCCCCAAGAAAATGAACTCTTTCTCAACTCTAATGATAGCTACAGAAGCATTAATTTGGTTCTAACTTATGGCCAAAAAAAATATTTGATAATTAACTTAAAGCAAGTATCCAAAACTGCATCCTCTTTTTACCCAAAGTTGCTTTCATGATGATTTTGTTCGGGTATAGTCTTGCCACAAAAAATTACATATGGGGAAGTGAATGAAATATCTGATGGAACTTTCGCAACTCTTTTGGCCAAACACATGGAATTTGGAAATATTAAAGTAAAAGTGAAAGTAAAATAGCTCTTGGTGTAAATTTATTTTGTACAAATTGGTGTGATATAAATATATTAATTGGATATAATAGCTCTTGGAGAATATGATTTATTTTTATTATTTTTTATTTTCATCCAACCAATGTATTCATACCACATTAACTTGTACAAAAGTTTGTAACTCTATCATTATTTCAACATAAATTAATTTTTATTACATCTAACTAATATGTTTATGTCACATCAATTTACACAGAATAAATTTATATTAAGAGCTATTTCATCCAACTAATAAATATGGACTCAGTTTCTTAGTTAACAATTTATGGGCATCAATTACCTCGAAAACACCCATTTAGAACTGCAGGGATTAAAGAACAATAGCAAGATTTTGAAATTTTAATGTATGAAATTGAAGCTGATATATGCTATAACGGAATTCTTCCTCTCTGTCATTATTTTACATGCATATTATTCAGAGTACGCACATATATAACTTCCCTACAATACAGACAGTACCCTAAAAGAAAGAAAAAAAAAAAAAAAACTAGGACTAAATTTCGTCGCATCCAACAGTGCCTTGAAACTGCAACTAAACTTTGTTCTCAAGCTCTACTCCTCCTTCTTCCGAAGAGTCACTGCCTTTACTATGAACCTGAATGGGCTTGAAAGTATACATCTTGGCGCATAATATATAGTAAATAAGATTAGCCACTTGCAACAATGTGATCAACCAATAGAAATACTCCAACTTTCCCTTGTTCAAATTATTATCTGGCAGCCAATTTGATCCATTAGGTCCAGCACTGAACTTGTGCACCAACGTAACCAAAAATGTGCTGAAATAATTCCCAACTGAAATGGCAGTCCAAAACAATGCGGTAGCCGTGCTTCTCATGCTCTCCGGCGCCTGATCATAGAAAAACTCCAAGTGACCAATTGACATGAATGCTTCAGCTATCCCGTGAAGACTGTACTGTGGCACAAGCCAAAACACTGAGATGGGGATAGTCGTATGAGGCTTGTCCACAAGGCCATGAGCCGCAGCTGCTTGTTTTCTCTTCACTTCAACCAAGCCAGCAACTAGAGTGGCGAACACTGATATGACGAAGCCTATTCCCATGCGGTGCAAGAACGTGATGCCGCGGTCGAGGCCGGTGAATTTACGGGTGACGGGGATCAATACGCGGTCGTATAAAGCGATTGTGGAGAGCATGGAGACGATTGTGAAGACAGACATCGAGCCAGCTGGGATTTGGAAGGATTTGGTGACGTGCCTGTCCATTGATTTGGCTTGTTGTAAGGAGAATGTGCTTTGTTGTGCATAGGCTGTGATTAGGAGGATGCCCGATGCCCAAATGGGTCCCATTCTGATCACAGATTTGAGCTCCTCCACACGGTGCACAGTGTTTAGTCTCCATAGATTTGGTGACTTGGTGTCGTCCCCTTCACTCACAATCGCTGCCTTGTCAAGAAATCTGCAGTGCACACAAGAAAATTCTTTATTTACAAGTTGATTATGTCCATTACTTGAATACGACACGCTCAACAGTAGTGTGAACCAAAAAAAAAAATGGTGACTTAGAAACGTATTATCACTGCGCTCAAGGATCCTAAGTGGGGGTGATTGTGACAAGAGTTAAGAGACACAAAGCGATGCACACGCACTAGCTTTTGTTGTTTACTATATAATAGGTAGGTAGCCAGAGATCAAATATGTGGTGCTTATGACGATTAGTTCACCATCCCCACTTTAGACAAATTGATCAAGAGATCATTTGTTTGCTTCCCACTAGTGATAGGACACGTAAAGCTGATGGTGATAATGTTGTGACGATTAAATCGGTGATAAACACTGAGAAGGGAAATAAAAAGAATCAAAATAAAATGAGAAATTAATTTATGCGTGCATACATAGTTTTGTATGCTCATAAATTATTACTTCTTTAATTTTATCTGTTAGTTTAATTGACTTTACTATCCATTATTAATTTTTTATGTAACACTAATAATTCTTACTATATAAACTATGTATCCCCAACTATATATATATATGTGATGAAATTAGCATTATTCAGACCTATTCTACAGGTGATGAAGAAAATAACTCGGGATTTATAATAATACTGGTAGTAACAACAAAAATCACATTAGTTAGGCTTTTTTTTTTTTTCAATTAGTTCATATACATTGGACACATAACAATGAGAAGGTCTTTGTTGTTCCTGGATCATAGCTCCTTATTAATTTACAATTTACCACATGCACATATGCATATGTACAAGCATATGGCAAAGAATAAATAAATAAATAAAGAGCATTGCTCTAGAAGAACTCAAGAATTTTTCTGCAACACGACAGGACACAAATATATCATACATCATTATCAATTACTGACTAAGTTCATTACCAATAAATTTAATCCCCATTAAAATTTGTTGATAAATGTTATAGTGATGCAACTTATCTTTGTGTTTGTTATAGAGATATGGAAAGAGAGAGACTTACTTCATATGCTTAGTGTGAATAAGCTTTCCACCCAAAGAAATGGCAGCATCGAGCTCTTCATTCTCATACAGTAATTTTGCATCAGCAACCATTGCCAGCTTTCTTTTCCTAAACGCTGACGCACACACTTGTAACAGCCGGGTAAACGGACTCCCAGCTGGATCCAAGTTCCGGTAAAGCGGGTACCCGATCACGAATGCAATGATTGAAATAAACATGGCAACAGTTGGAATACCGAGGCCCCATCCCCATCCAATATTATCTTGAATATAAACAAGAACTGTCACAGCCACTAGTATTGCTGCCCCCATAACAAAATAATACCAATTAAAATATTTCCATGTCTTTGTTGCTTGTTTGGGGTCCGTCTCGTCAAATTGGTCCGCCCCAAATGCCACCACACAGGGTCGGATTCCACCCGACCCGATAGCAGCTAGTAGAAGAGAGACGTATAAGATTGCTACCTGTCCTGTATTAGCTTCTTGGCAAACTTGCTCACCTTCACATGGTGGTGGCCTTAGTTGCGGTAGAATTGCTGAGAGTGTCAAGCAAATCATTCCCTGATTACATTAACAAAATAGAACATTATAAAAAATTTAAAAAATAATAATAAATAAAATTTCAGAAACATGTGCATATGTATTAGAGAAACCATTTGTGTGTCTATATATATATATAGTGTCTCTTGACATATGTTATAATATTTTACATTAATTAATATGGAAATACAATTGATGAAATTTTTTTCCTTTGATGGGGGGGAAAGAGAGAGAAAGAGAGAGTGGTTTATTAATTACAATTTGATAAATGACGGAAGCAATAGTTATAGTCCAAAAACGACCGGCGTAAGCGTCGGCGATGAAGGCTCCGATCAACGGAGTCAAGCTGCCGGTTCCTCCGAAGTTGGTGAGAGTGTTGGCAGCTTTGGTTAATGGCATATGCAATTGTGTTGTTAAGTAGCTAATCATATTAGTGTTAAACCCCACCACAGCCAACTTCTCGCAGACCTCATTTGCTACACAAACAAAAGTCCTCGTAAATGTAAGTAATCAATAAACTAATTAATAAAAGAAAATTTTGAATTAAGAAGAATAAGAAGATTGTATTAACTAAACATATTTTAAAAGCTTACAAAAAATGAAGGGCATGGTGATCATGCCACCCTTTTGTCTTTTGAGTACATGGCTGTTGCTTCCTTTTTTCTCCATATTTTCTATCATTTTCTGTGTGTGGATGGATTGCCAGAAATGGCGAGCCCTAGGGGATATTTATAGGATAATATGAAAGTTTTTAACACAGTAAATGATGCCTGTAATTTATCTAATAAGTTTTACTACAGCCACAAATGTACATGAGAGCTGTGCATGCGCATGGGGTTGAATATAAAGACTTGGTAAGCATTTAAAATGTAAAGGGGCATACATGACAGGTCCCTGCAGGCAAGTTTTTTTGTTGTTATCTCCATTTGTCCAGTTTGCATTATTGGTGAACGCTAGTGGTGTGAACTGGACCGGACTGATGTTTTGAGGAAGGTTTAACCATACCGATTTAAAAACCTTTCCTTAGAATAAAATAAAGCATGCATCACGTTAATTAATTATAACAAAAATGCACCTACTGTTCTAGCTAAGACATGGAGTGCGAGTGCTTAAAAATGCCGACGAGAGAATATAAATTGTAGGTTTTGGACTGTTGGGTCATATACAAGTCTTATATATATTTGAGATCTTTAGATCGCATCAGATTAGTCAACTCAAAATTTGTGTAAAAAATATTATAAGGTATTATTGTAAAAGTACAGAAAAAGTAAGAATAAGATTGTAACATATTTAACTCTTATATTTTAAGAAATACCTCAAGATATCCCTTCTATTAAATATGTTACAATCTTATTCTTACTTTTTCTTTACTTTTATAATAATACCCTTACAACAATATTTTTTTACATTAATTTTTTAATCTATAAAAAAAATTAGCAAATTAAGAATAAATATTAGTATGAAACAACTGGTAATTTTTCATAACCACGCAACAACTGCTAATTATTATTTATAAATAAATTATTACAAGCCAATTTAAAGCAATGTTTAATACACTTGCAACAATCTTACAAATAATTTTTTGTAAAGGGAGATTGTCAATTTCTCCCTTATTGTAATTAATATATACCGCTTACCCCCCTGCGCTGACCCCCTTGCTATTTTTATAATAGCCAATAATCTCCCTAACAGCATAAGTTTACAATATTACCCTTATTTTCAAATACACTTTTATTCATATTTATTATAAAATTAAATAAATCATATGAATAGAAATTAAAACAAAAAAATTAAGTATTAAAAACAAGAAATATATGTTTTGATGTGAAAAAAATTAATAATAAAATATTTTTCTTGGACTTTTTTTATTTTATAAATATTTGCTTATAATAAATGTATAAGAAAATTATTATAAAATGATAAAAAAAATTATTATGAGAAAACTTGAATGATAAATAAATTTTTTTTATAAAATAAATAATAAAATATTTTTCTTGTACTTTTTACATTTAATTTTAAATTATTGTAAAATATTTATTATAAGAAAATGTTTATAAAATAAAAAATACAAGAAAAATATTTTATTATCAATTTTTTGTTTACAATAAAATATATTCTTGTTTTTAATACTTAATTTTCTATTTTAATTTCTATTCATATGATTTATTTATTTTATAATAAATATAAATAAAGGCATATTTGAAAATAAGGTTAATATTGTAAACTTATGCTGTCAGTGGGGTTATTAGCTATTATAAAAACAGCAGTGGAGTAAGTGATATATATTGATTACAGTAGGTGAGAAATTGGCAATCTCTCTTTTGTAAAAAAAAATAATTTACCAAATTAATCTTAAAAGTAAAATAATAATAACTAATTTTTATTTTACTTTTGACGCTAATTTGATAAATGTACGTTTTTTTTTTCTTTTCATTAATATTTCCAAGAACATTGTTGCAATGATATTATTCTAAAATTAAAGAAAAAGTAAGGGTAAGATTATAATATAATTACCATAAATGATGCCTTGAGGTATTTTTAAAATATAAGTACTAAACAAACACTTAACTCAAAATAAAGGGACTGAGCGAATATTTATTCTTCCATATATTATATAAATGTAAACCTAAAACCTTCTTAACATTGATACGAGCCAGTTTAGTGTCATTCCAAACTTTGAATCTCCTGCATCACCTTAATAAAATTTATCATTGAATCAATTATCATCTTATAACTTATGTGTATAAATAATAAGTTTGCACCATTAGTATGTATGTATATGTGTGTGTGTGTGAGTGTGGTGTTTATTAATATTTTGCTGGACGATATTTTTCATGTTATTGTAAGTAACACTACGAAGTGGTATTATTTTATAAATTCAAAACATATATGAATAATAACCACAAAGTTAAATAAAGAGAGAGAACTAGAGAGAGTATCTATGTTTTTTTATATTTTCCAAAATGTATAATAAATTCCATTTGAAGTGAGGATGACGGTGTCATTCTTCTTATATCACCACAAAATCTGGATTCTGTAGAGAAGAAGTACCATATTCTGCACACTTTGAAGAACAATTTTTACTTTAATTTGAAAAACAATACGATGTGCCCTTTTAATGTTTTTTTTTTTTATTCCACTTGACTGACTGTAAACCCTTGGTCTTACTGGATAGCTATGAAGACAAGACTATGAAGTATGGAAGACACAAACCTGGAATATTAATTATTAAAATGAAATCTCTTTATTTGTATATGGATTTTTTTTTAACTTATTTATCATTTTATGACATCAACCTATAAGGTACGTGGAATTTTTTTTTTTTAATAGACGTAGAATTTATATTAAGAAGGAATATATTGTCAATTTGTCCACACTTCTTTTTGATTTTTTTGATTTTAGGTTTTAGACTTTTAGTTGAGCAAAATGAAATTCTGCAATGAGTCTTCCTGACATGAATACCTAATACAATTATTTTATATTCCAAACAGTTGAAAAGGATCTGTATACTTTTGAACTGATCGGAGCGGGAAGATTACTCACAATCTTCAATTTCATCGAAGCAAAAAGCAAACCCAATTGACCAGATATTGCATAAATGATCTGTCAAAGCCTGTATATTCATTCAGATTCTCACAATACAACGATCTTATAGTGTTAATTAAATAAATATCCAACAATCAATCTTAATTAGGCCGTTCGATTGTAATACAGCGGAATCTTATCAGAAAGCGTCTCATATTTGATGACAACTGGAATAACAATAAAAATATAGAGACACTTTTCAAACGTAGACGATGTCACTTTATGATAGCACAGCACAACATTGTTCATTTTATAATAATCTATACTTCTTTTTTTTATTTATACGAGATTATTACGTAAATTATATCTGACATTATATTATATTATAACTTATATTTATAATCAAATAATTATAGTTTATATTAAATCTTATATAACACTGTCCAAATTTTTACCCTTTTTAATATTCGAAGAATGTCCACTCCTCTCACATGTAGTAAAAAAGAAAATTATCTTCTATAATTGAATAAAGAATATCCCATAATATTTTTGTGGGGGCCTCGAACCATGCCTTCACAAGTACGAAGGCATGGTTCTAGGCTTCTAGCCACTCGGCTGGTTTTATAATAATATATACTTTACTTGTAATTAATATAGAGGCTTTTAATTTGACTTGAAATAGTAAGTATTGTTACAAATTTTATGAAGAAACCGATTTGTTTGTCAGATTTAATTATTACCAACTGTGAGTTTCCTCACGTTATGGATGTTTTGAAAAAATAATGTAGGAATTTTAATATTTGAGTCCGAATTTAATCACTAATATTATGTGTTATTTATTTATTAGATGATAGATTTCATAACTTATAAAAAGGTAAATGCTCGTTTGGTCTTTGTATTTAAAAAAAATACCTCAAAATACCATTGCTGTCAAATATCTTAGACATTTAACCTCACTTTTTCTTTTCTTTTACAATAATACCCTTACAACAATATTCTTAGGGATGTTATCCCAACATTTGATAAAGAGTAACGATAGGTATCTCAATATTTAAGTCTCACATTGTATCCCAACTGATGTGTCATTCATCGATTGAAGGGTGCTTAAATAATTTTATAAGCTATAAAATACACCATTCAATAAATGAGTGACACACATTAGTTGGGACTCAAAGTGGGACTTAAATGTTGGGATCCTAATCAGTACTCTTTATCAAATTAGCCTTAAAAGTAACATAAAAATTTACCAAAATTTTATATTATTATTTTAATTTTATGATTCATTTTGTAAATTAATTTTTTATAAAATAATTATTAATAAGATTATTTCAATGATATTAAACACTGCTTTAAGTTGGTTGATATTAATTAATTTATAAATAATTATTAGCAAGATTGTTGAATTGGGTACAAAAAAATATTAATTCTTTCATACTAATATTTATTGGTTAATTCGCTAAAATTAACTTTTTAAAAGATAAATTAATTAATAGCAAGTATATTATTGCAAGGATACTATTGCACAAACAAATAAAAAGTAAGAATAAAAATGTAATATATTTACTTATAAAGGTGATTTAAGGTATTTTTTAAAATATAGGGACTAAACAGATACTTAAGTTAAAATATAAAGATTAAATAAGTATTTAACTCTTATAAAATTACTTAACTACTATCTAATAGATGAATATCATATTACTTAAGATTCGAATGAGGACCTAGATATTGAGATATTTCTAACATTCCTCTACCTTATATGCTAAAAGACCCTAAAAAAAAAAGAAAGTTAACAAATTTTTTTTTGGTCTGACGACATGGGGGTTTTGGAGAGTTTTAAAACACGATGGGAAATTATTAATTTATTGAAACAAGAAGGGGAGCTTTAACCATGCTCCTAATTTTATTTTTACGTTTGATGTCACAAATCACAAGCATAAAGTTTCCGAATTGAGCTTAAATTTCGGTTCGATTTCATCGTGTAGTGGCTCATTAGAGTACGCGTAACGGGGTACTTATAGATAAAGACCTTAAAATAAAATTATAAATTTGTTCCCGGGCCACAAGCATCGTGGCATATCATTGCGCCAGGCTTAAGATAACCATGGCCCCATAAGAGAGGATTTAATTTAAAATAACCAATGATAGAAGAATATGCAAGCAGCTAGCAATCTGTACTGCCCACTACTTTATTGACTTTGACGTGACAAATCATGCCAGCACAAACAAAGTGGCGGTGGAAAAAGTAAAAATCGGGATAAAATCTGATCATCATAAAGCGTCCAAACCCTTTTACAGATCACGAAATTTGGTTTGGTTGATCGTTGATCGTTGATCATGCCCTATTCAAGATCATAGCTGATCAGAACTATATGAGTATCTTTATCGTCTTCTACCAAAAGTAGTTCTAAATTTGCTAAGGAACGGCTGATGAACCATCCACGTGTCCCACGCAACTCTTCGGCAACGGCAGCAGTACTACAGCATGCCTGTCTAGTGTTTCAGTTTGATACAAAGATGAAAATTAATTAAAAGAGCAAGTGGGGTGGGCTGAGTGGGCTACGTGGGGTCATTTAGGAGACTATAAGCACCAAGTGGTCCTTTGCAGTTAATGAGATTACGACATAAGACCGAACCCATAAAATAAAAGATATTCTATCTTCTATTATTTGTTTAATATATAAAAGTAATTTACATAATACATATGTGAGAATTTTTTTTTTTTTTTTAATTGAATGAATCATAGGAGACCCACTTATTAAGTAGCAAAATTGTTTTTATAATAAATATTTGGATGTTTTCATTTGGACTGCTTACTATTGTTAGCGTGGGGACCTTATAATTATTGAGTGCATGAACGATGAACCTTCCAGAACGTGGGCGGTGAGATTATAGTGAGCTCTTCTCTTTAAATGGCACGTAATCCTTAAGGTTTCCATCTTTTGAGGATTGGTGTTTCAGTTGTTTCGAGTGTGGAACTTTTTGTGATTTGATATTGATACTGTGGCAATCTAGTTTAGCCAATATGCCTAACTAAAGTTGATTCATTCAAAGTGCAAAATCCTTTACAAAGAATTCATTTCTCCAAAAACAAGAGTTTTAAAGTGGAAGGCAGTGATCCACCAACTCGTCATGTATATAATTAGAGTTATGCATGGTATGTGTCTTGAATTTAATAATTAATGAGATTTTTTTTTTTTTTTACTTTTTAACAGGCCGCCAGGCATGCTTTTTGAGATACACACAACTCATGTTCTATATACGTTCTTTAAATATTTGGGTATTGAAAAGCATAGACCACCAATTTCAGATAAAAAATGATACCTGCACAAAAAGTAGTTTATATGTGTGGTTGTTGTACTAAATTTTGTGCTATCTTTAATGTGTGTGTGTATATAGTCCTTCTCTAATACGGGCGCTTTATTTTTTTTTTATATGGAGCTGCGCGGTTTAATAGCGTCAATTTTTAATGCTATTAAACCGTATGGTTTTAGAGTGCATTAAAAAATAACTCTATTAAACCCCAATTTTTAATGCTATTAAACCGTACGGCTTTAGAGTGCATTAAAAAATAACTCTATTAAACCGTATAACTTAACAATGTGTCGCATCAAAAGAAAATGAGAGCGTCTACACCTACGAATGATTATATATATATATATATATATATATGTGTGTGTGTGTGTGTGTATCATTATTCATTTAAGATTGGAGGATATTTAGAAGGGAAATGAATCTTCTCATGATTTAAACTTATTTAGTTTTGAAGGATCTTCTAACACAAGAAAAAATAAGCCGGAGGGATAAATTGAAATTAACATAATATTTCACATAATTCAAATTTCAGAGAAATAAGTGCAATGGTTTATTTGATGCAATGAATAGTGATATTTCATGTTCTTTAATTTTGGAAAGGGTAAATTTTGAATTACTCCATTATCAATTAACTATCTTCAAATTATTTCCCTTATTTTTCAAAGCTTCAAGTTACTTTCATTTTTGTTCAAAAAGTAAAGGAAAAAGGGCGGGGATTGATGAAATTTTGTTGTCTTCTTAAACAAATAATGGGTAAATTGAGGTTTTAAAAAATAAATGGGATTTGAAGATAATTAATTCAGGAGGGGAGTAATCCAAAATTAACGTTTTTGAAAAAAAAATCCAGTTGCAAACTTGCCGGTGAATAAATTAAATGATTATAATTCTAAGGAACGAGACTAGATAAATTAAATTAAACTAGAAATTAGATTACATACCTTCCTAAGTTTACTTTAACTATCATTTTTCAATAAATATAATCAAATTAGAAATTAAAACACTTAATTGTTGAGCATAAATTGCGAGTAGTGTGAAATCAATACTTTTACCGAATTCACAATAAACACACTAAACAATCTAGCTAATTACTCATAACATTTAAGATTTTGGAAAGAAGTTTAGACCCATCGGAGTCTCTAAGTATTAAAATTTGGAGAATGAAATGTAATTTTCTAGGAGTTTTGAGTATATTTTCCAAAAATACGGCACAGAAAGAATGATTCCCTTTTCTCTAGAACATGTAATGTCAGAAGCAAAATGAATATAACAGAGAGCATTAGGACGACAGCACATATGCATTTTGAAAAAGCATAAAAAGTGCAGTTTTTGGAAATGAAAGGGAAGCAAAGCAAAAGCAATATTTGGCACAACTTTTGTTTTCATGACGAATGAGTTCGGGTATGGTTTTGTTATTGAAACTATAATATTGTGAGAAAGAAGCATTCAGCGAATGCATCAAAAGCAATATCAATTGGTGCGTCTGGCGGGTGGCTAAGTTGAATCAGGCATTAACATTTTTCTGTCAAAGGAAGAGTCGGGTCATGAACATGTACAAAGCTTCACGCTGGATCCAAAACACTCAAGTTAAGGACTTGGAAACTGATGACGTGAGAGGTGACTCAAGGATGCAATATTAGAAACAATTATTTGTTTTGATTTTTGAGATTCATCTGAAATGATATCAAATTTCTCTTTTCGGGTCTATGATTGTTTGTGAACTATGAACACGGTTTTGTTGAACTCGAAAATAGATGACAAATTCAGGATTCCAACGGACTGTTAGCCACCAAGATTGACCCAAAGGAATGTGTGTGACAAAAGAAATCTTAACCACACACAATGATTTATTTTTTTATTTTTTATAAAAAAAAAAAAAAAAAAAAAGCCCCATGATGTCATGGACCATTTTGCTAACGGACGGGTAAATTTGCACCGTAGAATATGCTCGGAATAATCTTTTACACAAAACACTCAAATTTTAATTTTAAAATATTAGGTTCCTCTATGCACCCTTGCCAGTTGCCAATACCAAAAAAAAGTCTTAGACATTTTAGCTATGTTTGAAAGATAAGATTGGATAAGATTAATTTTTAAGATTACATTAGATTATGTTATATTAGATTAGATTGGATTAAGTATAGTATTATTTTTTATTTGGTGCAATATTAGATAGGACTATAACAACAGTGTTATATGTTTGGCATTTCACGGGACGGACTGAATAATAAAAATAATAATAATTAGTATGAAAATTAAGTGAAATGAATTATGCTTAAATTTTGACAGTAACTTTTGAACAAAATTTGTCTTTTATAAATGACATCAATTTTTAAAAAGAAATAGCACCTTATTCAATAATATTCCACATTTCAATATATAATCGCCTGACATAAACATTACTACACTATAAACATTACTGAAAAATATAAATTCCATCAAATTATAGAGCAATAATTCAATCTAAATAAGATATAATTTCTCATAATATATTTAATTACGTAAGACAACAACTAAACAACTAGTTATAAAGTATTTGATACATTATACATGTTAATTATTAAAACCACTCTAACATGTGGTTTAATACTTACAAAAAGATGGTGGGTACCATTTGTAACAAATTATTCATAATCACCCACAAACAAAATCTAATTCATATGATTAGTTACAAAAAAAGTATGTCATCATCAGCTTCATAGACTCACCATTCACTAACACCACATACGATTAATCATTTGTACAAAAAAGATTCCAAAATACCACCCTTAGCAATCAGTATACCTGCGTCAGATAAGTTCTTCAAGACACTAATTTTTTTCTTCATCATTTCGCATTGTCCTAGATATTTTTACATGTTCTGGTTGTTTCAGCAACATCTTTTGCACCCTAAAGTTGGAATAGGTAAGCACCCTAAACCCACATGAAAAAAGGGGTTAACAATCTCAAAATTTTTAGGATAAAAAAATGAACTTATCTTTTTAATCTATACAGCCAAACATAGCTTTTGACAGAACTAATATTTTGTGTCCTAAAAGTTAATCTTATCCTGCATTTATCCCAACAGCCAAACATGGCCTTAGCTTTTATTCCCTTCACATATAAAAAAGGATAAAAAAAAAAAGGAAAAGAAAAACCCAAAAATTTGAGTCCACATTTTATCATCTGAAATATGTGCACAATATAAAAAATCCTAGTACCGTAGGAAGAAACAAGTGATGTTGTTCATTAATTTAGAATAACAACAAAAATTGTGTTACATAATCTAATGATTAATAAATTGACACTATTAAATGTTACTTTAACTTTCAGTATCCACAATTAAATTGTGTACAATAAATGATTTAAAATTTATATAAAAAATTTAAGTCAAAATTTTAAGCTAAAATAATCCATTCATATAAAAAAAGAAAAAACAACATAAAAAATTACTAAACGAGAGTGTCAAATTATTTTTCTGGTTTGAACGCTCTCTTATGTAGCATGTACTGCGATAATTACTCAGGCAACCAAAGTTGATAAGCTTGTCAAAGACCCTTTCGAGTTACTAAATAATTGTACATGTAAAATGAAAGCTAATTACCATGAACATTAGGATCCTAAATGAGAAATTGAAGAATGTTACATCTTGCATTACTTGTTCACTCTCCACACACACCCAAGCATGAATCTCTGAACTTTCTTTAACAAATGAAGTCAAGGAGAAAAGAGAAGGGAAAAAAACTAATTGGAGGTGCTTTTTAATAAAGGCTCTCAAAAGGGAGTAACCATCATTTTCACCTTAAATATTTTCTATTCCCCCTTGAATCAATCCTCAAACTCATGCATATGGTCTAAAAGGTAGTTGGCAGCAAGTTCCTCATTCTTGTTGCAGGCAAAGAACACCTCCAAAACAATTGCTCGATCAAAGCCCATTGCCTCAAGCTGTATCACAATCCAAACGAACTGTCATCATAAAGACCAATATAGATAACAGGATTTCATGTCTGCTAAGCATAACTTGGCATTTAATAGATAAGGGGTAACGGTGTTATTGTAACAATCAATCTTCGAAGACTGAACTGCAGCCTATCATCATCCCACAAAAATCAAAATAAATAAGTAAATCCAGAAACCTGCTACATCAGCATATCCTCACGCAACCATAACTAAAGGTCCACTACCACAACAAAAAGTAACAATGTACACACAACCGAAGTCAACCCAATTAATAGTGAACTTACACGTTCTATAGCTTCACGTTCTTCAGGCGTGACTTGTATTGCCTGTGGCATTGCCCCAGCAAGCTGCTCCCCCAAATTCCTTTAACAAATGAATTAATATTATCACAATTAACACAGACAAGTTCAGGAGTGATAATTAAAAGGGCAGCCTATTCAGTGCAAAAAGGCAGACAGTTCAGAAGAATGTGATGGATATTTTTAAGGCGTCACATCTTATCTTGGAATGCGGCCTTTTGGGAGAGGGTAATTCTCACCACAACCCCACCCAACCCCCAACAGAAAATTTAAAAAAAAAAAAAAGGTACATGCAATAAGAAAGTCTTACCCTTCACCACCTTGAACAGGTTCATTGATAAGCCGTAAGAAGTCAGCCTGATGTTCCTGAATAAGCCTCACTAGCTGAGGATTTTGTTTCCCCAACTCTTGAAGCATGGGCTGCAAAAAGATGATCATTAAAAGAATGTTCCATTGAAGGAAAAAATATCAGATGGGGGAGAATGAACCTGCAATAATTGAGGATTTGCCTGCACCATAGCTCGCAAAACTTGAAACTGCAATGGAATTAGAAAAAACAACAGTTCAGACAAATTTACTTAAATATCAATCAGTCATTTACTTGCACACAAGTGGGAATACACACGGGTAGAGAGAGAGAGAGAGAGAGAGAGAGAGAGAGACCTGTGGACTATTACGTAAAAAGTCAAGACTGCCAGCACCAGCCGCACCTGAACCGACGTCGGGAAGGCCCTGTTTCAATATAACTTAAAAGAGTAACTCAACCAAATGAAACTCAAAAATAATAACTAAAAAGGAATCACATTGAAAATACCTGGGGAAAGAGGTCTAAAGGATTAGCATTTGGCCCGCTAGAAGTAACAGGTGCTGGTTGGGTTGGCTGCGGCATCTGAATTGGAGAGTTAGCAGCTTGTCCACTACCAGGGGCGCGGGCCACAGGTGGAACTTCAGCTTGCTCAGGTATACCCTGATATTTTAAATAGAAATTTGGGGGGAAAAAAATAAAAAACAACCGTGTGCATAAGAGATCAAATGGAATCATATGAAACTAAATAGGCAATGCCTACTTGGATGGGAATGGTATACGAATAAACCCAAGAATGAATTTATAGAAATTAACATTCACACGAACTAAGAGCTGGGATACGAAGCCAGGAACTAAAGAAGAATTACCAACATTTGCCAATAGAAAAGGAGAAAATAAATATTATATCACTTAAACTGATGCAAGAGACATTTCTGACCATACTGAGCTTTTCCTAGAATACACTACTTATCAACTGCTTAAAAACATTAAAACTATAAAATAGCTAAGCAAACACAGTAGATGATTAAGCATCTAATAAATACATCATCAACCTAAAACTTGCATTAAATGGCAGTACTTACAAATGGCAATTTCAACCATATGCGAGATTCACCAAATTGGACCAAAAAAAAAAACAAAAAAAAAACTGATCCTTTCCTCTAGGAAGAGCTCACCCATTCTCCAAAATCATTATCAATACAAGAAGTCATCCAAACCACCCTAGATAAAGAGTTGAAAAAAGACATCAACCACAAGATTGCTGCATGCCTTCAGTCAAGAAAGACGCAGCATAACAAGTTTTTTTTTTTTTATTTGGTGACACACTCTTAAAAAGCAAATTATGCGGAGAGAAAAATCTGATGACATAATGCACTCAAAAGACTTCACTCCAAAAGCTCCTTCCTAAATGAGTCACAAATGTGTAAAAGAATGATGAAATATAGCAATACTCACAGAATACAAATATTCAACAGCCCTCTCAGGATTATTATAAGCAGCTCGAAGAGCACGAACAACAGTATCTCTATCCCAAGTTCCTCCACCCATATCAAGAATCTGCTGGATTGCTCCCTCCAAGTTGCTCCCTGCAACCAGATTAGATGCAGCATGTCCATACACACCAGACTCTGACCTGTCCCACCAAAGAGTGACTATACAATGATGTAGAAAAAGAAAGGATATAACTGACATCTATATACATTTATACACGCCAAGGCCTCAAAAATTTGAAATGATTACAGATGAGGAATGCCATCCATGTTACAGAGAGCAACATCAAGCTACCATGTAAGGGTGAAAATACTCACGTAGCAGAAACTGATGACGCAGGAGCAGGAGCAGGAGCAGGAGCAGGAGCAGGGGACGGAACAGATGCAGGCCTGTGAAAAGCATAAAATTATGTAAATATAAAAATACATTTAACAAAAATGCATTCTATACCTCTCATAGAATCTATAAGTGTATGCAGATGAAGGCATGATCTTAGACTCACTCTGTTGAGGTTGGCATGGCAGTCTGAGGAGCTGTTGCTGGGGTCAGTGCAGGAGTTGGGGCACTTGACTGGGGAGCCTACAGTAGAGGCATTCAGCATATGAATCAATCCGCAAAGAAAAATGAATTGAAAATAATTTCTCTTTATATGAGAAAAATGCACTTGTTTATCATAATTTAAAAGTAAACATCCCAAGGGAACTTGACTGGGGAGCTTAAAGCAAAGGCATTCATCATATGAATCAATCCAGAAAGAAAGAAGAATTGAAAACAATCTCTCTTTAAATGAAAAAAATGCACTAGATTAAAAAGTAAATATCCCAAGAAACCATAGGCCAATGCACCGAGGTTTCCACATCCTAACACCTATAAGCGCATCAGTAAAGATATGTCTTTCACAAAAAGAACTTAAATGTAAAACAGTGCCTAACGTGGATCTAAGCAGATGCTCAGAAGATATAAGCTTAGAAAACCGTACAAATAATCCACCATATTCCGATAAATAAATAATCCACCAAACAGCAATTAAAATCCAATCAGGAGCAAAACGACACAAATGTTTTTCGTATATACAGAATACGAAACTGTTCAATAATTTAGCTAATTATTCAGTCTTTGATTTCCTCCACTGCCCTACTAGTCAGAGGGCTAAAAGAACATTGCTCTGAAATAAAAATATATATATGTGCAAAGACACATTTCTTATTTCAGTATGTGTGATTCTCATACTGACATGTTCTTTCAGAACATTGAAAGTAAAATTCTTCACAACAGGTATTCAATCAATAAAATAGCTAGTAGAATGTTCACTTCAAATGCCAGGGACTTAAAACCAAATCTATTCTTACCTTTGTAGGCGCAGTTGACGTGGTTGAACCCTCACCAGGTGGTCTCTTATTCTAGCAACATTAGAAAGGCAGGAAAAAATGAGATGACCAAAGAGAAGTGCGACATAGAATCGGCAATATTCACGTGAAGATTCACCAGAAACAAGAAATGAATATTGGAGAGGAGAGGTGCATGCAAAAAAATGATGGAGCCATCAAATTAAAATTCCTAATTTCTTGCTATAAAAATTTCAAGAGAAAACCGTAATTGTTAGTAACTCTGAGAGTATTGACAATTATTTTCTCAAGTCAATTGACACTAAATTAACATCATGCAAAATTGCTAGTAACTCTTAAGAGTATTGAGAATTTTTTTCTCATGTCAATTGACACTAAATAAGCATCATGCAAAATTCAAGTTCCAAGGAACTTCAATCAAGCTAATAGTTTTATGCTTGAATATGCCCATCAATTCTTAAAATTAAACCCATGAGCATGGAACAGATTTTTCATTCATTAAGGTTTTGAGAGAATAAATCTATCACTATCATAGAAAGGAGGATGCCTGTTTAAGGAGGAAGAAAGACAACACGAGAAGGAAGACGAGCAAGAAGGGAAGCTCCAATTTCCCAACAGTTTTTCAGATATGCATTGAGGTATTGTCTAAGGTATGGCAATAAATCAACTTCGTATTATTCAAGCAGTAGAAAATCATAAATATCACAATCCTAACTCATGCTGAATAAATCCTTAACTGTTCTTCGAATAGGCATCAAGTCAGGTTTCACTTCAAATGGGCTAGTAAATCATAAATGCTGTGCTCTTATTTCTTTTTACTTGCCAATCTAAATGCACAAGACAAATATGATGCTCACGTCACAGTAAAATTTTGTCTATAAAAGAATTCATAGCAAATTTAAAACAGCATTGCAGGATACCAAGATCAACAGAAAAGCCTAAAAAATCAAATTGAATAACATTTTCACAGAAAAGTACATGTAAAATCATTGAATTCAAACAAAAGCAGTTGTGCAAAAATACTGACAAAAAGAAAAACCTCACCTTAGTTAACATAATAACAACAAAACTATTTTCAGCTACTTTGTTCTCTTCCAGTGTAGTATCATCTTTGAGGACTTTCCCCTGATAAATCAGCATCTGTTGTGCAGCAGGATAAACATCTGATCCTTGAACAGTTTCTATCTTCATTTTCACATCAACGACCTAAAAAGAAAGATCATAAGTTCTAATGGTTGTTTTTAAAGAATAAAAGTAACACAGAAAATATGCAATTTTCGGTTAGTGATAGATACTAAAGAGTGCTAAGGTGTTAGTTAATTGGAAAAAAATAAAATAAATATAAAAAAAGAGGAAGAAATCCTACTCCCACTGTCCAATAAAATTGACTTGAAATACAAATCCCATTAACCTTCCGAATAAACATTCTTCTATAGTTAATTTTACTCTATCTAGCTCAATGAAATAGACATGAAATTTTGATGGCTGTTGGTGTCAGTTGTTCACCAGAAGGTTCGGAAAACAACAGTGGCATCCTAATTTCATTGTCAAATGCCTTCTTCTCTTGTTGCGTCGAGAACTTTGCTTGGATTTAGTTCAATAGAATTCACGTCTAGGCACAATCATGTAAAAAATCCTTCATTGCATACAGCCTCCTCTCCTCCCCCACAACAACCATTTTACATGAAAATTTTCGAAGGCAACACTCCAAACCAATTTTGTATGGGCAAATCCACAAGCAAAACAACTTCCAACCTGAATTCACCACATTCAAATACAAACTTACTCCAATGTCCAATCTAACAGTTCCCAGTCCAATTAACCAAGAGAAAACCCGAAAATATACACCAAGCTATAACACAACCTCTTCAAGATTCACTTAAACCGCATTGATATACTTGTTGACATCTTTTAAAGTTTACTTGTGAAACTTGATGCTTTACCCTTTTAGTTTCTAAAATCAAGTTAAGGTGTCAAATGTGATTTTGACCATCTGTCCGTCCTATCAGTTATTCTCATACTGTCATTGCAGTCTCATCAGTGCACTGTTCATAAAAACATATTCATTCGACGTGAGTTTAAAGGTTGAATGGCAGCAAATAAAACACATTTCCGATGGCTGTATCAACACCAAACTAGACTGTTTTTACACAACACAATTATAATGAAATCAATCACTGTACAAGTATACACTACACAACTACCTTTTCATCCACCAAAATCAATTCACCAACTCAAATTTGCCAAAATATTGAAGAAAAAAATTACGAACCGTATAAATAAATAAATTTACAAAATTAAACCAAAAATAAAACCAAATTTGAGCAATTATGAATCAACACTTAAAATTCGTGATTCCAAATAGATAAACCCTAAATATCACTCAATTCAGGAAACAGAGAATATGAATTGCAATAGAACTAAACATAATACGAATTTAAAAATAAACAAAAAAAGAAAAGAAAAAGAAACCGTGTCTTCAGGTTTCACTTCGACGTCGAAAGAAGTTCCTTTGAGAGTTTTGACGAAAATCTTCATCTTCTTCTCCTTCTTCTACGTTCCGTTAGGTCTCTCGAATTCACTATTTTCTTTTTCCTCAATTTTATTTGGTTTTCCGATCCGCAAGGCCCTTTTAATGTCTATCTATTTGTAGAGTTGGAGAGAGAAAACCGAAGCACAAGTTAAGAACTATGCAGAATTATATGAATATCTACTGACAAAAAAATATATTTTAATATGTAGTGTAGCACAAGTCAGTTTCTGTCCCTTACGGCTTCCAGAGGACGGGATTTGATGTCGCCACGTGGCTCGAAGCTGATCTAGCGGCTAATGATTTGCCAGGTGGATTAAGAGCTAGTTCCATCTGTCGATGTGGCGGATGGTTTGGATTTGGTTGTGTGGTTTTCTGTTTCCTCTAAGCCTGTTTTCTACTCTTACACGTATGGAGATTGGAGAAAGGACCTTGTTATGAGTGGTTTTTTTAGTTCAGTTTTGTAATTTACGGAGAACATGTTTAATTTGTTTTCACTTTATTAGTTATAAGAGTGAATCTGAATTTTTTATTTTGTAATTTATTTTTTGAATTCAGTCCACCGAATATGTATTATATCTATATTTTGAAAATAAAAATAATAATAAAAAAATGGTACCGAACAGCCCCTTAGAGACTTCTCTAAATTCCTTTTATATATATAGAGCTTGGAAGAAAGTTTAATCACACATATTAAGGTGGCAGAATTTTTTGCAAAGCGCCAATCACTCGAGCTATGAGTTATAATTTCAAGTAAGACAAAGGTGAGTTTTGTTACAAGTAAAATTTACATTTTCTTAATGGACTTTCCCTGTATGTTTAAGATAAACGTGGCCATCTTTTGCACGTTGGATCACTTGCTTTTAAATTCAATGGTTACATGAGATAAAGACAAATAGCATGATATGGTGTGATCAAGTTTTCAATTTTCACCAATTTATTTCTTAGTTGAGTTCAAGAATGCCAATTTTCAATACATTATTATCATATATACCTATATATAATTAAAAGATGGTACAAGTATGCGCGACTGGATGGTGCTTTTTTTTTCCCAAAAATAAATCAAGGATTTTGTATATGTAAATTTCAATATATTATATGATAAATTATATTGTATTAGAATTTATGTATTTTTATCTTTTAACTCATTATTAACTCTAATTTCGTCACAGATGGTTGATTGAAAATTTATTCATATATATATAAAATTGCATATTATATATTTATGGTTTCAATCGTATACACATACTATTATTTTTAATTTTTGAGTGATTTGAATGGGGATGGTTTCTTTTGTCCGAATATGGATGGCAATGGGCACCGCCCACAACGGATTTGCCATTACTAAATCCGCACCCGCACAAAATTTAAATTACCAAATCTATCCCGTAACCCCCTACGGGTTTTGACAATTACAAAATCCGTAATGGTACCCAGCGGATTTTTTGCGGGTTCTCACATTTAAAATAACAAATGTTCAATATATAAATTTATAATAATAATCTGAAATTCCACGTAATATATTCAATTCTAAATTTAATCAATGCAAATGAAAATTTTAAATTTCAACATCAATCTAAAACAATTCTCAAATTTAAGTATGAAATACATAAATCCATAAAAAAAAAAAAGTTAAGATCTTCAATTCATTCATCGCCATTAACACCCATTAACATAATTCCTACAACAATGATTAATATTAATATTAAAATCATGACAAAATAATGAAATAATCCATGCATTAATTTAAAGAATAATAGTACATACAAAATTATAATAAGTATCTAATAATCCATGTATTAAGTTAAAGAAACTTAGTTCCTTACTTCATCAACAATATATTTATCTTCGGAGAATTTGTTACTGCCTACTTTAGTAGAAGAATTTGCATTTATAAGTTTATCGAGAAAAAAGATAAATGATTATAAGTTTGTAATGTATAATGCGATAGATATTATATTCTATTGAAATAAAAATACATTTTCATATCATTAAATTCAGCACACAACTAATTTTTAGATTACAACTTTAGATATTAAGGATTAGCCATACGTTTAACCATTTATTCATTTATATATTTTTAAGTTTAAATATTATTTTAAATTAAAACTTACAAAAAATTATAAAGGTGCGGGTTTGGCGGATATCCATGCGGGTATCCGCCGGATTTTTGCCAAATACCAAACCCGCCCACCATGACGGACGGATTTGGGCGGGTTTGCTGGTACCATTGCCATCCCTATGTCCGAATGAACAATAAATTTAAAGGAAAAAATCAATATAAATAAACCTAAATGCTGCGACACATACTCATTCATATAGGCACATTCGGGCCAACAAAACGAGTTATAAGATAATTCCGTTAATCAGAGGGTAGTCTTCTGAGACCCCTCAAAAACTCCTTTTGAAAACCCCTTTGTAACTAAAATTACCTAAATAACCAAATACAATTTAATTTATTTCTTATTTTTAAATAGAAGTTTAATTAAACATTTAAATAAATTATTTTTTAATAAATATTTTATACCACCCATTTTATGATTTGTATTTATTTAATTTTAATAAAAATATATTTTGAGAAAGTGATAGGAGTTTAAAGTTATGAAATAAAAAGTATATGACAAGAAAAAAAAATAACTTAAGATTTTAGGATTTGTAAGTAATTTATAAATAAAAAACCTTAAAAATATACATTTTTAGGGTAAATTTTTTTTGGAAAGATGGTTAATTGTAATATATGTACTTGTATTTCATAAATTAAAATAAAGATATTTTAAGAGATAAAATTCAAAATGGGTGTTATAAGAATTTTAGAGGGGTGCTAAAAGCTCCATTCTTAACCAAATGAACAGCAACCGAACTGTCTTCCCAACAGATGTTTCTGACAATGAAAACGCAATCGTAGAGCCCAAAAAATGGCCTGAAAACGTAGGAATCAACACCTTGGGTTCATGGCCTTACTGAAAAATCTGCCGAGTAGTGCTTTTGCCACCTCTCAAAAATCCTTATAGAACCCCGGGACTTCTAATTACGCTCATTTTAAGTTTAAAAACAACATAAAATTATAGAAATCAACAAATACAATGCGAACCAAAAAATGACTATTTTCTCTCTCCACATTGATCTTCCAGTAACATTTCCATTTTAAATTAGATTGTCATCCTTTTTTTTTTTCCAAAAAAGAAAGGGTTAGATTGTCATCCATAAAATAGAGTTATTTGCGCCCCTGCTATGTTATTGAAAAACTTTTCTTTACTTCAAACTATCCATTTGCTTTTCTGAGTTATTTTAATGACAAATATATAGTTGTTAGTTAATTTTAATATTTGATTTGAGATTGAAAAACTATTTAAGAAAACGAAGACTTCCTGAAACAAACTTGCATTCCCACATCTATGTTTGATTTTTTCGATCTATCTTCCCACAACTCAAACCCATATGAGTTTCTTTTTATAAATTGATTTTATGAATTTTGTCTTGTGTTTATATTCCATAGTCTTACCGGTTCGAGTGGTAAAAAGAACGAATTCCATAGTTTTCAAAAGGGGATTAAGGGTACGTTTGAGATTGAAGTTGAGCTGCTATATTTAAATTATATTTACCATATATTATTAATTTCTATTTTATAATTACAACTATTTTTTTACACCAGACTACAGTACCTCAATTCAAAACAGACCATAATTTAATTAAAGAATATAGTTTTCATCAATAGACAATTCTGACGTGAACGAAGCTGCACAGTCCCAAGTCAGCCAGCATAGGCGTAAATCCAGCATCCAATATCCATTTGAATGCTTTAAACTACGAAGCAAAATTCGAAGATTACGATTGGGGGCGTTGAAGACGCGCCGGGTGGGGGGGGGTGGGAACTTTAAGGGGGTGTTAAAAGCTATTTGTAGGCCTTCACCGCCCAGGCCCAATAAAGCATAGCCCAACATAGGTATTGACTTGACCTACAAATTGACATGAGAGTCAACTACTTATTTTAATGACTTAGAAAGTAATTATAATTATAACGTGTAAATCAAAAGTGTAGGCAAAACCAATCCCCCAAGATATTACCAGGTAGGTACAAGGGAAAACGACCTTGAGAGGGTTGCAAAAGTGACGAGATCCGGACTTTGCATCTTTCTTTTACAAGGGAAACGACTTTCACGACAGGTTTTCACAATTTTGAAAGCATCCTTGCAATTTCCAGGCAACTTCCTCAAAATTCATCCCCATCAAATTCTGCTTCAATCCTTCTCCTATAAGGGTTGGATATTTCTTTTTCCATTTTCATATTAGCAGTTATACGTAATAATCCGCGTTAGAGGACGTTAATTTATGATTGTGATAGTTTTATGAGTATAATTGAAATCAACCGTGTTCTTTTTCTTCTTAAAAAAATGAAACAAAACAAAAAATTAATATATACTAAAATTATCGCTCGCACACTGTTAAATTACCTAGTTGTCAAAAGTATTGTAACACTTTCAACATGTATCAGTCGTATACTCTAAGTTGACAAAATGTATTTACCGTCTACTAAACATTTAGCTACCATTTGAATATTAACAGGATTGTAGTAAATTAACGATATTACCATTAAAACTCAAATTAAGGTGAAAAGAAATTATCACTTGTATACTTTTAAATTGTCATGTTGTCAAATATACTACAATACTTCCAATCTGTATCATTCGCCTACCTAAAATTGACAAAATATATCAGTAATCCACTAAATCATTAGTTACCATTTAAATATGATAAATTGGTGATGTCAGGGGGTAATATAAACTTTTAATATAGAAATAATATCTTTTATTTAATTAAACATTAAAAGGACTCTTAGGATCTTATTGCTTACGCATGCCTAAATATGTAAGATAAAGAATTCTATCTTTAGCATCTTTCTATAATTATTCATTTCAAAAGCTTGCATCCAAGCATTTATCCTTAAGCAAAAACAACCAATTAATTGATTTCTTCTTCCCAATAATTGGCTTTCCTACAGTTGCTTTATTTGCAAAGATTACAATTCGAAAGAACAAGGTTCATCTAAATAGCTAGAGCTTAGAGTGGTGATTGTCAGATCTAGTAGATATGGTGGTGAGGAGTGCAGTGGTGATGGCGATGAAGGTCAACTCGTGACAGTAGAGATAGAACAAACAGTAATGATTTAGTGGATGACAGATATATTTTGTCAATTTTAAGTGGACGAATGATACAGTCTGAAAGTATTATAATATGTTTGATAACAAAGTAATTTAAAAGTATACGAGTGATAATTTTCTCTTTTTTTTATATTATAAGACTAGATTATCTCTCTAAGATCATCACATTCAGATGACAACTAACAATTTAATGTATACCAAATATATTTTGTCAACTTAAGATAGATGATTAATATAGAGTGAAAATGCAGTAGCACGTTTGAAAATAATATAGTTTAAGAGTAAATAAAACAATATAATTTAAGAGTAAATAAAAGATAATTTCCCTAATAACTGTAAGCAAACATCTAAATCCCTGAAATCAATTCAAGTACCCCAAAAAATGCACCTAACGGGTTTAATTCCATGTATACCTTTCGCCGTATCACTTGGTATACATGTATATATACACATGCATACTATGTACCACCTAGTTTAGACAGTTTAGCCGACTTGAATAAGATCTGCCGTTCACGTAATGTAGCTGGTAATTTTAGTTGATAATTTTTCACAAATAATAAGTAATTTACTACGATGGCACAAACTCTTGATTGGGTAACGAAGGAAAGAAAACTGATCCACATCAACTAAAATTAGCTCAAATTAAAGTATTGTCATCAAATTTTATCTTTAATTTGTAGACAGATTTTATAAAACATCCCTTTTGGTTGTTAAAAGAATACGAATCCATGAATGGAAGAAATTCGTGATCCAATTTCTTGTTCCTTGTAACTTTCATAAAACTAGATTCGTGAGAAATACTTGAATCATCTCCCAAAAGTTACGGCATTCTTTCATATAATTTCTAGCCCTACATATTTCTTTCATTTCCTATAATAAAAAAAATTAAAAAACAAATTTACATTCTTCGACGTCGTATCCATATTTTCTAGAACCAGAAACTTCTTTGCTTCATTTTTCCTTTAAAATTTAAATTTTCATTCTGCGGGCAAAGTCTCGTATCTCCACGAAAAGTCAGAAATCTCGGCCGGGTCGAAGTACACGTTGGAATACTCGAACAACCCATCATCGAACGCCACGTAATCGTTTATTAAATTATTCACGCCACCGACTCCCAACTCGAACGAGTCATAGCTCGAGATGTTAACGTTATCCTCAAACCCCCACAACTCACCGATTCCGGAAGATCCAGACGAGACTCGGACCAGCTCAGTCACCTCATCATTTTTAACCTCCTGACACGAAACAGTGCTGGAAGGAGGCAGACCAAGCTCGTCATCAGAAGCTTCTAGAAGGTATCCAAGATCCGGCTGGGACTCGCCGGAATCCGACGACGTCAGATCCACGACCTCAACCGGAGGCGAAGAACTAGGTGTTATTTCCACCTCGAAGCTCTTCATTACAGAGTCAAGATCGAGAACCGCCGCGTCGGGATCGGAATCGTCGAGGAATCCCGAGAACAAATCATCCTTCAACCGCTTCACCTCCGGCAAGTCCAACTCCGGCTCGGCCGAGTCATCCCTGACTCTCTTCTTGTTATGGCTACTCAACTCTTCCATTAGAATAAAATAAGTAGTAAGAATAATAATAAAAAGAAATAGTGTTAGGGCTTTGTTTGTTGCGCAAAGAGAATAAAGATTGCGTGGTTGTTGCGATGAGGAGTGGCAAGAGGGGAACACAAGCTTATATAAGGAGACCGAAGAGGAGAGAGAGTGTAATGATGTGACTTAAGGCGCGTGGGATCAAACAAACACAAAGGCCATCACGGAGGACTTGCCATTGTTTGTTGTTTCCTGATAAAAGGCTATTTTTTTTTTTAAGATTTGATGTCGGGTTTTTATTTTTATTGAATTTATAAATTGGTGTTGAAATCCGTGTTCAAGTCCGGTCAGATGGGGCCCACTTGCTTAGTCAATCTCGGCATTTGCTTTGCTATAACATCTTTGTTCAATATTTGGCTGTTGTCGTTGGCTCGGCTCGGCTCGGCTGAATTTGAACAGAATTCGAGAGTTGGTTCGTACGTGTGTAATCCGTGGGGAAAGTAATGGACGGCGGCGTGTGGTTTGGGCTTTTGAGAGTAAGATAGAAAGCATGTTTTAGTAGGCATTTTTCAAGAGTGCTTAATCTTAATCCATCCTCATATTTTTAAAGCCATTTCTAAAATGTTCTTGCAGCAAATTTTTTAGATTTAACTAAAAA
Organism: Clausena lansium; assembly: GCA_030449835.1. Lineage (NCBI taxonomy): Eukaryota > Viridiplantae > Streptophyta > Magnoliopsida > Sapindales > Rutaceae > Clausena > Clausena lansium. The sequence goes on from JASUUF010000195.1 coordinate 6,689,049, forward strand.
ATTAGTTTTTTTTCTTCCTCAAACTATAAGAATGATTCGCCAATAGCCTATTAGCAAACCCATGCTCTCAAGATATACTCTCAAAAACCTTGAGAGCATGGGTTCGAGTCTCAACTTTTCCCTCAAACGTAGGGGTAATTTTCCTCCAATCTTTATGAGAGTCTATGTCCGGACCGTACCATACTAGAAAAATATTATGAAGAACAAAAAAATCTCGATTTATTTCTAATTGTAATACTAATGTACCTCTTGCTATCATGCCAGTATTCTCTATTTATAATATATCAGCATTGTATTAAAAAAAAAACTATAAGAATGATTCGACAAGTAGTGCACTCTTATTATCGGAGTTTTCCGTTTAACCCCAAAATTTTGGTTAAAATTTTTTAATATTACAAAAATTTTACATATTAAAGAGCCGTTACCGTACCTTAAGTTCCAAAAATTCATAATTGGCCTCTTCATCTTTTATTTTCTTTTTAAAGTTTATTTCACGTTACATAACTAAATAAACCATTCAACTTCGTTGTTGAGTTCTTTTATTCTCTCCCACAAGGGCTAAAAATCTAAAATTTTCTTTCTTCCTCAAGATTCATGCTTTTCTTTATTAGTCCTTTTTTATTTTTTGTGTTTATATTATTTGTACTTATTTGTCTAAATTCTTTTTATTTAATAAGGAACCTTCCATTATGAACTTTAAATTATATTTTAGGCATAATTTGTTATGTGTTAATTTATGAATTATGTATGTTACTTTAGTGTTGAGATTTATATATTGTTAATTTATTAATTATAGACATTAAATTTTAGCATGATTTCATTTTTTTTATATATGTGATTGAATTAAATAGTGTAATATATAATTTTTTTTGCACATTTTCATTATTGTAAGATTTGAATAATATTTATTTTATTTTTATTGTAATTTTTAATATACATTTAAGCGGCTCCCAAATCAAAATCCTGGATCCAACTACCATATTTTTTGTAGTCAACCCTAAAATTTTCAGTATATATATATTTTTTTAAACACTAAGATTAATTAGAAGATACTACCTAACTCTAAAAAGAAATTTATCATTTTGAAGGAGAATTTTTGCGAATATTGCTCTAGACTTCAGATACATTTTACTATAATTATTTATTTTAATTATGACATTTATATTATTATTTTATTTTTTTAATTTTTAAAATTAATTTTGAAAAAAAAAGTCTCATAAAGTTAAAATACATAATTTTTATTTCAAATGAAATGACATTCGTAAATTGATTGCAGATAGCCATCAGATTAATGATTTGATGAAAAGTAAGAAATCGCGTAAGTATAGTAGGGTCCACTGCGGTATTACAAGAACTGTAAGTTATATTGATTGTAACTTAACAATAGAGTTTTGTTAACTTACAAATGTAACTTACAACCTATACAAAATATGTAAAAACTTATAACATAATAGTGAGATTTATTGCTGTATTACAAAAATTGTAAGTTATATTAATTGTAACTTAGCAGGTTCTTAATTATTACAATCTTATTATTTGACACTTATAATACGAAATTTGTACATCAACTTTGTAAATTTATCATTATTGTTTATAAATTATTTAGAAAATACTCAAAACTTGAAAAATAAAATCTTAAATTTTTATTTTAGCGGTTGATAACCTTGAAAAGTGGGGTAAGTGGAAGGATATTTTAGTCAAGTTGACGGGGTGGTTTGTAGACTTTTAAAATGATTGGATTAGGTTAGAAATTAGATTTTGATTAAGCTTTAGATTTGACGGGGTGGGGAGAATGGACTTTTCTAAAATGAAAGTTGTAGGTAATTGATGGCGCATTTACTTGGAAACTTTATTGGGTTACGACGATGATGATGATGTGCTGCACTACATGGAATAAAATAATATTAGTCATGTCAACATGAACTAGAATCATGTTACACGTTATTAGCTTTCTTCTTTTCTTTTTTTTTTTTTTTCAAAAAACAAAATTATATTAAAATTAAAAAGCTCCATTACAGAATTTCTGTTTATAAAGTACAACTCGTCTTATGAATGGATTGCGTTCAACAGAATCAACACATCACCATCCAAGGCTACTTCCTTAGTAAATAACTGACACAATCAAACTTTGAATGCTTTAAAATATTCTTTTATGTTCTTATTGGATAGATCATTCACGATATTTTTATTTTTTAATTTCATGAAATAATGGAGAAGAATCAAGAATATGCTTCACAAAGCAAAAGACGGGGTGAGTAATGCCATTCCCTTGTTCTATATATCTCTCTCCCGTTCCTTCAAAATAAAGTAAGAAACAAATTTTGAAATTCTTAAAAAAAAAAATTTTTGATTGTCGAAAAGGGGTAGTAGCCAAAGCAACCTTTTATTGAATTGTTCGAATAAGACTTTCAAGTTACTTAAACTAACTCCATTCATATAACTTAATCGGCCTATAAGAATCCCTTAGCTTGTTTGAAGTATTGAGAAAACGTTTTAAAAAAGGCTAGATGACATAGCTACTTTCTTATTGAATTGTTGGAATAAAAATTCAAAGCCATATTTGATTAAAGTGTAATCGCGGTCCACTTGTTATTTAATTAAACTTTCAATTTCGAATCACTCACACACTTACACTTGCGTAAAATTTGAAATCTCACTCAAAATTGTATCTTAAAAAAACAGCTTTTGATGTTATTTTTCTAACAAATACGGTGTTGTTACCATCATGGCTCATGACATGAATGTTGGGAGCACTAGCATGTGACTAGTAAAGGGCAGAGCGCCAAAAGGCATACATTAAAAACACATGGATCCCCATCCCACTTGCGAATTGCCACTGTCAACGACAAGACTACAACCACCAAAATTCAATTAATCAATTGTTTGATTGTGGCATCGAGCCCCATTTGCTTGCCCGTTGATTAAAAATATCTAATCAGCCAAAGTGGGCGACAGCCATATCCTGGAAACCTCTCATTGCCAATCTTCCACGTCTTGTATCCTCTTTCTTTCCCTCGGTTTTTTTTTCTATCGATACTCTCCACTTGGCCCCACCGTATCCACCACCCACTCTTTCCTCCACTTCCACACGAGTCATCGACAATCTCATTCGAGCCATCATTCCCTTGTGGGATATTTTTTAATCATTCGTGTGATTCACGTATCACAATTTTTTTTTATTTTTTATAATTATTTATTGACCACCACTTATTAAATAAAATTTTTATAAATTATTAAAATTTAAGATTATATATATAAATTATATATTTTTCAAAAATACATCTCTTACCTATCTTTTTATTAGTGAAAATATGACGTCAGTATGTCATCATAAAAATAATATTATTATTTAGTTAAAAAATAAATATTTAATTATATAAGCAATATCGTTTTTTTTATAAGTAAAAAAATCAAATAATACAAAATCTTATATTTAATTAATTATAAATAATTTTCGTAATTATTGTATTACAAGAATAAAATAATCTTTACGCAGAAAACTACTAATGGCAGTTAAATTTTTTAACAGAAAAGTGGTTGAAGGATATTTTTTTAAAAAGTAGGTGGTTTACAGATACAATCTTAAAATTTAATAATTTATAAAAGTTTCACTTAATAAGTGATGACCACTATATAATTATCATTTTTTTTAAAATTTTTTTACAATTTATTGTCACATCAGAGGGGCTTGATTTGAGCTTCATAAGAATTAAACTCAAGAGTTTAGTCTATTAAATAGACTAAACAGAGTAACTTATCTTATTTATAAATTTAAGTAATTCTCTTTACTAATTAATGTAGGACACAAACTATAGCTTAAAAATATTTATCAAATTATATCTTAAAGTCTTATTGTGTTGTACAATTTATTTATGTACATAAACCCAGAACGTATCAAGTTAGTATTTTTTAATTTATTTTTTCTTATGAATCATGAAAGAGATTTTGAACCTTCTAAAAAAATTTAGGTGATTTTCTTTAAATTTAACTGCTGTTTTTTTAAATTTTACAAAATAGATGTTCTTTGGGGGGAAAAAAAAGTCAACTTAATATTTGATCAATTACAGGTGAACCTATAAGAATGAATATAAATAAATAGTTTCTTTTCAAAAAACAGAACGAATATAAATAATCTTAAAATTTTAATATTTTTTTTGTGATCTTCTATTATAGTCTATACTATAATTGTATGAATTTATAATTTTAGTAGACCTTGTATAACTTTAGAATATTATAACATTATTCAAAGAAAATATCAAACCTTTTATACATGGTAAATTTATGTATATCTCGTTGACGAGTAGAATTAGTATAACATTTTTTCTAGTATACTATATTTATAATTTCTCCATTATAATCCTGACAGTGACCTCATCGATTTTAGTGATACAATATTACAACCTCCTTCAATTTATGTGTATTATTTTTTCTTCAAATTAAAATTTTGGTACCACCGGTGCTTGCTGATAAGGCCATAAACGGCGTTTTATATTATTATTAAATTTTGGTCATATTATTAAATTAGGTATTGATAAAACGGTGAAATTTGTATGCAAAAAATCCATATTTATATGACAGCTGGCTTAGATCAGCTTAAAAAAGCCAAACGCAGCCGCGCCGAGCCGCCGACTCATTCGAGAACCATAAGCAATTGAAATAAACAACTAAAATAACCATAAGCAATTAATTAAGCATTCATGAGTCAGGGACCCGTCCAGGTCCAACGTTACTCATTGCCGCCAATTAAACGGTCTATAACTTGGGCGCCGCGTCAGCTCTTAGCCGCTCCTCGAAAATCAAACATGTCAACTCGCCCTTCTTTTCATGTCTCCACGTGGCGGTTTTCCTTGGCGCCTTTGTATTTCAATTATTTCGTGCCGATTTTGGATATTTCTCTTTATTAATTTCCCGTTCCCGTTCCCGTTTGGTATCTAGAAAGACTGATACGTTTTCCAAAGTGGACCAACGTGTTTAAGTGCCCATGTTAAAAGCAATCACATGATACAGCTGATTGTTTGGTGTGTGTCATCACATCCGTGTCGTTCTTCTTTTTTCACTTTTCACGAGGTCTCCGCTGAACTGCTGATCGTACTGTTTAGGAAAATAATCACATGTGTCTCACCCTCACCGTACCTAATATTAATATAAAGTGAAATCAGATTATGGACGTATGATGCAGATCGGGCGGATAGAAAAAGCTGTCTTGTTCTGACTTCTGGGCACGGAGTGTATAGTTAGTAACATGTTGAACTCCTTCGGTGTTCTCAGGATGATATACGGATCTGTGAATAGAACGTTCTTCGTTAAGGAGCCCAAGTTCGAATCACGGGGAGAACAATTAAGAGAGATGAAAACTTGGACGGTGGACACGGGTGGGGTAAGTTGGAGACGAATTCAACGGTGGAGATTTATCTGATAACATCATCAGTGGGACCACAACTTTTGCCCAAGTCAAGACGCACGCTGTGACGTTATTGACTGTAACTGCAGAATTTGTCAGTCATTTGCGTTTCTATCTTAATTATTAATTAGTTGTTTTAAAAAAAAATCTTTGTTTCTTTTTTTTATTGTTCCCGCCTTTTACATGTTTTTAATCGCAATCTAGGATGACGGAGCATGGCAGCGCTTCACACGCCACGACTCCTGTACAAGGGATGACTCAGCTGTAAATTAATTAAAATATAAGAAAAAAAGATTCTTTTTATTTCTTTGAGAAAATAAATAAGGAAATAGAAAAGAAAAGAAAACAGTGAATATCAGAAAAAATTTATTAAGAAATTGAAATTGAGAATGTTTACTTATTAAAATAGAAGCAAGAATAAAAATACATGGGTCCATAAATTTTTAAAATTAAGGAATGAAAACTTGATTACTATGATAATGTGTTTACTTGCATGGAATAAGAATCGAAATGGAGAAATCGAAATGAATAATTTGTTTATTTTTTAAATTGAAATTGGGAAAGGAAATTGTTTACTTTTTAAAATAAGATTGGGAAAGGAAATAGAAACCGTGAGTTCTGTACAAATTTGGGAATAATTAATAGAACTGTGAATCCCTTATGGAGGTTAGGAAATGAGACTCTCATTCCTTAAACTTCCAATTATACCCATTGATATTTAAATTTCCCAAAATGTCTTCAATGAAATTTTATCATTTTTACATTTTAGTCCCTATATAATTATGAAAATAACCAAAAATTTTGTGTTATTTACGAATAGGTATAATAATAATAATAATAATAATAATAATAATATAAAAATTATATTAATTAAAACACTAAGATTAATAAAAATTAATAATAATAAATGTTAATAATGATAATATTAATAAAAATAATAATAGCAATAACTAATAATAATTAAAATAATAAAGTTAGTTAAAATAATTTAATAATTATTATTATTATAATAACGACATTTAAATAATAAATAAAATAATATTAAAAAATAATAATGGCATTATTATTATTAGAAGTTTTATTTAATTAAATGATAATATTAATAAAAATAATAATAGCGATAATTAAAAAAATAAAGTTAGTTAAAATAATTTAATAATAATTGTTATTACAATAACGACATTTAAATAATAATAAATTATAAATAAAATAATATTAAAAAAATAATAATGACATTATTATTATTATTATTAAAAAGTTTTATTTAATTTTATTTTGATTATTGTTATTGTTATCATCATCATCATCATCAAAATTTATTAATTTTATTATTTTAAATATTTTTATTAATGTCATTATTATTATTTTAATATTATTTTATTAAAATTTATTATTGTTGTTGTTGTTGTTGTTGGTACCAAACAAACTGCGATTAAGGACGAGGTCAGTAGGAACAGCAACCTTGCTTGGAGATCAGTTCAAAACAGATCTGCAAAACATAAACTCGTAAGGGGGGCCGAAGTTGTTTCCTGCGAAAACTCTTCGATGCTTGAGTCAGAGATCGGGAGGTCGCAAGGAGTAAGAACTTAGAGATTAGAGAGAGCAAGAGAGAGAGTTCGCAGTCCTCAGCGTGTGTGAGAACTTAGATCCCTTACCTCTTTATTGAAGTGGAGTTATATAAGCAGACCTGTCAAAATCTTTGTCGTGTTCGGGATAGCTTTCAATATTCAGCAAGTAAGTGTTTTACTCATAGTTCAGGTCGGGGATTGATGTCGTTATCATAATTTAATTAGGATTTGCTACCCGACCTGCGTGGTCTGTAAAATATGTCATAACAATTATTATTATTATTATTATTATTGTTATTATTATTATCATCGTCATCATCAAAATTTATCAATTTTATTATTTTAATTATTTTTATTAAAGTCATTATTATTATTTTATTAAATTTTATTTCTTTTAAAGACTCCAACTTTCTTAACATTTATTTATTTATTATTTTAATTATATTAATTATATTTTTATTTTTATTGATATTATCATTATTAACATTTATTATTATTAATTCTAGTACTTTATTTATTATTATTATGATTAAATTTTATTGTTTTAATAATAATAATAATAATAATAATAATAATAATAATAATAGTAGTAGTAGTAGTAGTAGTAGTAGTAATTATTATTATAATTTACGAAGGGCATTTTAGTAACTTGAAACAATTCAGCTTATTCCGATTCCGATTCCGATTCCGATTCGAAGATAAAGTAAACACACTAATGGGATTCCAGCTCATTCCTATTCTGATTCCTACAGTTTAAGTAAACAACTTATTCTGATTTTCATTTCTCATTTTCATTTCTCATTTTCATTCCAATTCATTCCGATTACGGACAGGTAAACGTAGCATGAAGGTGATAGAAATCAAATTTCATTCTTTGAACTCTCCATTTTATCCCACTTAAATTTTATAATTTTACTTTTGTCCTCAGTTATAATATTATTATATTATACAATTATTTTTGTTGTCATTGTTCCTTTTTTTAACAACAGCAACAATAATAATTATTGCTAATAAAATTAACGGTAATGATTATTTTAAATTAATAACAATCATCATTATCATCTAAGGTTATTTTAGTAACTTGTAATAATTCATTCCGATTCAAATTCAAAATAAATACATCAATGGCAATATAACTCATTCCTATTTCGATTCCCACAACTAAAGTAAATAATTTATTTTGATTCATATTTCTCATTCTCCATTCCAATTACTGATTCGTAAACACACCATTAGTGTAGACTCAGGTTGGACAGTTGTACTTTTTAAGTTATACTAAAGTGTTAGGTATGTTACTGTAACTTGAAAGTTGACTTTCTCTACTGGGAGTCATCAAAACAGGCATACACTGGTTCGATTAGCCAAGGAAAAACAAACAACCGCCACTTGATTTTGAGTTGATTTAATTTTATGCTTATATGATAAAAGAAATTATCATATCTTTATTAATTTTATCAAAATTATTATTTAAAAATTATATTCACTACAAACTATTAATTTTTATTTTATAATTATAATTATAAATTTTTTATAACAATTATAATTTTTAAGCGAAAGTACCTCAATACCATATAAGATAAAATAACAGCCAATGGGCTTGTGCCCGATTGGCAACTCATGCGCCCAATAACCTTATTGGGTGCATGGGTTTGAGTTGACTCCCCTCTTTTATAGAGTTACAATCTTCTTCTGGTATTATAACTAAGGGTTTTGACTTTCGGGCTGTGCTATAATAAGATTATTCATACGAGTCTTGACCTATTTCTGGTTGTAAATATCAATATACTTCTGATGTAATATTAGTGTCCCTTTGATTATAATATATAGTAAATAAAAAAATAGATAAGATAGAATAACGAATTCTATAAGAAAAATGATCAATATATTAATTCTATATTTAATAAATTTCACCGTAAATCCGCTACTCTTATCACATAATAAAATACAAATGAATTACGATAGCCCCCGCACACAAATCCTTCTCTCAAAGCAAGTAGCAGACAACCGAAAAAGGAGAAGCCGGCAATGGGGATGGAGGAGAATCAATCCACGGTAGACAAAAAGATCAGCCTGATTTATTGGTCAGTTCTTGCGATGCGCGACATCGTTTTTCTCTTTATTTATTTTCTTCTTTTTTAAAAAAACAGAAGCGATTCTTGCAAGCCAGTGGCTGTAAGGCTGTAACCTTTAAATTAGGCATTCCACTTGCTGAAAAATGACAAGACAACATTAAAGTGGGATTTATTGAAAGTACCGAAAGTTGGTGTAACAAAAAATCAGAATTCAATCTTGTATTTTAACAAAGCTAGTTTTTAAATGTCGTGGCAGAAAGTCAGAACTAACAAGGATTGGAAAAGAATGTAACAGCCGGGTTGCTAGATCTTATCTAGAGTCTAGATAAGGCTTCGTTTGTTTGAATCTTTTGGACTTTCTCCGAGTGTTTAGTTAATTGGTAACGTAGTAAATTTGCTCACGGATATATCGTTGGACAATTATAATTTTTAGAGTCAGGCTATATCGGAGTATTTTCAACATAGAATATTATTTGATAATTATAATAATAATTTATTTTTTATTATTTATCATTTTAAAAATGTAGTTATAAGACAATATTTTACGGTCCAATACATCGCCGCCTAATTTTCATTACACAATAATTATGACTAAAAAAATCATGCCGCATCATTTTCAGACCATTCAAAATTCATTCATGTCATTGTTGTAAAAACTTCATATTATATGCTTTTTTAATAAAGTTCATTTGCTAACATATACGTAAAATTAAAACCTATTTACAGTATAAACAAAATTTCGACGTTTAAACAAAAAAGTATATTTAAGGTGGCACTATCTATTTTACGCAATAAAATATCCTTCATCCACACCTTAACCTAATTATGAACATTTTTCCATCTTATTATCCACTCGTTAACTTAGTTATGAGGTTGAGGATTCAAATATTTTCATATGCATTGTAGAGTAGATTATTTCCCTCTGGAAAGTATATTTTTTAGATTTTTCTTTCCAAAATTACTAATTTCAACCATGATACATCAAGACAAGTGATGACAGACTTTTAATCCATCTGAAATTAGAATAATAATATTAAAATTTGAAGTTTATCATTCTTACAAGTAAATTTTAAAGTTTAACTCCAACTTTAATACATTAAGGTAGATGAGGAAATATTTTTAGTACTTTTTTTAATTACATGAGACTGTTGTTCAGATTATAACTCATATTATATGAGAATATTACACTGATATTTAAAATTAAACAATTAAAAATAAAGAATATTGTCTTCACTCATAATTGAGAAATTAAACGCGCACAATATTTTTGTGGGGGTTCAAACTATTACCCTCGCATTTGTGAGAGAGTGGCTCTAGCTAGTTAAATATTTCTAGTGCGATTAAAAGTAGTCCAAGAGGTATTAAATCCAAGTGGGAGTAGATCTTTTGGCTGCACCAAAGATCATCTAGATGCATTCAAAGTATAAGACGATAAACTTATAATCTGTCTGAAAGTCTTACAAATATCCACCACCTATATTGTTTAATTCACAAATAGTCCCCATATATTATGCTTTACTTGTTAAGAGTATTCTAAATTAAATGTTGGATAACTACATAAAAAAAGGTGATTTAAATTTGCTAGCCCGACGATAATACCATATATATATATATATAGATTTTTTTAAAAAAATTAGTTATGTATATATATATACACTTATGAGTGGATTTCTAATCAAGGATATCTAAAGTTAAAAATAAGTTAAAAGATAAAAAAATATTGATCTTAATATACTACAGAATAAAATACAATTCATTAAAATCTGTATTTTTTTTGTCTTTTAATTTATTCGTGATTTTAATAAAGTCTAGGATCCCTGTGATTGGAACATTTTTAATATATATACTTTATTTTGAAATGTTATTTTCTTCAAATTTGTTAAAAATTTTCCCACTAGATCAATATTCTTTGTATGCCACCGAAAGCCAGACTCACTTATATATTTTGATTTCCACACCTATTACAGTTTTTTTTTTTGAAATTTCACTAGTGAGAACGCCATAGAAGGTTGAAATTGTTGTCGTGGGTTTCTCACAAACTCCACTATGTACACAGTTCATTGGTGATGAATCCTTAACAACTATTTATCTATTGACATTAATCGGCTAATACCGTTTTGAAATTAGCAATGGCATCAAATCATTCTAAAAAGAAAATGTATCCAATTATGAAATAACTTTTAATTTCTAGACTTGAGGAGTGGACCACATCGGTCCATTATTGGTGGCTAACTTAACTTCATTAACACGTTGAACGTACAATAGATGAGGCAAGAGGCAATGGGTATGCACGTCAAGGAAATTTAAAACTAAATTTGCTTTAAAATTTTCCAATTCCTTGCTTTAGCGAGACAATATTTTTTGGGCTTATTTATTCTCATTTGCTTAGAAATTATTCTCCATATGATGATGACTTATTGACAATGAAATTTCCTACAAATGTGATTACCAAACGGCAAGTCTAGTCCAAACCCAATGGTCCAATCTAGCCTTTAATTTATATTTGTTTTTTTTTCTTTTTTTCTGATGCATATTTCCTTGGCTTTCAAGGAAAACGGAAACGGCAATCACATCTAGTTTTGGAAATTCAATTGCCCAAGACTTTATTCGGTCAGTGGTGGACCATTACCAGCTGCCCGGCTCATTTTTATTTCATTGAGTTTTCCAATCTAGAAATTTCCCTGAAAGCAATTCCTACCTGTCTTTCTACTCGGCTTCAAGTTTTTAAATTTATAAAAATGACTTGACTCTTAAGGCCACGTATAATCATCTTAATTTAATGACTAATTTTAAGACAATTAATCTCTCATTTGTTATCGAAGTTGTCAGCTATAACTTAAAAGTGACGGTATTAAAGTATTTAGTAAATATTAAAGTAAGTTGATTGGTCAACCACTTGCATAACAAAAACTTATAATATATCTTTTATTTTTGTCAAAATTATTATTTAAAAATCTTATTTACTACATAATATGAAATTTTATTTTATAATTACATTTTTTTTATTTCAACTTAAAAGTTATGGTACCTCAATACTAAACTGGGCCTAAGAGCTGGTTTGAAATTGCTTTTGAGTAAACTTAGGGGTTATTTGTTTTTTTGACTGAATGCTTAAAAGAATTCAGTTTCAGCATTCAATTGTTTTATAGTTATTTATTTTTTAACTGAACACTCAAAATTAAGGAATTATCGCTTAATTTAATTAAGTAAAAAATTCTAACTTAATGTTGAATTTAAAAAGCGCTGAAGAAGTTAATTTTTATTTTTTCAATATACCCTAACAATATTCAATTATTTCCATATATTCCTTTCACTCCTTTAAATGTTCTAAATCAAAAGCAGAAACACACAATTCGCCACACCCATTTAATTTTACATACTAGCACCATTGGCGTTGGCTTTACTAGTATGAACTAATACGAATTGAGTTCAAGAACTGAATTATCAAAAACAAAAAGTGAGACCTATAATTAAAGAAAAAATTATTGGACAGTTGACAACTGTGAATGACCTAGGAAACAATGGAGTTGACTCGGTAAGTTATTTGTTGTAATACAAGTGACCTGAAATACATTCTTGCCAACGCAAGCAAACAGCAAGGGAAGTCTACAAGATGGAAAATTACTACCTCCATATTAGTTCTTATGCCAAACACCTCCAATAGATTAGTTCAAGCACCAAATGCGAACAATTTTTTTGGAACTTTATATCAAATATTCATGTAACAATTGCGAGATCAAATTGCAAATCAACTTTTTAATGGATTTATTTATTTATTAATGTTTCAATTTATTTTTGTTATTAAATAATAACTTTAGTTTCTTTTTTATTAAATATAATAGCTTATTTATTTTATCTTTGATTTTTTTCCATTGAATTATTAATATATAAGTGTAATAATATGCACAATATTTAATAAGGGTATATATGTAAAATAATTATTTTCAGACATTTCTGTTATAAAAAAACAAACAACTTAATATATTTATTCAGACATTCAAAAATAAAAAACAAACATGTTATTCAGCATTCAGCATTTAGCTCTATTCAGACTTAATTAAATTCAGCACTATTCAGCATTCAGTTAAAAAAAACAAATGCCACCTTAGTCAAAAGTGATTTTCAAAAGCTAAAAACTAATTTTAATGTTTGGTAAAATCAACTCATCCTTTAACAAATTTTGAAAAGCTGCGGATTTTAAAAAGCTGGTAAGGAGTGGCTTTTCAAAATTTAATTTTGAGAATCAGTTTTATACTCAATACAATTTCATGTATATCCTTACGTATATTATTAAAATATAAAAATGTCCTTATTCAATTGAGAAAAAAAAATTATCACAAAATATATTGAGATAACAAAATAAAAAAAAAAATTAATAAAATAAAGAAGTTCTTTTAGTTATCAACTATTAATATACACAATAAAAAATATTATATATAAATTGTTTAAAAAAATAATACCAAAATTTAATTTAAATTGTGGATCTAATTATGGTACCGTTATCTCATAGTCTGGACATCGTTAAATGGTTCAAAAGTCAATTAAAAGTTAACAAAAACTATTCGATAGTATTCATATTGTGAAATATAGTACCTACGAGATAACATAGTCATAGGCCAAAACTGTACGTATGTGACAAATATCAACATTTACTTCCATATTTTAATTTCCAATTCAACTCTCTAGAAAACATGGTTGAAACTCGAAAACATTATTTTTTGGAACACCATCTAAGAAAGTTGGATCTGAATTCAATCTCTTGACCTTTTAATGAGTTTGTTTGGATGAGGATTGCAACTACTACAATAGGCCCTCAAAATTGAAATAATGAATTCTATTTACTAACACCCTCAATGTTTTTTAAGTGATAGAAAAAATTAATTTTGTACTAAATTTGACTAAAAAATATACATATTTTCGTTTTGGCCCTAGTTCGCATTATGTGTGTGTGTGTGTATGTACACACAAATTCAGCATGTAAATAATTTTACCCATATTTGTAATTTGTTATTAGTGAATAAAGATTTTGGTCCAGCCGCTTCTAGTGAATAAATTTGTATATTATAACATGATTTTTCTTTTTTTCTCCAAAATAGTCACCGCAAATAATTTGTAAATACATATGCTACGCCGGTTTTACAACAAGTACTGCGTGTAACGTGCAAGCCAAGTTTAATTATAGAGTAAGTACTATTAGAATTTATTTTATTTTATACTTTTTTTTTCGTATTATTTACCAACATCCACATGAACTTGGCTAAAGGAAAAGTTTAGATCATGAGTATTGGCGAAGATATAAACTCAAAAATTTTTCCCATTAAAGAGTAGAAGGGTTGGCAGCCAATTTTTCAAAATCATTTAGTCAAGCCTCGTGAACTTATTTAAACTCGAATTAAATTAAAATATTCAATAAATATTATTAATTGATGACTAATAATAAAATATTTATATTTAAAAAAATGGAAGCCTGGCGTTATAGTAATGAAAAAATTGTGAGCACCACCGATAAAACCTATTAGAATTTAGGGCATCCTATGCAATTAATCATACAATTCTCTTACTTTGCCATTACATTTTATTTTTTCAAGTATTCATTCATACAAACGTTTAAAACTAGGTTAAAGTCGCAATCCAAGCCGATTGAAAAATAAATATGAAACCTAAAAAAGCAGATGGCCTAACTCAATCAATGATAATAACAATAATAATAATAATAATATGAAAGACAGACGCACAACATCCACTATCTTCTCGATTTTGAGAAGAGAGAGAGAGAGAAGAAAAATAAAAAGGATGAGGCATGGCATGAGCATCCACATGCACCAATCTACATCACATGCCAAAATACAAAAAGTTAGACAGCTTGTGCATTGTCTTGTTAGGTTTAATTGGCAGTAGCAGTATTACTTTCAAATTAGATGTGCCCCTCACTTCATCATTTCTGTCGGCATGCTTATTTCCTTGCTCATAATGCTTCATTTTGGCCTTTTTCTTTTGGATTGTGATTACTTCAAAAATTTGGGCGGGGCTAGGTTACAGAATCTGTTTGTAACAGACAAGTGATGTCAGGCGTTCGATGAGGAGTGAGAAAGATAAAGAAATCTAACGGTTGAAAAGTAGGATCTATGTAGATTCGAATCCCGTTCCGGACGCACATTTATATCAGGTTAAATTTTATATTAAATTAAATATAAATATTAACTTAAATGAAACAAAATCTAACCTAAGTCCTAACTTTAAATTTATTATTGTTGAATTGTTAATTCTTGAATTATGAATTTATAATTAAATTTTATTTGATATTATTAGGTAAATTGTTGAATTTATATTTTTTTATGTTTGATTTATATTGTGGTATTTTTAATTGTGGATTTATGACATTGTTGTATGTTATTCATGTTGAATTGTTAATTATGGAATTATGAATTGATGATTCGATTTTATTTAATATTATTAGGTATTTGTTGAATTTTTAAATTATTAAATTTTAATTTTTACAGATCCGGATATCTATAATATCCGCCTGCAAACCGTGTGGATATTATCCGCATCCGACTCAATATATCTTTTTACGGATCTATATACGAATCTGCATCCACATATTTTTTTGCGGATCAACATGCGAATCTAGATATAAAAATATTAATTCGGATTGTGGTATCCTTGGTCACGGTCATAAGTGAAGAATGTGAAGTTAGTTGTGAAAACCTAAAAAATCCTAAAAAATGAAAGAAAACCAAGAAAATCAAGACCATTTCTTGGTTACCGCCTTACCGGATGCAAACCGAAATGGTACGTTCTCACTCATTTCTTCAACCGTCCACGTGCCTTCAATCCAAATATTATCTTGTCAACTCTGAGTCTATAAGTAACATAAACTGCAAGGTAGCAGGATCCTTCAAATTAACATGACCATAACGACAAATCTTAGTTAAATGATAAAAAATACTTGATTCTTTTTTGTGACTAATATGTAATAACACTTTATTAATTTGTCGGTTGTATTGATCTATCTGTAGACAATGATGCAAATAAACATATAAAAATTATTTTAACCAATTTACGGTATCGATTCTGAAATAGTTTGGTGGATTATTTTAACTTTTACTTTTGTGTAATTAAGGAGGAAAAAACAACTGAACATATACATTTCATCAAAATTAGAATTTATATTAAAATTATATATATATATATATATACACTACTATTACAAAAATGATTTTGACATTTGTATTGGGGGTTAAGATACAAAAATTAATAATAATAATAAAAATTTAGCTTTGATTATATTAACATATAAATGTATCATTTTCAATGTCGAGGCTTAAAAACAAAATTATTGTACAAAGGTCGCGATTAAAATTATGAGCACCGTTGAAATTTAAAATTTGAGGTGGATTTTGAGCTGTAGCGGCGATGATTTTTACAGCTGGTTCTGATTACTAATTTGAGATTTTTTTTTTTTTTAATGTTATTGCTCGGATTTCTCAAATTGATGTCTGTTTGTAGCAAAACAAAAATAAAAGGGACCAAAACGACTTGATAAAAAAGATAAGAAGATTTGGAATTGGCAATTAGAAGTTTTAACGATTGGGTTAGTGACAAAATGGAATATTAGACGGCAGAATCATCGCATGTACAAGTACAAACACCAGCAGGTAATTACTCAATTGGCTTTGGGAAATTGTTGCCAATTTGTTGTTTATCCGGATGGATCAGATTCTCTTTATAATCTTTATTAAAATAAAAAAAAGAGGGGTTTATTTATTTATTTTAAATAAACATACAAAAATATTCATATATTCATCATAACATCGGGATACTTATGAAGATTTAATACATATAATCTACTGACATAAGATTTATTTTCGATGGATTTTGGGTAGGCCGAGTGAAGGTGTGAAATTCACAAAAAATGATGAAATTTATTTTCGGGTTGAGGGGTACCTTGCTAAGTTGTTGGGTGTAGGCTGTCTTAGTTTTTTAATGGAGATAACTAGTTGCAAGGTGAGTGTTAATGGGGGAAGCTGAGATTTTTTAAGGGGATATTTTGAGAGGTGCCCTGCACATGTAAAACCAAGAAAACGAGATTAGAGGTGGAGCCGGTGGTGGTCGGTGACAACACTTCGACGCTCGAGTCAGCAACTCAAACTTTTGAGGAGTGGAGAGCTTGCAAGCTCTCTGAAAATGGAGAAAGTAGGTAGAAGAATAAGGGTCTCAGCCTTATGTGTTGTGTGTGTAATGGTGAAAAGGCCTCATGTGGAAGAATAAACCTAGGTGTCCTTTTTATAGTGCTGATTGGGTACCCCGCCACGTGGCATGTTTTCCAATATTAATTTTGCTGTCAATGTCAGAATATTTTTATTTCTTTCGTCACATTTTACCTTTTTGGGCCGTTAGAAATGAACATGGGGAATTGTGCAACCGTTATTGACAGATTTTGTCATTTGGTACACGTGGCGTACGCTGGCTGGGCAATGCTAAATATTCTTGTAGAAGCTGTAAGGGCAGCAGCCGAGGACAGCTGTTTGTCTCCACTTTATAGACAAGATACCCTCTATTTGATTATGTCAAATCAAATATTATCTTTGAAGATAAAGACAGCCACATGGAGGATATTTTGGAAACCATTTGACCATCCCATTTATGTGCAGCGTACCATTTAACTTCTTTGATATATTTGGGGTACCCTATTTGAGGTACCCCAGGCTGCATACCCTATCTGGGGTATCCCAGGTTGGGTACCCCAGATAGAGTATTCGGGGTGCCCTAAATAGAATATCATACCCTTAGTGGTGAGAGTAACACAAGCTAAATTGGGATACTCTAAGGTGTTCTTGGGGTATCTCAGGTACATTTAGCTAGCAAAATCACTTTAAATATATAGGGTATCCCAAATATCCCAAACACCTCACGGTCCCATTTTAAATTAAAAATATTCTCATAGACACGTGGCGCTCTTTTATCACTTTCATATTTCTTCCTCAACCAAGATTTAATATATTTAAGGATAACGTGCACATAATAATTTTGAACTGCAACAAAATTAACATTTTTTTTTTTTTGGTTTTTGGGGAGGGTTCGCAACAATCCATTTTCTGTGACTCAAAACTTCCGGACCCGAAATTTGGAGCTTTCGATCTAAAAGAAGCTTGTGTAAGGTGTTTTGATCAATTAAAAATTTGTTAGTTTAAATTATGAGAGAAATAAAATAAACATTTAAAAAAATGATCGATTAATTTTGCTTTAATCACGACACCTCCTAAAACCTAAAACTACAAGCATGCATAAATTTAGTAGATTAATTATTGTGTTGATAAAAATTCAGTCAAAATTGCATTAATAAAAATTAAACCCAATATGGGCGCTCAATAATCTTGGGCGCATGGGTTCGAGTCCCAGCAACTGTTGGGACTCGATTCCCCTCTTCTGTAGGGGTAAATCTTCCTTCGGTATTATAAGTGAGGGTTGACTTTCGAATTGTACTGTAATAGAATTATTCAGGAAAATCCCGACTTATCTCTGATTGTAAATATTAGTATGCTTCTGATATAATATCAGTGTATCTCTGATTGTAACATGTCAGTAAATCAAAAAAAAAAAAAAAACTAATACGCCTCTAGGGTGTTATATGCATGAAATTAGTAGATTAAATCTTGTGTTGATAAAAATTCGGTCAAAATTGCATTAATAAAAATTAAATTCAATACGCCTCTAGAATGTTCTATGCATGAAATTAGTAGATTAATTATTGTGTTGATAAAAAATTGGTCAAAATTGCATTAATAAAAATTAAATCCAGTACGCCTCTAGAGTGTTATATGCTTCAAAATCAACAAACATTAAAAACATGTTAGACGCATTTTGTAAATAACTCTTTATTGCAGATTTGATACATTAAAAGTGGATTTATTTTTAAAAAATTGATAAAAAAATATATTTAAAAAAAAGCGAACTGATAAATATTTTAATGTATAATTACAGCTTCATTATTTTTAATTGTTTTTAATTTTATTATTTTTTAAATAAAATTGTAAAAGAAACTTATTATTTATATTCATATCACATTTCAAAGGAAAGGTAAGCTAAATTAGGATTAAAAGATGAAGTCACATAAACCATTTTCATTAAAGGCTGTAAAAAAATCATATCACCATTTTTCATAAAGCCTTGACGGTCATTTTACTTGGGCCTTTTTATAAAGTTTTGCTCTGAAAATAGCCTTTTTTTCTTTAAAAAAAAAAAAAAAAAAAAAAAAACCTTGCCAGGAATTATGCCCTTTTGGACTTTGGGCACTAGTCTTTTGGGTCGGTTATTCTGGGCTAGAACTTAGAAGCAGTGCTTTCTCTGGTCTTACTTTTTTCAAATGGGCTGTCACGATTCTGTGGCCCGTAATTCTGGAGAATTCATCTTATATTACCTCTTAACTTTGCACATTATATGTATATATATATATATGCACACACACTAATAGGCATCATATACGTAAATCTGTCCACACATATCATAATATCATTTTTTGTTGAATTTATATCTTAAAAGAAGAATAAGTACATAATATATCATGTTGACACCAAATATCGGCCATATATAAGAGTTGAGTAAGAGTTGTTTTACTTGGAGAATAGACTGTGCGAGAGCTTTAATGTCATCGAGGTCGCTACCATTGAAGAGCTATAGAGCTCGGTAGTAAGAATTCTACAAAACAATAAACCATAAATAGTCTCTGGCGATGTTACTTGCTAAGACCCTCCAATACTTAAGTTAGAGATCGTGAATGGTACAATAACAAATAACAATAAAAGAAATAGTACGATAAAAGGTTTAGAAAATATTATACCACTTCCTCCATTATACTTTTTACATTTTTTTGTCCTACCTTTGAGCGGTGGCCTCCTTACATAAGAGAAATAATTAGAAGTATAATTAAGTTAAGAAAACTTATCTCATATCTTATAAGATTCGAGTTTGGCAATGATTAGTACTTAGACGTTTCATGTTGTTTAGATCAGTACATGTTCTTGGATGTGAGTCCTCAGGCTTGGAGGCCGATTCGTTTACGTCATTGGTCGAATTAGGAAAAATACACATACAACATATGACAAAAATGAAAACAAAGATTATGTAATTAGCAGGAGCATATATATCACAGATTCTTTGTTTAATATATGACTCAGAATAATTTAGGGCATGTTCGGTATTATTTATGAATTAGTATTTTTTTAAAACAAAAATACGAATGAAAATGATGTTGTGCAGTTATTGTATTTTAAATTTAAATATGCGTCTGGTATCATATTTTATATTTTGTATTTTAAAACTGAAAACAATAATATATGTTTGGTAAACACAATTGAAAAAAATAAAAACAATGAATATGTGTTCGGTAGTACTATTTTAAAAAATAGTTTATATTAAATATTTAATTCATACTTGTAGTTAAAAAAATTATTTAACTAATACATACACAAATATATCATAAATAATTTAAACAAAATAATTATAAAAAATTACATGATAATAAAGTTTTGTATTAGCATTAAAAGTTATTACAAATAAATTTATTTTTAATATTTATAATTAGTTAGCATTGTAATATATAGAAGACATAATTCTATTTTGTTTTTGTTTTTCATTGACAACCATACACGTGTTCACGTGCAACCTTCAAATTAATAGAACAAAATTTTTCCCTTTTATCTCCTTTTACCACTATCTCTCTATTTACTATTTTTTCAGTTTCTTCATCCTTGCCACAATGATAATGCTCTAATGGTTGAATTTCAGCTTGAAGAACCAAGGGCAACAACTGCAACATTGGATATGAACTTAAAAAAGGGCAAATCACAGCTCGCATGGTGGCTGCAAGATTCTCATTAGCTCGACTATGCAATTGTCATAGACTTGTACAAGAGCAAGAATCTTTAAATACAAATGATGAAGCCCAAACATCTGTTTCAAATAATTCCTTTGGTCCAAACACCCACTGAGTTTATAGTACCATCTAGCTAGATTTTTTTTATAATAATTACTTATATATTTAATTAAACTAATATGTACAAATCAACGGTAGATCTAAGGTGATTTAAGAAGACGGAGAAAGAAAAAAAAAAGAAAAAGTAAAAGAAAAAGAGTTTATGGTACGAACTGAGAAGAAGGGAGGAGGAAGAAGAAGAAGAAATGGTGGAAGAAGATGACGAAGATGGAGTGAAAAAAGACATGTTTTGTATTATTTATTTTTTAATAATATGTTTCAAATTTTATTTTGCAGTTTGGTTTGTAAAATAACCGGAACGTGTATAAATCATTTTTGTAATTTATTAATATTTTGACTGACAGAGTTTTATTTATCTTATAAGTACCGTCCTTAAGAAATGATAACGAACAGACTCTTAAGGATCCAAATTGATGCTTAATTAATGTGATATTCATATATTAAATTTAAATGATATAATAATAATTTTAATTATTATGAAATGCATGCCATAGATTGAAATCCCGACACTAAAAATTACTAGCATTATTGATATGACCAGACTTTAACTCCATGACAATCGTATTCACGGCCATAGTCATATGCTAAAATTCAACCTTAGAGCTCCGTTTATGAAACGATCTCTCTTAATGATTATGATCTGAAAATGGGACGGACACGTTTAAAATCAAAATGCCATTAATGGAGAAAATTAAGAGTCGAACCATAACTGGAACCAAATCAGTTGACCCGAATATTGGTCTCTTCCCACTAAACAATAAACAAAGTCGTTTTGCTGCCCTGTTGTCAACCACTCAAACTTGCTAATTTTAGATTCTATGTTATTGGCCTTTGCTTTAATTCCCAGGCTCATTATTGAATTTTCTGAAAACACAGAGACTTTTATTATTATTTTATCCCTTCAATTAATTCAATGCCATACTCTTCTTCTTGAAAATGAACTCTACCTAAACCCCCATCATCATCATCACCAGCACATCATGCGTTCATTTTCGGGAAGAAAGAATGCGAGATGAGCATCGCTCTTTTACTTGCGTGCAGAATAAACAAAAACAAAGAAATTAAAATTTTGCTTCTTTTTTATCTTTAAATTTTTTTTCATTTATTATTCTTTTGTTGTCTTTCCTTTTGGGGATATATTATCATTTTACCAACATATCACTTTACCACTAAATTCTTTTGCCAATTATTTTTTTCCCAATGAATGTTTTAATTTTTATTATTTTATCACCAAATTGTTAATTTCATTAATAAATTATTGATATCACATGAGTATTTTAAGAATTTCAGTATATTTAATGTTTTAGAAATTTCACAATGTATAATTTTATAATTTTGTCAAATAATTATTTTAGATATATGAAATAATCAATTGATAAAAATATTATTTCTTTGTGTATAATTAATTGTGTATCCTTTTAATTTAGAGAGATAAATCACACTTACATAGTTTAAGGATAAAATAAATTTTTACTATTATTTCCGTTAAAAATTATATTAAATTTAACAATTTAGTTTTAAAATAATAAAAAATACAATATTAAGTGCAAAAAGTAATTGTCAGAATACTTTGATCAGTTTAAAGTACTTATCTTTCTTTAAACTTTTTACCCATTTATTAACCTTGTCTTCGTCATTTACACGTCTGTTATTAAAAAGAAGATTCATCGTGTTTGTTTATTATTTGAATTTGGCCAAAAGTCTACAGTTGGTAGAGTTCCTCTTAATTTCAATCAATAATTTATTCCTGCAAATTTTTTTATTCAAGAATAAATTGCTCTATTCTCTGTTAAGGGTTCTGCATATATGAAAATAAAAGTCCATGTGAGAATTAATTAACAAACTGTGGAGTACTTGAAAGTTATTTTTAAGGGTAATAGCAAAATTATCAGTTATGGCCTCTTTAATCTTATATACATTCTGAATTAGTTGGTAATAATTTGTTGAAATTATGTTTCAAATTCAAGGAAAAAAAACTTCGGCAAAACAAAAATAATGACCGATAAAAGACATGAGATTGAGGAAAAAGGAGATGGAGAAAGGGCCTAAATTTATAATTTAGATTAAGGGTATTTTAGATATTAGAATGAGTTCATTAAATTTTAAATATTCATTGGAGGTTTATTAAGTACATGACAAATATTTTGGTGGCTCAAATAGTCTTACCTTTCTAATTTCCGTCGTAAAAAAGGGTTAAAATACAGATACATATAGCGTGAACAATAATAGCATTCCTCAGATAATATACTAGTGCTAAACGATACTTTTGGAGGTAGATGATGTAGGATCCGAGTTCAGATCCAAACCCGAATCCTCCTCCACGCCTTCCTCCTTTTGGCCTCGGTTATTGTTATTGTTAACGCTGGCATTACTAACGCCGTTATGTTCGTTAAAATCTTCGGCTTCGAAGCACGGCCTCCATCCTGTATCCGTCAACTTACGCCGTGCCTGTTTGTTAGCCTTCTCGAAGTACTGAACTGCCACGTGTATCCTCCTCAGTATCGCATAAAACTCCTCCACCTCATCCTCCGTCACCGTCACCGTCTGCGTCTGCCCTGATACTGCATTAACGTCATCTCCCTTCGTTCTCTTCCCTTCCGCCTCTCCGTTATCCTCCCGTCTCCTTTTCTCTCCCTTCATTTTCCCTCCCACCGTCCACAAAGAAAGCGTCGTCGTTAACTCGCAGTATGTTTCCCTCTTCTACTTTTTGGTAATATCTAATATGTGTTGTGACTTGTGGGTGAACGGGTCTCTGTGACCCATGCTTTTAATATACGCGAATGCGAGTCTGCGTTGGGTTTCATCAGCAAAATGGACGGCAGTGATGTTTAGAGCATTACGTAATGCATGCAACGATACAATGACGTATGAAACGTGGAACAGCCACGCCTGGGATTCCAATCGTAAGTAGTAACAAAAGTGAACGCCTGCTTTTGGTCAAAGTGGCCAATCCACCACATTTTTTTTTTAAATGATAGATAGTCCTGACAAAATTATAATAAAAATAATTACAAAATCGTAGGATGTTATATTATTGTTTGAGAAAAAATATTAACTACCCTTTAGATCAAATTCTTCTATCCTAATATCAATATTCTATTGTTTTGTGCACTACAGTCTACACATGTCTATATGCACCTAATTTTACAAAATTTAAAACTTTTCCCTTCCATCAGCCGCCGCCATCCATGACCCATTACTATTGCCATCACCATCCCAATCCCAATCGTTAGCCGCCATCCACAAACTCTAACAACCATCACAACCACCACCACCACCACCACCACCACTTACAAACCCTAGCCACCGCCACCTACAAATAAGCCCTACCACCCTACATATACACACAGCCACACCAACCCACCACACTATCGCGACATAACCCAGAACATAGACAAGATCCAGTCGGGGAGGGATATTTTTCTTCTCCGGCCGGCTTTTCTTTCTTTTTTTTGTATCTTTTAATTATTATGTTATTTTTAGTTATTTTCCTTTTATTTTTTCTATATTTCTATTGTTAGATTGTTTTGTTGTTGTTGTTGTTGCTAACGGCAGAGTTCTAGTTCGTGTTGGTGTTGCTAATTTTGGTGGTGTTATGGTTGTGGTACTATCCATAAAGGCTGTTCACGGTACTAAGGCGGTGTCGCTAAAGTGTCTGGATCGAAAAAGGGTATGCCTGTATTGGGGAGGATAGCTCCAATAGTGGTACATCAAGATTTCGATGACTTAGAGCGATGGCTCGCAGAGAGGTATCATTGGATGGTTTCGAAGGTGGCTGTATATTTTATTGTGTTTTTAGTTTTTGTGTTGTTTTGTTGTTGTTGTTGTTGTAGTTTTGTTATTGTTGTTGTTGTAGTTTTGTTATTGTTGTTGTTCCGATTGGGACATGATCTTCACCCATGGTAGTTGCCAATGCTATAAAATTCTTCCAGAACTTCATGAGATTCTAGTGTGTAGAGTCGTTTAGCCTCATTTCGGTTTTAAAATTTATTATTCTGAGTTATTTTATGGTTAGGTTTCTCCTAACTTAATTATGCTTGAGTCATAGGCATTGTCCTATATATTGTACTTAAGCTTGGCATATTTGCACCTATATGGTGATGTATTGTTGGTCATTTTTTATCCTACAATTAGGGGTGCTCAAAATCCAATTCAATCCATTTGATTTGCAAAAATCCAATCCGTAAAAATTTGATATGTGGATTCGGGGATCGGATTGGATTGAAAATTTAAAAATCCACAACTAGTGGATTGGATATGGATTTACCTTTGTAAATCCGTAAAAATCCTTGAATCCACAAAAAAAAAAAATTATTTAATTAAAAATAAAACTTGTAAATGTGGCATTACTACTTATTAATAAATAAATAAGTTAAAATGTAAATGCATTAATACCATATTATATCTTATCTGATAAAAATATAAAATAACTAAGTAATTGAATAATTAAATAATAGATATAGCTTCCTAAACAGTTAATTTTAGTTAATTTTCATGTATTGATCTTCCAATAAAGTTTTGAAATCTAAAACTTTGACTGTAGATTTACGGCAAACAAAAGCTTCGTTACTGGAGATATTGATACGGTTGTATAGAGCTCATGACAAAGATTCTATTGGTACTAATCTTAATGTTAAAAGTTGCCAGAAAATAACAACGGCCGGCGGTGGTCAAATCGCCGCCATAATTTAAGTTATTTATATTTAATAAATAATTAAAATAAATTGAAGAATTGAATTAAAAAAATAAATGTGGCAAGACCCGCATAAACCCCAGGGGGGGGGGGGGAGAGGGGGTGTT
Source organism: Clausena lansium (assembly GCA_030449835.1). NCBI lineage: Eukaryota > Viridiplantae > Streptophyta > Magnoliopsida > Sapindales > Rutaceae > Clausena > Clausena lansium. Next base: position 6,714,885 of record JASUUF010000195.1, read on the forward strand.
GGCGGGTCTTTATAAGCCACCCAAAATTGATTAATGAATACAGGAGTAATGGTGTATAAGCCCCCCGAGGTGTCTCTCATTGTCTGCACCAAAGATGGTGCTGAAAATTTTGTACAGCCCTTACCCCCTTAAACCCGCGTGCCAAACATGCCCAATTTGTATTAATTAGTACACGATAAAATTGTTGGAATATTTTAATTTATTTCAAAAATGTTCGTTTATAGACTTTTAACAACAATATTAACCAAAACTCAGCCACCAACTTTTGGTCTCTTCTCCTTTCCTTTTGGTGGGAAAGCGGGAAATTGAGCTTTTCTCCATGGTTTCAAAATAAGATGGTCATCCCTTTTTTTCCCCCTTATTTTATTAGAATTGTTGTGAAATTTTTGTCTCTCATTTTGATGGTTTTTAGTCCATATTTTGTTAGATTGGTTGTGGGAGATTTTTCTTTTTCTTTTTTTTTTTTTTTTTTTTTAAATGTGTGATGCTTCACAGTTGCATATTTTCAACAAGAGGTGTTGATTTCACTATTCAGATCTCGCTTAAGTAAACCATACTTTATTGGTACAAATCAATGATGACCTATTATGTTTTGATAGTGTTGTAATATAACATAGGATTAATTCAAACTCTGGCCTATATATAATGTTTTCATAGTGTTGTAATATAATATAGGATTAATTCAAACATACTTAGTTTAATTCAAGCACATGTTGTATGATGTAAGTTTTATAACATCTATGGTGCGTTTACTTCATGGAATAGGAATGGGGTGGAATGGGAATGGGCTGGAATAGGAATGAGCTAGAATGGGAATGATATTCCAATGTTTACTTGGCAAAAATAGATGGGAATGGAAATATGCTGGAATGTCATTGATGTATTTACTTAGCAAAATAAATGGGAATGAGAAATAAGAATGAGAACCAATTTACTAAAATACCCATAATATTAAATAATTTAATTTTCATTAACTAGATACATGTATAAATATTATTATAAAAATGATATTAATTAAAAAAATAAAACTAATAATATTTAATAATAATAAATGTTAATAATGATAATATTAATAAAAATAAAAATAACAATAATTAATAATAACTAAAATAATAAAGTTAATATAATAATAAAAATAAATGATAATAATAATAATAATAATAATAATAATAATAATAATAATAATAATAATAAATTTTGATAATAATAATAATAATAATAATTAATAAATAAATAAATTTTTTTATTTCTTTAAGGGTAAAAATATCAATTCATACCCCATTCTCATTTCTAAATTTTCATTCTCAACTCCCCCGTGGAAATGGGATTCCCATTCTTTATTCTCAAATTGTTAGGGACCCACACATTTTATTTCCATTCTTAAATTATATTTTACCAAGTAAATAAGGATTTCATTCACATTTCTTCATTCTCATTCTCCAAACCCGTTGTAAACACACCACTAAAGTTAAGGTAGTAAGGAGCAATCTCTTGAGACTTGAGTTTAAGCTTCAATAGATTGTGAGTTAATAATAAAAAATTATATATATAAATCTTATAACCTTTGAATAAATCGATATTTGAGAAGACTCTTGAGAGTCCTCAAGAAGACCCTTTTGCTAGAAGGCTCCTTATTTCTTAGGGGGACAAAATGAAAGATAAAAACAACGTGATAGAGACAATGGCTTGCAATTCACATTTGCAAATCAAGATTCACGTGTTCTTCCCAGTCCACCAGCGACTATGACTTTAAATAATGTCGTGAAAATTTTAGCATTTTTTACTCCTTTCCCGAGAGATCTCAATTACAGAACCATGGACAATATAAAGCGAATTTAAATTTTCAATGAAAATTGAATGTTAAATTGCAATCTGGTTATGTTTACAATAGAAATTTATCAAATATTTTTGTTCCATAATTCTGTGAAATAATCCACGCGTTCAATTTAAAACCGACCAAATCTAATTTTTAACACGAAAGTGATTTACTATCCCCCAACATATGAAAAATAACAAGTATTGAAATTTTAATAAATAAAAATAAATAAAAATAAATCAAGTTTAGTATTGAGATGTTAATTTTGACAAAAATTATAAATATATTATTAATTTTTTATTACAGGTCATAAGTGCGAAATAAAATAAAAACAAGAATAGAAAACAAAAAGATTCGTCTGATCGTTTAACCCCAAACTCGAGAAACAAACTAACAAATTGGAAAGAACAAAGCGGCGAAGCCATCTAAACTGGGCCCGGATCCGGATCCGGATCCGGATCGGCATTTAAATCGAAACCCGTATTTACTTTAACATCCTCGGCTACTTTAACGGTGTCGTCAGTGTCGGTGCTCTCTAATTGTGAAGCCAACGGCCGTCCCTCAGTTAAGTTACGGTTTTCGCCGTTACCAGTCTTGAAGTAATTAACAGCCACGTGTATTCTTCTGAGTATTGCAAAGAACTCCTCGACCTCCTCCTCCGTCACGGCAGTCTCCTCTCTGCTATCATCTCGCGGCTTCTTTTGTGACCCCCCAGCGACGTCGTTCGGCCCGGCTTTTCTCTTCTCCGGCTCCGTTTCTTTACCGTCTGACATCGGTCACTGTTTGATAGATTATTATTCTTCTGTAATACCTGTTGGCTGGTGGAGCCGTTGTGGTTTTTACACTCGTGCTCTCTTTGTTTTTGTAAACATGAAAGTCACGCTCACCGCTCACAGTCTTGGCGATCAGTGATTCGCTGTACGGTGAGTCGGTGATAACGTGCCCAAAATCTTTTTCGAAAGCAGTGCAATGGATGACGTGTCTTTTACTCATTGACCGTTGTTATTGATTAATGACTTGAAGCTGGGTGAGATTAGAATTACTTGATAGATATTTACACGATGACGTCACAAAAACGAATTTGGTTTTGGCGACGCATGAATGGAGCGACGGTGACTTTGTGGGACCGCCGTAAATTTTTACAAATTAAAGGCGGATATTTTGAATTAAATTAAAATATCCCCCTTTGATTTAATTCAAAATTATAAGAGAAGGGTGACAGAAAGGACGATTTGTCTCGCGTGTCATTCTAATTACTTAACAGAATTCTAAATGGAAAGAGTAACGTTTGAAACTTTGAATGGTCAATAATCAATGCTCGTGCTGGCAAAATTGCAAAGGAAAGGCAATATAGATGGTTTATATTGTTGCCCTCACTTGATTACTATTATTTAAAATAAATTAATTAATCTTGTAAATATACTTTTTCATAATAAAAATAATTACCGGGTAATTTATTCCTTCATTGTTTCCAATTTATTTTGATTTTGCCATGATTTGCTGAGATATTTTAATTTAATTAAATTCATATTTGTCTTTTCATTTTCCCTACAATAGAAGTATGACAGGAAAAAAAAAAAAGTGTTATAAGCATATTCACGGGTGTGAAAAGCATTGCTCTTATAAAAGTTTATTAGAATTAGGCCCAAACATTTTGGGCCTTTAGATAGTCCGAGCCGAATAAATTATCGTGGAATTTGCTTGACCCATCAAAATTCTCCATTTCTCTTGATGTCTAGACTCCGAGAAAATGCTTAATCAACGTTTGAGATATTTAAACCTTTGTTCTTTTATTAGACTCAAAACTCAAAAGATATTATCTGGTCAAAATATTATTTGTCGATTAAGAAGATGACATGCTATCATGAATAAGCATCTTTTATTCCTATGAACTCTCATTCTCGATGATGGAAAAAATGTGAAATCAATAAGAGACATTATATATATATATATTCCTGATTTTGTCATAAATTTTAAAGTGTAAGAGCTTAAAATTTAAAGCACTTAAACCGTGTGATTTTAAAGTTTTTTTGAATTTTTCTACACTTAAAAATTCCAGATTGAAATACACACACACACACACACACACACACATATATATATATATATATAGTTTTTATTTAGTGAGAGTATCCTCACGTTGTTAAAATAAGGATGTCATCACTAAAGAATTATTATATGTATATATAATTATCAAACATTTCTTTTGTCAAAATTTATAAAATAAATTACTTTCGACATTTGGACCACAAATCCACAATCCAAACCACAGAGAACCTTGCAATGCTATTATTGAATTCATTCATTTAATGTTGTGAGACCACCTCATTTGTAATCGTAAATCATCCTAACTACAACTTTAATAATAACGCACAATTCCCATTCAAACAATAATAATGATAACGTATAATTCTTATGGCTCATGTAACGCTGTAAAAAGAAGAGGAAAAACAAATTTCAAAATTTGTTTAAATTAAAATGGTAGCAAATAAATAGGCAAATTGGGGACCATAATATAATCCCTAAATCTTGAAAAGGGACCAATTTCATTTGCATGCCGAGCAACTGTCGGCGTGACTGTGTGATGGGGAGATGAGGTCCAAGCAATGGTTTTGGTTGGCGTCCAAATATCTTGCACTTGGTGTCCACAATTAGGCCTACTATAACGTACTGGATTTCTCTTTGGGCCAAATATCTAGTCACAGCACTGCCTGCTTTAACGTTATTGACGCATCAGTTAAATGCACTGCACTGCCTACTTCAATTGTTTTTACGTGTTTGATGAGCCTGGTCGTGTGAGACTGTCGTAAGCCAATAAAATAATCACTAGAGAATTCATTCAATTCACACATGGGTTTATTTATTTATAATAATTAAGGCCATTTTGGTAACGATGTAGTTTTTAAAAATAATTATTGTTAATTGTGCTGTAGAAATAATCAGCTGTGAAGAGAATCAGTTAAGTGTTTAATAAATTTTATTTTTAAAAGTACTGTAAATTTTGAAAGTAGTTATGGGTGTTTCGTAAATCTTACTAGTAAACTGCTGTAAAAAAATAAATGACTAAAATAGATATAACGTAGGATAAAATTTACTTACACATATAAAAATATGTACATACAGTATTTTTAATTGTGTATTATAATAATTTAATTAAAAATAAAATTTATACTATATTGATTTTATTTCTTTTATTTTTTTATAATAAAAATTTATTGAAATATTGATTTTATTTTTTATTTGAATAATGATAGTTTTTGGTTTAGATAATAATTGTAAGGATATTTATAGAATTATATTAAAGAATAAAATTGATTCTCAAAATCACAATCTAAAAGATACCCCTTCCCTGCTTTTTAAAATCAGCTGTAGGAGGGGTTAATTTTGACAAAAGTGATTTTAAATTTTTTTCGCTAAACATTAAAATTAATTTTTAGATTCTCAAAATCACTTTTAAACCTCCCAAAAATAATTCCAAAGGAGCCTTATTGTTTGTTTTTGTCTATATAATACAAAACTGATTCTTGATTAAATTAATAGAGCTTCTGCATTTCCCCCCAAAAAAAAAAATGGAGAGAGAGAAAAGATTCTTGATTAAGCTGCACGATGAACAGCGGCAAATCCAAAGATGATTTTTGTCGCCATGTGGACTTTAAATAATCTTACATCTCAATTAAGCTTGATTCCCGCTCGGATCCGAATCAGTGCTTCTAATTTCTTACACTCCATCTTTTCTTTATTAAAATAATATTATGCTGCATTTGCTTTGTTCTAATTCATAAACCACAGCACAGGGCAACGCTATGTTTATCGAAATGCACATTTTAATTGAGCACTAAGTAACCGCATTCTACCGACAAAAGCAACCAATTAAAACCAGAAATTGATCATTAAATTGGAGTTAATTGATTCTTAAGGGTGGGTTGGTTGTTTTTGTTTTTATTTTTATTTATTAAAAATTGCTATTTGCGAGTGTGAAAATTATACGCGAGATGCCGAGAGAGAACAGGGAGCGGGAGATCCAAAGCTAAAAGCAATCATCCAAAGCCAAATTGCCTGTTTTATTTATTTATTTTTGGGTTCATCTTAAATGGAAAAAGAAGATATTGTAAAAGACAAATTGTTATCAGTTGATGTCACATAATATAAAAACGTAAGCTTACCGGGAAGAAATTGACAATATTTTATTTATTTAATTTATGAATAGGTTCACGAGACGACGTGAATGAAAGAAAAATATCATGCTTTGGATTTTGCTTTTATCCAGCATATTTTCTCAACAACACGTCTGTCTGTCTGTCTCTTCCAATCTTCGTCTATCTATTTATCTGTTTATTTATGTTTTTAATTATTTAAATACTTTAACAATAATAATAATAATAAACACACATATATAAAAATGTTTCGATCTGAAATTTTAAAGACCGCACGGTTTAAATACTTTAAGTTTTAAGTCTTTAATCTTAAAAGACTAAGAGGTTGTTTGTTAAATGTCTGAAGCCTGAAATTTTATTATTTTTAGACTTTTTTTAAAATATGCTTGTTTGTTTTTTTGTAACTTATGACTGATTTTCAGACATTTACATCTGAATAGAAAAGTAAACTTTTGTGGCTTTTATCTGAATGAAAAAATGTTTGAATGACAAGTAAATATTATATTCTAAAAATATCTCTTTAAAATAACTTATTTCCTAAACTATAAAATCTAATCTCTTTTTTTAATTTTAATATACAAGGACATAAATGTCAAATAACTAAGTTTAAGATATTTTTTTATTATAAAAACAAACAAGATGCTACTTATATTCAGATATTAGAAAAAAAAAAAAACAAACATGTTATTCAGACCCATTCAGATTTCAGATAAAAAAACAAACGCTACCTAAATCATGCCATATTTCAACACACACCTAGAAGTTGTAATAGCATTGCTTATACTTTGGCTAGTTTAACTTCAAAGATTGATGAACCTAGTGTGTGGCTGGAGACTTGCCCACCCCACCTTTTGTACTTATTATCTTAGGTTGCGTTTGTTTTTTTTTTTTTTTGAAATTTGAATAGACCTGAATTAGTTTGAATCCTGAATAAATCTGAATGTCTATATCTGAATAATAATTTTTTTTTCTGAATCTCTTAAAATAAGTATTAAGTTGTTTTTTTTTTCAACTTAAAAAGCTAAAAACATATAGTTTTACATTTGTATCATTATTAAATTTAAATATCAAATAACATAAATACCATTATATTTTAACATATATAAGTAAAATCACATTCAATTGAATACATAATAATTTAAAATTATAATATATAAAATACTATAAGTTTCAAGTTGATCATACACAACGTCATCATTTTAAAAAATTGAAATCAAGCAGTCGAGTAAACACTCCTGCAAAATGATCACCCTCAAATTAACTAAACATTTCAATAAAAATAAGTTTTGAACATTCATATGAATAAAACAATACACAAAACACGTAACAAACTTTCTCAATACAAAAAGAATAGCAAAGCAACTAGCATATAAGTGAATGCCGCAAAATATAACAATAATAATAATAAAAAGGTGGCAAATCAAGTGCTAATCTGGCAAGAATGAGAGATTCAAGAATGAAAGAAAAGTGAGGATGGATTCGTGCTGGAAAAAGAAATAAAAAAATATTAAAATAGGATCATGTGGGGGTAAAAGTGTATGATGAGTTTTGGGATAGGTGTGAAAAATAAATTATAAAATAGGGATATTTTTGGTAATAAAAATTAATTAACTTATTCAGATTTTTCTATTCAATAAAAAGATAAAAAAACTGACTTATTTTATTAAGTTAAAATTATCTGAAAAGTCACATTAAGTTGAAAAAACAAACACCTCTAATTAACTTAATTAATTAAGTTAATTTACTTTAAGTCATTAAGTTAAAAAACAAACGCCCCCTTAATTTTATCAACGAAAGTTATACTTTCATATAAAAAAAAAATTTGCAACCTTTAAAATCTTGTAATTTTAAAAAAAAATTTATATTTTTTCGTACTTTAAAATTTTGGATCAGATCGAGATAAACACTATATATATATATTATTTGGGCCACCACAACGGTTGATAAGATTGACTCGATTTCTTGATTTTTTGGTAAAACTGTTATCCGATGATTCAGCAACGTTGGATAACTAACCAAAGGAAGAAGGATCCCCCACCGAGGCACCGACATGTGAGCTAAATACGTAATATTTTTGTGTTTTACATTAATTTAAAAAAAATGAATTCATGAAGAGTTCCGCGCAAAAAAAAAAAAGTTGAAGCTAGAAGAGGCTCTCATTGTAGTGTGGTAACAATAGTGATTTGTATACATTTATATTTTTAATTTTAAGTAGTCTTGGAATGCTGTTAGTCATGTTGGTCCTAAACTCTCAAAATTTAATTTGAGAACGTGAGTTCGAATTTAAATCACTTTTTAATTCTTCCAATTAGATGAATATAATCAGGTGACAATTGATTTCTCTTCCACTAATTTATGTGTAAAAATGCTCATTTCTTCTTTCAATTAGATGAATATAATTGGGTAAAAATTGATTCTCTCTCACTAATTTATGGGTCAAACTATTCTCTTCGACCTAATTGATGAATATTTTGTAACTAAAATTTTAAATACTAATAAAAAGATGTTAGTTATTTTAAATGAAAAGTTAATTTTATAATAACGTACTCTTTATGTTTTCCTTTCTTATTTTTTTCGATTTCAATGATTTGCGTATAAAGTACTCAAAAGTGAAGAATCCCTTCAAGTTTTGTACGTTCATCGACCAACTTGAAGCAAGACTAATGTTCTCTTTTCATTTTTATATGTATAATCTCTCTCACTCTCTATATATAATTAATTAATAGATCTCTTTATTTGTATGACTTAAATGTTTCATATTTTTTTTTTTAAAAAAGTGATTCAATTGATGAAATTCATTACCAACATTAATTCTGTCGTTTGTAAATTGTTAACATTAGGAAAAAAAAAATATTACAACTCATTCATCTTTTGATTTTCACCAATGGTTTATGTGGATAATTCATTATTACCATGTGTAATTAGGCAGGCATACAATTTTCCCTATATAAAAAATAAATCTTTCAGAAAAACCATGGCCGTCGGATTCGAATAACAAAGTTTCGTTTCCAAATCAGGAATTTATCGGAAAGGAAACCCCGGTAATCATGGCTATGGACTTCGTCACATCGTGTTGGAATCAAAATATACCTTATCCCATTTTGTCATTCCCTGCACTGATACTACCCTATTACAATACTCCACTGCCACGTACTCATTAATCAACGGCTAATAGAGCATAATGCTTCCACCGAGAGATATTTTGATGAAAGTTACCTCAATCATAGCCAGTGATTGTAATGGGACCTTCTCGGACCCACACGCCCATCATCATCACGTGCGTGCCCAAGAAATGATTTCATCCGCCTCACATGCATCTAATGAATGTCGCATTTCTCTCATCACTCGGGTCACAGTTCAGACTCTCATTGTGCATTGTGTCACTGTGTGTGCGCGTGTGTATATATATATATATATCAATTGTTTCAGAGCAGAGAGAGTCTCAGTAGCTCTAGTAAGCAAGCAAAGCAAATGACATCCTCTTTGTGCTTCTCTTATTTTCTTCTTGCTTTGCTATTATGTCTCTTGAGTGTAAACTCTTCCTCCACTCCACCTACCAAGATAGGCAAGGGCTACCGTCTGATCTCCATTGAGGAGATTGATGGAGGCATTCTGGGGCATCTCCAAGTCAAACAGAAAAACAATATCTATGGCCCAGATATCCCTCTCTTGCAGCTCTATGTCAAGTAAGTGATTATTACATATATGGCATGTAGCATTAGCTCCCGCTGATTGGAAAAAGAAAAAAAGATAATATTTTTTATGAAATTTGTTCGATGATTTTACAGGCACGAAACTGAAGATCGATTGAGAGTTCACATAACAGACGCACAGAAGCAAAGATGGGAAGTACCGTATAATCTTTTACCGAGAGAGCAGCCGCCGAAGCTAAAACAAACCATTGCAAGAACACGAAAGAACCCAATAGCAGTCTCTGATTACTCAAGCAATGGCCTTGTTTTTAGCTACTCAGCCGACCCGTTTAGCTTCGCCGTGAAAAGAAAATCAAACGGGGAGACCCTTTTCAATACAAGCTCCGATGAGTCCGACCCGTTTGGCCCAATGGTCTTTAAAGACCAGTACCTTGAGATTTCCACCAAATTACCAAAAGATGCCTCACTGTACGGCCTAGGTGAAAACACACAGCCCCATGGAATCAAACTGTACCCAAATGATCCTTACACTCTGTACACAACTGATGTCTCAGCCATTAATCTTAACACTGATCTTTACGGGTCCCACCCGGTGTACATGGATCTTAGGAATGCGAATGGTGAGGCTTCAGCGCATGGAGTGCTGCTGCTTAGCAGTAATGGCATGGATGTTTTCTATAAAGGAACATCTTTGACGTACAAAATTATTGGGGGTGTTTTCGACTTTTACTTCTTCTCTGGGCCTTCACCGCTTGGTGTTGTTGATCAGTATACAGCATTTATTGGCAGGCCTGCTCCTATGCCTTACTGGTCTCTAGGTATGAAAAACAAATATCATTCTCTTTTTGCTTCACTGTTTTTTACTTCTATGTATTTAATTTAATTTCTATTTTTTTTGGCGCTTTTATATTTTCACTTTGTTTGCTATTATTAACTGGCTTCGACTTTTAGATATTAAGAAAGTAAAAAGACTGGCTTTTGAGCGAAAAAACCCACTGTTGCTATACTAAAAGTTGCTGCTTTATGTTTCCATCGGTCTTTGTTTTGTGATCATTTTATATGTTTGTTTAGATTTGTCAATTAATGGAATTTTTAGGAGAGTGATTGGGTTTGACCGTTGAACGTTTCAAAAAAGTGATATGTTTATTCAAAGGGTATATTTTTAATTTCATACAACACACACCATGTTTTATATGATGATGGCATTAGTTTAATTCCAGTAATGTAATATTCCTTTTTATGTGGAATCATGATAAGCAATGAGGACCACCTGATTGGTAATGTATGTGGTAAACTGTTTATTGATTGATGCTTGTGATTTTGATCATATGCTGAAGACACGTTTTTGTTTTGAGGGATGCTGTAGGGTACCGATATAGTGATATTTTGTTGCCTTTTTAGTTTATATTGGTGGGTTGGTCCCCGTTCGTTTTTACTTTGTTGTCATGTTTTAAAGATCTCGTCTACCAGTGTGATCTGTAATAATTTCAATATCAAAAGAAGGGAAATGTTATCTCTAGAGTCCATGAACAACCATATTTATTAAATTTCTCTCTTTCTTTAGGCCTTTTTCGGTACAACTTTTATGTCTCTACAAAAATCTTTTTTATTTCTGAAGTGATCAAAGATGATCTTCAGTGCTTTAGGTCCTCATACAAGATAAGATCTTTTGGTTTAAGTTCAACATGTTAAAGTTTTCAGCTTTTGGAAAGCCAAAACCTTGAAGCAACCACTGGGCCCCAAAAATAAACGATAAGTCATTTTAAGAGATCATCTTTCCACATGAACTGGAAATTGAACCATAATTTAAGACAATCTTGCTGTAATTTCTTAGTTTGGGTCCTACTCCCACTTGATTGATGATTCTAATAATAGACAGAAAGTCATGTTGGCATTTGTTTATATGGGCTAAAAATGTGCAGCGGCCAAGGCCAATTGGGTGAACGTGAGACTGTCCCTGGGTTTTGGGAATGTATGTAAACTGCAGTCTGTGCCAATGTTGTCTCCTTGCATTATATGGCTATTTTTATTTCTAATGTTGTAGACAAGTAATCTAAACTGAGTCATATACTGGCAGATACTTGTGCATTGATTGTGTTTGTATTGCCTTGAAGTTTAGAGGCTCGTTATTCTGTTCAATTGCTTGTTCTTTCTTGATGTGAGCATTTTTCTTTAGGATTGTGGACGCGAGAGTGGAGAATTCAATTTGATTGATACGATAGTAAATAAGTTAGCACAGAAAATTTTGTATAAATATTTACTTAAAAATTGATTTTCGTGATAAATGGCAAAATATTTAATATGAATTTTAATTCCTCCAAGTTTGTTGTTACAGGATTCCACCAGTGCAGATGGGGTTACCATAACCTATCTGTGGTCGAAGATGTTGTTGAGAACTACAAGAAAGCTAAAATTCCACTTGATGTGATCTGGAATGATGATGATCACATGGATGGACATAAGGATTTCACTCTCAATCCTACCAACTATCCTCGTCCGAAGCTTTTGGCATTCCTTGAAAAAATACATAAAATAGGCATGAAATACATTGTCATTATTGACCCTGGAATTGGAGTAAATTCTAGCTATGGTGTGTATCAAAGAGGTATAGCAAATGATGTTTTCATCAAGTATGAGGGTGAACCCTACTTGGCTCAAGTTTGGCCAGGGGCTGTCAATTTTCCTGACTTCCTCAATCCAAACACCGTTTCATGGTGGGGTGATGAAATTCGCCGCTTTCATGAACTTGTTCCTGTAGATGGCCTGTGGATTGACATGAATGAAGCTTCAAATTTCTGTTCTGGACTTTGCAAAATACCTAAAGGCAAGCAATGTCCAACCGGGACTGGACCTGGTTGGGTCTGTTGCTTGGACTGCAAGAATATAACCAAAACAAGATGGGACGATCCTCCATACAAGATAAATGCTTCAGGATTGCAGGTGCCAATAGGGTTCAAAACCATAGCCACTAGTGCTTATCACTACAATGGTGTTCTGGAATATGATGCTCATAGTATTTATGGATTCTCTCAATCCGTTGCAACTCACAAGGCTCTTCTAGGTCTTGAAGGCAAGAGGCCATTCATATTATCACGCTCTACTTTTGTTGGTTCTGGTCAGTATGCTGCACACTGGACAGGTGATAATAAGGGAACGTGGGAAGATCTAAAGTATTCTATTTCAACCATGCTGAACTTTGGCATATTTGGGGTTCCAATGGTTGGTTCCGATATATGTGGGTTCTATCCTGCCCCAACAGAAGAGCTTTGTAACCGATGGATAGAAGTAGGTGCATTCTATCCTTTCTCAAGGGATCATGCAAACTACTACTCCCCGAGACAGGAGCTTTATCAATGGGAGTCAGTGGCGGAGTCCGCCCGAAATGCTCTGGGTATGAGGTATAAACTACTTCCTTTCCTGTACACTTTGAACTATGAAGCCCATTTAAGTGGAGCTCCAATAGCCAGGCCACTTTTCTTCTCATTCCCAAATTATGCCGAGTGTTACAATGTGAGCACCCAATTCTTGCTGGGGAGCAGCCTCATGGTTTCTCCAGTGCTTGAGCAGGGGAAGTCGCAGGTTAAAGCACTCTTTCCTCCAGGTAGTTGGTACAGTGTGTTTGATATGACACAAGCCATTTCATCGAAAGATGGGAAATTTGTTACTCTTGATGCACCTTTGCATGTGGTTAATGTGCATTTGTACCAGAATACTATCCTTCCAATGCAGCAAGGTGGACTAATTTCCAAGGAAGCTAGAACTACGCCTTTTAGCCTCATAGTGACCTTCCCTGCAGGATCAAGTAAGGGACAAGCCAAAGGAAAACTTTACCTTGACGATGACGAGCTTCCAGAGATGAAGCTTGGGAACGGGTACTCGACATATGTTGATTTATATGCTACCATTAGTAATGGAATTGTGAAGGTTTGGTCAGAAGTTCAGGAGGGCAAGTTTGCTTTAAGTAAGGGTTGGATCATTGATAGTGTAACTGTGTTGGGGTTAGGTGGAAGTGGCCAGGCATCTACACTTGAGATTAATGGAAGCCCCGCAAATGCTAACTTGAAAATAGAATTCAATGAATCAGAACAGAAGCACTTGAATGAGCTGGAGGATGAGCAAAAGAGTGTGATGGTAGGGATTAAGGGTCTCAGTTTTCCGGTGGGCAAAAATTTTGTCATGTCCTGGAAAATTGGGATAAGTGGTTGAGGCATATTTTTTCAGATAAATTTATTGTTGGTCGTTTTTTCGCCGCCTTCTGGTCATTATGATTTTTAATGTTTCTTATTAGGTTTCTTAATGGAGAGGAGATGAGTTCAAATGATGCTCATCCTTTTTCATGTCTACTGGCCAATTTGAGATTTAGGTTCCAGTGCCTTTCATCCTTATTGTTGCTTAAAATGCTGTTCTCATGAGATTTCAAGACTTATAAATTATTGCTTCTCAATTTGTGGGATCTGTTTTTATGTTTCCTTTGTGTTACCGTTCGCGCCATATATCTTGTTCTACTCTTTATTTTCTCTTTTATTTTCCCACTTATTTGATGGTCTGCTGCTACTGGATGCTATGTCAATAAACCTTTAATCTTCCATTGATTTGAAATTGATTGTGGGAGAATTAGTTAGCTCCTTGACTCAAATATTTAAGGGGTACTTATAAGTGTACCCAACACTAAACATGCAAAGTCAGATGGATGCCAGCCAAATTTGAAACGAAGTCCTGATCGGCAAATTTAGAACAATCATGCGAAAAAGTTGAGTGTATTCGTAGGGTGTGTTTGGTCGGAGGATTAAAAGTGCGGATTGAATTATTTTTTAAAATTTTTTCTTAATCTCATGTTTAATGCTATCAAATATATTAGGATTATGTTATCTTAGACCCACAAGATGATTTCAATTTTATAAAGAAAATTATCTCAAGGGAGCTATGGGATTAGTTAGTTTAACATTATATTGATAACTCAATCAAACATAATAATTTATAAATATTAAAATTATAGTAATATGTGATAAATGTAATAAAAGATATTAATTTTAATAATGTAAATAATAAATTATACTAAAAATCATTATTAATTTCACATTAAATTATAATTCTATTTTAATTTATTTAATGATTAAATATTTTTATAATTTCAAATTGACATTATAAATTAATATTCAAAAATATAAATTTTTATAAATAAAAGATTATTGAATTAAAATAATATAAAAATCATAAATATATTTAAAAATAAATAAAAAATTATTTAAATTATAATTTATATTTAATTAATATCATTGAGTTGATTCGTTTAATTAATAATACAAAATTTTAGTTAATAATAATAATAATAATAATAATAACAACTCGTAAATAGTAATATTATAATATAAAACTTATTATTTATAGTCTAATCTAATATTACACCAAACATAATATAATATTATATATAATTCAATATTATTTAATTCGATCTTATTCAATCTAATCCGGCATACGGAACGAGCTCTGAGCCCTTAATGTATTGTTCTCTCTTCATTAAGATTTTTATACATGCACTTCTCGATCGCTGAAAAATATAAGAGAGTATTAATCTGCTTATGAAATTTGTATCGCAGGTAGCATTTCATTAATTAATGTTTGTCATGTATATGATAATTACAGACTTTTTAAATCATTATTAACGAGATAATTTCATAGTAAAAATGACACGTCAAGTTCCGTCTTTGTAAACATATCACTAAGTGAAGATACGCACAGTAACACACTGGGAAATGGGAGTCAGGGAGTGTGTGCACTTGAAGCTCTGTTGCCTTCCGGTCTGAAGGATCTTACAGTTTGGATTTAAGCATGCAGGCCGAGCTTTCGAGCTTGGTCCAAGTTTCAGGGCCCATTTGTTTGTTGAACAGCTGTTGGAATAGCAAATTGAAGTTGTCCAGAGTTTGATTTTGTCACAACAAAGGATGGGAGTATTTATTATAACTTAGTTTCTGAATTATGAATGGGCATAAACAAAGTCTTTAAGTAGTGTACAGAGATGAATTCAATTTTGCTCCGAAACTCTGTTAACAGCCTTATTAATGTCTACACGAACCTCACCACCATAATATCTCTCTCGTCACCACCCAGATTCCAAGACACCCAGCAACAACAAAGTCCTTAATAATTACTACTCTACACCACATTTATGTCCCAATTATTTCCAAGTACTTGAAGCGATGAAGATTCAAGACCCCCAACAACTCCAATCACTTGCTGTACGAAATCAAAACATGCAGTGATTCAAAAGATTTTCTCTTCATTGTGGATCTTCTGAACTTAAAACTAAATAGTTATAGTAGTAGTAGTAGTAGTAGTTGTACAATAAAATAAATGAAACTCGCGAGAAAGAAAAACATAAGTGAACATTAAATAAATAATTGTGGTAGTGCAAAAAATGAATACCATCGTTTTGGAAAGAAATCTGAAATGTGCAGACTACTAAGCTGTCACAACTGTAATTAAAGCAAAGCAGCAATGGAGTCACAGCCAAGTCATTGGTCGCAGTTAACTAAAATGGAGCTAAAACCGGTAAGGGTGGGCATAACTGAACTGAATTGTGTTATGGTAGCTCAGCTCCATTCGATTTGGGTAGCAAAAATCATATGCTTCAAGAATCTCTGAATCAATTGGTTTTTGTTTGGTTCGGTTTAAAACCAAATCGAATCACCGAACCAAACGATTTGCGCAAAAAAATTATAAATAGAATTTATGAAAAAAAATTTAAAAATTAAAAATTGTAGCCTAAACTAAATCAACGTAGAAGGTCTTTGACTCCTAATATGATTGAAGCATTGATATTAACAAAAAATTAGCTGTGGTCTTCTCTTTTCTTGGATACGACAACAAATTTTAATCAATTAGTCAACAAAATGAATTTATGGATCAACTTTCAAAACATATATTTTGTAAAATTTAAATTTATGTTTATTTTTAGTAGATTGCACAATTTTGATTTGTTTAACTATCGATCATGTAGTTCAACATGAAGAACATTTAGGTAATGAATATGATACTTTTATTTGTTAGTTAATACATGTGATTGTAAATATTATACATTCTATTTTATTTTTTAAAATTATTGGTGCTTGGCTAATGGCTCATTTTGAGAGATAATGAAGGTATTGTGGATATGGAAATTCATGGATCAAGAAATAGTGATTGAGAGAGTGCTCATAGGCAATGAAACTTTAAAGTAAAGTTTATTAAAGAATTTATAGTGGATATTTAGACTATTGTTGAATTTTATTGTATATTTTTATTGTTTGTGGATTTATAAATTTAAGATTATTATTATGTCATTTTTTGTAAAATATACAATGTAAAATTACTCGGACAAATCAAATTAAACTATAGAATCGAACCAAATTAATTTAATTTAGATGATTGGATCCCAGTGTTTACTACATATTTGGTTCATAAGATCATGAACCAATTAATTTAGGTTTGTTCCGGTTCAGCGCTGCTCACAACCGAACCAAATAGTGATACCCCACTTAAAAGTTAAAAGGATAAAATGAAAATTGGGAGAATTTTAAAAAGAAAAGAAAATGAAAAAGGAAGTTACCACAATGCTGGCGGTTTCCGCGCAACAACTGACACACATCATCAGCGTGGCCCCAAAATTATCATCAATAGCCCAACAGCTGGGGTACAGTTTTCAACCATTGGGACACGTGTCGAGCTCTGCTTCGGAGTAAGACCAAGGAGGTAGGTGCTTTGGCGGGAAAGGGCACCCATGGCGGGAAACCAAAGCCATCCCCCACTCTACTGTGGTCCCACTCATCTTCACTTGCGTAACCCACATGCCCTCCCCTCCTGCACTCCTAATAGTCAACAAGTGTGCATGCATCATCACCATCCATCTGAATGGCCATCCAGCATGATGATGATGGTGCCACGTTTAATTTAAGGAAGGTCACGTGAGTTCGTGATGAGAAATGAAGTGGATTAAAAATATTGAATGAAAGTGGAAGTTGGTAAAGCCGACTTTAGTGTGGGGGTACGCTCTGTTGAGATAATAAAGTAATGAGTAAAAAATGTAAGGGAAGGGACAAGCACTCAGTTGGTCATGGGGCGGCTGAATGGTGTGGGCCGTTGGATTTTGTATTCGCTTCTTCGGATGCAAACATTGTCACGTGCCGTACGTGCTCCTCATTAAAACTACAGAACTACTACTAGTCCACTACTCCCTACTAAATATCTAAATTTAATGAACGCGTCGTGCCACTCTCTACTCTCTGTCGAGCCTCCAGAATTTTTTATTTTAATCGGTAAGAAATAAAGAAATGTTATTTTAAAATTGTTTTTTATTAAAAAAATGAGACATGATCTCGAGAACCGCTACTGGTGCGAGTCTTTTCATTTTGACTATTTTAATAGAGTCGTGACCTAATAAAATTTTTATTAAAAGTTCCAATATATGCTGCTCCCGGTTGAAAAAACCACTTCACTTCGCGGATCAAAAGTGAATTTTATACTTTTAGCAAAAACTCAATATGGGGGATCTGATACAAAGAGATTTGCATTTTATTGATATCCCATGATCAATTCAGTTTGAGTTTAATGAGGTTTATAGATAAAATTTAGCACAGATACTCAAAATGATTTTAAATTATGACAGTTGTTACGGTAGAGTTGTTCTATCATAGAACATATTTTAATAAGTATACGATCAAAGTGAGAAATAATAAAAAAATAAGTTATTTCTATAATTATATAGTTATTAAGCGTATTTTATGGTAGAGTAACTCCACCTAAATTAATCTATTAGTGGAGTTCAAATCATAAATTTTTTAGATCACATATAAATTAATCTGAATTATGAGTAGAATTTAACATTTAAAACTTAATGTCAATTTTTATTTTAATCACTAAAAATAAGTATTAAGTTGTTTTTATTTCAACTTTAAAAATATGAAAACAAACGTATTTATATATTATCATAACATAAATTATAGGTCTAACTACGTGTGCACTGCATCCCTCTTATTTGTCTTTATTCTGCCCGACTGTTAGATTTTAAAAACTTTAATCTAACGGTTGGGATTTGCAAATGAATAATGAAGTGGCTATTGGCTACTGTATGAACCCGTTGCATTAAATTGGTTTTGTGATTTTTTGCTTTCTTTGTCTGTAACGCTTGACTAGTTCTTGAAAAATCTGAAGCAGGTGTCATTTTTCAATTGTGGGCAAACGTAACAGGAGTAGGGACAACGACGTGTGAGTTCGGATTGGAGGTGATTGCGGTGAAATTGTTTTATGGTGTGCTAATCTAACAACTTTCGAATACATTCATTCAACCAGTATATGGATTTACGTTCTGCAAATTGTGGGAAAATTGCAAAAACCGTAATTTTCCCGATGGTCATTCCCAACGGGCAACACCTAAGGCTCTTTTTCTTTAATTTTCTTCTTTGAAATTTCCTTTGATTAATCATTAAAAAACTGCCTTTTATTTTTATTTTTTTATCATGTGGTTGTTAACATTTACATGGATATCATCGAAGTCAAATGGTTGTTACTAATGGAAAGAGAATTGCTAGAAATGTTATTAATCCTCATTACAATAAGATATTGTTATAAAATTGTATTGTTTCTTGTACAAATACGCTAAAATTCTTGTAACACCCCGCTCCAAGGGCTCCGAGTCGAAGCCGGCAGAGGTCGTTCTAGGATGGTCATTCCTAAACCATTGCAGGGGCAGGAGAAGAAGCGGACTCATCTCCAGCCGCTGCTGTAGATCACTAAGCCAAATTGGACTGTTGAGATTGCCCAAAAGAGAAAGGGGAGAAGTTCAAAGGGTGGGAACAAGTAGAAGCAAAAGGCTGCTGCAAGTGCTGATGATATTAACCCTATTGCATATGCTTTCCCCCATTTTCCTTTTTTTTTTTTTTGCCCCCAAGTATCGGAGTTCTTTTCAACTTCGAATGTAAGTTGTCAAATGGGAGTGCAAAAGAGTAGTTTGCAACGTACACTTGCATGTAACGGGTTGTTGCGTTTAAGAATGTGTTAATTGTTTCTAGCCGGTTACTTGTACTTGTGTACCAGATAATTGTAAAATTTTTGACAATCGGCTCCTAACTTGTTTGTCAGGTTACTTTCAGTTGTCTACATGTATCTTTTCCATATGTTAGAGGTAATATCCAATGGCAAGTTTGGTAAAGAAAAAAATAAGGGATTTGGAATAACGGATGCACAGTAGCCTTTTCCCATAAATCATGTTAATTTAAATACAAATCTTTAATATTCTAAATTAGTATATGTTAATAAATTCTATTGTAGGTTATGATGTCTACAAAATTATCAAGATAAATAATTTGATAAAAATAAAAAGATAAAATAATAATAATTTACCATTATATTATCACAAGTTACAAAGATTGGTAATAATGGTAATTAGTAAATTTTATTTAGGTAAAGATGATAATTAATTAATTAATTAAATTAGTATATTTTGGAGAATATTTTTTAATGATATCATTCGGATTTTTTAGATTAAGCAAAAAAAAATAAATAAATTAATAACTTAATGACTTAGGTAGCGTTTGTTTTTTTATCTAAAATATTAATGGATTTTAATTTTTATGAAGTTAAAATTGAATATGTCTAAATACAAATGACTAACTGATATGTTTGTTATCTATATATATATATAAGTAGCATCTTGTTTTTTTTTATAAATAAACAAATCTTAAACATGGTTATTGAACATTTATATCATTGTAAATAAAAAAATGGGATTAAGTTTAGAGTTTAGGAAATAAGTAAATTAAATAAAAATATTTTTTATATATAATATTTATTTCTAATTTAGATCCTTTCCCATTCAGTTATAAGTCACAAAAATTCAGTTTTTTTATTCATATATAAATGTTTGAAAATGAGACATAAATTACAAAAAAATAAAAAAAAATTTGAAAATTTTTGAAATTACTAAAATTTCATATTTCATACGTTTAACAAACAAGCAATTATTGACTGAAAATTTTCATTAAGTTAAAAAGACAAACATTCCTTAATTCTTCAAGGGAATCTATTTTTTTATTTTTTAAAAGAGTTAATCTTGAATTACTTTATGAGTTAATATTGAATTACTCTCATTGTGAATTGACTATCTTCAAATTGCCCTCTTACTTTTGAAAATTTTAATTTACTCTCACTTTTGTTAACCAGACAAAAAGAAAAAAAAAATCATCAACCAATCACCATTTTCCCTTTATTTTTTTGACCAAATACATGGGTGGTAATTTAAGGTTTTCCAAAAATGAAGGGACAGTTAAAAAAATAGTCAATTTATGAGGAGGTAATTTGCTGTGACTATTTGTACTCTAAAAATGACTCTAAACACTGTAATTTTAATAAACATTTTATTACAAAAATACTCATCATATAAATTATTAGTAAGAGCAATTTATTATAAGCCAATATTATATAATTACTTTGAACACTTATATAACATACTCATTATTTAATGCACATAATTTTCATGCTTTAACTTTGATTTCCAATATCTTAATCAATACTTAGATAAATAATGATGATATCAATATTTTTTATCTTTTATTTGTTGCACTCATTATTTATGGAATATTCCTTGTTATTATTTCCTCATTGCAAGTTATTTTGCGTGCAAAATCTGATATTGAACATAAATAAACAAAAAAATTAATAACTATATTTTTCGGTAATAATTTATTTGCAACTTGACTTGATTATATTGTTGTAAAAGTTTATTAAATCTTTTGAAATTGGGTGTATTGAATAGTTTTATTATTATTTTAAATAAATAAAATTAATTAATTTAAATAATTTGAATAAGGATCTTTTTAAAATTTTAAAGAGCGTACAAATTAAAATTTAATTTTTTAAAATCAATATACGAATGTACAAAATATTAGAATGTATAAAATAAATTTTAGAGTGCAAAAAAATCTCACGTTTTTCAAAATCCTTGCAACTAACTGAAATATAAATTGAATCGACAGGAACTAGGGCTAACTTGTGGATTGTGGCCCAGCCCATGTTGAACGAGAAAATGGCCGTTTCCAAAAAAAAAAAAAAAAAGGCCCTTTTCTCTGTAGCCACGTGTTCGCTTTTGACGCAAAAAACTTTATTGGCTCTATTGCAACATTCACCTAAAAACGTGGGTATTTATTCTACGAGAATTACAGTTTTAGACTTTTAGGCAACGCAACGCCGAAGTTTATGTTTTTTAACCTACTCAGCGCATTTCGTCTCTGGTGTGCATCAGTGACAGCTGTCTGATGGTAACAACTCACGTTTACCTGTGATGACAAGAAAATGAAAAGACCGACACATTTCCAATTCCAAAACCGTAGAAAATGAAAATGAATTTTTTACTGTGCTTTCGCTTTCATCTAAAATGCTTCTTTAAATTGTTTTAGTACTTCTAGTTCTTAAATCAAATGACATTTAAAATACAATTGTTTATTGAAATGAAAAAATAAATGTTTGATTTTTGGGAGGATAGTAATAGCAATGTTTTTACACGGACCAACTTTGATTTTTTAAGTTAAAGAATTATATGCCACAAAAAAATCTCTTTTCAATTTAAAAAAGTTGATATTTAAAGTCAAAAACGATACAAAATTAGGCTCCAATAATCAATGATGTTGCATAGTGATTTTCCATTTATTTATTTTTGTTTTCGAAGTAAACGAATGGAGAAAAAGGAAGGTGATTTTGTAATGCAACTGTCATTAAGTTAATTTAACGTTAAAAAAGGGGAAATTGCCCTTTAAAGGGATTAAGTTAACCTTGGGAAGAAAGAGAGCCGTGAAGTGGCAGTACCGTAATTTTGCTCAACTTCGGATCTTATTTTCCCGACAAATCTGCGGTACACGTTGACAGAAACTCCTTGGAGATACGTTTGCGCTGCGCGGCGCGGCGATTGCCAAATAAAAGCTGCAACCTGGGATTCCGCACCACACGCACTCAGAACGCGCGTATACTAATATCTCCATACAATGGAGGAGTAGTTGCGGTCATCGGATTGGTGGGTGTATTAACACGCGATTGGGTGGGGGAGTGCACTTGAGATATTTTTGCTGACAATATAAAAAATGGGGCATGACATGCATGACATGTAGTGTGGTATGTTCATGCATGAACGATTGTCTTTTTGGCCATGACAGCTAATAAATTAAAAAAATTCCCATAATAATAAATTCGCCCAATATTATATAAATTTTTAGCCTTAATAGCTTATTTGACCGCTTGGAGAAAAGTGAATGGCCTGACCTAGAGTGAGAAACTGAGAAAAGAAAAAAAAATCAGAGAGTGTGCAGAGGGAGAGAGAGAGAGAGATAGAGACGTGAAGAATAGAATAAGAGTGAGAGCAGAAGGTAGATAATTGTTTAATATTTGTTATTTGTTTTTGTAATTTCCAATAAATAATAACAATTTATTAATTTTATCATTTGTTTTTTTATTGAGATTTGGGTTGTTTATATAAATGTAATACCTTTCATGGCGTTGGTCTTTTACTCCTCTGTTTGCAAAACCGATAATAACTATTAACCGATCCTGTCACGGTCTTAAAAAGAGGGAAAATAAAACCGTAGCCATAGATTTGTAATCTTTTTGCTCCTGGGTTTGTGTTTGTTCTTTGTTGCCACTGTTATCTCTTATATCTACAAGTATCTTATCATCTTTTTCGCTTTTTGTTCTTTGTTAAAGGAGAGCAAGAAGTGAAGAAACAAACAGTGTTTTGTTTGGTCTTTGAGGGTATCGAGTGAGAGTGAGCGAGAAGGGAGGTTGAGTGAGTGGATTTATGTCGGCTGAGTTTGATTTGGCTTTGATTGGGGCTCCGTTGAAGCTCTGGATTTCTTCTTCTTCGTCTTCAGTTTTGTTAGTGATTTCTGCTCTCTCTTGTATGCTTCTCTGCTTTTCCGGGCAGAGTTTGAACCTGGGTTCACAATCTGTTTCGATGCGTTTGAGGCCAAAAAGGTATTTTTAATCATTTTTTGTATTTTTGTAGCATTTTTATTTTAAGATTTTGTTAAACCCTAGAAACTGAATCTGGGTTTTGTGGCCGGGGGGGCTTTTGCAGGACTTGTTCTGGAGTGAAGTGTTTCGGTGGATTTCATATAAAACAGAGGTTCTTTTATCTTTTCTTGTTCTTGAGAGGGGATTTCACTTGATACTGCTTTATCAGAATCGCAGATCTTCTCCCAAGTTTTGTTCTTTTGGTTGGTTCCTTCATTTTTCTTAGTAGACAAATTAGTTTAGTAGAGTAATTTTTGAGGGGGTTTTGGTGAGTTTTTACGAATTTTTGAAAGATGCCAGAGCCTCGAAAACTGTCCAAAATGACCAGGAGAGTCCGTGTAATCTGTAATGACCCTTATGCCACCGATTCATCTTCAAGTGAGGATGAATCGGAGAGAAATGATATGCGACGTCGTTTCGTCCGTGAGATTAATATCCCTCTTGGTCCTCTTTTGACGCCTCCTCGACTGAAAACTGTAGAGGCTGAGAGTTCTTTTGACAGTAACAACAACAACAATAACGAAGTCAAAAACCAAAACCCCTCTTCGAAGAGAAAGAAAACGATTTTGTCAGTGGCCAAAACGCCGTCGTCCAACAAGCCCAAAGGTGTTAGGCAAAGGAAATGGGGGAAATGGGCGGCTGAGATTCGAGACCCTTTCAAGAAGGGTCGTATTTGGTTGGGTACTTATGACACTAAAGAAGCAGCAGCGAGAGCTTATGAGATCAAAAGGCTTGAGTTCGAAGCCAGGGCTGCCTCTGAGAATTGCAACGTCTCTTCTTCAGTAGCAGTCTCGGCTTCTAATTCTCACAACATCGGCAACAGCAACATCAACAATGACAACAACAATCATCCTGTTTCCTCATCGGATGATTCCGACAGTGTCGCGTCTCATAATTCACCGGCTTCGGTTCTTGATCTGGACACATCTGTTGCGACTTCGAAGGAAAATGACATTAACATTGCCAATGTTAATGTCATTGAGAATGGTGATTTGTTCAAAGAAGGGTTCGACACTAATTTCGCCGAGCTTGAATTACCCTTCTTTGGTTTCATGGACCAGACATTTGTGGGTGGTGGTTCAATTGAGGAAGAGTTGAACAATTTCTTCAGCGAAGGCATTGACTGTGGGATGCCTGCGGGAGATTTCTGCAGCCTCGATGACCTTAAGGTGACTGGTGTCGATGGTGACGAGCCCAGTGAGCTGCCAGATTGTGATTTCGAGTTCGAGTTTGGGACTTTGGACTTTGGTTCTCTGGAAGAACAAGCTGCCCCCCTCAACATTGCTTGCGTTTAAGTTTTGCAGCTAGGAGTTAGTATTTAGTTATATTTAAGAGGTGAGAAAATATCTCAGGGACTGTAAAATTGGTTCTTGAGAAGTGGTTTTGTGAGTGAGTTGAGTTTTTAATTTGTTTAATTTCGTTGAGAGACCACAGAAAGAGATGCCGGGGAATGATATCTCAATTTTATGTGTTAAGGTTTAGAAGAATCCTCTGGGTTTTCCTGTGCTATTAGAGCCGTCCATTGGGTTCTCAATTTCTCTCACTCGGAGTTTCAATGTTCATGAGAGTTTTGATCATTGCCTCTGCATCTCTCATTTTGTGTGTTTAAGTTATTATTATTATTAATTATTGAACTTATTATGAGCTTAAGTTTCCCCATCTTATTTGTAACATCTTGCTCTTTCATCTGGTATATGTTTAAACATTATCGTTGTGGGTGATTGGGAGTATGCTTGCTAGCACATGAAAACTCGTGCAACATTTTTTCTTTTTTGAAGGAAGAAAAGAAACTTGTGCGATACATTGTCATGTCAATTCATAAGGATCATCTTGTAGTTGGGGATTGTTGATAAAAATTAGAAACCACCAAATATGCTTCGATGGTTCTGTTTGGCTAAGGTGAATAAATTTTGTTTTATTTTTCGGAACAAATATAAGATAGAATAAGAACTATAACTACTAGAAGTGGGGGCCAAAGGTGAATTTCCATTTTGCCTTATGATTTTTCTTTTGCTTTTGTTTCCAGTAGTGGCTGAAGAAGAAAAAGATTTTAAGCTTATTAGGCATGTATGGTATGGTGTCCCTTTTGAAGCTAGCTGGACTCCAATTGCAATCGATCTTTCCATTTCCACGATCCACAATAGTTGAAATATTTAGTGAGCTTGTGACTTTTCGCTTCTTGTGTTTGGTGAAGGGTGATGCTGCTTCACTGTGTGTGATGGCTCGTGCAATGCTCGTGTCATTCTTTGGGCGTGGCCACGTGATGTTATTAATTTCAGCATCAAGCTAGAAAAGTCCAAATTGTTTTCTTTATTTTACTTTTTTTTTTTTTGAAATAATAAAAAATAAATAACGTGACCAGGACAATTCAAAAGTGAACTGGAACTGGAACCGGAACTGGAAGGTTGTATTCTGAAAATTTAAAATAATAAATGATAATAACGCCGACAATTGGCATAAGCGCGCTCTTGTATGGGTGCTGAAAGCAGCACAAAACTCGCATAATATTCTCCTCTACTAAATGAAAAAGTAATCCAAGACAATTTTGTTTTTATTTTCTCAAATTTTTTTAGATACGGTATTGGGTTATATTTTAATATTATTTTATCTGAAAATGAATAAACAAAGAAAATTATTATTAATATTATTTTAATAAAGGAAGGAACAAGAGGATCAAGATCAAATGGCTCCTCCAATATTCCGAGCTGACTGACTGTTATTGTTTTTAGTTTTGTTTTATCCCAGACAGAATTATATGAAAACGGTGAAAGGGGCCCCAAAATAAAAAGAAAAAGAAAAAAATCTTCATTTCCTAGGTGTGTATGAATTTATGTATTTTTATATTAACAAAGCGTGCTGCACGAACAATAATCTGCTTATAATTAGTTTAAATAAATATACAAAAAAAGAAAAAAGAAAAAAAAATGATAAGGAGATATATCTGAAATTTCTCTTCTAGGTCTTCACAATTTATTTACACAAACATCATGGTCGGTGGCTCTTGCATATTTGTTTGGATTGTGAGGGTTCCTTTGGGATTATTTTTGAGAGATTGAAAAGTAATTTTAAAAAGTTAAAAGTTAATTTTAGTATTTGATAATTTTTTTAAAAATTCACTTGTAGTAAATAAATTTTATTAAATATTTAATTAATTTTTTTTACAACAGATTATTTCAATGTTATAGCTAACAACAATTATGTTAAAAGCTACATTTTTATTAAAGCAGCCCGTAATCTTATGAATGCATTCTTTTAATTTTCTTTCAAAATAAAATAAAGAACAAAAGTCTAAGCAGAGAATGAATCTAACAATTCAAAAATTGAATTTAAATCTAATAGGCTATTTATTTATTTTTCTTAAATGGTGGTACAATTGGGTTTGGGTTTGGGTTTGGGTTTGAGTCTTCGCTCGCTCAAAACAATAATATGACAGGAAATTTTATTTAGTTAGATATCGAAAATTGTTTGTTTATTTATTTTTTTAAAGCGTGAACCCGAGAGAGGGGACCTCCAATTTAAAGCGACATTGAATAATTAGGTAATAATTGAGAATCTAAGTTTAAAGTTGTAATGGACGTATGCAAAACGAACATTTGGGTATAAGATGCTTGGCCGGCCAATGTAAATGAGGTACTTGTCACTTGTGAAGCCGCCTTTAGATTTTTATTGGTTTATTTCTTTGTCATCCTGGTCCATACGATATTACTAAACACTAATATTAAACACCATTTATCCTTCAACTTTTGGTACTTTTCTCACTTTCGTCCATTATTTTTTAAAATGTGCCTCAAGACTTCTGATCTACAGTTAGGAAATTAACGTTCAAATATATTTATATAAAGAAAGAACATTATGGATTAGTGAGTTTAATTTAGATTCAATTAAGAATTTCAACGAAATAAATCCCGAATACTATATTATTGTAATGGTATTTTTGCAACTAAAATTATAGATTAAATAAATTCCTTTTTAAAATGTATATATAAATATAATGATATACAACTTGCAAACCGTTTTTTTATTGGGGTCATAAAAAGTTACAATCAATATGACTTACAACCACCTAAAATAATGTAAAAATCAAGTGAGTCGTATTATTGTGTTATTATTTTTTCATGTTTTAAGTTGGATGTAAATTACGTTAATTGTAACTTAGTAAAATCCTTCTTCTTGACCACTCCTCTAAAAAAAAATATGCCTATTGTTGACCATTTCTTTTAGCTTTCATTTGAAGGAATGTGAAGAAAACATTGAGTCAACACAACATTGCATAAAACAAACAAATAAACCCTGAATTTTTTATTCATTGGCTTTTAATTTCCACAAAAAAAAAAAAATAGCAGTCTTTTCTTCTTTGGGTTATTGAGCAATGAAGCAAGGTTACATATGGTTTAGAATTGACCTATAGAGTTTTTTTTTTTTCCTTTTTATAATTGTATGTATTAAATTAAAATGTCGCAATTTGACAAATAATTGGTTGGTGAGATTTGGTGGATAATTGATTATGGTATGGGAGAAGTTTCAATGTATAAAAAAGGATGCCATACGACAGCTGTCACTCAATAAAAATGAAATAAATATAAAACAATTGAATTACACTCGTTGCTCTTCGAAGACTTTTGTTTTTGGTTTCAATCTTAATAGCTCCTTTGTGACATTTTATAATGTCGTCTTCAGATTAAAGTATCAATGACCATTCTTCATTGTCCATAGAGGAGCCCCTAAATTTAATCTAGTAAAAATTATATGGCGGCATCTGTTACCATTGAATTATATATATATATATAGCTAGTTGCTTATAAATAAACAATCACACTATAAATCATTAATTTTGTTTGGAAATGGTAACAAATTGCAATTGGGAGATACCTTCATGGTGAGTTTTGACCAAGTGTGTTTTTTCTTTTTTTTTTGGGGTATATCTTGGTGGGTGATTCATGCAAACTGCTTGCATTATAGACATATATATATGCATGGGAAAGTTTTTGATAAAATTGAGAAAAAAAAAAAAGGAAAAAAGTTTAAATGGATTGTGAATTTAGCAATCGCAAAGTTTATTATCCCCGAACGAAAAGTAAGCATGAGCTTGAAAGAAGGGTACTCGATTTTAAAGGACATTAATTCAATCAAATTAACTCATAAAGTGATGAGAATCCAGAGTGCGTGTTTTAAGTAAGCACGACCGGCTTAATTAATTGGATTGTGGCCTTGTGTTGTGGGGATGATGATATCAAGAAATTCTTTTGTGAAAAAAAATCAAGAAAACTTGCAATGCACGTCATTGACTAGTTTGAACCTTTTAGTTTAAGGAATGTGAGTAGTATAGTACAAAAAGAAGCCAGCAAAATCACAAACAACCGTCCCATAATTTTGATCAATCTCAAATTAATTGGCTTGAAGGCTTTTTGTTTATTTTAAACTGTTGTCTCCTTTGGAAATGAAAGCATCCATGGCCATTCGTTATTGTTTCTTGTCGCTCAAAAATTAGGTTTTAATAGAAAGCTTGGCATCAATGACTGTGACCACTTGAAAGCTAGTAGCCAATAGAATAATAATTTTCCTTTGAAAGTATTCGAATAGGTTGATACGGTCTTGCAGAATCTACCCGCTAACAGACTAGAATGTGAGTGTTATTGGAGTCAATAATAAACGACAGAGACTTACACCCATTTATTCTACAAAATCGTTTTTTCTTCCAACATGACATGGTTGCATTGTATGCGATGAATCTTCAAAGTTGTCTTTACATTTTCTTGATAAAGAAATTGGGGATCCCAAATTTTTAACCTACAGAGTGCATGGGAAGTCTTGTGCGTCGGCCATGGGGCAACAATATTGACTTTAATCCATTTTGTTGATTTGTCAATGATACTTTTAGGGTTTCTCATTCTAATTAAAACATTTTCTAGATAGCATATTCATATTGTGAAAAGGTGAACGTTATTCAAGTATAGATGGCTTTGATTAAGCCACATGTACCTTGTCTTCAAAATTAAGTATAAGCTGTGGGGGAAAGGTTTAGGGAACCCGAGATCATATACATATATACATGCATACATATATGTTTGGGAGAGTTTGTTTGACTTACAATTTTGATTTAAAAAATGACTTAATTTTTCATCTATTAGATCCGCTCAATTCAACGGTCAAGATTTTTAAAAGTTAAAAAATAGTATTTATGTATGCACCCATTTGCTATTGGATTGAATGAATCCAAAGGATAAAAAAATTAAGTCACTTTTTTTTTTAAAAATAAAAAATAAAAATAAAAGTTAAGGTAACCATTCCCTATATATTATAAGAATCACGAAGATAGAAAAATTAATTAAATAAAAAAAATATCACAATGTAGTTTTTTTCAGAGGATGATAATAATTTAATAATGCTGGTCATTGAATAAGCATGAACTAACTACATCTCAAGAAAAACAAGTAATACGTGACTCACCAACTAGTTAACAAGTATTTTGTTATGGTAGGTGTTTTGATAAACAAATATTGTGTTGTTGAAATTAATGCAATCAGTTAGTGATGATTATATAGGAAGTGTAGTTTCATTTGATGTTAATTATCAACTTATATGACAGGTTTTTAGCGTAAGTAGTTAAGTACACACATAATAAAAGGTTAATTGCTGAATTGTTGAACCACTCTCTCTTATGTAAAAAAGATTTTATTGTATTATATCATAAAACAAGAAGTGTTTGTAAAACTTTATTTTTTGCTACGATCATATAAATTGGAAAAAAAGAAAAAAAAAAGTATGGTGTGAGAAAAATTGACACAACTTAAAGACTATAAAAGAAAAAGTGGAGATGCGAGAGTGAATTTTTAGCCTAAAGTGTGCCTTGATTGCAGGTTACTAATTACTTTGCCTGATCCAATTTTTCATTCTCTTAGTGGAATTAAAAAAATAAATAAATAATAAGTAGCTTGAATTTTTGCTGGTAACTTAATTGTCTTTTTAATTATTCATATGAGCAAAATTTGAATATCAATTTTTTTATACTATCATAAAAAAAATACTAATTGAACAAACTAACATTAATAAATGAAATTAAGGTTGGAACATATGTAAAATGGTGATTTCATAAATTAAAAAAAAAAGAAAAGAAATGAAAGAGAAGAAATTATAATTGATATGATTTAATCGGTTTGATGAGGCTACTTTTACTTTATAAGATGGAGTTGTCACTTGTCATCTATCTGATTTTTTTATTTTGACTTTCCATTTTTGTTGCAATAATGATGTGGAGCTAATTTCTCTCGAGCAATCCTGAAGAAAGTAAAAGAATGATTAAAGGTGACTGGATTGCTTGCTAATGAAACTTCTTATGCTTTTTGCAGCTCTCCTACATGAACTCCATTATATATATCCAGTAAATGGGGATTCGCCAAGTGTTATTGTTTGATTGATTGCATATATAGATGTTGATAGGAATATCAAAATCACTTCGTTTGTGTAGCTAGGGCTTTAAGCCACAAGTGCCACTCTCTGCCACAATAAAAACCCAAATGTGTCACATAGGCTCAGTCCATCGAAGCTATTATATTATTGAAGTACTTTGAAGCCTAAGGCTCTTGTTTTAAAACAAAATATGATGAATTTTCTGGTGGAGTACTTCACAGAAATCCCTTGTCTTGGAAGCTCTTAATGCAGTCATCAAACATCTGAGGAACTGATTTGAAACCAACAAAACCCAAATCAAATAATTTACTTGCGTCCATGCTATGTGGACTGTTGTCTCCTTCTTGCTTGCTACACCTAGAATTAAAATCACATTAGAATAAATCCCCAGGGAACTGATAACAAATTAATTTAATTTACTCACTTGCTTTCATAGGGATAGGAGGGATATTTGGCCTTGAGCATTTCGATTATCTGAGACCAATGAGCTACAGTGGTTGAACATATAAGTCTCCCAGATGCTCTGGCTTCCTCCATAGCCAAAATGTGAGCACCCACCACATCATCTATGTGTACAAAACCCACCGTTGTGTTTGGATATTCACCTCTCAAACCTGGTAACATCACCGGATACTATGTTAATTTATCACTCGACATTTTTTAAGGTGAAGCTTGAAGGCACGACTGCAAATAATAGTACTAGTTAGGCTTTAATGTAGCGTAGGCAATGAAGATCTAACCTTTAACCATGGCCAGTATCAAGAGAAGTGTACTGGTAGGTTGTGGTGCAAGCAATGGACCAACGACGAAAGATGGGTTCACCACCACCATATCAATGCCGCAATCCTTGGCTAATTGCCATGCCTCTTTCTCAGCTATAGTCTTTGCATATGCATACCATAGCTGTATGCCAAAATGATGTTAATAAAAGTGAATGTGATGCATTCAAAATTAACAGAGTGCTTGTAGAAATTTTTACATTGTAGTGTTTGCAGTAGTCAGGATCGCTCCAATGTGACTCATTTAGAGGAGAAACTTGTTGGGCATCATGGCGGTATCTTATTGAAGAGCAGGAAGAGGTGAGCACAACTCTTTTCACACTCTTTGCTTTCTTGCAGGAGCTCAGAACATTCAATGTGCCCTTTATACATGGGTCAATCAATGTCGCCTGCAATGTGAATTATCATTTCTTGTGTTTTAAGCAATGAATGTGACTAAGCCACATTTTGTTACATAATGGGGACAAAGCTGCCCAGGGCATGAGAACAATTAAATGCCTTAAAACTATACTTAAATTTGTTAAGTAAGATACCTGCCTGAATGTTATCGTCGTACGGAACAAGAACGGGTGAAGCAGTGTGAAAGACACCATCAACTCCTTGAATGACCTCATCAAAGCTTCCTTCCATCAACAAATCAGCTTTCATAATCCTCAGTCTCTCCTTGGCTCCATTCAACTCCCATAGGAAACCAACCTTGCCCAAATCCTCTGTTCAAAATTAACCCAATAAACATAAACTAAAATGGTATGAGTACATTCTTCGTATAACTAAAAATAGTGTCAGGCTAGCTACCTGGATCTCGAACAGTTGTTCGTACAATGTGTCCCTTGTCAAGCAATGCCTTCACCAAGTGTGCGGCTATGAAGCCTGTTCCTCCTGTTACACAATACTCCGGCATCTCTCCCTTTGAGGATTCGTTGGCTTGGTATCATAATTGATTATATAGTGTGTGATACTGTGATTTAATGAAAAAAATTGAGTCATCTCTTCTACATTCTACATTTGTTTTCTTATTATCATAATTTTAGGAGGAAGAAACGTATGGGCAGATGAGTCATTCGATCCATGATGTGAACATGCTTTGTATTGTATGGTAAACATACTCTTTATGAAGAATCCACATAAATATATACTTTATTATTAAAATTACATTACAATCAAAGGTATGAATGGAATAAATTGAAATAAAAATTAAATTCAGATGTCTCCAGTCTCCTCCAGCTCCTAAAGAACAACACACATACACACACACACACACACACACACAAAATACAGGAATAAATTTAAGTATTCAGATAACTAGGAGCCAAAATGCTCATTCCCATTTGGTTCTAATCTGATGACTGTGCTTGAAATCATAAGTTAACACCAAACTCCCATCCATTCTCTTCAATACAAACCTCTCAACCAACACATAGCAACCAAATTTCCTCCACTCGCCAACACCTCCAAATTCTTCCACCCTCTTGACACGCACTTGCCTTTCATTCCCTCTAATAAACCCAAATCTTTCTTGCTCCCACTTCATTCTCTCTGTAATTTTTGTACTCAGCCCCAAACATATTTCTCCTCCCACATTGTTAGAAGTCCTAAACCAAATCACCCCATCAACCACATTGATATTATCATCTGACACAGCCTCTGTGACCCCAGCTAGCGAAACCACTTCGCTTTGAACAGCAACATCCACAACAGCAACATTGTCCTCATTATAACTATTTCCACATGAAGATATTTGTTCCCATCTTTGCTCAAGTGTCATCTCATAATACATTGACTCATTAATTTGCTCTTTCAGGGATATTGAGCTTTCTTTGATAAAGATGAAAGGACAGTACCATTTTCCCACAACGACAGGTCTAGAAGTCTTGGATGATAATGGCAAGCTGTCGAAATCTGGAAGGCGAGCGCGGAGGGCAGCGTCAAGACCTGGTGCTTCACCAAGATTTAAATTGCGGGGTGTTTTTATTTGCAGGTTCCATCCTTTTCTGCTCAAGAATTTTGGAGGCAATCCATCCGGTGCCACTGATTTGGCAGAGAAGCCCCGGCTTTTGTAATTGCAGATTTCAATTTGCTGATAAATGTTGTTGGGATCAAAAGGCTGTGGCTTTCTATCGTTAACAAAGTAGCAGAAACAGCAGGTGGTCATGTCCTCTTCCTTTGAATTAGTAAATGCTTCCCTGAAAACCAATTTGAGCACCGGCATAAGAATGTATCCATACAAATATTATGCGTACAAATCATGCAATAGTGCAACAGTAAATGTACAAACTAAATATATGTATGCGCGCGCTCGTGTGGATAATAAATAAATGTTTAATCAATAGATATGGTACTGGCATTAGCTATATCATAAAAACAAAAAAAAGGTGGATTAGGTCGTATTTCATAGTTGCTTCACAACCAAGTTACCCGATTTGCAACATAGAAGAAATGAGCCTTGTGACGCTTGATACAAAACTTGTAATGATGAGATGAATTATTGTAACAAATAAATTTATATTTGCAATAACAAGTAAGTTTTGTACATACCCTTTATGCCTCCCACGCGGTTGTATAGCGTAGTACTGATTTGAAGATAAAGGCTGTTCAAGAACAGGGATGAATACAACTCGGGTGTAATGATATTGTGTTTGGCTGTGCTGTCCAGCTCCTGAGTTGGTGGTATAATAAGTTCTTAGCTTCTTGTTTTGAGGGAAAGGTAGCTCCCTTAGCTCATTACTCTTGCACAATCCAAAGCAACATGTAGGCTCAGTCTCTTCATCAAGGATCACCAAAATGCCAGAATTTGGACCCTCCGGCGGCGGCAACGATAGGGCCGAAGGAAACTTTTTGTACATAGAAAGAGGCCTCGTGACATACATATTTCTTTCTTCAGGTTGCAATTTGGTTATGTATCATCTCTTGCTTTGATGTATGTATTTATAATTTATAACAAAGATTATGTTGATATAATCTGGTTTAATTAATAGCGTACAACACTTGGGCAAGTCATGTGCTTTGTTTGTCGATTAGCAGTCAAATTGTTGATTATTATTAACCATGTGCATTGTGCAGAATTTGAAGACATTTTCAAAATTGACCTGTAACGTTCTTAAGAATTAATACACGTCAAATAATTAAGTTTTTTCTTTACAGTTTAGTTTCAGATGGTATCAATTGCTTCAAGGTCAGGATTTGTTATAATTCTTTATTAAAAAAAGTCAATGATGAACTTAGTCAACACAATAAAGGATATCCAAATGTTGAAGAAAAGTCTTTGCCAAAGTTTGTTTGATTCAATAACATTTATCTGTTTCATAAAAAAGCACAATGGGTGGGTGTTGTTTAAAGTCGTGGTTTCATTATTGTTTTAACAAGTTGACCAGATTGAAAGTCAATCTGAATATCTGATATCCGAGTGATGAATGAGTCGGTGCGAGTAAGACTAAAAAATTCTCATTCAAGAAGAAGAATTACAAATACTTTGTTTCAATCTCACTGCTTATTCAAATACTCTTCTTACATTGTTCTTCATTTCTTGTCTACTTATTAAGCTTAAATCGAGATGGAATTAGTGCATGTTTAGTACAACTTATCTAACGGTCATAAGTGCTATTTAATCCATAAATACTTATCAAAATTTTTATCATTGTTTGGTTGTTTTTTCAAGTAGAGTTTTTGAAAATTAAATAAACTATTTTGCCTCTTCTATTAAAAGCTCAAATTTTAGATTTTTAGGAGTAGAGGTTGAATTTTTTTTAAATGTTTAAATGTGTAAAATATTATTTAATTATTTGATAATCTTATTTCATTATTTTCATAACATAACTTTAAAAAACTTATGTACTAAAATAATTTTATAATTTTTAATATAAGCTCTCATTAACAAGTAAACAACTAAATTTTTTTTGTAGAATCTCTATTTTTAAAAGCTCTACTAATAAAAGTTTCACTTAAATAAGCTCTATTTAAAACCAAACGGTGCTTTAATCCTAATCCCATAACGGGCTCTTAATAAGGGACATGAATTTAAACCATCACAATCTTATACAAATATTTTTCTTTTTCATATATGAAGCTTAGTGAGTCTTAAATGTGTGGGGCTTAAATTGATATATGAAAAAAAAAAACTTGTTAAATGGGATAGTGATGTAAAAAAAGAAGCATACAATCAAAATATGTAGGGTTTTAACTTTTAGTTGTAGCTCTATCACCACTCAAACTTTAAATAACTCAAATTAATTAAAATAGATAAACCACATTATTTTGAAATAATAAAATTCTACTTAAATATAAAAAAAAATTGAGTTAAAAAAAGAAAAAAATTATAGAAAGTTTTTCAAATTAAAAATTAAAAAAAAAAAACCTTTGAACAGCCTTTCGAGTGACCAAACGATGGAATTGGGACAAAAATTGATGGAACACACAATATACTAACGCTGATTTTATCACTTCGTTTTGGAAGTTTCGAAACCATATTTTACGCACCCAAATTGAATGTCAGTCAATTTTTGACCCAACAAAAAAAAATTTGAGTGACTAAACATCACCACATCGAAATGGTGAATTAAAAATTATAATTCATCAATTGGATCATTATTTGTATAATTTTATCATTTATTTTATCTCACCAACATGATAAATAAATTTTTAATACGATACAAACAATATATGCACAGTGCATGACCACGTTAGAAGTCCAAATAAACCAAACCCTAACGAGATTAAAAATTTAAGACTCAATTGTGAAAGGTCCGTCAATATCAGCTCACCATTACCTAGTCGAATCCACCCCCTCTCTAAGATCAGATATTGTCGATGGATCGTCTAACAAAATCATTTTATATTGTTATGTGGTTCAAAATGTCAGTCGCATTTATCCTTTTCATTCCCATAATTAGTCATTAATTTTCCCACTTGAGTCTTGCCTTTTCCACAACTGCTGAACTCAGATTATAGAAGACTACTACAAGATAACTCTCCCTCTTCATCCTATCGAAGTTTATTGGGCTCCCTAAATTATGTTTTATACAAATTGGCCTCAAATCAGGGCTGGGCTCATCAAGGATTTAGTTTCTTACTTGGTAGAACCAAGCAGTTCTCTCTCTCTCTCTGTTTTTTTTTTTAAACCCCAACAGATTAATCAAATGGCCATAAAATTAACAAGCAATTATTCACGTATATCATAAATTCATTCTATATTCTATGTATCTTGCAACTTATACATATTAACTCTTATACAAAAATAGTATTAAACCCTCATCAGGTCAAAGGCAGCTTGGTGGTAAACCATAATTCTCCCCATCAATATGGTAAGGGTTCAAGTCTACTTATCGATATTCATTTTTTTTATAAATAAATAAAATGTGGGTATATTTTACAGTTATTTGGTCTAAAAATATTGACTTATATTCTTGGTAGACCCTTGATCGTAATAATAATATATTATAATATAACTTAAGAAAAGAAAAAATGACCAAATATGTATCCATATTAATAACTATTCAACTTCAATTTCTAAAGTATATGTACACATTTATCATCTAGTATATGCTCTCTCTAAAAGTAAAAATATGGGTAGATTTTACGATTATTTAGTATAAAGTATCTACTTATACTCTTGATACACCCCAAATTGTAATATAAGTAGATTATAATATAACAAAATAAAAGGGCCACATATGTATCCATGTTCAGAACTATTCAACTTCAATTTTTTAGATATATTTTCTCTCTGAAAGTATTTACACCTGCTAAATAATGCGAAGGATCAACCAAACCAAAAATTTTATATTGTCGATGTGAATTGGCTCTATTTCGCCATTCTTGTGGTACTAATCTAGCTCATTTAATCCGAGAGAAATCATATTGATAATGCTCACTTAATCAGTGTTTTCGTGGATTCCTTCCAAATTTATTCCAAAAGAATTTCTGTCTTAATTGGTAATTAAAATTGTTAGTATCATTATTTAGGATTTTATCCTTTCAATTCAATGTCAAACAAGTTTCTTAGAATTCGATAGGAACCCATATCATTATAAGATCAAGTAGTTCACTTGTAGTAGCACTGTCCATTTAACAATAACGATAATGCATGGCAATTCGCATGCAACAATTTTTATATTTTCAATATTTCTGAAAATGAACACAACACTCCTTCCTGTAGCGAATAATGGCCCATGCCTTCTTAAACCGAGCTAGTGTTAAAAATAAAACTTGCTATATAGGTAGAAAAGACATTTCCTTTTTAATTATCTGTTTGGCTTTATTTTATTTTTGGAATAGGAAGAGTAGAAGAAACCACAATCATGTGATTTTACTTTACACCTAAAAACAAAAAAGTATATAAACAAATTAAAAACTAAACCAATATTTAATGTGCAACAACACGAGTTGGAACTAATTGTCGTAATGAGGCTTAGGATCAGTCAGCATTAGTGGTTGGCGGCTGGTCGGCTCAACCCTCAATATTAATTAAATCGTCATTTAATTTTAAGTGAGTGACGGCAGCACTGTTTCTCGATTAGCAAAATTGCAAATTGTCAAATCCTAACTTTGATGGATTTTTGTTCAATCTTGAAAGAAGCATTCATATGCATGGAGAAGTAGAACGAATCATTTTTACGATTTGACGGACTTCGGCCACGTGTCCTACCTTCAGTGGGTGGATTTGGGACCATCGTGGACGAATCACAACAAATTGACATTTGTCAATTTATGATTTTTTTTTTTCTAAAAAAATTAAAATTTGTTATGAAATAAATAGATAATAGAGAATTTCGAACTAGAACAAAGTCCTGCTTCAAGTCCCTTGTTAATAATAGCTTATTATTGACAAGTTTTTTGTTGTTGATTTTGTTACAAGAGCTCCCACACACACACACACATATATATAGTAGTTAATTATGGGTGGGTGGTTGTTCTTAATTTCTAATATGGGACTTTAATCTTAATATACAATTAAGACTTTCAAGTCCCTAACTAATAAGGATGGATTTGATGTGGGACTTTACAAAACTAAAGTGGTGAAAAAACCATAGCTTATAAGCAAATTGTACTTTTTCATTTCAATATGAGGAGAAATAGAGAAAGCAAACTTGTGTTCCGATTTGAAGTTATTAATTTCATAACAAATAATATTTTGTCGCCTATCAAGTGATAATTGGAAGTTATTAATTTTCATTGAATCTCAAAAGGTACATTTATTTTTTATTTTTTGTTTTTATAAAGACACGACTTGATCGCTTTCAGTATGAATAATGTGGATAGTATGCCGCTTGTTATAAAATTTATCAATTAGGAGCACAACAATAGATCAAGAGAAAGAGAGAAAGCTAATAAGAGATACAATGTGTGTAGAGAGGAATTTTATTCATTCTCATGTGTATACAAATAAGGAGTAAAATGCCTCCTTTTATAGTGATACAACCATAAAGTGATAAGTAATGCATCATAATTATAAGAGATAATAACCCTTAAATTAGAGAGATAATGGGAGTTATAAGAGATGAAAAGTTGCTTGTGAGGAGATCAATGGTTACTTTAATGAACATCCATATAAATTATAAATATTTCATAACACTCCCCCTTGGATGTTCATCATACAAAGAACATGCCTCATTAAAACCTTAGCTAGTAAAAACCCTATAGGAAAAAAAAAACTAGCGAAGGAAAAAGAGTACACTATTCTTTTATATCTTTAAAGAGGTGCAAGCTGCCTCGTTAAAACCTTACTAGGAAAAACCCAATAGGACAAAAACCTAGTGAAGGAAAAAGAGTACAGTGCATATAGTTCTCCATATCAATAACTCCTCTTAAATATGCTCCCCCTTAAGATGACATGGATGCTTCAAAGATCAATCATAATTTGTTGTAACTAACATTACTTTGGTGAAACAATCTGCAGGGTCAACACCATCCTTTGAAAACTTGAAAATATATAATAAATTGGAGAAGCCATCATCTTGAATTAGAAGAATATTGTCATGTATGTAGCTTCATAATTTTGTTGACTTACTTGAATAAGATCAAGCTTTAGCATCCATATCAAAGGAAGAGTGTGATATACTTTTCACACTATTTTGATATTTTCAAGTTTATACGGAACATATTTCAATTTTCAATTATGCAATTTTCCAATGCCCTTCTAGGCACAAGTCGGAATAAAAATATGGTACTTCAGGACTAAGACATATGTACTATATTTTAAAATAGAACAATTTTGAATATGAAATACTTCCAGTATTTCTATATTATTAGCATTTCACTTAATAAATTCCAATCCATAAATTAAAAGAAATTCTTTCATTTCAAGATCTTCATCATGAATTTTATTCTTAAAAGAAATAAATTCATAAGCTCTTCAGGAGTTTTTTTATGATGAAATCATCAACACATTTTGTAAAAATTACAAATTTAATATTTAGCTTCAATAAAATCGCATAGCAAAGTGGAACAACATATCCCACTTATAATAAATCACTCAAGTGATTATACTTTTAATTTATAAGTCTAGATTGCTATACTATACACAAGTATGATTATAGCTTTATCAAGAATATATAAGCTGCAAGCTTTTTGAATTTAGTACTTCAAATACTTATTTCAAGCATTTTATCCTTCAAGGACAAGTATATAGATTCTTTAATTTAATTTTGAAACATTATAGTTCAAATTCACATTTTATTCATAAATTTTACGACTTCTGGCGTATGGACTACAAGTCCAAAATTCTTCAAATTTTTTGCTAATTAATTTCACATTCTATAACGTATGGACTTCAGGTCCGAATATTTAAGAAATTTTGGCCAATCATATAATTTGATGATCTTCACATTTTGTGATTCAGGATCCTGAAAATGTTATCATAACAACTAAATTTTTATTGACAACAATTTTATGTCAATTTAAATTTTTTCTATTGTACCAAGTACCAACATTAATTAAATATTTCTCATTTTCAATATCTATGCCCAATTGAGATCTTTTGAAGCTTCTAATACATATGCCTCTCCAAGGGCTAAAGATCTTTTTTTTTTTTTTCAATGTGCACGCGTGTCTTTTATAGGGCAATTTGAATCTCTTTATTTCTCATTTACCTCTTCAAGGGTATTTGAGATTCATTTTCTAGTTGGTACATTATGTCTCTCCAAGGACAATATATTTAATAATTTAATATAGATCAAATAATATTTTGCTCTACATACAAATATGGTCTCTTCAAGAGCACCAAATTATTTCATTTCAACTTCCCGGGAATTAAATTTTTGCACCAATTAATCTATCACATGCTTCAGGCATTCATATATTTATTTGTCTATCACCATTCGTTCTTCAAGAATATCATATATATCAAACCGCAATCATATTCTATTTGTGAAATTTCACTTTCACATATTAATAAATTCATCCAATAATTGATCAACAATACACATAGTACAATAATCATTTTGAACTTCAAGTTCAAACTGATTTACATCAATATTAAGATGAGATAAAGTGATGCATAATAAAATCAAATCATCCATCACGTATAGCTTTCCTCCCCCTCGTGATGGGATGACTTCTTCATAAAATATGTCACAAAATATTTGAGCATAAATAATGGTGAATTATAACAAATAATAAATTATTTCTATAAATTCATCTTCACTTGATTTAAACAAAAATCAATAATCTAGAGAATCTTCTGGCTCTTTGATTAAAATTCATGTGAATTTTCCATAATTCGATACATAATCATTAGTCTCATTTGCAAATTTATCATTGTAATTTCATCATTTCAAACTATGTAAGAAAATCTAGACTTATTGAACTTCTAGTTCATCACAGATTATTTCAATTTTTAAATTGATCCACTTCGGGTGGTGCAATATATATATTGCAATCATTAATACTTAAATGGTGATTATTGTAATGTTGATAATTTTAGTAATGAGATGTCTAGTACTAATCTCACAATTATCAAATAACCATTCGCTTCAAGGAATGAAAACATATCACTAGTGAGATGAGACCAACTACATATATCAAAAGCTTAATATTTTGTTCATATATAAAGAGAAACAATTGCTTTGATATACATATTGATAATCTCAATTTGCTACTGCAGGAGCATAAATGAGCTATAAAATATTTACACATATCACATATTCTCTTTATTTTATTCTTGATGATTTTCTCCTCATATACATATAAAAACAAGAAAATCATTTATGAGCGTTTGTTCAATCTTTTGATAGTCTCATAATTCCTTTAAATTGTTTCAAAGAAACAAATTATGTATTTGGATATTCAATTTTCATTCCTTCAAGGAGATAAAATAAATCACCATGATAATTCAATCCTTGAACTTTTCCATATATTATGTTATTTTTCCTTCAAATTTTTCAAGGAAGCAATATGCCTTGTAATATTCATTTTGTAACTCCTTCTGGGAGATATGGAGAAGGAAATTTGTATAGTCTTACATGACATATACATGAACTTATAATATTTGTATAATCCTTCGGGGACATATAATGAATCCTTCATGAATAAGATATTGGTGAATAACATAATAATTTTGATATTAGTTCTTCAGGAACAGATATCGGAAGAAAATTTTCATTATATATATAATGCAATCCTTCAGGGATACATTCTTAATTTATTTTCATTGTTTATAGTATTCAACCTCCAAGGATTTTAATATTCACACTTCAAGATGAAATTTTTAATTCCAAGAATACAAAATATATAATAGCAATTGAATATTAAAGTAAGAAATATCAAACAATAACAATATAAGTAATGATAATAAAAGTATGAATACCTTGATGCATTATTCTAAATCATCAAAATGCATATATAAATATAAATATGATTTTGGACAAAATCAAGATAGTTCAACTCATACTTTTAAGAGTAAGATCAAAGGAGAGATATTACCTTATTTTAAAGAGGACAAAAATCAATCTCTTGTAGCTAGAGACTCGTGCTGATAACGTGTTATAAAATTTATCAATTAGGAGCACAACAATAGATCAAGAGAAAGAGAGAAAGCTAATAAGAGATACAATGTGTGTAGAGAGGAATTTTATTCATTCTCATGTGTATACAAATAAGGAGTAAAATGCCTCCTTTTATAGTGATACAACCATAAAGTGATAAGTAATGCATCATAATTATAAGAGATAATAACCCTTAAATTAGAGAGATAATGGGAGTTATAAGAGATGAAAAGTTGCTTGTGAGGAGATCAATGGTTACTTTAATGAACATCCATATAAATTATAAATATTTCATAACACCGCTTTCGCTTAAATTTCTTTTTCATTTAAACGATAGTAAAACGAATTGACTGTTACCTAATAATAACATATTGTTGGATTAAAATCTCATTTTTAATAGTGATCTCATATAATATATAAGAATTAAGTAATCTAGAAACTCATACCTTGTTTGTATGATAAGAAGAATATTCGAAAGCTGCAGATCCACCACCAAACGATCTTCCAGGCTATGACTCAAAGTTGATCAACACTGGACGTGTGGGCGTCTGTTTCACTACTCCCAATTGCAACTGGCGTGTAATTTTTTTTTTTTTTAAAGATCTCTCTCTTTTCTTTTTTAGAAAAATCCTTATTTATAATATCTCATGAAAAAACCCTAGCATGTATTATATCTCATTAATTTAAAATATTAAAATATTTTAAATTAAACATTTATCTCTCCACTTACGTAAAAGTGGAGAGAATGTGTAACCAACTAGGGGACTACCTTGTAAAATATCACAAGACCCCATTCACACTTATATATAACACATTAGGCCTTAACAAATATTATAATTAAGATTTATACCTTATATGCCAGTTTTCTCGCTTTTGGGTCCAGTAATGGTGTTGTCAATTAAATGAGCTAACCCGGGGATCATTTGGGAACATACAATAGTGGCTACAATAATTAAGCTTGTAATTAAACAAATATAATTATTTAATTCCAATTCTACTCCACTATAAGATTGGAACTGACCTCTATAATTGTATGCTCGAATAATAATTCGCCCAAGCCACATTGATTTCTTTACTGCACAATCCTTTGTACCACATCGTTAATTAAATTGATATCTCAACTGTCCAATCAATTTAATTACATCTTGTTCCTTGATACTTACTGGTTTTCTCTAATGATCATTTTCAACATACTTATATATATATATGTTGATACATTCTGGCCAGAGAATTCTATGATCAAGTACTGAAACCCATCAAGAGATGTGTCGTACAAATTCTATATTGTCAATCTATAAATTCAATACTTGTAATCGCTCCCACCAAGATACCGGGTAATCTTGACTACAAGTGTATGTCGTGCCCATTGGTAACTCAAA
The DNA here is from genome assembly GCA_030449835.1 of Clausena lansium. NCBI lineage: Eukaryota > Viridiplantae > Streptophyta > Magnoliopsida > Sapindales > Rutaceae > Clausena > Clausena lansium. The sequence goes on from JASUUF010000195.1 coordinate 6,759,077, forward strand.
TGAAATAACAATTACAATCAAGAAATTATAATTGACTCAAGATTAAGATCACATTAAATCAATGCCTATGAGATTTAATAAGTCTGACAGTTATTACAAAGTTAATTAAATCTCATATGTGATCCAGTTCAATGCAGTCACACTACATCAATAAATTCATATATCATTAAGACAAATCACTCAATGAACTTATTACGATCTATACCTAAATAAAGCGTCCAACTTTATTTATCAGCTATGAACTTAATTTATTTAATCATAAGATGACTTGTATTTATGTCTTCCGTGAATCCACATGGTGATCACATAAATACATATAATATGATTAAATGGACTTTACTCAAAATATTAATGCAATAGAGATACTTGAATAAAATACCTCATTCATTTTATTAATCAGAAAAATATTTATAACAATAAATAAACAAATATGCTTTAAAGAGCATATTTTTCCAATAATCTCCCACTAGCTCTCAAAGCATATTTGGCATCTCACGCATGCCCATGGACTCTAAGTGCAAGTCAAAAAGTTTCCCGGTGTATGGCCTTAGTAAAAGTGGTCGCCAAGTTTCTTTGTGAGGTAATCTGAGCAACTTTTACATCACCTCTCTGCACTATATCCCTTATAAGATGATACTTCCTCTCAATATGTTTTTGTTTCTTGTGGTTCCTTGGTTCTTTTGATTGAGCTACTGCACCACTATTATCGTAAAATAATTTAAGTGGTGCAGTTGCATCAGGTACCACCTCAAGATCTTGAAGGAACTTACGGAGCCATACAGCTTCTTTTGCAGCTTCAGATGCAGCCACATATTCAGCTTCCGTTGTGGATTCTGCGATACAAGATTGATTCACACTCCTCCAACTAATAGCTCCACTTCCTAATGTAAACACATAGCCTGAAGTAGACTTTCTAGAATCTTTATCTGACATGAAGTCAGAATCAGTATAACCCACTGGAATTAGTTCATCACCAGAATACACAAGCATATAATGCTTAGTTCTTTTCAAATACTTCATTATATGCTTGACAGCAGTCCAGTGTTCAGGTCCAGGATTAGATTGATATCTACTAACCATTCCAACTGCAAAATAGATGTCTGGTCTAGTGCAAAGCATGGCATACATGAGACTCCCCACAGCTTCCGCATAGGGAATTCGTCTCATTTTCTCTATTTCATCAGTTGTTTTAGGTGATTGATCCTTAGAGAATGCAATTCCATGTCTGAATGGCAACAAGCCAGTCTTGGAATTTTCCATGCTAAATCTAGCCAATATCTTATCGATATAGACCGCTTGAGATAAGGCTAAAGTTTTATTCTTCCGGTCTCGTAGTAACTTGATACCAAGAATATAACTAGCCTCTCCCAGGTCTTTCATATCAAATTGTTTTGCTAGCCAACTCTTTATTGTAGTCAATACTCCTATATCATTTCCAATAAGGAGAATATCATCTACATAAAGAATTAGAAAGGCTACAGTTTTTCCCTGAATTTTCTTATATACACATGGTTCATCAATATTCTGAATGAATCTAAACGATTTTATCGCTTAATCAAATCTAATGTTCCATGACCGGGATGCTTGCTTCAATCCATAGATGGATCTCTGCAACTTGCATACCATGTGTTCTTGGCGTTTTTGTATGAATCCATCTGGTTGCTGCATATAGATGTCTTCTTCAAGATGCCCATTTAGAAAGGCAGTCTTAACATCCATTTGCCAAATTTCATAATCTAGCACTGCAGCAATGGAGAGCAGAATTCTGATGGACTTAAGCATAGCAACCGGAGAGAAAGTTTCCTCATAGTCGATTCCCTCTTTCTGAGTGAACCCTTTGGCGACTAATCTTGCTTTAAATGTTTCCACCCTTCCGTCTACTCCTCTTTTCCTCTTGTAGATCCACTTACACCCAATAGGTTTTACCCCATTTGGTGCCTCTACAAGTTCCCAGACTTTATTGGAATACATAGATTTCATTTCTTGATTCATAGCCTTTTTCCAAAATTTAACATCTCTGTCTATTAGAGCTTCATTGTAACTAATGGGATCTTGTACATGTTCATCTGAGATAGCCGTATAGGTTTCTCCCAATAACATGTATCTTGTTGGTAACCTAGTTACCCTCCCACTACGATGAGGTTCTAAAAGTGATGGTTGTTCAGGGCTAATCCTTTGCTGATCAAATTGTTGCTCTTCATCCTGTTCTAAAACAGGTGTTGAAAGCTGAGTATCAATTTGATCACCTGACAGTTCTTCAAGTACTACCTTACTCTTAGGTTTGAAGTTATTCATATAGTCTTCCTCGAGGGAAGTAAAGTGTGTGCTCACAATTACTTTCCTATCTTGAGGACTATAAAATAAACCTCCCCTTGTTCCTTTGGGATACCCCACAAACATGCAAACCTCAGAACGTGAATCCATTTTGTCTGCCTTTGGTTTCAAAGACACATGTCTTTGGTGATCCCCAAATACGAACATGTCGTAAACTTGGTTTGCGACCCGACCATAATTCTATTGGGGTTTTAGGCACCGACTTAGATGGAACTAAGTTTAAAAGGTAAAGCTCAGTCTCTAGTGCTAGTCCCCAAAAAGAGATAGGTAATGATGAATAATCGAGCATAGATCTCACCATATCCAAAAGAGTTCTATTTCTCCTTTCGGCTACCCCATTTTGTTGTGGTGTTCTGGGGCGATCAACCGAGATATAATCCCATTTTCAACAAGATACTCTTTGAAATCTCCGGAGAGATATTCACCACCTCGATCAGATCGAAGTTTCTTTATGTTCTTATCTAATTGCTTTTCTGTCTCAGCCTTATACTCTTTAAATTTCTCAAGAGCTTCAGACTTGTGACGCATTAGATAAACATAACCATATCTAGAGTAATCATCAGTGAAAGTGATGAAGTACTCATAGGCCCCTCGAGCTTGTACATTAATTGGTCCACATACATCTGTATGCACCAATTCAAGTGGTACTGTAGCACGCACTCCTTTGGCCGAAAATGGCCTTTTTGTCATTTTTCCTTCTAAACAAGATTCACAGAGTGGCAATGATTCATTTTCTAATGGACCCAAGAGCCCATCTTTGATCATTCTCTGTATCCTATTTTGGTTTATATGACCCAAGCGTAAATGCCAGAGGTAGCACTGGTTGGAAGAAAACATTCTTTTCTTAGATAAATGTGTATGCTCATCATTATTAATCACTATGTCATGCATAGAAAGGATCATAGGCCTTAAATGATATAAATTGTCTTCCAATGTACCAGAACAAATAAATCTATTATTATAAAAAATTGAAACAGAGGATCCAAAATTTACAGTGTACCCTTGTTTTGACAAACAAGCTACTGAAATTAAATTCCTCCTAATGTCTGGAACATAAAGACAATTATTCAAAGCCAAAGTCTCATTATTAAAAGATAATAAAACAGATCCAGTCTTCACTGCTAACACGAATCGTCTCTGTCCCAAGTCTGACACTTAACGCTCCCTTCACTTAGTTTCCTGGTTTCCTGAAACCAAAAAAGTGAATTACAAATATGATTAGTTGCTCCTGAATCCAACACCTATGTGTCAACTGGATTCTGAACTAAACAAGTCTCAATAACAAAAAGATTTCCTATACCTGATTTTGCAATCTTAGGGCAATCCTTTTTCCAATAACCCTTCTGTCCACACTTGAAGCACTTGCCTTTAGGCTTGCCATCTTGTTTTGTAGACAATTTCATTTTCTCAGGTTTCTTCTTCTTACCTTTGCCTTTTGGCTTAGGCCCAGATGAAGAATTTTTTTTCAGCAATAGTTATGCTTCCCAGAGATTTCTCAGCACGATAGATCTCTTCAGCAGAATGGAGTTCGTTCATCAATTCTGTTAAGGTCATGTTTCTTTTGTTCATGTTATAATTGACCTTAAACTCTTTGAATGTATCTGGCAGAGATTCTAGCACCATATCAATTTTTGAGTTATCATCGATTTGTGCGCCCTGAATCTCAGCCTCATTCAAATAGTCCATCATTTTGAGGACATGATCACGAACTCTTGTGCCCTTCCTCATTTTGCTATTCATAATACCCTTCAATGCTGCCTGTCTCGCAGAGCGAGTACTCGCTTAAACATCTCTTGGAGACTATCCATTATTTTGGTCGTCTCCAGATTCTCGATGTTTGGTGCAGAATATTAGAAATTGAGGCTAAAATGTAGCATTTGGCCATTTCATTAGCCTTTTGCCATTTCTCATAAAGCCTCCTCTCATTTCTATGAGCATTGTCTAGTGGTTCTGGGGGGCATGCCTGGGTTAAGACATATTTATAATTTTCAGCAGTCAGGACAATATATAGATTTCTTTTCCAATCTATATAGTTCTCGCCAGTGAGTTTGTTTTGATTCAGGATAATAGTAAGTGGGCTTAAGGAAGACATTTCTGAAAAATAAAACATCCATGCATAAATATTTTGATATAACATTCACAATAAATAATAAAAATGCAAAAAACCATAAATGCATTTTATTTTATTGTAATGATAATCTAGTACCGCTTTGACAAGCTATCCGTTGGGGAAGTCATGTCTACACTTACCAGATCCAATTATCCATTAGATTATTTACTTTCATGTCAAAACATGATAAATAACTATCGTTATCTTTTTATGCCTAAATTTGTTAACAGAGCTTCGATGGGAAGATTAATAACAAATTTTAGTTGAGTGTGTAACCATTGTTTAATCTACGTATTCTCTATATCATGCAGCCACCGTTAGGGTGATCAACAGATTGAAAAATATTTCGATCTTATCTTTAAAGAAGTTCATCAAATAAAATATCTAATATATATACCCTCCGTAGGGAGCAACACCGTATCATGAACTCGAGGTATATATATAATTTTATTATTGAACTAACAATGGAGCCCGTGGAAAAATTATCTTGAATTTTCCCTCTCCCACTCAATATTTTAAAATTGGTTTTTCGTTTTAAAATCATACATATATTGTTAATAGCATGCTTCCTATAATATTATCTAAGTGATATCTCATATTATCAAGCATTTAAATATTTCAAACAATATACATAAATTCATGTTAAATGAATGACATATATCATTATGCATAGAGTGGCACTTCCTATTCTATATGACATGTTTTCATGGCATGTTAACATCCAAAACATAACATATAGAAAAATAATAAAATAATCTCAATTCATGATTTTCCTAAAATGAAAAACACATTAATCCTAAGCCTAATCTTCATTGGACTTTTTGTCAATGTCCATCTTCTATTGGCCTATCTTTGTTAATGGACTTGGCTATTATGGGCTTTAAATTTATTATTGGACCAATTCTAATTTTTAAAGAAAACAAAATTTTTACTTAAGTAAAAATTTTGGACCATAAATAAACTTAATGTGTTAAACTATTTCCATGCATTTTAATCCATCGAGCCCAAATTTTACTGGACCTAAAACTAGGATTTACCAAGCCCAAAACAAATCTTGGACTTAAATGCAAAATAGTAAAACAATATGCCCAAACGAGAAAGTTACAGAACTATAGGGACTAAAGTGATAAAAACCACAAAAAACCCTAAATCTGTATTTTTCCCTCTCAGCCGCCATCACCAAAAGCCAGCAACTGTTCATCGTCTTCTCCGATGCATCCTCAGGCTGTCCCGCCGGAAACGCCAGCCACGACAACGGCAACTTGCTCACGATGCGCACGCTGCCAGCACTTGCACGTTGGCATCGCACGCTATTTGGCCGATTGCGACGTCTTGCGCGCACTGCATGCGAAATCTCGTCTGCTGCTTGCGAGCGCCGCGTCGCATTACGATGGTAAATCGTGCTAGCACACTTGCAGGCTGCGTGCGTCTAACATTGATTCTGATCTTCTTTACTGCCATGTATTTGGATTCTTGCTCCTGTTTCTGTCCGGTGAATTTCTTCAGATGTTTTTCGGCAAGAATACAACCTTTTGTTACAGATTCCTAACGCCAGTGGCTTACAAAAATTCTAAAACAGAAAATTAAAACCTAGAGGGAAACATGGTGATGATAAACCACTCCTCTAGTTACAGATTCAATACAATAATACAGACAAATCTCTAATCATGAATTGAGACAAATTCAAGCATGCTATATTCATATATTAACAAATAATATATATATAAATAAATTGTGCCACTCTAATACATAATGAACAAGATTGATTTCTTACGAAATCCTTATATATTATTATGAGATGGCTCTGATACCAATTGTTGGATTAAAATCTCATTTTTAATAGTGGTCTCATATAATATATAAGAATTAAGTAATCTAGAAACTCATACTTTGTTTGTATGATAAGAAGAATATTCGAAAGCTGCAGATCCACCACCAAACGATCTTCCAGGCTATGACTCAAAGTTGATCAACACTGGACGTGTAGGCGTCTGTTTCACTACTCCCAATTGCAACTGGCGTGTAATTTTTTTTTTTTTATTTTAAAGATCTCTCTCTTTTCTTTTTTAGAAAAATCCTTATTTATAATATCTCATGAAAAAACCCTAGCATGTATTATATCTCATTAATTTAAAATATTAAAATATTTTAAATTAAACATTTATCTCTCCACTTACGTAAAAGTGGAGAGAATGTGTAACCAACTAGGGGACTACCTTGTAAAATATCACAAGACCCCATTCACACTTATATATAACACATTAGGCCTTAACAAATATTATAATTAAGATTTATACCTTATATGCCGCTTTTCTCGCTTTTGGTCCCAAATAATGGTGTTGTCAATTAAATGAGCTAACCCGGGGATCATTTGGGAACATACAATAGTGGCTACAATAATTAAGCTTGTAATTAAACAAATATAATTATTTAATTCCAATTCTACTCCACTATAAGATTGGAACTGACCTCTATAATTGTATGCTCGAATAATAATTCGCCCAAGCCACATTGATTTCTTTACTGCACAATCCTTTGTACCACATCGTTAATTAAATTGATATCTCAACTGTCCAATCAATTTAATTACATCTTGTTCCTTGATACTTACTGGTTTTCTCTAATGATCATTTTCAACATACTTATATATATATATGTTGATACATTCTGGCCAGAGAATTCTATGATCAAGTACTGAAACCCATCAAGAGATGTGTCGTACAAATTCTATATTGTCAATCTATAAATTCAATACTTGTAATCGCTCCCACCAAGATACCGGGTAATCTTGACTACAAGTGTATGTCGTGCCCATTGGTAACTCAAATGAAATAACAATTACAATCAAGAAATTATAATTGACTCAAGATTAAGATCACATTAAATCAATGCCTATGAGAGTTAATAAGTCCGATGAGATTATTACAAAGTTAATTAAATCTCATATGTGATCCAGTTCAATGCAGTCACACTACATCAATAAATTCATATATGATTAAGACAAATCACTCAATGAACTTATTACAGTCTATACCTAAATAAAGCGTCCAACTTTATTTATCAACTGCGAACTTAATTTATTTAATCATAAGATAACTTGTATTTATGTCTTCTGTGAATCCACATGGTGATCACATAAATACATATAATATGATTAAATGGACTTTACTCAAAATATTAATGCAATAGAGATACTTGAATAAAATACCTCATTCATTTTATTAATCAGAAAAATATTTATGACAATAAATAAACAAATATGCTTTAAAGAGCATATTTTTCCAATACATATATGTATGAAGTATTGTATAATTTCTTTTTGAGGAGCCAGCTTATGTAGCACGAAGGAATCATGTGAAAAGTAAAAGCAGTTAAAAAAATAATTATATGAACTTGCGATGCTTTCAACGCAACAATTTCTCCGTTCCACATAAACCGGCATCTTAGATTGTACAAGAAAGTTTATACAGTTTGTAAATGTATCATTATTGATTACACAATGCATAATATTGAGTGGTTGAGTTCTACTGTATTTCATAGAAAACGGGTGTGATACATGAAGCACATAAATATAAGATGGGTCATTCTTAAGATACTTAGATATAAGAGGCATATTCTCTCAATAAGTGGTATTAGAGTGAATTCTCCCCCAATAAGTGCTATCAGAGTAAATTATAGTAGCCGAAATGTGGGGGAATCGTAATGTCAAATGAATGAATTGAGGTCGGTGTTTCATTAAAGGGAAAATGAGGATTATTCCCCTGTTATTTAGATAAATTAAGCTAAATCCTACTCATGTTTTAAAATAGATTCAAACCCTCTACAGTTGTAACGGCATTAATTTTATATATAATTTTACTATATCTACTCCTAGTCTTGATGTTAGCCATAAAATTTTGAATATTTTCAGAATAATTTTAAAAGCAAAATGACTTATAGACTCTTAATGATTAAATTAATTTAATGATGAATTGGAAAGTATGAAGAAAAATTACAGGTAAGGAAAATGTCATGAATACCTCTAATATATAATTGTATAAAGTATTCATTTAAATGAATATAACAAATTCAATATATTTTATTTACTTCTTAATCTAACACACAATCACTAGTTTCGTTGGAGAAGTACAGGCAGGGCCTTATCATACACCTTTTTTGGTTTACCACCTTTGTTATTGCTGCTTTTTACTTGCTTAAGTTAAATAAGCAATCTTAATTAATTATTTTTCATCAAACAATAGCAAGTGTGTGTGATTTGTTATTTTGTTAGTAGATGCATATATATCCCTTTCATATAATGACTTTTTTTTCACACTCTTTAATTTATTATATATTATTCATTTGCTGTCGATTGTGGGCGAATTTTCTACGCTTAGGCCAATTATTTATTTGGGCTTTATTTGCATGTATATATGAATCTTTCATTCAATTGTTTTATTTTATGTTTTTAGAGGTATATTTAGAATCTTAAGAGTTCATGCATTTAGGGCACGTTTTGATAAACTAAGTCGGTTTATAAAACTATTAGGGGTATTTATGGCATTTTCCCTGTTTATAATTTTTTTTCATAATTTGTAATTGTTATTAAATTAATTTAATCGTTAAGGACACATAAGTCGATTTGCATGAAAAGATATTTTCAAAATATTTATACGTTATTGTTAACATCAAGACTAGAGGAATAATAATAAAATAATATGTAAAATTAATACTGTTATAACTACAAAGAGATTTAAACATGTTTCAAAACATGAGTCCAAATAACAGGAGGATAACCCTCGTTTTCCCGTTGATTAATTGTTGAGTCATTACCGACTAAAAAAGAATTTATAAATATATAGCATAAGACTTGTTTTTTGAATTGGATACATAAGTGATGCTTCACACAATCTGATATCGAAGCATTTAATTGATTGAAACCGATCATTGTCAAAATAGCTCGAGTGTACAAGCTCCTTCCTGATCGATATACACGGTTGTGGGCGACGGTGAGACATGTTTGTATGCGTATCAGAGCGCTCCACATTCTACTCAAAATATTAAATTTTTGCAAGTGTTTTAAAAATAGCGACACGTTCACACACAAATTGAATTGCAATGATTGTAAAAATTTCTGTAACCTACCCAACTAACTAACGGCTATCTAATTATCATCTCATAGAAACGCCTCACTTCCTCTTCCAAGCAGCCAATCCCGACATCATGACTCACACTTCCTATTAATCAACCAATTATTCACATTTTAACTTAATATTATTATTTTTTTCCTTTTCCCCTTTTAAATGACGCATCAATCCAAACACACACACAATATTTTGCATTTCATCACCATGAGCTCAGGTGATAAAATTAAAGTTGTAAGTGAACTCGTAAAGAGGTTCTTTTCATACATATTTAGGGACCTCTTCATTTATAAAGACCAAAGACTCATTCCATTATGAGACACGAATAATATGAAATAAGATCATATTTGTTCAAAATTATACTTAGATATGAGAGTACCAAATTGGTCATTAGCAAACTGATGTTCAGTGTCACAACTAAATGAGCCAACCAAAATCTATCTGATCTTTGCTGAACAATTTAGAGAAGATTTTAAGCTTTTCAAATATAATTTAACAACAAAAATCATTAAATAATTAAACACAAATCCGTATATGAAATTTACCTTAAAAATTTGTTTAAAAAATTCACAAAATGCAATTTAAAAGGACAATTTTCAATACGTTCATCTAAGTTTTCTGATTTGTTCAAAGATATGCTTTATATCACAAAAATATACGTATTGAAGTAGTATTGCCTCTGTGTGTGTGTGTGTGTGTGTGTTGTAATTCAAATATGATTAACTTCTTCATCTAACAACAATCAGTTTTGATTTCTCCAAATTAAAACTAATTTCAAAAATGTTGAAGCTGCTTTCTGTTCAATTTGGGCACTTTGAAAATTAACTGCTACATTCAATAGTCGGTGGTGCAAATAAAGTACTCTGACTAACATTTAGTCTAGCCGTCTATGCAGTGGAATCCAGAAAATTGAGTGGTCATTATTGCTCGTCATGCTAGTATTGGAAGTTCATGGATCTTTTAAAAATAATTGCAACAGCATAGACGTCTCGAAGTCATAAATTGCCTTATTTGACTTTTTGATAACGTTTCTCGCGTATTCATGAAAGTCTAATGTTTCATTTTACAAAATTATTTCATGTAAAATGTTAAAAGGCAAAAAAATTAATTACAATTATCAGTTTCAGTGTCTCTCTTTTATGAAGTCATTTTCTTAGTCTATACTGTGCTGATGGAGGTCAACAATCCATATCTTGATCGGTCAAAAATTAATTCAAAGCAAAGCCTATCAGTTAGTGCTTTTACATAAGGCGATTCTCCATGGCCAATAATTCAATATTGAAAATTCATTGATATATTTAGATAGTAGATCATGCTGAGTTACAACAAGTCCTAAAGCTAGGCTAATTTAATATTAATTACACTTATTTTAACGTTAATTTCTTCTCACGTGTAATGTCCATTCAACTTCCAGCGAATTTGATTCGGTTGTTTTATGAGCATGCTATGATACCATAATAAGTTACCACTAACCTGGTATGGATATTAAACCCATTTTATATATTTTCGCCTAACTTGAATTTTATCTTTTTGCTAACATTGGTGATGATCTATGCCCTAAGAGAGTGTCCCAAATAGAGAAAAATTCATTCACAAATCTCTCCGGGAGATTCGTAACAGCACCATTGATGATTTTATCTATTCACATTTTCAGGCAAGCATGCACTTTGTAAAGGATTAAATGTAAGGGTGATCATCATTACTAATGCTTTGCCCTAAGCAAAGTAATTTCACTCATCTTATCCTTTCCAATTTCCATATGGTGAGACTTTGAAAAGGACAATGTTAAGTATACGGGTCTTTGACCTGTAGATTAATTTAACAGTACGTACACTTCCATTTCTTGCTTAAAATCTCTTAAAAGTCCAATTTTGGGTAAGAAATTAAACTAATGTTTTTCTTTATTAATTAATTAATTGTATATTTGAAACTGTAGTAGAGTGTAAAGAACGAATAATACTTAACTTGCTAGTCCTTTTGGAAATTCGAAACCGAGAAAATTAAGTCTATGTACATCGACCCCACAATCTTTTTTATTCCATGTTACCGTGTATAGCCAGTTGTTTAGTTTGGTGATCAACAACAATTAATCAATAAACCTTAATTTATGATACGAATATTTGAGAAGGGTACTTAGCACTATTGGAAGATGAAGTAGCTGCTGCATGTGTTTTCTCGGTATGAAAAGGAGAAAAATAAATTTAAGTTGCTGCATTAAGTTTTAAGTTGTTCGCTCTGTGCATTTTACGATAAATTTTTTATATCATGCTCCGGAAATTAATCACCCATATATATTTATCACCCGCAATCTCAAGTGGCAATGGAGTTGGCTGGCTGCTAGCTTGCACAGTTATGTCGCATTGACTTTTCTTTGCCTTTCTGGTTCATTTATGAAATCCTCTATTTTGTAAGTTGCAGTTGTTCAAGTCAAACACTTTAAAGTTCTCTTTGTTTGTTTGTTTATTTATTTATTTATTTTGGATGCAATAGGCTAAAGTGAGTGGCATCTTTCCGGTGAAAATATTACTATCCAGTCTGGTCCAGTGATCTCTCCATTCATTACAATGGAAGATTTTGATTCGATGCTACTTGCCACGTGGTAAATTAGTATTTGTTGTCATGTGGATGAAAAAAAATCCCAAAAATACACTTGGAATTTGAAATGTCTCCAAGAAAAATTAAAGAACAGAATAATTTCAACATTAATTGCACATAATTATCATTTATCAGTTTTTAATTGACTCACGCTAGCAGGCCGGCTTTAAGGGGTTCGGGGCTTTGGGCAAATTTTTTTCTTAAGTCTTTGTGCACTCAATAACATCAACTCTTAAATGAATATAAAATAATTTAAAATTTAATTTTCTTTTATATTATACAAGCTATATGTCAATATAAAAATTAAAAATAAATTAAAATTATTAAAAAAGAACAATCATAATTTAAAATAAATAATAGCACACGAAAAATTGACTAATTGAGGTGAATATGACTATCAGATGATGGCAATAGATTTCGCGTAGGATAAATTTCTTTGTAGAGAAGAAAACAAGAAAATTTTAACTAAGATTATTATTGATTCAATGTCTATTGGTTTTGAGATTTTAATATAGTTTAAAGAAATATTAAAAGCTAGTTCAAATGTTAATAGTTTTAATAGAGTATTTTTTTTGGAAAGTGAAAGTATTTAATTTTTTTTCCTTGGAAAGATTAATAATATAAAGAACTAACTGGTAAAAGCATTAATTCTACCATATGTGAACATTATCAAATATAAAATTTTTATAAAATAAATAAATCTTATTTTTAAGGTGAAGATTATCAAAAATAGAATTTTTATTAAGAAAACAAATCTTAATTTTTGGATAATTATGAATGGGAGTAATAATAGAGAGATGTCTAAAAATTAGGCTTTCCTACATAGGTAACTTAAATAAAATCTTTAAAATTTTAAAAAAATAATTATTCATTAGTGTATTTATTAAATAAATATCAAATATTTGGGCCTTTCTAAAATTTGGAGCCCTAAACGACCGGCTAATTTATCTAGTGCTAAAACCACCCCTGCACACTAGCTATGTACTCACCATCAGAGTTAGTCAATCAACCGGATAGGACGAATGAGAGAAAATGATGAAATATGAGAGAAATTAAGTTCACCAAACAGTGGAGAAATTTATAAACACACAAGTATCAAATTTAATTAAAGTTTCAGAAATTGTTCGAAGTGTTACAAGAACATGGAAGGTTATTAATTTAAACGCATAATTTGACTCAGCTTATGTACGAACTCCGATGTTATCTAAATTATGTCACGCAAGAAATTTTAAAATACATTAAAGGTATTATGTCAATAATTAATAAATAAATACTATTATGATATGTGTGTATTTATTTTAAAAAATTATCATACAAATAGTGATTATATTAAATTTAATTATACATATTATATATGTATGAGTTGATTGTATTATTTATGATGTATTTTAAAATTTTAATATTTTAAAGGACAAGAAACCTTGTTTTGAAACAATTAATACTCTCAATAGAATTTCCCAATTGTATTAATGTAATATTATACTAATAATATTTTATTGTACCTTCATCATTAGATCACTGTAATTTAGTAATGTGAAACCAACAATAACAATCACATCACTGGTCAAATTAATGAATTACACATATAAAAAAAGAAAAGGTACAGATATATAATAAATAAAGCACAAACATAAAGCACGGATATACCAAAATCCCAACAGGTTGCCTCGGTTGGTATTATTACAACTGGAAATTAAAAAAAAAAGAAAAGGAAATGAAAAAAAAGGATAGAGAGAGAGTTATGGAAATTAATAGTAAGTTAAGTGAGCGTTGAGTGACGTGAAGCCCTTCATTAAATCTTCTCATCTGCCACCTCCATTGGCCCGGTCCCGTTTGTCTTTAAATCCCAATCATCCCCCTCTTATTTCCTCAAATCACTTCTTCTCTTCCGCAACAAATTTTTCTCTCTTACACAAAATTCACAAACGAAATAAAATCAAGATGCCTCAAATCTTGCCTGATTTCTCCAACTCCGTTAAGCTCAAGTATGTTAAACTTGGCTACCAATATCTAGTCAATCACATTCTTTATCTCTTGCTCATACCTATTATGGTTGCAATTCTCATCGAGGTCCTCCGATTGGGCCCCTATGAAATTCTCAACCTTTGGAAATCTCTTCACTTCGATCTTGTCCAAATCCTATGCTCATCTTTCCTCATCATATTCATAGCCACCGTTTACTTCATGTCCAAGCCAAGGCACATCTACCTCGTCGACTACGCCTGCTACAAGCCCCCCGTCACGTGCCGCGTCCCCTTCGCCACCTTCATGGAGCACTCGAGGCTGATCTTAAAAAACAACCCTAAAAGCGTCGAGTTTCAAATGAGGATACTCGAAAGATCCGGCCTCGGTGAAGAGACCTGCTTGCCTCCGGCCATTCATTACATTCCTCCGACTCCGACAATGGACGCCGCCAGGGGCGAGGCAGAGCTCGTTATCTTCTCGGCCATGGATTCTCTGTTTGAAAAGACAGGACTTAAACATAAAGACATCGATATTCTTATCGTGAATTGCAGCTTGTTTTCGCCGACGCCGTCGCTATCGGCCATGGTGATTAACAAGTACAAGCTGCGGAGTAACATCAAGAGCTTCAATCTTTCGGGTATGGGTTGCAGTGCCGGGCTTATATCCATCGACTTAGCTCGGGATCTTCTACAAGTGCATCCGAATTCAAACGCTGTCGTTGTGAGCACGGAGATCATTACACCCAACTACTACCAAGGGAATGAACGGGCCATGCTCCTTCCGAATTGCCTCTTCCGCATGGGTGGGGCCGCAATCTTGTTATCGAACCGGAGGCGCAACCGTTCGCGAGCCAAGTACCGGCTGGTTCACGTGGTTCGAACCCATAAAGGAGCTGACGACAAGGCTTATCGCTGCGTGTTTGAAGAGGAGGACAAAGAGGGCAAAGTTGGAATTTCGCTGTCGAAAGATCTCATGGCAATAGCAGGGGAAGCTCTCAAATCGAACATCACCACGATTGGTCCCCTGGTCCTTCCTGCTTCTGAACAGTTACTGTTTCTTATGACACTCATCGGTCGCAAAATCTTTAACCCTAAGTGGAAACCCTATATTCCGGATTTCAAGCAGGCGTTTGAGCACTTCTGTATACATGCGGGTGGAAGAGCGGTGATTGATGAGTTGCAAAAGAACTTGCAGCTGTCAGCAGAGCACGTGGAGGCCTCGAGGATGGCACTGCATCGTTTTGGCAATACGTCGTCGTCGTCGCTTTGGTATGAGCTGAGCTATATCGAAGAAAAAGGGAGGATGAAGAAGGGAGACAGAGTTTGGCAGATTGCGTTTGGTAGTGGGTTTAAGTGTAACAGTGCGGTCTGGAAGTGTAACAAGACGATCAAAACGTCGAAGGATAGCCCTTGGTCTGATTGCATTGACCTATACCCAGTTCATATTCCTGAAATTGTCAAGCTCTAAAAAGCCTTAACTAGCCTCTTGATTACTATGGGTTGCTACAGTTATTAGGAATCATGCATGCTTGCCTCATCATATTTGATCCGGGATTTGCATTTACTGCTACTGCTGCTGCTGTGTGAATTTGGGCTCTATTGGTTACTTGCACATTTGTATCATTTTCTTTTTTATTTTTTTTTTCTTTGTCAAAATTATGCATCTGCACAGCCCCATGTGCACATTACATGTGTTCAAGTATCTGCCATGTAAGGAGAAACAAAAACACATCAAAATTGTTGTTTGGGAAAAACGTTTAAACAAGCGTTGAAATAAACCTACGTGTGTGTATATATATACACACATGGGGTAATTGAATGTTGTATCTCCACGGATGAAATATATATAATCTGACTCGAAAGTGTTACTATGTATTGATTATACAAAGGGTAAAAAAAAGATGCTGATAAACTTAATTAGAAATATTATATGATCATCCAATGATATTGATTTCTCTGTATCGTATCATATCATATGTACGTGATATATCGACATTTAATTGCCTGAATTTTTTTATCATCTATTATTTGCATGCCTTACTTGGTAAATGGTAAACTTTCAGACATTCTAATTATTGGATGGATTGTAATTTGTAGATCCCACAAGCTTTCAGAATTCGTTTGTCTAGGAAAAGAAACAGGAATATTTTTGCTAATTATAAAATAAAAGAAAAGAAAGGCAAAATTTTGCATGAATGTTTATCATCATTGTCACTTATAACTCCAGACAAAAATTTGACATAATTTAGTATAAATTATGGAGTTACGTTATCCACTGGAAAACCCTTCTCTGTAGGAGAGGATTCCTGTATGTTCACGTATGTGTATATAAAATATGGGGGTCATTTTTCAATTTTCAGTAAATGCGTTCATAGATTGTAGATTGCATCTATATATACCTAGTGGAAAAAAATTAAAAAAATAACACACTTCATTCAATACATTATAGAGACACAAATTAACACCATGTTAATATTTCTCATAAAAAGATAGAAAAACAAAAGTTTATGAATAATTGAAATATTACTGTATAAGTCTGAATGACAAATTAGGTTTTTACAAAAATAAGTAAATCCAAATTACATAATAAAATACGATTGACTGAAAGAAAGAAAAAAAAAAGGGCGCTTAAATTTGATGCTTAGAAAAAGACAAAATTTATAAAAGAAATAAGAAAAATTTTAAAAAAATTAAAAAAAAAATAACTTAAACTTGCTAAATGAGGTCCACAGAAACATAATTTCCGGTCGAACCACAAGGCCAATACGACTTAGATTTGTCTCTTTGTAAGTTTTGATTAATATATTATGAGCTCATAAAAGACACCTATAAGTCAATAACTCAAATCATAAGCCTAAAAAACTACCTTATTATCCTATGCACCCATTCTACATTAGCCGCAATTCGTGATCTCTTTCACATATTTAGCATAACTCATTCTTTCATGATAATATTATTCTTTTTTATGATCTGCTTTAAACCCCATCATCATTGTAGTGCATGTTAATATTATACATTCATTTTTACAGTATCCAATCTCCTCGATTTGTGGACTTTAAATGCATGCAGTTAATTGAGGTCATCACTTCTGTATTTTTTTTTTTTTGGGGGGAGGGCCGACATCGTTTTTTTTCTGAAAGAAAAGCCTCTTTCTTTCAGCTTATATTGGTTGATATTTTCATATATTAAAGTGCTATTCAATATATATATATATATATATAAGAAGTATTTCTATAGGTACAACTATTGTTGGGACCAATCCGTTGTGTAATAAGATGGCGTAGAGATTATTAAGCCATCTACATTATTAAATTAGGGCAGGCTAACTACATGCATGTGATGATGTGAATGCCACAATGGCCAAAACCCCACTTCATTTATTGAGATGGCAAAATTTAAGTAAGAAAAGCAGTCAAAATTGGATCGGGAGTTTTTCAAGCAGCCTTTCTTAACTGACCATCATTATTCATATTTTGAGATAGGTAGAGATTAAAAAATTAACTTAAAGATTTGCTTTATTTTTTATATTTTTTAAATAAGTGTTTTACGGAATAATTTTTAAATAAATTTTATCAATTTTATTGATCACCTGGATTTAAATTTGAGAGAAAAAAATTAAAAGAAGTTTAAAAAAATTATTTGGACTCCTACCTTAAAAACAAAAAAATCAGGGCCACAATGAAGTTTTTTGTGTACCCCGATGTGTTAAATGTTAATTACATTCTTTATATAAAACTTCGCTATGTACGTACATAGTTAAATTTAGTCCCACTATGCATTTTTATTTAGGTATTATATTCTAATCCTGACTAAAGCGTATAATAAGATAAAATTCTGTTGGTTCAGTTCTTCATTTGTTATACTCAGTGTCTTGAAAAGAGATTTCTGGCGAGTTTTATGAAACTTTTAAACTGTTTATGCATATTAATTCATAGGGCAGAAGGATCGATAGAGTACAAATTAATATTTTATTTGTTCATTGAAGATTTAAATTTGAGTGTCCAGTTAAATAAATTTATTTAAAAACTATTTGGTTAGACTCCTAAAGATAATATTAATCAATTTTAAGATGCATCAAGAAAATGATGTTAATTTTTAGTATTTTTGCCGTTTGGTTTGGCTACTCTTTTTTAAAGAAGTTTTATTGAAATAATAATACAAAAAAAAAATTAAGAGACATAATAATTAAGTTACGTTGTACCCTTTATAATAGAGTAATGATTGGGATCTCAACATTTGAGTCTCAATGCTAAGTGTCACTCATTTATTGGATGATGAATTTTATAGCTTATAAAATTACTTATGCAGCCTCCAATAGATGAATGACACATCAGTTGAGACGTAAATGCTGGGATACCTATCATTACTCTTTAAAATATCATACTGTAAGATAGAGACATGTTTTTTTGCATACACATAACCACAATGTTTTGAAATAAACATTGTAATTTCTTATGACACTCAATTAGTGGTCAAAGAATAAAGTTTAAACCATTTAACTTCATCACTTCCTAGTCCCTAAAATGATCTCTCCCCAATATGGCATTGGCCTACACAAACATAATAAGATAAGATCGAGAGAGAACAAAACAACATCCGAATACTTTTGACGAACAATTAATATTAGATAATTTAATTTTCAAGTAACCAAAGTAGTTGGCCTCTTTTCTGATAAACAAATGATACCAGAACCACCAAAATTTAAAAGGGAAAACCCAGTGAAGCAGGCAAACAGCATTGACCTCTTTTTAATTTCCTCAAGAGGCCGGAAGCATTATACGCACGACGCCATTAATACACAAATGTTGGTTATGACCGACTTAACTGCCACACCATAAATTTTTTTTTTTTAATTCGACATAAAAGAAATGAATTATATATAAAATACAACCATTTGAATTTAATGAGATATTTGTATATTGATTTTGTTCACGTGTCTAGTTGAACATTCATGGCGAGAGCTGCTGTCGAATGGCAATTGGCAAAGAAACTAACTTCCTCGCGTGTTATGATTTAAATTGTTAATTAGAAAATTAAGTTGTTTAAAGAATAAATAATAATTAGAAAAGCGACTGTAAATTAAAGAGAAAAATCCTCTAACTATCCATTCATATTAACATTTTTATTGTGTACTGAGATGATGGGAAGAATTTGGATGGATTTGAGTTTATTCTTGCACTTCAAAGTGCATCAATTATGCAATATAAAAGCAGGCGAGTTGGACACAAAATTGCTAGCTATCCTCCACCAACACCACTGTTGCTATCTAGCTAGTTGATGTAGGGCAAAAATTAAATAGGGCTCTTCAGCAGTCGAAATGTGGCCCCAATTTCGTCGGAATCGCGCAAAGGCTGGTAGGATAAGGGCCGATCACCAGTCAAGTTTCGGACAATGACTAGCGTCAAGCTTCAGGTTTTTAATAATAGAATGACATTTTTTTTTTTTTGGGAAAAGGGAAACTAGAATGATAATTAATTCGAATAGAAGTGAGATTTACTCACTCTACCATTAACGCCACTTCAATTCCACCCAAACTAAATTTATCTCTCTTTTTCACATTAATTATTTTTAAAATTTTACTTTGACTTAATAGTACTGGAGTTAAGTGGGATTTTAGTATTCAGTGGTAGGGACTGGGGAGCTACTAACATTACTTTTCCTCCAAATTCCAAAATGCTTTCGTTTATTGTTGCACTGCATTTTGATCAAGTGCGCGCATTTTGATCATTTTTAATAAAATAAAACAGTCTGAAGAATTGTTTCGGGAAGAAAGATAAGGAGAAACATTTATTTGTAATCATCAATTAATTTTTTTTCAAAAAAAAATTGATAATAAATAAGTGTGGGTAATGGACATGAGTAAAATCTAAATTAATTTTTGAGTGATTAAAGAAAAATAATAAAATATGTTTGAAAGTCATTCAACCAAATCTTTTGGGCACTAATCAATAAATGAGTAAAAAAGGTGTCATTCGTCCATTCCAGTAGCTAATGTTCTTTAATTGGTCAAACACAACATTTATCAATTAAAACTGACACTGCATTCAGCTTTTTCTGTTTCTTTTACAGGTCGCTCCAGCCAACGCTCCATAAAGCATGCACTGTCAAATTTAATAGCTTGAAATAATTGGTTCGATGGTTTGCATAAAACCTGAAGATTAATTGGGCCTTCTCCTGTTATAGCTGTACGCTTGTACTGAACTCTAATTTATTGTGTAATCAAATAAAGTTGTTGATGAAGCAACAGATTTCTTAATGAGTGTTCCAGAGTCTTCCAATTTTTGCAATTTTATACAAGACAACCTGACAAAGTGAAACCGACACCTGAATATTGCTGCAGAAACTGCATCCGAATAAACAGAATCGGCTCAATTTTTGTGCAAGGAGATTAGGGAGGGAATAATGATCATTCATGAATTATTATTATTATCTTTTATTTAACGGGGGTCGAAAATTGAAATCAAGTCTTGTAGATGGCATTTCTTTTGAGTGTTTAAAATCATAATTGTGGATTAATTGATGAGTATGGCAGTCAGAATCAAATTTTTTTTGTAACTTTATTTTGCTCAAATTCAATCATAAATTGTAGGGATTGCCTTGTATACATAGATAAATAAACTAATAAAGTCTGTAAAAGAGAACTTTTTGACTGACTGGATAATTAATGCTATGGGTTCGGCCCAATTTAAGAATGTTCCACCCCCCTGAGTGTGGGTTGGTAGGTGGTATTTAATCCCTCATTTTATCTTATTAATCAACACCTTATATTTTTTATATTATTATTAAAGGTTAATTATTTTGGGATGACATATTTTTTTACAAATTTTAAAAAAATAACATAATTTTTAAAAATATTCGAGGGAGTGACAGAATTTTTTACAAATATTTAAGGGGGTAACAAATCTGTTAACTTTAACGAAAACAGTACCGAGAACAGTAATTTTAATAAGAAATGATGTTTTTGTCCCTAGATTTAATTATAAAATAACGTTTCTACCCTTATAATAGTTACAAAATGACATTTCAATCCCAACAATTAGTTACAAAATATGTTTCTGCCCCTACTCAATTATTTTTAATTTTTTAAATAAAAAAAATTATAAAAAATTACTTTTAATTCTAATTAACAGTTTTTTTTTGTTAAATCAAATTTTAAAAAATTTCTTTTTGAATCAAAAAATAATTTTTATTAAAGTTAACTGCAAAGTTTGATTCAGAAAGATATTTTTTTAAAAAAAAATTGATTTAACAAAAAAAAGGCTTGTTAATTAGACTTAGATGTAATTTTTTATAATTGTTTCTATTTAAAAAATTAAAAATAATTGAGTAGGGGCAGAAATATATTTTGTAACTAATTGTTATGATATAAATGTCATTTTGTAACTATTATAGGGGTAGAAACGTTATTTTATAAATAACTCTAGGGGGCAAAAACGTCATTTCTTGTTAAAGTTACGGTTCCCGTTACTATTTTCGTTAAAGTTAACGGATTTTTTATCCCCTCGAGTATTTTTAAAAATCATGTCACTTTTTTTAAATTTGTCAAAAAATATGTCATCTCGAGGTAATTAACCCTATTATTAATTTAAAAACCCAAAAAAAAAAATCTCTTTTCTCCCTCACCTACTCTCTCACAACAAATTACAGCAACCTGATTTTCAAGTCTATCCCATTTTGGCGGCTTTTTCAATAACTTATATCTCTTTAGTAACATCTCGTTAGTAAGAGCTTGCAAAAGCTACAAAGATTGGAAAAGGAACTAAGTTTTTAAGCTTGGTATTTGAGAAGTTGAGTTTGCTTTGGTAATTCAGGTCATAAAAAGAATCGTATGAAATAGCAAACTCAGAGTGAGAGGCATAGAAGCATCAAGCACTTAAAGGTTTTTGAGTCCTAAAATAATGACGGGCAAACTTTTAAAGTAGAATTTATTTTTTTGATTGGAGTGGGAATTTTGGGATTCGGAGTGTGGAGTGGGAGTAGGAGTAGGAGTATGTTATTTACTTACACTGGAATGAGAGTATGGAATTAGAATCATAATCCAATAATATATTTGCTTTATCTTGAATTGGGAGTAAATGGTTTCAAATTACAGTTTTACCCTTATTTAAAGAATTGTAGTTTTTAATTATAAAATTAATAAAAAATTTATTTAAAAAATAAAATATTTATTTTAATATATTTGTAAATTAATAATAATGATTAATATTCTTAATTATGTAAATCATAATTTTTTATTAGTTTTAATTTATTTATGTAAATTAAAAATTATTGATAAGAACAACACAAATGAAATATTATTATTAATAATATAGTACAAAATTAATATTTTCTTAAAATAAATTATTTATTATTATTAATTATTAATATTAAATAAATATAATACTATTATTTTTAAATAATATATTTCTATTATTATTATTATTATTATTATTTAACTTATAATCAATGTAAATTATTATTTTTAACTAAGTATAATAGTATTATATTTAAATAAGTTTAATATTATTATTGTTAATAAATGTAATTTTATAAGATAAAATAATATAATTATTTAAATAAATATTATTTATTTTATTTTATTACATTTAATTAGGGAGAGTAGATTTCCACTCTCACCTCCTCCCATGGGAGTGGGAATCCCACTCCCCACTCCAAAAATGGGTGAGACCCACGGAGTGAGAATCTCATTCCCCCCCTTAATAATGCAAGTAAACACTGGAGTGTGAGGAATCCATACTCCTCACTCCCACTCTAACAAGTAAACATACCATAAGTGTAGGACAATCTCTCAAATAAAGTTGAAAGAGAGTGTAATGGATAAGACTTAAGATCAGACAATGATTTAGTTCTCTTGATTTTATTTTATGAAACTAACGTAACTCCAATTTAGAGAGAGAAAATTTTAGTTTAATGATGAAGGCAATAGAGAGAAAAAATCAAAAAATAGAAAAATAATATTTATCTTTAAATATTTTTTATTTTTAAATAAAGGTAGTTCTGTAAATAAGATGGATTAATTAAAAAATGGAAAATATTAAGATATATTGAGAGGTTCAAATATGTCTGTAGCACTAGCAATATACGCAAATTATATATCATCTTTTAGCTTTATATGTTAAGAATAGTACTAGATTGATGGACATTTTAAAAAATTATATCCTAAATGATATATTATTTATTAAGTAAATGAAAGATGCATCATAATTTAAAATAAATTTAAAAAATGTCTATTATTACTCAAATGCTGATAAGTATGAATAAAAATCGATGACTAATTTTCACTAAAATTTTCATTTGGAGATTTTTTATTACACCAAAACAAAAAAACTCAAAAAATGTATAAATATGAGTTGAACGATTCAGTAACATTCTTTTAGACGATTGAGTCATTTGAAAAGATAAAATATAATTAATATGTAAAACAAATGTAGTTAGAGTAATGATAAATATCCCAAATTTCATCTCAAATGATGTGTCATTTATTGAATGGTTGATAATTCTTTATAAGATTTGAGTGAATTAATTATATTATCTTACCAACCAATTGATGAATGCCACATCATTTGAGATAGTATTTTGGAAATAAAAAATTTAGAATGTGTAGCACTACTCTTGTAGTTAAGACAACTCAAAGTTTGCAAATACCATGAGCCTTCTTTTCAGATCAATAACTGTACAGGATGGGATCAGTATCATTTAATATAGCAAGACAATATTTAAATCCGTTATAAATGAGAGTAATTAAATCAGAAATGGCCTCACAATAATACAAGTTACTAACGCATGAAAGAGGAGTCTGTTTCTCAAATTTGGGTTCACAAAATGTTAAATTGACTCAAAATGTGTGTGTGTGTGTGGATCATTTTTGAAATTCTAAGTGTGCAACCCAAGAGGAGGGGTGAATTGGGTATTTAAAAATTTCTTCAATAACAACACCACAATTCAATATCAACAACTACTACAACCAATAACAATAAAAATTTTTACAAGTAGTAAATGTAAGGAGTTAAGGGTAGAGAAAACGAACACGATATTTTTACGTGGTTCGGCAAACCCCGCCTATGTCCACGGCTCCAAGTAAACCACGCTTGAGAATTTTACTATCCAAGCCTTCCAAGGCTTCAAGTTCTTACAATTGACTTCCAAGGTGTCAATAAACATTTACAAGTGATATTTCACTCACACACACCTTTCCCCAAGTGTTTCCCACACTTACACACACAAATTTGATAATGGATTTGAATATTACAACAAATACTCTCTTATAGAGTGAATATACAAATGATAGCTCAATGATAACTCAATGTATATAGATTTGCAAAATGAAAGCTCAATTGAGATTCAAAAAGTTGTTAAAAATGAGTTTGGTTTGAGTTTATATAGTTTAAACTTTCAAACTAGCCGTTATAGACATTTTTGACAAATAGCCGGTTAGCCACTTGCATAAGGCGGTTAGTCGCTTAAGTTACTGTTAGAGAGGATATTCAAAATTTACGCGCAGTCGGTTAGCCTCTTAAAATTAGTTGGCTGGCCGCTATCTTTCTAGACTTGGTTTTCCAAAAATCAGAATGTAGTCGGCTAGCCGCTTGATGGGAAGCGGTTAGCCGTTTGCTACAGTGAAATTTTTTGAAATTATAGTTTTGCCCTAAAACTATGGCCCAAAAACTTTATAAAAGCTTTCAAATAGGTCCATTTCCAAAATTTAAAATTCATACTTATGGATTCGAAAACTCAAATCTTTTTAATGTGATCCATGAGACATAAAAACACCCATTTTCATAAAATCATTTTTCCTTTAAATATAAAACCTTTATAATATAAAAACAATGATTTATTTAATATGTTTTGAAAAACAACTTGAGCTTTTAAATGCTTAATCATGCATACATGTAATCATACTAGCTTTACAAGAAATATGACAAAAGAAATCACCTAAACTAGTACCTTTGACGCTTGATCTTAATTTGATAAGCTTTGTACCATTGTCCATCGAGTACGTTGAACTTAATCTCACATGAACGATTCTTGTCCTTCAAGAGTTAGTGAGATTGTGAAATATATACATTTTCTATTTTACCCATGACACGTAATTTGTTATCATCAAAATCAAAATACCGTATGACCATATAGGTCAACAATTTTAAAATGTAGGATCATGCATTAGGGCCATTGGATTCAATTCTAATTGCACTTTTTCACCGAGGTAATTAATAGAAGACACTCTAGAAAATGAAATCATTGCCTTTAAGGAAATTATCTCCCAACTATTTTAAGAATGTCGAAAATACAACGGTCACCATGAGTTTATGATAATATTTTAGAACCACCTCAAGTTTTAATTTTATATCAACCAATCACTTTTCCTTGAACTCCTTTGGCCATAGTTACAAAATTTAAGATAAGATATTATTTTACCCTTGGATTCATTTAAAAAGAGAAAACAAGATTTTAGAAGACTTTAGAGGCAAAGTAATCTTTTATCTTAGATTTTTTAATGGCAATTAATGGAGTTAATAGAAAAGTAGTTAGTTAATATAAATTAAAATTTGAGGTGGTTATGAGATATTATCATAAAATCATGGTAGCTAATTCTACTTTCGATATTTTGTAGAAATTTACGGTAACTACTTGCACTTATTGATATTTTCTAAGTTGGTGGAGATAATATCCCTTGCCTTAAACATAAACGCAACCTTTTTAATTAAATTTTACATTGGGATCAGGTTTAACGTGGGACGTAATTGGTTGGGTGCGGAAGTAATGCTATTAAATGTTAAACATTATCACGGGATGATGAATTAAGTGCTTTTTATACATGTCTATTCTCATTAGTAGTCATTAGTCAGTCATTATCATGATCCTCAGATTGCAATTACATGTTGCCGAATGCCGAGTTGCGCTTCTTTTGAGTCATTTATTATTTCTTTTTTTTTACGGTTCCGGTTCCTAATCAATTCCTCAATTACTCAACTACCCACGAGTGACGAGACACTCTTCCTTTCTTTATTTCTTCATAACTCTCTTAAAATTTCTTTCATATTTTATAATTTAGAAATTCATATTTTCGTATTAGTACCTACTTTCAACCCACAAGTAATGCTGGTTAATTAACTCCCACTTCTAAGTTCTAACTAAACTCGGCATTAATTTCTCTGTATTTAGCACAATGCTCTATCAAATAAATCTAGCTCTTCTTTTTAGTAGAATTTATGAATAATTCATTTAGTGTTTGTGTTATGCTTCATATCTTCAGATATGATTGATTCAAGCTATTGAATTTTGATATCTCTCTTCCAGAGTCTATGACTATACATAGTTGAAGCAACTAGCTATTGCGACTCAAGTCAAGTGTATTAATTTAAAATACCCAAAATTTCACGTGAAAAAGAAATAAACAATCACTATAGCTTGTTGCTTAACATGCACTTGAGATCCTCCAATTCCAGGAGAGCCCATTTTGGAAATTATTCCTGGTATAAGTATGATAAAACTATGGAGTCCATAAATGGGTTTCAAAAAGATATTAAGGGGTTCAAAAATCAGGCAATTTTTTTCATGATCAACAGTTTTTTGTGAACAAAATTCCCGTAGGTAACGGGTGATTACTAAATAAAAATATAAGTTATATATGCTAACACAAATTGGCAAGTGACATTAGATTTTTAAAAACTCTGACCATCCTAATTCTCAACAATCAACAACACCGCACCTCATTTTCTTCATATGTTTCACACACTTCTATATAAATAAATAAGTAAAAACTTGTACTTGTAGGTTTGAGCATTGCATTCTAAAATTCTTATATTAGAATAATTATTATTATACTAAAATAAAATCGTTACCAAAATTGACAATATATATATTTTAGCACAGCTCCAAATTCTAATTATTTTAATTCCAATACCTCATGAGTGCGTTTAGCACACTGAATTGTTTTATACAGTATTGCATTATTTTAATGCAGGCGTATTGAATTATGTTGTCTTGCATTAACACTAGATTATAATAATGTTGTAAATCGTTTGATGCTACACTATTATGTATTAATTTTTAATTATAGTATGTCTGGTGCTACACTGTATTGTATTAGTTTTTTTTTGTGATTAATTTAAATTATATATTTAAAAACAATATTTATTAGTACTTAAAAAATATTAAATATAGAAGTTTTAAATTTTGGAATTTTTTTAGTATAAATGCAAAAAAGAATTATAATTTTTCATAAAACATATGCAAAATTAACAAATTCAAAAATTTTGGTGGCATAATGTTTATTTTTTTAACATTTTCTAAATATATAACCTATGAAATAAGGTCGAATCCACTAATTTATTCGAATAACCTCAAATAAGTAACACAACATAAATAAATAATTAAAACATACAAAATTGGTATCTTAGTAAGCATCAAAATAATAAAGGAAACCATTCAATTTGTCACCGCAAGCGCAAGTTTCTATTGAGAATCAGAAGTTATAAATAAGAAAACAACAAAAGCGCACATGGACTGAGGGAAAGAAAAATGGCTTTGACTCATTTGCCATTTGAGAGAATTCATTTGGCTATCTCATTCACTTTTGGAACTTTTATGGTCAGCAACTTCATCATTTCGAATTTTTCTGCTTCTTCTTCGTAGGCTTTCATTGACAACTCTTCATGACTTTCTTTCCATTTCTTGTTGTATGATGTGAAGATACACTCATCCAAGTATAAGCCAACCTCAGGAGCCGTCGGTACATTTGTGTTAATACTATGCAGGAGCCTAATACCATTTATTAAGGAATAACAAACACGCCCCAAATTCAGAATACTTGACCAGAAAATTTTTAAGTATGGGTTTTGTTACCTTAACAAACATAAGTAAATAATAATTGTTTTATAAAAATTTAAGGGTTGTGAAAATATAAAGTAAAAATAATAAAATCTATGAGTAGATGAGAATACTTAACATGGGTGTTATATTTGTTAACTTATTATGTAAGGTAACAAAGGCCTTTCAATATTTATTTATTTTATTTTTCTGACATTTTGAAACCCAAAGTTGAGCCACCAAGAGCCTAAAAGGCCCAATGACAAGTAGAGCAGACTAAAGGGATTTTAAAAGGTTTGTAGAGAAGAAACAATAGACCAACTCTAAAAGATTTTAGGGGATTCAACAATTGGGCCCAAATTTTTCCACGACCAAAGGTTTTTTATAAACAAATTTCTAACACAAATAGACAATTGATTGATATTAAGAAACTCGGACCATCAGACCATCCTATTTCTTAACTATCAACAACACACATAAACCAATTGGCCAAATTTCTTCACTATCAACAACACACTTAAACCAATTGTCGTTTGGTCAAGTGGTAGAATTCACTCTCTGTGTGAAAGCATAGGTTCGAGTCTTCCATATCGCAATATAAAAATTTATTTTCTTTCCTCAATTAAAAAAAAATTGAGTGAAATCAGTCTACTCCCTTTCAAAATGTGAGTGGAGTAAACCCTCGAATATTAGAGAGGATAAAAATATGGGCAGTGTCATATAAAATTTAATATAAACTAGTCTTAGTAATTGTCTGATTGCGAATATCAATAATAATATGATGTAATGTCAGTAATAATCTGATTATAATTATTGTATTGTATATCAATAATAAAAAAAAAAACAACACATGTTTTTTTTTTTCATATGTTTCACACTTCTGCATGAATAAAACCTTGTCCTCGATTCGCCTCATCAACAATTAAAAAGGATTGAGCATTGCATTCCAAAATTTTGTTCATGGGCTTCCTTTGAGGTGGATATAGTCCGCGGCTCTTTTAAGTTCTCAGTGATAAGTAGAGAAGACCCGGGGCCGCTCTTCGGGTTCAAGCATTCAACAAACACTTCCATTCCAATTCCAACCTTTTACTTATCACTTTTAGGGCTCGTTTGAGTTTTTTTTTTTAGGTTAAAAAGTGATTTTAAAAAATTAAAAATTAATTTTAGTATTTGACAAATTTTTTTAAAAATAATTTTTGGCAAAATTACCTTATTTTACAGTAGATTTTTAAAAACAAAGAAGGGGTAACTTTCCAAAATTTGATTTTAAGAATCACTTTTAAATCTAATACAATTTCATGTATATTTTCATATATATTATAAAAATATAAAATTATCCTTATTTATTAGGAAATAAAATCATTAACTTTAAATAAATTATTATTATTATTACCAATTATATTGAGAAAACAAAATAAAAAATAAAATTAATAATATAAAATTTTTATTTTAATTATCAATTATTATATGCACATAATAAAAAATATTTCATATACTTGTTTATAAATGTTTAAATAAATTTTATTAATTATAAGTCATTTATATTCTTACAGCGGTTTAACAGTAAGATTTACGAAACATATATGATTGTTTTTAAAACTCACAACACTTTTAAAAATAAATTTTACCAAATATTTATCTGATTCTCTTCACAGTTGATTATTTCTACAACATAACTAACAACAATTATTTTAAAACTACAGCATTACCAAACTGGCCCTTAGTCATTTCTCCTTTAAGTTGCACTATATTAGTTGATTAGTTCTACTTAATTAGAAATGAAGAGTATATACAATATTAAAATATTTCAAATATACAAAAGCAATAAGGAAATTTAATTTTTTTTCATTCAAATTTTGCTAGCTAGGCAATGTTAAGATTTTAGGATTATGAGATGATATTTCCTTAGTTCTTTTTCATTAAAGCTATTGTGCGACAAATCATGACATGCATGCGTACTTTTAAGTTTTGACTACTTGTCTGCCCTGCAAAAATCAGAACAGCTGGCAAGCTTGATGCCAATTCCTTTGCGATTTTGACATGGATTCGGACGATGGATTATGTTTAATAATTAGCCATATTATAATAATACCTTATCGCAATTAATGCCGCGATAAAGAAGCAATTGGAGCTGTGGATCTAGAAATTCATAAAGGCCTGGATCAAACCGCGTTGCCAGCTCTTTTTGAATTTGCCAACGAATTATACTTTTATTTTAAAGGAGAGGCAAATTGACTTCGAGTGACTTTAATTGAGTTCCATCTTAGATTTAGAAATTTGTTTCCTTCAATTCTTTTAACTAATGAGCGTGCCCACACATTCTCAATCCATATGATATATAGTATATATAGAGAGTTCAGAATTGATATATATATATTATTATTATATTAATTATTTTAGAATGATCTTCAACTTCAATTCTTTCTTATATGCTTGAACTGTGCTTTTCGGGCAAATATTTATTTATGGGTAATTATCTAGTGGCCACCACATATTTAGTGAAACTTATGTAAACCACCAAATTTTAAGATTGTATCTGTAAACCACCTATTCTTTAAATAAATATCCCTCAACTACTTTTCTGTTAAAAAAGTTAACTGCCGTTAGTGGTTTTCTGCGTAAAGACTATTTTATCGCTGTAATACAATAATTACGAAAATTATTTATAATTAATTAAATATAATATTTTACCTCTCAAAAAAAAATTAAATATAAGATTTTGTATCGTTTCATTTTTTTATTTATAAATAAAAATGATGTTGTTTATATAATTAAATATTTTTTTAAAATATAATATAATTAATTAAATATTTATTTTTTAACTAAATGATAATATTATCCTTATGATGGCATGCTGACATCATGTTTCCGTTAACAGAGTTAACGGAAAGGTGGGTGAGAGATGTTTCTTTAAAAAGTATGTGGTTTACAGATACAATCTTAAAATTTGGTGATTTACAGAAATTTCACTTAATAAGTGGTGACCACCAAATAATTACCCTTTATTTATTAATGCTGTCTCATTCTCAACGACCCCGTTTCATTTTCACATATAGCAATATTTCTAATCTACTCTGCCATATTCGACATTTATTTTCTAATAAGAGTAGTTTACTTGAGTGCCCATGGACTTCGTTTATTTCAATATTATTATATTGGTATGTCTATTTTTCATGGCATTATTAATTTTGGTCATAAAATTCTACATTTATGAGTAAGTGTTGTTGGCGAAAAGCAATGGGAATTTGGAAGAATTGAAGGAGTAATGGTATCCACTTTGCATCCATTAGCATGTCCCCATTTGATCATTCGTTGGATTGTAATTATTACACGCGTATCATTTATTTCTCCATTACGTATATCCTTGAAAATTACTCGATCAGATTTTTAAGGACTCCACTATTTTACAATTTGAATACTAAGTACATGTTTTTCAATTCAATCCTATTCGTAAATCACTGGAAATCAATCTAATTCACACCATAATGCAAAAAATTGATAATTTTGACATCAATTACATTCAAATTTATTAAAAAAAAAAACCCAAGATGATTGGTCACCGTCATAAACAAACATAGTTGTTCAAATAAATTAGTTGAAAATAAAACCCTTAAACAACATTGAAAATTAACACATATTTATTAAAAATAAAAGAAGTCCACATGAAAGTGAAAGTAGTAATAATCAATAATATAGTGTCATATAATCTACACTTGATCCATTTACTACGAATTAAATTGTATTTTGAACGACCATAATGGAAAAAGAGATCACAAAAATATTTGGTTAGAAAGAATAAAAGAAACCAACTCTTGGTCTATTTTGGGTGGCAAATCTTCTCAACTACCTAACACCATTCGAAATGTCATTACAAATTTGGTCAAGAAAATGACGGCGGTGTTAAAATAACAATCAAATAAATACATTGGTAATGTTAAAAAAAATGTTAAATAAATAAATTTCAAAATGACATTGTCGCTTTAAACTGAAACAAGCAGGCAAGGTTTCATTAAGAGAAATTAAAAATCAAATTAGTTAACTATGAAAACGATTGTGTTGATAATTCAATTCAAGGGCTGGTCCGCTGGTTTATGATCATGGTTATTTGAGGTTTTATACACGGATTATTAGATCAAGACTTTTTCATGATCTAAATCTTCTTTGATAAAAAAAAAAAATCATGTTGGCGCAAAGTAAATTTTTGGTTCCAAGCTATGCACATATAAAATAAATTTTTAAAAAATTCAAGAAAATTTAGATCATGAGAGAGGATTCTAATTCATCGTAACCCGCTTAATACACTGCCAACCATCATCAATGGCGAGCCATTGACTATAATAGTATAATGAATCAACGGTTGGTATTGACTAAGTTTCGACTTTGAAGCTATTGGCAGCTAGGTAAGTAAGTGGGGCCCAAACAATCCAAGCAAATTCGGAAGACCCAAAAGCTTTAAAGCAAGGTTTAAGTAGCTGTGAAAGAAACTCAAGTCTCAAGAACCTGAACTTCTTTTCGTCCCCATTCAGAAATTAAAAATTTGAACTGCAAACACGTAACGAATATATACATGAAAACAAAACCACCCCTGGTCTCCGGCGCCTATAAAGCCTCCACTCACCTGTTGTTGGCAATCGTAAATCTAGAGACTTTTTTTTAATATGGGCAAGGAAAACACCACCACCACGACGTCGTCTTTGGATGATCTAATTGAGAAAGCCGGCGGTTGTGCTGTCATTGATGGAGGTTTTGCTACCCAGCTTGAGACTCACGGCGCCTCCATTAACGACCCTCTTTGGAGCGCTCTTTGTTTGATCAAACAACCCCACCTCATCAAGCGGGTAACTTTTCCTTCAAGTTTCATCAATACCCTTTGATCTTTCTTTACGCCTAAAATGTGCTTTCGTTTTTGTTCAAACAAAGACTTGTTTTTCTCATTTTTGCAGGTTCATTTGGAATACCTGGAGGCTGGTGCTGATATTTTGGTCACTTCATCCTACCAGGTTTGCCTTATTCATTTGTCCTGAGTTATTTAATGGAATTGGCTTTTCAATTTGACGAGCTTTATTTCTTAAAAGTTTTGTTCTGCTTTTACAGGCCACCATTCCAGGCTTTCTTTCCAGGGGATTGTCAATCGAAGAAGGGGAATCGTTACTAGAGAAGAGCGTTACATTGGCTGTTGAAGCTCGAGACAAGTTCTGGGATGCTGTAAAGAATGTTCCCGGCCATAACTACAACCGAGCATTGGTTGCAGCTTCAATTGGAAGCTATGGAGCTTATCTTGCTGATGGTTCTGAGTACAGGTAGCTGCCTGTTTAGTAGATAACACACAGATGCATAAATAAACGTATTTGATAATCTACTCATACAAATTTTCTACTTTGCTTCCAGTGGAAATTACGGACCTGTGGTAGATCTGGCGAAGCTGAAAGATTTCCACCGGCGCAGATTGCAAGTTCTTGTTGAATCAGGTCCAGATTTGCTTGCTTTTGAAACAATCCCCAATAAACTCGAGGCTCAGGTTTGTTCCTGGTTTCTGTATTATCTGTTTTAATACTGGCTGGAGTCATTGATATTAAAGTAATGCTGGCAGATCAAATCTATTGAATCTTTTATTTATTATTAATTTCAAATCTTTTATCTGTCCTAGATTAAGAATGTAGGAATAACTACTCAAATTCTAACTTTATGTTCAAACTTCTGTAGAACTCTTTAGCTCTGAAAACTTTTCCATTTCATAACATCATAGAAGTTAAATGTCTCAACTTACAGGCATTGGTAGAGTTGCTGGAGGAAGAGAACATCCAAATCCCATCTTGGATCTGCTTCAGTTCTGTAGATGGCGAGAACTTCCCCTCAGGAGAGAGCTTTAAGGAATGCCTTCATATAATAAACAAGAGTAGCAAAGTGAATGCAGTTGGCATAAACTGTGCACCTCCCCAGTTCGTTGAAAGTCTCATCTGCTATTTCAACGAGGTAAGTCATTGTACAAACATCGTTATGAGATAATGATCTATTATTATCTGCACCTAAATTTATAGTTGTTTTAAACTGTAAATTTTATTTTTTCCTGACTTTCAGCTGACTAAAAAGGCTATAGTTGTTTATCCCAATAGCGGTGAGGTGTGGGATGGCCGAGCTAAGAAATGGCTGGTGAGTCTTGAGTTACTATGACATGTTAATTACTCATCTTTCTCAATCACACAAACATAGACACACAGTCACACAGACTAAAAAGCAAACAGAGAAGCATGCGTACCTATTATTTATATGCTATTGGTTGGATTGGCAGCCATCGAAGTGCTTTGGTGATGGCAAATTTGAGTCGTTTGCAACAAGATGGCGTGATTCAGGAGCCAAACTCATCGGTGGTTGTTGTCGAACGACACCTTCCACCATTCGAGCCGTTTCAAAGGTTTTGAAAGAAAGGTCATGAGTTTTTATCAACTCAGAGAAAACTACATTCTCCATCTGCTAACCATTACTATTTGGTTTTAGTGCTCACATTACTTGTTGTAGCTCATAGTTTTTAATTATTAGCTTTGCCTCTGCTGTATTTGGTTAAGCTAATCTCTGTTTCAATTAGTTTTCCCTTTCTTTCTTTTGAATTTCTTTTTTAATTGTCAAAGGCGGGACAAGTACATTCTTCCCTTCTCTGAGCAGTTAAGGCAGGAGGGGACTGAGTTTGCTCATCACTTATTATATATATATATATATATATATATATATATATATATATATTACAATTGTTACCATATATATTTGTTTGAGCTAACCCGAGAAAAGCAGGACTCAATTTCGGCATTGTGATTCATCTTAGTGACAGTTTAACTTCGTCCAATACAACCTCCCAGAATTTTGAAATGGCATCCAATCCTGCAATTAGTAAGTTCAAGATGATGCAGTTTCTTTTTTCATCGTTCAAGTCTCAAAACTCGCTGGATAAGACTTCGAACAAATAAAATGAAGCATTTACCATGTTCAGCTTACCAAGCATTTTAAATCGACTTGATAATGCCTAAGGATTCTTCGAAAACAATTAACCTTAAAATGAGCTAAAGGAATAGCCATAGCTCACTTAGTATAGGAACTTCCGTCTTTTACTTTCCCCAACGTCCTATGAATAGGAATGACATTTATTGAGCCCTGCCAAGAGTTTCAGGAACTTGTTCTTCTGATTAGGCTTAAACCTTACTAATCACAACTTTTTCTACTGGTAACTACAAATCAAGGCAGATAAAGAACGGAAATAAGTTCAAATAATTCAGTTTGGAACTGTAAATCACAACTAATCCTGTTAAATAGTTATCAAACCCAAATATCTAACTTCTTCCTCTAAAAACCACAAGCAGCACATCATGTGGAGTAGGAAGTCCTATTCTATCGGTATGGAAGCATTAGAAAGGCATAAAAGTACCACCATACCGCTCCAACAAATTCTCTGCTACGATACCCGAGATGGACAAAATCACAGCAACAAAGCCATACTCCATCATTCCAACCAAAAAGAACATAGTTTATGCAAACTACAAGAGATCAGGATGCCATAGACAATACCCGAGATGGACAAAATCACAGCAACAAAGCCATGCTCCATCATTCCAACCAAAAAGAACATAGTTTATGCAAACTACAAGAGATCAGGATGCCATAGACAATTGCTGTCCTGGAATAAAACCAACTTCAAAGCAGAGATGGACAGAACTATTTCTATTTTGAGTATCCATACTTTTAAGGAGAGACTATACACAACTCAATAAGAACCCAAATGCAGCTTAGTTCCAGAAGATTTTTCTTTCTTCTGGCATAGAACATGCCGTTTTTCTTTTTTCCCATTTTGTTTGTTTTTCCTCCCTCTCCTTTTTCTTAATCTAAAAGAGTACAAATGCTTGGTGACAAGAAGCTAAAACCTAGACACGCAAAAACAAATCTGAAATCATCCAAAAGCGTCTTCATATGAAATTAGCGTCGAGGAGGGCCATGCTTATCATAATGCCCCCGGGCACCACCATAGCCATTGTCAAATGCACCACCAGGATATCTCATGTCAGGGCATCCATTCAACAATCCGTAAGGACTGCCACCTATATGATTATAAAAGAAGCTTCAAAATCACTTACTTTTGAATTTTTTGGTGCAGTATGTTATCAGAGTCACGGTAAGAGTCATGGTACCCCCAAGATCTTAAAATTATACTTCGTGTAAGAGTACTAAGAAAGAAAGAGAGTTTACCAAGACCACATGCTCTCCTCTCTGTATTCAACAGCTCTGCTCGTAACTTCTCGATTTCTCGAGCCATGGAAATGAGATTGCTCTCCATTGCTTGCTTTTGTTCAATTTGCTCCTCGTTTGCTTTCTTCTCAAATTCAAATGCTCTCCTATAGATATTGCTAGATGTAAATTTTATTTTGAATAAAGGAAAAAGTTTCATTGTGTACAGTAGCAATTCTAGTGTGTATATTCTGTTTAGTAAATCAAAGCAGAGAAGGGAGTACAACTCTAACTTGAATTAAGAATTTAGCCAAGGAAATATCTAATGTCAAACCTGGCCTCAACAAGCTCATTGCGGATCACATCTATATCAGCTCTCATAGCAATTAGTTGCTTATTTTCAGCTTCGAATCGATTAATGTCCTTTGTCAGACCTTTGATTTGGGTAGTCAACTCTTGCCGTGAGCTATTCAATTTCTGAACTTCAGCTCTCAACTGTAGCACATCTGCCCTCACAGGCTCAGAAGCACGGAGCTCAGCTTCTAGCTTGAGTCCTCTATCAAACAACTCCCTTGTGTGCGCCTCTTTGTCAACACGAAGTTTGGGTATTATCTGCCCCAGTCTGTGAATCTCATCTTTCGCTGCTGTTAGTTCTCTTTGCAGATGCGTATTATCATCAATAGCATGCCGATTCTCAGAAATAATTCGATGCATCTCTCTACGTTGTATTTCAATTTCCTCTTCCAAAGCCATCGGGTGGAAATGCATGGGTGCTGGACCTCGGTTCAATACAGGACGAGGACCATCACGGAAACCTCGAACACTATCAGGATGACGTGACATATGATTTCTAGCAGCCATTTAATCCTGCAGAAACGCGGCCATTGTCACCCACAGGTGAAACACAATTACTATATGACCCAAACGGGCTAGGTAAGAGGATGAAAAGTAAACCCCAACCTAAAAGAAAGCTACTAATTTATAATAGTCAACGGCAGATCCCCAAATTCATGACGCATTGAATTATGGCTTTCTTTTTCCCACAGATAGCCAAGATCACAACTCTGATTCAAAACATCATCAGGTCCAGGTCCAACATCCATCAAGACCAATTTAGGCTTAGATTTATTAGATAACCTCAATTCTGGAGCCTAACAGTTTTCTCTCAAAGGAAACACCAACTTTTATAGACATAATCTTCCAAAAATGTGGCCCGTTAAAATTAACCAAATAAAATATACTATTCAATCGCCTCATTTAATTTTTTTATCCAACTTCTAAAGAATATATCGATTCATCAATGCGAGAACAAATAGCATTGCACCAGATAAACATAAAAATTGCCTTTTTAGTCCTCCGTAAGCAGGATAGACACCTACCCAAACAGCTCCAACACTCTAAATTGTTCTTTCATTAATAAGCACTATAACAAACAACTAATGGCACTCTACAGGTTATACACACACTAAACATCAGCGAATGATTGGCCGAACCAACTTGTCTCTAAGTTGCTACTCACATTTTTATTTGAACCCCTGAAAGTGAAAAATCAACTTACTGAGTACTTTATGATCACATTCAGTATCTCATCCCCACTTATTAATTTTTCATTGAACGTGCACCACTTAATCTTAGTCAATCCTCAATTCATCAAAGTAACAGCAGCCACGACGTTTCAGATACTAATTGAAGTTCAAGCATTATTCTTCAAAGACATAGCCGCTTACAGAGGAAAGGTAATCAGCTATTCAGCCGATCTAATGAAGTTAATAGTTCATAACTAGAAAGACAAATATTGTGCCACCAACAGACGACTCCGATCCCAGTACTCTACAAGTGAAAGAAACCCTAAACTAAGCACAAAACAAAGAAAAAACAAAAGCAATGATTTTACGTATTAATACCTTTTACTTACTACAAAAATCATCAGATACTCTGCAATTATTAAAAAAAATCAATTAGCTGAAGAACAATAGTAATAACTCACAATCACCAAGATAAGTGCTCATTGAACTAGAGTCCCCGGTCTTCGACAGGAAGGGACTTGATGCTGTAAAGCAGTTAAGCCTGGGAGCAGGGTGCTTACGTGGGTCGAGTAACGAGTATAATTCTCATGGGCTGGCCTCCATCTACATTATGTGCTTGTTTCTCAGCCCAAGTCATTTGCCCCGATTCATCACATACATAAATAAATATTTACTTACTTGACCGGGTCATTCATTCAGGGTCAAACAAGTTCATATTAGGACAATTTTGTTAGGACTATATTAATTTTATTGAAATTACTAGACCTCAGAGAAATTTCGAAGGATTACCTCAGCTACAGCCCAAGTTAGCCATCTGAAAACTTCTAGTCAAATTCCAAACACACCTTGAAACATTACATGAGATGCCTTGTTACTCAATTGTTTTAATAAAAAATTTAAAATACTAGTTATAAATAGCTTAGCTCAACATTTAAGCGCGCAAAGTAGTTGTGCGTTATTCTTATTTGGTTTTAAAAAAATATATAGGGGATGGACCAGCTGCGCTGGCAAACGCACCCTAAGTATGACATTTTAATCTCTAGCTAGTGCAATCTTGTGTATTTATATATGAAAAAGAATAGGTAATCCATAAGGAGTTAAGCTAACCAAATGGCTACACCCATTGCTGGCTCCGTTATAGATTGGTGTTAGAGCTCATAGGCACTCACAATTTTTAACCAAAATTGGATGTAGAGTACAATATGATGATGTATCTTATTAGATATTCAACAAGCATAAATGGGTAAACTAGTGGTGGTGGAGGCAAGAATTAATGGGCAGCGCAGCCCATAACCCTGAGCGATGATGGTGAAATTTCATCTCCACAGTTGATGCAGCCCCCAGCTTTTAGGTATAGGTGCGCAATGGCTTTTCGGCAGTGTCAATTGTCAAAAAGTTCAAAGTTCAAACTACTCTGCAACAAAGAAAGAAACAAAATTTTAATAATTTTTTGTATTTACCAGAATGGGGTTGTCCTTTAGTAGTGTATGTGAAATAAAAAAGTAAATGTAGATAGCTTTATACTACTCGTATTAAAAACTCGAAATTGACAAAAAGGAGACTTCTTTTTTCTTTTCATGTTTGATGGTTCACTTTTCTTCACCTTCAGAATCAGAAACAGCCCTAAAGCGACGGGTCCTCTTATTATGCCCATACTAGTATTGCTGTTTGCTGCAGCTGCTGCGTGCTTTCTGGGTTGTATTTCAAGTATTCCATAATTGCCCTTCGCATTTATTTCATGGAAAATTACTTGACCTTTTTCTTGATTCTTGAAATCTCTTTCTGTCCAAATAAATAAAACAAATGCCCTGTCAAAAATAAATAAATGAAACAATTGCATATTTATTCAATATCACGTGATTATCCTAATAATTTAATTGCTCATAAATAAGTTACCGCTTCTATTTCAAAAGAAAAAAGTTACCACTTAGACCGCCTATGTGTTCATTAAAAATCATTAATTTAAATGACCGGTATATTTTATATTGGTCCCAGATTAATGATCAAGAACAATTCACATTGATTCCAAATTACAAATCAATATCAAATGTGAGTTATCTTCAACCCCAAATTTAATGTCAATATCCATCGAACAACAATTAAATTCATAAATATTAGTAAGTAACAGCGTAACTACGTGTTGTGAACTCGAATATGGACAAAAATAGTTACGAAAGTTAACAATCTAAATCAAACAGAGGGAACAGATGGTGAGGATTTTGATCTCTCACTTTATGAATAAGAGCCAAAAGGTCCAGAAGGGATCTTTTTACCAATTTTCAAAGCAAAGTGAAAAGAAATTCAAATCTTAATAACTCAATTTTCAAATACTGACTTGAGTGTTAGAGTATCTTTTGCATACACACATTCGAGCTCTATTCACATAAACTTACGAGAACTGCTAGATATATTTAGAATCTTCAAAGGATCAAGTATAATTCTTTGTCATTCCATAGTCGAATTACCATGAATTGGATTAGTGAAGTTTTAAGAACCTCCAATGGACATGAAATTTAAACTCAAATACAAATAAATACACATAAATAATAAATGAGTAACATAAGAGCATAAGCAAAATATTATTCCAATTTTACTCTTTAAATACATGTTTACTCTTCAATTAAGAGTTTTTTTAGAATTTTTAATGGTAATGATGCTCTTCAATTAAAAAGTAAAATCTCATTAGAAAAGTCTTTTACTGTTCTAACGGTTCGTGTCACAAATTCCACCCTTGGTTGCGTTTACAATTGAACGGTTCAAATTAATCTGTTAGAAAATTTTTTAAACATGCTCACCTTACAAATGAATTGTGAAACTGAAATATCCATGGGAAAAATATTTAAATAAACTGCCATTGCCAACAGCATGCTCAGATTCAACTAATCTGCTGATTGCTGAACGTGGGCACTGGGCAAGCCAGATGGCCTCTTGGTCTTGGAAGACATATATTTACCATAGAGGGGTGACAATAAACTTACGGCAGTTTTTTAACTGAACCTCGCAATTCTTTTACACAATATGTTATTATTACTATGAATGAGTGCAGAAAATTAGTGTGTGTAGGCACGAAAGTTATAAAAGCATAACGAAACTCCCAACAGTTTTTTTGCCAATAATAATAATAATAATAATAATTTGCAGTTAAAAAATGTGAACAAGAGACGACAATCATGATAGCGCTGTTCATTTATAAATTTAGTTGTGTTTGTTATTATTGCGGAATTATTAGTAGTGCACTAATTTTAATGGCATTTT
The DNA here is from genome assembly GCA_030449835.1 of Clausena lansium. Taxonomy (NCBI): domain Eukaryota; kingdom Viridiplantae; phylum Streptophyta; class Magnoliopsida; order Sapindales; family Rutaceae; genus Clausena; species Clausena lansium. The sequence continues at coordinate 6,800,001 of JASUUF010000195.1, forward strand.
AAGACTACAATTAAGCTTAGGCTATAGTAGAGAACTAAAAAGGATCGTAATGTCATTATTACCCAATACATTTTAATTAGTTTTGTCTACTAAATTATTTAAAGGTGAGGCTATTTGAAATAATTAAATTTATTTTTATACTCATTTTAAAAAATAAATTCATTATTAAAATTTAAAAATTTTAAATTATTTTTCACTAATCACTTTCTCTCTAATTAAAAATTATGTTTTATCACAATCTATGGTAGTATGAGCATAATTTATTTTCATAATTTATAAAATTGATGGACTGAAACCATATCGTGAAGTTTGAACAGAAATTTTATAAAGAAGATAATTAAAAAGTTTAAACCATTAAAAAGCTAGTGGTCGCTCTCATTCAAAAGGGAAGTGTTTACAAAGCTCCAGCTATAATTATTTGTTTGGTTCGATATGATTTTTCTAATTATAAAAATACCTTTTAATAAAAAAAAATTCTTTCCATATATTTATTTTGTGTAATTTGATTGTAATTTGAGTAGAGTTTTGAGAATTAAAAATGATTCTTATCTCTATTGGAAGATGTCATATTTGAGATTTTTGTTTAAAATATCTTTATTTTATTTTATTTATTTAATGATCATAACATAATTTGAAAAAGCTTATATATTGAAATATTTTTACAAATTTAAGTAAAAATTCTCGTAAACAGCCACAAAACTAACTTTTTTTTTTCTTTAAAATTCCATTTATAAAAGTTCCTATGCCGGACTGCGCCTGAATCCCATCGGAGCAAAGGCAAACAATGGGGTCTGGTCATTCAGCTAACGAGAACGGCGAATATGTAATTAACTATAGCAGAACCGCAGAAGTACAAGATAAGAAATTCAGAGACATGGGGGTATTTAGGTAAAAACTGAAAATTGAAAAGTGAAAGTAACGTATCGAGTCGGTATACGAATTGCCGCTGGCACTTGGGCCTTAGGCCCAGCGGGCTCGTCGATCGATGTCCAACATACTCTCTCAGATTCTCTCTCTTCATTTAAAGGCTGAGAATTTGAGCGCTCCCAAGACCCAGCAAGGCATCTGGTCCTCCTCGCCGATTTATTTTGTTTTATTTACGAGCTCTCAAATCGCAATTCCTCGGCAGCCAATAAAATGGTTAGATCGATAATCAATTATTGATAAAAATATGTTTTAAAGGAAAATAGGGGGAAAAATAGAAAGAAATAAAAAGTTAAAATAAAATAATTAAAGATCTGAAAAAGCATAATGAAGTACACAAATCATTTTCATATCTAATCATCTGTCCATCAAAGCTCAAAAAAGTTACCAATCCGTCAATCAATAGAAGTACGATGGGCAAAGCAATGTAATTATGGTTCTTTTTTTTTTCTAAAAAAATAAATTATTTGAAAATTGTTTGATAAAAAACCATGTGATTAAGCGAAAATAATTTCTTTTTTACTTTCTACCAACAAAAGTTTTTTATTACACCAAACAGAAAATTCTAAAAGCCAAACTAGTGTTTTCAATATATATTTTTTTTATGAGTAATAATATAATTATAAATTTTTATATAAATTTATTTTGTATAAATTAATTTAGTATTAATTCATTGATTGAATTAAATATATTTTAGTATACGTGATTTATTTTTATTATTCTGTATTTTTTTTCAACTAATGAATTAATGTCAAATAAATTTGTATAAAAATTTGTGACTGTATCATAACTCTTTTTTTTTTATTAAGAATCGTTGCATAATACTTTTGTTATTTTTTAAAATTTTGACAATTGAATTTTTTTTTTCATTTACACAAAGACAATTTAATTTTCTCTCCGTTCGTATGAGCAAAATTTGAATATTAAATTTCTTATTTTCAATAATTTTTTATTATTTTAACTAAATGACACCCAATATCGATTAAATTATTACGATCACATTAAAAATCAAAATTTATGAAGACATAAATCCGTTTCCAATTTTTTTCTTTATTTTTTCATGAAACTCTAGGGGTCCTACATGAACCATCTGGACTCTTGTATGACATCAAGTTGGATTATAATCTTAGCAAGAAAATTTCCATCAAGAATAAAGAAAAATAAAAACAAAGATGCATTACAGGCAAATAAAAAAATACAATTTCAAACAAAATAAAAGTGGGTGAATAATAGACTCAGGAGGCATTTACCAATCAACATTTATAAAAAAATAAAATAAAATACACAATAACAATTAAATTTTTGTTTAATTGTGTTCATTTTTTTCTTTTTAATAAATAATAGTCACAAATCAAATGATATAATCAAATTAAAAAGACAAAAAGTTCCATATTTCATTTTCTTCTCCAAAAAAAAAAAATTGTGTTCATTTTTTTAAATAAATAATAGTCAGAAATCAGAGTGAAATAATCAAATCAACCCATGTGAATTCCCACTCCCCTCCTTCCCTCGTATACCTCGAGACAAAACCAGTAGACTTTAGTAGCACTGTGCCACTGACAATACATATCTACATGTAAATCTATGCAAGTTCACATTTTATTATACAGAGAGAGAGAGAGAGAGAGCAGTTGCCTCGATTACTGCCACACACACACACACTCTCCCCAGAACCACACAGCCCTTGAGCAGGTAGCTATAGCCATGGCATAAAGCACAGCGGCTACAAAACCCCATAAAAATCACACACCCTTTTTAGGAATTTATCCTTGCACTTCAAGCTAACGCAACACGAGCCTCTTTATATATATGTACATATACACCTACTCTTTAGTCTTCACAAACCCAACAACTTTTCATTCTTGTCTTGCTTTTGTTCTATCTTCTCTTTAAAAGCCAAGGAGAAATGGGTGTTCTTGGGTTTTGTTTTGATCCAAATGTTGTGGTTCTTTGTGGCAAGAGAAAGTTTAAGAGCTTGTTCTGGAGGGTCAGAGCTGAAGTGAAGAGGCAAATGAAGCGCAGATCCAAGCAGAAGAAGCTCAGCTTCCACTATGATCCCCTCAGTTATGCTCTCAATTTTGATAATGGCAACTTTGGATTCTTCTGCTGAATTATCACTTACCACCACCACACTTTCACAAACTGAGAAAAGGGAAAAGGCAGCTTCAGATTGCATGCCATGCAAGCCCATAAGAAAATGATGTATTAATTAGAAGTCGAATTAATGTGTTTAATTAAGTTCTCTTATATATATGTTAATTAGTTTGCTTTCAAATCCCTTCTCCCTTCTTCTTGCTCTAGTACAAACTTGTTAGAAAAGATCATGTATCAGTATCATGTATGTATTTAGAAACCCATCTGCATCTGCAAGCGCACTATCTTTTCAAGTTATACACCCGACCACCCAAAGCTCAAGTCAATGAGCTCATTAGAGTCTTTAACTAGCTAGCATTTCTCGTTAAATCAATAAATCCTGAAATTTGAACGTGATATGTCTTCACAAGTACTGTAAACTGAAAATGTATCCTGTTGTGTTTCACTTTCTGCTGCGAGCTTTCTGGATGTGAGCCATATGGTGAAATATCATTTTGCTGCTTTATATTTCTGAACTGTAATGTCACTATGGACACGTTGGTCCTGTGTAATTAATTAAATTCAATAGGGTAACTGACATGCATTTCTTTCCCTTCAAATGCCCCCAAAACGCCTATTTTTGTTGAGTAGTGAGTCTTTATTAATTTTTTTTTCTCACCTTACTTTTGTCAAGTAATTGTAGCCAAAAAGGAGCGATCATTTGATCACTTGTCAACGTCTTTCTTCTCTCATGCACCATTGCACATTAAATTTCTGCTGACCCACATAAGGTCTGATTGCCATCTTCAGAATTTTGTTTTTCTCCAATTCTGTCGAATCAGGCTTGTGTTATGTTTAGTCTCTGTTGTACAGTGTACTGTGCAGCTTCATCATCCATTAGTCAATGTTTTTTAACCTTCCTTGTTCCAGTTTGTTTTCTTTTTAAATTTTAAAAGAAAATTTATATGACTTCATTCTTGGACAAATAGAAGTTAATTTATTGTTCTAAGAAAATTATAATAATAATAATAATATCCAATTGATATAACAAATAAGAGCTTGGGGGAAAAATGAAAATGAAAATAAAAAAAAGAGCCCTCGTGTTTCATGTATATTGGTAATCTCACGTATAAAGAAGACTATTGAAGTTCACTTTTGAATGAATAATATTGTAGTTTACAAAGTTGTATCCTAATTGATATAACAAATGATATGGTGCAATATAAGAAAGGCTATTTATTAGTCTATGCTATTTAATTCTCTTATCATTTTATGTGATTTAATTTGTATAGCATTTACTTTTGGATGCTATGATATAATTTTAAGTGTTTTTGAAGTAATATTGTGGTTGTTATAGTCTCTATTGATACTCCTAACCAAATATAATTTCTTAAAATTTATTCACAAAAAAAAAAAGAAAAGAAAAAAAGCTTAGCCACCTTAAACCCTAAAATTCATGTCTCATGCAATTTGTAACATTAAATTGTGGACAAAAAGAGTGGGGTTAAAAAAACAGAAACGAGTTTAAATAATTCACGAATGCTAATTAAATTTCCTAAACTCGATGTGCTAATAGTCTAAGCAAAACTCTCCTTTATGATATACTATAAGCAAGCAGTCAAGCACCATTTTGGTTTGGGCCTCAGGCCTAATTTAATCATTGGGTAGAAGAATCCATTATTTATGAAATCCATAGGTTGTGACAGAACTCAGATGCCCATGCCCTGCGACTGTGAAGATCTGTTAAACTGTTGTATTTTTATTTTAAAATTTTTAAAATGAATTAACCGTTCAATAAGTTAAAGCTTATAAAAATTAAATTAAATTAAATAAAAATTTCATCTGGACGAAAGGTCAAATGTGACCTGGGCTTCAACTTTCATGCAAGTGCAAAGCGATGTCTTTGGACACATTTTTCTCCTTTTATTTCACGTGAAAAATAAATTTATGTAATGAACTTTTATTGCATGAATCTTAGTTATTATATTTTTTGTTACCTAGAGAGTAAGGCCTTGAACTTGATGCTACCTTGTTAGACTAGTGTAAGAAGTTTTTTCATGCATTAATAACAAATTTTGATGTACGTAAAACTGTTTTTTTTTCCTACTAAATAAAAGTTAAATTTTAGAAGATAATGGCTTTTTTAAACCCAGTAGCTTATTTTCTCATGGCATTTTTTAAAACCAGTAACTTATTTTCTCTTCTGAATGGGGTTTGTAGAGTCAAATCATTTTCTCCAATACTTATATTTTGTTATCTGTTTTGGCCCAGCATGATAAGTACCATTATTTAATTACAATAATTTTAAGAATATTAATCACAGCAAAACGAACGATCAATTACAGAAAATGCATACAAGAAAACAGAGCACAAGCAAGTAAAATTAACAATCAAGAGTAAAGAATCCTAAACCTTCCTTTATTAGAGAACAGGACCAGATCAATATAGCTGTTTACAAGCTTTACAATGAGTCATTGGACACTCTCTAACTCCCTAATTTGATCAAATTACAGGTGTTGGAAATAGTTCTGTTAACCGGCTCTGGTCAAAGAAAGTTAAAGTTGCTGGTGTAAAATAACTTGCATAATTGAAGAATTTTGGTTAGGTGACATCCAATCCTATCCTTAGTGAATTGTGAATATTATAACATTTGCCCTCAAGCATGGGACGGTTTAATATGCACATGAAATTGTAATTTGTAAGATTGGGACTTGGGAGCATATGTTTCTTGTAACTTGTTTATACTTATTACTTATATGCTAACGTAATGTCTAGGGACAATTATTTTAAAATTTTGAGACTTTCTTACTCTTGAAACACTGACTCTTTCCTCCTATTTTAAATCGAACGTGGGTGACTATAGATATAAAGTGCATTAACAGTCCATGGAGTTACTTTTCGATGGACATATATAGCAAGTAGAATCATAAAAATATTAACTCATTCATATGTAAATTTTGATGATTTTATACAGATGGCAATTTCATTTCCTCAGAACAAAAATTTTTGGGTATCTCATTCCGACCCTTGTTGTTGTTGTGGGTGTGAATGTGCAAAGCACAACTAAGCCATTGATAGTGACTCATAGAGTAAGCTTGTGGGCCTTGTTGGTGGCCACAATCTTCTACTGCATTGCACTTGCAGTTGATTACAAGTCTCAACACAATCAAGCAAATTCTTTGCAGTTATGTGGCCCTATTGCTTTTATCTCTATATCTTTTTCTGTAGTCTCATTGGTCTCTATATTTTTCACAAACTCAGTCACTAAAATCATTTTACACATTGCATGGAGTTATGCTGCTATTATCATTATTCTGTATCAATATGGCAGAAAGTTTATGGATGCTTGTTGTTGGCTTTACCACGAAATTTTGAGACCATTTTTCTGCAACATCTTGAAATGGTTTCAAGCAAATAATAATAACAACATATCTCCGACAGAGCAGCTGCAACGCCCTGTACTGTAAGTGTAGAAGTTTAATCTCTGTTTTTAAAACTTCATCCAAGACTTTTAACAAAGAGATTCCACTTATGTTTTCGGATTTCAACATATCAAAATATATACTCAATGCCTATTCTGATTAAAGTTTATTTTAATTCAATACTATAGTTTTTGATAGTGTATGGTCATATGCATTGTTTTATTATTATTATAATATATAAATATATGTGTTCCACCGGCAAGGGGAAGAAAGAACTCAAGATCATGGCTTGATCGATCGATCAAGATTTTGGAATTAAATTCACTTCACATCACATTTGAAATTTTGATTTTCCTTTCCAATTGGTTCTCTACTTAATATTTCCATGAGGAATTATTATATATCATTAATGTACTAATTAATCATGTCAATTTTATTGGTGATTTCATTAATCCAACAATAACTAAGCCATAAAAAAAATGAAAATAACGAATGGATAAGAGTAAGGAGAGTAAATGGTAGGAGCTACGAAAGTTTGTTGTGATGAGAAAGAATTGAAGAAAAATATAATATAGTTTGAGATAATTAACTCCATGACTTAAATCAGTTAAACAAGACATGAGAATAAATATAGAGTTTAAGTAATGAATTACGGATTTACAGATTGATTTGCTTGAATGGCATCACAAATTTAAACAAGATAAATGACTCCATTTTTAATTTACAGGGGTATAGATTATAGAATGTTAAGAAAAAGTAAAAGAACATTATAACTTGAGGGAGAAGGCGAAGGGTTATGTTGAAGAAGATTGCTCTTCAATCTGCATCCTCGGATAATTTGAACTGCTAATCTGCTTATCATTGGCGAGGTAATGATGGTGTTGGATATTTTTTTATAATTTTAATATAATTCTAATGCATGAATCATATTATGAATTAAGTTGGGTCAATTAAAATAAAATTATTTGAAAACCACTTAATCAATCCTAAAAGGGTGTTAAAATGTCTTTTAACATAAGTTTCATTGGACTATTTTACTCTCAAACACCCACAAAATAATTTTAACTTCAATAATTTTTTATCGGGTTATTTTAAAATACCTCCCCTGAGATTTGGGATAATTACAGTCAGATGATGAGATTGAATGTATTCTCACTTAACTCCCTTGCCGTTAATATAAAAACTCATTGACCGTTAGTTGTTGTGATTTCGTGTGACAGACAATTGTCGCCCGGGAGACAGGCACCTGTCGTACAAAATCACAGTGAGCACGCTAATTGTAATTTCGGGCGACAGGCACCTGTAGCCTGAGAGACAGGTCCCCATTGCTCAAAATCACAACAACAATAAGTGTGCTCAATGTTATTTCGTGAGACAGGCGCCCGTTGCTCAAAATCACAGTAAGTGTGCTAATTGTTGAGTGACGTCCCTGTTGACGAAATTAAAGGAATTTTAGACTTTTAATTTTATTGGATACGAAACAAGTTGTGAATTTGGATGATGCCCATATGCTTGATTTATTGCCCAAGTGCTTTGTTTTGGTGAGAGAGAGTAAGAAAGGCAGGGATTATGTGAATTTAGTGTTTGATCATGTTCTTGATTGCGATTGGTCAAAAGATTTGTTAGTGAAATTAGTTTCGATTGTGAGGGAATTGAGGTTTTTCGATAAGAGGAAGTGTGGTGAGTTTTTTATGAAGGTGTTTGAGGGAATAAAGATTGTGGATTTGCAAGACTTGCCTTCGCTTGTGTATCAATTGTTAGTTTTGGCATCGAAAGGGTTTAATAAGCGGAGGTTATTGAAGGGATTGTTGTGTTTTTTTGGGTCAAAAACATGGTCGAAAGTTACTTCAATTGTTAGGCAAGTTGAAGGGACTGTGTTGCTTCATGTGAATTTCGTAGTAAAGCAGGATCCTTCATTAGGACAAGAGGTTATGGGGCTTGTGAAGTTGGATATTTGAGCTTTCAATCATTTTGCAGTTGCTATGTTGTTGTCGGTTGCAATGGTTAGGAAGTTTAGTGACAGTGCTATGGGGATTTTGAAAACCGCTCTGATTACAGCTTATCGCGATTACAATTTTTCCAAGTATTAAATGCTTTTAAATATTTTCATCCAATTAGATTCAGATCCGGTTGTAAATTCATGGATAAGTAATGAAGTACTAGATTTTTAATGTTTTGGTTCTTATTCAATATTCAATGAGCTGTAATATCATTTTGCTCAATTTCTATCCTTAGCCTATGTTTACCGCCATATTTATGCACAAAATAAATAAAGTGTTTTAGATATAAATTTATTGTTGTTTTATTGGCATTAGGTAAATGAGAGTGAGGTGTTTGTCGCCTAGGAGACAAGTGCCTATCGCACGAAATAACAGCGAATACGCTCATTATTACTATAATTTTGAGCGATAGACACCTGTCTCCCAGGCAATAGGCGCCTGTCGCATGAAATCACAATTAGCGTGCTCGTTGTTATTTTGTGCGACAAGCCCCTGTCTCTCGGGTGACAGGCACCCATCGCTTAAAATCACAGCAAGTGTGTTGCTATAATTTTGAGCGACAGGTACCTATCGCACGAAATCACAACAACTAACAGTCAATAGGTATTTATACTAACTACAGGGGAGGTAAGCGAAAATATATTCAATCTCACCATCTGACTATAATTATCCCAAACCTCAGGGGAGGTATTTAAAAATAATCCAAATTTCTTCTTCAAATCGCGGCAAGATTTTAGTTCATTCGGTTTAGAGTAGTGTTGACAATTAGCGGGCCTGGGCCTGAGTTCAAATATAAGCCCAAGCCTGCTAATAGTCCATTCAGACCTGGGCCGGGTTTGGACTTTTATAATTTTTTTAAAAATAATTTTTTAATAAACCTATAAAGTAAAAAAAAAAAAAGCTATTACATGTAACATTTTTTTATAATTTATAATTTTCTTCCTCAAGTTGGGGTATTTTTTTAAAACAAAAAAAAAACAATCACGCTCAAAAAATCCAATTTCCAAATGCTTCCAACCATTATACACAATTCACAAAGTACCCAAACCCCAGCACTCAAAAATCTCTTTGTACCTCAAAGATCGAGTGGGTTCATTCCGCGCTTGGTGCTTGGTCTTTGGCGTCTTTGGCTGCTCTTCTTGCTCGCTCTTTGCTCATATTGTTGTCGATCTTCTTACTTATTTCTTTGCTCGCGCTACTACTACAATCTCGCGTTCTTTGCTCGCGTTCTTTCTTTGCTCTTGCGCGAGATCTGGCCGATGGCTTTTGGTTTTGGTTTCTCTTGCGCTGCTGCTCATGTTGTTGCTGCTCTCGTGCGAGATCTGGCCGATGGCTTTTGGTTTTGGTTTCATGTGCTGTTGATTTCACTTGTTTGATTTAGCAATTAGGGTTAGATAGAGTGAGATAAGGTTGTTGCAGTGCTGCTGAGTGCTGATTTTTCATTTTTTTTATTTTTTTAATATTTTAAAATTTAATTTTTTTTAATTGTATGAAGCCCGGGCCTAAGCCCAAGCTTTTAATCCAGGCCCAATAACTGTGGGCTTTGTATTTTTAAGCCCATGTCTAAAAGTTTTATACACGGTCTAGGCTTAAAGCCCACGGGCCGGGCTGGGCCTGGATCGGCTGGGACTTTTTTGCCAAGCCTAGTTTAGAGTGGAGTCTTAAGAGATGGCACAATGGAGCTGACCGAGCTGTCATGTGAAATTGTCCAAATTGACTATTCTTTTTTAATTGATACAAATTTTTTATAATTATTTTTTCAAAATAAGGGTGGTCTTACATAAATTATTGAGTGGAAATATCCCTAATCTTTTACAATATTTTGTGACTAGCTATCTTATTTAATTGTACAGTAATTATTTCTACAAGTCAAAATAATTATAGAGTTATAAATAATTTTGCACAAATAAATATAGCCAGATATAATTGATTGATTAAAATAATAAAAATAAAAATAAATCATGTGGGTTCTAACACAATTAATGATAACATGTCACATCAATTTATATAATTTTTTTGTGTAAAAATATTATGATTGTATAACTATTCCTAAAATTATATTGGCCAGTAAAGTGGTATACTCAATCATAATAATATATGGTCATGTTGCGGACCAAATAATAATTTAGAATTTTTCAGCGACTAATTCGCAATTAGTCATCCAAGTTTATGTTTTGTAACTAGATACAAAATTTTTACATAGTTGCATAACATGGAATTAAATATTTAAAAAGCACTTCCTCTCTTTCTTCCTTTTTCTACCAACAACTACTACCCTAGATATATCCTTGTTTTGTCCACAGAAATTCATACACTACTTAACCGTAAAAGACACAAATTCACTCAAAATATTTTAAAGTTTATATACTATAAAATATTCTACAGAAATTCATGTCTGGAATTTGACTTTGACTTATTTTACACATGGACCCAAAGAAAATAAGGCAATTATTTTCTTCTTTTAACTAATTTTTTTTTGCTACTAGCATTTGGTCTTTATTTTCTATGATATTTTTGTTGTATATACAAGATAATGTAGGCAGAGGTTGGGGATATCAAATATGGCATTTAAGTTGGTACTACAAGGTATGTATTGAGTCACAATCTCTAAATTATTATTATCTTATTAAATCATTCTTGAATTTGAATAACATACATTAGTCATTAACAAAGTGAATAATATATTGTTTGCTATTATATTACTTGTTGGTGGTAAATTATTCACCAGGACATTGAGGGTACGACACATGGGGAATGTGACTCTAGGCCATGATAAAGAGTGAAGGGGATGCTGAAGAGGGGAGGATGACAGTATTAAGAAGTCTAGGGGAAGATAGAACTGGAGGATCTCAGAGGGTTGATGATAAGTGACGGAAACAGAACCCAAAATCGTACTCGCAGCGCCAGACGATGATGTGGGACCACGAAGCCCTGAGAATCACATGAGCGCCACCAAGTCATGCAGTGACCGTATGGTCCTTACCTGAGCTACCTCTGGAACATCTTCCTAAAAGCCATCAAAGTTAGGCTGAAAGAGATGGACCACAGACAAGCCGCCTGCACTATCTCAGAAAGCTCAGATGCTCCCTAACTCAATTGGTTTATTCAAAATGAACCAATTGAACTTAAAGGCACACTGTCCCCACGAAGACAATTGTCATCTCAAGAAAAAGCTCAAGCCTCCAATTAAAGGAGCCAAATTACACTTAAAGCCCTACATGAAGAGAGATATCTCCAATTACGGCTTGCCACATGTCCCAAAGAGATACAAAGACGTCCTCAGGGGCACTATACTATAAAATGTCAAGTTTGTCAAACAAGGTAGGTAAGTTGACTCTATTACAAAAAAGCTCACTTATCCCCAAAAACTCACTCATATTTCTCTTGTTCTAGGGTTTCCTCTAAAACTCATCACTTCCTTCGACCTCCCATTGACTTAACCATTGGAGTGCCATCGCCGGCCACCTCTGACGGTTGTTCTCTGTGATTTCAGGTTCTTTCCCGTCGCTACCTCAACATCCCCGGCGAGCTACCTCTGAACATCTCAGCCTCCATCTCCACCATTAACCAGCGTCTGTAAGGGAAGCTCTCATAATGTTTGGGCTAAACTAGATTTTGCCCAAAACAACTTTCATATATGTTTCTTTTATTTTATTAAGTTATTATTTATTATTTTAACTTTTCTTTGGATGAATTTTTTCTTATATATGTTATCTTTGTGTTTATTGTAGGACAAGTTGGAGACGATGCCTTTAATATATTAGTTTGGAAGCATATGAAGAAGCCAATAAGAAACAAGTTCAAGCAATTTTTATCAAAACTAGAAAAAGCATTTGAAGAATAACTCACCATTTGAGGAATTCATCGATAAAGATCAAGGACCAAGATAATTAGTTATCTTTTTCAATTTTCTCAATATATTACTTTAAATCATTGACATTTGTACATTTTTTAATTGAATTTGTATGATAACTTTGTAAAGTGTTTTTAAGTATTTTTTTAATTTAATCTTACTATCATTTGCACATTTTGATCTATCGATGTTTGAAGCTTTTTATTTGTTAATAATAATGAAAGGTTACATTACTTGTTTAGACTAATTATTTCAGTCGCAGAGAGTTTTTAACAATGAATAAAAAAAAGTCACCGACAATCTTTTGATACAAAATAATTATTTGCAGAATAAAAAATTATCATTTGTAACAAAATAAATAGTCACAAATTCTAAAAATTGGAGACGATCAATTTTCGTATATGTTTTCTAACTATTATTTGGACATTTTTTAATACTATTTGTGACTTTTCAAACTTTAATTAGAAACGAAACATTTAGTCACGAAAAGGTATATTCTTTAGTGACGAAAATAATTTGATCAGTAGAATCTTTTAAGACAGTCCTTCCTCGACTAATGCGTTACAATTTATTTTTTATCATATATAATATAAGGTGATTAATTTGTTATATTTAGTGACTAAATTTTTTGTTAAAAAATATTATTTTTCTGGTAGTAAAGGTCAAATCATAATAATATCCTAATCCCATTTCAATTGAAGGTTGTCGCAATTTCAATTTCCAATTTCATAAATTTGTGACCAAATGTGAGCAGTCTGCGAGAATAAATATGTGACCAAATGTGAGCACTTTGAATTTCTGTCGACCACAATCCTCTACTTTTACCTTTTTATCCTCCTAAAGCTCCCCAATTCCATTTATGTCCCTACATCTAGAACGTGGATTTTTGCAAGGTTCTTGAATTTCCGTCAACCATAATCCTCTACTTTCACCTTATTTTGCAGTGCCCACGTCGGGGGCACTGTTCATGTGGATCCCTATTTTGCGAGCTTCTAAAATTTCCGTGATCCGTTTTCTCAAAAGTGGGTGTTTGGTAGGAGAGAGCCCGAGAGGGAAGATCGTTTCTTTGCAATCAAAGTGCGTGTCTTTTGTCTCAAAACGGAAATGAGGAACCGAGCCTCGCTTTCTTTCTTTTTTTGTTTTTTTGTTTAGATAAACCTCACTTTGTCTTCTTCTTCAAAATGACCATCCAAAAGACGCGAACTTTAGTGTTGGCTGACCATCCAAAAGAAAGTGAGGCTCAGGTCCTTTTCCGTTTCGAGACTTTAAGCAGTCCCTATAGTTTTTTTTTTGTAAATAATAAAAATTATAAGTTTAAAAAATTTTACAAAACTAAGCCCCAATTAAAATATAATAATTTTAAAATTCTAAAAAAATTAATTTAAAATTTTCTTCAGCAGTCCCTATTTTTTTCTATAACTAATAAAAACTATAATTTCAATAATTTTATATAATAAGTCCAATTAAAATATAACAATTTTAAAATTCAAAAAAAATTATTCTCTCTGTCTCTTCCTCAATCAGTCTGTCCTACTTTAAATCTTAATTTATTCATTATCAAACATATAATTCTTCGAAAATGTAAAAAAAATAGAGAGCCTTCTAACCACATAAATTAAATTAATTTCTTGAAAATAGAACTTCAGAAAAATAATGCTTGCATTCTCTTAAAAGAAATATATTGTGTTTATGTTTTCTTCTTTACCATTGTAATAAGAAAAGAGTTTTATCTTGCTTTCTATAACTAAATCTAAACAATTATGGCCTGTTGAATGCGGTTAAAGATGGTGGGATAGGCTTATTTTACGAAAATTTAATCACAATATGGTGTTTGACATGAATAAGTAAACTAAGAATAATATAGCTTAGGCCTACCAAATTATCATGTGATAATTATGTTTTTTACCATAAGCAGACCCCTAGGATAAATTTTTTAGACTAAATTTTTATCTTAGGTTAACAATACAAAATAAAAGGGTTACGTTAGAAGCCCTAAAAATTAGTTAATCTTAATTTTTTTGTAAGGTATTTCTCCATTAATATATTAATTTAAGTTATTATTCATTCTTTAAAAATTTAAATTTAAGTTTCATTCTTTGCAATTTTAAATTTAAGTAATAGAATAAGTATTATACAATTTATTTGTTTTCACATTAAATAAATAATTGATCAGCTTCATACATGTGATAAGGTATAAGTAATTTTACATAATTTTAAATTTACATTTAGAAATTTATTATTTTGAAAATATTATTTATAAACTCAATAATGAAATTTAAATGACTATACAAGCATTTATTTAATACTTATTTATTTTTAATTTTAATATTGTAAAAAATTTATATAAAATCTTGTCCAATATTGTGTTACATTAAATATAAGATAATATTATTATAATCCAACTAGTATTTTAAGTAAATGGATGTGGAGAGTATTTTAGCAAGTTAAAATAATCCATCTGTATTTTTAATTTTTAAATATATTTATTTACTAAATTACCCTTTTTCCATATAAATATAATAAAATATTTTAACGGACTTATGTGTCAAAATTTTAAAACCCAACCTTTTTTTATTTTCTTAGACAGTAGGAGAGGCCGTAGTGTTAATAACCAAACTCTATCTAAAAGTAAAATAGTAGCTGCAGTTGGACCCTATGGTTCATAGGATTGTTTTCTCGTCAACTTTTTCGTTCTTCCCCATTTGCTTGTTTTAAAAGGCTTGCTCCCTCTTCTTAACTTGCATATTGTAGTGGAAGAGAGATTTGTGAACAGAAAGAGAAAGCAAAGAAATGGAAGCTCGGAGGTTTAATGTTAATGGTGGGTACCGAGTTGACAGAATCACAACTACTGATTCTCAGCAATTCCTCCTAGAGAGGCGTGGCCCTCGGCAATGGTTTCTCTTCCCTTCTCCTCTCCCAGTTATATATAAATAATTTACTTTTGGTTTCATTACAAAATTTTGGTGGCTTTCAAATGGGAGATAAATGCGTAACTCATAATTAGAGACTATGACTTTTTGCAGGTTACACGCTGTAATTATCATGTCGAGCAGTGTAACCCGTATGAATGGACCAACTATCAACAGGTAAGCATCTACTTTCATTTGTAAAAAATATCTTCAGTGGGGGCAAAAGAAGTTAAAAGGTTTCCAATGTTCATAGCTCTTGTTTGTGTACTTGCAACACCGTGATGTAAAGTCATTTGTTTTCTTTTATAAATATATATATAGTCTTAATTTGCACCAAAATTATACAAATTAAGGCATGGGAATGGATTGGAGGGTTGGCACGGTACGGCCAGGGCCTTTTTTATCTGGGCATTTAAGGCCTTGCTTTTGTGTTATTTCTTAAAATAGGAGTTCAGCTCCTGGCACCTCTTTAAAGCTCTTATAAAATCCTATTTATTACATGTATAGCACTTGTTTGATAAAAATTATAAGAAAAGACAAAATATTATAATAGAATTTAATTAAATATTAAACATAATTTTTTATAATAAAAATCTTATCATTATATAATTTATTACTTTATTGCCCCAAAATTATTTTGATTTTAATATAATTATTTATGTCATTTAAAGATGGGGTGATGATATATATCTTTACCTCATAATTTTTGTAAATCCACTCCATTTTTAAAAAATAATTACAAAAAGTACACATTATCTTCAAAAAATTTCAAATAAAGAAGATTTTTTTAGAATTAATTAATTAAATTTATATAAATTTACTTTTTTGTGGCTTAGATTTTTTTTATATTTGATTATAAAGATTGCTTGAACATAAGTTTGAATTGACTATTTTACCCTTATAAGGTAAAATTACCAAGAATTTACTTTATCTTTAATATCTTTCTAATTTTGTACCAAACCCATTGTTTCTAATACTACTGTATTAGTATGATTATTAATATTTAATTAAACTAATATGGTGTTTTTATATCACAATTCTCATGTAAATTCTTGGACTGTCAAATTTATATCATTTATAAGGGTAGTGAATATAATAATTAGTTTTTATTTAAAAATATTAGACTATAAGTCACAAAATTAAATACCTAAATTATTAGATGCAATAACTCATGTTTATTTGGGCAGTTTGGTTATTTTATATCATAATAATAAAATTTATAGTAAAATTTATGATAAAAAATGGTCAAAGGAACTTAAGAAAAAAAATTAATAAAATGATTTAATTGATTAACTATACAAAACTTTTATTGATTTGTATTTATTAAAAATATTGTGAACTCATTGTAATTACTTTCTAAAAATGGAGTGAATTTACAAAAATAGTGGGATGAAAGTATCCCCACCCTTAAAGATGGGAGGGTTCATGATTTTTAAGTTTAAAAATATTTTAATATAATTAAATTTGTATTGTCTTTTTATGTAATTTCTTCTAGCAACATAACTATGATTACAAGATGTGGGGTTTTATAAAGATTTTAACGGGGTGTAAAAAGTGCTACTGAAAAATTATCTTGATTAAATTTTAAATATAAAGACAGTAACTTCTATGCTTCTAGTTCTACCACCCCTTATAAAACCTTCTTTTATATTTTTATGATTTTACCTTAATAAGATTACATAAATGGACGAATTCAGCTCTCTCCTTTTTTTTTTTTCTTTTTTTATAAATCCTCTTTCTTTTATATAATTTTAACTAAGGTCAAAATGATTAGGGCAAGAGAATTTAAATTATTAAATGATGGAATGAGGGGAAGTTTCCAAATCAAGGGGACAAAAGAGCGTTACCCCATATAGATAAACTAAGAATGATCGATCATTGAATCATAATAGAGAAAGCAAAAACCAAAGACTATATACCGCAACTGTATATTACTTTGATGTAAAACTATATTATGCAAATTATGTAATTTTATCTTATTTTGATGGTTTTGCAGGGTGCCGAATTTATCATCATCATTGGCACTATACCACGCACTCTTTATATTTCTAATTCCAGTGCTTGTCGGAGTTATTGAAATTAATAATGTTCAAGACAAAAATAAATCCTTGATCGAAACACACCTAATGAATATGTGCTCATTTCTGTTGGCACTACTCATATATAGCTTTGCATATATTGCTGCCATGAAATCGGAGCTTCAAATATTTAAGCCAATTGCTGTAATCTCGGGATCTCTTTGTTCAGTCTCTTCGGTCTCTATTATTCTGCCACACCCATATGGACTTTTCAGTTTCATTATGTGGGCTTTTGTTCTTCTTCTTGTTGGTTACAGCAAGAGGCTTCATAAGAAGATTTGGCAATTTTGGACATTTCGACGAATCAACCAACAACAACTTTTGCCAATGTAGCTAACTCGCCAGCAACTACAATTGTTCTGATGCATTGATTTAGGAAAAAGAATCAGAAGCCTCGTCTTGTTTCAGTAAATTAATACTTTATGTCTTCATGTTTGAAGTCTATCAAAATCATCCGCCATTAAAGTAATTCCATTAATTTAATTTTAACTTAATTTTCGTTGTATTTTTTTATTATTTTACTTTTGATGTAGTAAAATCCACCATATATAAATCAATTAAAAACAACTTGGGTCTAATAATTAAAGATACCGAAAAAAAAAAAACCCATAAGAATTTTGATGAGTTGTGAGAAGAATTGATTAATTTTGACAAACAGCAGGGGATTTTATTAACACATATTTGGAAAGGTAGTACATGACTATCTATTTTTCATGATTTATCACTTAGGTACAAGGTATAAAAAAAATACAAAACTGAAAAAAATAAAAACAATGAAAAGAAAATTGCCATTTGGCTGAGGACTATTATACGCTGTTGTGCGATCAATTTATTTTTCTCCTTTGTCGAGGCAAAATTAAAACATAATGCACTAATTTTAAATACATAAATCGACTAAGCTTTTTTTTTTTTTTTTAAAAAAAAGAAAATTATATACACACACATATGGGGAACGGGATACCTGTAAACGACCGGCGGCCATGTTTATTGTCTTTGTAGTATTTTTGCCTTGTCCTCTCTCTTTCTGCATTTAGCTTCTCTTCTTCTGAGCCTAATACAGGAATGCAACTGATATAAATATTAAAGCAACACTCCTTTAGATATATATGATATTCTACACACTCAAAGAGATGATAAATAACTCGGATCCCAGTTGAAAAAAAAGGAAATACAGTGAGAGAGAGAGAGAAGGGGGAGGAAATTCAATAACTAGCAAGCACGCGACAATGGCCCCATGAGTGTGGTGTGTGGGCTTTGTTGCTGCAGATTTTGTCATTTTTTGTGGAAAATGCTAATTCTCTACATGTGCATCGCAAGTGAAATTCTCCTATATATTAAATCAAATGGTCTTATATAATAAAATAACATTTTAGTAATAAATATATTTGGTACTTAAAATTCACGTCACATAATTTATGAAGTCCCTGAAGTGAAACTAAGATTTTGAGTTAAAAGAGACAATGTCAAATAATTAGTATTGGTTAAATTCATAGATTTTTCTTAGTTTGAAAGCTAGTTTTTTTTATACACATATGAGCTAGTATTCAACAAATGCGCGTGCGCTTGTCTTTTTGGTTTCTCTCCTCTTGCATTTTACAGTAGCGCATTGACTACGTTAAACCCTAACATTCATGTCTTAGGCAATTTGTAGCATTAAAATTTAGACAAAAGAGAAATTCTACGGTACATCAGAGGTTCCACATCAGATTGTGATGTAGAATCACTAAACGAGTGGCAGTAAAAATTTAAAAATATTTGAAATATTTTTAAATAAATCATACATGTTTCCCTCTTTTCATTATCCCTCCAAGATTAAAATTTTCTCTCTCTCACTTAATTAACTCGATCTTATTCTTTTTTTTTTTCTCTCTCACTCAAATCTCCATCTATCATATTTTTTTAAAAAGAGATCAACGCTTTGACTGATTATGTATTATATGTAAATGATTTTGGCAATATAGGTCCAGAATCAATTCTTCGTAATTATAGGAAGAGTTTTAATGGATTCACCATGAAGCTAGCTAGAGAGGAAGCTCCAATAATGGCTGTTGGTGGTGGGTGAATATAACTTTTCTTTTGGTAAATTGTTAATTAATTTAATTCCAAGTTTAATTTGCCTTAAAGAATGAAATTAAGGGAAGTAATACAACTTTTTGGTCATTATCCCTTGCTGTTGATTTGGCTTCATACTGGAGGACAATGCAATTTCATGAGGTTTCCCCGACAAGTAGAAAGAGCAACAACAGTGGAAAATGATGTAGTAATTGGAATGTTTGACACTAGAATTTGAGTAGAATCTGAGAGTTTTAATAAAAATAGCAGCAGCACTCATGTTTCAAAAATCATCTTCTCTTCAACTTCAACGTAAATCTTCTCCTTCGTAATAACAAAAATTAACTAAAATCATCTTCATCAATTAAAAAAAAAAAAATTTCTTCTTCATCATTTTCCAAAATTGGCAGCCACTGAAACAAAGATGATAGAAGAAGATTTGGGGGAGAGAGAGAACGAATAAGATTGAGTTAATTAAGGGTGAGGGAGAAAAATTTAATGTTTTGTATGTTACTTTTTTTTTTAAATTGAAAATTTTAGTGGGATAATGAAAAGAGGGTTATATGTAATTTTTGTTTTAAAATTTTATTACAACGTGTTTAAATATTATTAATCGGTGGTTTCGCGTTAAATTGTGATATGAAACTTCTGATGTACTATAAAATTTCTCAAAAAAAAAAACAGAAACGAGTTTGAATAATTCACGAATGCTAATTAAATTTCCTAAACTCGATGAATGTTCATTAGGCTCCGTGGACTAATGCTAAATGGCCTAAGCAACATTCTCTCAGACAGGGGGCCCAGTAGCTTTTATGATATATGAGCAAGAACCATTTTGGTTTTGGGCCTCAGGCCTAATTTAATTATTGGGTTAGAAGAATCCATTACTTGTTATGAAACAATCCATAAGTTGTGACAGAACTCAGATGCCCATGCCCTCCCTAGATCTGAAAAGACCTGTTCAACTGTTGTGTTTTTATTTTTTAATTTTTAAAATGAAAGAACCGTTCCACCAAGTTAAAGCCCAAAAAAACAAAAAAAAAATCTCCTGGTCGAAAGGTCAAACTCAAATGTGACCTGGGTTACAACTTTCATGCAAGTGCAAAGAGCTGTCTTCGGACACATTTTTCTCCTTTTTATTTCACGTGAAAAATAACCTTATGTGATGAACTTCGATTACACGTTTTCATTGTTGAGTATCATTTTCATTTTCATCTTGGAGCAATTATTCGACCAATTTTCTTTCTTTTAGAAACTATATTTTATATATGATGATATTTATAGTAAAATGTACACATAATCTCCTGAATCAACTATTTATTTATAGTAAAAATAACATTGATAACCAATTTTTATTATTATTTTGATTTTTTCCCCTACGAAACTTATCAGTTATCACTAGTTGCTTTTAATACTAAAATTTCCCTGGCAATTCTTAAAACAGAGTTTAAATAATTCACAAAATTCTTTTTAGAAAATTGATTAGCGAATTATTATTATTATTATTTTTAAATTTTACTTCCACATTATTAGCAAATTATTTGGAAAGCTCAATTTAAAACTTTGGGGGTGACGGTTACATTTTTTTTAAAAAAAAATTAAAACTAGAAAAAGCTTGACAACATGGCTGGGTCTTATTTGCTCAATTGACTTACCTATTTAATTCATATTTAATCCTTTAAATTAAATAAGAGCAAAAATGAAAAAGAGTTCCCTGTTTTGTTTTGTTTTGTTTAAAATGGAAGTATTAGTTAAGTGAGCGGAATCCTAAGATTAAAACTAAAGTCCCCTTCCATTGCTCGCTCAAAACGCTACCGTTATCGCTCTCTCTCTAAAGCACGCTCGTGAACTCGCGTATCCACTGCTGCTTTTTTTCTCTCTCTAAAACCCTATGTGCAGTACTGTACTTCGATAAGGATCCGCCATTCACAACGGGTACGGGTTTTCGCACGCTCTCTCTCTAATGCGTCACCTTTTTGGTTCAAGGTTTCTTTTTATTATTTATTTATTATTTTTGCTCCTTTGCTTGCTGAGAACTTTAGTGAATCCAAATTGACTGATTTAGAGGGTTTATTAATGCGTTTTATGATATGATCATTGTCATTTTAGTGACGTAATGGCTGAATTTTTGAGGATTGGAGTGAATTTTTGGGGAAAAATAGAATGCTTTTGCTAAATGATGAGAATGTGATTGTTCAATTCGTGCTTGGAATGATTGATCGTTAGCTAATTGTTTTATGTGACCATAATTTGCATGATTGAGTTAGTATGCCTAGATTTAGAAAAAAAGAATTTTTTTTTTTGGGTGCTTGGCATTTCTGTGAGCTTTTGTACTGGGGAAAAATGACTGGAGTATTACTTATTTATCTTGCTCTTGTAATTAGCATTCTTAAATTTTTAGCTGGGTGGGGGTATCAAAATACCCGAGTTATTTGTATTTTCTTCAATGTGTTTGAGTTGTAGGTTATAATATTCACTAGCACTGGAATTATAGGCTTAAGCGGCGTGCATTTTGTATGTCCACAAAATGCAATTAAAAGAGAGCACTCATGAGTGTGGACAAGTTTTGGCCTTAATGTTTATCCTCTAGCTTGAGGATGCCTTATGGGCGTGTACATTCAGTAGGCTGTGGAGCTGATTGTCCCCCCGGGCTGAGTGATACACAGTGCATGCTAATGTATCACTCATCATTTGTTCTGGGTGTGGCACTTGATTTTACCATCCTTTGGCTAATTTTCAATTAAGAAGAGTATAGATGAACAAATACAGTTCTAATTGCCTAACAATAATTTGAAACCTAAGAAAAGAACTCAATTTTATAAAAACTAGACTGAATTGGGTTCCAAGTCAAAGTTCTTGTTTACTTTTTTTTATAGGCAAGCTTTTACTTGAGCCACTACATCGAGGTAGGCTTTTGATTCAATTCTCAATTGACTTGTTTAACTCTTATAGTTTAACTTGAGCTGCTTGAATATATGTAGATTTCTTTGACATTGTAAATTGACGTTCTTACTCTGGTATGTTATGCCAATTGCTATCTATAGAAAAGTTTAAGCTTGCAACTTCTTTTGAGCCTCCCAATTAAATTTTATGATTTGTACAAAGACTTTCAAAATGAATTTCTGAAGCATGGTTGATTTTACCATCCTTGTGTTTGTGGATTTGTAGTTGCATCAATCCTTGTACATCTCTCTTATTGTTTAATATATATTCTTTTGTTTCTTAGAAAAAACAAAAGCATTTCATGTCGGACCGTTCTCCTGTAATATTTTCCTTTTCCTATGTCCTTTTTAACTGTTCATTAATTTTCTGTTTTGAAGGATTTAGAGAAGCTTTGAGATTCATTTTTGAACATGGGCATCATCTTTGTAATTTCGTCAATTCAACTTAGTCATGTTACTCTTCTTTAAATGGATTTGCAGCTTAATTTTAAGACATTGTGTAGATCAGGTGAGT
This sequence comes from Clausena lansium, assembly GCA_030449835.1. Taxonomy (NCBI): domain Eukaryota; kingdom Viridiplantae; phylum Streptophyta; class Magnoliopsida; order Sapindales; family Rutaceae; genus Clausena; species Clausena lansium. Next base: position 6,822,768 of record JASUUF010000195.1, read on the forward strand.
TAATATGTGCTAGTGTCTGATGATTTGATAGAACTAGAGTTTATCTGGTTATGTAGCTGCTTTCAATATTAATAATGTTTGTCAGTTGCATGTTTGCTCATCTTTTAGGAGTTCTTTTACAAATTTGGTTGAAGAAACAGAAAGTCGCTATTCAACTTTGATGGCTGCAATCAATCCAATAGACATCAGTTCATCTGATAGTGATTTGGACATAGGAGAATCAGATGCATCAGAGACAAGACAATCTGGCACGGTCAGGATTCTTCCACCATGGGCAACTAAGCCTGCCGTAAATGCGAGAACAGGTCAGACTGGTGTTTGCAAATTGAGAACTTCCTCAGGTTTTAATTAAATGAGAAATGTATTTTGAATGGCGTTCCATTAAATAAATTTGCAGGTTATGGTGGGCAGTCCCAAAAGGTTCCTTCTTTTGAAAGGTCGTATGCTTCCAACGGCAGCTCTTCGAATGCAAATAGTTATTCACAGAAAACACTGCAGATGCTTCCTGGTTCTAGTGATGACCACAAAATGTCTAATGGTCAAGCAGATGATTCTCATTATTTATCCGGGAACAAGAGTGTGGGTCAACTGCAGACTGTTAATTCTCGAATTGCTAATGTTGCTTCCGCAGATTACGAGAAAATTTCATCTCAACAGGCTTTGAAGAGGACACTCCCTGCATTTCCCCAGCCATATTCACTAAATACAAAATCAAAAAATTCAGTGGAGAATGTGAACAGCAGTGAGATTCGTGATACTTTTGGAAACTCTTACCACTTAGCTGGGCCAAGTACAGTCAACAGCAAGGGCTATATGAGAGACTATTATGTGAAGAAAAATGATGATGATGTTATGATGTATGAGGGGAACAGGATTTTGCCTCCTTCTTTGATGCATGGAAAGTCGGTTTCCATGACACAATTTGGTGGTCCAAGTGACCTAGCCTACCGTTCAGGTTCTGCTGATGAAAGGGCAGTTGGAAGTGATGAAAGATTGATTTATCAAGCAGCATTGGAGGTATTTGAGACCTTTTATTTATGCAAAAATGAGTTGAACAGGCAGTTGTTTTGTTTATTTTTCAAATATTTTTCTTTTTTTGAAATTGTTGGTATATATTTTATCTTTGATGTCAATATATATGCAGATTTTGAGATATAGTAAACAGATGACTAGAAATAGTTGGGTATGAGAATTTTTGGTTCATAATAATTTGCAGATCCTGTTGCTTGCAAATGGCCTGTATGTTAGTCCATACAAAATTATTTGGTCAGCAATTTTTCACCACAAGAACAGCTTATAGATGTCCTGGGATATGTGCACAGTATTTTATCCTTGAATAGCTTATTTTGGGAGAGTCTAAGGAATAGGATCATAAGTTAGGGGACTCGCTAGGATTTTTCGAACAGTAGGTAGATTCAAAGTTCAGAAATAAGGTCTCAAAATGAGACCTAATTGACCATAACTGCAACCAATCCTTCTTTCTACCCTTTGCTCTATTTTTGGTGCTTCTTTTGTATTCTCCCATGTATCTGGGTTGTGCCCCCTTGCATTCACCAAATATTGATTCATATATCTTGTTTTGGTTTTATGACTAGAGTTGGCTGCCTATTTCCTTTTTAACAATTTAGCTCCTTTTGTATCACATTTTCTTGGCCCTTTTTTGTCTTTGCTTTTACCATCTTTTGCTACATTATTTATGGCCTTACTCTTCTTCTAGAGATTTCTCCTATTTAAAACTGTAGTCCTTGGTTCTTGTTGTTCTTGAAATATAGTCAAGTTTCTAGTCTTTATTAATTTGTTTTGTTACTCCATTTCAAGGTTTCTGCTTTTGTTGACTTATTTTCTTGATGTATTACTTGTGCTCCAATGCCTTGCACATTGAAGTATGATCTTTTTGGAGGACTAAGTGTTATTGGGTAATTGTCTGCTTTCTTAAGAGCCCAATTTGAAAAATTGTCAACAGTTGTCTAGTCTCTTTTTGGATATTGGGGAGAAGTTTTAATGAGTTAGGCAATTCTTTTTCCTTTTCTCTTTTTTATTTTGCATTAAAATTGGAGGATCACTCACTTTTGAAACATTTGGTTATCCCAATCTATTTTCTATACATTATTCAAGGTTCCAAGTGGGTGAGGGACATTTTACATTTTGTTTTATTGCCCTGCCTATTCTATTTATTGGTTATTAAATTCTCCATTGAAAACTTCAAACAAGTTCCAAAGAAAGATTTTCAAGAGTAGATACTCCAGCCTTCTAGTTTCCAATTTCTTTTCTATCTCGTTTCTTCTCATCAATATTCAAATGATTGATCGACGCCAAAAAGTTTGAAAATTCTTGAATTTCCTTCTCTCATATTCCTTTTAAATCAAAATTCCAATTCTGATTCCAACTCAGAGTGGGGGAAACCCTCACTAAGAAGAAATTTACTACCACTTTATCCTCCCAAATATGAATTTCCTTCCCGTTACCACCCACTTCAAGATCTATATGGTTAAGGAAGTACTCTTTAAAGATGGCTTTCCAATTCCTACCATGCATCCCTTAGCTCCTTGGAATCCCACCCATTTGAATGAAAGCTACAAACCAATAACTGTATGGACATTAACCACTTTTCTAATGGAAATCATCACCAAATAAGTGAAAATCTTGTGGGTTGCTTTGGCTTCTTGTGGTTCTACTTACTGAGAATATCTTTGCTTTCTCCAAAGGAAAGTTTATGGAAATATACTTCGATTGGTTGAAATCTATTTTTTGTTTTGAGAGTTTTGATGTTTACAGGAGACATAGTTACAAAGAATTTTAGCTGAGTTTTGTATAGTTTTCTGTCTTTGAGTTGATTGTGGAAATCTCATCCACCTTTGTAATTTCTTTCAACTATTTTTATAATTATGCATTTGTTCATTTTCCTGAAAATAGTAAACAATGTTAAAAGAAGAAGATAAAGCATTAGATCATCTTTCTTTTCCATTTGGATTCTCTACCATGTGGAATTAATCCTCTTGCTCCTCCAAATGCCTTGCAAGAGATAACAGGGTGCATGCAGACTATGCTTTTTCATAATTCTAAATCAGTTCCATTATAATGGATGGGGTTTTAGGTGTTGTCTTTATGATGCTGATTGGAAGATCTGCTGATTTTGTTTTGGGTATAAAAATCAATTAAATATAAGCATCTTTTTCATGATTAGCTGCTGAGAAATTAATTTATTTTTGAAGCAATAAAAGGTTCAAATAAGGTGCACCTTGTTTCTTACAGGATCTCAATCAACCAAAAGTGGAAGCAACTCTACCCGATGGCCTCTTGTCTGTCAATCTCTTAAGACATCAGGTCTAGTCTTATCTTTAATTTAGATAATTCTGTTTTTTGATTTCCGTCCATTACTTAGTTTATCTACATTATTTAAGTTTACAGAAGATTGCATTGGCATGGATGCTTCAGAAGGAAACGAGAAGTTTACATTGTTTAGGTGGAATTTTAGCTGACGACCAGGTTATCTTTTCTAAACTTTGTTGACTTTTATCTGTCTTCTTAAGGATACTAGCTTGATAGGATCAAATTTCTAACTGACTGATTGTTTTCCAGGGCCTTGGTAAAACCATCTCAATTATTGCCCTTATACAAATGCAGAGATCACTGCAATCAAAATCAAAAACAGAAGTCTTAGGCAATCAGAAAACTGAAGCTTTGAATTTGGATGATGATGATGATAATGGCAGTGCTGGTCTGGATAAGGTTAAGGAGACTGGAGAATCTGATGACATCAAACCGGTCCCAGAAGTAAGTACTTCTACTCGTTCATTCAGCCGGCGGAGGCCAGCCGCTGGTACATTGGTTGTTTGTCCAGCTAGTGTTCTCCGACAGTGGGCCAGGGAGCTGGAAGACAAAGTTTCAGATAAGGCTACACTTTCTGTCCTTATCTACCATGGAGGTAGTAGGACTAAGGATCCTGATGAACTAGCTAAGTATGATGTGGTTCTGACAACATATTCTATTGTAACTAATGAAGTTCCAAAACAACCTTTAGTTGATGAAGAAGAGGCTGATGAAAAAAATGGGGAAACTTATGGACTATCTTCTGAATTTTCAGTTAATAAGAAGAGGAAAAAGATATCTAATGTTAGCAAGAGGGGAAAGAAGGGTAAAAAAGGAAATGTCAGTTCCTCAATTGATTATGGATGTGGTCCACTTGCCAAAGTAGGTTGGTTTCGGGTGGTGCTAGATGAAGCTCAAACAATAAAGAATCACCGAACTCAAGTGGCTAGAGCCTGCTGCAGCCTTCGAGCCAAAAGAAGGTGGTGCTTATCTGGAACACCAATACAAAATACAATTGATGATCTGTACAGTTACTTCAGGTTTCTAAAGTACGACCCCTATGCTGTATACAAATCATTCTACAGTACTATAAAGATCCCAATATCTAGAAATTCGCTTCATGGTTACAAGAAACTTCAAGCTGTACTGAGGGCTATAATGCTGCGTCGTACAAAAGGTGACTGCTTTCCATAGTTTTTTTTTTGTGTGTGTGTGGTTTTATATATTTGGAAGGGCAGGAGTTGGAATATTGCTTTTTTCATGGCACGATATTCAATGTTTGATGTCTCTAATTCTGATTCATGGTTTTGTGAAGACTTCAACGTGTTTCTTTCTGTTGGTTTCCTTTTAAGAATTCATTTCATTTTTTAAGTATCTTGTCAGTCTACAAAATGACTGCAGCTGCTATTGATTTTGGATTAGGATGTTTTCACATAATGAAGAATTATTGTAGCTGACGTGGACTGGAAGATAGTCTCGTTAATTACTTATAGACTTGCATGGTTGATGCTTTTACTTGCATCTTCTTTTGTTTGCTTCTGGCATTAAGAAAAAGGACACTGTTAAGAAACTATTTTCATGCAAGAATATAATTTAATGAATAAACTATGTTTGAGATGGTCTCATTGTAGTGCTGTTGCATTGCGGATATATTTTGTGGAAAGAACACTATTAAGTATACAACTATTTTAAATATGCAGAAATATTGGATAATATGTTCATTTAAAAAAAAAAGCTGCATTAAGCACCTTGCGCCCCATATTGAATGCGTAGGGAAACAATGGATTGTCTGTTCTTGTATTGCTCTTGGCTAGAGGTATTACTTCAGTTTTTTGCACTACTTTCATCATGCCTAAGGCTGAAATTGTATTGTTGGCTAGGTGTGAGGTGTGATGAGTAGCTAGAATGCTTGCCAGATTGCTTGTTATGGACTCTTTGGGGAATTGTAGAACTTGTTCCTTTTAAAGATTTTCCAGTTTCAAGTTTCTACCAAAACCAATTTTTTGGTTCTTTCCAAATATGAACTCTATAAAAAAATGTGTGAACCTGCTTTGGTGGTAAGCCCCAACTGTAATACCAAGTGGGTAGTAGCTACAAAGGATAAATGATTATGTAAATGGTGATAGTCACCATGTGATACAACCCTTACAGTGATACTGTTTTAGTTAATGCAAAGGTGTCTACTTTTTACTCCAAAATCTTTGGTTTTCCAATTCATTAGTCGTGTTACCTTTATTCTGGCCTTGCATGCTATCTTAGAGAACTTTGGCATCTTGTTTAGGAATGAATTGTGATAGTCTTCGTGGATGACATTTATGATTTATAAGACGGTTAAAGATAACTGCAATCTTTTTATTTGACCTTGCTTCAGCTCTAGTAATTCATTTTATTTTATTTTCCTAGCAATCTAGTGCATTTACAAATATATTATACTTTCTGTTACAGATAATCTAAGTGAAATGTGTCATACTTTTGTCTCGGTTTTCTTTTCACTTATGAAATTTGTTTCTGCTTTCATATACCTCTGATCAGCAAAATGAAATTTAATTATTGATGTATCTAAATTTGAATCATCATGAGGGATGTTGGTACATTGCTATCAAAACTATATGTTTCTCTATTGTTGTTCCATTGATTGTGCCATAATGAATTTGAACTACAATTTCCTTTTTGTTTGTTTGATGCTAACTTCTTTAGTTGTTATGGTCCAGGAACACTCATTGATGGCCGGCCTATAATTAATTTGCCTCCAAAAACTATCAGCTTGACAAAGGTGGATTTCTCAAAAGAGGAGTGGGCTTTCTATAAGAAGCTTGAATCCGATTCTCTTAAGAAATTTAAGGTGCTTTCTACTTCACATCATTATTCAAGTTGAGGAAATATATAAATCGACTGGTTTGACTTTTCTTACATGCAAACAGATACCTTGGCTTTATTTACTATAAAGCCTAGGCTCTCTTTTCTCACATGCAAAGAGAGCGTAGGCTTTATACATCCCAGGAGTGGCTTAAGATAGAATGCAGAGAGGATCTTACCATAATGTCTTAAGGATTTTTCCTTTGAAGATCAAATTCAATTTATTTGATTCTTTGCTGATTTCTCATATATCTAAGTCATTTTTCTTTCAGGCTTTTGCTGATGCTGGCACAGTGAACCAGAACTATGCAAATATTCTCTTGATGCTTCTACGCCTCCGTCAGGCTTGTGATCACCCTCTTCTTGTAAAAGCTTATGATTTTGACTCTGTTGGAAAAATTTCTGGTGAAATGGCAAAGAGACTCCCTAGAGACATGCTAATTGATCTGTTGAGTTGCTTGGAAACTTCCTCGGCCATTTGCTGTGTATGCAGTGTGAGTTTTTACTTTAAACGTGATACTTCTATTTTTTTCTTTCTGGAATTTTTTGACAGAATTCATTCCCTTTCTTATTAGAAACTCGTTATTGCATATTTTTTATGGCTTATGCATGATTTGTGGGTTTGATGAATTATATTAACAGATGATATATTGGATTTTGTTTGTCTACTATGGTCTCTATGGAGTTTTAGAACATCAGCTGTTAATATTTGATTCTTTTGGATATGAGTTTGGCTAGGTGTTTTGGGAATTTTAGTCTAGTTAGAGAAACTGCTCATACTAGTTTCCTTCTGCTAAAGACCAGTTTCGATCAGTCATTGTGGCAATGACAGTCCATTACCAAAAAGTATTTTTAAAAAATAAAAAAATAAAAATCCATGTAATGATAGGGCTTGGTTGCTTTCTTTTGCTATTCTTGGTAGGATGTTTATAGGAAAGTTCAAAAAGCTAGTCACAAACTTGCAATCATTAAATGCTTAGTCAATCTGGGGTAAAGTAGTACTGTTAACTTATGGAAGTGGCTTCATCATGTTGTATTGGAAATCACTTTTTTTTAAAAGAGTAATGCGTTGGATCCCAACTTGCGACCTAATTGATGTGGCATTCATCTAGTGGATGATAGGATATTAATTTTATCAGTTATGAAATTCACTATCCAATAGATGACACATAACAGTTGGGACTCAACTGTTGGGATCTCAATCATTATTGTTTTAAAAATAACTATGAAGTTCGATAACATGGATACGGCTGTTCGATATTGTTTGGTATCGACAATTGTCCTAGCTGTTGAATGGTTATTGCATGAAAGTTATAATTGTTGTTGTTTTGCTTCTTATTTTGCTTTCTTAGTGGACAGCTGGTTCACTCCTTGTAACAATTCTTCATTTTAATACAATTTACAGTTTCTTATTAAAAAATGAAAAAAATACCATCTCTGGAGGTGATGGAATTGCTCAGCTATGAGCAGTGTGGTTTCATTAGCATGGATGTTAGAAAAGGAAGTGGTACGATACATTGGTTGTACTCACTTATTTATGAAGAAATTGTTAGGGGAGGAAAAAAACCTGCAATGATGACAGATCATATCTTTATATGAGAATTTTCTAGTGCAGAACATTTGATGTACTCATTCTCTTCAAATGTGAATCAGCAGCTCTTTGCATAAAGAATTGCTAAAAGACAAAAAGATTCAACTTCCAATGCTTTGATTTTGCAATTGTTATGTAAAGAGTCTGTCAAATTTTTGTCTTCGAACAATTCTTTTATGAAAGAGTTGTCGGCCCACATTTTCTTAAATTGTAGATGTCTGATGAGAGTAGTCCATATATATACAAGCACCTGGACTGGAAAGATGTATAATATAAGAAATGGAGATAGGAGTAGAAAAAAGAGGACCAAATGTTCGGAAAAGGAACAAAAGCCTCATTCACCGTAGAATTTTGTCCGCCTGGCATTAATTAGCCCATAAAGTGCTCCTGAGCAGTGGATTAGCAGATGATTAGCTGTCTCTTCACCTTTCTTGCATATAATGTACCAAGATGGGGAAACAGTCATTTTTAGATGCTTTGTTTTAATCGTATCTGCTGTATTCATTCTTCCTTGGGGGAAAGGGGCTTTTTTGCCAAGTTCCTTAGAGAGAGTTGTCTCATTGACCTACGTATTCTCTACCTATACACCAAGCAAAAACTTGGATTTAGGAGGGTCTTTGGCCGTCTGTATCATTTTATACACTTTAAATAACATGGAGCATTTTGTTTTGATGTTCTGTTTTTATGTTTGATTCATATTGGCTGTATAAATATTGCCTAAGAAATTGCTAGACATATTTACCATTTAGCTGGATGTTTTGGAGAATTGGGTGTCAGTATGTCCCAAAATGTCTGTGATTGATACTTGGTGATTACCTTTGTTTTTGGTCCTATTTACTACTCATGACAGATCTTCTAATGTTTCCATATTTGATTGTTTTATAGGATCCACCTGAGGACTCTGTTGTTACCATGTGTGGCCATGTATTTTGCTACCAGTGTGTATCAGAGTATATTAAAGGAGATGACAATATGTGCCCTGCACCTAGATGTAAAGAACAACTAGGTGCTGATGTTGTTTTCTCAAAAGCTACTCTTAAAAGTTGCGTCTCTGATGATGGTGGTGGTAGCCCAACGGATTCTCCATTTGCTGACAAATCAGGGATTCTTGAGAATGAGTATATTTCATCAAAAATCAGAACTGTTCTTGAAATTCTTCATACACAATGTGAATTAAACACCAAATGCTCGATTGTAGAGATTCATGATCCCGCAGGAAGCGATGGTTCATCTGCAGAAGGTGTTAGTGATGCTAAACAATCAATGGTACATTCAAAGTCACCAACTGAAGGACCGATAAAATCAATCATCTTCTCGCAGTGGACTAGAATGTTGGATTTGGTTGAGAATTCGCTGAATCAACATTGTATACAATACAGGAGGCTTGATGGCACAATGTCTCTAGCTGCACGAGATAGGGCTGTTAAGGATTTCAACACTGATCGCGAGGTTTGTTCTCTGTAACTTTAATAAAACTGGAATACAATTTTGTTTTGGATGTAGTACTACCGGAACAAAAGTTGATGTTATTGGTCACAAAAAAGATTCTATCTGTTCTTAACACAAATAACCTGAGCTGTAAAATGATCATCTAACTTGTTGAAGTTATTGCAGATCACTGTGATGCTGATGTCACTAAAAGCTGGAAACCTTGGTTTGAATATGGTTGCTGCATGCCATGTTATTCTTTTGGATCTTTGGTGGAATCCAACTACAGAAGATCAAGCTGTTGATCGAGCACACAGAATTGGACAGACTCGTCCTGTTACTGTTACTCGGCTCACTATTAGAGATACTGTAGAAGATAGAATATTAAAACTCCAGGTATTGTTGCTAAGTTTTTAATGGCTTTATATTTAAACATCTGCTTAGTTTTCTGATGTATCTTTAATGATTAGCATTCCTGGAAGTTGAGAAGTTCGAAATCTTACTAGTAATTGGTTTATCAAGAAGGTATCGATTTTCAAACACAACAAATTAAAAAATGGAACTAATCCAATTTCTGGAATGTGTGGACTGAGGCATGTTCTCCCCAATTTCTGGACCCACTATGATGGGGAAGTAAGTTGTGGCAAATCCCAAGGTATTTGGTCTAGCACTTCCGGGTTCGTAGGGTATACAAACTCAGTTTGGGGAACTAAAATGTTAAATGAAAGGATTTTTTTGAAGCTGTAAAAGTGTAATAGAGATTTGCCAACTGGTTATAGTTGTGAGAGATATTAAATTGGGAAGCATTAGTTCCAACTAATAGGAAATTCGCAAAAAATAACCCAATAACATTCATTTAAGGAAAGCAAAACAGAAGAAGAAGAAAGGAAGAAAGAAGCTTTTTGACAAGGTTGAGGCAGGAATGGGGCAAAAGCACACTTCTGATGTGCTTTGCGCCTTTGGCCCTCAAAGCACTTTTCTAGCATTAATCTGCATTATTCCTTGACTATGTTTAAAATTGAATTGCCTTCAAGTGAGTCTTGGGAAGATTTATAATCTTTGATCTTTCATGATAGGAATTTTTGGTCGTTTCTTAATTATTAACTTCGGTGGGATTGGTTTCTTGATAAATCTGCGAATTCTTGCTTATTAATGATGCTGTGCAATAAAGGCTTACTTCTGTTGTTTCCTTCGATGTCCTAATATAACTTGAATCGTGAACTCCCAGACAAGGTCCTGTTCTGTATCATTCTAAGCCAAAAGAAATTTGGACTACATATATAAACATTTAGTAAATGTTTGATGACGTTCAACTTAAAGTGATAATGTCCGTAGAGCGTTGTGAGATGATTAATTTTGATGTTGAAGTAGGCATGGCCATCTGAGTGTATTGGTTTCAGATTATTATTGATAGCTTTCTTGATGTTAGATTTTATTCCCATTTTGATATAAATGATCAATTATCCTAGTAAATAATATTTGCGTGGATGTTATAACCTCATTATTAACAGAGAACATATATTGTTATGGAATTGTCACCTGAATGGCATATTTAGATTCTTATTCAAACTTGTTCAACAATTTAAACTAGCTCAAAAGTCATTAGAAATTTGTAAAATTAAAAATGGAAGACCCTATACTGACTTAATTGAGGCATTGCATGTCTAAATGAAACAAATTTTAGTTAACGAGTTTTAATCTCTCTAGTTTCACCTAAGCACCTTGTTGCCTCATCATTGCTTGCTTTGTACACTGGTTGTGGGAGTTTAATATGGACAGTATTCCTTGTAATTTAGCCTTGTTTGTATATCAAAATAATTTCCCTTTTAGTTCATTCTCTCCCGGTATGGTTATGGCATGTGTAAGCGCTAGGTGAGTCTTGAGGTGGTCATGGTGTATGAGTTCTACACAACCGTTGGCCCTGAAGTTCTATTTTATGGATGTGGACCAACTATTTTACACAAGTTTTTTGTGCTTGCTAATGTGCACTTCATGTACAAACTAAAAATCTGCAATGAATTAATTTACCAGTTCTTACTTTTTTGCTGAAACTTTGGTCAGCTTGGGTTTGCATTCTTTAGCCATTTTATTTTGGGATCAGCCTCTAGCTGAAATTGATTCTCTTTTGCTATTGGGATATTGGAAGTTGCTAAACTACCAATTTTCTTGACTCTTGTTTTTGAGGTTTTGGTTTGCATGCATTTTTGCTTTCTTACTCTCTTTCTAGTTACCTTGAGGGTTTAGACTCATTATGCCCTACCTTGACTCGGTGTTCCTCTTTTATTTTATATTCAATAAAATTTCCTTATTCAAAAAGGGGAAAAAAGGTTGTTCGTTGTTGGCGACCAAAGGTAAAGTTTGTGCACTTAGACATGCTAAAATTCTCTCATAGTCTTTTGGATTTTGTTAAGTTGAAATACTGAGGGTAAGAGAGGTTAAGGATTGGGAGGGGTGCAAATATAGATTGTTAAATGGAAAGATGAAGATTGTTTATCCTCTGATGGATTGTCTTCATTAATATCCTTGTCTTGCAGGATGATAAACGAAAAATGGTAGCATCTGCTTTTGGCGAAGATCAAGGCGGAGGCACAGCATCTCGTCTAACTGTGGAAGATCTTAGATATCTGTTTATGGTCTAGAAGACTGTCTACCCATTAACTTGTATTTTCCAGCCTTCTCAATTTAATAGATCATAGTTTGCCTAGGAAGTTTTGAGAGCCAAATATGAGTTTTGATCAGCTACATTGACCCAAGCAAATCTGTAGCTGCACTTGTAGCTCCTGCATATGCTGTGGCTCATTTAGGACTTGATGGGTGTTGATATATATTTTTTGGATGGTAACTTTTGTGAGGTTTGAAGCCCCCACAAAGGCATTTTTTGTTCCCATCAAGTGTAGAATAGCAATCCAAAGCCGCCTGTAAATATCCTAATTATTTCCTAGTATATATCATATATTTAGTTTAATCATTGGCTTTTTTTGTTTATTAATATATACTTAACATGGGTTGGTCGAAGGCTCAGAAGGTTGACAGGAAAAGATAGCTTGTACATGGACCTGATCATGGCTGCTGATACACAATGCTCAAGGTACATTTCTTTTTACCACGTCTTAAGTTTGTGTATTAGATTTGCGTCGCCCACAGAGCAGCTAGGATGAGTTGAGAGAAGAGGAGAGAAAGAACACAGAACCCATATAGTTTGTGTAGTGTAGTCACAATCTCATCTGATGACTAGGAATAAATTTCACCTTTGGTTTGTCGGCCCCATTAGAAAAGCAACCCAAAAATCAGACTTTGACAGGCTAACTTGCAGCAAACTCTGGTACCCTTTGCTTTTACAATGACTAAACATATTTTTGAGCTTTCAGTGGAAACAAGATATTCCTTGAGCAAAAAAGTAGTTATAACAATGAATTACTATCAATCATCATTATTTAACTTTTCCTTTTCCTTTTTCCTTATTTTGGCGTTTGTTGTCATCTGGATAAATTCAGCATGTCTTTGTGGAGTAGGGAAAAAAAATGTATGAGATTTTTAATTCAAGTTTCTATACTTTTAACGGGTAAATCTATAATAATTGTTTCAACTTAATTGTATCATCCGTTTGTTTGTTTGTTTATAATAATAATAAGAAGAAGAAGAAGAAGAAGAAGAAGAATAGGGCATATATGTAAACCCGATCCCTTCTCCAGTGTGAGCTGAACTTTTTGAACCAATTAGTACTTACATTTGAGTGTCAAAAAAAAAAAAAAATAGTACTTACATTTGTACCTAAATAGTAAACATTACGAAAACTGCAACAAGTTTTTTTTTCTTTGAAAAAAAAAGAGGTAAAAGTATGCGCAACCTTTCCAACAAGGCGACAGAATGGGTTCCCTATTGTCTGTCTACTGATGACATTTAAATAGTAGAATGTGGGCATGTTAATTTTCTATGTTTTGGTGTAGATTAGAGTTACAAAGGCAGAGAGATGATTACATTACTTACCTTATATGTTGCACTTGGCCTAGTAATAAAGGCAATTTTTTTTCCGAAGAATTTTACAGCATTGTACACTCGGTGTGTCATATTATTTAGTTGATGATTATTAGTGATATTATGATAAACGGATCATGTATTTGTACTTGTATATATATCTATTTTGGATAATTGGTCGCCAGCTGTTTTACTGGCTAATTCATGGCGAAGATCTCTATTATTGTCCTTTGCGTAATCTGTAATGAGAAAGCATGTTTAAATGTCTTTAATCCTGTTATTGTCCTTTGACATTTTCTTGAGTATTTTATTAACCGTTATACGGTGAGTCAAAATAACCATTGAAAGTGAGGGTTTTCCTGAAACAATTCCTATCAACTTTTATTAAAAAAAAAAAAAAAGAAAAGAAAAAGAAATGCATGTAAAAATGTCTTTAAGCCTGTTGAGCCGATTTGATCCGCATCTTTAATTATTTCTTAATCTCGATTAATGCTTTAGCCTGTTTGAGACATTTACTGAAAGCGCGCTTTGGCAAGATTTTATTTTATTTTATTTTAGGTTTCCTTTTTATTTTTGCCCGGGGGAAAATAATCATAAATGGGTGTGAAAAGTAAAAATTGCAAGGATATTCTAAACGATACTGGAGTTTCTGACCAAAGCTTGCATTTGCTTTTATTGATTCGATTGCTTTCACCAATATCATTATCACCAAACAAATTTTAGACTTTTGTGGGCCTCTGAAGTGCTTTCAAAACAAAGCCCTGGGAGTGTTAAATTTCCATTTTCCAACTTCTACATCAGATGGAAATGGGAACGGGGGGTACTAGATTGTTGTGTTTCTTCACAACTTCTGTTGTATTATTTGAAAATAAGGCAAAGGTAATGATCTGGTCACTCAAAAAGTCTTTCAAAATACGGAAAAAGCAGATGCCTTTGTAAAAGTCATTGCTTGAATGCTCTCCAACTTAGGTTACACCAAAGTTCGACCAAAAACTACTAGTGATGGCTTCACATGTCCACCAATACCATGGTTGTGGTGGCTCCCTGCTCCTCATGATTTTACCTATACACACTATGCTCTTGTGAGAAAGAGAGAGAGAGAGAGAGAGAGGGAAGAGAAGAGAATCTCCTCACGTTGATGATTTAAAAGAAAAAGGTAAAAAAAAATAATAAGGGGGGTGATTTCCACCCACCATTGGAGACTGAATTATTAACTTCTTGGTGTGAATCTACTAAATTTAGAGTAAAAGGACTCTCTTGGATCCTCTCATGTCACATAAAGGCTTGCTCTCATACCAAGCAAAATTACCTTTTTTTGTGATTCTTTTGACTCTCTCAGGTTTTTGCCTTGGGAATATTTGACTCTTATATAATAATAATACCCTACCTATCTCTGAATTTTGCTGCCTCTCTGCATAAGCTTTATAGAATCACGCGATCACAAATGTAGTTTTTCACACAAACTTCTTCATTAGTAAAGAAAGCATTACTTTAACACATTATTAACCGGGATAATATGCCCACATGATGATAAAATATTAATACAATAATAGTTCACATATATTTATATATAATATAATATAGTATATACTATTCATATAAAATATATTTTACCTAAAAAGACTAGCAAAATTCACTGATGACTTTACAGCATACTTAGCAAACATTGGGGCCAAATCCCACAAACCCATTTGCTCCATCAAATGAAATTTGAATCCCCTCTTGCTGAATGTTCCCTATTATGGAAAGTCCTGAAGGGGATGGAGCAAATGCAAAACAAAATGTGCCCGCATCATCCACCGGAATAAGAAAGTTACTTGCTGGAAGAGTGAGCACTGGCCCGCCCGAGAAGTAAAATGATACGGTTGGAACCCGCACCGATATAAACCCGGAAAGGTTGTAGCATGTGTCAAATATGGATACTCCGGAAGCCCGAGGGAGGTTCCCGGTTTGCGCAATAAAAGCATCACGAAACGCCTCGTAAGCTGGTGTTGGCAGCCTAGTCACGGCAGTTCCCGTGTCCATAACCACCCCATCATCACCCATTTGGGTTAGCCGAAAAAGGTCTTCGGATATGGGTATCTGCATGCCTCCGACTCCAAGACCCGACAGCCCGACGTAGTAGAAACTGGGGGCCCGTGGGTTACGGACCAAGGGGACCCAAGCAGCACCCACGGGTAATGCTTCACGCCCGAATACCAAAGACCCGGAAGATCCGGTGCCCCGACTCACTAAACAGTAACTAAATGCACCGCCAGTCTGCCCACCCAATTGACCCACTAGTGACATGGATCCACCTCCAAGGCCCAACAAGCCAGCGGCTCCAACAAACATGCCTTGGTTCTTATGCCCGCATCCAATAGCCATGTTCTTGACCACCGTCCGGCCTATTGTAAGCGTCTCAAGCGCAAGGGTGCCCTTTGTATACGACCCATCACCGTACGACACCTCGTAACGGCACCGCCCCGCGTGGCATCCGGAGTTCTCAAGGCGATCACAGACGGCGGAGCTGCAAGAAACTCCGGAAAACGACGCCGAATCAGCGGGGTCGAAGACGGGGTCGGATTGTTTATAGCATTGGTTACAAGGCTGACACTGGACCCACACGATATCTGAACCCGAGTCAATAACCATGTACTGGCTTCTTGGTGGGGAACCAACTCCAAGCCTGACAAAGTACTCACCGCTGCCTTGGTCCATGCCGGAAACGACGTCGGTTCCGAAATCTTGCACCTCGAATTTTGCAGCGTCGGCACCGCCGCCGGAGAGGCGGCGTACGAGGGTAGCAACCCTTTTGACGTCCCTTTGCATGCGTGCATGGAAACTGCGTTGGTGTCGACGATAATGCATGTTGTTGGTGGTGTTCGACGAGAATGATATTTGATCTCTATGTACAAGTTTCAGCTTCCATCTCGCTTCATCGCTTGATGTGTTACTACTGATATTATTATGCCTTTCGAAGAGTTCATCGTATTGGGATATTTTTGCACGATTGGTTTTGGAACCTTTGATTGATTCCTTGACGTTCAAGATTTGGAAATGAGTGTTCGAGGAGGCGGCAGCGGATGAGGTGGTGATAATGATGCTACAAAGGAGCTGTAGCAGCAACAATAGTTTGAGCAAAAGTGTCGTTTGTGAAAATGCCATGGATTGTGTTGTGTGAACTGCCTTGGGTTTAATTTAGGGTTTGGGGGGGGGGGGGGGGGGGGGGGATTTATTTGGTTTGAGGTTTTGGGATGCGTGGAGGGAAACAAAAGTTGTGGGGTTTGTTTTGTTTGTAATAATTGAGCAAATGGGTTCTGTTTATTTTTCTTGTAGTTTTCTATTTCGATTGTTTCAAGAGTTTTGTTTTGTTTGAGTGGGGGGTGGTAATTCAGCTTTTTTTTTTGTTTTTTTTAATTTTACTTTTTAAGAGTGGTAATATGTTGACCAAAGAGCGTATTAATTGATTAAAGTTTATAAGTTTATACAATAGGGAAGAAATAATTCCAGTTTGGTGGTCACTCACTTTTAATTTATTTGTTTGTTATGTACTTTTATTTTCACTAGACTATCCGTGTAAATAACTGCATTGAAATAATGTTATCCCCTAAAAAAAAAAACTCTTAGAAGAAGTACATTCATTATGAGAATTAGCTCGCTAAACATGTTAATAAGGAGAAATATTAATGGCTATGTATAGAATATACATATCAAAAACCACTCAAATCTTTTTATTTTTTTCACGGACAACTAATTAAACCACTAAATTAAATGCCGGTGTCCTGCATGAAATGGTTATAAATGAACTGTGATGTGGAATATTTTCTCGGTTGCTTTTGCCTGAGAGAATTGGAAGTTTTATTGTGGCTTTAATTGGTGGGCACTTAATCAATATTATTATTATTATTATTATTAAACCCTTTTTAAAATTTTGATCAGACCATATGAGCCAATTTCGTGTGCCTGCAGTTTCCTATGTAAAGACAAAGACTCTTACTCTCCCTCCCTCTTCTATCTATAAGTATCTATTTGGCTCCTTATGTTTAGTGGCTTCAAAAGTGGGAGAGAATGCAGTATAATGACAACAAAGTATTATATATAATAGGAATGAATTGTACTTATAGAACAGTTTTTTTTTTTTTTTAAATGGGACATTCAAACGCATATTATATAAAGAAAGAAAAAAATGTTTATAATATATATTTCTATGAGATGTTAACTAAAGTAATCTTCATCTTTTTCTTTTAAATACAAACCCAAAGACACCAACTTTTTACTCAGAGTAGACTATTAATCTTCAATAGAGTTCATAGCCTTTTTATAAAGTGCATTCATACCCAATTTTTTATTATATCAAATCAAGGCGAGTTTATATGCATGTCAATAATTCAAAATCTGAGTTTTAAAGTTTAATCAACTCATTACCGTTGCTAATGATACATATTTGTAAATCAAGCTGAAATTTTAGGCCTGGCTAGTCTTTAATGGAGATCAATCAACTTTTTATTGACATCATTTCCAGCACTTGCCGATCAAAAGATCTTCACTCTTCACAGTTCAAAGCAGTTGACTATAGTGATATTGGTGTTAATTAACATGGAAACTTGTTATACAAATTAATTAAAGAATTAGATGATATATTAATTGTTTCTCATCAAAGATGTACTTAATGGTAAGGATTGAATTCATGGTAAAGATTTTGCAAACTGCATATATATAATCTGACTACACAAACATATGTATATGATTCCCAAATAATTAATGTTGCTGCCACAAGAATTCAAATGTTTTAGCCTTTTTGCTGCATACTTGGAATCATCAGGAATGGGAGATCTAATCATCAACAAAAGATAATCTATTTTATCGCATTCATAGTTTTAAAATCACTCTAGTTTCTCTGTAAGCAACTACATTTTTTTTTTAAATTTTTTGTAGAATTTGATAATTTTTCACCATACCAGTCCATTAGAAGCTTATTCCTCCATTATTTTTCAAAAGCTTGCCACTACAAAAAGGTAGGTCTAATAATTCTTTATCTGTAGTCTCTCTTCTCTTCCCATTCTCTTTTTCTTTCTATCCAATTATATATTTTCAGTTTTCTCCCTTCATTGTTTGGATATTCAATAAGAAAACGAAATCAGAATTCAGCAAATTATAACATTAATAATAATGTGAATATATTTGAGTGGTAGTGGTAGCCAAATGAACCATGCATGGTAACCTAAGAGCTTTGCCTAATGATGATCTGGGCAATGTACAGGCTTATATGGGTCACGCGTGATGTGAAGAAAGTTGGCTAGACAGCAACATTGCATGTTTCAGTTATACATAATTATTGCACGACATGGGTCTCTTCTATTCTATATATTGCTTTTTTGTATGCCACAATCATTCTATTATTATTTTTTTTTAATAATAGTGGATCACCAATATCGCATGCATAAACTAAGTCAAGATCTCCCCATTGTTCACTAATATGAGGGGACTTGATGGGTCAAGAGTTTCAAAAATGGTCCAAAAATCAAGTAAGGGTTTAGGCTCACTAGGGTTAATGTATATATGCTTTCATTTTTTATTAATGCGGGCAAGAATCAATCAATTACTCTAGGGTTTTTATGTTATGTTTTCTCTGCAGACATAATCACCCATGCATAAACATCAATTATGTAAATCACAGTATGAAAAGTTAGGTTTCTTTTATTGTTGTTAAATGAAAATTAAAGCTAAAAAAATCAAAAGCTCTTTCTCAATAAAATAATTATAAACAATAAAATAAAAACCAAAGTAAACATCACAAACCTTTTCCCTTGGTGAGTGGAAGGTTAGTTTAAAAGTAAATCTTGCTTGTAATCTCATATTTTAACACTTGTATGGCGGCTGAGCTCATTCTTTTGGCAGGCGTCTAATTCAATGAGTTCAACATATTATTCAAATATGTAATCGAGGCTTAATTAGCCTTTGGAGAAAACCTAGCATAGCAACAAATAAAATCCTCACGTAGCATTCAAAAACTCAATTGGCCACCGCCCACTTGGATTTCATCACTTTATATTAAAGATCCTACTTTTTCTCATATTTTTAACCCTTTATATATATAAAAGAGGGTTGAATTTTCAAAATTAGAATCTCTCAATCGTGTAATCCAAGTGTTACGTTGAGAATGGTAGAAATACAATAAATGTCCTCAAGTCACACCAAAGGTTATTAGAAATTAATTTAAATTTGAACAAAACAATGTACATATATGTAACATATAAATAATTTACTAAAAGCAAATCAAATAAAGAATTAGTCGCATGTCTCCACTTACCCATTTCTTGTCACCAAGATATGTTTTTATCGACAATGAAATGGCTTAATGGTGAGAATAAACAATGAAAAATATCTGTGGGCATGGAAAAAGGATTAAGATACCAAGGGGATATTCAATTGGTAATGCAAGAAAATACGACAAGACCAACCAAAAATATGATATGATAGAAAAATATGAAAGCAAATTAAAGTGAGTGGGAATGTCACAAAGACATTAGAGTATTGGAGTTGGGAGTACATAAGATATGCACACACTTCTAATAATTGAGCCATTATTACCACCTAAAAGTTGCTCTTATTTTTTATTATACCCACTATTATTTTTTTAATTATGATCTCTCTCTCCCTTTTTCTTTCTTCTCTCATCTATTATGCGTAATACATGCACATGCAAATAGAAGAACTCAGAAGCTAGACACGTTTATGCATTCTCCATGAAGTTTATGAGAAAATGAAGATGCATGATCTGTAATTTCTAGCAATATTACGATTATTAATATAAATCTTGAATTTAGAGTGATTGGAATTTGAATTTGAATTGATATTACCATTTGAGGAAATAAACAAACAGTAAAGAAACAAAATAAAATTTCACTTATTCAAGTGAGACAAAACTACTTATTTATATGTGATTCTGAGAGGCAAGAAAAGAAATTAAATTCAAATTATAATTTAATCCATAAATTGTGGATATATTCATCTTCCATATATATTAATTACACGTAAGTATATAATTAATGGTAATGATTCTTGTCATATATGCATATCATAATGGTCTTGATTATTATCATATGTTTGTGCATGTGATATATAATTGACTTGATCTTGCACTATGTGCATTCCTCTCTTAATTCCTGCTATATGTGCTTGCTATATTGACAGTGAAATGATCTAGGTGTGGTTCCTATTCGACATTGATAAATTACAAAACTTTCATGAATTAATTAATAACGAATTATAGTTTATCTAAAGGGGCATCCACCAAATTCAAATGTGAGCATGCTTGTATGTTAATAAGTTGTTAACAGTTGATGCCCGATAGTTTACTCCTAACATTAAGGAGATCCATTGATCATTCTGGACAAGATAATGCTGGTATGCTGTCTTGATTAATCAGGAGAACATGACAGATTTTAGTGGAGATAAACCGTATCCTAACTCTTAAAGAATTTCCCTCACTTTAAGTTATGTTTACTCTTCTTTTTCTTTAAATTTTTTTTGTCAGGCATTTTTAAATATTATAAAAATAATAAGAAATAAGTAATATAGATTGATTTCGGTATGAAAAAACTGGCTATCTCTCAAATTTGAAAGGGGATAAGAACGAGATGAAGTTTTAGGTGCATTATTAATTTTCATTCTAATTTCTGAATGTATCGCAACTTCTAGAAACGGAAAGAATATAATTAATATAGGAGGCAGCCGCTGCTCTTTAATTCACCTTTTGAAGATTTGTGAATGTGACACAACACACGATACATATATAATTAACTTCTAGAATCGCAATTATTTTAGTAGCTGCAGAACTGTTAATTATTTCTTAGGGGAAAAAAAATTGTCTACCAAAAGTCTAATATAATCGTCTTTAAAGAATTTGCTACCTTAATCTATTTTGCATACCAACGGTCATATCATTCGCATGCACGTGATTCACAAATTTAAAGTCAAAATCAGAGAAGATTACCAGTGCCCCCGCGATTACCAACCAAAGTCTCTCTCTCATGCCATTACTTAATCTAATTTAGTGTTTGTGTTTCCCATCATATAAAGTTTTTATATATATATATATATATATATATATCGTTCTTGCTTCACAAGATGTTAAAGCTATAATTAATTAATACTGAGTCATACATACTCTCGCTTCTTCGTATATTAATTACTTATGTCATTGCCATATGCTTATAATTAATTATGAGATGAACATATATCTTTTGAACACACAGAACATATCTGCCTATAACACAAAGAGTACGTAAAGTGAAAAGTTAGAAACTAGAGAAAGGTGATGGAACCAATTTATTGGAAGATCGGTCCAAAAACTTTTTCTTTAATTTCTTGACGGGTATATATCTACATATATATATATAATAATAATAATAATAATAATTAGGAAAATGTTATCAGTTATTTATAGTGGTTATTGGATCTACCTTATTTGACACACAAGAAATTATTTACAGGGACTGTACATTATTATTATTATTATTACTGCTACCGTAGATTTAATGGATGATGAGGTGGTCGCATTACATGGTTGATTGAATATATATATATATACACCCACCGTTGAAGCTTAATTATTGCCGCAGTGGTCCTAGCTAGTGATGTCAGATACCATCTTGCCCCAGAAGGTTAAGTAAATTTGTGATTAGGGTCAGAACAAGAATAGTCGAATTAATTTTCGTCGTCTTTTTCATCAGTCAGTATAAGGCGACAGATAATTTCTAAGACAAACTGAAGCTACTACTATTTTCTTGAACATGTTGAATTGTTTAACTCGCGCAGTAATATAAGATTGTTTTATTTATTTATTTTTGTCTTAAGAGAAAAAAAAAAAACACAGAGACAGAAGATAGAGGAAGGAACCAGGAAGCCTCCCCTTGGCCTTTGCATGTCGAGAGTCGAGACAGCAAGGTCAAGGTTCAGTAGTGAGTTGGTGACGCCACTGGTGAAGTGGAATAATTGAATTGAACTTTTGAATATGCATGAACTTTCGTTATCCTACAGAATTTTACCTAATCTTTTGTCCATTTTTCAGATGATTTGAATTAATAAAGATTATATATATATGTAATAAGGTGCCTTACAAGTTTTTTCTTTATAATTTTAATTTTTGAAAATGTCATTAGTAACAAGAGGGCGTTATCCTAGTCTCGCAAAAACTACAGTATCTATATAGAAACCGTAGATGGAGATCGGACATAAAGCAAATAATAAAAAATAAAAGCGTAAAAAAATAATAATAAAGTGGTAAACTTTAAGAGAGATTATCTCGAATATAGTGTAGTTGGTTTGGCTCTTGCGGTGAAAGTAAAGAGATTTAAAGAGTGTTGGATTGATTGGCATCAGTACATCCAAAATCCCTCAGCAAATTGAGAAGTATCAAATATAGAGTTACAATCTTAAAATTCAGATAAAAGAATGAACTCAAATTTCATTGATCCAAGGCAGTTCAATTTTCAGCGGTAAGTTAAGAGTTTGCATTTTAGACATATATTTTAATGGATCACATTGAGTTTGGGGTCATCGAGATTCAAGACTGATAATGACTGTGAATACATTAATGCTAAGGTTGTAGTCATCTTTCCTGAGAAGCTTATGCTTTTGTGAAGAAAGCAAGGGTAATGTTCATCAAAAATAGATTTCATTTTTTTTTCAATTGTTCTTGATAATAATCATGCAAATCATCAATGGGTTTTTGTCCAATTGATGAAAAAAATTGCTTTGGCACTGAATGAAGGCTGGGGAGACAATCACATGCATCTGTCCAGTATTTATGCTTAGGCCTTAGGCCTTAGGCCCTGAAACTGTTTAAAGTTTTTTCCAATTTGTTATCCTGCTAATTAAGTGATAACCGGCACTACCTTTATAATATATATAGCAGAAGCAAAGATGTAGACCACAATGATCACTTGGCCTGCAAAATAGCAATAGCAAGTAATAGATTTTTACGTTGATAAAGAAGTGCCTCTGTTTTCCAGGCTTTTGCTTGTGAATTGTGATTTCTAAAATTCTCCTGACTTTTGTAACTATAACAGAAATTGGGTTCCTTTGCAAAAACTTAAAGAAGTAAATAGAAAGAAGCAGCTGCAAATAGAAACAAGTAATAAGAGAAAAACTAACCTAATATTTAGATGATGAGAAATACTTTCCAAAAACTACCATTGTTCTTCCATTAGAGAAATGGGAATCTAATAGTTAGCCCAACTATGTTAAGAGATTTCTCTGTCAGCATTTGAGAGATATTCAGCAGTATGAGATTATATTAGAGCATACTTTCATTTGTCAAGTTGTCTTCTCCCATGTCAAGCTTATTTCCTCTGACTGAAACTAGGCTGGTCATGTAAATTACAGCATGGAAATCTCTATGATGCCTTTCAACAGGAAGATATTTAATTTCTCGGGTACTAACTACTAAAGTTGTAGCCGCAGAGCATTCCATCCTTGTCTGTCATGATAAGCTCAGCATTTACCAAAATGCTAATGGCCTTCCAAGTCTTGAATCCAGTTCAACTGTTGCTAGTTTTTTCCATGTTCCATTCACACCACAGTCATCCGTGGGCCATATCTTGAAGTACTTTTGATTCCAAAGGTCATTAAGATAAAAATATGCAAGAGACTCGTTTAAATGCATAAGTGATAACTCTATGAAATGAGAGTTATCATAGTATTTTTAGGCTTAAATTGAAATTTTTATCTCATTTTTTATTTATATTTTGCATAAGTTTTTATTTAGGTTTAGTTATAATAGTTTAATGTGTTTTAGATTATTTTGTGCTCTAATTAAGTGTATTATTGTAGCAAAAGCATATGTTATGCGGAATATTGATACTGTGAAAGAATACCCTCATTGCTGTAACAACAGGCTTGAAGAAGACAGCAAAAGACTTCTATCCAGATGAACAAACATAAGTATGAATTAGAACAGATGCTGTAGCACTTGTTGCTGCAGCAATCCTAAAGCACGCAAATACAAAACAAGTGCGGACAAGTGCGAACAAAATAGAGCTGACGTGACAAGCAATAAAAATAACGTGTGAACCAAGAATGCTAATGATTTGCAAAGATCCGCATAATTTTTTGGGAAACCGTAATTCGAAGACTATATAAGAGCACATGTGAGAGAAAAAAAAGGGAGAGGGAGTTGTCACACACACGAAAAGAAAAAAATAAAGAGGAAGAAGAGAAAATAAGGCGGCAGCAGAAGATTTCAGTGGAGAAGAAGGGAGAATCGTAAAACAATAAGAGAGAGACACCTTGATCTTTGCGGATTTCTACTTCTATCCTTTATTTGTTTATTTCATCTTTCTTTGGAATGTATTTGATGGTTAGAACGAATATTGTTTCTATTTCTTTATTAATCATGAACTAAATTTTGATGTAGTTGGATTTTAAACAAGTTTGATGATTGATTGACTTATATTATCATTGCTCTGTGTCTGCTGTAGCATTTTGTTTTGATTATGCTTATTTCAATTTCTTATTTCGGCTAATCACCCATTTAGTGGATACAAGCTAAGAGAGATTTTAAAAAATGACTACTTAGTGGAACAAATCAGAGCAATACATGTTTTTAGATTAGGTTTCCTTAGTTGATTTAATTTCAACTTGAATAGGACCATACTTGATCTAAGATTGGTGAAGAACTAGACATAGGGATTCACCTTGTAGGTTAAATAGAATCATGAACATGTAATGCTATGTCTTATATTGGCTTAACAACTGATCACTATTAGGTTGCATATAGATATAAGATATCCAACATGCGACAGTTGAGGATGTATGAGGAACTCTGCTCAGTGCTGTAGTAGATGCTGTAGTAACTATACTTAGTTTGTTGAATAGTCAATAGTCATTAAGTGAGTTTAAACACCCAACTACCTAATAGCCATTAATTATTTCTTGTGTTTACGTCTGTTTTACTTTATTATTTTGTAGTTTATTGCTTGATTAATTTTATTGGATTCTTAAGTTATTTCATTGATTTTAATTTGACTTTGTTTATTGTACTAAATAGATTGCTGTAGCAAATCTGATAACATCAATCCCTATGAAGACGATCTTAATACTTATTATTATATTACTTGTTGTGTTCACTTACACATTGATACCCATTAATTTAAAAACAACAACACTAAGCGTCTTATAAGTTATAACCTCTTCTAGCATCAAAGGAAGAGTTTGGCGACGGTATCTTTCTGAAGACCTCATCACTCGTGTCAAACGAAATGATGGAAACTTTGATCCAAGTGGCTCCATCCTAACCAATAACAAGCTCCTCTCAAGTATAGATATCCAAATGATGGAAAAAATATATATATATATCCGAGCTGCAAAAAGGTCTACATTGTACACTTCTCTCCAGCGAATCTGTTGTACTCAAGGTGTATTCTTCGACCCTAGTAGTAGCAAATTTGTATTTGGTAGTATCGAAAACTCCAAGGCATCGGAGGACTTTGTAGCCTTTAGATTTGGGATCATAACCAAAGCCAAGACCCAGGCTAGCTAATATGACAGCACCGGATTGGAAAGTAAGACATATAATGCCATGGCAACTAAGCACATTCTTTATAACGGGGACCCCAATAATGTTCCCAACAGCAGAAACATGGTCATCAACAGATGATATTCCTCTGTTGTTGTCAAAAGAGAGGAAGGACAAGATATTATTATCATCCCCAGCAATAGTAGTTGATAGGATCGTGCTCTTGAGAAGAACACAACTGTTTATTCCATTTATTCATCTGGTTGCGTTTCATTACGAACTTGGTGTTTGCAATAGGAGAATACCTTGATTTTGTTCCACATTTGGGTCGAATCAGCGAGTCAACAGGCATCCATGCAAGAATCTCATCCCTAAACTTTGCCATTAATTCCTGCTCTTTCTTCTATAGTACATAATGAGGGTATACGTTTCAGTGTAAATTCTTGCCAAAATACAAGCTGTTTGCTGGAGAATTAATTATGAAAATCTAAGTAAACAACGGCATAAAGCAAGCTCAGTGCATGACATTTTGCATTAAAAAGAAAAAAAATAAAAAATGCATCACATGCTTGTAAATATCAAAGCATTTGAATTTTAACATTTCCCAAAATCTAGAATCTCCTCATTTCTCAATACCAAGTGATCAAGCATCAGAAACAGAAATGCAGTCAAATTCAAGCATTAAACAATAAATTAAACCAAACCAAACCCATATATTCATTTATATCCATTACTGAGTGAAAATCCAAATCTTATTTGACCAAAAGTGAACACTGAATTTTTTTTAATTTCTTCATAAACTTCACGCATACCCTTAATCAAGTAAATTACAATAAGTTTTAACATTACTGCCATAATAGTCTTTACTCCCAACCATTCAAAAGGAACATCACTCATTTCTGCTTTAAGAACTTGTGAAGTTCGTTCTCCGCGCACAGACAGTTTGTAACAATTTTTACAGCTTCCTTTAATGATCTGCACCACTAATGACATTGCCATATGCTTAAAGAATATTAATTGGCTATGAAAATAACATGTTTTTGAACATACAGAACACAGTGTCAGTAGCAGAGAAAGGAAATGGAATGAATATATTAGTTAGTGATATTGGTTATCGGACCTTCCAGTTCCATCATCCAAGAAGAAATATATATAAAGCTGTATTACAGAAACAATGATATGGCAAAAGCATGTGAGAGTTGGTTGATTAATGATTGTAAGCCTAGTTGCGAACAAAATTTGTCAAATTTGATTGTCCTCAGCAGGGTCTTCTCAGTTTAAAAGAACAATGGAATATTATATCTAATTAATAATTAAGTGGATAGATGCCAAACTAAGCTTCCCATGATTTTCTTAATCCAACTAGCATGGTAAGATCGTTTTATTTTTGTCTCTTGAAAAAACATAAACAGAAGAAAGTGAGGGCAGCACGAACTTTGATTTTAGAGAACTTTTTGGTAATGATTAATGCATCAACATTGATAAGTACATAATATAAGAAAATACAAATAGATGAATTGGCAAGACATGAAAGGGAAAATAGTAGCACAAAAAGGGTCAAATATTATAAAAACTGGTAAATGTCCGCAGGCAGATTGAAATCATGACTGTGTACAATGATGTTACAACATTGAAAAAAATGCCTGAGCTACTCATACAGAATTTAAAACTAGTGTCTTTGAACTCGATCACTATGAACCAATTTTTCACTCAAAAGAAACTTCTAACATTTTCATCCTACAGCTTGCACCTATAATATATGAAAAAATACAACCTCACCCAGCACTTGATACTTCCTTTCGCAAGTTCATTCACATAAAACATTCCTAAAATGGTTCACCTACATCTACATTTATAATTTAGTGAAATTAATGTTTCACCTTTTCGATGTTTTGCCAAGTAAACATTAGCAAAATCCACCATCTCTACAAGGTCAACTGAGGCAGTCCATTAGGCCACAAACAGCTGCCCATAATTGCAGGCAAGAAAGTTTGCATATTGAGCCATGTAAGTGACTCATGAAGCTTTCAATGTAAGAAAGCCAAACAGAATACAAGGAGCAGAATGCTTACAAGGATCACCGCATCACGGACTCTTTTACAAAGGATCTACCCCCTGAACTGCAAAAACAAAGATCGCAGCAACGATCAGTAATAGGAAATTGCGCCATGTCCAATTTGACCATGAAGAATTGAGCATGAGGCTTGACAAATATAAGCTACGACTTACGCATATTCAAGGTGAATATTCATGAATCGAGCATTTTCTTTGCTCTGTGACAGTACTACAGATCCTTCAATGAGCTGATCCTGCTCCACCTCTATTGGGTCATAAAAGTAGATCATTGTCTGCAAAGAAGTAAACCAATCACACAATGAACCTCATGTAAAACATTCCACAAGTTTTCAACACAAAGCAAACTCGGAGTAAAAATGAGCAGAGAAAATGACCAGACTTCTTTTTTGCAATAACTTAATACCAATATCATTGTCCAAGACTTTTTTTTTTTTTTTGGATAAGTTGTCCAAGATTTCTTAAATTATCAAATTACTATCAACTAGTGTTGTCACCAATCCCCTGCCCACTGAGTTGGTCATTTATGCCCTTAGGTGATGGGCAAAATAATTTTCCAAGCTGCTTAAACTGAAGAGATTATTTTACCGGAAATGTCACTGTTGCTGGCACATCAGAGGATAATGACAGTAACTGATTATCGGTCAATGACGTCTCAGGATTTTAACATCTACATTTGATTATGCACACTGAATCATCATTTAGGTCATTCAACAACCGTACACATCATTCATCAAACACCATTTGGCCTGAGAAACATGAGGTGAGATCATTCATTTCAGTTGCCATATAACTAAGGGTAGTATAAATGGTGTAATCAACCATGTTATACATTCACCAAAATCGTGAACCACTGTCAACAATCTCTAAACGATACTGGGAGCTTTCTCATATCCAATTCTTATGTGGCACCTACTTTGCAAGTGCACATTATTTTTTCTATGTTACTGTCACAGTTCTATTGACCAATAACAGGTTTCGAGGGGCTGACCACATAAGCAAGAGCATGAAAATTCTTGCTGGAACGTGCAAGTATACAATACCTGTTGCCAATGTGTTGGAGGGTCCTCAGGTGCAGTAGACAACACAAGTGCTTCATTAGGATTTGCACGCTTTTTCTTCTGGCAACCATCCATTGGATCATTGTTAGATGAAGCAACGACTACAGGTGGTATGTGGTTATTGGCAGGAGATATAGCAGGGGTGCTGAATTCAACATCAAACCAAAAAGCAAACCCATGCAGTGGTGCTGGAAGAAAGAAAAAATTTTAGACATGTAAAGCAAGTAACAAAAAAACAAAGATTTGAAACAAAAGCAAGCCTAGAGAGTTTAGTTTAGAATAGAGAATGGATATAAAAGTGAACCATAAACCACCAAATGGTCTAATGGATTCTTTTGTAATTTATACCACTTACAACTAGCCAAACTTCCTTAACTAATACCACTTCTATCTTATCCTAGGACTTACAATTGACAGAACCAACATTTGAAGCCCAAGCCCTTGGCATTCACTACATACACCAAGTTCAAGTTTATTGGACACCTAGAACTATCTTACTGAAAATGTTTTTTCAAATAAAAAAGCTTCATTAATGTACATAAATGTGAGATTATGGATCAGTAT
This sequence comes from Clausena lansium, assembly GCA_030449835.1. Classification (NCBI taxonomy): domain Eukaryota; kingdom Viridiplantae; phylum Streptophyta; class Magnoliopsida; order Sapindales; family Rutaceae; genus Clausena; species Clausena lansium. Next base: position 6,852,127 of record JASUUF010000195.1, read on the forward strand.
CCAGTTGGTATGATATCTGACGGGCATTACGGATATTACTATAAAATTTGATTCAATGGTTGGATTGACAAAATATAAATACTATGAAGAGCTACACAGTGGTGTATATGATGTATAAGTGAAAGAGAGTACCGCGCATCATTGACTTGAATTTAAATGTTGTTGCAATAGATTCTAGCTCATGAATTTGAATGGTATAGCAGTCTACATGCTTAACCTGTAAATGGCAATTGTTATAAATTTGTCCATAGCAAGTGGAGACAAAATTCAAAGTTTTAATACTATATGCTTAATCAGAGTTGTGTGACGCATAAAGCAATTTAAGCATCGTTTAAAGGGGACAGCCTTAGAGGCACTACCTCAAGGAATAGATTCAGGTCAAAGCACACAAGACCACATCACCAAAAAGTTCCCTTTACTTCACTAAGCTCTTGACAATCACATATGAAATTCTAGAAGAGCTATGACTCTGCTAAAATTGTCATAGTCAAGATGATAGAGATGACCCTTCATACTGTCTCAAAACCTGAAGGGAATTATACAAAGTAAAAGTCAATAGTTTGTAGAACAACCCTTGTCCCAGCCTAACAAAGAACAATATGCTACCATGGATATTAGGGCACATCTAATTTATGTCCAACAATTTGAACCCTTAATTATACAGTAGGTTATCTAAGAATACTCTTCTCCTTTGGGGGACCATCAAATTTAGGGACGTCACAGTCCAGTTATAGGCCATAAATGTTTCTATGGCACACAATTAGAACTTAATATCTAATAATGTTTCTAACCACAAGGAAGAAAAAATCATGTTAGATGCCCTACACAAGCCCTGATAATAGCTCACATTTTCTTCTTATACACAAGTTTAGATATTAATAGACAACGCTTCTTTATCTGAGAGAAGTCCCTAATGCCAATCTATTAATCGATTGGCCGAGTGGTGATCAAGTAGCTTTATTTGGCTAGCCACCCAAGTTTGAATCTTAGGACAGGTAGGGGGCTAAAAAATGGATTTGGGCTTTGCCAATCCCCCTTACTTTAGAGTAAAGAAACTATGTATTTAAGATGAGAGGACTCACCACATGTGGCCATGTCAAAACGTTTTCGCCTGTTATTGTTTCCACAGATGGTTCCTCAAATGCACATTGTTTGGCCAGCGGCATCATTGCAGACACTGCAACCAATAATATGACATTGAAATTGCTAGATCACAAGTAACTACAAGATAATATTGGTTGAAAAAGGAATTTTTAAAAGATAAACACTCTTAAGAATGGGATAATATTCAAATATTCACATAGTTGAAACCAGAACTAAGCCAAAGGGAGAGGGGGGGGGGGGGGGGGAAAGAACAAAACATATAAATAATTGTGACAAGTGTAACAATCTAATTAACATTCTGTTCCAAGAACGCATCTTCTGACAAAAATAGAATGTCAAATTTACATGTTAGCACTCACTATCAATTCCATAAACATTACGCCAGAAATCAATGCTTTCGCTGTATCTGTCAGGGTGTGTAACTGGCGCCATGTACAACTGCAGGCAGCAAAGAATGAGAATCAGCAATATATAACTACGATCCACTCTACAGTTATATAAAATGAAAATCCAACCAAATAGGATTGTCACGAGACTGGAGAAAAATTGCAAATATATTATCAGGCCCTCACTATGAGCTTAAGCTTATGGGTTATAGATTTGAGTGATTACTTACAAAAAACAACAATTACTGATGCAGAACAAACTAATTTCGGCTTGAATGGGAAAAAAAAAATGAACTAAAGTGCAAGCATAACCATGGTAATGACTCTCCCAAGCTGGGATCAAAATTGATTACAAGGCAGAGTAAGAAAGAACACATACCGTTGCATATGAAGGAAGAATAAGACCTCCACGTTTTAGCCAACGATCTCTGGCAGTAATGACACTTCCCAGCATACTCTACAATATTTAACCCAAAAAAAGAGGCATCCACTGTTAGAGTTGGAAACTACAATGTTCTGCCCAAATCTTGATGCGTTCCAGTTATAGGTCCATGCTTACCAAACAGCACTCCAATATGTAATCAAATATGCAATATTTTAATAATCACCTCATACAGAAGCATATAGCCCATCCACTCAGATATTATAACATCAACCTCCTCATCAATTTCAACATCCTGTAGAAATCAAAATACTAAGATCTAAAACACACCTGTTATCCTGAGATGGCAAAACTGAATGAAATATGAAAGCTTGAGGTTTCTTCAGAAATAAACAAAACTTAAGTGAATTTCAAAATTAATCTATCATTTAAACCTACATATAGAAGCTCGAAGGCAACTCTTTACTGGAGACTCAACATATTAGCCAGTCTACAGAAGCTTACCTCTACTCGTCCATGTAGAACGATGACCTTGTCAGTTAAATTATTTGCCTTCACAACTTCATTTGCCTATTTACAATAATAAAAAAGGTCATTTCAAATCCCACTTGAATTCAAACTCCCACAGAGAATGCATTCTTACATGAAGTAACACATATCAATAATGTGGATTCTGTAGAGACATAACTAGCACATAGCATAAATCCAAGGAAAGTATTCATAGAAATGCTAATTAATCAAGATCAAGATGTGGAAGACGAAGAGGGAAATTGAGAAGGGGAAATATAGAGAGAACCAGAATATTCACATAGGGTAGATGGTCTAATCCTACTTAAATGAGCAGAAACTTTATTCTGTGAACCAGCAACGAAAAAAGGGCAAAGTCTCAAAGGATTCACTAGGTAAGTATCAAAAGTGTAGGAAAAAAACCTTTACCAATATTGGTCAAGAAACAACCAAAAGAACTCAATGAAACTCTTAACACGAAATTAACCAGAGCAAATAATAAGCAATTAACCCATCCCTGAAATGCCCTAGTAAAAGTGAGTGTGGACCAAAATTTCCGAAACATACATTGGAAACATTGACAAGTAATCTTTCCTGAAGAAGGGGAATCGTTCTGTGGGAAGTAAGAAAAAAGAATTCAGTCTGATTGAGATAATTTGATTAATTACAACTGAAAGATTCCTTGGTTTGCCTTGCCGGAAGAATCCTCAAATTAATAAAGTTGCATGGTGATGATGAAGGATTTTAGAACACTAATTGCAAAAAGGAATGATTAGATAATTTGTGCACAAATAATTCAGACATTTGATAACAAAATGGAATTAGTTTGATCCCATTCTTTGGCACACAAGATACAGCTGATGTTCCCATTCCTCCAAACCAATATTTTAAATAATAAAACTAATCTGCATTAGCTTATTATTTTTAAATTTATTAACTTTTTTTTTATTCTAATTCTTGGAATAATCTATCAAGAAATAGTTCACAAAGTGCTATCAAGATTCCATACCCAACAAGCGCACAGAATATTTATAAACTTCTCATGACTACATTGTTTAGATTGAATAGCTGAAACAAAATGCAGCATTTGTGCCAAAGAAATAAGCATTACAGTAACAAAGTACCTGCACTGCAATATCACTTGCATCCACTGCATACACCTGGCAACACAATACATTGCAAATAACATGAAAAACAATTCAAATTAATCAAGGAAAAATGACCAAACCATCTGTATACGCAGATAGATACATACAAAGATATTTATAGCATTCTTAAATCTTTTTCACTAAGATCATACACATTAAGAAACCTATTAAGTACAAACTAAACTATAACTAAAAAAGATTTAATGGTTAGAGGATTCAATAGAATCCAGTGAACAGTAAAAGATATTCAGGTATAACAAAATCCAAATTGTTAACCCAAAATTCTGCTGCACCAGAGAGAATTAACTTTTAATCTGCAATTAAGCAATTAAACTATATATTGTTTGAAAGAGTAATACAACATTTTCTAATACTTCGAATAGTGTTTAACGGAATAAAGGTTATATCACAAGTTCAGAAATATTGCATGTCAACAAATTTTGCGAAAAAGCATATTGAATACAACAAATTAATTGATCAATTATAAAAGATTAAAACTATATGAACTAGCATATAATTTGAAGTACAGTCCTCATATGTATTTAAAGAGAATGGCAAGGAAACTATGTGCACCACAAACTTGTGTTCTTTGGGCAACCATCTTATAGGCCTGTCTGTAACTGCTGTGTTTCAGCTTAATTTTCAAAATGCAGCAGCAAAAGTGTTTGATAAACACTTTCAGCTTTGTTTCTAATTTAATCTGATTTTACTCCATGGCTGATTCACATTAATAATTTTGGAAAGCACAATAGCTTTTACTTGACAGTTATGTTTACCGTTCGCCTATCCACTTTTATTTAATAGTTAGTGATTTGATTCCACTTTTATTTAGCAGTTGGTGAGTTCATTCCACGGCAACTGTAAATTAAAAGCTAGAGTACCTCAATCCCATTAGGGCCCCATAATTATTTTCAACTGACAAGAGCATGGATTAGTGGAATGACTGGCTTCAAAGCTAATAGAAACAGCACTTAACTGAGGCATAGACATCTTTCCAATGTCAAATACGTGTTAAGTAAAGCTAAAACAAGTAATTTTAAATATCTATGTGCATTTTAAAGAATATATACCCGTTTTGCACCAGCCTGAGCACAAAATATAGAAAGAATGCCTGTGCCACAGCCAACATCCACCACAACCTGCAAGTATAATCACATCAATTAGTAGGGAGGCGCACAGCATAGTTTGCTAAACAGTTGCTCAAATATGTGCAAAGTATACGTATCAAATGAAAAGAAGACAATAAAACTCTGATTCTGCATTTAAAAAAAAAAGACAATAAATTATCTCAATATAAACTTTTTCATGAGGGAAAATAACTGAAACCACAGCAACAACAATATTACTTTGCCTTCAATAAAACTCTGATTCTGCATAATTGCTGCCCTATAAGTTTCTGTCCGCGCATGATCCTGTACAAGTAAACGAAAAGTTAGGTGCTTCCAAGGCAGTGAATCAAACTTACAAAAACTAAAAGAATGAGACAGTCTCCCAAAAACTCAAATTTTGTAGTAATCCATATTATTCAAGAAAAAAGATAATAATTATTTACAAAAATTTCCCAAAAATGAAACAAATCTGTCTAGAAGAGCCTTGGTTCTGGTGACAGTATAAATAATTCATTATATAAGCCCTTTTCTGTTGGATAACTTCATTATGTGAACAAAAGAAACAATGTCTAATTTTATTGAGTAAAGGACTTAAACATCCTTGCGTCACCAGTTCAAAATGGGCATAATGTGCCTTCAAATAAACCACTGTCTCATAATTTCACTTACTTATCGACATAATATGCAAATGCTCACTCTAGCATTAAAAAGTACACTTCAAATTTCAAGAATAATTTTCATGAATGAAAATGAAAAATTGGCACAACAACTAACGAAAAGAGAATAAGAAAGAAGGGACCTTGATCATTTCTTCGTGGATGCCAACGTGAGCGTAGGAGTGGAAGTAGGCGACGTCGAAGTCCGTACAAGGTGTTGTTGGTTTGCGATCGTTCTGCTGTTGCTGTTGTTGCTGCTGCTGTTGCGAGTCGCGCGACCTGCGACCTCCTCTTCTGGCTCGGTCTCTGGGACCCGTTAATCCTCCACCCACGCGCTCTCGCTCTTGCTGCTGCGGCTGCTGGTGGTGGTGTCCGTTGCTGTATCCTATGCTCGAGTACATTGTATTACTTTTTCCTAATTTCTGCTGTTTTCTCGGCTGCTGGTAGTAGTGGTGGTGGCGGAACCTAAACGGGGAACTTAAAAGGACTCAACAACGGAAACGGAGGAGGGTCAGAGAAAGATCGTTCAAACGATGTCGTTTAAGGATTTTGTTTTGAGAGTTTTCAATTAGAGCTAGCTAGTCGATGTCGTTTATTAGTATCATAAATAAACCTTATAAAAACATGCCACTTGTTAGTGTTATGATGTCAAATAGCGGTTATTTATTTATTTATTTTTAACCATAAAGGTTGAAAGTTTTTTAGTTATGGTGACGACAGGATTTGTGATTTATTATGAACACTGCTGATGTACCTTTTACTTTTTAGCCCCGATGTTGGGATTGTATTTTTTTTTTTTTTAATGTTTAGAAGTAATTTTAAAAAATTAAAGTTCATTTTAGTATTTGATAAATTTTTAAAAAATTATTTTTGATATAATTACCTAATTTTATAGTAAATTTTGAAAATCATAAAAGGAATTTTTCAAAATTTAATTTTAAGAATCAATTTTATATTTAATACAAGTATATGTGTGTATATATATATATATCCTCATTATTATAAAAATTCAAAATTATCCTTATTAATTAGAAAATAAAATTATTAATTTTAATTTATTATTATTATTACTAATTATATTGGGATGAAAATAAAATTAATAATATAAAATATTTATTTAGTTATCGATTATTATATAAACACAATAAAAAATTTTTTATATAGATGTTTATAAATGTATAAATAAATTTATTTCTTACAGCAGTTAGCAATAAAATTTATTAAATACATATGACTACTTTTAAAATTCATAATATTTTTAAAAATAAATTCGTTCAAACGTTTTATTGATTTTATTTACAGCTAATTATTTATACAACACAACTATCAGTAATTATTTTAAAAACCATAATATTACCAAACGTACCATGGTACCAATTGAATGCTTATGTTTTTTTAATTATGCTGCCAATTGAATGGTTGATTTTTCTTGAGCTTTTTAGCGTTAATTTAAAGAATTCTCTAAACCCAAGTCCAATAATACCCATAAATCAATTAGCAGATTGAGAAGCAATGACAAAATTCACTGAAGCTCAACAATCTCATGGATGACGGATTAAGAGCTTGATTTTCTAAGCCAATTAAATTTACGAGTTGGCTTTTGATACCCTCTCAAAATTTTTTATAAAATCTTTTTTTTAAATTGAAATTACCTAACACAAATTAATTTATTTTTTATTTTAAATGAAAACTGATTAAATACTTAGATAAATTATTCTTTTAATAAATTTTTTACATCCAACCCATTTCATAATTTACATTTATATTTTAAACTTTAATTAAAAAATTTAGAAAATTATAAGAATTTAGAGTTATGAAGATACAAATTATGTGATAAGAAGCAAAAATTTAAGATACATTTAATATTTTAAGATTTTTATTTAGTTTGAAAAAAAATTAGATAAAATTTTATGAGAGGATGGTTAATTTTAATATATGAATTTATATTTCATCAATTAAGCTAAAAATATTTTAAATAAATAAATTCAAAAGGGATGTTATAATAATTTTAGTGGGGGTGTTAATAGCTCCACTCAAAATTTATTTCGCAGGTTGGCAAAATTTGTTGATACTGGGTTGCTGATGGTTTGGGCCGAGTTAGTTTGACAACTGAATGGCCGATTCTTCTACTAGGCCGGATGCCTCGAGGCCTGGTAGTCGGATTCATCATCAATTTTAGAGAAGTAGGTCCGTTACTTGCCTCAGGCCACTCACAGACTACAGACTACTTCTAAAACTAGAATCACATAAGCCGAAAGTTAATTCGAGCCCAGTACAAAGTCTTGGCCAAGACTAATGATTAACGTGCGATAAAAAATCTATTATTATTATGAACAAAATTTACAGTCGTGGGCATTTCAATCCATCCGACTCGAAAAAAATTGGGTTAGTATCGGATCGGATGACATGAAATATTCAATCGAAATTTTTTTTTTTTGGCCAATTCGATCGGATCATGATTGGATCAGGCGAAACCCGATCCGAAAACTAGATCGGGTTGGCTGAAAAAAAAATTGAAATCATAAAATATAAAATGCTTGCTCACTCTCACTCACATCTCATGTACACACACCAGTCAACAGCTGCTCAACACCAACTCGCAGTCATGAACCACACACACACGCTGCAGCCCGCAGCCTTCCTCATTCCTCAACACTCATTCTTCTTCTTCATTCACTCAACACTTACTCAACTCAACAGCAAACACACGCATAGCCACAGGGCCACACACCCGACAGTCTCAACTCTCAACCTCAACTTCTTTGGTTTGACACACACACACATTGGAAACGGAAAAGAAAGCACCGCGACCGAATTTGCTGCCTTTGCTAACCGGATCTACTGCCACCGCCTATGGATCTGCTGCTCCATGCCTCCAAATCGCTAAGCTCCTCCAAGCTCCATCTTAACCCGGCAAGTAGCAACCCGAACCTGAATTTCCCTTTCAAAATTTGAAGCTTCTGTTGATTTGTTCCATAGTATATAACTATATATCTAGTTGTAATTTGTAATTTGTAAATTGTAATATGTATTGTGAATTGTGTAATATATTATATATTATATGTTAAATTGTTAATTAGTTTAATAATATGTAATATTTAATATGCATTGTTAAATTTTAATAATAAAATCAAGAAAATTCATGTATTGGTTTTTTTTGTTAATTATTATTCTTAATTGTTAATAATTGCTTTTTTTTTTGTATGAATATATTAAGTAGATTAAATATTAAAATTAAATATTGTGTTATATATGATATGTGCTATGTGCTGCAGTAGCTTTAACTTCAACAAAAATTAACTAATTTAATCAATTAATTGTATGTTAAGTTGTTAAGTAGTAAGTACATGTAATGTGGGCATGAAATTTAAGGTTTTATAATAAGAATTAAGATATAGATATGCAAATAATATTCTATTATTTTGGGAAATGAATAATTGAATATTATAAATTAATTAATCATTAATTTATTGCTATTCGATTATGAAGTATGAATAATTTTGGATTTTTACATATACAGTTATACACCTAATCAATTAATCATATAGAAATATTAGATGAAAATGTCGAATTAAACAAGTTTCATAAAATTAAATTAATAAATATTTGAATTGATTTTTAATACTAATTAGATTATGTTAATAATATGTTTATGTTTTAATTTTTGAATTAATGATTACTAATTGTTGTTTGTATGTTCAGATGTCTAGACACTCAAGATCGAATCCGATAATTGATGATGAATAACAAAGTATACAAATGAAAGGATCTCGAAAGGGAAAGGAAAAGACAAAGCGGAAAAGACCACCAATGAAGAAAAGATCTATGACGTGGAATCATTACACTTTACTTGAGGACAATCTAAACAAAAGCAAGTGCAACTATTGTGGCAAACAATATTAATGTCATCCAAGGCTTGATGGGATTACAAATATGAAAAATCATATAGAAGTCTGTGGTGTATACAAGACATTTCGGGAACAACATGGTGGAAGTCAATAGAATTTGACCTCTGGGGGTGGTGAAGGAAGTAATATAGTTTTGGTTAAAGGATGGAGTCAAGATGCTTGTACAAGGGCACTCAAATGATTGTTATGGGTGAGTTGCCACTTAGTTTTGTGGATAACCAGGGGTTTAGGTATTTCTGCAATGTAGCTATCGCACAGTTCATTATGCCATCTCGAAGAACTATTGATAGGGATGTTATGGACTTAGTTTTGGAGGAAAAGATAATGTTGAAGAGTTTGATTTATGACAACAAGCAGCGAGTGTCTCTTACAACTGACATATGGACTTACATTTAAAACATAAGTTACATAGTGATCGCAGCTCATTTTATTGATAATGATTGATGTTTGAATAGGAGGATTATCAATTTTAGCTTGGTTGAAGATCATAGAGGGAAAACGATCAGCAAAAAGATTATAACTTGTTTGTAGAACTAGAGGATAGAGAGGTTGTTTACGATTAGTTATGTCACTACGTAATTGCTTACTTAGAGGACTGATGATGCACTTGTATTGGCGGGAGAGTATATGCATGTGCGTGGTTGTGCACATATTTTGAATTTGATTGTTGTTTCAAGGTTGAATGAGTTACATGCTAGTGTTGCCGCTATTCGAAATGCTGTGAAGTATGTGAGATCTTCCACCACGAGGCTGCAGACATTTGAACAATGTGTTGAACAGGTGAAAGGCCCAAGAGGAACTATCATTTTGGATTGTCCTACTAGGTAGAATTCCACCTATTTAATGCTAATGACTGCGTTGAAGTTTGAAGCAGTATTTGATAGAATGGCAAAAGTGGATAAACTTTATAAGGCATACTTTCTCGAGAAAGAAAATAATGTTAAAAATGTGGGCCCGCCTGGACTCGAGGATTGGGAGAATGTTGAATGAATTATGAAATTTTTGAAGGTATGTTATGATGCCACATCATTGTTTTCTACCTCTTTGAGTGTGACTTCCAATTTTTGTTATAATACTATTGGCTTAATTAATAGTTCATTGGTTGCATTACAACTCAATAAAGATCTTTGGGTGATGTCAATGGTTTATAATACGAGGGATAAATTTAATAAATATTAGGAGTCCTCTGGTAAGATAACAAAATGTTGATTGTTGCCTTCATTCTTGATCTTCGAGCTAAAATAGACTTTGCTAAACATATCTTTGAGCTCATTTTTGGCATTGATAGTTCAAAAATTAAAGAAATGACTAAAGCAGTAAAGGACTTGTTGAATAACCTTTATAATGCATATAGTCCATTTTGCTCCACAGGATTGATGTTTACTGAGAGTGCTCCTAGTGGCAGTTATGATGGTACAAGTTCTTCTCCACATGTTACATATAAGGTTAATTTGATGGAGGTTGCTGGTGGTAGAGGTGATGATGCCTTTTGAGTTGCTCGCCCTCTCCTTGGATATGCAAGAAGTTTTTTGTTAAGAATGAAAGCAAGAAAATAACATCTGAGGTGAAAAGATACTTAGCTGACCCAGTGGAATATCCTATCAATCTTAAACTCAATTTTTTATTTTGGTGGAAGGTGAATGGATCGAAGTATCCAATATTAGAGAAAATTGCAAGGGATTTCCTCACTGTTCTTGTTTCCACACTAGCATTTGAGTCTACCTTTAGTACTGGGCGTCGTGTTATTGATAATTATAGGAGTTCTTGGACCCCTGCTATGGTTGAGGCATTGATATGTACTGAAAATTGGTTGTATCTAAACTTTTTGCCAATCCCGTCTACAACATTCACGATAAGATTAAATAACAGATGTTTTATATGGAGCTACAAGAAAGTAAAATTTTTCTCAAACTTTAAATACATAATATATTTAAAATGTATTATAATTTTATAAATAACATCTCCATGTACTTAAGTTACTTACTAACTTCATTTTTTATATGCATTTTAAAGATTTTGAAAGATCACAAGCTTCAACGGTGGAAACGGAGAGCGCTGACATTGGTGATATTGATATTTGAAAGGTAACTCTTAGTAGATATTATTATTCATAATTTCATATTATACTTTTAGGATATAATTTAAACTGTAATTATAGTTATAGTTTTAAGTTTTAAGTCTAATTGTAACATTATAATTGTTTTAGTTAGACAAGTTGAAGTTGGTAGAATGGTATTGCCTATGATTATTTATTAACTTGGTGATGAATGCCATTAAATAAGCCATGATTGATTTATTTTTTTTATATTTAATCAAGTATATATGTTTTTTTCTTCTTCGAAGAATTTGCTAAACATGTTATATGCTAATAGTATAATATAAATTAGAGAGATTATCACATATAATTTGCTTTTCAACTATAGGTGCTCTTTCTTTACTCAAATATATAAGCTTTAGTTTTACTATTAGCCAATAGCAATTGAATTGGAATTCAAAATTTCAAATGGTAGTTAATAGTTATGGTTTGTTCAGTTAAAGATATAATTTATATAATGTAAATTAGGTTTATTTATTTGTATTTGTGTTTGATGTGTCTTTATTTGCAATGCGGCTTAAAGAAAATAATTACTGTATATAATTTCTTTAATTTTTCTCTAAAGGATCGATGCTCCAACTTGGAGTACAAAAAGTTATAGTTAGAACTTGTCAAAGTGCTTAAGAGGAGCAGAGGAAGAAGTTATTTAGTTTTTATGTTTAAACTTTAAACTTTGGTGTGTTTTGAACTTTGTGATTTGTGTTTTGGAAACTAGTTAATCATGTTTAAACTTAGACTTTGTGTTTCAAGGACTAATATTTGGACATTGTGCTTTGGATGAAGACCATTAAGTTTAGACTTTGTGTTAATTTTTATTTTTATTAAGTTTGGACTTTTTGGTAATTTTAATTTTTATTAAGCTTGGACTTTGTGTTAATTTAAATTTTTATTCATTTGATTTCATAGTAATTTCCTTTTTTTGTTGATTGAAAATTAAGAAAAACAGCTCAAGCAATCTAAAAAGCTCAAAATAAGGAAAAAAAAAGCACAAAATTGCATGAACCTAAATTGACCCGTACCCAATCCAATCCGATTTCATTCGACCCGAATTAAACCGAAATGACTTGAACCCGATACGAACATTATTTTATCCGAACCCAATCTGAACCAAACTCAACTTGAAATTTTGATCCGATTCGAACTAATTCGGATCGGATCGGGTTGACTTCAGATAAAATTTTTGCCAATCCGATCTACTCTATATTCGATCAGATTGACCCGAACCCAAAATGCTCAGCCCTAAAAATTTGTAAAGGTTGCACAAATAAATCTCTCTTTTTTTTTTCCTTAATTTTTTACAATCTACATGTATAGACGGCATGTGATTTTTGACAATTTAAATTTATACATTTATTTATATTATATCTTAGATATTTAATGAGTATAGTTTGAAAATCTACGCTAACTAAAGATGGGACGTCTATCCCACCACATAGGAAAGTATGTTTACGCCCATTAATATTCGGTAAGTGTATTTATTATAAGAATGTAAATTTGTTCAAGTTCTAGTAAGAAGACTAATGAAGATTTTAATTGTGCCCTCAATAAATCTATCTCTATGCCAAAACCACCAATAAACAAACCACCAGCGAACAAACCGTGTCATCAATCAGTAGCTTGTTATAATTTAACAAATAATATAAAATAAATGGAATCGATTTAGTTTGAATATAACTAGTGTACTAGTGTTTCGGACGGATGACACTGACAAGCATTTAACCATTATAAATAAAAATATTCTTCAATGGATCTGTTAGTATTTTAAATTTAAAATTATTGGTTATTTGTCTACTAAATCAAAACATCACATAACATATTAATTACAAATAAATTAATTTTCTACTCATTAATCATTATCATAATAATAAACCCATTGAATTAAAACACCATAACATTATCTTAATTTACATTGTCATATAATCTCTGTGGATGTTCAAATTCACAAATAAAATAAAGGGTCAGTTTGATAATGTTGAAGTTTTTAAAATAATTGCTGTTAGCTGTACTGTAGAAATAATCAGCTGTAAAGAGAATCAGTTAAGTGTTTGTTTTTAGAAGTACTGTGAGTTTTAAAAGTAGTTAGGTGTTAGGTAAATATTATTTTAAACTGTTGTGAAAAAATAAATGACTAAAATAGACATAATATAAAATAAAATTTACTTACACGTATAAAAATATCCATATACAATATTTTTAATTATGTATTATAATTTTTTAATTAAAAATAAAATTTATACTATATTAATTTTATTTTTTTATAATAAAAATTCATTGAAATATTGATTTTATTTCTAATTTGAATAAGGATAGTTTTGGATTAAGTAATAATTGTAAGGATATTTATAGAATTATATTAAAAGATAAAATTAATTCTCAAAATCAGAATCTAAAAGCTACTCTTTCCCTACTTTTCAAAATCAGCTGTAGGAGGGACTGATTTTGACAAAAATAATTTTAAATTCTTTTTACTAAACACTAAAATTAATTTTTAAATTCTCAAAATTACTTTTAAGCCTTCTAAAAATAATTCCAAATGAGCCATGAGATACGAATATTTACCATAAAAGTAATTGAAGTAAAAAAAAAAGTTTGAAAACAATTAAAAAAAAAGTAAAGAAAAGAAAATGAGGGTGCGTGGTCCCACAAAGGGAGTTCACATAAAACCCTCTCAAAAACCCCCGTAAGAAAGACCCAAACCCTCTTTCTCCATTTACTTTCGCCCGCTTCTTGACTTGAGTGAAGGCCAACGCAGCAGCAGCAATGGCGGGGCTTGTACCTCCAGGTGCAACAGTGAAACCTGACGCATCGACGGCCAAGCCTAAGGAAGAAGAGAAAGTTGATTACATGAACTTGCCTTGCCCGATTCCCTATGAGGAAATCCACCGCGAAGCTTTAAGTTTGTACCTTTATCCTTATTCTTATTGTACTCGCCACTATAATAATAGTAATAAGTACAGAGCTTTATGTTAATTTTTTTTATCTGTTTTGTTTGTCTCTTGTCTTTGATTTTGTTTCTGAGGGTTTTACTGGTTTTTGTGGGTTTAATTGATCTGGGTATATATGTTAATGTGCTTGTTATTATAAATTATTTTGTTTTTTTGTGGTTATAAAAATTGATATTGGGCAGGATTTTGTTTGGGTACTAAACCTAATTTTGAAACTTTATTATTTGTTTGCTTATGGTTAAATGTGAAATTTTTTTTTCCCCTTTTATTTCACAATTTTTTGGTTGTACATTTGATTGTAGATTAGAAGAGGAATAATTTTTTCTTCTTTTTGGTATGTGTGTGTTTATGTGTTATTTATTGGGTTCTAAAATGAAAAGGGGGTTTCCCGTATTTTTGTTGAAGAGCTTGTACTGAAAGTAGCATTGGGAGAAAGTTTAATTAAAGTAAGTATTTGGGTGGTTGTTTTATGATATTGTAACGTAGATCTTTGTCAGTGTCTTTGAAGCCGGAACTTTTCGAGGGATTGCGCTTTGATTTTACGAAAGGACTTAATCAGAAATTCTCACTCAGTCATAGGTAAATTGATCTTCATCTTTATTCATTTTTTCGTTCGTTATATATATACATATATTTGCTTAATTACCTTTTTCTATATTATTTATTGGTTTTGGTGACTAAAACTTATCAACAATACATCAGTGTGATCATGGGACCAACAGAAATTCCTTCACAATCCACAGAAACCATTAAAATCCCTACTGCTCACTATGAATTTGGTGCTAACTATATTGACCCAAAGGTAAGTGGTTGTTACCATATTTATATTGAAAGAAAATTATTTGATGATTGTAATTTCAATCAAGTAATAGTACCGATGGTTTTCCCTCAGTTGATGCTTATTGGGAGGGTATTGACCGATGGCAGACTAAACGCTAGAGTGAAGTGTGATCTGTCTGACAATCTTTCTTTGAAGGCTAATGCTCAGGTAAAATTCTATTAGTGCCATTTCTTTTACTTCTGATTTTGCGCCCCTCTTTGGTTTTCGCAGAAACTATGCTTTTCATAGGCATAACATTGAGCAACTTTGTTTTTGCTCTTTCAGCTTACGAATGAGCCTCATATGTCACATGGCATGATCAACTTTGATTACAAGGTCAACCACTCTTACTCATCATTGTTCTTGTGCTTATCTTGTTTGCCTACAAGTATGATAAACAATATACTTGATGCATTGAGCATTTTTTCATTTCACTCTTACTGAGGTGGCCATTTAAGGTCCTTTTTTTTTGTTCCTCTTTCTGAAGAAAGCTGGGTCTCATTTCTTGCTGCGAGTAGCTTGAAGTCAACAGGATTGTCCTGTTATGTATGAAGTTTTTGGAGAAAGCCTCATTGTATGACAAATGATCCTTTTCTGTATATTGGGTTGCGAATCACCTTGTGTTTGCTTCAAAGAACTACTGCATGCAAATGACTTTATCTTCAAACTTATCAACAACTGTGGGCTAGGTTATTTGTGGAAAAACTCTTTTAAAATACACACTTTATGAACCACAATTTTGCTTTTACTATTGTGAATATAATCAGCTCCTGATTTGACTTTTTTTCCTTATGCAGGGTAAGGACTACAGGACACAGTTTCAGTTCGGAAATGGTGCCCTATTTGGAGCCAGTTACATCCAGGTATATGGCTGATCAAGCAATGCAATACTGTTACATTTTGCAGGGATAACATATATATTTACATGAAGAAACAGGGATCTTATTGACATGCTTATGAAAAATGATGGTCTCTTGTATTTGATTGGATGGGAGACTGTAGAGCTCTGGACACTAGTTTTGCTTACATTTTCTTTTACTTTGTGGATTAAATACAATGAAACCATTACTGGAAATCTGGAAGCTATTGAATACAGCTAGGACATAATGCACCATGTAGGCACTACTGAAAACTTCCTAGAAGATTTGTAACTTAGTCTTTACTTAATGTTGCTTTGCTGCTCGGTCACTATATGATTGTTGTTAGTTTGAAAATTGCACTACTGTTCTTGTTACAACTGTATCTATTTTTAAGTATTTGGTGATATTGATTTGTTATTGTGCATTGATCTCAATAGTTTGTCTTAACTGCTTGTTAGGGTATAATTACATACTAAAAAATCACTGTACACATTCTTGATATTAATTTTAACTCTGTGCATATTTTTCCAGAATGTGTCCCCACATTTGTCTTTGGGTGGTGAAGTATTTTGGGCTGGTCAGCATCGAAAGTCGGGTATTGGTTATGCTGCCCGATATGAAAATGATAAGATGGTAATGTACTTTATTTTTGTTCTTCAAGACATGTTTGCTCTCTCATGGTCTATTACCTGCCTATATAACATCTTGTGGTCAATAGCAGATACTGGTTTACCTCTGACACTCTAAAGCTTTCTCCATTTCTTATAAAGTAACAATAATAATAACTAATTAAATGAAAATAGCATATAGGGATTCATATTGTTAGTAAGGTTAACCCTTAGTCTGTGGAAGTACTACCCAATATCAGGCAGATACTTGCAATGAATGTTTGCTTCAATATTCTAAGAGCTACGAAAGTAATTGAAATTTCTCTATCCCTCTCCCCCATGCTGTTACACGGATGTTTGATTTATTTTGGAATCTTTTGAGGTTTTTTGACCTCGGGCAATTTCTTTGAATTCAAAATTGTGATCTCAATTTAGCAGAACCAGAGTACTTTATTCTTCCAGGCACCCTTGTCTGGTGAAGCTTCAATCTTTTTGACCCTTAAAAATTGGGGTTTCTTGTGTTCGACCTTTCAAATCACCTTTCTTCTTTGGTTGATATTTTCGTGATCTTCCTAGTTCATCAGATTCCTAAACAGGGGATGACTGCCAAACTATACAACCTGGGTAGTCAGGAAACTTGTGGTAAATAAATTTCCCAGATAAATGGCCTTAGGGGGTTTTGAACCCTTGACCCTTTGTTTGAATCCGAGGGCCTTTTACCACTCAAACACCAACACCTCAGGGTTGCCATCCAAATCACTTTTTTGGATTGCAGAACTTACTGCACGGTAGAGGGAGGGTTGGATGGGATGTGTTGGGTTTTTTTCTCTGTTCTTTTCATATTAAAATGGATTGGGGCTTTTATTCGTTGACATTTAGAGGTTTTTATTGGCTTGAATATGAGTTTATGTTACAATTCTTATTAATTTTTTTTTCAAGAAGAGCAGTTTATATTTGAATCTGACTTCTGACATTATGGGCATGGATCTGTAATTTGATTGAAAGGCAATCTCAATTTGCTTTAAACTTGCTTGACCAAATTATATTTTCTTCTACCTGCAGGTTGCTACGGGGCAAGTAGCTAGTACTGGAATGGTTGCTCTGAGCTATGTGCAGAAGTTATCAGAGAAGGTGAGAACGCTGATATTTTTTTTTTCTTATCTCTTTTTAATGAGTGTAATTTATTATCTGGGTATATTTCTAATACCATTTCCTTTTATCAAGGTTTCTCTAGCAACAGATCTCATGTACAACTACATGTCAAGAGACGTCACATCTAGTGTCGGTTATGATTACATCCTTAGACAGGTATATCTGCCGATATTCTACTGTTTGTGAACTTTGAATATTGGCTCGTGCATTTGTCTGTATGACATTTCTTTTGTATTCATTCAATGTGAGTTCTATTTTAGGAAAAGATTTAAAAAAATATGGATGTCTTTTTAATTTACAATAGATGATTTGTTATTAAAAAATCTGCTAGGTTCTAATCTATTTTATTGCAAAGCTTTTCTTTTTGTCTATTTCTGGTAAGATATTTTTTAAGCACTTATAATACGAATAATTAGTAAATTTTAATTCAATACAACAGGGCCAATGAAAGTAAGGGTTATCCTATGAGAACCATAATTTTGACCTAATAAAATAAAGAAAATACAGGTGGAGTTGGTTGTCATGAGTACTTGGTAGCTGTTCTTTCAACCTCATTAATCATGAAGTAATGTTCCTTGGATTTGAATATTAAGTTTGTTTTATATTGTAGTTGTTATAAAAGGCATGCACTATGTAGTGATTCACTGTATATCAAGTCAGTATGATACCAACATCTTTTCTGGACATGTTGGACCTTTGATAAAGAGTAACTTCGTTTAGGAAACCATGCCTATGTCGTAGACCAAATATCACCTGGGCGGTTGCAACCTTTGATCTTAATGAATGTATCTACTAGACAACCAATGTGTCTATTTGTGGTCATCACATACAGCAACTACACTTCAGTATTAAAATTAAACATGCATACATTACTTTTGCATGGCTTACTGAATTCTGAATTGATGTTTGTACAAGTCTTAGCAAACTGGCCCTAGATGGTTTAGCAGGTGCTTTAGCTTTAGCATTAGTATGCCATGTTCAATTAGCATCAAACCATAGCAGTAGTGCTTGTTGTCCTTTGCCTGAATGCATTAGACCTTGTTATGGTTCAAATTTTTGAGATTTGCATACCTTACAATTGAAAATTTTCTACTTGACTGACTAGTGTTGTGGTTGTTTCAGTGTCGTCTGAGAGGGAAGATTGATTCCAATGGCTGCACTGCCGCTTATCTGGAGGAGCGGTTAAATATGGGCCTCAATTTTATTCTTTCTGCTGAGGTGAGGATGCCATCCTTATTCATGTCTAATCTTTGCAGGAGAGCTTAATCAGCAATATTTTAACTAACATTTATTGGGGGGTTTTTTTTTTTATTATTATTTTTTCTTGCAGATAGATCATAGGAAGAAGGATTACAAGTTCGGCTTTGGTTTGACAGTGGGCTAAAGAAAACTGATGAGTTAGGAGGAGCTCAGTGGTGTGCTACTTTGTTTAATTTACGCAAACCCATCGTTGTTAGCAAATAGCAACCAAGCAGATTTCTGGTTCAACCTCGCTTTCCTTCTGTTTGAAAATCATAAAATTCATTTTATACTGCCTGCCTTTTGGCTTTGAGTAAAAACATTATCGCGGGGCGGCATTAGATGCTGCAACAATTTTAGAGCCTCATTTATTGTTCTACTGTTTGAAGCTATGATTTTTTTTTTTTTGGCTGTAGAATTTTTAATTCAATGGAAGTAGAGAGATTTACTATAATGAGCTTTCTCTTTAATGAGGCCTTTTATTTTATGTCAATCTTTCTTATCAGTGGCGGCAGCAGTTTGTTCATGGTCGGACATTTCTTCAATGGAGGCATTTTTTAAAAATCTTTTCCTAAAAATTCTATAATCGGACATTTCTGCAATTCCTTATTTCAATGGAGTTATATATATATATATATATATATATATATATATATATATATATATATTCTAATTTGAAATTTTAAAATACAAAAAAACTTGAAAAAATGTATAAACTGTGTAATTTATGCTTTTTAAATTTTAAGTTTATTAATTTTTTTTTAACTTTATAATTTCGGATCAAATCATGATTATATTCATATGCTCTCATTTCTTTCCATTTTCATTTTCTGTCTCAAGATGAATCTACCTGTTCGATTTGCATGCACAACTAGAAAATAAAACCGCGTTTTGCGCGGCTTTAAAAAAAAAATTAACATAATTTTATCCACCGAAGGAGGTGAGCGTGGCAGGCCAGCAATTACGCGTGATGACGTCAATAGCGCGATGGCATTCTAGCCGCCAATCGTTTCTATTAGTTATTATTATATTCAAACTTGTAATAATTAACATTGTAGAATCCATATACATATATGCTTTAATATCTTGTCTACTAAATTTCAGTTGACGGCTCTTTGTGATTCATTAATGTGTGTCACTTTCAGCTGTTTAATTTAGATTAACTAATTAATGGTTTTTAATTATTGATCTTGGAACTTGAAAAGTTTGTAAAATAAATAATAATGAAAAGATAAAGCTGCTTTTCTTCTTTTTCTTCTTTAATTAGGATAAACTATCATTAATTTGCTTTTTAATTTCACCTCGTATGGTTAGAAAAATATTTGGTACAAGAGATATTTGGTGCGAGGTTATTTTGATATAAGATTCCCCTCATATTTGTGTCGTTCATAAAAAATTATAAACGGAAAAATAAATCAATAGGTCGTGTTGATATCATATTACATTTTTGGAAAGACAAACTTAAAAATCCTTCGGTCACCTCAATTTCATTGCCGCAAATTTTGCTGCAAAATTCATGGCCGGGGTCACTTGGGCTGCATCTGTTCCCTGCAATTATATTTTAACCGTAAAAGTAGATAAATAAGTAAACTACAAAGATTTTTAAAGTAGACATGAAATTAGCAAGTACAAAATACAGGATTTGTGAAGCTATATTTGTAACCCATGTAAAAACCCACCAACCTGTCCAGAAGCAAGACCTCCTTTACCTCTACCACGCCTCCCTTTCAGTGGCTGCAAAGAAGCTGTCAACCACTTCGACACTTCCAACCGTTTGCTCTGGTCTGATTTCTCTGGTACACCTGCACATACGACAGCCTTATTATATGGTAAAATTGTCCAAATTACTTAGTCAAATCTAGTCCAAGTAATTATGTTTGCCTTAAATCACATCTATAAATAAAGTGTGGTTCGCTCATAAAATGAATCATTTTAGACTGATAGTAGAGAGAATTAAAAATGTAGGCAATTAAAAAAAAATTGTAGAGGTCCAAATCCTTATTTCATATTTTATGCCTTGTTGTGGTGCTGAGCTACTCATAGGACACCTTGACTTGCATGTGCCGGCAATGCTCCAAGCAATGCCTTGCCATAGATGTGCATGGACTTCCCCATACAATGCCATGGCTTGGGAGAGCCAGCAAAATCCTTTGCCATGACATTTCATTGGCCACTTACTGCCTGGCATCAGGATGTTTAACTCTTCTCCTTGTGTTATTACTTCTATTGATTTCTTGATGTTCATTTTCAGTCATTACACTATTTGATAGCATCAATAGTGACTGTAAAGAAAGCTCGTGTCAAATAACAATAAAACACCAAACATGACCAAGCATGGTCCCTTCAAATTTTCATTCTTAATACATTTCAGCAGAGCAAAATAAAAGAACCATTTTAGCCTCTGTAGCTCCATCTAATAGTGAGGCTAACGGGAGATTGAATACTAATAATCATCTAAAATTATGTAAATCCTAGATGCCAAATTATGTCCTTTTCGAAATTTTTTCAATAACGGTAACTCAATATGAATCAATTGATCATTGAATTCAATCAAATCACCACTGTATGTCACAAATATCATTCATTTGAACAAAATCCGGATCTGTTCCACATTCGGATTGCTTTTTAACTACCTGCACCCAGATAAAAAAATGTAGGTGCTTTTTAGAATTAAGAACATGGGACTACAACAATGCAACATCAGTATGTTCAATAGGTCTTATAAGAACGAAATAGAATCACTCTATTTCATTTGTAAGTTTATTGTGTTGATTGTTCCATGCGTGATCCCGGCAAAATACTTAGCTTAGCCATTTTTTTCTCCCCCTAATTTCACCTCCTGTCAGCAGTTGTAAGAAAACCATGACCGGCATGCTCTGTCAATAAACACCAGCACTGGTATAATTTCCTTCTGCATAGCAAGCAGAAATTTAAATTGAAGCAAAATATTGCTATCCACACCTTCTGCTCTATGACTTTCCAAAATGCCTCACGAACTGCAGCTGCATCCAATCCAACCTCAACACAAGAGATGCAAAATGGTTTCCTATCTGAAGCAGCAGCTTCAGCCATCTCAGTTGCAAAATGAACAAACACAGGGAAAAAAACCCAGAAACAAAATAAGATTTTTCATTGATTCGTGAGTTTTAAATAGAACCTACAACCCCGTTTGGCTAAATAGAAAGCAATGTTTTTGGAAATCTCATCACCATCAGAAGTCAACAATACTCTCTTTGCTTGATTCTCCATTCTCAGAAACAGGCTGCAAATGTAAAATCGAAATTCCATCAGATGTAATAATAAAAACAAATAAAAAAAAATTGGAAACGGTTGAAAGAGAGTGAGAAGCTAAACAAAAGTCTTTGATAAATCATTTCATTAGCGAGGAGTTTCAAGATCATACCAACATCAACATAGATTCTCTTCTCTGCTGCATCAATCTATGAAACACAATATCAGAAACGTTATTAGAAAGACCGATCAAAAAGCAAGACACAGATAGCACTTTAATTGCAACATTATCAAGATAGTACTCAAATTCCTCAATTAAAACAGAGTGATCAACTCTCACTCAGCCTTCTTACCTTTAGTTTCAGAGTTTCGGTTTAGAGTTTCTGTCTAATATCCACTTGAACTGGTTCGGGCAGGAGTATTCAGTGATGAATCTACCATCTGAGGCTGAGTTAAAGCAAAATCTTGTAACTTCAAATTAGAGTAATACACAATCAATTCAAAACGAAATGCAGAGGCATCATATATATTCATCCTGAGTGAATTTTTCTCACTTCTACTAAATCACTTTTTCTTTGTATAGAGTGATCCATCAATTACATAAAATATCATCTAGCTTGCATGAGCAAAAGAGTGATTCAGAAAAAAAGGGATTCATTATGGCAGCAAAAAGAATAGTTGGCCAAAAATGATTTCTCTTTATTCTAGGAATCTTACAACATATCTTTAGTTTCTTTTGTAATATAAAATTACCGTATCCATTACAAAAATTGTCAAGGATGTATTCTTTGCAAAAAATCAGGTTTCCATATTTAAAAAGAAATCAATGAGAAACTTCAAGTTCCAATTTCCAGGAAAGTAAAAAACACCACCCAGCATCAAATGACATTAAATTTCACAAAAGTATTATGCCACGTGATTGAAACAATTTATCAGATGACTTAAGATTGTATGAAAGGTCATAAAGAAGCTAAAACATAAAGAACTTTGTAAGCATTTAAAAGCAAACATAAAAAAGAAAATCCAAACACATAAATGATAGGTTGATTAAACAATTCCTCAACCACCATATGCAGAAAGCCAAATATTTTTATATCCATTCCTCACAGAGAAGGCAACAATCTATTTTTTACATTGAAAGCTTTTCAAGTTCCCAATGAGACGTACATACATTCCATCTCGAATTCCAAGTTAGAGAAAATAAAGATAAAATTTGGATGTTAAAGTATATCATTGCAGAAGATAAAAATAATAATAAAGACTTGCAACACTTAGAAGTTAAAACTCACTGTATGGCCTCCATTTCCCTAGTATCAAAAACCTCACTTGCCCTATCAATGCATTAAAAAGTGCATTAAAATTAAACACAAATGATTTGAAGAGTATAAATTGATTAGGGCCAATATATTGGCATTGTCTGATCTATGTATTTATTTAAACTCCAAGAAGAAATGCAGCAATTTAAAATTTTCCAACCACACAAGATAACTGTATATTGATTAGATTCACTATTGGGAACAAAATATTACCATCTTTTACATGCAACTCTCCCGGTTCCATCGTCTACAGTGAAATTAACATCAGAAGCTCTTTCTTCTTTATTATACACCAGGCCAACCAACGTAACCTGATGCAACCCAGTATAAAAAACAAAAACATCAGGCAAATACATATAAGACAATCCCACAATTTATCTATGATTCGGTGATAGGCTTTCTCTTCAAGCACTTCCAAAATAACACACAAATTCAGTAATAGTTTTGTCTAAACAAAAGAAATTAAGAGGGTGCAATGAGGATAATTACATTAGCAATCTCCAAACCATTGATCATAAAATTAGATTTATCATCACCAGACTGGGAAGCTTCACTTATCATCTTCACTGTCACTGGTACTAACCCTTGAGAATCACGACTCTATGCCCAAAAAAACCATTGTTTATAATTATTCATTAAAACAGGAGTATAATATATATTGGGCAAAAAAAAACCTTTCGCGGCGTTGTTCGAGAGTCAAACCTTCGTCTTTGGTTTTTCCCTTGTTGCCACTGCCAGCGGCAGCTCTCTCGCGATCGCGCTCTCTCTGGTTTCCCCGTGAGATTCGAATCAAAAATCAAAATCAAAATAAAAAAACAGTGAATTAAGGAAAATATGTTTTGGTGGTTACTGTTCTCGACTTTAGATTTTTTGAGTGAGAAATGAGACAACATGAACAAAGAGAGAAGGTCCTCGTTTATTATAGATTGGAGAGAGGAATGTGAGTATGTAAGAGCTTTTGTTCGTTTATTCCTGTCTATGGTAATATAACAATAGGCAAGCTTACTGTATATACAGTAAAAAGAGGAAAAGGAAGTGTTAGAGTGCGGTAATAGCTGTTGAATTTATATAAAAAAAAGAAAAGATATAGGAGGTGATAATAAAAATAAAAAATAATAAAAGGAGAAAAAGGATTGAGAGAATAAAAAATATAAAAAGAAAGAGTTAGAGTCATGTGCGGTAATAATTATTGAATTTATATAAAAAAAAATATAAAATAAGATAATAAAAATAAAAAATAATAAAAAAAAGGAGAGAATAAAAAATATAAAAAAGAGAGCGTAAATAATGTCACCTCATCACTCCACACATATATATATATATATATATATATATATATATATATATATATATATATATATATATATATATATTAGTCTAAGCCTTAAAAAGCAAATTTGAGAAATAATGTGTTGATTAAAATGTTTTTTTTTAAAATTTTTTTTTAGAGTGCAAGGATATTTCAGTAATTGAACGCAGTACGATTCCATATGATTGATCAAGATTACAGAGAGGAAGGGGCGAGGCGCGGGGCGAGGCATAACATAAGGAAGGAGAAGAATGAAGAAAAATAATAAGAATCAAAATAGTGAAGAAGTGGAACAACTACTGCAAGCAGCACATGATGAGATGCTCTTGAAACTCTCCGTGGATTCCCACATAGCAAGCATCTCTTCCAACTACCTCAACGCTGATCTCGACCGTCGATTCCAAGCCCTCAAATCCCGACCCTCCGCTCCTCCTCGATCATCTCAATCTCAATCTCAATCTCAATCTCGATCTCGATCTCAAACTCGTCCTAATGTTAACGTTGACGACGAATTGAAGAGTTTTCCCGGAGACGACCTCTCTGCGAGATTCGCGGCCCTTAAAGCTTCTTCTTCTTCTTCGTCTTGGTCTTCTGCTAATGATAATAAGAATCGTGATGGAGTGGCTGTTGGTCCCAACATACCAGATGGTGATGATGGTGATGGAGAAGATGAAGTTGAGAAGATAATTCGCTGGGCTAAGGATGCCGCTCGTCTCGATCCTTCTCCTCCGTCTGATGATGATGATAAAGATTATGATGGTGACACTGATTCTGATTCCGATGATGATGATGATGCAGAACAACCTCAACGGAATAAGGGCCGCCGTAAATAGTAATAATGTTCTTTATTTTAATATATTTTTAATTGTTCTATCGTGCTTTACTTAGAAATTGCCTTTTCTTTTCTTTTCTTTTTTTTTTAATAAAACAGTACTCCTGTAAATTGCGCTCGCTAATCATTAGTTAGTAGGATTTAATTATAATAAAAAAATTAAATAAAAAAGATGGACTTAACTCCTTTCTTTAATACTATCAATATTATTAATAGTTAAACAAAGAAAGTATGAATAGTCATGCTCAAATTGTTAGTTATGCACGCTACTAGTTAGAGATTTGATGAGCAAACACACATGGGGAGTAGTTAAAAAGATGCATATAATTCAGAAAAATAACAATAGATAGAGAATCATTTGTTGTATTAGACTGAAATTGAGGTTTAAAGATGAAGATGACAAATGATGACAAATTAAAATTTACATCCAAAAGCAAAGTAGTAAAAAGAAAAGTTATTACTAAATTAATAGCTCTCATAACGATTCAGTAATTTTGTTCACGCATCTGAGAAAACTGTGGGGAAAAAGAATTATCATTTTTGCATCTAAATATGCATTAGCAAGATGATCTGGAGCTCTGGTGTCTCTTATGTAATGGACTGCTCGAATTTTCTAACGAAGGAGGCTAAATTGACGAGCTGAGGTGTGCTAAGTAACAGGCCGCCCAAAAGTTCTAGACTCAAGGGCCCAAATCTGTAAGCAAAAGTATGCTAGCATGGCCCGATTCTAGAAATTTTCAACACACTCTTGACACTTGTACATATCTAGAATATTCGACATTTGTGTACACTTAGAAATATTTAGATATTTTGACTAGTTGCATAGAATTCTCTAGAATTAGGCACACCTCCCCTATAAATAAGGCATGACACTTGTCATTTGAACACATAACCACAATAAGCAACTCAAGCATACTTGTAAAGCTCTTAAGCTCTCTTGTACGCATTCTTTTGAGTAATAAAATTTCTCTTTAGCTACATTGTCTCTCTTATCTCTAATTATTCCGCAAATATCCTTTGCTTTTCACCACGAAATTCTTTGATCGCCTCCACTATTCTGTGAATAGTATCTTATCTGTGAATAATATCGCATACGTGAATAATACTGTATATGTAAATAGTACCTTGACCCCAGATATTTACGATCAATGACTTTGATACAAGTGGTATGGTTTGTAACAATGGTTGAACAATAATGGCACCTGTGATGAATAGTGATGTGGAAGTGGAGTACACCAGTGAATAGTAGAGATTCTAGAAGTGTATTTGGAAATTGTTTTAGAAAGTGCTTTTTGAAATAAATTTGAGAGTGTTTGAGAGATTTTTCTTAGAGATATTCTAAGAAATTTCTTAATTTCTTTTTTTTAAGGTTTTTTTCTAAATAGTTTCATTAGTGAATGGAGCCAGGTACTTATAGTGAAAAGGCACCTGGCTTTTCAATGATCCAAGAGTCATTTGACATTTCGAAAGGTCATTTGACTCTTCAGATCTCCAAGGGTTATTTGGCTCTTTGAAAGGTCATTTGACTCTTTAGGTCTCAAAGGATTATTTAGTTTTATGAGTCTCTGATATATATTTATAGTGTTAGGCCATCTAATGTGATTGATTATCCACTAGCTAATTTTATAAGACATTCCCTTATGGGCTAAAGTCGCTAAAGTGGGCTTAGTCAATGATTCAATATAAATTGAGTCTCACTTTAGTGTATTCGTACCTTCTAAACCACAACCCACAGTGGTTGCCTCAACATAATTGCTTGAATCCATCATGAAATACATACCTGATGGGCTGGATTGGGTCATTGGGCTTAATATCAATTTTTAGGTAGTAACATTAGCCCTATTTGATTATGTGAGATGTGAAGTCGTAGGCAAACATGTCGCATAATCAAATTACCTGCGTAAAAAAGAATCACGTTGAAAACCAAAAGATTATTTGGTTAGTTTAAACTAAACCAAGATATAGTATCAATCGTACCTGTACATGGAGTTGCTGTCATGCAGTTTATTTGTTTATTATTCTTGATAAAAGGTAGTAGCAGATTTCTCGCGCCTTCCTTGAACTTGAGATAACATAAAAAATCTTATCTAATCCATTAAACATAAAGAAAGTTTCTCATCCAAGCAATATGTAAGCTTTTCAAAGATTATCTGACAAGTAAATTTTCTTTTTCAGATAATTTCTCTCTGATAAGCACTAATAATATTCTCATGTAAGCAATTGATAAGTTTTCAAAGACAATCTGATAATGAAATCTACTTTTGAGATAACTTTTGTCTCTTAACAATCAAGTGTCTAATCTTACTTTCTCTAGAAGAAAAAGAATGATATAGTATAGCCATCAATCGTGTATATAAGAAGTGTATTGCATGTTTTATTAGCATAAATCTTTCTAAGAACTCAGTTTCCAAGTTTTATTCAAAAATCATAATGGTAGAATTCTTAGCTTGTCAGCTTAAAAACATTTGTGTGTTTTGTGGGAGTGGCTTAGGAAATCTTTTAGATTTTCTAATTGCTGCAAGAGATCTTGGAAGGGTGTTAGGCGAAATAAAAATATTTTTAATGTATGGAAGCAGTGATTTTGGGTTTATGGGGTTCGTTTCAGAAGCTATTTCTACAAGTGGAAACAAGACTGTCTATAACACATATGAAAAATTTCTTGACTTGAGTAATCGTGTTGATGCTTTCATCGTTTTACCAGGTGGATTAAAAACTGTGGAAGAAATTTTTACCATTGCATCATGGTCACAACAAAACAAGTATAAAAAACCTATTGGTTTGCTAAATGTGAATAATTTCTACAACATGTCAATTTTTCTTTATGGTGCTGCGTTTCAAGGTTTTCTTCCTATACCGACACGAAAAATGTTTTGCCAACACCTAACACCCCCAATGAGTTAATTGATTTGTTACAGGCATATTACCACTTATCGACTTATATATGATGACAAGAAGGGGAAGAAGGATGATGATAAGGGGAAGAAAGATGATGATAAGAGGAAAAAGGATGATGATAGTGAGAAAAAAGATGATAAGGGTGAGAAAAAGGACGATGACGGCAAAAATGATGAAGATAAAAGCAAGAAGTGTAAAATGATGAACTTGAACTTCTGCCTGTGACTTTAAACCACTCTCTCTCTCTCTCTCTCTTTGTATGATGTACTTATGCAATTTAATAAATAAAATGGGTGTTTCATTTCAAGTGCATATTAACTAGTAGAAAATGCTTACCGATCACGACATGATGTTAATCTCTTTTTTTTTTTTAAATAGCATAAATAATCATGCATAGTTAGGATAAAAAATAGTTTGTAAAAGATTTTTAATGTATGATACTTACTTCTTTTAGAGATATAGGCTAAATATTTCCCCAGTCCCTTCGTCAAACTTTTATATAAGCTTGGAGCTTAGAATGCCCCTAAAACTTTTCTTATAAAGGAAAATTTTATCCCCCAGTGACATTGTTTAATGAAATATCTTTTTGCTAAAAATAGATCCCTTGCTCGTCATAATTCCTGAGGTAAAATAGTTTATGTCTTATTAAAGAGACAGAATAAGAAGCTTTTAATGTGTATCTGATTCCTCTACCTCTCTGTTTTGCTTTCCTCTCTTAAGAATCTTCTTGCTTGACTTTGAATTCCTACAAGGTAAATAGCTTAATTCAACAACCTAAGTTATCGATGCTGGTTTCTCTCGCATTCACATAACCTTAACATGTGAGCATCCTCTTTTGGGGCTTTCTAACCTATAATAGGTTGTGCATTTGCCTTTAGAGCAGGCATCTTATGAGAAAAGACATTCATGAGGACATTTGCAAGTAGTGCAAGCTTCTGTATGCCTAGAAATACATGAAATAAAGTATGAATTATACATATACGTTGACATCCTTCATGAGGGTATTCATGTGTTGGGGCACATGTACAACTCTGTGAAACATATTACAAAGGCATCCTTTCTAGGTAGATCTCTGGTAAGGTTTCTGTTTATTTACGGGTATATGGCGAATGACTTAAGCTTATAATACATTTTTATTTTTATCTAAGCATTATGATCTCCCTTTACGTTATATATATTTAGCAATAGTATCTCTTAAGTCATTTCCCATTGATAAGATCATGAAGGATTTGTCCTTCATCAGTAGAGAGTCAATATTAACCATTGTCATGGGCTTCTTGGACTATAAAATGGTCCTTTCCACGAATTTGGTTGCAGCTAATAGACATTTTTTCACATAGTCAGCTACATTAAGCATGAGATCACCCACTTTAATATTTCTTTGTTTAACTGCTTTAGCATACGCTTCGGTGATTCGCCACTGGTAGATCTGTTTATGATCTTGCACATATCTTCTCATTTCCTCCAAAGCTTTAATCTGAGTTAAGTGGGCATCCAGAGATATTTTTGCTTCGACATTAGTCACTATAACTTGGGTTGTATGAAGAGTGTGCACTCTAGTCAGCCTTGTACTTATGCACTATCTTGTTTAGGATCTTTAGAATAACTTTGTTGGTGGCCTCAATTTGGCCATTACCTTGTGGATAATATGGTGTCGACATTCGGTGTTTGATATTGTAGGGAACAAAGGTAGCATCCACATGTTTGTTAACGAATGGGGTGCCATTGTCCGTGATAATCTTGTGTGGTATGCCAAAGCGACATATAATGTATTCACATAAGAAACTTGACGCAGCTGCCCCAATGGCATTCTTCATGGGAATTACTTCGACCCATTTGGTAAAGTATTATGTGGCTATGAGGATTTAAATATTGACACGTGTAGGTGGTGAATAGGCCCTATTAAATCCAGCCCCTAAGTATGGAACGGCGATGGTGATGTCATATCTTGCTAGAATATAGGATGGTTATGTTGGAGAGTCCCGTGGATTTGGCAAGTATGACATTTCTTGACAAATCCCTTGGCATCTTTTTCCATTGTAGGCAAATAATAGCCCACATTCAACAATTGGCGGTATAATTTTCTTTAGTCTTGATGTTCTCCACACTCTCCATCATGCACTTCGTGTAAAGCTCTTTGTGATTCATTGTAACCTAGACACTTCAATAGATTTCTGTTGAATCCCTTTCGGAACAGGGAATCACCTTCCATACAATATCTCTTGGCTGTCCATTTGATATTGTGTGCCTCTTTACGATTCTAGGGTAGCGCCTCATATTATAGACGGTCAATATAAGGCTTTCTTCAATCTTCATGCACGGTGGCTACAAGGACTTGTTCTGAACTATTTAAGTTTTGGCACTTGATACAAGATGATTGCATGGCATGTGCTTGTCTCTTCATGTTAAGCTAGTAGTAGCCTGCCCTTTGTATCTTTCTATATAGGCTTACCTTAGGTCTTGTCGCACATGATACTTCCTGTATTTTACAGAGCAGCTTTTCACCTTTCTGTTCGTGGACATATTTCATAAGGATACCCTGGGCATGTGCTTGTAAAGAATTCCCAAAATCAAGCAATAATCCTTTGTTTACTTAAGGTCTAGGCTCTCTTTGGGATCAACAAGTGCTTTGATAATGGTAGTGCGCCAGCCTGTCTCATATGTTTCTGCTTTATGTTCCAATCTTTCTTCAAGGATTACTGGTTTGGTCTTTCACAGGATTGTGACTTTAATTGTTTCTTCTACCATATTGATCTTAGCTCTCAGCGTAGCTAGTGCATCAGCATACTTACGCCCTTATCTCCCAACGTGCTCCATAGTGAAATTTTCAAGAGTTGACAGGACTTTTTTTATATGGGCTTGATATGGAGCTAATGCTGGTTATTTTATAGGAAAATCACCATTGATATGTTGGATTACTAGATTTGAATCTTCTACGAGCTTGACTCTTTTCGCTCCTAATTTCTTTGCTGTGATTAGACCAGTAATTGTTGCTTCATATTATGCCTCGTTGGTGGTGCAATAAAAATCCAATTTGAAAGATAATACTGAAACTCTTTCAAAAGGATCAATAATGACCAACCATACGCCTCATGCTACTTTAGTTGAAGATCCATAAAAATAAATCGTCCATCGATCTTTATTTTTTGAAACAAAGCAGCTCTGGCCTGAAAAATCTCCAGGAAGTTCTTGTAACAAAGATGTATCTAGATTTGTAGAGAATGCGGCAATCATGTCCACGACCGCTCGGCCTCCGATGGCACTTGGTTTTACACACACAATATAAAATTCTACAAGTAGTAAAAGCCACTTGGATAGCTTTCCAGTAAGCATAGGCTTGAGTAATAAATAGCACGCCGGGTCTGCCTTTTCCACAAAATGTAACTAATGGGAGACAAAATAGTACCTCAATCTTTGAGAAGCATAAACAAGAGCTAGACAGACACGTTCAGGTCTAGGTCACTTTTCTTTCTGCTTCAGAGAGTTGTCCGCTCACATAATAGATTGGGTGTTCTTGCTTTTCTTCTTCCTTCTATGTCAACAATGGTCCTATGACAGTATTAGTTGCTGCCAAATAGATTCGAAGTGGTCTTCCCTTTATCGATGCCTTCATGGTTGGTAAATTTATGATAGTCTTATGAATTTTCTGGAATGTTTCTTCATGCTCATTTCTCTAAAGAAATTGAGTTTTTTTCTTAAGAGAGGTGTGTAAATAGAAATCATGGCTGCCAATCCTAGTATGAATCGTCGAATATAAGATAGTTTCCTAATCAAACTTTTCAACTCCTTTTGATTTCTTGGTGGTGGCACAGTAATGATACTCTAGATTTTGGCTGGGTCAACATTAATTCCGCACTGATGGACCAAATTATCCAAGAAATTTTTTAGCTGACACACTGAAGGCACATTTCTTAGGATTTATCATCATATTATACTTGAGGCATTGATCAAATACTTTTTTTAGAGTTAACTGGTGTGCATCCCTGGTAGAAGATTTAACCACATGATCATCAATAGAGTCTTCTACCTCATTTCCCATCATGTCATGGAATACTGCTGTCATGGCCCTTTGGTATGTGGCTCCTACATTTTTAAGGCCAAAGGGCACAACAGTATAGTAAAAATTTCCCGCAAGTGTACGGAAAGCAGTCTTCTCCACATCCTTCGGTGCCATCTTGATCTGATTGTATCCATTGAATCCATCTATGAATGAGAGTAATCCATGGCCGAAAGTTGAATCTAGGAGCATGTCCATGTTGGGTAGAGGAAATTCATCTTTGGGGCAAGCTTTATTCAAGTCTCACAAATCCATGCAGATTTTAATCTGTCTATTTTTCTCCTTCATTGGTACAATATTCGCCAACCATGTTAGATGTTTGGTCGGCTTAATGAATCCGACAGAAATAAGTTTTTCTACCTCCTCTTTGATCTTCTTCTCCATGTTTGGATTAGGGATGGCAAAATCCGGGTCTGCGTTCGGGTTTAGCCTTCTCAGTTCCGGATCCGGATATAAACACGAATTGTTAAGCTCCAGGTCCGGTACGAGTTGAACCTAGAATAATCCGGGTTTTCGGATTCCGGGTTGAAAACCCAGATAGATGTATTGGATGCCTGAAATTAAAAAAAAAATCAAGCATGCCGCTTTTGCTGCTGTTTCGCAGTTGCAGCAGGAGATAGAAACAAAGTTGAAATAGATGAGGAAGATAGGGAATCACATAAACTGGAAATAACACCCAATGATTCCAAATTTCCAATAACCAAAATCTTAGTATAAATTTCATATTATTTTTAGTCATCATATAACACCAAAATCCACAAAACAATAAATTTCATTTCAGAAACTATACCAAAAAAGATTATAGAACTCCATCACAGAAAGTTGGCTTCGGGACCACAAAAGAATGAATTGCTCCCTTCTTCTTGGCAGCATCACTTTTTCTTGCTCACTACGGGACCACAAAAGCAGAAAAAGGCTTTGGTCTTCTTTACACCACAGATCTTTCTCAGCCAAGTTTTTCCTTTCTTTCGATTACTTCATTGACTTCTTTACCTTGTTATCAAAGTCGATTCTTGAAACTTGCAGAGAAGTGTGGCCATGGTGGCGATGTTGCGTTGCTATGGGTGATGATGAATCGGGCGATGATGATGATGTTGAAAGTTGAATTCTTTTGTTGAATTTTGGGAATGAATAGAACTAGAAACAGCGGCTTTGTGAGAATTGAGATGTAGGGTTTGTTTTGTTTTGTTTTTTTTTATACTCATAAATAATTAATTAAATAATATTTAAAATTAAATAATTCGGGTTCAAGTTTCGGATATCTGGGTTTACCTAAACCGGAATTCGGACCCGGATACAATTGGGTTCGTAACATAGCATCCGGATTTTAAATTTTTTTTGCTCTTGTACGGTTGAACCCTGCACGGATTATCCGGGTTTATCCGTGTCCGGGTTATTCTGCCATCCATGTTTTGGATGGATATTCCCTCTCGTTTGTTTTATTGGCTTACAATTTGAGTCTATTGAGTGTGTGACAGGCCATAGATGTAACCAATCCTAGCATGTTGGGACGTTTCTTTAAAAAATGAGTTGGCCCTACACCGTCATAAATGGTATACCACTTTTTCATTAGGTAGAACTTGCCTTTCACAAATTAGAGTAACTTTTGAGTTTTTGTTTTGGACTACCGGAATGAGCATCTTTTGAGAAATCTAACTTGCAATTTATTTTATCAAGCTTCTGCTAGCCAGTTTTCTGGTCTTTTTTAGCGCTTTCAAAAGTTTTACCCCATGTGGCTTAGCAGCAATAGTCACTTCCTCTTCAATGAATTGTTCAGAAAACCAAGCCACTGCCATGTGACTTTCTTTATAATGGAATGGGGTAGGATTAGCACTAATACGGATTGGTCTCATCCCTATCATTCTTTTCACACACTAACGGTATGTAAAAGGTATCATCTTGTGCTTATTCAGCTAGGGCCTTCCAAGCAGGATGTGGTATGAAGTTTCAAACGTCCATGATATAAAATATCGTTGGAGCTCGAAGAGGGCCAACTTTTAAATCCAGTTAAATGCATCCTTCCGTAAATTCAGATAGGTTACCAAATATAGGGATTGTAACCTTCGGACTGTAAATCTCCTTGACGAGTATTTTGGCTGTTACCAATACTGCCTTAGGGACAATATTAATAGAGGAACTCGTATCTATTAAGGCCTTTTTAACTGATACTCCATTGATCTCAGCTTCTAGAAATAGCGATCGTCGGTGATCAGGATTTATCACTTTAATATCCTTATAAGGAAAAATGACGACATTAGAAGATTCGAGATAAGCTCAATTGACTTTCGCTTTGGCTGCATAGCACATTGGTCCATACTAAGTAAAAACTACCATAAGTGCTTTGATAATAGCTACACGTGCCTCTGAACTGTATCCCAACTAATCAAATAATGACTTGAATTTAGGGTTGCACTGGAGAGCGCGTACTGTAGGGTTATTTTCTGATAGGATTACAAGATCTGCCTTCGGCTCTTCTGTAGAACATTTGTCAGTGAACAATTATCGTTTGTAATAGGATTAGCAATAATCTTCATAGCAACTCGATCTCTATTGTGAGGTAGTAAGTTCACATCTGCATTTTGTTCCCCTTTTTAGAGCTGTAACGATCCATCCGCAATCTTTTCTTTGATCATTCTGTTGGTGTGGCGGCAATACACTGTAGGATGACTAAAGCTTTGATGTAGGCGACAAAGCTTCGAATTTTTCTGTTCTGCTTCACTGAGTGGTCTTGTTGGTCTGCACGGCTGGAGTAGTCCATCTATAATCCAGCGATTCAAAAGAGCATCAAATTCTTCTTTCTTGGAAGGTAACTTGGGAAATGTTGGGGCCTCCTTTTTTGGTATTCTTTTATTATATGGCTGGAAATGCCTTTTTGCTACGGCAGCTTGAGGAGCCTCCCATTTTTTTATACAAGTGGGCATTGCTCTCATGGACAGAGCAGTTTCTAGCCTTTTCTAGTAATAGACTAAAAGTGGGGATTTCATGATTCTCAATAAACAGTCGCTGGTTATTCACGATATGACGAATGCAAATACGAACTAGTTCTTCCTCTGATTCGGACTCATAGCAATCCAAAGCCAAGTTTCTGAAACGCTTGACATATTCCACTAGACCTTCCTTAAGTACCTGAATACTCATATTCATGTCCTCTATAGTTGTTTGGTCTTTAGTCTGGAAATACTTCTAACAAAATTTAGAAGCTATTTCGTTCCATGAATGGACCGAACCAGCTTGTAAATTAGTGTACCAAGTGTAAGTACGACCAATGAGGGATTTGAAAAATTCCCTCAATTGAAGCTCCGGATCAACAACATATTGACCAAGAGCGTCAATGTAACGACTGATATGTTCTCTGAGGTTCCCTTTCCGCCTATCAAATAAGACAAATTGTGAGCGGTGGTAGCCTTCAAGATAAGGCCTATACATGATCTCTTTTGGATATAAGGCAAAGGAGAATATTCCATATCATGTATATTATGATTCTGACGCTGCAAGAGAGTTATTACCTCTACTAAAGTAATAGGTGTATCTGCCACTTGAGTCTGAAACCGAGGCATTTTGTTGAATTCTGGAGACGCATTCACAATTGGTCGCATGAATGGCTCTCTTGGAGGAACAGGTATTTGTCTATGATGAGGAATAGTCGCAAATTCTCTCGGCTGATTTTGTTGTAATAGGTTTGGGACTTGATTCTGTAGGATGACTTGAGGTTGCTATTGTGGGCTAACTTGTGGCTGCCCTTGTTGCATGGCTACTTGTTGCTGGGCAAACGTTTCTGCTACTATTTTTCTGATATGATTCTTCATCTAGTCCATAAGTTCTTTGAAATTCTCTTGTTCACCAATGCTTCGACTGTTAAAGTTATGGCTTTTTCCGATACTAGAAGCCATCATCAAAATCCTAACCAAACTCTCCAGTGGAGTCGCCAAATTTTTAGAGTGGGAATTTCACCAAGCTACATGTCACAAGGATAGGCTCCTTCTCGATTGAAATAGAGTTTGGCTTGAATAGAAATTTGGGCTAAATGATCTGCAATCCTTCTGATTTTGTTTTGTGGTTCGAAGAGTAAGGTCCAAATGCGTATTCAAGCTTTGATATAGCCCGAATGAGCTTGACTCCAAATAATTACGATCAATGGCGTTGATATAAGTGGTATGGTTTATAATAATGGTTGAAGAATAATGGCATTAAGGATGGCCATGCACGACACGGCTTGTCAAAGCTAGGCCCGGGAGGGCCTATGGGCTAGCATGGCACTGCCCACCATGTGAATGGGCAGTGCTGTGCCGTGCCCAAATTTTTTTCCTTTAACTCAAGCACAAGCCCACGGGTGCCGTGTCCCAAAAAAGCCCGTGACCTTTTTTTTTAAGTAGGCGTTCTTAAAAAAGCCCACATGTCTAGTGTGCTTTTTCAAGCCCATTGGCCTGGCGTGTTTTTTCAAGTCCACAGGCCCTTTCCTCAAGCCCATCACTTATATACTTAATAATAATAATAATAATAAATTTTTATTAAGGGAACAATTAACATTTCATTAAGACATTAACACAATTAGACAACTATATTATCTAATTTCGCAATAATTAGTTATAATACAACAATACATAAATCTAAATCCATAGATCATAGTAACAATTAATAAAAATTAAAAATACAATCCCGGAATAACGATTACAAGAAGTCACAACTACGAGATACTAATTATAACAAGTCACAAGTCACTTTGAAATACTGATTACAAATATACTTTGAAACTATAAATAAAAATTATAAATTATAACTATTCATTTCATAAATTATAAATATAAAACAATTAGATTTTTTAACTAAGACTAAATTAATTTTAAAAAATCTACACTAATAAAATATATTAAAAATTTAATTTTAAGTTCTTTGTAAAATCATAATATTTTATGTTTACTTTTTATTAAAAATATTTTACAAATATACTTCGGTCCACGTGCTATTAATGGCCCACGGGTCACGTGCTAGCTCACCAATGAAGCGTGCTTATAATGTGCTTTTTCACGTGCAGTGCTTTTAAGGCCAACGTGCCTAAAACTTCAAGCTCGGCCAGGCCCAATCCGTGTTCGTGCTGTACCGTGCCGCGTACCTTACTAAAACGTGCTCTTACCGTGCCACGTGCCATCCGA
Source organism: Clausena lansium (assembly GCA_030449835.1). Lineage (NCBI taxonomy): Eukaryota > Viridiplantae > Streptophyta > Magnoliopsida > Sapindales > Rutaceae > Clausena > Clausena lansium. Next base: position 6,889,836 of record JASUUF010000195.1, read on the forward strand.
CCCATTGGCCATCTTTAAATGGCATTGGCTATGAATAGTGATATGAATGCAGAATACACCAATGAATAATAAAGATTTAGGAAGTGTATTTGGAAATTGTTTTAAGAAAAGCTTTTTGAAATAAATTTGAGAGAGTTTGAGATGTTTTTCTTCGAGATATTCTAAAAAATTTCTTAATTTCTTGTTTTAGTTTTTTTTTTAATGGTTTTATAAGTGGATGCTGCTAGGTATTTATAGTAAAAAGGTACCTGGCTTTTCGGATATCCAATGGTTATCTGGTTCTTTAAAAGGTCATTTGGCTCTTTGGGTCTCAAAAGGTTATTGAGTTTTATGAGTTTCTAATCTTTATATAGTGTTAGCCTATCTAATGTGGTTTAAAGTCACAGACAAAAATCCAACCTCCTCAATTTTATGCTTCTAGCTTTATCTTCATCATTTTTGCCGTCATCGTCTTTTTTCTTATCCTTATCATCTTTCTTCCCACTATCATCATCCTTCTTCCTCTTATCATCATCTTTCTTCCCCTTCTCATCATCATATGTAGGTCGAGAAGTGGTAGTATGCTTGTAATAGATCAATTAACTCATTGGGGGTGTTGGCACGAACAAGCATTCTTCATGCTGCTATAGGAAGAAAACCTTGCAACTGAGCACCATAAAGAAAAAATAACAATAGGCTGTAGAAATTATTCACATTTAGCAAACCAATAGGTTTTTTATACTTGTTTTGTTGTGACCATGATGCAATAGTAAAAATTTCTTTCACGGACCATGGTTTTCAATCCACCTGGTAAAGCGATGAAACCATCAACACGGTTACTCAAGTCAAGAAGTTTTTCATATGTGTTATGGACAATCTCGTTTTCACTTGTAGGAATAGCTTCTGGAACAAACCCCATAAACCCAAAATCACTGCTTCCATACATTTAAAATATTTTTCTTTTGCCTAACATCATTCTAAGATCTCTTGCAACAATAAGAAAATCTGGAAGATTTCCTAAGGCATTCTCACAAAGCACACAAATGTTTTTAAGTTAACTAGCTGGGAATTCTGCCATTATCATTTCTGAATAAAACTTAGAGAATTGAGTTCTTGGAAAGGTTTGTGCTGATAAAGCATGCAATACACTTCTTATATACACGATTGATGGCTATACAATTTCATTCTTTTTCTTCAAGAGAAACCAAGACTAGACACTTGATTGTTAAGAAATAAAAGTTTTCTCAAAAGCAGATCGGATAATCTTTGAAAACTTATCTATTGCTTACATTAGAATATTATTAGTGCTTATAAGAGACAGAAATTGTCCGAAAAAGAAAATTCACTTGTCGAATAATCTTTGGAAAACTTACATATTACTTTGATGAGAAACTTTCTTTATGTTCAATGGATTAGATGGGATTTTTGATGTTGTCTCAAGTTCAAAGAAGACGCGAGAAATCTGCCACCCCCTTTTATCAGGAACAATAAATAAATAAATTGCATAACGACAACTCCATGTACAAGTGCGATTGATACCATATATTGGTTTAGTTTTAAACTAACCATATTATCTTTTGGTTTTCGATGTGATTCTTTTTAGGCAGATAATTTGATTATGTGACATGTTGCCTGTAACTTCATATCTCACATAATCAAAATGGGCTAATGTTACTACATAAAAATTAATACTAGGCGAAATAACCCAATCCAGCCCATCAGGTATGTATTTCATTACAGATCAAAGCCATTATGCTAAGGCAATCGTTGTAGGTTGTGGTTTGAAAGGTACGGATACACTAAAGTGAGGCTCAATTCACATTGAACTATTGGCTAAGCCCACTTAGGGGACTTTAGCCCATAAGGAAATGCCTTGTGAAATGAGCTAGTGGACAATCAATCAAATTAGATGGTCTAACACTATATATAGATTAGAGACTCATAAAACTAAATAACCATTTGAGACCCAAAAAGTCAAATAAACCTTGGACTTCCAAAGAGTCAAGTGACCTTTTAATGAGGTCAAATGACTCTTAGATCATTGAAAAGCTAGATACCTCTTCATTATAAATACGTTGCTCCATTCATTTATGAAACCATTAAAAAAACTAAAAAAAATTAAGAAATTTCTCAGAATATCTTTAAAAAAAACCTCTCAAACACTCTCAAAATTATTTAAAAAAAGCATTTCCTAGAATAATTTACAAATACACTTCCTGATTCTCCATTAGTCATTGGTGTACTCCACTTCCACATCACTATTCATAGCAGGTGTCATTATTATTCAACCATTATTATAAGTCATACCACTTGTATCAAAACCATTGATCGTAATTATTTAGAGTCAAGGTACTGTTCACATATACGACACTGTTCACGTATATGATACTATTGACCAGAGTAGTGGAGGCAATCGAAGGATTTCGTGGTGAAAAGCAAAGAGTAGTTGCTTGAGTGGAATACTTGCATGGTTTTTTATACGTCCAAGAAAGTTTTATCACAAAGGCGATAAAAGCCTAAGGAGTTTGGGTTTTAAGTGGGACTATTGTGACTCCTCCAGTCTTTCCTGGGAACTTTCGAATTTCATACATACTGACACCTGTGACTCTTCAAGCCAAAGTTAAAGTTGCAACAAGAGTCGTTTGAATTGTCAGAAGGATTTTTAACTTTACTCCTTGAATCACAAAATAGAATCAGAAGGATTGTGGATCATTTAGTCTGAATTGTCAATAAAGCTCAACTCTATTTAAATCAAGAAGAAGCCCATCCTTGTTAAATTTAGGATTTTGACGATGGCGTGTAGTAGCAGAAAGAGCCATAACTTTGATAGTTGAAGCATTAGTGAACATGAGAATTTTAAAAAACTTTTAGACCAGATGAAGAATCATATAAGAGAAACATTAAAAGAAATGTTTACTCAGCAACAAGTAGCCATGCAACAAGGGCAACCTCAAGTTAGCCCACAGAGCAACTTCGAGTTATTCCACAGAAACAAGTCCCAAGCCAACCACAACAAAACTAGCTGAGAGAATTTGAGGACATTCCTCGTCATAAACAAATACTTGTCCCTCCAATAGAGCAATTCATGCAAGCAGTAATGAATGCCTCACAAGAATTCAACAGAACGCCTTAGTTTCAGACTCAAGTGGGGTCAGATACACCTGTTACTTTAGCAAATGTAATGACTCTCTTGCAGCGCCAGAATCAAAATATACAGGAGATGCAATATTCTTCTTTCCCACTATATCCAGATAAGATCATGTGTAGGCCTTATACTGAAGGCTACCGCTGCCCACAATATGTCTTGTTCAACGGGCAAAAAGGCAACCCTAGAGAACATATCAGCTGTTACATTAACGCTTTTGGACAATATCTGTTGATCTGAAACTTAGATTAAGGGAATTTTCCAAATCCCTCACTAATCGTACTTACACTTGGTACGCTAATTTAAAACTTGGTTTGGTCCATTCATGGAACAAAATGGCTTCTAAATCTTGTCAGAAGTATTTTCAGACAGAATACATAACAACTATGAAGGACTTGAACAAGAGCGCTCAAGGACCTAAGGAAGGTCTAGTGGAATATGTCAAGCATTTAAGAAACTTGGCTTTAGATTGCTATGAGTCCAAATCAGAGGAAGAATTGGTTTGTATTTGCATTTGTAATAAAGTGAATAACTAGCGAATGTTTCTCGAGAATCATGACATCCTTACTTTTAGTGTGTTGCTAGAAAAGGCCAGCAAAGCTGCTATATCCATGAAAGCAACGCCCACTTTTATCAAAAAATTGGAGGTTCCTTAAGTTGTCGTAGCAGAAAGATGTTTCCAGCCATAAAGAAAAGAATACAAAAAGGAGACTAGGGCGGGTAAAAAAGCCCGGACCGGCCCTCCACTTGAGGGCCTAGACACGGGACTAAAGGATAAAAGCCCGAGCCAGGCCCAAGCCCACTCATTTTTTAAAAAATCAATTTATAAATTAGAATAATAAATTAAAATTTAACAGAATAGTAGAAAAATAAAAAAAATAAAACTTAAATCCCTAATTCATACATCAATAATGATTCGAAAAACCTAAAATTATAACACTAAACTCTTTTTTAAGCATTAATTAATTAAGAAGGTGCTTGAATTAGAGAATTTAGTATTAAAATATTAAATTTATATGCTTTTATTTGCCTCATTTTCTTTATTTACTATTTTATTTTCAAATTTTCATGTTCTTTTATTCATTGTTGATTATAACTTATTGATTATTAATTTATTTCAAGTTTATAACAATTAAAAATAAATAAATAAATAAATAAAGCCCAAGCGCGCATAGGCCCGGCCCAGGCCCTCACAAATTCTCTCCAAAGCGCTTGGGCTTGGGCTTGGGCTTGAAAAAGCCCGGCCCAAGCCCATACTTTGCCAACCCTAAAGGTTCAAGCCCAAGCCCATACTTTGCCAACCCTAAAGGAGACCCTAATATCTCCCAAGTTGCCTTGTACGGAAGAACAATTTGATGTTATTGTGGATCGTTAGATCATGGATGGACTACATCAGCCGTTCAGACCAGCAAGACCACTCAGTAAAGCAGAATAGAAAATTTCAAAGCTTTGTCGTCTGCATCAAAGCTTTAGTCATCCTACAGTGCATTGCCGCCACATCATCAGAATGATGAAAGAAAAGATTGTGAATGGATCGTTACAGCTCCAATGAAGAGAACAAAATGTAGATATGAACCCGTGACCTCACCACAGAGATCGAGTAGCTATGACGACTGTTGCTGATCTTATTACAAACGATAATAGTTCACCGACATATGTTGCTGTGGAGAAGCAAAATGTAGATCATACAATCCTGCCATAAAATAACCCTACAGTACGCGCTCTCTAGTACAACCCCAAATTCAAGTCATTATTTGGTTAGTTGGGATGTGGTTCAGAGGCATGTGTAGCAACTATCAAAGTGCTAATGGGAGTTTATGCTCAATATGGACCAATGTGCTATGTAGTCAAAGCAAAAGTCAACCAAGCTTATCTCGAATCTACCAATACGGTCATTTTTTTATTAAGATGTTGAAGCGATAAATCCTAATGACTGATGACTGTTATTTCTAAAAGCTGAGATCAATGGAGTACCAGTCAGAAGGACCTTAATAAATACGGGTTCCTTTATCAATATTATCGTTAAGGTAATATTGGAAGCAGCCAAAATACTTGTAAAGAAGATTTACAATCCAAAAGTTACAATCTCTGGATTTGGTAACTTATCTGAATCTACAGAAAGATGCATTTAACTGGATTTGAAAGTTGGTCCTCTTCAAGCTCTAACGGTGTTTCATGTCATGGATGTTAAAACTGCATATCATATCCTGCTTGGGAGGCCCTGGCTAAATAAGCACAAGATGATACCCTATACATACTATCAGTGTGCGAAAGGAAGGATAGGGATGAGACCAATCCGTATTATTGCTAATCCTACCCCATTCCATCATGAAGAAAGTCACATGGCAAAGGCTTGGTTATATAAACAATTCACTAAAGAGGAAGGGATTATTGCTGCCAAGCCACAGGGGGGTAAAACTTTTAAAAGACGCTGAAAAAGACGAAAAAGTTAATTAGCAAAAGGTTGATAAAATAAATCGCAAGTTAGATTTCTTAGAAAATAATGCTCATTTGTGAAAGGCAAGTTCTACCTAATGGATAAGTGGTGTACCGTTTATGACGGTGTACGGGGCCTAGTCCTTTTCTAAAGAAAGGTCCTAACATTAATAACTTGTCCTCTTTGTGTGCAAAAACTTACCAGGGAGCAGGTGTAGAATTTCAATTAGAAGCAGTCGAAGAGAAGGTATGACTTTTACCAAAATGCATGCAAGACGGTTCCACAGCCGTTAATGAAGTGTTAGATAAGTGAATCTTAGCGAAGAGGAAAACGTACAAAAATATGTCTCAATTAGCTCTAATCTGACTAAGAATAAGAAGAATGAGTTGACTAAGTTACGAAAAGAGTATCACAGTGTGTTTGCATGGAGTTACTAAGACATGCCAGGATAGGATACATCTATGATCTGTCACACACTCAATGTAGACTCAAATTGCAAGCCAATAAAACAAGCGAGAAGGAATTTCTATCTAGACACGGAGAAGAAGATCAAAGAAGATGTAGAAAAACTTATTTATGCTAGATTCATTAAGCTGACCAAACATCCAACATGGCGAACATCGTACTAGTAAAGAAGAAAAATGGACAGATTAGTATCTGCGTGGATTTGTGAGACTTGAATAAAGCTTGCCCAAAGGATGAGTTTCCTCTGCCCAATATGAACATGCTCATAGATTCAACTTCCGATCATGGATTGCTCTCATTCATAGATGGATTCAGTGGATACAATTAGATCAAGATGGCATCGAAGGATGCGAAGAATACTAATTTTCATACACTTGTGAGTTTTTACAATTTTGTTGTGCCATTTGGCCTTAAAAATGCAGGAGCCACATACCAAAGGGCCATAACAGCAGTATTCCATGACATGATAAGAAAGAAGGTGGAAGACTATGTTGATGATCTTATGGTTAAATCCTCTACTAGGGATGCAAACTAGTTAACTCTGAAGAAGGTATTTGATCAATGCCTCAAGTACAATCTGAAGATGAATCCCAAGAAGTGTGCCTTCGGTATGTTAGCCGGCAAATTTCTTGGATTTTTAGTACATCAACGAGGGATTGATGTTAGCCCAGCCAAAATCTAGAGCATCATTACTGTGCCACCACCAAGAAATCAAAAGGAGTTGAAAAGTTTGATTGGAAAATTATCTTATATTCGTCGATTCATACCAGGATTGGCAGCCATGATTTCCATTTACACACCTCTTCTAAAAAAGAAAGCTCAATTTCTTTTGAGAAATGAGCATGAAGAAACATTCTAGAAAATTCTGAAGACTATCATGAATTTACCAACCATGAAGGCACCGATAAAGGGAAGGCCACTCCGAATCTATTTGGCATCAACTAATACTATTATAGAAACATTATTGACATAGAGGATGAAGAAAAGCAAGAACACCTAATCCATTATGTGAGCAAGCAACTCTTTGAAGCAGAAAGAAATTGGCCCAGACCTGAACATATATGTCTAGCTCTTATTTATGCTTCTCAAAGATTAAGGTATTATTTGCTCTCCTATCAATTACATCTTATGGTAAAGGCAAACCAGGTACTCTATTTATTACTTAGGCCTATGCTTACTAGAAAGCTGGCCAAGTGGCTTTTACTACTTGCAGAATTTGATATTGTTGCGTAACTCTAAGTGCCATCAGAGGCCAAGCGGTCGTTGACATTATTGTCGCATTCTCTGTAAATCAAGATATACCTTTGTTACAAGAACTTCCTAGGCATTTTTCAGACCAAAGCTGCTTTGTTTTAGAAATTATAGATTGGTGGACAATTTATTTTGATGGATCTTCAACTAAAGAAGTTGGAGGCGCAGGGTTGGTTACTATTGATCCTATTGAAACAATTTCAGTATTATCTTTCAATTAGATATTCTTTGCACTAACAATGAGGCAGAATAAGAAGCAGCAATTACCGATCTAATCACAGCAAAGAAACTAGGAGCCAAATGAGTCAAGCTCATAGGAGATTTAAATATGGTAATCTAACATATCAATGGTGATTTTGCTGTAAGAGAACCAGCATTAGCTCAATATCGAACCTGCATCAGAAAACTCCTGTCAACTCTTGAAAATTTCACAGTAGAGCACGTTAGGAGACAATGGAATAAGTGTACTGATGCACTAGCCACGCTGGGAGCCTCTACCTTAAGCAAACAAAGGATTACTGCTTGATTTTGGGAATTCTTTACAAGCGTATGCCCAGAGGTATCCTTATGAAATGTGTCCACGAATAGGAAGGTGAAAAGTTGCTCCATGAAATACATGAAGTATCATGTGCGATAAGACCTGAGGTAAGCCTATATAGAAAGATACAAAGGGCAGGCTACTACTGCTCTAACATGAAGAGACAAGCACATGCCATGCAGTCATCTTGTTCCAAGTGCCAAAACTTGAATAGTGCATAACAAGTCCTCGTAGCCACCGTGCATGAAGACTAGAGAAAGCCTAATATTGACTATCTACAATATGAGGCGTTACCCCAAAATCATAAAAAGGCACACAAGATCAAATGGACAGCCACGAGATATTTTATGGAAGGTGATACCTTATTCCGGAAGGGGTTCAACGAAAACCCATTGAAGTGTCTAGGTTATCATGAGTCATAAAGAGCTTTACACGAAGTGCATGATGGAGAGTGTGGAGAACATCAAGACTAAAGAAAATTATACCGCCAATTGTTGAATGTGGGCTATTATTTGCCTACAATGGAAAAAGATGCCAAGGGGTTTGTCAAGAAATGTCAAGCTAGCCAAATCCATGGGACTCTCCAACATAACCATCCTACCTTCTTGCAAGATATGACATCACCATGGCCGTTCCACACTTAGGGGCTGGATTTAACAGGGCCTATTCACCACCTACACGTGTCAATATTTGGATCCTCATAGCCACAGAATACTTCACCAAATGGGTCGAAGCAATTCTCATGAAGAAAGCCACTAAAGCAACTGTGTCAAGTTTCTTATGTGAACACATCATATGTCGCTTTGGCATACCACACAATGGCACGCCGTTCGTCAACAAACATTATCAAGTAAAGCTTTGTTTTCCACCTTTTAGGAAATTACGTTATAAGATGGAAGATGGCCAGATACTAATAAGTACCAGATGATGGAGTCAAATCCACTTGTAATAGACTTTCATTTTCAAGAATTTTAATTTACCTTTCGAGAGTTTTTAGCATGTTGTAAGATGATGCCTAGATATGTTCTTGTACTCAATTTAACTATCATCATAAGACACCATTCATATTTCTAACCATATTCTTTCATTTGAATGTTAGACATGATTGAGGCATGTTTATAAAATTTTGTGGCTACTCTCATCTCATATGGTGTGATCGATTCGGTAAATAAAGCTAACAGGCACTCACCATGGATGGAATTTTCAATCGCCACAATCCACAGTAAAGGTTGTAGTTAGCAAAAAATTTGAATCTATGATAGTTTCCTCAGTACCTTGCAGTTGTGGTTAGAACTTGGAAAGAATTTGATTACTCAGAATGCAGTCTTTTTTATGAACCAAGATATCCCCAAACTAAAACCAACTCTGTTTTAGGTCGTTAACTTTCTGACATCAAGCATAAATGTGAATGTTCACTGCATTGATTGTAAAAAGAAAGATTGAAGCACCAAATGAAGGTTTGATTTGATGCCTCCTAGCCTGATCCCCAGTTGAGTTAATGGAGGAATTTCTTTATATGTGAATCATAGAGTTCGATTTACGAATTTGGGTGACTAATCATAATTGCCCAAATATGTTTTTTTTTTTTTGGTTTGGGGGGGGGGGGGGGGGGCCGGGTTAGGAATTGGGGGAAATAATTTTTTTTCTTTGAGAAAAAAAAATCTCATAAAATATCATTAAGAAACAAATGACAACAACAGCAATCAAGTCATCGATTGCATACACCAATCAAAAAGCAATCTTTGCTGATTCCAACGACCCCGCTTCTGAACAATCAAAATCAGTATGATGTTTTATATGGTACAATACTACAATGTGTATCGGCAAAACCAAGAATCTGAAAGAGTAATTTTAACAAATGTTCCCCCAAAGGTTCATATCCTAACTGTGATCCCATTAACTCCTTCCACAGTCTCAAGTCCAAAATCTGCAATAAAGATCCATAAAAATGCTGAAATGGTTTTCAAGCAAAATACTCGTACACTTAGATAAAGATGACGAGCACTCACCATGGATGGCAATTTCAAGTTGCCACAATCCACAATAAATGATGTAAAAGGCTTCCATAATTACTAAAGTATTACATTCTCATTAACAAAGAATTTGAATCTTCTGTAGTTTCCTCAGTATCCTGCAATTATGGTGAAAAAGCATTTGATAATTCAGAAAGCAGAAGGTTATGAACAAAGATGCCAAAACTCAAAGCAAATAGAATGTTTCCTCTTACATGGAATGAAATTAGCGGAACTCATCATGGTACATGTAGTCATCATCGTCTTCATCAGTGAAAATAGCACTGTAAAATACATACGGGTTCTCAATCATTTCTAACAAGGTTAGACGGCCATCTTTATCTGTGTCTGCCTGCAGAAACATTTGAACAATGTTCAATACCAGAGCTTGACTTACTTCCAAAGCAAACTAGCAGACCCTATTTTCAGAAGAAGCTTTGCAATAATCATTGACTTCTATTTCCAGACACAAGGCCGCAAGTTCATCTTGTTAACTTATAATACAATATAAACAAATTGCTTTCTACAGTAGAAAGCAATTTTGAGGTACCCCTTATATAGAATACATTGGATCTAATGCCAAAGGCCAAAATTTTAACAGTAGCAATGCAGGAGTTAATCACAATTTGAGCTGCATGATGCATCGTATCGCAACAGCCACTTCTTGTTTTCATTTTCCTTTTCTTTTCTTTTCTTTTCTTTTCTCAACCCAAAATATTGCTCACCCTTTCTAAGTACACCACTCCCTAAACCAAACACTACAATCTTGGTAGTCAATAAGCTTGAGGGATATTGATATCCCAAGGAGGACAAACAGATTTGAACCCCTCACCTAATCTAAGGGTCTTCACCACTCAGTCCAAACCTCAAAGAGTTATTGAAGTAATTTAATTCCAATCAAGTTCGTAAAAAGTTTCTGCTATCAACTTGATAAAATATGTCATCTAAAATTTCTACCAAGAAAGCCCTCAACACTTCTGGAACAAGTATCACCTTGATTGAAGGAATAAGGATACACTTCAGAATCTCATAGCAAGTCATACCTGTGCACTAGAAGTTTCTTAAACAGAGAAATCCTGGTTGCCCTCAATGCATGCAAGTAAGGAAGATTATAAAGTAAGCCTATATTTTCAAGGTCAGTATTTTCATTAATCAATGTTGTCCACAGCCAGCGTGTGGTGAGTGTGTGAAATACATGCTTGTTATACAGCATATTTAAGCCACGTAATCGTCAATCTGTTAGTATATCAAGCTACGTAGCATGATCTTTCCATTTCCATGCCACAGAACTGGATGACACTTGACTACTAAATTTCATAGGGCACAGTAAAATATTTCAAGAGGCAACTTTTTTACTCATCAAATAAAATAAATCAAGATGAAAATATAACATAACATGTTAAGAAGCACCTTAAGCCTTGGTCATCCTGAGTCCTAGGTCTAAACTCTACAATCTCAATCAGATGTGCATTTCCATACAATCTACATCAGAAGTTCCAAGAGGATAAAGGATCATAAACAAACATATTATTTCTGAAAACTTTTGGAGAGAAAGCTCTAATTATGAAGATTTTACTTCAAGCAAACTTTTTAATTTAAGCTTTGAACAAACTTTATGATCCCATTTCCATCCACATTCCACATAGCACAGGGATCTAATTTAAGAGATGATAACAACAACAATTGCAAGAAGGTAGAGCTTCTCGTAAGATGAGGACAGCTCTCTTCATTACTTTATATGCCATCAATCACAGTAACCAAATTTCCCACAGTAAACAAATATATTAACCGAATTCAATTCCTTTCTTTAGTTATACGGTAACATCCAGTGGGTAATGGGTGCCTAAAGAAAGACCGCAAAAGTCCTTCAATTATCCACAAAAGGAGTTCAAATTGTGGTTATATTAGGTAAACAAAACAAGTCTATACAACACTAATAAGCCAGTCTTCAATCCATGATAATTGCTTAATAACAATATTCACACTAACTACAGAAACAAGCACATCCATATATGTATAGTTCAGATCAGCAATACAAGTCAACACTGCACACAACTTGAAATATCAAAGAAAAATCTTTTACTGTCAATTTGTATACCTGTGATATGATGTAATCCGCTTGTTGTTTTGCATAGTAACGCTCTGATGGATGGAGTTTTCCAATTATAGGAAGTAGTTCCACATCTGACAAATATCTGGAAAGCGAGAAGACAAATGAAGTTAGTTTGAACATACAAAGTAACTTCATCAATATAACAGTTAACAGAGTAATAATGTATCATATGTTCTTAATGAGTACCCGTCACCGTCTTTGTCAAGCTGACCAAACAATTGTCTGGCAGGGGCATCCATTGTGTCATCAGATGGATGTGAAGAATTATGATCTTGATCATCATAGTTCCTTACCAAGTCAAAGAGCCCATGGAAAAATTCTTTAAAATTCACTTTCCCATCTCTATCTGAGTCTCGTTCCCTATAGAAAAAATACAAAATGCATCAAACCAATGCAGTTATGACCAAACAAGATTTAACATAATAGAAAGGGAACACATAAGGGGCACATCAAACTAGATAGTGATAGGATAAATAATAACATTGCAATTCCAATCGGGATGAAGTGATTTGTTGAACAAATCTACTTGCACTAGGAAATATGTATCCATGGCTAGAGATTATTTTTAGGCCTTTATTTCAAAATGGTATCATGAAAGTGAAGCAAGAAGTCTGGTTCAAAGTTTCCTGATATCTAAGACCACGATACATGTCACTCATGATGAAGCAGAGTGAAGATAATAAATCTTGTGGCACAAATATGAACGGACTACAGAGAAGAGGATTTCATGAAATCTATGTCACCTTACTTCTTCCTTGCATAACCATAGAATAAGCTTTGGATTTTTGCTGTCAGCTGGATGCAGAAAGCTACAACATCATAAATCACATAAACAACTATCTTCCGTTAGAAGGATAGTGAGAAGAAAGCCTTTTTTTTTTTTTTTGCCTGAGGGAATAACATATCATTATATATGAGACTGCTACTATAGTGGAAGCCTCACTCATTGAACTCGGTTAGATTCAAAAGACCATCTCCATCTGCATCTGATGCATTAAAGTGCTCCTCCTTCCACCAGCCCATATCATAGCCAAAGGAGTTATTATCTGGTAAATTAAAAAATAATGGGAAAAAAATCATTAGTAATCAGACAGTCTGACATGAAATTTGGGTTAATGCCACAAGAATTAACACAAGATAAAGGTCATCAATGGACCCAAGTGGTTCATTAACAGGCATAACACTAGGATTAACTACATTAATGTACTCTTTTAAGGAGGCCCATACTTCATTTCTATTCAATTTTCAGAAAGGTGGCATAAATCAGAGAACAACATTTTGAAATGTGGCACCAACACCCATCACAAACCGCACAACATTCATTTGGAGTACAAGATAAACCAGATACAATAGGTATCCACAGATCATGAAAAGTCCGCCGCTATTTCCATGGAAAGATTGTAAATTAGCATTGTAGAGGAAGGGAAATCTAAAAGCAGGTGCAACAGAAATGGGCACATTCCACCACTCACTGAACACATAGAAACCGTATCAAAACCCTAACCAGAATTCAGTGTACATATGGAACTCAAAACCAGAAAAGCAGCAGAGAACATAAAAGAAAATGACTGAAATGCATTAATGCACAAAGATGAGTGAAAACCCGGTAATAAATTTCACAATCCTAGTCCAAGTTGAGCCATAAAAAATAATAATCTTCAAAAAGAAAAGAAAAAAGGGATACCTACCAGAGTTACGAACCCAAGTGGGAGGCTCATACTCAGCAAATGACAGAAACCCATCTTTATTTTTATCATGAGTCTCCATCTCCCTCTGAGTCCTATGCATCACATCCCTCTCTGCCTGCTGCATGTTCCACTCAGTCAACTCATCCTCATTAATATATCCATCGGCTGGATTCACATCAATCTTTGGAAACAGCAACACCAACCTACAATATCCAAATGTAGCAAAACAAGATGAAGAATTAAATCGCATTGCGTAAGTAGTTACTACTGTTGAGCTCATGCTTAAGTTTAAATATTGAAAGCCAAAACTTTTACTCAATGAAAATGTAAGTACCTATTGGTGACATTAAACTTCTCCTCGTCGTTCAAATAATCTTCAGCATTCATAAAATCTTCCCACTCAGGCTGGGCCTCCTCGCCGGGGGCAGCATCGTGATTGCGATCGTGGGTTACCAAGTCGGGATGGGCGTGCTCAATGTACTGCTTCTCCCACTGGCGGTCCTCGCGGCGGCGCTCAATGTCGGCCACGAGGGGGTCAAAGGGGACCGGCTCGTGACGGGTGGGGTTGAAGTTGAAGGAGGAGCGGACTTTCAGTCTGCGGTGGCGGTGGTTGTTATGGGGTTTATTAGGAGATTTTGAAAGAAGTAAGAGTAGGAGCAGGGCTATTGTTATATAAATAAATAATGAAACTTTACCCATCTGAAAAATTAAGAGATCTGAGGATTGGCTTGCAGAGGAAGTGGAACACTGTATTGGTTTCGTTTTGGGTTTGGCTTTGCTTGTAACTTGTTTTAATTTTAATATAAAACGTGGGACAAAGAGTTGACAACCTGGACTTGGAGTGATGTTCCGTGTTCGCTTTCAAACCTAATTAAAAACTGACGGTGTCCCTCAAGTTACCACTCTCCAGTAGTAGTAACTAGCAGATCTGTTCGGTTCTGTTAGATGAGACACACGGAGAGTGCGTGTGACTGACTCTCTCACCCAAGTGCATGAATCTGGACCGTTAAATAATTAACACCGATCTAACTCCAGTCCAATACTATATATATATATTTACGAGTCATTTATTGATAAGTTCTTAAAACTCTTTAAAATATTGGAAAATTAGATCATTTCTTTAATCACCCCCCCCCCCCCCCTGCCCCAACTTACTTCCAAAAACAATCCTGGACGGTAATGGGCTTGATAATTAAGGGACTTAAGAAAAGTTGAGCACTTTGGTTCGAGTTTCAGCTATAGTTGGGGCTCAAAATTTTATCAATTAAATATGATTAAGTGAAATTAATTTGTATACAATCTTTCTCCCTTGTGAAATGCGAGTGGAGCCAATACATTCATCTATGTGTGAGGGTTATTTATCTGGGTAAGTATTTAATAAAATTTAATGTAATATTATAGCCCAAGTGTATTTCTCTGCTGAAATAGTAGTTGTAAATGTCTGATGTATGATCAGTATTATGATGTGTAATCAGTATTAAAAAAAAAAAACAATCCTAGACATTGATGAACTTATAATTCCTAAACTACATAAGCACCCCAATACTACAATGGTGTTTGCCCTTTGTTAAGATCCCTTGTTGCTAAAACAATCAAATCCCGCTAATTTGATTTTTGTTACACACTTAGTCACTCTTCCTACACTCAATTTCTACGAGTTCCTTACATTAGTGATTAATTTATTGAATAACCAAAATTAAAAAAAAAAAATCGAAACCCACAATATGTCAACAACATTTGCACTGTATTGGTTTTGTTTTAGAAATAGGATTAGGATCTAAAAATCTTACAACATCATAATATTTTGGACTCTTTTAATAATTAAATTTTATGTGAAATTCCAAAAAAAAAAATTATAAATCTCAAGAACATTGGCAGCTTGAGATTCATGGGTTACTCTTTTAGAATAAAATTCCAGATTTATTGCTGAGGTGTAAATAGTTTGTAATAGAAGCCAATACGTGCGCTTAATAATAGACTTGTACATTTTATACTAGTCTTTTATGTAATTTTATTTAAGGTTAAATAGTAAATTCAATAGTGCGGTTTTGAGAGAGTAATTGAGCCAGGGGTACCAATAGCTCAATTCTTCTGATAATCGGACCACGTTACAATTTATAGAGTCCATCCACATATGTCACGCCATAGCCCATTCGGATTAGCCTGTTCCATCAAACGGTTCACTGGTCAATGTTGTTACGAAAATTTTAATTTAAGTATTTTTGTAAATTATCCATATTTTTGTGTCATTTCTATAAATCTCCATCTGCTCTTGCATTTATTTTTTAATCCAAAATCTTAGATACTATATTAAAGGTGCTCTTGGGATAGCTGCACTGCCACGATGCAGCTGCTCCAACTCCTTTAATTTCATGGAAAAGCTCCGTTTGATATAGTTTTTCAAATAAATTTTATTTAAGTTGAGTATTTTTTTATTTATAGAGTTTTTACAAAAAAATATTTGAGTTATTTAGTTGTCAATGAAAGTTTTTATTAAAAATTATAAAATTACTTTAATAAAAAAATTATGTAAAGTTATATTGTGAAATAAATGAAATAAGATTGTGAAATAAATGAAGGGTAGTTTAGGTAATTTAACACTGTAAAAAAACTTTATAGCCTCTACTTCCAAACCCAAAATTTAAATTTTTGCTAATAGAGACAAAATAACTTATTTAGTGCTTGTTTGGTATAACTTAACTAATAGTCATAAGTACTTATTTAATCTTATAAGCTCTTATCAAAATTTTTATTATTATTTTTTTTTGTGGAGTTTTTGAATATTAAATAAGCTAATTTGTCTCTATTAGTAAAAACTCAAATTTTGACTTTAGAAGTAGATGTTGAAAAGCTTTTCCTAAATGTTAAAATATCTAAAATATTCTTTATTTATTTGACAATCTTATTTCATTTTTTTTCATAATATAACTTAAAAAATTCTCTATTAAAGTAATTTTATAATTTTTAATAAAAACTCTCATTGACAACAAAACAACTAAAATTTTTTAGGTAAAAGCTTTACTTATAAAAATTCTATTAACAAAAACTCTATTTAAATAAACTGTATTTGAAAAGTTATACCAAAAGGGGCCTTAATCCCCAAAAATTCTACTCAAAATGCAACAAAATAATACTAAAATTTGAAAAAGAGTTTATGAAATTAAATAAGCACTTATGACCATTAAATAAGTTATATCAAATATACAATTAGACTTTCCTCAACTTAAGTCTTCTAAATCTGATATTAAAATAGTCAATAAAAAAAAAGCTCTTGAATTTTAGTTTTAAAATTTAAACATTACTTTTACTTTTTAATATTTATTTAAAATTTAATGTTGACAAAAAAACTATTCTTTTTTTTTTTAAAATTGTTTACAATCTAGAGATATTAGTGTATCACAAATTTAAGTACGTATTTATAGTACAATTTAGATGCTATCAAAACTTATTTAAAATTGTTCCCACTAGTTTAGGGAGACCCAATGACCCACCGCTCTTATTTAAGAAAAAATGTTTGAATCCTTGTATAAACTCAAAAATTAGGGCACAAACTCACCACTACGACCATCTCACTGTATTCTTATTTGTTAAGTGAACAATAGCATTTAAAGCTTCGTTAGGTATAGTTTTTCAAATAGAGTTTATTTAAGTTGAGCTCTTACAAGTAGAATTTTTACTGAAAAAATTTTAATTATTTGGTTGTCAACGTGAGCTTTTATTGGTAATTGTAAAATTACTTTAATAAGTAAATTATTTAAAGTTATCTTATGAAATGAATCAAATAAGATTATGAAATAAATAAAGGATATTTTAAACATTTTACTATTTTAAAAAAACTTTTTAACCTATACTCCCAAAAGCCCATAATTTGAACTTTTGCTAGTGGAGGAAAATAGCTTATTTAATCTTCAAAAGCTCTACTAAAAAAAAAACAACAATAAAAATTTTGAAAAGAGCTTATAAAATTAAGTAAATACTTATAACCATTAGATAAACTATACCAAACGGGCACTAAATCAACATTCATCCATCATTGGACGTATAGATGGATGAAAAGTTAAAGGAAAATTTTTAAGTAAAAAAAAGTTAATTTAAGAAACGCTTTTATGAATTATATTAGAGTGGGCTATTTAAACTCGCTAATTTCCTTTCAACACTCACTTTTTTTAATTAAAATAATTTCAAATTATAACTTATTAATTTAACTAAAAAATTCTCAAAAATTATAAAATTACATTTGATTAATGGACTCAGCTACGGAGCAACTGTGATACCATACCACACTTTTTATTACTATGTCATGTAACCATTGGATTTAAAAGCAAGTAATCCAACCACACAAAGAGATGACCACGTTTGCTTAAAGCAAACCGAGGAAATCGGTTAAGAAAAAGTATGGTAATCAATGAATAGTGATCCAAATTCAGCACCTGAATTGTCCTTGCCGTCCCAATGGCTTCCAAAACTTGATCACTAATCAAACTATACCTCCCTAAATCCAAACTTGTCAAACTTTGAGCTGATTTATTAACAATCGAAATAACCCAACATTGCCAATACTCTTTCTCCTTCTCAATGAAACTTTACATAACTTTAGACACCCATTTGCTATAGCACAAATACCATAATCACCAACATCATCAGAATCAGACAAATTACCAAACTCATCAAAATCTTGACGTGTTTGTTTGAGATTAACATTAAAAATCTGATGTTTTGGCCACAAATTGGAGATGAGCATTGCTGAGAAACCTCGTTGATTCCAATGAGCGTAAAATTGGGAATCTGGGTAGAAAATTTTAGAGAGAATCGAGTTTAATAACCTGAATAGACAAACCCTCTACTCTTAGCCATCGGTTGCAAACAAGAGAGAACGAGTTTCTGTCGTTTGAAAACTTAATTCATTATCACCTAGCGTTGACATAACGATTTTTCCATTTTTTTTTGTTCTAATCTTTGTGTATTGAAGCTATTTGTTAAAATGATTATGGGAGAAAGCTGGATGGAGAAACCAGCGGACTATGTGATTCGATGCGTCATATAGGAAATTCTTCGGTTTGAAGAAATGCTTGCCTTGTGAGTTTGTTTGTACTTTGTACTTAGCCCTCTTCTCCTTCTCACTCAAAAGTCAGTTGTGGGAATAAACTAATCGCTTGCAATAAATCTGATTCAGATGATGGTGAGAAGAAATCTGATAGCAATGAGGGTGAGACCAAGTCAGAGGGGAGGTATGGAGAAAAAGTTGATGGTCAGGGAGAGGAAAAGGAAGATCAAAATGAAAACGAGGATTTGGAGAAAAGCTATGATGGTCAAAAGGACAACGACTCGAAAGTAGAACTACATAACCAGCATCAACAGTTGACAATCATAAATTAATCGCTTTTAACTCTTAAGATTCAATAACTTTACATCCAACGACATTTTACAGTAATGACAAAAAATGTGATATGGTATCCCAGTTGTAACCAATGGCGGATCCACCATGTGACCACTGGGGGCTTAAGCCCCTGCTGGCCAAAAAAAATAAATCTAAGAATAAAAGAAAAAAATGTTTTTGGTTTGTAGTTAACTCCCATGAAATCTTAGGGGTCTGCCCCTGTAAATTTATAAATTCATAAAATATAAATTTTAACTTTAAAATTTATAAAAGCCTACACTTTAATGAAAAATAATAATAGCCCACCACTTAAAATATTGTTCTATTCCCAAAAATATGATTAATTCTTCCAATTTTCATAATAATAGTAGAGCATTTTTAATAACAAAATTTGTGAAGAATCATCTTTGGAATCAAATGAGATGAGTGATAGTTTAGTTGTTTATGTAGGAAATGTTACATTTAATAATATTGATAATGAGTCTATTGCATAACATTTTCAAAATATAAAAATGGGTCGAAAACAATTATAAATGTCTTAGCAAATTTTTAGATATTCAAAGTTTTAATTTTTAAATTTTGCTATTATCTAATTTAGCCCCTGATAAATTATTTTTTGGATCCGCCCAGGTTGTAACATAGTTGGATCCTTGATTAATTACTTTCTCTCTCAACTATAATAATGGTCAAGGCCTAAATTAGATTATTTCTCTTTTAGTTTTTCTTTTTTGATCTTTCTTGTTAAATTAACTTTATTTTTTACTTACTTTTCACTATACCATTATCAGTTCTTGCCTATTATTATCACTCAAAATTTGACCAAAATTTTTTTTTAATAGATTTAAAATGATACAAAAAATTTTATTTTTAGTTTTTACGTGATAAATATTGTTCCTTTCATTTTATTTTAGATTACAATAGAGCTAAATTTATTAATTTTTGAATAATTTTGTTTGTCAAGAGAGATGAATTTTTTATAAAAGAGAGAGAACAAGGTCAAAAACTAATTGCTCAAATTATATTTTTCATAATAAAATTTTTAATTTAAAAAATATAATAGATTTAAATATCTCCACCCATTATTTTATAATAAAGAAATTACATTTGTCACGAAAGAGTTGCAGCAAAATCAACTAGTGAAAACAAATAATGATAGCGTGGGGACAGGATAAGCCGGTACATAATTAAAACCGCGGGCCTCACTTAACTGACCAACTTGTGAACCTGGCCATTTTGCTTACGTGGTAGTATCTAATCATTGGCATACTTTTTAATTTGTATGCAAAATATTTGGGGTTTGGGGGAGGGCAGAGTAAGAGAATTATAGTGTGTTTATTTATTGGAGTGGGAGTGAGGAATGTAGATTTTTTTTATTTTAGTATTTACTTGTATTATTAATGGAAATCCATTTCCCCTCTTTCTTTTTCATCATTTTTTTAAATTAAATTTAATAAAATAAAATAAATAATATTTATTGAAATAATTATATTATTTTATTTTATAAAATTATATTTATTAACAATAATAATATTAAATTTATTTAAATATAATATTATTATACTTAGTTAAAAATAATAATTTACATTGATTCTAAGTTAAATAATAATAATAATAATAGGATATTCATAGAAATATATTATTTAAAAATAATAGTATTATATTTATTTAATATTAATAATTAATAATAATAATAATAAATAGTTTATTTTAAGAAAATATTAATTTTGTACTATATTATTAATAATAATATTTCATTTGTGTTGCTCTTATCAATAATTTTTAATTTACATAAATAAAATTAAAATTAATAAAAAAATTATGATTTACATAATTAAGAATATTAATCATTATTATTAATTTACAAATATATTAAAATAAATATTTTATTTTTCAAATATATTTTTTATTAATTTCATAATTAAAAATTACAATTATTTAAATAAGGGTAAAATTATAATTTGAAACAATTTACTCCAAATCCAAGATAAAATAAACATATTATTGGATTCTGATTCTAACTTCATATTCTCATTCCAGTGTAAGTAAACAACCTACTCTCACTCCCACTCTACACTCCCAATCCCAGGATTCCCACTCTTCAAGATTTCCACTCTAATTCAAAAGTAAACGCTACCTTAGAGAAGAAAAGGAAAAGAGAGAGTGAGTGGGTAGAGAGAGAGAGCAAAATTCTTTCACCCTTCTCTCACTCTTCTCTCCCCTAAGCATTACTCAATTTGTATTATTCTGAACAATGTATTTAGACTTTTTCGCATTACAAAGATAAAAAAAAAAATCCCTACTGACTGGCCCACGCGAGTATAATATGACCAGTTCAGGATTGAGGATGAAATTTAATAAACCACTTATTATATAATTTTTGATAAAATTAGTGTTCGATATTTTTATAAAATCAACTTATTTCATAGTTTTTTTTTTTAATTTTGACAGTAACTTTTAAAAGTATATAGAAGGTTGTTTTTTTTATAAGCAGTTTATTAAATAAACCACCACGTCTTTTTAATGTTCTTATTATAATCTTAATATTTTGACAAAAAATAATTATATCATATTTTTCCACTCTCTAATATATAAGTCATTAGATATCATATTACTATTACAATCAAATTATCCTCACAATTACTATATGTTCTCTGCAGTATCAAAATTTTGATGCAATAAGGGTGCGTTTGACACACTGTATCGTATTATGCTGTATTGTATTATTTTAATGTAGGTGTATTGTATTAAGATGTATTGCATTAATTCTGTATTATAATAATGTTGTACAGTGTTTGGTGCCACATTATACTATATTAATTTTATGTTATAATATGTTTGGTGCTATATTATATTGTATTAATTTTTAATTATATTATATTAATTTTTTTGTGATTAGT
Organism: Clausena lansium; assembly: GCA_030449835.1. Lineage (NCBI taxonomy): Eukaryota > Viridiplantae > Streptophyta > Magnoliopsida > Sapindales > Rutaceae > Clausena > Clausena lansium. The sequence goes on from JASUUF010000195.1 coordinate 6,911,738, forward strand.
TTATATTATATATTTAGAAAATTATATTTATTAGTTATATTAAATTATTTAAAAATAATTAATTTTTATATATTGATTATTATAATATAATTAAGTACTGTAATATTATATTATATTTTTATATAATATTTAAGTATTTATTATTAGTTATATTAAATTATAAATTTATTAATAATTATAATTAATAAAAATAAAAATATAATATAAAATTATTGAATAATAAATTATAAATTTTTTAATTTATATTAATAATTATAATGTAAAAACAAAAATTAATATTATATTAAATTAAATTAAAAAGTTTTATTTATTTATTATTATTATTATTATAAAGTAAAAATAATAATCATTAATTTTTATATATTAATTATTATAATATAATTAAATAATATAATATTGTATTTTTTATTTTATATATTATTTAAGTATTTATTATTATTTATATTAACTTATTAAATATTAATCAATTTTATATATTAATTATTATAATATAATTAAATAATACAATATTTAGTTATATTTTTAATATAACAAAAATAAAATATAAATAATAAATTTATATAAAAATAAAAATTAATATTATATTATATTATATAAATTTATTTATTATTATTTTAAAAAAAGGAGGCGCTAATGCAGATGCTCCCGCATTAGCAAAGCCCAATAATCCCATGCCCATTTCTTTCCAAACATGGGCCTGATATTAAAATAATACATACTGTACTCTAATACACTATAAACCCATACACCAAACACACCCTAAGTTTATATTTTTAATATTTTACTTTTTATTTTCTACTATAAAGTTAAAAAAGACTTGCATATTATTAATGAATAATTTCACATGAAAGTTAACCATGACTTTTATAATTAATTTCATAATCATAACTTTTAACGTTCAATCTATTTATATTTTTTTTATAGTTGGTATTTATTGCATCAAATTTAATTTTTTTTTAAGTAAGGGGGGTGGGCAAAGCCCAAATAAATTTTTTAATTTTTCCCCTTACTATCCCCTAAGGATCAAATCCGGACGTCATCGACTACAAGCTCTGTGCTGTTACCAACCCTGCCACATCCTTGGGGGCTGCATCAAGTTTAATTTAAATGTAATGCTTATTACATTTTTATTTTATTTGGATTATGCATTAATATGAATTTTTTTCATATTTTATGTGACAGATTATAAAGTTAATTAGATTTTGTTTGATTGATTTTTTTCACTTTATATAATTTTATGTGTTTTATAAAGAAAAAGGTAGGTGTAAACATTATTAAATATGCTAAAAAAAGATTATTTAAATTTATGTCTATTTTGGTCATTATATAATAAAACAATACTTTCGTGATAAAAATTACCAAACGCATGTACACTGCTTTTCAAATCACAGCAACTATAATAACACAGTTAACCAAACACCAGGCTATTTTTTTAATCAGCAGCTTATTTCATCAGCACAACAGAAGCAACTTATTTAATTAGTCACCGCAATCCCAAACAGACCCTATGTTAGAGTAAGATTTCATATTTAATTTTATTTTTAGTTAATGAAAAAATCATTTGCCGATATAATCTTTTATCTCTTTTGATTGGATGGGTAGGATATCAGCATAAAATATAAGGATTTTCTTAAGTTGTATTTATTATAACTTACAAATAAAATTTCCAATGCAAAAATGAGTAACAAAACCATGTTAAACTAAAACTAACAGAAAAATCAAAATCAACTTTCAAATATTATTAAAAGACAAAAATCGATTTTAGATAGCGTCTTTCGTCTTTACAAATTACAATTAAAAGTCAAACAATTTAAAATTCCAGTGAAAAATTCAAACTGAAATTCAAAAACTGAATTCATCAAATCATCAACCACCAATTCATCATCACCCATCAAGTATTTTTATCTTATTTTAATAATTTTGTTCATACTGTTGTAAACTAAAACTAGAGTCTACCACACGACCACGTAAATTTTGAAAGTCTTATTCTTATTGCTTATCGTGGTTTTTTATTTTGAAATTGTTTTAAAATATTATGCTTTGGGTTTATCTAAAGCTAAATAGCTAAGGTATGTTCTTTTTTTAATATACGTGAGAAGTTAAAAAATAAAAGGAATAAAATAATGGGACATGTATATATATATATAATTATTTTTTAGTACATGTTTCTTTTTTTTTTATGAAGATATATTATTAAATCTTGTGATTTAATAAAATTAATTTTTAATTCTTTTAAACTGTATAATTTTATAATATATTAAAAATTAATTTTATTAAAACATACAATTTAATAACAAGTGTGTTTTAAAAAATAAAAATGCCGGACAATGATTATCGTCAAAGTGAGCAAGAGTCGTTGAGAGATATGCCCTCTTCCAAATGATAAGGGTATTGACATAATGCCCATCCTATTTAAAAAAAAAAAATTGAAAATATCTACTTATTAAAAAAATTTCTTTACCAAAAATACTAACCTTTAACATGCCACGTGTATGACAGCAATTTTGATTTATGGTATATTCTGCTTAAAGTAAAAAAAAAAAAAAAGGATTATTTCTATCCTGCCCCCAAATGTTTTAATATTTTTTACCACGCATCCACTTATTTTGATATTTTTCACTGTGCATCCATTTTCATTAATTTAGCTCTTAGTTTTAACGGAATTATTTAAAATTTAGTTAAATGTAAAAAATATCCTCTGTCTTAAATTAAAAAAAAATTAAATGATATAAAATCCTAATCAATCAATTGATATTTAAGTTAAAAATCTTTAATTAAAATTAATTACACAATAATTCCATCAATAAATTATTAAATAAATTTATTTTTTATAATTAAATAATAATTAAGGCATAAAATTTTGAATTTATCTTAACGGTCAAATTAACAGATTTGGGTGTCTGGTGCCACAAGTCAAAACAGTTGGGGTGCGACAGAAAATATTGAAACATTTGGGACAGGACGGAAACAAACCAAAGAAAAAACTAAAAGTGAGTGACAAGGTTTGCTGTGACTCGTTTTCTCGGTGAAAAATGGAAACATATTGAAGCTTCTGCTTCAATTTTCTTGCCTGTTCTTCCTTAGAACGGGAAAAAGGAAAAAAAAAATGGTAGAAAGTAGATACCCATTCATTAAATTTTTTCTTATATGACATATTTAATAATAAATATTATATTCTCTGCAACCAACTGCTAATGGTTATCTCATTGACTCACTAATTAATAAAAATCGTTTTTTTGTTTTTTTGCTATCTTTTGCACAGAAAGAGAAAAAAGAAAGAAAGAAAGAAAGAAAGAAAACCGATTTTCAGTTTCCTATTGTGTATCTTGAAAATGAGAAAAAAGTTGGGCTGCTAGCCCTCTTTTTCTTCAATAAACGTTATTATCTTGTGTCAGATATTTAATGGGGGCGTATTGCTTGGCAGATTCTAGCGTGAAAGTTGTTGTTAGGCTGAAGGCTGAAGGCTGAAGGCTGATGGAGTGACTACTGAGTGAGGCTTTTTTCAATCCCAGCTGTCTCTATTTGTAGCAAGCAGTTGTTGTTGGATGATGGGACCAGTTAGACCCTCCATTTCCATGATATTTTCAGGATAAACCCATCAACATCACTTATAATTTCTATGCCTACCCTTTGTAATTGTAAATTTTTATTTACCTTCGGAGTTTTTTTTTTGTTTGCTTTCGTGGGTTATTTTCTTGATTTTATCCTGGAGTTCTGGATACTCCCAATTTTTGTTCTTTTAGGTCTAAATATTTGCCAGGAATTTAAACTTATAATATGTTTTGATTATAAATTTTACAGAGATACAAGAAGGATAGGAGATCGAGTAGTAATTTTGCATTGTAAAGGTTTGGTTTTTTTCAACTTTGGTACTTATTTACTTAATTACTTTAGTCAAGATAATTTTGGAAGAGAGGATTTTTCAGTCTTGGTGAAGTGTCAGAATCTTGATAATGCTAGTTACTATGTGTTGTTGGTAATCTTTTATTTTTAATTTTTTTTTATTTTGGCATTTTGTACTGTTAGTTAAATCACTCTTTAGGTCGAATAGTAGGAAGAAAACAAAGTATTATGAGTGGTGGGTTGTTTCTAATCAGTAGTTGAATCAAGGATTACTGGTTGGATTCTTAAGTGAATGGTTAAACATCATAAATAGGCATTTTCAATCTGTGGTTCAAAACCCAGGTATCAGATAGTGGGTTTTACTGTTTGGATTCTTGTATACTGACAATATATAGCTACCTTTTTTGAAAGTTTTTTTTTTATTCATAATCTCAATTAGAGGTTTCGGTTATTAACTTTTTTTTTTTTTTTGGCCTTAAAGGGAATTCGTGATGTCGTAAATGTTGAAACTCTAACGCCAACATCTTAGCCTATTATTTCCAAGTTGTTAATTTTTTTTTTTTAGTAGTATTTGATGTTTTAGTTGAATTTTCTTTGGATGTGGATTTGACCATAGATAGTTAGATTGGCTCTGCAGCAAGTTCATGTATTTTGATATGACAATGTCAAATGTTATGAAGTTTGCTGTCAGTAATTGAGGAGTGCATATGTAATTAATGTTGATTCTACTGTCTGGTAAATTGGCAGAAGAAAACAAAGATTGGGGGGTACTGAAGATTATGCTGTAAAATAGAAGCTTTAAAAGCACTGAGGGTTATAATGGAATATATTTCTGTGGGCCTGTGCGGTTAAAACTGTTATTATCAAGTAGAGCTTTTGGTTTACTGGGTTTTGGTGGAATTGCAAAATGAAAAATTGAATACTTCTTTCTATCCATTATAGACTTCTAGGTTTTTCTTCTTTGTTTTGTTTCTCCACTGTATCTTTCATACCTTTCACTATCCAAAACCCTAATTACTACCCTAGAATTCACTGTGACAGTTATTTTTCCATTTACTGCATCTATGATTTTATGATTTTTAGATATTTCTCATGGTCTAACTGAACTTTGTTGCCTTTTCATTCACCAATAGGTCAGCAATTCACAAGAGTCCAATTTTTGAATTGTGGAGCAAATCACCATTGAATTCTTCACATACTCCAGTGGTGTTTTCTGATTTTTATTGGAGGTAATCACTGGTTCAGCTTCCTTGTCTTTTCTGGGGCCTGCTTGTCTCTCTTCTTGCTTACCTCCATACTCTGACACAGTGGCTTTTCAGCAATTTTCCTTTTATAGTCTTACCATCAAACCAGTTGTTCGGTGATATTCACTGTCGATATCGATCTGTTTCTCAAGACCCATACTAATCTAGAAAAACCATTACTTTTCTATGGGTTATAGGTTAGACTAGATTTTAGAGCGCAGTTCTGTGGGTTGATTTTCTGCTCTTCTTGTGGGTAGTATTTGGTTACTGAATTCAGACGAGTCTAGACCAGATGACTGTTGATGAAGTAGGCAGTAGCTCTGTTTGGACTAAAGAGCAGGATAAGGCATTTGAGAATGCACTGGTATCTTATCCAGAGGATGCTTCTGATCGATGGGAGAAAATTGCAGCTGATGTACCTGGGAAATCTCTAGAAGAGATTAAGCAACACTATGAGCTTCTGGTGGATGATGTTAACCGCATTGAATCTGGCTGTGTTCCTCTTCCTAGCTATAATTCATCTTCTGATGGATCAATGAGCCATGCTGGTGATGAAGGAACGAGTAATGGTAAGAAGGGTGGCCACTATGGACATTTTAACAGTGAGTCCAACCATGGAAATAAGTCTTCAAGGTCAGATCAGGAGCGGCGTAAGGGAATTGCTTGGACGGAGGATGAACACAGGTTAATTTTATTATTGTTGATTGTTGATATGTTTTCTCTGTATCAATATAACTATTTAGGGTAGCAATGCTTTCTGTGGTGTTACTTCGGTGCTTCGTGTCTTTTTTTCGCTTCTGTGTATTTCAGAATGCAATTGGGATTTAGTTGTTTCTTACTGTTTAGAGTATTGTACTGTGGCACTGCTTTAGAATCTATGGTAGCTCCTATATTCATCATTTTTAAAAAGTTACTTTTTGCTGCTATAGCATCTCAGTTGACTGTTCTTAAATTAGTTGTGGCTGGCTTGGATATTGTGCACAGCTTCCTTATTTCCAAGTTGCTGCCATTAAATAATTGACAGATGATGAGGCTATGTGGTCATGTAGTTTGGAATGATATGAAATAGGTAACTATATGATTGACAGTGAATCTGTAGTTGCACCTGAACCTTTCAAAACTACGGATTGGGTAGTGGTAGATCTGAATTTGGTGTAGTATGAATTACATAGGGACTAACATATTCAATTGGAATTATATGTGGATTAAATTTGTAGATACGAGTTTATCCTGATGGGAGAGGAGCATAGAGCTTCGATCATGGTGATGTGATGCTAACATTTGCTTATCCATTTTAGCTTTAGGATCTCAGATTGTCTTTCCCTCATTGTATTAATTTCGCTTTTCTTCTATGACAAAGTCTGCTCATTTCTAATTTGAAATTATATTAACCGTGAAGTCTAAAACTTTGTTTATTGTTCTTCTACTATCAAATTGGATCTTGTTTGGAAGTATCAACTTTGATAACATGATGAGTGCGATTATTAGATATTGTAGGTTATCTCTTATGCCTCGTGGGTTTGGTATAGATCTTATGTATGTAATTTATGCTGAAGCATTTAATGCTGCACCATGTTACTTTCTGTTTTACAGTTTTCTCCTTCTTGGCCATTGTTATAAATTGTTTTTGCAATTTCTTCTGTGATGCCTATGACACTCAGCACTTTATTATGCTATGTGAGGTACATGAACATTGATTCAACCTTTAGAAAACAACATAGCCAAGGTTTGGCATAAAGTTGACTTTTGAAACTCTGCATACCTGCTATCCTCATGATTTGTTTATGAACTTTCTTGTTGTATTGCCATAGTAAAATGATTAAACTATAGCCTTAAGTTGCGTTGTAGTAATTTGACTTCTGCATGTTAGCAATTGAATTGTAGTTGCTTGCTACTTTGCGAGTGAACAATTTGTATGTCTGTGTGCCTGTGACTATGTTGGCCATTCTAGATTGAATATAATTCTTATATGATAGGCTGATGGAAACAATAATGCCAATGAAAGGCTCTTGGATAATGGTGAATGCTTTCACCTTGGTTGTCCCAACTGACGACTGCTTAAAACTTTTTAAGTTGGCCACAACATTTTAGACCCATCTACTTTGTTTATCGTCTGAGTGTTGTTTGAAAGAATTTGAAGCATGAAGCTTTGCCTTGCTAAACCACATTGCTATATCATCAATCAACTTGATGATGAACTCTTTTGTATTCTGATGTTTTGTTTGTGCCTTCCATGTCAATTAGTTGCTTTCATTCAGTAAACTCTTCTCTAGAACTATTCATGGTAATAACTTTCCTCTTTTTTGGTTATGCTTATGCTGCCCACTTAGGTTAAGTTCATTTGAGTTGGAGTTCCATTGTGAAAAGAGTAAATTGTTTATAGGAAAAAGGGTCTTGAGATGGTGAGGTTTCATGAGTTTTTCAGTGTCATTATTATTACTAAATGGTAGGCTTCACAAGATGTACATTTTCTCAGAACCTTATATTCAACTAAGCCCTTCCCTTAGCCTACATAAAGTTTGATGGTACTTGTGAATTGTCTTTGATAGGAGAGTTTTGTTATGCAACTTTGGCAGTTGCTTTTGGTGTGAACAGTACAAATTGTTGGTAAAATTTGGCCAATAAAATAAGGACCGCGCCTGAAGTTCTGTACTGTAAAAACATTTTTGCATCCTGGGTTCTCTTTGTGTTGTAAATGATGTTTGTGTTTTGGCCTTTTGGGTTCTCTCCTGTAATTTTTCTTATTTTCATTTATTTACTTTTTGTGGAATGACAGTCCCAACTTTTTTGTGACTTCTTTGTCTGTTAATATATTTCTCATTTCCTTTAAAGGAAAAAGGGGTTTGCATCATGGGTAGTTTTGTGTGGGATTTTGAAGAGAGGCGCGATTGCTTGCTCGAAGCCTATTGAGTTTAGTGCTTTTGAGGAGCTAGTTTCTTTAGTGACTTCTCTGCTAGTGGGTTGGTTTGTACTGCTGGATTGTAGTGAAGTGTACCTAGTACCTCCATCCTTCCCTGCCCTTCTGTTGTTTGTTCTGCTAAAGTGATCATGTCTTCAGAGGCTCAGAAATTTCATTTAGAAATTTGAAGGAAGATATCTGACTATAAACAGCATATGCAGAAGCAAGAATAAAGTGCATTTTTCAAGTCTCTAAAATCGAGCTTGCTCACATATTGAGAACAAACTCAATGATGGTTGGTTTTGCCTATATACTGGACTCAAACTTCTTGGAAAACACCTTTGCAGATCTTGAGTTTTGCAAAATTAGTCACTTATTTCCATTATGATAGAATCAGCTATGAGCATATCGTTCATGACCTCTTGGGTTACTGAGTTTGGCATTTGAATTTAGTTCTGTCAAAAGACTCTTAAAACTCATTGCATTTCTAGCATCTGATTGTATCCATTGGTACGTCATGATGTGACCTTATCCTTGGCCATCACCTGCTTTTTAAATTACTTGAAATGGCGATTTTATTGGTCAGTTCTAATTCTTCCTTATTCAAGCAGGTTATTTCTTCTTGGTTTGGACAAATATGGGAAAGGTGATTGGCGAAGTATATCACGTAACTTTGTAGTTACGAGAACGCCAACACAGGTGGCAAGCCATGCACAAAAATACTTCATTCGTTTGAACTCGATGAACAAAGATAGGAGGCGATCAAGCATTCATGATATCACCAGTGTTAACAATGGGGACATTTCAGCACCGCAGGGACCTATTACTGGTCAAACTAATGGTTCAGGTGCAGGAGGTTCCTCTGGAAAATCTAGCAAACAACCTCCTCAACACTCAGCTGGGCCACCGGGTGTAGGCATGTATGGAGCTCCAACTATGGGCCAACCAATAGCAGGACCCCTTGTCTCAGCTGTTGGCACCCCAGTAAATCTTCCCGCCCCAGCACACATGGCATACGGTGTCAGAGCTCCAGTCCCAGGAACAGTAGTTCCTGGTGCCCCAATGAATGTGTCTCCCATGCCATATCCAATGCCACACACATCTGCTCATAGGTAAGATGCTGTTTAATCTGCAACAATGTACAAAGGAAGAGAAGACTACTTCGCTTGTGCTTATATTTGGTTACTGGGGTTCTCCATTTTAGCCGGAATAAGGTTTGCTTATTTGCAAAGCACAATTTGTCCAATGCTCAAACTGTCATTTGTTCAAAATTTCCAATAAGCCATAGGGAGAGAAATTACCTGCAATCTGTATAGGCAACTGTGGAAAATGGGGCAGCATTATGGGTAGAAGACTAGGACTAATTAGTATCGTTTCATTTTGTCTCAAACCTCCTCAAATTACACTAGTTGTAGAAGTAGTTTAGTGCTGTTAATTTGTTATTTTTCACAAAAGTTGTAAAGAACCTTTATAATTTGACTACTTTGGGCAGCATATCGGAGCACATATTGTGCCTGTGCATGGCCATAGTCATCACATCAACCTATTTGCATGGCAATTCTCACTCTTTGATTAAATAATAACAAGGGTAAGTCCATGGATTAATTAAATAATAATAAGAGTAAATTTTGGATTATCTCGTGAATTGATTATCTTTAAATTAATTCTTTATTTTTGAAAATTTTAAGTTATCCTTATTTTTGTTCAAAAATTAAGAGCAAAATGAGGTGAGCTTATGAATTTTTTTATCTTCTTAATTAAAAAAAAGGGTAAATTGAAATTTTTAAAAGTAAGGAGATGATTTAAAAATAGTTAATTTACAAAAAGCTAGTTTAGAATTGTTGTGTAAATTAACAAGTGTATTAGTCGGCACAAGAAATATAATGTACAGTAGGGTATTGTTCCATACAGATTGTATATTTTATTAGTTACCGAAATTATTCTAACCTTAATTTATTTGAATAATCGATTGAAAAAATTTAGGTTAAAATAAAATAACATAAAACAACTAAAAATTAAATAAGAAAGCAAGCTATAACAGAAATCACCAAGAGATTAAGACATTAGGACATCTGATTTCATCATAGCTAATTCAATTTAATCCTTCATCTGTGTTAATAAAAATTATTACCCATGTTGACAGTAAATTTTCATAATCTATTCAATATATTCTCTAGAGTAATATCACAAATACCCTCACGTATTAACATACTATATCTCTATGTGAATTTAAACATGCAAACATTCATTAAGCTCTATGAAAATTCTAATATAACACTGCACGAATCACGTTGGCACATCTTTGTCTTTCGTTCAATTCATGATCTCTATGTTTCGTTCAATTCATGGCATCCATTACACAGAGCAAAAATACATAAATCTCCTCTCGGTCTCATTATGTATCCTCAAATCATTCTAATATTGGCCAGATATTTAAAAGCATTAAGAACAATAATAAACACTCAATCATGGAATAATAAACTAATAAACACTCAATCATGGAATAATAAACTAAAAATATCACAGATATATAGAATTAAATCTTCATAGTTAGGTTACATCGTAGTTCTAGCAAAATAAATTAGCTCATAAAAATATAAAGATAATCTATAAACATTATAAGGGATATTGAAGCAAGACAATAAAAAAAGAAAGAGAAAAAATAAACTTAGGAAGCTGTCTCTCTCTACTGTCTACAATTCAGCTTCTCCAAATTCTTGCTCTCAGTTTTGCTATGTTATTCTCTCGGCTTTTCAAAAATTTTCTGCGGCTGCTGCCCTTTTTCATCTTCAATTGGTTCTATATAATGCTGACCGTGGCCTCAAATCCTTAGCCCAAAAGGATTTAAAAGAAATCAAGCCAAGCCAATTTTTGAGCCCACGCACGTGAAGCCCACCAAATTCAAGCTTATGCCAAATTCTTCCAATTCCAAGTGACTTCATGCATGTGACTTGTACAATTAATTAGCCAATAAATCCAATAATTTCTCTTGAAGCATTATTCTTCCCTTTTTCTTTTCATAGTCCGCATTTATTTCCATTAAGTTCCAATTTGTATCCTCTTTTAATTCTTTGCACTTGAATTTTCTCAATATATACCTACATTAACTAAATATAAAAATTAAGATAAAATTAACATAATAAAATATAATTTAATATAAAATTAAATTAGAAAAGTATTAAAATAATATATAAATTATAAGCACATCAAATACCCCCAAAACTTAATATTTTGCTAGTCCTCAAGCTAAAAACTAAAATAAAAACTACAAAAAGAAAATTCTAACTAAACCACTTTCGCAGGTGATCGTGATTGCAGTTAGCGTATGCAACAAGCCTTTAAATTCCTAGGCGGCCCTAGTGGACAAGTTATAGTCCCGTGAGGGTTTCCAGCGATGATACCCATAAGCATCATCAAAGAATGCCTTAAAGATTGCATAAAGTATATAGCTCAAAGAAAATTAAAAATATTGGCAAAGTTCTAACTTTAATTTAATGGCCTGCCTCATCTCACATTGGATTCTTGTGTGTGTGAATCAATTCAACCAAAACTCATTCCCAAAATCTTCAATATCAACAGCCTATGTATTGAATAATAAACAGAATAGGTCAAACTAACCTCATTATCTTGATTTTTTTTTACAGGCATAAATTTGCATTTTCTTTTTATTTTTCTTGAAGCACATGACTTTTTTTTTTCTTATTTATCCATAGTCAAGAGATTTCACTCTACCTTTTAAGGTAACCTTTTTCTCATGGTAGATTATCCTTTACATACTAGGTACATAGGCCCAAATTACTCAAGGATAGCTTCACTCTTAAAGGTTATAGGTAGCTGTTTCTGACTATGGTGCCTGTGTAGACTAAAATAATATAGAATCAAGGGAAACAATCATTTACTCAATCTAAAATTCTCAACTCAGGCTGTATCAATCTCAGATCTCAAGTCAAAATTATGAAAGAATCAATATAAGTGCTCAAGATATTCAAAGAATCACAATTAAGACAAAACTAACACAAGAATCAAGTATAAACAAAGACAATATTAATCCTTTTCTAAGAACCATATTCATTTTAAACCATATACTCATCATCGGCATCGAAATAATTTTTTAAAGGTTTTTTTTCATTTTTTTTAATTTTATGAAAGCAAATATTCCCGCCCCCAAACTTGAAATCAACATTGTCCTCGATGTATATAAAATGAGATGGAAAAGAGAAACTTCCCGGGTTTTGCACTTGAAGATGTGAACTTGTAGTTGAGTCGTTGAAGGGCATGTGAAAAATTGATATTTGTCGACCCCCAAACTTGTGCAAGAACTTAGATCACACAAAATAAATAAATAAAATAAAATAAAAGTAGAAGTAAAGAACAAAAATAAAAATAAAAATAACAATAAAAATTTTAGAAAGCTTGGGTTGCCTCCCAAGAAGCGCTTAATTTATAGTCATCAACCTGACTGTCTTTTAAGAGATCGTTCAAGGAGGCTCGTGGATGGAAAGAGATGATCTAAATGAACTCTGCCCAAGTTTCTTGCAATTAGGCCTCTTCTCACGAAAACAAAGTGATGAGTCTTCATGATAAACTGCTTATGTATTGTATAAATGTCAGGAGGGTCAGATGGATGCTTATCCTTAATTGCTTTGGTCATTTTTCTATCCATAGTGTCCACTTGAAAACAATCTTTAGGTTCAGATGGATACTTGATAGGTGTGAACATATTGAAAATGACTTGCTTATTTTGAACTCTTAAATCAATTTTCCTTCATGAACATTAATCAAAGCTCTCCCTGTAGCTAAGAATGGTCTGCCGAGAATGAGAGGTAATTCTATATCTTCGAGCATATCCAAGACAATAAAATCTGTAGGGAATATGAACTTGTCAACCTTCACAGGTACGTCCTCAGCTATTCCTCTTAGATACTTTATAGATGTATCCGCCAATTAGAGTGTAACTGTTGTTGCCTTAGGTTCTCCCAATCTTAATTTCCTGAAAACAGAGAGAGGCATCAAATTAATACTTGCACCTAAATCACATAAAGCTTTATCAAAATAATAATTTTCAATAGTGCAAGGTATATTAAAACTCACTGGATCTTTATGCTTTGGTGGCAACTTATTTTGCAATATGGCGGTACAGTCCTCAGTTAGCATTATAGTTTCATGCTTCTCAAATTTCCTCTTGTTGGACAACATTTCTTTTATAAATTTGGCATAAAGTGGCATTTGTTCCAAAGCATTTGCAAAAGGAATGTTAATATGCAATTTTTTAAACACATCAAGAAATTTTAAAAATTGCTTATCTATGTTATTTTTTCAGAGACACTGAGGAAATGGTATTGGAGGAACATAGGCCTTGACTGGTACTACTAGTTGAGGTTGTGATATTTTTGAACTTGCAACCTTTGAAGCCTTGGTATTGTCTTCAGTTTGCTCTTTATAAACTTTCTTTGCTTCTTTTTATGCTCATCAAGTTGTTTACCACTCCGAAGTACACTTGCATTCACTTGCTCCCTTAGATTTATCTCGGTGTTGCTTGGCAGAGAGCATTGTAGTCTGCTAGATAATAGGTTTGCCATTCGACCCATCTGTACTTCGAGGTTCCAGATTGATGCTGCTTAATTTTGAAAAGTTGTCTCTGTCTTGGTCATGAATTGAGACATGTTTGTCGTAAGTTGGGTAATAGCATCTTCCCAATTTGATTTCTTTTCTTGTGGATGGAACCCTGGAGGTGGTGTCAATATATTCTGAGTGTTGTTCCATGACAAATTTGGGTGGTTTCTCTGGCCATGATTGTAGGTGTTGGAATATGGGTTATTCTGCTGCCTTTGGAAGTTCGACATATAATGAGCTTGTTCAGTAGATGATGGTGCAAAAAGACTTTCAACTTGGTTACTGACACTGGTATAATTCCTTCCACACAATTCACACACTTGCGTTTGAGTTTGAATATTCAAATTGTCCAACTTGTTATGAATAGCAGCTATCTGTGCATATAAAGCATTGACAACATCAACATTATGGACTCATGCAGCTTTCCTTGGTATTGATCTCTCTGAAGACCATTGGTAATTATTAGAAGACATCTCCTCTAATAATTCATATACTCCTTTTGGTGTTTTTCCCATCAAAGTTCCTCCTGCTGCAGCATCAATAATTGTTTTAGTAGTAGATCCCAAACCATTGTAAAATGTCTGTACCTGAAGCCATACTAGTAGACCATGATGTGGGCATTTTCTTAGTAAGTCTTTGTATTTCTCCCATGCTTCATATAATGACTCTATCTCAAACTGTGCAAAGGTTGTGATGTTATTCCTCAATTTGGCTGGTTTTACTAGGGGAAAGAACTTTGCTAAAATTTCTGTGCTAAACCATCCCATGTAGTGATTGTCCTAGCAGGGAATCCCTAACTGAGAACGGGAAAAGCCTTAGCCTGATAGTGTTGTCTGAGACTCCATTTTGCTTAAATGTGTCACAAATTTCTAAGAAATTTGCAATGTGAGCATTTGGATCATCATTCGACATCCCAGCAAATTGCATTAACGTCTGAATCATCTGGATTATAGCAGGCTTGATCTCAAAATTATTAGCTTGAATAGCAAGGCGGGCAATGTTTAAGCAAGTACCATTAACTGTAAGAACGACATAATCTCTTAAAGGTCTTGCACCCCTATTTCCTTGTACTGTTTCGTCAGTCATGATTAGTTGTTGCTCATGCAAAGCTTCTCTCCTTTCCCTGTTGAGCCTTCTACACGTACGTTCAATCTCTGGATCAAAAGGCAATAAATCAAAGCTTCTTGAATGTCTCATAAATTTTAAACAAAAAGAAAAAAATAATAGAAATTAAAAATTAAAAATAAAATTCAAATTAAATTTAGGCTAGTTGTTATCGATACTAATCCAAACAATCCTCGGCAACGGCGCCAAAAACTTGTTGCGTAAATTAGCAAGTATACTAGTAGGCACAAGTAATATAATGTAGAGTAGAGTATCGTTCCACAGAGATTGTATATCTTATTAGTTACCAAAATTATTCTAACACTAATTTATTTGAACAATCGATTAAGAAAATTTAGATTAAAATAAAATAAAATAAAACAACTAAAAAATTAAATAAGAAAGCAAGCAGTAACAGAAATCTCATTATTACCCATGTTGATAGTGAATTTCCCTGATATATTCAATATCCTCTCTCGAGTAATATCAAAAATACCCTCACATATTAACCCACTATATCTCTATGTGAATTTAAATATGCAAAAATTCATTAAGCTCTATGAAAATATTAATATAATACTGCACGAATCACGTTGGCATATCTATGTCTTTCGTTCAATTCATGACATCCATTACACAGAGCAAAAATACATAAATCTCCTTTCGGTCTCATTATGTATCCTCAAATCATTCAAATAATAGCCAGATATTTAAAAGCATTGAGAACAATAATGAACACTCAATCATGGAATAATAAGCTAAAAATATCACAGATTTATGTAATAAAATATCATAGTTAGGCTACATCATAGCCCTAGCAAAATAAATTAGCTCATAGAAATATAAAGATAATCTATAAACATTATAGGGGACATTAAAACATGACAATAAAAAAAAGAAAGAGAAAGAATAAACTCAAAAAGCTGTCTCTCTCTATTCTCTGCAATTCGACTTCTTCAAATTCTTGCTCTCGATTTTGCTTTGTTATTCTCTCGGCTTTTCTAAAATTTTATGCGGCTGCTACCCTTTTTCTTCTTCAATTGGTTCCTTTATATATTTCTGACCGTGGCCTCAAATCCTTTGCTCAACAGGATTTAAAACAAATCAAGCCAAGCCAACTTTTGAGCCCATGCACGTGAAGCCCACCAAATTCAAGCTTATGCCAAATTCTTCCAATTCCAAATCTTTCAATTCCAAGTGAATGCATGCATGTGACTTGTACAATTAATTAGCCAATAAATCCACTAATTCCTCTTGAAGCATTATTATTCCCTTTTTCCTTCCATAATCGGCATTTATTTCCATTAAGGACTGATAACTCTATGAAATGAGAGTGATCATGCTATATTTAGACCCAAACTTGCATTACTTAGAGAGTAAATGGTGATGTTTTAGTGTATTTTTAATTACATTTTGCATGTGCATATTATTAATTTCAATTATAATAAAATGATGTGTAGAAGACCATTTCATAGCCTTGTTTTGTGCATAATTATAGGTGACCCCAAGAGTTTATGACTTGACAAGGAATGCTACAAAAGAAGGATCGCATGCTGCAGCAACGGGCTTGCAAAAAATGACAAATGACTTATCTGCAGATGAATAAAATCAAGTTTGAATAAGAGGAGATGCTGTAGCGATTTCTGCAGCAATTCAGGAGTGAATACAGACAAGACTGACAAAACAGCTCATGTACAAGCAGACAAAATCTGCTGCAGCAGAATATTCTGCTATCATTGTCAGGTACAGACAAAACAGCAACAGACCTACAGAAAAATACCAAAAGATCAGCCTGCACGTGAGAGAATATCAAGCAAAAATCAGAAGAATGCTGGACAAGTTGCTGCAGCAATCCGAGAGTAAAATAGACAGCCTGCCATGTGGCAGTAGCAGA
The DNA here is from genome assembly GCA_030449835.1 of Clausena lansium. Classification (NCBI taxonomy): domain Eukaryota; kingdom Viridiplantae; phylum Streptophyta; class Magnoliopsida; order Sapindales; family Rutaceae; genus Clausena; species Clausena lansium. The sequence goes on from JASUUF010000195.1 coordinate 6,928,335, forward strand.
CAAAATCTGTAGCAGCACAAAATATCATGTGGTCCTAGAATTTCAGAGGTTGCTAAATGTCTCCATTTTCTCAAAAGGAGTACCCTAATTCCAAGATATAAAAGGCATTTTAAGGAAACCATTTACAGAACCATTCACGCAACCCTCATTCTTTATCATCCAACATCATCCATTCCCACCCATTATCATCACCCACGAACAGCCACCTTAACCCACCATCATCCACCACCACTCACAGTCGTCATTCACAAAAATCAAGGGAATTTTCAGAGCTATAACAGAAGACACATAAGAAGAAGAGAGGATGCACATCTAGATTGAAGAGTGACACTTCATCCTTGTTGTATCTAAACTCTATCTTTGTATTTATTTGTTTTAATTCTCATTGATGATGTATTTGATGACAAACTCTTATGCTTTTACTGTTTTAAAGCTCATCATGAGCTAAACCTTTAAGTAGTTAGATTTTAAATGAACTTTATGGTTATTTGACTCATATATTGTGTTGCTGGTGTTTAGCATTTTGCCTTGGTTGTATGTGTTATAATTCTTTATTTTGGCTGATCACCCGTAGATACAAGCTAGGAAAGAGCCTAAAAAAGGTTTGACCTGGTGGATCTAGTCAAGACAATACATGATTCTAGAGTGGGTTTCCCAAGTTGAGTTTATCTCGATTTGAATAGGGCCATGCCTAATCTAGAATTTGTGATGAACTAGAAGTAGGTAGTCACCTTGTAGGGTTAAGGGAACCTAGAACGAGTAATGTTATATCTAGATGTTGGCTTAGTAACTGATCATTGTTAGGTCACTTTTAGATATAAAATGTCCAACAGGCGACAGCTGAGGACGCATGAGGGATTTTGCCCAATGTTGCAATAGATGTTGTAGCAACAGAACATTAATTAAAAAAGAGTAAAAATCATTAAGTGAGTTTAGGATCTAACTACCCCCTTGTCATTGAGTATATCCTTGTGTGTGACGTGACTTTCTTTTATTGCATTTATTTTATTACACTTTTTAATTTCATTAGGTCTTTAATCTTAAAATTAATGTTGTTTGATTACTTAGCTAAAATTTGCACCATAAGATTGCTGTAGCAAGTTGCAATAAATCAATTCCTGTGGAGACGATTTGATTAATCATCACTTTACTACTTGTTCTGTCCGCTTACACATTGACATCATTTAAAATTTACGCAGCAAAGACCATGTTCGGTTGGGGGTAGAGGAGGCGGGAGAGGAGAGAATTTCTGTTTCAGCCTAGATTTCGCTCGTTTGGTTGGCAAAAATTCATCTGAAATCAAATTTTGTTTTACCTCTAATTTCCACTATTTGAGGAATTCACTTTCCTCTACAATGAGCAAGGAAATCTTATTTCCACTCCATCAAGAGGTTTGATTTGTCTATTTTACCTTACTTAAATTAAATTTTTAATTTTATCCTTTAATAAATTTAAATGAGACAACCCTAATTTTTATTTTCTTCTTTGATTTTACGACTCAACAAAATCTCTCAAAATCGCCGTTGATCTAGACTTCTAGCAACTTTTTCGGTGACGACTGAAGATTCAGGTAGTAAAGTTGCTCATGATGAGGGGAAGGAGAAGAAGACTTAGCGAGTTGACAAGAGCTTGTATAGAGGAATAAGGGAGAGGCCATGGAGAAAATGGGCAGCTGAAATTAGAGACCATTACAAGGGCACTCGTGTTTGGCTCGGCACTTTCAACATAGACGAAGAAGCCATAAGAGCTTATGCTGAAGCCCAAGGGCATCTGTGGCAACAAGGCCAAGCTCAACTTTGCTATGCCCTGAGTTGACTCAGCCGAGTTTTGAAGATTACTTTTTTATTGGTTTTTTTGGTTTTCATTCAGTTGTGCATTTGAGATTAGCATTCATTCACCAAGGATCATTTGTCAGAAAAAAAAATAATGAATTCCTTCAAAATAATGAATTCCATATCAAACCGAACAAGAGAAATTAAGGGTGCGTTTGTTATTGTTTTCCAAATGGTGTTTTCGAATTTCATTTAGAAAATAAGAAGGATTAGTTTTTTGTGAAAATGAAACGCATTTGCTAATTTATCTTGAAATTAACAACTAAAAATGAAAAGGAGTAAAAATGCGTTTGATAGTTTGTCTGAAAATTACAAATAGTGAAAATATGTTTGACATAATTTGAATGAAAATTGTTTTGGAATAGTTACATTACAGGTATTAACATTTATCTTTTCGTTATTTTAGATATTTTTGCAAAAATTGAATGAACAAGTAAAATAATGTAATAATAAATATTAATATAAAATTATAAGTAGTATTTTTTTGTATATTTACAAAGTTTTATTAAATAAAATACCATATAATAATTTATAGAATATCCATAATTATTTCATAAAAAAATTATTATTTTTTAAAAATATTTTTAAATTAAAATTATTGCATAAACATAACAAATTTCATTGTATATTTATTATTTAAGTTTCATATTTATATTTAAGACTATGCTAAGTTACATCACATGTAACTTACTTTTCTCATATAAACAGTGCATAAACAGTACCTAAAATACTGCGGATACTGTTTATGTGAAGGAAGTAAATTACGTTATGATGTAACTTATCAGTACCTTATGTTTATTGTCTTTTCAATGTCCATACTTTAATGTTAAAAAGTCACAGAAGTCATAAAGTGTGGTCCTTATGCATTAAATGTTTGCGGGTTGGAAAACAAAATTCAGAAAACGCAAATATTGTGTTTTCTACATTTGTTAAGAAAAGCTAAAGAATGGAAATATTTCATTCTCCATAGTTTCCCATTACAACTACAAAACAACCCGCCAAACACATTTTTAATTTTATTATTTTTGTAAAATAAAAAATGCTCAATAAAAAATGATACCAAACGCACCCTAAACTCCCCCTTTTTTCTCCTCCTCTCCTCTCTCCTTTTTTCATGTAACCAAACATGACGTAAGCTCCAATTTGTTTTCTCTTTTAATTCTTTGCACTTGAATTTTTCCAATAGACTTTGCACTTGAATTTTTCTAATATATACCTACATTAACCAAATATAAAAATTAAGATAAAATTAACATAATAAAATATAATTTAATATAAAATTAAATTAAAAAATATTAAAATAATATATAAATTATAAGCACATCAAAAATCAATCCTAATAATAATAGATGGATTGGCAGTTGTCAAATAGATCTTCTACATCTTTAAAAATTGTTTGAGGAGTGTTGGATTTTGACCATCGATGAAAGAAATTGAACTTTATAATTCATGTTTCTAGTAAAATTCTTGTTAATTTACATTCGCATATTTTATGTCTCGTTCAGTTTATTTAGAATATACGTGAGATAATGTATCATACAGTCTGAGAAATATGATACACTTTGTATGATATAACTTTGAGTTCAAGGCAAAATAATAATAATAATAATAATAATAATAAAAATTTGGAAGAGTGTTATTGTCAGTCACATTTAAGCTCGATCGTTGTTGCGAGAAAGGGAGATACTTAGAAATTAAAAAAAAAATGGATAATGTGAAAAATACTATTTAACTTGTTATAGCTACTGAATAGCTTTTCAACGAGAGAATAACTCATTTTAATAAAATGATGGTTAAAACTAAAAATTTAAAAAAAATTATATTTTGTTATTTTATATATATATATATATTGAATTATATTAGACTATTACTTAGATTATAACTCATATTTCATAAGAGTACAACTGATATTTATAATTAAATAATTACCAGAACAAGTTAACATTAATTTTTATATAACACTGTCTTAATTTTTTAGCAAAAAAGAAAATTATCTCAACTCAACTATTTTATAATTAAAGAAAGAAATTAAACTCACGTACTTATTTTTATGAGAATTCGAACGCTTACTCTCACCTATTAGTTTATATTTACATATTAAAATTTATATTTTTTCTGATTTTTAACTGACTCCTCTTTATTTATATTAAAGAATGAACCATGGAGTATCCCACGTCAGATGCAGCATTATAGTCAGTATTCCAATTTGTCTGTAAGGTAAAATATCTTATTTTATAAATAAAAACAACAATCAAAATTCCTTTCCCCAACAATTTACCGTACAAAATTACAGAACAGCAAGATGAACACAGCTAACGAGCATTCGTGTAAACGGTTTTAGAATTAGTTGAATACATGGCTTCCAATATCTATCCTCGCACGCTCGCTTCTACTTCCAAGACTACCTTTCAATGCCCATCAAATTCACCAATTTGGACCGTCACTGAGATTGCTGAATCCGTCAATGGCAAAATAATCAAATGGGGTCCTCCAGGCATCATCTGTACGGACACCAGAATCTTAGCACCCAACAAAAATCAGTGGTTTTTCGCCATTACCGGCCAGTGTGTCGATGCCCAAGAGTTTATTTCCCCCGAATTGTACGGTAAAGGCTGCGTTGGCGTTATTGGGAACCAAGTTTGCAAGAGCTGGGACAAGGGTTTTGTTCAAGTTGAAGGTAATGGCAATGTTAACACCATGAATTCATTGGTCAATATGGCTTGTTATGCAAGAAACAGTAGGTTTAGTGGCGTCTTAGTTGGAGTTACTGGTAGTGTAGGGAAAAGTACAACGAAGAGTATGATAGCATTGGCTCTTGAGAGTTTGGGCAGTAATGCGTTTCAAAGTTATGGGAATTGGAATAACAGAGTTGGTGTTGCTTTCAGTTTGATTGGGATTGATAGGGCTGTTGATATTGCTGTTTTGGAGATGGGTATGAGTGGAAAGGGTGAGATATTGGAGCTTGCGAAGATGGCAAGGCCAGAGATTAGAGTGGTTTTGAATGTTGGGAATTCACATTTGGAGAGTTTAGGTAGTTTGGAGGATGTTGCAAGGGCCAAGGGGGAGATTTTTCAGGAATAAAAGCTGGGGGATATTTGTGTTCTGAATGTTGATGATCCTCTTGTTGCAAGCCTTCCTGTGCCTCGTGGTGTTAGGAAGGTATGGTAGGGTTTTTGTACAATCATGGCTTTTGATTTAGATTTTGGAGTTTTTGTGTTGTCATAGTTGCTCTAGATTACTGGAATTGGTTTCCATACTTAAAAAGGTAACTCAGGAATCGGTTAGTTATCTTGGTTGAGTTATTCCTGAAAGCTAGTGTTGTAGTGTGCATAATTACTTCAGAAATTGGTGGGAGGTGGGGTAAAAAGAAAAAAAGGAGGTTTGTGTGGTTGCTATATTTTAGGCTTTTTGATAAATCAGGTATCGAACATGATACACTTTGACACTTGATGAATCCGTATATCATTGGGAAAAAACTTTTTATGTTGTAGAACATTCTCAAATGCCACTGCTATAAAGGTGGCCTCATATTCTGCTGTGGTAATGCTTCGATTCTTGTTCTGACCTGATATGTAGTCCTTTCTGACAGTAACAGCATGTCTATGTTTCAATTAACCTAAGGAGAAAGTACTATAATGCCAAAAATTTTCAATGGTGTCATGAGGTGGCAATTTTAGATCCTACTACTCAGTGCAATTGTACTGTTCAAGTAATGGAGGGACACACCGGAATAGTTATCCATTGTGCTTCATTTTGGTTTATATTCAAAGTTTATAAATTAAAAAAAAAATTGCAATGCATTAGATAGTTTCTCTTTGGTTTTATTAGGTGTGCTTTGGCTGGAGAAGGGGGTGTGATGTTCGGTTAGTTGCAGCAGAAATTGCCAATGGAGGTCTTGGAGTTCAAGTTGTTTTAGAAAAAGAGAGAGAAATGTAAGTTCTTTAAAAGTATATATCATCTGAATTAGTAAGTTAGTCCAAATATAGGAGCTGTCGAGTTCACACAATTTATTAATTTTATTTCATTGAGATTCCCTTGGATGAAACTTGTGAGATGTAAGTACTCTTTTTTTGAACCTTCCCCCAGCTGAATGATTTTCTACTCACTTGAATGAAAGTATTGATTGGATTTGCAATCAATATTCTGAAACAATTTTGAATTGTCCTTTTAGCTGGAAATTTTAATTCAAGTTTCATGTGGAAATTTCTTGAAGGTCAAATATGCTATGTGCATCTTATTCTTACTGCAGCTCCAAAATTGGTAATCGAAATTCCATTTGTTTGAAACTATTGGATGCTTTCTGATTGGGACCATAGGAGCATATACTGTATCAGGCATAGAAACAGTTTGCACTTGTTCTGTTCCTATATGTTGAACAAATCTTTTTACATAAGTTTCAATAAACTTTTTGGACTCTTGAGTCACTAAACTAACTTTTAATGACATGTTTGTTTTTAAGTTTGTGGATGACAGAGTGTGTGTGTGTGTGTGTATATATATATATATATATAGAGAGAGAGAGAGATCAGCTATTGCTGGAACTTTGGGTGTGATTGTTTATCGTCCACAAGGGAGGTTGATGCTTTTGCAACAAATATATGTTTCTTCTTTTATTGTCTTCAGATCTATAGGGATTATCATCATATTTTACTTTCAGATCTAGAAGGATTATCATCATATTTTATCTTATACTAGGGACAACTTTTGCTCAGTATACTTACAGGATAAAGCTCTCTTCCTTGCATTAATAAATTGCATGATCATATTCACAGGGTGAAATTTGTGATTCCTAGTCCTGGTCTGCATCTTGCTATCAATGCATGTGCAGCAGCAGCAGTTGCAACTCTGTTTGGAGTTTCTCTTGCTCAAGTTGGGATATCCTTGTCCAAGTTTTCTCCTGTGCAAATGAGGTCAGAGCTTCAAGTATCCAGAAGTGGTATCAAGATAGTCAATGATGCTTACAATGCCAATCCCATTAGCACCAGAGCTGCCATTGACTTGCTGAAAGACATTGCATGCAATGGTAAAAGAGTTGCCATTTTAGGGGACATGTTAGAACTTGGATCGACTGAAAAAGAGTCTCATGAGAAGATATTAAGCTATTGTTGTGATGCCTCTATAGATTTAATTGGCCTTGTTGGAGACAGGTTTCATGCAGCTGCTGAGAATATGAATTTAATTAAAACTGACTATATTGTAGTCACTGATGATGCAGAAATCCTTTCACAGAAAATTGTGAAGAGACTGAAGTCTAATGATGTTGTTTTGGTGAAGGGTAGTCGTTCAATGCAAATGGAGAAAGTGGTTGATGTGATTAAGGCAATGTAAATACACATTCCATCACATTGAAACTTCTTTAGGTTTGGCTCTTTATCTCAACTTCTTCCTTTCTATCCTGTTTACACTTCCTCCTTTTTTTTTTTTTTTTTTAAATACCAGTTACTTCACATTGCACGTACATGATAACCCTTCCCTCATATTTTGGCCTCTGATATGATTGCAACTATTGGTTGAATTCTAGCATCTAATATCTGCCTGATTCTTGGTATATTTGGTTTAAGCCTCTGTTCATGGAAAAATTAACTGCTCAGAGGTAATCAAACAAATCTGTACTTACTACTGGTTTCGGCAACTGCGGGTTGATGCATATTGAGTAGCTGATTAAAACTCTATAGAGACAGTGACCTTGGAATGTGGCAGTTGTTTGGAAGAGAATCGACTCAAGATCAAGGTCAGGGGCTACTTGCCCTGCTGTGTAAAGCTCACCACCCACTGAACTTATGTTGCAATCTAAGAAGTGTGGCAATTAGCTGTCTGAGACTGAGGAACTGTTGAAAAAGCCACATGCAGATGCTTATCCATCCATGCCTTCATTAGCAACGCCATCAAGGAGACTCTGCCCCAGCCGTCATCATCTTATTAGAAAATATTTTCTATTTGTATCTTTTGTGCAGTCATTATAGTGCCCGATTTTGGGGCTGGAAGCTGTTGAAGTGACCGTGTCTCCAAGTAGTTTTGTGCTATTGTATTGTTAAAGATTTTGTTGCGATGGGTACATTCGATTTTGAGGAATCTGAAAAAAAATTCATGTTGATCAATCTTATCTTGGGTATTTTAAATTTTGATTTTAAAGTTTTTATGTACTTTCTTCAAGTAATTCAAAACTTCAGGTTCACCTAATTTAAGTACATGAACTACTGAAAAGTTTAACAGAGCTCCTGTAATTTCAAGCCCTGTGACACATATCCAAGAGTCTGCGAGACAAAGACCACATCAAAATTCAGCTTATAAAGCCCTCAGAATTTGAATAAACTCCTGTCACATAAAGATCACATCACAAATCAGTTTATATTGAAAGTTCTTAATACATAAAGTTCACAACATAGACACAGAACAATAGTTCACAACATAAACACAGAACAGACTCCTAACGAGAACAAAAGACACTACATATGACAATCATTTCATATCTTCAACATGCAAGTTTGCTGCCATATTCCAGAGGGCGTCGATATTTGTTAGCCAATACGATCCTCTTCTACTCACAATCAAGAGTCAACAAGCCCAAGTGAAAAGAAGCTTTCAGCGTACAGACATATCCCAGTATGCCACATCAAATTCAAATCCTTGCCTTTTCTGAAGGTTCTCCTTCCGCAATCGTAAAATTCCAGACTCTTCTGCTGAGAGCTAATGACTAGCTCTCCATTTTCATATCCATGAATGAGCACTTGTGTTTGCTCATCATCAAATCCATGCAGCATAGTCAAATCGATTCGGTGCTCCTTCACCCAAATCTTTCTTACAGGATCCACCAACACCCATATATCAGTCACAGGAGGATATGCAAAAGTGTCTATGAAACACAACTGCCCTTTTAACTCCACCAAGAACATGTCATTACCCTCAAGATATGAAACATAATGCGGATGAGGGAGGCAGTCAAATGTTTCAGTTTCTAAATCCAAAGACAAGATTGATTTTTGCTCACAAGGAGTACATACCACAGACACAATCCAATAAAACTTATTGTTGGCCAAAACACCCCAACCACTAACCTTAAAAGGGCAATCTTGTTTGATTTCTTTCCAAGCATCAGCACCAATCCTGCCTCGGTCTGTTAAAGTCAGAATCTCACATTTTATGCTGTATGCAAAAGGATTTGCATTCACATCAAACATATGGACCAACTTGTATTCATTTTGCGATGGAATGTAGCCAAACCCTGCATCAATTTCCAAACAATTCGAAGGTTTCACCTTCGGGAGCCTGATACCCTTCATGAAGCTGGGACTAAAAATGTGGAAATGGCCTCTATTGATAAGACAAATCAAGTCATGTCCTGATGGTATCATGTAAACATAACCACGAACAAATCCCCGAAGTCCGTAGTGTACTTCTTTTTCCATGCTCGTAGCCAAGAAGTGGACAAATTGTGGCCTAATGTCATCTTCATCATCACCCAACGCTTGGTTCAGTAATAGCAATTGTTTGTTTCTCTTGGATTGTTCTTGGTGTAAGTTTAAGAAATAAGGATCAGATATTATCTGGAGCCAGTCTTTGGATACTGATTTGCATCTGCAAACCATCCTAACTGAGAGCCTGGAAAGTATGTTGTACTTGATTTCTGAAGGTAAGCATCCCATCTCTGGATTCAACTTGCTCATTGCTGCCTGTTTACAAAGGAAAAATCACGACCAATTTGTTTAACTTGTTTATATATTATTAGTACAACATTATAGAACACACAGACAATGATAAAGCAAACATGCATTAATTAAGGGATTGTGTTATATGATTATGTCTAAGCAAACAGATATGTAAATGGTGGTAGTAATTAATTCCATATGCAAGTCTTGATTATGGCTTGATTTACATAATTATATATTTATATTAAAGCTTTAATAAAATGATAATTTTATTCTTTTGTTTCAGCATAATCTATAGTTAAAACATAGTCACGATGATATTTTCTTATTTCATTTTATTTTTATAATGTTTCCGCATTATCCTTCTTAAAGATTTTTCTAAGACTTGAGTCCCGAGGTCCGTGCCTTAAAACAATTCAAGATGAAAGAATTTTACACATTTCTATGTTAATCTACACCTTAACCCCATAATTTTTGCATTTTTTATGTCTCTGCCTCATCAGTTTTTAGTTTTTCCTTTCAGACCTCCTATTGAACCAAAATTTAAATTCTGGTCTGGTTACGTATTCAGAGGAGTAAAATTGTAAATCTACGTAACAAATTTTTCATAGAGTAAAATAATTTTGCTATTCCATTGGGACCCACAACATTTATTTTTCAGTTTCAAGTGACAACTCAAGAATTATTATATATTACATATGATATATTACATATAATACAACAGCAATGATATTATTATAGTTTACCGTTTATATCGTTATGCTCATGATTATTTTTTCAACTATCCTTTTTGTCGCTACTACTTTACTGTATATATATTTTTGTAGTTTGCACATATTTAATTTACCGTTAAAACCGTTATATACTTCTATAATTATTTATACTTTCGTTATTATAGTTTATTGTTTATGTTGATATATTCATGATTATTTTTTTAAAATATTGTTAAAACTGTTATATGATTTTTTTTGTCTGTATTACATTTGCTATTTGTATTGTTTTTATATTATTCTAAATAATAGGTTACATGATCAACTTAACTCTATATAGTTTAAATCACTTCATTCGTTTTGAATATCCTAACAATTTCATAACTATTGATGATCACAAGAAATTTGATGTGAATTCTAAAAAGAAGAAATGCTTAGAATTAAGGAAATAGTACAAGATGCCAAAAAAATTACAATAATTCAAGGATCACAACAGATAAAACTTGTAATTCAATTGTTTTGTAAGAAAAATGATATGATGTTAAATTCAAAAAAATAGCTCAGAAAACAAAGGAGATAATTTATTTGAAAAAAAAAACATACCTGTTAAGAAAAATTGGACCTGGATCTTGAAATGTTTTTTAACTCTTTTTTATTTCTTAGACATTAGTGGAAAGAAAAAATGGTAAAAATAAAAATGTCTTTGATTGTTTTAGAGAGAGGGAGAGTTATAAAAATTCTCTTCTTTTGAGGATGTAGACACTAAGTGATGATTGAGTAGTTGGCTAACGTGTGTTCTTTTATAATTGACTTAAAAGGGTTTATGAAGTAAATTTACATAAATTTCTTTTTGAAGTTGGGTTCCATAATTGGAAAATAAAAAGAAAAAGACATGAGAATCTTTTGAAGGAAAAAAATGACATGCTATTGTTAGGGGTTGTTTATTTTTATGTACAAAATTTTAATTTAGCTTAAATTAAAATGTTTTGATGAGGAAAGCATCCCATCTCAAGATTCAACTTGCTCATTGCTGCCTGTTTCCAAAGAAAAAATCAGACCAATTTTTTTACCTTATTTATATATTATTAATACAGCATTATAGAACGCACAAATAATGATAGAGCAAACATGCATTTATTAAGGGATTATGTTATATGATTATGTCTAAGCTTAATTAAGGGATTATGTTATACAATTATGTCTAAGCAAACAGTTATGTAAATGGTGGTAGTAATTAATTCCATATATAGAAAAATCTTTAAGAAGGATAATGCAGAAACATTTTAAAAATAAAATAAAATAAGAAAATATCATCGTGATTATGTTTTAACTGCAGATTATGCTGAAGCAAAAGAATAAAATTATCATTTTATTAAAGCTTAATATAAATATATAATTATGAAAATCAAGCCATAATCATCTTGTTTGTCATCTCGATTACGAAGTAAGTTTTTACCAAGACTTGAGTCCCGAGGTCCATGCCTAAAAACAATTCAAGATAAAAGAATTTTACACATTTCTATGTTAATCTGCATCTTAGCCCCCAAGATTTTACAGTTTTTATGTTACTGCCTCATCAGTTTTTGGTTTTTCCATTGTGACCTCCTATTGAACCAAAATTTAAATTCTGGTCTGGTAACTTATTCAGAGGAGTAAAACTGTAAAAGTGTAAGTATACATAACAAATTTCTTTATAGAATAAAATAATTTTGCTATTCCATTGACCCACAACATTTATTTTTCAGTTTCAAGTGGCAACTCAAGAATTATTATATATTACATAACGGAAGCTGCTAACTTACATCAAAAGTAAATTACTCCACTCACATAAACAGTGCACGAAATACTTTTCATGCACTGTTTATGTGAGTGGAGTAATTTACTTTTGATATAAGTTAGCAGCTTCCGTCTGTTTATGTGAGAAGAGTAACTTACTTCTGATGTAACTTAGGATAATCCTTAACAGCAATTATATTATTATAGTTTACCGTTACACTCATGATTATTTTTTTGATCTATCATTTTTGTCGCTACTACTTTATTGTTTGTATTTTTTCGTAGTTTCACATATTTAATTTACCGTTAAAACCGTTATATGTCTATAAATATGTTCATCTTTATAATTATTTATACTTTCGTTATTATAGTTTACTGTTTATATCGTTATATTCATGACTTTTTTTTAAATTACTGTTAAAACCGTTATATCATTTTTTTTCTGTATTACATTTGCTATTTGTATTGTTTTTATATTATTCCAAATAATAGGTTACATGATCAACTTTACTCTATATGGTTTAAATCATTTCATTCATTTTGAATATCCTAAGAATTTCATAACTACAGATGATCACAAGAAATTTGATGTGAATTCTAAAAGATAAAAAAGGCTTAGAATTAAGGAAATAGTACAAGTTGCCAAAAAAATTACAATAATTCAAGGATCACAGTAGATAGAACTTATAATTCAATTGTTTTGTAAGAAAAATGATATGATGCTAAATTAAAAAAAAAAGTTCATAAAACAAAGGAGATAACTTATTTGAAAATAAAAAAAGCATACCTGTTAAGAAAAATTGGATCTGGATCTTGAAATGTTTTCTTACCCTTTTTTATTTCTTAGACTTTAGTGAAAAGGAAAAAATGGTAAAAATAAAAATGTCTTTCACTGTTTTAGAGAGGGGGAGAGTTATAAAAATTCTTTTGAGGATGTGAGGCACCAGGTGATGATTGAGTAGTTGACTAACTTATGTTCTTTTATAATTGACTTAGAAGGGTTTATCAAGTAAATTCACATAAATTTCTTTTTGACATTGGTTCCATAATTGGAAAAATAAAAAGAAAAGGACATGAGAATCTTTTGAAGGAAAAGAAATGATATACTACTATTACGGATTGTTTGTTTTTATGTCTGAAATCTTAATTTAATTTAAATTAAAATATTTTGATATTTTGACATATTTGTTTTTATATCAGAAGTCTTATTATAAGATATTTTTATCTAAATGACAAAATGTCTAAATGAAAAATTAATTTTTTTCTTACAGATATTATTTCCTATCTAGCTATTAGATGTCATATTAAAATTTTCATTCATCTCAAATTTTAGTTGGTGTTAAATACTTAACATATATTCAATTTTAATTTTAAAAAAATCTTTTATTATTAGATAACAACTTTTTCATGTATAAATATTATGTTAAATTGTAAAAAATAATGTTATCAAAATTATTTTTTAAAATTGTAAAAAATAATGTTATCAAAAATTTTTTTTTCATAAATTATATATCAAATGCTTACCTTCTAAAATATTTATAACATATAAAAACTATTGTATTAGAAATTACTGCAAACATATATCTATTTAACTTTAAGTATATATAATACTTTCAAGGTCATAAGTATAAAAATATTAGATTTAAGATGTTTCGAGTTTGTATAAACAAACAACTTACCACTTACACTCAAATGTCAAAAAATAAAAATAAACATATTTTCTAACATATGTATGCGGACTAATTCAGATTTTTGATAAAAAAAAACAAATGCTAAATTAGTTTACTTTAACTTGAATAAATATAAAGTTATAAATTATTGTACAATTAAATTTGTTTATATAATTTAATTAGTTGGATTAAATAACTCTTGGTCCACTTGATTTATTTTTATTATTTTACTTTTTTTATTCAATTAATAAATTTATATCACATCAATTTGTACAAAATAATTAAATCTGTACAAAAATTTGTAGCTCTATTATCGCTTTTTTAACTTTTATGGTATCTATTATTGATACCCAGCTAAATTTCTTTTTAGCTATACTATGTTTAGTTAACTCTTATAAAAAAAATAACCGAAATAACTGTATTTCAAAATCTTATGTAGATTAAATTATCATTTTCATAAAACTTGCCATGCCAAAAATAAATCAAGCCACATCGTTATGAGTACTTAATCTGCATGCCGTCTTGATTAAGATATTATTTCTTTAATAGAAAAGTAATTATAATGGAACATGGTATTAAAAATAAAACGCAACCATTTATAGTTTTCAATTTTTTTTTTACTAAAGATAAAATAATTAAAACAATGTACTATTATTGGTAAGCAAGTTTGAGTAAAAATGTAGTGATAAGGTGCAATAAATGTTTGACAACATAATTTAATTTTTACTCTCATACTTGGATTGTAGTTTTTATGAGTCATTATTGTGGCATTAAATAATTTTTCATATTTAATTTGTTAACAATCTTTATCCATTGGCTGAATAAAGCCAATTATATTGAAGACGAGAGATTTTTGAATATCAAAAAGTTATCTTCACTGTTTAAGTATTTTTGTCTTAATTTGGTACAAGGATCTAGTATTGGATATATATATACATTCTGCATCTACACAATTAAAACAGATGATGCAATAATATTTTCATAGTTAGATTACAATTATAATTGAACCCTGCAATATAAGAAATTCAACAAACTAAGATTAGAAATCATTAACTGAAAATTAGCTTGGTTAATTTAGTAATATTAATCTTTCAACTTACTCGTTGCTACCTTTTTCCAAAGAAAACTTAATAACCAATTAAAAATAGGCTTGAAGAGACGAAGTCTGAAGAAAATGTTGCATGCGGCGAAAGGGAGTAAGCTTGAAGAGATAAAGTCTGGAGAAGATGGGGAGGAGGCTGTCAAGAAGCTTGAAGAAGCTGAGGATGAGCCGGCTGTTGTCGAAAAAGAAAACTCTGCTTGAGAGACCTCGTTTGGGATTGAAATTTCAATAAGCTGCGTAAATTTTATAAAAACTGTTTATTTTATAATTTTTTTTATTTTGACAACAGTTTTTAAAAATAAGGGATTGCTTTTCATAAGCAGCTTATTAAATAAACTACCATATCTTTTTAAAATTTCTATTATAATCTTAATATTTAAATAAAATAATTATGTCTTATTTTTTTCATACCAGTAAATTCATATTTTTTTATATTTTACTTTATTTTTCATTATAAGATTTAGTAAGACTTGCATAAATTTTTTTGAACTATGAATAATTTTATATGAAAATTAACCATAATTTTTTAAATCAATTTCATAACCATAGCTTTTAATGTTCAATCTATTTATATTTTTTTTCTATAGTCATGGTGTTTATTGCTACAAGTTTAATGTAAACGTAATATATATTACTTTTTTATTTTATTTAGACTATTTACTAGTATGAATTTTTATTATATTTTATGTAATAAATTATGAAATTCATTAGATTTTATTTAATTAAATTTTTTTCACGTTAAGTAATTTTATGTGTTATAAAAAGAAAAAGATATGTCTAAATATTATTAAACATACTCCAAAAAATAAAAGATAATTTAAATTTGTGTCTATTTTGGTCATTTTATAATAACACAACATGTTTGTAATAAAATTTAAAGTGGGGCTATTTGAACCCACCAAACTACTCACTAAACCCATTTACTAAATAAACCCACCTTCAAATTTTGAAATTTTAAATTTTGGTTGATAAACCCACTTAAGTACCTAATATACCCTTATTAAAACTAATTTATATATATAATAATAGTGATTTTACTCATTAAACCCATTAAATTCATTTATAAACCCTTGATAAATGTTTTATTGAATTTTTTTCGAAAAAAGTTTTTGCCTTTTGCCCAAGCTTCCCCAAGTGGAGGTGAAGTTCCATTGACATTGAAGTTTGGAATTCGATCAAGAGGAGAAGTTGTAGAAAAGCTGGTGAAGACAACACATGTAAGCAAATCACTCGCCCTTTAGTCATAGACAATCTCGACACTAAGCCCATAAAATTCAAGAAGAATGCATGCACACATATGACTTATCAAATTGAATGTTGATTGAAGAGTTATTGAGATTTTATCAGCTGCTCGTATTTTTTCTACTAATGCATTTTCTAGATTGCAGGCCTAGGTTTCTTCCACTTCATAAGAAAATTGAGATCTAAACAAATATATGGCTTGACAGAAGAATCATATCTCTTGATTGATTAGGATTTAACAAAAACATGATTAGCATTTGTTTGTTTTTTTCCTTTTCCAAAGAGAAATCATTACTATTACCATTATTCTAATAAAAGAACAGGGAGATCACATCAAATTGTAATTAAAAAAATCCACCAACTCAAAACTCTAAAGGAAAATATAGAATCCAATAAAAAAACATCAGAAAGCTAGCCAAAACTTTTGGTGGGAGGGGGGGTGAGGAGGAACTCAACTGGTTTCAAAGATCGCCTTAAGCGCCAATGTTTTAGGACTTGTTAAGGATAACACCTTCATATTTCACTTGAAACCATTTCATGGCATCCTCATTTGTAACTCTATGTTGGATGCCAATGCGAGACTTGCATCTGCAGCGACGACCAACACGGTATCCGGGGAGTTCAAGGACAACAAAGTAGTCCATGCCTTAAATACCTGTCGAAGGGTCATACTTGATTCCGAGATTGATGTGCTCTTGAGTACCAAAGCCAAAGTAGCCAGTATCACTGAAGTTACGCCACAGGAGCTCGTACTTCTTGACCTTCAAACCGCTCTCCAGATAGCTGCATCGCCTTGTCTCCTCTAACAGGCAATCTTCTCGTTATGCCTGATTCCCAATGACCTCAAGTGTATCTCACCTTGGAGAAGACAGGGGTTTGTCCACTGAGTTGTTTGAAAACCTTGGCGGCACGTGTGAGACGATCGCCACTTTCACCGAAGGAGATGTTGAGGACCAGCTTTTGCCCTTTTATTTCTCTCATCGGATTCGACAGCTTCTTCTCTGACGCCATTGTTGCTTGTTGAGCCCATGATTAGGGTTTTTATGATTAGAATTTAATAAAACTACATTGAATATAAAGATAGGTTCTAAAAGTAAAAATTATATTTTTTAATTATACTTTAATGTACATAACTGTAATTTAATTTAAGGGTATTTTAATTATAAAAAATTATTTTTAAAAGTGGGTTTAGTGAATGGTTTGGTGGGTTCAAATAGCCCCACTCTAAAATTTACTAAACGTATTTGCACTGCTCTTCAAACTCATAGCAACCCTAACAACATAGTTTACCAAACACCAAGCTACTTTTTTAATTAGCAGCTTATTGCATCTGTACAGCAGAAGCATCTTATTTAATCAGCAACCGCAATCCCAAACTGGCCATAAGGAAGTTGATGTTTTATATTTTCTGATGAAATTTTCAAGATTGAAGGAACTCCTTGATAGTGTGACTATAATACAATTAGATACTATCGTCCCTTTTTTTTTTAGGGGAACCTCGATGGTACGAGGAAAATTTATTGAAAATTAAAAAAAAAAGAAATACATCAAAATGGAGAGGATGTAATGAACAGTACCCAAATTCAAACTAAGAAGATAAAGCCACAAAAGGCAAAAAGCAAAAAACCTATACAAAATGTTGTCTACGAAAATAAACATGCATGCAAAAATTAGAGCATCTTCAAGAGACTACTAATTTTACTTTTCAAATATTTATTTTCTTACTTATGTGGCAAATAGAAGAATAAAAAATATGCTTTTCTCCAAAATGCTCTTTAAATAAAAATAAGTTAATATTATTTTAATCAAATAACTTTTTTTAAAGGAAAAATAAATAGTAATTAAAGCAGTTCTATCTCTCTCTCATAAAAGGCAATAAAATATAAATTGAAAAGGGAGAAAACTACTCTACAAAATTGAAAAGAGCGAAACATTTCTTATAATATGTTCTTTTGGAGTCTTAAATGCAGATGTGGCTCTTCAAATAAATAGCAAAATCTTATTTGAAGAGCCTTTTGGTGATGCTCTAACATCAACAAAAAATTATTGTTACCATCGATCTAACTATCTTTCTTCACTAGATGAACTACCCCAAACTTGAGACCCGCTTTAAAAATTTTGAAAGAAAAATCTGATTTGAGTTCTTTTGTTGTGGATAAGTTGCGATTTATGGGTTGTTTGCTGTTAGCAAGGCTGGATTAGAGTGGTTTTGAATGTGGGCTTCGTATTTCGAGAGTAGAGGCATTTTAGAGTATGTTGCAAGGGCAAAGGGAAATATTTTTCAAGAAGCAAAACAGGGGGATGGTTGTGTCCAGAATGCTGACGACTCTATTGTTACAATCCTTTTTGTGCCTCATGGTGTGAGGAAGGTAAGTTAAGCTTGGTTCCATTTGCTGCTTTCAGTTTCAATTTTCTATGTTAATAGATTTTGTAGTTCTTGAGTCGTTTAGATTGCTCTATATAATACTGGAAATTCTGTTGGTTTTTATGTTTAGGTTTCTTCTTTCTGAGGACCCCAAATAAATATTCTCAGCATTATTATCCTACTTATCGATGAAAGGTTCTTTGGATCTTTCGAATTGTACCTCTCTGAACGAACATAAAAAATTGCCTTGTTTCCAGCATACCTACTAGATCATAAATAGTACCCATCATTTTATCCATCCCATCCTTTGATAGTTTGATATGTAATGATATCAGAAAACTACCAAGTCCCTTGCATCATTACTCTTAATCGTAAGGGCGGATTTTCCATATTTTCTTAGCCACCTTACACTCAATGAGGGCATGAAATACATTTCGACAACATATTTTTGACAGGTTCCAAAACCTTTCTTAGCTTATGACTCCTTGCTGTGGGAGATTATCTGTCAAAGCCCTCCAAATGAATATGAGGCCCTTGACAGTTGAATATCGTGCAATGACAAAAGGGGGTATTGGCTATAACGCAGTCTTCTGAAATAAGGTCCTTGACAAGTTGAATCAAGTGGCAATGGTGACAAATGGAGATATTGGCTAGGAATTTGGATTCCATACTAAATTGTGTTGTACTAAGTTTTTTTTTCACATATGCATTTATAGTAGTGTGCGGTTAGGATGTCATTACATATTATTTTTTATCCCAAAAACTCAGCTGAGCATGTAATCCAAAACTTGGCTAAAATGTTAATGATCTTGGAATCAATTATCTTTATAAATTCTCATATTTGCCCTACAACTTATTCTCCATCTCATTTTGTTTTGGAGATTTTTTAGAATAGCCATGCCTCGCAATATGTATAAAGGATTGGTTGTATAGAAGTCTAAGGGCTTAACTTATAGTAAAAAATTAGTTAAGATCTTATTTGGTATGGTGGTTGGTGTGTCGTAACATATAAACTACAGTACTAAAGTTTTTGATATACACTATCTGCTATGGCTTAAAGCAATTAATTTTATCTCATACTGCTATTATGAAAAACTTATAATATTTTTTCTATTTTTGTCAAAATCATTATTTAGAAGTATTATTTACCACATATTATTAATTTTAATCATAATGATAACATTTTTTTAGAGTAACTATGGCTTGAACATTAAACTTATATTATTAACTTAATAAGCATTTTCAGTTGACTGTGATATTTTGCTTACCAAATTATATCGTCTAAATAAGTTCCTACCCCTTGCTGTTTATAAGTTTATTTAGTAAACTTGAGATTATATGCCAAGATAAGAATAATGTGAATGAAAATGATCAAAATATCAATAATGTTAAGGATCCCAACATTTGAGTTTCAACTTGAGTCTCAATGCTATGTGTTACTCATCTATTGGATGATGGATTTCATATCTAATAAAATTACTTAATTACCGTACAATGAATGAATGCCACATTAATTGAGACTTATATGTTAGGATACTTAGCATTGCTCTTAAAATATATCATGTCTGCGGAGAAATTCTTTTATATACCATTTTTATGATCTGATTAGATACTATACAAATTACATTTCTTAGACTTCTTAAATAAAAGGGTTATATACAATTTCGCCTGTCAAGAATATTTTTTCCTGAAAATAGGAAGGACTCTTGTTATTTTGCTTTCCAAGACATGAGTTATTCTTAGACATGTGAGCAAAGTGGCCGATGTAGCTATGATGAAGCAATCCTCTCTCCTACAAGCATTAAAATTAATTTAGGAACTTTTGTTTAGTGTTTTTTTTCTCTTTTTTGGCTACCATGAGTAAGGAGACTCAAAGACGGCCTTAGATTATTCTTATATATAAATTAAAGGAAATGAAAGAGCTTTAAACTGTACGTATTGTTCATGCGCTGCGATGGGAATGCGGCAAAAGGGTGTGGCAGCTTTACTGGTGGCTGGCCTACTGCCCATTCACCCCCACCTCAGAGTCAAGAATGCCAATGCGATAACCAGGCTCTTTAATTTCTTTGACCAATTAATAAAAGCTTCATTGCCCTTTTCTCAAAGGTTGTTTTGTTTCCCTCAAATGGAAGTTTCAGGAATTCTTATAATCCTTCTAGATCAATTACGTATAACTGACTGATGTCTGATAACCAATGAAACAAAAAGAATTGTCAAACTCTAAAAATAATTATCTTGATCAGTGTATTTTTCTGTTACTGGACCGAGTGCGTTATCGAGAGGGAGAGCCGCGGAAATTAAGAGTGCTGCTAGGTTTGATATGGTCTGATGCAATCGAACATATTATCTAACATCAATAACAGTGAAGTCTTTGAAGATTATGATATCTTCAGCAAGTTGATTGATTCAACATATGTGTCATGTATTCAAATGCTTTTTCCCTGTTCCTTTTTCTTATCTAAGAATGAAAAGAGAGCTTTGCATCCACCATCACAAAGCTGAAATGCCACCTTGGAAAAGTTTCAAGTGCCACTCCATCATGGACTTACGGCGTTACAAAGGGGGCAGTGCATGCATGTTGCTTTTAGGATTTTGTAAATTAAAGCTTACCAAACTTAAATTACCACGATATATTACTTTATTTTTCTTGAACCCATTTGCAAAAATGGTGTCATTTTTCCATTCCATTCAATGATGTCTAGGAAAAATGTGGCCAAAAATAAATTAAACAAAATAGGCTTTTTTTTTTTTTGGGCTTCAATTCAATCAATCTACCACCTTGAACGATGACATAGTCATAATATTAGGAAACAAATTCTGTCATTAATTACATGATTACAGGAATTTGATTACTTAATCAGATGATGTCTTGCCCTGCAAGGATTATACTTTATATATGTTTAATTAACAAACCATCTAACTGTCCTTTATTCTTCTTCTTAAAAAAATTTAATAATCCAAAAGAACACTTCCATTTTTCCACAATATTTTTCTTTTTAAAGAAGCCATTCACACACCTTTTCTACAGACCAATCTTTAAGATTCGTCTATGTCATCCCTTTATTCAAGTTGATGAACCAAGGATGACTCACACAAGAAGAAAGCTAGATTCACTGTTTTGCTGCATTATTAATTATTAATTTCCTATAAATATATACGCTTTGCTGCAATGTTTCAACCATTCGTCACAAACATTATTAAAGCATTTCTTTAATTTGCTGCAAACACACCACAGCAGTTATGGAGATTCCTGTTAGCACAACAGCATACTCAGTTCAGAAGTTGTCATCGATGAAACTTTTACCAGCGTGTAGCCATGACCAATACCACATTCATTCTTCTTTGGCAAATGGGTCTCCAACTAATAAACAAAGTAACTATCTAGCTCTTTTTGGCTAACTGTATGTATATATGAGAGACTGGAATGAATCTGTTTAAGTAACAGGATTGTTTTAATATATTGCAGGGAAAGTAGATTCAGTTCTCAAAAGAATGAACAAGCTAGGGAAGAAAGCCGATAATTTTGCAAATGGAGTTAAAGAACACGGTAACTAAGTTACACCTGCATGTTACTTGTACAAACTAACATTAATTTTTTATAAATGCTAAAGAGATATAGCAGAGCGCTAACAGATAGAAACAGCGATAAATCGATGCCGATTTACTTTTTATTTATGGTTTAACGGGGTAAATCGACACTGGTGTATCACTGTTTTTGCAAATTTTTATTTTTTTTAGTCTGAATATCATTGCTATTAATTTTTTTTTTTTGGGGTAAAGGTTGAAAAGTACTAAATGCATTTAATTGGTGTATTATTGTAGTGAGGCTGGCGCCCAAGATCACAGAAACTGTGAAGGGGAAGCTGAGCTTAGGGGCAAAAATTCTTCAAGTTGGTGGTGTGGAGAAAATTTTCAAGCAGCTATTTGTTGTCAAGGAAGAGGAAAAATTATTGAAGGCTTGCCAGTGCTATTTGTCAACTACAGCAGGTCCCATAGCAGGCCTCCTCTTTATCTCCACACACAAAGTTGCCTTTTGCAGTGAGCGATCACTCAAATTCTATTCTTCAAAGGGAGAATCAATTAGAGTTCATTACAAGGTACTTACCCAAATATATATGATATCTATTTCATTTGGATCTCTATTGGTATCTTTTGTTTCAAGTGATACTGATTAATTATTGCAATCTTGTGCATGCAGGTTCTGATTCCTCTAAGTAAAGTTAAGACAGTAAATCAAAGTGTAAATATGAAGAAGCAATCAGAAAAGTACATTGAAGTATATACCGTGGACGGTTTTGATTTCTGGTTTATGGGTTTCTTAAATTATCAAAAGGCTTTCAAATATCTTCAGCAGGCAGTTTCTCAGAGCTGCATGGATCATGTATAAATCACTTACTAGTTGACTTAGAAATATGTTTTCCCTTTAAATTACTTCATCAGATTTTACATATATGTACATGTGGTTACAATCAATGTAAAAGTTTTGTTAATTATGATCATGAAATGCTTTTCGTTAAATCTTCAAAGGACTTTTATGCTGACTGTGCATGTTTTGACCAATAATGAGTTCAAAAACACAAGAAGATTGGATAACTACTTTAACATTTTGAACACTTATTTTCCTTTCCAGCAAAACTATATGAGTAAAGGATGCTTGAATAAGCATAAAAAGAAAATAGAGAGAGTGAATGACACATAGCTGAGGCCTAAAACTGTTGTGCTGTATCCAAAAATATTAATTCACTACTTAGCTAGTAAAAGAAAGCTTGGGCGTTATAAATAGGATAAGTCACTCTACTTAAAATATTAATTAATATTTTAAATTGGACACTTAGATGTTCTAGGCCAGCCATCAATGACTAGTATCTCTAGTGGTTAAAATGTGTAAAACAACAACTCAAGTGTATCAGGATGCCAGCACTGAAATGGTGTTTGTGAGGTTGTCTTTTATTGTTTTGAATTTTGTACAAATTGTAATCAATGTTGACAGAGCTCAAGTGTACAAATTAAATATATATATATATATATATTTTGGAAAGATTATGCATGCTAGGTTTGCTTACTACAGTCAAGTCCGTAGAGACTCAAATGATTTGATTAATCAAGAAAATACAGCGAAACGAATCAAACCAATCAATTAATTAAAAACAGCTATAGAATCACTAAGGAACAGAGAACACACAGAGTTTACATATGTTTCAGCCATGATGGGTGCAAAGGCAGCCATTGCCTTTTTTCTAATTAAGCTTTCGAAAACTTTCCAAGATGTTTACAAGATTATAATGCGGAGTATTTCTTCTGAACAACAACCGAGCAGATACATGATCTGGCCTACAGGATATATTGATCTGTTTTATAAGCTCAGCAGTCAGCCTGTTGAAACTCAATCCAGAGATTTAAAACTAACTTTAACTAACTTCTGCCAGTGGATGGCATCCAGGTAGTTGGCACGTCGGCATCCCTCCAACAGCTTATAGAATCTTCAGTGTAGAAAATTCATGGGTGCTCCTGAACCATTGCTCATCTTTCATTCACTCCCTGTCAGGTGCATGCATGATTCAACTAATCATGATAATGATAATATGCATACACAAGTGGAAAATAATGAATTGATAAAGAGCACTTGTGTCAAGATTTTTGCTTTTTTCTTTTTTCCCCGCAAAATAGCATAAAAACTCTCGTAAAATCTCCCCAGCCAAAACTTCAAAAGTGCTTTTGCTGCCCAAGACAAGACTTGAGTTGAATATTTTTAGACATGTGAGCAATATATGTGGCCGATGTGGCTATGATATGGCAATCTTCTTTCCCACAAACATTAAAAAGTTGAAATAACCTTTTGATTAGCTACCACGTGTAAGCAGAGATTCAGATTTCAGAGCCGGCCTTAGATTATTCTAATAAGGGAGTGCTTTAAGCAGTACCTATTGTTTCATGCTGAGATGGAACATTTGGCAAAAGGGCGAGGCAGCAGCCTACTGCCCATTCACTTACACGTCAGAATCAAGAATCATATAATGTGATAACTGATAAGCAAGCTCTTTTCTTTGACCAATGAATTAACCAAAAGCTCCACTGCCCTTTTGTCAAAGGTGGTTTGTTTCTCTCAAACTGTATATATGGGAGTTTCAGGAAGTATTAATATTGGAGGAGATATTAATATTGGATTTTCCTTCGATGTTAAGTATGGCTCATGAATCATATATATATTTGACTGACTTACCAAATAAACAAAAAGAGAGGAAAAATCACAGGATCTAATTTTTTTATTTTAACAAGTTCCCTAGATTCAGAAGATTCAATGCGCTCTGAGATTCTAAGGTCTAACACTACTACCTTCTATATTTTTTTATAGATCAATAAATCTTTTATTATGTTTATATATTTTATACTTCAATATTTCACGTGTTTATCAAAATACTGGCCTACAATCGATGAAGTCAATCTATAACATAATGAGTCAGCAAAATTAGAACAAGCCCCAGATTCAGTAGTCAGGCTTTATGGTCTGATGCAATCATCCTGAAATTTTTAAATTATGATATCTTTATTGAGTAAGTTGGTTGGTGCAACATGAATGCTTTGCAAATGCCCTTTTGTCTTCCTTTTCTTATCTAAGAATAAAAAGAGAACTTGAATCCATCACAAAGCTAATATGCCACCTCGGAAAGTTTCAGTGACACACCATCATGTAGTTGGTACAAAAACCCAAAAATTAAAAAAAAAAAAAGTTAAAAAGTATGCAATATAAATCTTGCTTGTTAAGCTTACCAACTTCACAAAATACCTTTTTTACTTGATCCCATTTGCAAAAATGGTATAATTAATTTTGTAAAAACCTGTCTTCTTTTTGTACATAAATTAGATAAGGAACTCAAGCAATCTTTTATAGACTGGTCTATCTGTTTCATATATATAGATATATTTTGTTAGTTTTGATTTCATAAATCATAATAATAAGCTTAATATTAAACGATATATAAGCAATGAACAACAAACACGTGCAAACAAATTAATAAGACACATCAAGAATTGAACGATGAATTCGATTTGGTACCAATTGAATTAATTAATTGGTAATTAAGATCACTTGATTGTACAAGAGGTCTTAGGTCATATGATGTAATGAGCCAGCTCATAGGATTCGGACAAGGTTTTTTTTAACATTTATAAAATATTTAAGAAAAATCAATCAATGGATGCAAATTTTTAAAGTTTATTTATAATTAGCCTCGGCCAACTCAGACCGGCTACCAAATTATTGTCTTAATTTGATCATTGAAGATGATGTCTTGCACACCAAGAATTAAATTAAACTTAGTTAACATACGAGAATCTAACTATCTTAATTAATTATTTAAAAGACCACGTCAATTACTTAACTTTAATTTCTATAATAACTTTGTTTTTAATTAATTAATTTAAAGCGGCCATATGCACACAACCTTCAGCCTATGCCATGCTGTTCTTGTTCATGCTAAGGTGATGAATCATACAAAAAAAAAAAGCTAGATTCCATTACTTGCTATATATTCAATCCCAACAAGAAAAACCCTTGAAGATTATTACAAGGTTTCATCTATATATCATCACCAACAAAACATTTCTCTGAGAACCAAACCATAGCAGTTCAGTTATGGAGATTCTAGTTGATGAGACTGTTATAATAAATCCTTATGTGAAAACCATCACATATAAACCCATGAACATTCATGTCAAATCAACGCTGAATCCCCTCTGGATCTGTGTGGTTGGCCTTCCAGATCAGCACGTATATCCTAGAGAGCCCTTTAATTCTCTCTGTGCACTCTATCTGATAATGGGATGTCAGAAAGAATAGAAAGATACGTGTGACCTAGGGACCATAACCACTTATATAGACAACTTATCCTGTTGTCACTAAGTATTCCTAATTCTGCCCATCATAGAATTAGAATATCATTAGGTCTCTACACATTAAAGGCCCACACCCTATTAGATACATTAAAGCCCATATTACTGAAAACCTTATTAGATCACTTTTAATTGAGCTTAACCTTATATGACAGTCCACAACACATAATTTTTCACATATAAGCCCAACGTTGGATTAAGGATCCAACATTATTGGATTAAATAATCCAACAGAGACACCATCGAGACGCTTACCAGTTCTCAAAAGAATGAGTAAGCTGGGGAAGAAAGCAAATAATTTTGCTAATGGAGTCAAAGAACATGGTAATTTTATAT
This sequence comes from Clausena lansium, assembly GCA_030449835.1. NCBI lineage: Eukaryota > Viridiplantae > Streptophyta > Magnoliopsida > Sapindales > Rutaceae > Clausena > Clausena lansium. The sequence continues at coordinate 6,954,904 of JASUUF010000195.1, forward strand.
TTATATACGTTACACAGCATGCATGTTGCATTCACAAATTAATAACATTATTAAAATATATTAATGTTTTGTTATACAATTATAAAAAGTACAAAATGTATTTAATGATTTGCTGTGATATATGTTGTACTATAGTGAGGCTGGCGCCCAAGATTACAGAAACTGAGAAGGGGAAACTGAGCATGGGGGCTAAAATTATTCAAGTAGGTGGTGTGGAGAAAATTTTCAAGCAATTATTTAGTGTTAAGGAAGAAGAAAATTTGTTAAAGGCTTGCCAATGCTATTTGTCAACAACAGCAGGTCCTATAGCCGGCCTTCTGTTTATCTCCACGCACAAAGTTGCCTTCTGTAGCGAGAGATCACTCAAATTCTATTCCTCAAGTGGAGAATTGACTAGGGTTCATTACAAGGTACATGATCAATTATAGTTTAATTTGAATTTTGCTCATACTCTCTAGCATTAATTGTAACATGTATTGGCAAATTAAATTGTGCAGGTTTTGATTCCTCCAAGTAAAATAAAGAGAGTAAATCAAAGAGTAAATATGAAGAAGCAATAAGAAAAGTACACTGAAGTATTTACCGTGGACGGTTTTGATTTCTGGCTTATGGGTTTCTTAAATTATCAAAAGGCTTTCAAATATCTTCAGCAGGCAATCTCTCAGAGCTAGCATATGGATGATGAACAAGTCACTTACTAGTTGCCTGATTACAAATTTGCTTATCAGATTATATATGTACATATGATCTATGAAGTGAGTAAATTCAGCTTTGATACGTTACAAATATTTCTGTAAAACATTAATTGTTAATGAATGGATGTTGTAATAGAAATTTCCATTTCTTCAACATTAATATTTCTGTTGGCTGTATTAATTTTAACAATATATACAGTTACTGGTATAAACAAGAACTATTTGTTTGAAGAAACATTTATCTCAAAGGGACACAAATATATAACAACTTGGATCCATCGAACTGCTTCTGAAATTTCAAAATTTCAAAAACACATGTACTGCTTTATCATTACCACTCGAGATTTTTTTTTTCAATGGGTTACAAGTAAATATATTATGAACTCAAATGGAAATACCTCGTCAAAGCGAGGATTAAGATTTTATTAAGTTAAAAATGACATTCAGAAAAATTAGATGTGACCAGATAACAAACTTGCATTCTTTGAAATAGAGAAAAATAATTTGCCCAACGAGCATTAAGTGACCACAGAAAATGAAGATGTCTATTAGTATTTACAATTAAACTAGCTATACTACTGGACTTTATTTTATATTAATTTTCTGAAATAATATCCTAATTTTTAAACCTCTTAAATATTTGAGGGTTGTCTATTCTACTCCCATTTCATAAGAGAGAAGACTGTTTTCACTTAATTATTTGATAATTGAAAAAGGACTGCAACTAACCCCCATATTATTTTTGTAGAGGCTCGAATCCATTGTGAGAATAAAGGTTCTCTCACTAGGCCAAAAGCTTATTGGTCAAAAATAACTTCTAAATTTCTTGTGTATAAATTAGATTAAATTACCAAATTCTTTTGTCAGGATTTTGCTGGGATCATGTTTATTTGATCAAGTCCACTTACAACACACCGATTGTCCAAGTCCAAATAAGGGTCCATCTATACGTAACTCTCAAATTATCTAACTTTCAGGGTGAAGTGTCAATACATTTGCCTCATAGCTTCCAACATTTTGTTATTATCAATGAATATGTTCAACGTTTGGGATTTTTTTTTTTAAAATTTGTTATACATATTAAAATTTGGAAGACATGTTGATGTAGCCAATACTAGGCTTTTATGATTTTATCTTTATCCACAACTATGATTTGCACACGTCCTACCTCGTCATCAAAGCCGGCCTTCCATGACTTCAACAAACGCATGCAACTGATCGTATTTGAATAAATGCTAAAGAATTCACTGGCTTGCATAATGCTTGCTGCATATGTAACAAATTGTTTAAAAAATCAAAAGACCAAAAAAAAATGAAAAAGGGCCAATTAGATTGTGACATACTTTTCCACCATGATTAGGAAAAGATTTCTCTTTAATTGAAACAATTAATTAATTACGCACACACTTGATTTCGTAATTGAACTTTTCACTGCCGTAAAAATTCAACTTTTTAATTGCTTTGTTAAAGCGCTAATAATTAATCAACTTGACCTCTCCATGACCAAGATGATTAAGAGTGAAGTCATTTTCCAATCATATAATAATCCCCACGCATTTCCTCAAATTGAAAAAGAGGTTTTACAATCCATCGTCAGAAAGTTGAAAATCCAGCTCGAAAAGCAACAATCACACATCAACACACCGCGTAGAACTAGAGGATGAAATTAAAGGCATTACGTGGTGCTTACTTGGATTTAATTTTATTATCATGATTCATGAATGAAAAGCTCCCCCAACGAACAACCAACGAATTCATTTTATTTTACTTTAATATTCCTCTATGAGATTGAGACCCACCTACGATTTTGTAAAGATTTTCTTTGACAACATGGCAAAGAATTAAATTAAATTAATGCATATACTCAATGAAATTATCTGAAATAATTTTATATATTATTATACCATTATATATGTTCATCAACATGCATGCATTTCAGATTTTGAAAAAAAAATAAAAGAAATGAAATGAAACATCCCATTTGCTTAGTTTTTTAACATGACCACCCTAATAATTTTTTATTTTAATGTATTTGGAGAATTTTACAAAAGAAGTAATGGGGCCTAAAAACTCTTTTCTTAAAGCAATAAATCAAACCATGAACATGGATACATATCAGTACCTTCTAAGAGTCAATGTCTGTGTGTGCCTTTTATTTTCATGGATGACTCATCCATGACTCATGTCCAAAAAGCAAGTTTAACTAACCATCAATTATGCCTTTAAATACACTTGCACAATACAAAGGTTTCATCATCCTGATCAGCTCATCAAACAACAATTAATCTTCACCACCAGCTTTGATTTGCAGAAGTGCTTTTCCTATAAGCCGCTTGTTTGATTATATAATATCACTTGTCAAATATGAAGAAGATCTCACTAGTGGAACAAGTTATGGGAATTTCAATTGGCTCAACAAAGTACCCAGTGAAGAGCTCACCAATGCGGTTTTTGCCTGAAGTACCTGATGAATCTGCAGGCAAACACATTGTTCCATCTCCTGCTAATGGGTCCAAAAATGCATATCCTCTACTAAAAAGAATTAAAAAGGCTGACAGATTTGCCAATGGAGTTCGAGAGCATGGTAAGTTTAATTAAATCCAGTTTCTTGATATACCCTATACTTAATCTGTTAGTTATACATTAAATTTATACTAATGGTTGTGGAATTAATAATTATTTGCAGTGAGATTGGGACCAAAGATTACTGAAATTGTGAAGGGGAAGTTGAGTTTGGGTGCAAGAATTATTCAAGTAGGAGGAATGAGCAAAGTTTTCAAGAAATTATTTAATGTTGCAGAAGGGGAGAGGCTATTGAGGACTTGCCAATGTTATTTATCAACAACAGCTGGTCCGATAGCTGGTCTCTTATTTATCTCCACTGAAAAAATTGCCTTCTGCAGTGAAAGATCAATCAAAATCTCTTCTCCAAATGGGGAATTAGCTAGAATCCATTACAAGGTAATTATTTTTTTATTAATTACTCATAAAATAATAAGATTGTCTTAAATTAGGATAAATAATAATATTTTTATTAACTCTGTGTGTGTCTCTCTCTTTGTACAGGTAGTGATACCAGTAATGAAGATAAAGAGAGTCAATCAAAGTGAGAATGTGAATAAGCCATCTCAAAAGTACATAGAAATAGTGACAGTGGATAATTTTGACTTCTGGTTTATGGGTTTTTTGAACTATCAGAAGGCATTAAACCACCTGCAGCAGGCAATCAGTTCTCAAGATTAAACCAAGTACATTCATCACATCTTTTTTTTAAAAAAATTGCCTATGATGTAATTAGTAAAAGAGTAAGATGTCAACATGACTAGGTGATTGGAGTCTTTGCAGAAAATGTATAGATTTTGATGTCGAGACATGTTATTAATCTTTTTCTTTTATTCCTTTTTATCATTTTCTACTTGGAGATGGACTTAATCTGATCTGTTGTAGTTGGTTATTGAATTGAATTTCAACAGATATGAATGTTGAATATATTGAATCCCACATTGCTCATCTAACCAAACTAATCTGTTCTGAATTTCATGTTTGCATTGTGTGTCAGTATCAGTAGAATAAGGAAAAATATGTTATCTTCTGTTAAACATACAGATTCTCTTGTAGCAATAGCAACTGTCAGCTGGCAGTTTGCTTACAAATGAGACGACTAAAAGACTCTGATTGGTGATTGCCAGCTGAAGTGAGCTGCAAAGTTAAAAAAAAAATTGAGTTTATTGTATTAATTTCATACAATTTAAGTCCAACACGTTTGCAGGCTATGTCATGGCGCATAGGTATAAAACTTAAATGAAAAAAGATGCCAAATTGCCTTCAACTCTATGAAAAGGACTCTGCAAATTAGTGGCTTGTCTCTGAAGCAACACAATGATTTGAGCAAATATATTACTGGTAAGAATTAGATGCCAACTTGGATAAAACTATAGCAAGTAAGAATTAGATAAAGCGAGAATGTAGTGGATCCATGGAAGGAAATTGCAGTTGAAGAATAATGTTTGATCATTATCTTAACAGTTCAGTTCAGTCGGCATATCCAAAATTATCTAATCCAATACTTTACCGAACAATCTTGGTTGCATCTTCTGATGAACTGAGGATGTCAACTCAAGCTGCACTATGATCTCTTTGCAGCTAGCTTGAGGTTCAAGGCAAAAGCTGCTTGTTAAATACTTAAATCAATTAAATGGTTCTTTTCAAGTACTGGTGAAACCTAACATTTACATGACACACCAGAGTGTCACAAAATCTTTCCACTTTAGCTTCAATTACATCTAAAACGACGTATAAACTTTACCTATCTGATGAATGATTCATGTCAACTCAGAAGGATGAACAAGGAATCTCTACAAGTAACTGATCTTAAGAAATTAAATCCAGCTCTAAACTTATGGAGCCAAAAATTTTGCCGTTTGATATATATATAATCACTTAGGTGCGGGTGCCCACATTTTTTTTAATGCAGACAAGCTGTTTAGTAGTGCGGTTTAATAGAGTTATTTTTCAATGTAGTATAAAGCTGTGTGGCTTAATAGTATATCTGCACTAACTCTATTAAGCCACATGACTTAATAATGTGTCCTAATAAAAAAAAACGAGGACACCAGTATTAGAGAATATATATATATATATAAGCATACAATTTCTTCAGCACTATGTGCCGAGGATGATCCCTACTATATTCCTTAAAAATAATTAAACAAATATTCTTTCCATAACTAAATACCAAGTAATCAAAAACCCAAGTAAAAAAGGAGGTGGTGGGCAGTTGAAAGAGAATCTGATAGGCATCAAATAAAAAGATTATAGGCAACCAATATCTAGAGCCTCCATTTCTGTGTCATGTCTACCTCCAATAGCGTCAGCAATTGACATATATCCTATATCTTCACATAGTATACAAAGACATTATCACATTGTGTATCTGATCTGACCAACTCAAAAGAAACATCTTAACAACTTCGCTCCGTTTGTGATAATTTTTTTGAAGGTTTAAAAGTAATTTTAAAAATTTAAAAGTTAATTTTAGTGTTTGGTAAAAAAAAATTAAAATTATTTTTATCAAAATCAGCCCCTCCTACAGCTGATTTTGAAAAGCAGGGAAGGAGTAGTTTTTAAATTCTAATTTTGAGAATCAATTTTATACTTTAATACAATTCCATATATATCTCTACAATTATTACCGAAACCCAAAACTATACTTATTCAAATTAGAAACAAAAATCAATATTTCAATAAATTTTTATTATAAAAAAATAAAAAAAATAAAATTAATATGATATAAATTTTATTTTTAATTAAATTATTATAATACACAATTAAAATTTTTGTATGTACATATTTTTATATGTGTAAGTAAATTTCATCCTATATTATGTCTATTTTAGTCATTAGTTTTTTTACAGCAGTTTAACAATAAAATTTATCAAACAATAAAATTTATCAAACACTTAACTGATTTTCTTCGCAGCTGATTATTTCTACAGTACAGTTAACAATAATTATTTTAAAAATTATAATATTATCAAACTTACCATTAATCATGGAGATATAAATTAGACTATGCTACTCAACACTGGTAATTTTCATCGTATAGTACGTGACTCTTAGAAAACACGGCAGCATTCCACAAATTTTCATCTCGTAGAACTTGTTGAACTTATTGATTTGATATGTGATATTGGTCTAAATTACAGTGCAGTATATTATAATTAGAGCAGTCTGCGTCTGTCCGTTAACTACTAAACAATCCGAAGCGGCTGTCAGCTACAGTAAAAAATTGACAGCACGGTTCTCTTGGACCGGACCAATTCCCAACACAACAATAGTAGGGTTTAATAATTATCTTCTTCCTCCTCGTAAAGCCCTAGAAAATAACCTAAAATCCAATCACTTTCTTTAATTCTGCGTCGGAGGCAGCCTGATTCACAATGCCTCACAGAAACGACGACGTTCGCTTCACATCGTCTCCCCTCAAAATCCCTCCCTTTCAACCTCAGCCTCCCCTCCCCTTCTTTGCCCAAACCCTATCGAAATCCAATAACTCCCTCTCTCGTCTAATTCACTCACTCAATGAGTCAACGCGGTCCACTGAGTCGTTCACTCGGAAGCTCCAGTCATTTGCCGAACATTTGTACGGAAACTCGGCTCGCATCTGCTCAATGTGCTTGTCTATGACTGGCACCGTCGACGCACCAGTGAATTTTCCGCTTCTATGCTCGGCGTCGTTGTCGCTGAATCAGTCAACGGCCGACTTGCCGGCTCAGTCCGAGTTATCTACTCAGCTGCAACAGAAGGCGCAGCAGCCGCACTCGGTCAGTCGAAGCGACGAAGAGCGGGTGTTGATAAGTGAAGTTTTGGTCAGAAACAAAGACGGTGAAGAACTTGAGATAAAAGACCTAGAAACGGAGGCATTAACGGCGTTAAAAGCGTGCCGTGCCAACTCAGCACTGACAGTTCGTGAAGTCCAAGAGGACGTTCACAGGATCATCGATAGTGGTTACTTCTGCTCGTGTATGCCAGTCGCTGTTGATACGCGTGATGGCATCAGATTGGTCTTTCAGGTATATTTTAAATGGTTTTGTCTTTAGTTATAATTATGCTGTAATTAATTCTTTTTTTTTTTCTCTAAAGAAAAGTTTAATTACTCATAAAATCATATCCTAACCATTGAAAGAATTATGTTTGTTTTTAGTTTGGATTGATGATTAATATTTTTGGTCTCTTATGGTACAAGGTAGAGCCAAATCAGGAGTTCCTTGGGTTGGTGTGTGAAGGTGCTAACGTTCTTCCATCAAAGTTTGTGGAGGATGCTTTTCGTGATGGTTATGGTAGACTTCTTACCTGTTGTGTGTATCTAATATATATAAAGATATTTCTTTGCTGTGCCACTTTTGGAATGGCTCACAGAGAGCATCCATTGATTTTGAAAATTGGTGTCAAGCTGTGCAGGAAAAGTTGTCAATATAAGGCGGTTGGATGAAGTAATAAGTTCAATCAATGGCTGGTATATGGAGCGTGGTCTATTTGGCTTGGTCAGTGTTCATTTTGTGTTATTGTGCGACATTTTTGCTTCATTTTGATGAGATTTAGACTTGGATTTTGTATAGTTCATCTTGGTTTGTTATCACAGCTGGTCTTGATAATTGGGTAATTTTTTCTGTTTTTCTCCCATAGGTTTCTGGTGTTGAAATTCTTTCTGGAGGTATAATTAGATTACAAGTTGCAGAGGCCGAGGTCAATAATATTTCCATCCGTTTCCTTGACAGAAAGACGCAAGTACCTGTCTTCAGTTTACCCTTTTTGTTTTAGAAAACAGTAATCATGGGATTTCTAGATGATATGTGTTGTATTTTGCTATATTCAGTGGTGAGCCAACTAAAGGAAAGACACGTCCTGAAACCATTCTTAGACAACTTACAACCAAGAAGGGACAGGTATATTCTATGAATCTTCCTTTTTCTTCAATTTTGTTGTATTCCTAAGGAAGAGTATATGCTCACCTTACAGAGTATCCACAAGGTCCTTGAAGTTGGCTTTTGAGGCTAGCGCAAATGTGAAAGAAATCACCCTATATAAGCATATGCAATTGTCGCTTAGCTTCTTTCTTTCACTAATCTCTGTTTTCTCTCTTTGTTTGTCCCCGTCTCCCTCCCACCTTCCCTTTTTTCCCTTTCGAGTTAATATCATCTTTTAGGAGAATATATTCTTACTTTTTCTTCAAGTATCACAATATGTAACCTATTTGCTTGGTTCTTTCCATTCTTAAGTTGCAAAGTTAAGTGGTGGTGGTTTTATGTAAATTTGATGCACATCCGGTTCACTTTTGTAATCCTTTTTCCCTTCTCATATTCTACAAAAGTTTCTGTTTCCTAAAATGAAAAATATATAAACTTGATGCACGACATGATCTCCACAATTGGTTCGTCTGTGGGATGAACCTGTTTATTGTTAGGTACCCTATGACTAAATAAGAATTTCTCTATTTGAAATAATTGGTGTAGGTTTACAGCATGCTGCAAGGGAAAAGGGATGTGGAAACTGTATTGACCATGGGAATCATGGAAGATGTTAGCATTATTCCTCAACCTGCAGGAGGTGAGACAAGATGCTTCATTTGAATCATCTCATGGCATGAATAATGTTTTGGCACATTATATGTTGAAAGATCTTAAGTTAGTTTTAAAATAAGTTTACTATTTTCTTAAAGATGTTGTTCAACTATAAGCACTGTAGTTTGTTAGGAAGTTTCTTCCAATTGGAATCACTTACAAAGTATCGTGCACAATCAATTATGGGAGTTTTATGCATGTGGATGTGCTTCTCTACGGTGTTTGAATTGAAATGTCGTTTTGTTTTGGCAACGTTGAAGATACTGGCAAGGTTGATCTGATAATGAATGTTGTTGAGCGGCCAAGTGGAGGTTTTTCTGCTGGTGGCGGTATATCAAGTGGGTAGGTGACATTAATTTAAATGGCACTGTTTTCTTTTTGGCCAAACTTGTATATCAGTACTAAAATCGAAAACTATTTGTGGCTTATACGAAATTATAGTAACTTAATGTCCTTTCATTTGTAGGATCACAAGTGGCCCTTTATCCGGACTCATTGGAAGGTGAGCTTACAGTGTAAATTATCTGGTTATCTCTCTGCTATCATCTGAACATTTTTGTTCTTAGTTCCTTTTATTGCTTGATAGGTTATATATATATATATATATAATTTTCTTGTATTACTTGTAATTAACAAATTCTGGGTCCCTAAATGCTAATGAATAATATTTGTTTGAAAGGGATTGTGTATGTTCCTTACTGTTTCTGCAAATTATGAAAATAAATGGATCTTGAAATACACGCATTTAAAGATTAAATGAATCTCTTGCAATTAAATCTGTTGTGGGAAAGATGTTGGACACATGCAAGGCATGAGCTATACTTTATAATATATTGTTGCACCAGATTCTTGTGATGCTAGGCGATCATTCTATGTAGTGTGCCTAATAACTCTATTCCCTTTGCAGCTTTGCATATTCTCATAGGAATGTTTTTGGAAGAAACCAAAAACTCAATATTTCGTTAGAGAGGGGTCAAATTGACTCTATATTTCGCATAAACTACACTGACCCATGGATTGAAGGAGATGACAAACGAACATCAAGAACTATAATGGTTCAGGTGAGCTGAATTTTTTCTCTGTCTCATGAACAATTACTTTGGGGGTGCTGACTGATATTTGCTTGAACTGATGCGTTTGTACTAGAATTCAAGAACCCCTGGAACGCATGTTCATGGGAACCAACCTGATGACAGTAGTCTGACCATTGGCCGTGTGACAGCTGGTATAGAATATAGTCGACCAATCAGGCCAAAATGGAGTGGGACAGCAGGACTTATTTTTCAGGTACTTCATTAGACCCTTCCTTTTCTTTAGCAATCGGTTGACCTTTGGTGCTGAGCACAATTGGTCTGGCAGTGAATATGAGCTTGAGCTCCTGTTGAATTGTTAATATTATTGAGAAAAACTGCATAAGCAAAATGTAGATTGTATCCTTGTTTTTTTATTTTCCTTTTTCTAACTGCTGGTTTGTTATTTACAAATGGGAGTTTGTTATGTTAAGTGTGTTTTGGTTAGTGCATTGAATGATATGGCAAAACTTCTCATGTATTTTGAATAGGCTTCTGTGAAAAGTCATTTATCAAAAAGTTATTACTTTTTCTTATGTAAACTGTGACTTCCTATGATTATATTTTCTTTTTACCAGCATTCTGGTGCTCGTGATGAAAAAGGAAATCCTATTATCAAGGATTTCTACAGCAGTCCTCTTACAGCAAGGTAGGCCTCCCTGAAAGTAAATGCTGAACCTCATTAGTTTGTTTTCCATTTGTTAATTTTTTGAACTTGTGCTTGTTCAATTTTTCTGTTGGGCAGTGGTAAGACCAATGATGAAATGTTAATCGCTAAATTTGAGAGTGTCTATACTGGTTCTGGTGATCAAGGGTCTTCAATGGTCTGTCATTTAACCTTCTTTGCTTTCTTGTTCTATTGTCTTTTTGGACCATCAATTTTGTTGTCCCTTTTAGACCCTCATTTTTGTTGCCCCTGCAGTTTGTATTTAACATGGAACAAGGACTTCCTGTTTTGCCAGAGTGGTTGTTCTTCAATAGAGTGAATGCTCGTGCCAGAAAGGGCATAGAAATTGGACCTGCTCGCCTTCTTTTAAGGTATGCTATCATATCTTCCTTTTTTTCTTACAAGTTGTGTAAAAGAGGAATTTAAGTGTGATTTCGAAATGAATAAGTCAGAAGATGATTAGCATGTTGGCACTTTCTCCCATGCTTAATTTGTCACGCTGGTATCTTTGCAAGTGATTTTCTGGTTCAGTTTGCTAATGTGCACTGTTTCTTACTGCTAGTTTGTCCGGTGGGCATGTAGTAGGTAATTTCTCTCCGCATGAAGCATTTGCCATTGGTGGAACAAATAGTGTGAGAGGTTATGAAGAAGGTGCCGTGGGCTCTGGTCGATCTTATGTGGTTGGTTCTGGCGAGATCTCCTTCCCTATGGTATGTGACGATTACCAATTCTTGTTGTCTTACATGGGTCAAAAAGTGAAAATATTCTGGCTTTATCAGTGCATGTCCATGGTGCTTAAATGTGCTTGCAAGTGTGCATCACATGAGTTAGAGGAGATTACAGATATTACAAACTCCAAATGAAGACAGTAAAGAGAATCTGGCAAATAACGAGACAAGCAAATCACTCACAATTCATGCCTTAATCATTATAAGTTGGAGAAATATAAATGGAGATCACAAAACCAAAACTTATATACTGTCCGGAGAAGAATTTTTGCTGTAGGTGTCACATCTTTAAACAAATTTGATTAAACAATTTTGATATTCTCCTTGCTTAAAACACACATAAATACACAGAGATGCGCCAGAGGTTGATTTATGATTGAATTAATGTTGAAATATGTTGTGAATAAATCGGGTCAAGTGGGGACTGCATGATAGATTTATTCATTTGTTTAATACGAGTCCTTCAAAATACTTTGATACATTCTTGGAGGAGCTGGCGTATTAATATATTTCTGAGGAGCCTATCTAGTATTATAGAATCAAAATTTCTCAAGTTTCAGAGGGGTCCATGCTCTCCTTCCTCATCTGGCCCCATGCTACATTCATCATTGTCAGAAACAATTATTACTGAGCTGCTGCAGATTGAAGGCTTCTGAGGGGGTCAGAGTATCAAGACACACTTAGAGAATGCATTAAGCATGTGATAGATGAGATAAAAGGGATTGATCTCTCTATGAACTTGAGACTGCATGCTTCCCTCTTAATGAGCTAATGTTGTTTATGGTGGAAAAATATATTTTCTCCTCTTAATATTTCTAGTTTTGCAGTTGGGGCCAGTTGAAGGAGTTATCTTTTCTGACTATGGAACAGACCTTGGATCAGGGCCTTCTGTGCCTGGTGGGTTTCTTTATGATTGGCCCCATGTTTCTTATGCTTTCAAAGTGTGTGTTTTTTTTTTTTTTCCTCCCCTCATTATCTGGCAGCCTTATTTTGTTCATTTATTTTGCTTCATTAGGGGATCCTGCTGGAGCAAGGTTGAAGCCTGGAAGTGGATATGGATATGGGTTTGGTATCCGTGTTGACTCTCCTCTGGGACCTTTGCGGCTTGAATATGCATTTAATGACAGGCAGGCGAAGAGATTTCACTTCGGGGTTGGTCATCGGAACTAAAGTCTTTTTTGCATGATAGTATCCGCATCTAGATGTTAGTTATCCTTATATAACCAACTTTCTTTGTCTGTCGAGGATGTGTACAGTTTTTAGTGAAATAGTTTCTTTGTCATCATTTTTTAATAGCCACTGACATCATGAACACCTGGTGGATTCTTGATTTATTCATGGATGCAAAATTAGTTGCTTTCAGGCACTTATGTCTAAACCCTTTTGCACTTATTTCTTCGGAGTACTGGCGTCTAGCTGATAGATTGAAATATGATTTGGACTTTTTAGAGTTGGAACTTCTCCACAATTCCACAATTCCTCTTCTCGAGTAACATTTGCGGATGTCTTACTAGAAAAGTGATTTTGACATGGCCTATATTTCGGTTAGGGTTATGATGTTGATTGTTCCTTGCCATTATGATCAGATAATTGATTAAAGAAAAAAGATTTATGCTGTTTTTCAAAACTTTTAGGAAAAGAAAATTAAGGGTGTGTTTGGAGAGAGAGATTGTGAAGTACTATTGTTCAAAAGTGCTTTTCTGCCATTAGCAAAAACTTTGGCTGCATCTTCCCTATACAGGAGTAATTTCAGAACAATTTGCTACAGAAGTTTATTCCCGGTGATCAACTTTATAAAGCCGAGTACATTAAGTCTAATTCTGTTGTATCGCTGGCAAGGCAACAGAATAAGCATCACTGTTTAGTGCACGGTAACATTGTAGCAGCCAAAACTACACTGCACTTTACAGTGTTGTTGTTTCTGTCCATTCGAGGTCGCCTTGCTGTTTAAATATCATTTTTCCTATAAACATATTTCGAAAAGAATGCCAATCCTCCAATTTGTCTCCTGAGATTAATACTCGTAGCTGGCTCGATTGTCAGAAGTCTCATGCCTTTCCCCAATAAATTGGAGGTCCCATTTTCAATTTAATTTGGGTAATTATCTGGGGTCACTACTAATTAAGTGAAATTTTTATAAACTATTAAATTTTAAAATTATATCTGTAAATTACTTATTTTTTAAAGAAACATTTCTTACTTACTTTTTCGTTAACGGAAACATGGCATCAGCATATTATCATAAGGATAATATTGTTATTTAATTAAAAAATAAATATTTAATTAATTATATTCTATTTTTAAAAAATAAATATTTAATTATATAAACAACATCGTTTTTGTTTATAAATAAAAAAATCAAACAATACAAAATCTTATATTTAATTAATTATAAATAATTTTGTAATTATTGTATTACATAAATAAAATAGTTTTTACGCAGAAAATTACTAAAGTTAGTTAACTTTTTTAACTGAAAAGTGGTGGGGGATATTTCTTTAAAATGTAAGTGATTTACATATGCAATCTTAAAATTTAGTGATTTACAGAAGTTTCACTTAATAAGTGATGGTCACCAGATAATTACCCATTTAATTTTGTCAATTTGCCCTTGAATCTGCAGAAGAATTTTTTTTTTAACCAACTGGAAACTAGGCTAGCTAGCGATGGCATCTTCTGACTTCTGAGCAACTCATAATTATTGAGTTGAGGACTTCACTTGACCTCTTGGCAGCTGCCATATTATACAATACAGCCTGGCTTGTTAGATCAGTTAAATGAATTTTATTAACTGGCTTGTTTCGCCTGTTACCACCATTTGCAAGACAGTAGAGTCTCACAGAATCTTCCCACTATGGCTTCAATTACATCTAAAAACTACGTATAAATCTTATCTATCTGAATGATTGATCTCGACTATAGAAGAAAGAACAAGTAACCCATCTCAAGAAGCTCAAACCAAGTACTACGCCTGTCAATCCAACACTTACGGTTAACAGTGAGCTTTTCTATAACTAAACGAACAATCTCTTCGGTAATCTATGCCAACAATGATCCCTGTTAAATTCTTAAAAGTAACCATGGAAACATTATTCCGTAACTAAAAATATTTTTTCTAAGCACAAACTAATGACTAATCAAAAACCCAAGAAGAAAAAGGCGGTTGGTTGTTGGTAGTTGAAAAGGAATCTGTTAGATATCAAACAAATAGAATCCCAGGCCACCTTGCACATACCTTCGTGTAGTAGACAGAGACATTATATTATTGTGTTTGTGTATCTAACTATATCATTTGCCGTCTGCAAATGTGAACCACGACAACTTATCAGGACACGACAACTGAGAATCTCAAAACAAAAATTTAATCTTGGAGTTAAATTCAATAGTGGTAAAGAAGCGTCGTCTGTTGCCATAAGGCATTGCCTTGCCTCAAATCAGAATTTTAAAATGAATTATGATAGACATTCCAAAATTTTATCTCAAACTGAATCCCAAATGACCTGATTAATATTCATTACATTATCAGGTGGTTATAGCAAATCACTTTACATGCAGTGAATGAAAACCAAATATAAAAAAAATCAACGAAGAATCTTACTATTACCAAAGACCAAGATTTACGGAAAGTGAGGTTACAATAGAGATTACACGTCCACATTAGAATATGAAGGTAACAAAATAAAAAAATAAAGTCCAACTTACTTGCATAATATACACGAATTTTCCAGCAGACACACATAAAACAAGCCTAGCACTACTAGACAGTGCAAAATTAATAAAAAACCGATGATACTCAAAGAAGCCTTCATCTGTTGTTCTTGAGTTAGCTTCACGAGGCAGTAATTTCTTTGGAAGCTAAGAGGTCTCAAAGTAACACATCTGGCTCAAACAAACATCCTGCAAAATTAACTTTACAACATTTAGGAAAATGTAAACCAGCCTCCACACAACTTGCCTTTGTAACGTGTGGGCAGGACCTCACATCAATGTACTCCAGAGAGGTACATTTTTCCAAAACATTGCCTATCCCTACCACTGTTACCTTTGGACAGTTAACTTTTAAAACCTTTAAACTTAACTCAACTTCGCCTAGACCCTGAAAGGCAGCATCTGTCACTTCCTCACAGCAACCGATATCTAGAGCCTCCAGGTTTCTGCATTGCGTGAGGATGCAGCTCAGCGAAGAGTCCGAAATATTTAAACACCAATCCATGCGCAAATTCTTCAAACTACTTTTACAAGAAGCTGCCAATTGTTTTATAGACTCATCAGAGATGTCCCGGCAACCACCAATTATTAGAGTTTCGAGATTCTTGCAAAATTTGGCCAAGGATAATATAGACTCATCTCTAACTTTATAACAATCTAACAACTTCAACGTCTTAAGAGAAGAACATGACTTAGAAACACTGGAAATGCCAATGTCTCCGATGTTGCTGCATTTATTGAGGTCTAAGAACTTTATATTTTGACAGCCATTTACAAGATCAGTGATTCCGGAGTCACTTATATTGGTGCATCCTTGAAGGCTCAACTCTTCAAGATTATGACAGTTCTTTGAAAGAGCTTGTAATGTTCGATCAGTTACGAATCTACAACCAGCAAGATGCAGGCTCCGCAGGTCTTGACAGCCTTCAGCAACAGCTGACAATCCCTTATCAGTTAGCTTTCTGCAGTAAGATAAATCCAAGGACTGTAAAGAAGAAAGACCACTTCCAATTGATGCAATTCCAGCATCTGTAATACCTGTAATACAAAAAATGAAGCAATTGAAGAAACACATAAACTGATCCGGCTCAAAATACAAGTATGTATCAAAAATCCAAAGCCAATAAGCACATATGCATCTAAACAGTTAGCGAAATTGTATATTCACCAAGAAGTAAACAAATCTCCGATTATATATATATATATATATATTCCATCAATCAATTAAAAAATACAACAAAAACCCATCAAACAAAAATACACTACACGAAAAATCCACCAAGAAAGGAACTACCTTTACAATTCTGCAAATTAAGGAGCTTCAAAGACTTGAACCCATCAGTAATAACAGCAAGATCAGAATCAGTGACGCCGGGATAAAACGACCTGGAAACGGACTGAGACAAATCCAATTCAACGAGGCGAGAGAATCTGGCGGCAATCTTTCTGAGCATGTGAGGCCCAGCTCGTACGGACAATTTCTTCCGCTCTGTGCTCTGCAAGTGGAGCCATCTCTTACACACCAACCCGAATCTCTCCTTGTCCTTGTCATCTTCTAGCCTTGACAAAATCGATCGCAATTCGTCGTCTCTGAGCACGTCGTTTATGCGAAGAGAACCCATTTGATTCATTTTAAGAGGGCTTCAGTTCAGATCAGGGTTGATTCCGAAAACTCCTACTCTTATTAAATCTCTGTCCCTCGATTGGGCGCCTGAGTTTGTACTCGTAGCGTGGAGTAAGAGAAATAAGTGAAAGACTTTGGTTAGCTACCGCAATTACATAAATATCCTCGGTAATTGATTTTCCTTACGCTTTGATTAGGGGGCCTTTTTGTAAATGGGATGTATTTCTGTTCAGCATTCTGCATCTGCTGGTGCTGGCTACGTGGATGTTATGTTGTACTTGGCTTTCGTTGCTTTTGGGACGTTTCTCAAGTCAATAAGTATCTGAAATTTGATTCGTTGTTGTTCAGGTTTCTGTGTCGTAATCTGAAGTTGCTTTGCTTCAGTTGTCATCTCATCGAACTCGTCAAAAAGAGCATAACAAAAATTGGATGATTTAATCGCAGTAAAATATTAAATAAACGACGTCATTTTTAATTTTTATGGTGATTGTTTTTGTCGCTTTTCTATCACCCTCTTGCGCCTGCGCAAATAGCATTTTTCATCAAGAGATAATTTTTAATTACATGACAGGATAATGTACATAAAATATCATGAGTTGGGTAATCAGAACAGAAAATTATTTCGAAAACTTCAGGTTTTTCCAATAGAGGGTGGGGGAAGGAGCGGCCTGCTGTTATCGTTGTTCACATAGATTATAGATATTGCTTATAAATCTCAATCAATAGTTGGTAAGTC
Source organism: Clausena lansium (assembly GCA_030449835.1). Lineage (NCBI taxonomy): Eukaryota > Viridiplantae > Streptophyta > Magnoliopsida > Sapindales > Rutaceae > Clausena > Clausena lansium. Next base: position 6,972,252 of record JASUUF010000195.1, read on the forward strand.
AACAAATTAGAACAATTATTTGACTCTTTCTTATCCACTAAAAAACAACAGCTCACGGAGCAAATGATGATACAAATCCACAGCATATATAAACAACACACTGTAGCTATCATCACCTAATTTTACCGTAATGTGCATAAGTTTACACTTTTGAACAAAAAATTGTAAAAATGAGTAAGATACACTTCCAATTACCTCAAACAAATGAGATTCTACAAATAAATTTCTTATTGTAGAAGCAAAAAAGATACATGTATGTCAATGTTGACCAAGGAATATCCTTTTTACAAATTTGCAGATCCCTATAACATGTAAAAAGACCCCAAAAAAAGAATTATGAGATGGCATTCCCGCTGCATTTTGTAACCTCTAAGCCAATGAATCAAACTACTATAAGATGTATTCAGTATAAATATTTGTTTTGGGAGAAAAACAATTAGGGTTATAGTCAGCGCATCCATGGCGTCAATTAAGAATTTTTGCAACAAGTAACGACATAGTCCTCCAGAAACTGACTGAGCTGAGTAGTGTATAGTTTTGGGTCATTCCTAAAATGATCAACGTGAGGAGTGGACACAAAGTTGCAAGCCCTGACCTCACGTCCAGCCTTCCGCTGCTCCTCTATAAATGATTCTACAGACTCTGCAGGAATGACTCTGTCAGCAGAGCTATAAATATACAATTGTGGACAGGTCGGTTGCCCAGAAGACAATAAGCCTAGTACATCAGAAAGCCTCCTGTACCATACAACAAGAAACTTGTGTAAAAACATAAGAATAACAGTAAAAACTTGAGGGATAACAAGAAGATATTTCCATCAATTTTCGTAGAGAAAGATAAAACCAACGTGGAAATGACAGCAATCTCAACTACAGTGTTTCATAAAAGAGGCAAAGAGCCATGTTGCAGACCCGCTACATCAAATGGTATAAAACATGCTTGGAAATTTAGAATATACTACTGCCAAAAGAATTCACAGAAACCAATCACAAAAGTCAATGAAACAAGAAAGACTGAAGTCAGAGAGCGAAAAGATCCAGATCCTAAATATCAAAAAGTCTTGAAATAAATTTTAGCGAGATCGTCAGATAAATGCTAATCTGTGTCAATTAGTTCAACCTTTCAGTCAATATTCTTACGGTAGAAAATATTCAGTATACAGTTTTCCTGTGTGATGGAGAAAATGCATCTAATCAGATCAAAATGCTAACTAGCAAGGGACATTACCTGTTCACTGCAGGAAGATGCAAAATCACCTCAAAAAACTTCTCAAGGACAACAAGCAAAGCTGTTTCAGTAACTGCAGGTTTGGGTTCTCCAATTGCTCTGCTACCAACTAAATCCTCTGTCTCTAATTCATTTGCGTAAACAACTCCTTTTGTTGCAACACTATTCTTTTTCAGAAAAGCTGCAGAGAAACCTGAAGCCCACACCTAAAACAAATGAAATGAACTCAATTAGAACTGTTGAGTATATGTAAATAAAAAAACTCATGAACTCAATTAGAACTGTTGAGCATATGTAAATAAAAAAACTCAAAAGGTACTAAAATGGGACTGGGCCCCATGCTGACAACATCCGACCATCTCCAGAATACAAATATTCTTACAATAAAAGTAAAGTAGATCAAAAGAAACGATGTGAATGCCTATGATCAAACAATTTACTAGTTCTGCATAACTTCTAAAAAGGAGAAAGCATTTGCCAATTTTATCAAAGCACTGACTTCTTCAGGGGCACAGAAATAGGCACTTTAGTTAAATACATAGTCTTATCAATGAGAGAATGGAGGAAGTTTATTCCCGTGAATTTCAGAAGTTAAATAAACACCAGAACTCCTTGTTAAAATGATAACAGGAAACATACACTATAAACTAAACCTGAAACTCTATAAATCAAAATTGAATAAGTGTGGTCCAGCATACTAACTCAAGCGAATAGGGGTCTAAAAGGTCCAAATAGATACAAGACAGAGCACAAGATGTGGCAGATGTAAAAATGTAAAAATTCCAATAAATTCTGCTCATGGCCTAAATCTTCTTACAAATATTGTGTATGATCATGCGAAAAACTTTCTGTTTCCATTAAAATTATCAAATTCTAACTTACCCAACAATATAGCATATCTCATTATTCATGTTAATAGCAAATTTTAAACCATTGCAAGCATCATTTACCTGAGGGTCAGGAGCTGCAACAGGTGCAGAATCTACAATGCAACCTCTAATCCTTCCCATTAAAGAAGGATCCTTGTTCTGAAACTTCTCAAGAATAGCTCCATATCTGTAGCAAGATAGATACATTTAAACATATCAAGCTAAATGTTAAAAAGAAAAAAGGAAAAAGAGCACGCAATTGAGAGAGAGTTCATTCTCACGTTAACCATCCAGTGTTGCTAAAAGTGTGAAAAACAAGGTTCTTTCCTTCGTCTTCCAAGCAATCGGCCAAATGGTTCACAAGCAATTCTATATTTTGTTCAGCCTTGCCACCAACTTGGTAACTGAGAATCTCAGCCATTGGAAAAGTAAAAGTAATGACATGAAACCCCTTCGAAGTATACCACTCTGCATATCTCTTAAGATGCTTCTGCTTTGCTCCCAACCATCCAAGCAAAACCACCACAGTCCTAGACTTCATTGCTAGACAATCAGAAGTCCCGGAAACATCAATGGCATCTGTTTCTGGTAAATGCCACCTATACAACACATCAGGATACGAAGCAGGGACAGAACCTTTAATGTTAGTTGGCTTGGATGCTTTAGCCAACTCCGCAGACTGATACACATTAACAAGAAGAGGGGAAGACGCTACAGAAGAACATAAACTAGTTGGAATAAATTTGTGGCCTGAACTGGGAACCCCAAAACTAATGGTGGGCACAGGCACTCGGATTCTAGTCACAAAGTTCAAGTTAGAAAGCTTGGAAACAGATATATGAGAAACCCAAGATGATGTAAATTCTTGAATTGAATTTGAAACAGATACAGAAGAATCAATTTGTTCAGCTCCAGGTGATGTAAAAGACTGGAACTTATCAGAAACATCAGCAGAAGCGGAAGCAACGGCAACAGCCGCCGCCGCAATTAGGGGCCGTTGAATGATCCCGGACAAGGAACCCATATTGAAAAACTTCAGAAGAAAAGAAATCTCTCTCTCTCATAAGAGTGTTATCACCGGGCAATGCCCATATAACGCAAACCACAATCCAGATTGAATCACCCTGTACGATAAATTAGAGATAAAAATTCTGTAATGACCCTTAAAAAGAACCAAAGAAACAGAGCAAAACATATGAAAGTGGCAGCAAAACACGCTACGCTAGAATATAGGAGTCAGAGTTGGTATATGAGTATATTCCTTTTTTCTTTGAATACCGTGTGTAAAAATTAAAGAAGAGGCTTACGTGGAATTGGTCAGGTCCAATCAAACCGGGCTGTCAATTTTTTACTTGTAGACAGCCCGGTTCAAATTGCATGCCCGGCGTCACCGACCACCGAAGCTTCCTTTGGATTCAAAACTCAAAGACGGACAGAGACTTGCCCGAAGCCTAAACAAATAGCGCTCTGCTCGCAAGGACAAAAAAATCAATTAAAACGAGTAACACGTTAAAGTAATTGACTATAATTAAATTAAATTAAATTAATCAGTGTTGTTTATTGAAAGCTAATTTAATGATTAACAGAGAGGACAGCGTCGGCGTGTGTACGGTTGACCAATAAGAGGGCGCCACGCGTGAGGTAAAGTTGCGTGACAGTGATCGATGACTATCTTCTTAGTACGTACTACGAGAATTTAGGAAGGAAGAACAAACATGTCCAAAGACCTTATAGCCCCCACGTAAAAAGTTTCGTGTTACACAAACGTAAAACATATGGAATGGAGGAAGGAGAGCACGGTAAAAACAGAAAAGTAAATTAACGGACAGGTTGCTAATGTGTAACGTGAACCGTTTAAATGGGCAGGTTGAATTAAATTAAAAGGAAAGAGCGTCAAAGGAAATGACTAATCTACCCCTCCAACGACCAGCCGAGCAGCGAAACGCAGTAAACGGAAATGCAAAAATACAGATTCAAAGATTTCCAATTTCCCATTTTTATAATTTTTTTTTTTTTTGGGTGCGCAGTGAAATCTGGATATCGGGATTGAAAAGATTATGTAAAAGAGCAACAAATTACTAAAAAATTAAAAAATAAACAGAGAAAGACTCACCTGAGGCTGAGGAGATAAATGAAGAAAGAAGAAGAGGGGTAAACGGCGACGTAGAGAGAGAATGTCCTCGTTTATTGGAGAATGTGAGCGGGGCAGAGAGAGGTTTATGCTTTCGTTTGTTTATAATGCAACTATAGGCATGCTTATATAAATAGAGCTGTGCCTGTGCTAATTATGTTTATCTCAACTTTTTAATATTCATGCATACACATATTCTTCAACGAAAAGAGGAGGTCTGGGAAAGAAAAACTGAAAAATATTGCCTGTACTCAACGCTAGTTTATTTTTTTATTTATTTATTGCTTCAAGTATCGATTTCATCATATCTTGTGTTGTGTGCACGCTGCGGGTTTAATTATCTTAAATTATTATTATTATTTTTTTAAAAAAAAATTATTTACATTATTATTATTGCATTTGCATCCATGACATGACAACTAAATAGCTGTCTCTTCAATTAATTGACAACCGCCCTTTTGCACTTTGTCGAGGAGGCGACCTCTCCCCAGACTCCCCCACTTACACAACACATCAGTGGAGGTTCAAATTCCTTCTCAATTGATAGGTTAAATTAATTATCGATGAATATTACAATTTCACATCATAAGTAACCAATTATTGCATCAAAATTAAATTATTGATATGAGACAGTATAATACTAATTTTACGAGTTATAAAATTTATTACCTAATAAATAAATAAACAACACCTAACAAATGGAATTTCAATTCAACATCATAATTGTATCTTTAAGGTGGCGTTCGAGTTATCCGTTGTAACATTAAAAAGGATAAATGAATAGGTTCCTTTTTCTATTCTCTTCCTCTAATTTCTAAACAAGGGATATGCTGGACTTCATCTCTGAGAATAAAGGATTTACCCCTCAGATGCTTATAGATTATTCCAGTGGATATTCTGAAATGAAACAGGTTGTCCACTATAACTTCATGATATTTGCTTATGGAATGCAGTTGCCCATAAGTATTCTGCTGTCTGTTAGACTTCCATTTGTCCATTCTGTTTTGGACCTTTTCCCCCAGTGTTTTGGATGCAATTCAATCATCAAAATGCCAAGGAATGGCCCATAATATGCTGATTCCACTACCACAACTACAACCACACAACATGCACCCTTTTACTTTTCTTTGTTTCTTCCTTTCCCAATTAGTTCAGTTTTCAGAATTTTTTCTTTTTTTCTTTTTTTTTTTTAAGTGTCAATTTCATATATATGCAGTCCGAAGCACTGCCTAACGAAATTCTCAATCTCTAGCCACACAGCAGAGGGGGTTGCCAAAATTCTGGCACCCAATGTATGGGAAATTGATTAAAAATTGGATAAGCAATGGCCAGGTCAGAGACACTTGGAAAAAGGTTTCTTCTAACTCTGGAAAGAACATATAGAAACAGAGAAAGACTCAAAGATAGCCTAACCTTGACCCTAATGTTTTTGCAAAAACATTATTGATCTAACATAAATGCCCCACTTCTTTGATACTAGTGTTGGACAACATTATCAGATGGATGCAAAAAATGCTCAAAATCAAGATTTACCATGTTTTATAACTTGATTTCATTCAAATTTCAAGTTGCCTCAGACTTCAGAGCTTCTCAGATCAAAGCTTTGAATTGTAAACCATCTTTGCTTGAGCATACCATCCGGTGACCCTATTCTTTGGCTAAAAGTTTAAATTCCTGCCAAAATTGCTGTTTTACTAAAATATTGACCCTGTAAATTGTTATTTTCCCAAAATCCTTTCAAAGATACCCACACCTTCATAGCCAATTGCATGTTTGAGAAAAGAAGTTTGTATCCAGGGGAGTGATACTTATCTCCAAATACAGCTCTGCGTGTGTCAATTTTGCCATTACAACTTGGAGCTCCTTCACACTCCACCCACATGCTTCTCAGTCTTCTTCAGCTGTGAGAATTTTCCAAGTGATAGGACTCATATACCTACTCCGAAGGGGAACTCAAGATCAAAAGACCAGGCTCCAAGTATCAGCTATGAATAGTACAGTCAGCAATAAGATCCAAGCAACGGCTACAAGCAAAAATGAGATCCTTAAAACCAATATGCAAAACTACATCCTTAACTTGAAGAATGAAGAACCATTTGAGGATTTTTTATATGTATCTGTATCTTTATATACTTGAACTGATAAACAAGTACAGTTGTGCTCCAACGGGTCTGTGGCAGATAGACATCCTTTCCTTCAAGAACATTGATGAAGTTTTTCGTCCATGAAATAGCTAACCAGAATAAAATTAAAACATGGAAACCTAAATTAAACTAAATTAACATTGTAAGTCACCAAATTCAATACCCAACAACTTAAAGTCTTGAGAATTATCAAAATTACAAAGACCTACCTTATCCATTTCTAAATGGATATCAGATGCATCAATAAATATTCTACATTTTACTGGGTTTTCTTCGGCAAATAAAAGAACACAGTTCTCATGGAAACCTTCCTTTGGAGGGAGATTTAATAAACAAGACTTTGGAACTGACACACGATTCTTATTGCTAGTACTAATTAACTCATCGTGGTCATTCACCGTCAATATGAGACGATGTTGACGACCTAGAAGCTCTGACACATATTTCATGTCACCCATGGCTAAAGCATGGCGAACACGGGTTGATGAAACCTGTCCTCTCTCTTTAAAATCATTACAGCCTATATCTCTTGAATCTTGATGCTTGTCCATGACAGAATTTATAATGCAAGCATCCATGCCGTACTCCTCACACAGTCTCACCAGCTCTGATGCATTGCCAGCAGCTTTATATCCAAACCGGTAGTTTTCACCTGCCACAATTAGCCATTAAAGAATTTATTCAGCATGATTTAATGTATTCTTCCGCATTACAAATTGCTGAAAAAAAACCTAGAAAGAGTTGTCATCAACCTTAAAATTTACCTGCCACAACTCCGCGTACTCCAAGCTCCCTTGATAATTTCTCAACAAACTGTCGTGGACTGAGATGTCGCACACTTGAAAATTGTATCTGGAACTCTATTGGGGCCACATTACCACAGTATGGAGCCCAAGTTGAAAGAACCCGCTTCCGGTCACATTTAGCGACTATGGGAGGCCTATTCAGACAGATCAATATATCATATATATGTACTACAAGATGGTATCACAAAATCAAAGTCTCAACATTTAACAAATCGGCTCTAGGGCAAATTCATTTAGTATAAATGTCAATTGTCCAAACTTAAATGGTTATCACAACTCACAAAGGTAGAGACAGGGAATTGGATGCATAGAGTTTGACAGTCAATTAACTCTTAATAATAACTGAAATACACATTCTCCCATAAAAAAGGAGCATAAGCATCCTTGACAGAATTGCTCACTGATCTCCAATTGACCAAGGGATCCTCCTCACTTGAAAGTCAATAACACTTGTTAACACAAAATTTCAAAGTAGCTAGCCTGATCAGCATTTTGAAGATAAGAAATTCAATAGTGAACAATTATAGTAAAAATTTACTATTTTGTTTGGAAATTTAGGACATTTGTTTTGAGTAAAAAAGATTTTGAAGGATGTGAACAAGCTGCCCATAAATGAAACAAAGAAATGCAGTCCTTTATACACTCTAGGAATCTATAATTGGTTTGGGCAGAATGAGCCCCATAAAATAAAGGCCGAACCCATATATATTCCATCCTACAATAAGAGAAACCAGAATTAACCAAGAAAGCAGACCCAGAAGAAACTACAGTTGGTCAGATCAAATCAGTTCATCAGCCACCAAGATTCAACATGTGAAGATCTGTTTTGGTCCAGGGATTTATAGAAAACTAAACCAAGACAATTGCGGCCACACAGCTGTAGTTATAATAGAAGAAGCCTTGAAAAAGACAAAAACATGAGAACAATGTTTGTACTTTGTACCTAGGCTCCCAACCAAATACTTCAGCCATTCCTATAAATGACAACAGATATGGAGCTCCAACCTTTGATGCTTGAATTGCAAGTTCTCGATGACCAATGTGAAGGGCATCAAACTTTCCCAAAGCTACTATCCCTCCTGGTGACATAACAAGAAATAGTAACTAGCATCTTTAAAAGCTAAATTCATCAATAGTTCATCAATAGGTTCCAAAAGATAATGTAAGACTTGTTAAAACTAACTAAGCTGTAATGCTAAACCGAATAATGCAGTTCTTAACAACACTTGGAGTATCATTTAGAACTAGGACAATGGAATGGTGTCTATACCTGCCATTCATATATGATATGCTAAAAGTTCATATCACATAATAGAATAACTTTTCCATCTATTACAGAACCATTCCCAAAAGATACAGGGTAGAGATCATAAACCTTCAACCAGGTTAACTTTGCAAATAATTATCAACATTCTAACCAGTTCATAAAACTTACAGTACATGGTATAGAACCGAGAAAGCAATGCAACAACTCAAGACACTTTGATTAATTAACAATTGGCTTCATAAAAGGAGATTTAGCAACTACACTTTTTTATAAAGAACAACATATTACCGGGATTTGAAAAAAAAATGCAAAACATCAGAGTCACCATTGCCAATATTTTACACGGTAATGGAAAGAGAATTCAGGAAACAGGGCAACACGAAGAGATAAAATAGAAACTAAGAGAAATCAGTGAAAGAAAACCTGCCACGGGGGACAATCCTTCAGTAGGAAGCTCACGATCATCTTCTCGCTCACTTTGTACAAAGAAAAGTAATCAGATAAACAAACATTGGATGGATCATACAGAAAACAAGTACATCCCTTCTACGCACAGATGATGTGATTTTCATGCTAATTCCTCTTCCTACAAATTATAAACTAAAGATTTATAATACAAAAGACATAGCTAAGTCACCAATTTTTATATATGACTGTATAGCAGTAGCAAAACCACGGAATAAAAAGAGTATGAAGCACATCTTGATGTTTCGGACACTCCGTAAAATCATTTTATTTGAATGCAGCAAAAAATTGTTTATTGATTTGAGAATGCAGAAACGGAATCCAACAACAACAGCAAATTAATGGAAAAGAATAAAACCTGAAACAGTTAGAGAGAGTGGGCATTTCGCCGGGGGATTTGCTTTGAAGGCTTGAAGAAGAAACCAACCTCTGCTGCAATCGTTGCTTACAATTTTCTCCAAGTACGGCCATGGAAAGTGGTCTCACCGTGAACGAGGATAGCTGAAATATTCTGGAGCTACAAAACCCTAACCCTAGACTTTGATTTTGATGGTAGTGGTGGTAACTGCACTCCCGTATTCGTATGTGATGTGAAATACGAGAGCTCCCACCCAACATTATTTAATTTTTAATTTTTAAATTTCTATTACAGGAACAGAAAGAGTGAGTAACTCAGCACAGCAGCAGCAGTTTTTTGAATCTTCTCAAGAGTTGAAACAACTAAAGCTCTTTTCTGTGTGTTCAGTTTGTTAGCCACGTCAGCACTCTAACGAAGAATGTATAACCATTGATCCCCCATTCAACTTTTCATGTGTTACTTTCTTTTCTTCATCTGAACTTTTCTTTTTTTTTTGTGGATAATACAATGAAAAATTATATATTCAGCACAGAATTGATACAACCAAAGCTCTCTCAATTGATTTATTTTATTTTATTTTTATTTTATTAGCATGAATGTTTTGAAAAATGCGAAACTACAATTGCCTATTTTACTAGTGACACTATCAAATATCAATCTTCTAATAGTCATCACAATAATGCCAAGCTACAATTGGCTAATTTCATCGGGGATTTCTATGTTGTCGCTCAATGTAGAAGAATGCTATTAAAGGCCAATTACCTGTTGAGGGCAAACCCACTTCCCTCAAAGCATCATCAATCAGCACTCATTGGTCTCATTGCTGCATATATGGCTAATTGTCAAGGATCTCCGATGATTTTTAATATTGTCAAAGATATCCCAGAGGCACAGATCAAGAATTTGAAGCTGCCGTGAGACTAAATACTGCCGACATCAAAGTTTCACCACAGTGATATTGTATTCTCCGGCTCATCATCTTTTATGTATTATGCCCGATTTTGAATAAAATATTTAATTTGCTATCCAGAAAGTCTTTTCCTGTCTCATCTTCCTTGTCCGAAATTTATTACCCACATACTAATTTTAGGTCCCATTTGGGGCCGCTGTGCTGCTCCAACGCAGCTCTATCAAACGGGGCTCTATTCGAGTTTTATTGATAACTCTCATTTTCCATTACCAAAAAATAGTTGCCAGTCAATAACATGCAATATTGACTGTCAATTGTCAAAAGAAGAACTCGGAATCCACAGCGGCGTATTACTGTCTAACACAGTTCCAGGATGATCAAGCAAGATTTCATAAATTAGATATATGTTGTTATGCCACAAAAAATGCATGAGATCAAATTTTACAATCATAGTAATCACTTTAAAATGAAAAATGATATACATATTTTAACATAGGCACATATTTGACTCACAAGGCTCTCGTACAACAAATTGCTTGTAACACTCTCGTCACAATATTTCTACGCGGCAATTCCCAACTCGGGAAAGCAGAAGCTAATATGCATTCACAAGTAAAGCAGACTACAGAATAGCTCTTAGTTTATCCTTGTGCTGTTCCTTCTTCCCCACCACTTCTTTTTCACTCTATCAATGGCACCTTCCTCACTCCCAAGCTTATTCAAAATTACCTTTGTTTCCCGTAGGCGTGCTCCATAATCTTTCTTCCAGGCTTCGAACATCTGCTTCAACCTTCTAAGCTCCTTGTCTGGATTTAAACTTGCTTCAACCTGACCTGACTTCACTTCCACCAAGAACTTGGCATCGTCACCAAATACTTGACTCCTTTGATCAAATTCTTCAGCCAACCGGCTAATGACACTCAAGCCTGTACTCATTGGTCTCACCCCATTGCTCTCTTGGCCCTTGCAATTACTTCCCGTATCCCAGCTGTACTCTACTTCATCACTTGCATTGACTGATGCATCAGAGTTTCGCTCCGAATCATCTATAGCAAGGCTTTTCTTTGCAATGGAAAGACTAGATTGCAGGGATCTCATTTGCTTTTGCCACACTTCTTCCATGGATTTCATTTTCTGCTCATATTCAGACCAACGACTCTCATATTGCTGGAGTCTTTGGTGAAGAATGTCATTTTCCTCCTCTTTCTCTCTAAGAGCAGCCTCAGCTTTAAGAACTCGACGCTGTAATTCAGCAAGAAATGATGCTTTCACCAGCACCTCATCCGACTCATTACCCTGTATGGGATTTAGGTTTTAATTAGTATTTTACGTTCTACCAAACATGGTAACTCCAAAAATAAAAAATGGCCAGGACTGGCTTAATATAAATTGGTCACACCCTCATTAGTGGCAAATGCAATTCCATCTTCCCCACATCTGTGTAGGGAATTTTCACTTCTAAACTTCGCAAGAAATGCCATTTGTGCAAGTAAGAAATTAAAATTAGGGTTAATGAAAGACATGATAAATTTTCTCCCAAGATTTCATAGGAAGTCTGAGATAGATGCAGCTTCCTTTTTCCCAAACACGAAGTAACTAAGGAATGCTAACAGTTAAGACATATGAAAGCAAGTGCAAAAGTGCGAGATTTGTACCCCTTGTATAAAGTATGAGTGAAACAGCTTAGAAGAAATAAAGCTATAATGATACTAAGATGGCTAGATCAAGTATTACCTTGCTTTCCCCAGACTTCAACAAGCATATGTCTCCTGAGCATCTTCTGACAAACCAACCACGGATAACTGCACGAAAAAATAAAAATACAAAATAACACAAGAGTTATGAACAATATAAAGCAAATGTGTTGACCCCATCCAACTCAGATATTCACGCATGATAAGTGCTTTCTTTTTCTTTGTTGGGTGGTTATATATATATATTTATATATTTATTTATTTTGAAAATAGGTGGTTATATTTAAGTGTACTACAGCTGACTTTTAAATTTATTTGTACAATCAGACATAGGTCCCACTCATGAAATTGACCAGCAAAAACCTACGGCAGCCCCATTTAATGACATTGCTTTATAAATATACATTTCAAATGCAAATGACTGCAAAGTCATCTTTCTGTGGGATTGAACTCACAAGCCAACAAGAGAACTAAAACTTACCTGATTGTATCACGATTGAAGAATCCTTTATACTCTTGAACTTTTGCCTAGCAGCCCTGCTTTTAATCTGCCTTTGTATAACAACAGCAGCTCTATGTCTCTGCAGCATGAGCGCATATTCCTTTCTGATTTTCTCTCCACGGACAACTGAAAGAATAATAAAGGAACCAACTCAATTATTTTCTGACTGGTTTGTCTTCCTACAATAGAAATAGAAGATAACAAGGCAATACATGACTGAAGAGCGACAATTCCTCTTCTAAGCTTCTTGAGGTAAAGTCGAGCTTGGTGTCCTCTAAAGCAGCTTTGAACACGTAAAATCCCATGAAGGGTACGGTTTCTTGTATCCTCAAGCACCCCAATCTGCATAAATTTTCCTTGTCACATTTATTTCAGTAACAAACTAGCATATCTAAAGGACACCAAACATAGACAGCCAAGCCAGGACAGAGACGAGAGACGACATTTTAAAACTTAGCATTTCTTATCACAAAAACATCTACCACAAGTTTTAACAGTAAAGATATATATATCCCCAGGCCCAGTATTTGTCCCAAACTTTAAACAATTCCATATATCAAAGTTGGCGATGTCAAATCATTCCAAGAATGAAATTAACTTCGTTTTTTTTTTTTTTTCATTTTTTGTCTAATGGGATCCATTTTCCCCCTCTCTTATGGAGTCCGGAACAGAAAGGCATTATCCAGATAAAAAGAGATTTCTGACAAACTCATTTGTCATCAGTTGAGAGATAGATAAATACTTAACCAGGGGAAAGAAGAAATAGGAATAGTAATCAGATGATACCCATCACCAAAGGAAAAGCAGAAATACTGGAAACTAAGCCAAAACTCTCATAAAGAAAATTCTCTCAATCCTTAACAGCACATATAAAATGGGGGATTGTGTCAAATCCACCGAAGGTACCCAACCAAAAATGATTCTTCATCAATTTCAGGTTAGCAACGGTAAACAATGACAGTACTTGGAATCTGAGTTCTAGTCAGAGGTGAGACAAGACTGACAGCTCCACCAAGTCTATACCTTTCTTTGAATAACAAACTTGCTAAACAGCAAAACGTGACCCAGACCAACTTTCTCCCACAGAAAAAAAAAAAGCAAACTTTCATTACTTACCTGTCCAGTACGAAAAAACAATTTTGTGTAGCCAACTTGATACATCTCTGGCAAAATATTGAACTGATGAAGAATTGCAACCGAAACACTAAGTGGATCCTGGGATGCAACACTCTCCAGCAGAAGAAAACCATACCTGAAGGGATAAGAAAAGTTAACATAGGAAATAAAAATATATAATAATTCAGGAAGCTTTCACCAGGAAAAGGAAAGACTATTCCTGTTTCTTTACCTTCTTGCAAACTTCTGATGAGACATTCGGGTAGGAAAGCCAGACCGTGATATTCGAACAACCTCCAGGACTCCACAACATCTCAGCTGCTGCAGTACAAGTCCTTGCTCGTACAATCCGGGAGATTGGAAGTTGTTGGGCTTTATACAACGTATAAAATGTGGAGTAGTGTTCTCTAGCCGTTGCATCAATTGAAATAGTTGACTCTAAATCCAGAGAGTAATCCAGGCAATATATCAGGCAAATGAATCAATTATGATCCACTAGAATTTTTAATTTTGAAAGCACTGAATGTTACAAACAAAAATTTCTTAAATGGGCTGATTATCTAGTTTCATTCATGTAGTCAAAATCATGTATAAGATTTGAGTTACAGAATTTTAATGTACTAATAGGCATGTAACTTGATTAAACACTATCTTATTGACTTTCTCTCAATGATAGATGAAAAAAACATTGAAATCAAGCTAAGATATTTATTCTAGGATAAAATTCTCAAGAGGAAATATCACAATATCAATTGTACATTCAAATCAACAGACAATATGATACAATACCTTAAACTTTGTTGCAACACTTAGCTTTTGGGAATCTGCTCCACCTCCTTTATACAAAGGACCAACTACAGGTTTATCGGATTGAGAAAGCATATTGGAAGCAAAAATCTGAGGAAGGTGGCATGAGCAAGAAGACAGAAGTTCAATGGAATCCAAGTGCAATAAGTCCCTGTTCTTCTCCAGAAATCCAGTTGTATCATATATAACCTGGTTGGAAAACCAAGTGGAGCTATCAAACGGTCGGTAAGCAAGAGGAGATTAAAGAACCAAAAGCAACAACTTTTTTAGCACATTAATGCTTCACAAGTTAAAGGAACAACCACGTAATATAGCGTTGGACATCTAAATATTGACATCAGATTATTGGATTGGCTATAGAATATTTAAAGAAACAGTAGTGAACCTCCATTAGACCTTCAAAAAATTTTTTTATTAACAGCTAAATTATAAGAAAAAGAGAAAAAGAAAAAGTGATGTTCCCATTTGAAAACAAATTTTAAAAAATAAGAAGTAAATACCTCCCCTGCATAATGAGAGACTGTAAAGGATTTGTCTCGTTCCCCTCTGAAGCAAGAATTAGAATTTAAATGCTGCTTTAGCTTGTTGGCAAATGTCAAATCTGTGCCATTTGGAAATGTTGACTCTTCATCTAACAAAGACAATAACCCCAAGGGCTTCTGCATGAAATCAGAAGAATAAGATTTTGAAGGATATTTTATTAATTCAATATGCATTAGTTAGAAAACATTAGCACTAGGGACGCACTCTAAAAGATTTTCTTATCAGCACTAATGGACAGGTTGAATAAGCACCAGTGCCTCATTGAAAAGAAAGGAAAACCAAAATACCAAATCAACCTAACACCACAGGTGCCCATTGACCTAGCGGTCACTGACACTAAACTTCAATATAACACGCAAGAGGCAAGAGCATGAAATCTTTCCAATCAGTCCCATCAGAACAACAAATTGGAGTTAACCTGCTTTTCATAGAAAAAGGACTCCCAAAAAAATTAGATGATCCACATGTCGATTTCACAGAATGTTGTTAACAAGGTGCAATTACTGCAAATCGAGTAATACAGTAAAACCTCCAATATACTAAATTAATAATCTCGCTAAAAATGCATAAGATGACATTTTTTTTTCAAATATTTTAAGGCCCACCGTAAATATAAATTAATAATTAGTCAAATACAAAAAATATTAATAATAATTAACACATAAAATTCATAATATTAATAAGTTTTTTATCTTGACAACTTCAATTTTCTCAATTCAACTCTTTCAAAAAATATGCATCTAATGATTAGTGACTAAAAATAAAAGTAGTGACCAATGTATTTATAGAGTTTATGTTCTATGTACTTTAAGCATCTGAAACATTTTATCTTCTATAGTATTAGATTTGAAAAATGCATAAATCAATTTTATGTCTATGTACAATGTACTTACATTAATTTTTTAGCTTCTATGTACATGTTCATAACATTTATTAATATTTTTGTATATAAATGATAACTGTTGAAATTCATACATGAATTTTGGTCAAAGGAATAGTACAAATACCAAGATGACACAAGTAATTAAAGTATAAAAACTCTTCTGAAATTAATAAATATTCATTTAGCGATAAATTAATAAATTATTCATTTATTAATAAATAAATAACTTCACTGAAATAATATTTGTTCTTAGTCCCAACAATATTATATTAAAGAGGTTTTAATATACTACACCTAACAAGTAATATCCCAGTATTTCCATCGCAATTGATGATATGGCACACATATATCAGATGACTAATATCATAATTTGTAAAATTAATTACTTCATTCCAGCATCTAATGGATGAATTTCACATTACTTGGGATTAAATAGTAGGGATACTAGTTCATAAGTGTAGCATTACTCCTGCAAATTTTGATCTACGTCCACTCATCAAAATGTCCATCATTTGTAGAGCTCGAAAATTAAATTACAAAAAGTGAAACACCTTGAAACTAAAAATGTTCATAGAAATTTTTCATTTGTCGTTACGGTAGCAACCATGCAAAACATGAAGAGATTACCTGTTAGGTCAGCTTGTATCAAAATTCCAAAGGCATGACACACCACATGACAAAAATATAACATAGCAAGATGCTCTTGGTGGTTAGCACAAATACTCTAAGTTGGATCAATGGGCTTGGTACCTTTTCAAAAAGATTAAGACAGTCTTTGTTGTCTTCAAAATCAACTTTTGCCCAGTCAATGCCATCTTGGATATATTCCTAGAAAATAAATAATAATATCCGATAAGAATTAGCACCACAAGCCAGGATCTTTTATACCATAAATCTATAATCTTATTTGTGCTATGTTCACAGTCTGTAATAAAGTTTACCTCCTGCTCTAACTTGAACAAATGACGATTAAAATGTTGCTGTAATCTCTCATTTGCATAGTTTATGCAGAACTGCTCAAAACTATTTCTCTGCAGAAACAAAATTCTCCAGAATAAGTAGCTACAAACAGAAAGATAAAAGGAAGAAAGAGGGACACGGTAAAGTAATAATTCTAAGGGACACGGTAAAGTAATAATTCTAACATACATCAAATGATTCAAAGCCATAGATATCAAGAATGCTGATGGATCTGCCAGTCCGTCTTTTGCCAACTGCAAGTGACTTGTTAATTTGTTCTACCAGCCACTCAAATAAACAAGCATAGATTGATTTTGCTAAAGCATCTCTGGTATCAGTGGCCTGAAAGATGTAGAAGAATATGTTGATCACCAATAAATTTCAATGGTGATAATTAATAGTCAAGGTGATTCAAAATTTAGATGAATTAATTTTTTATTTGAAGATATTCCAACTTCCTCAGGTGGTTGCTCAAGTTATCATGGTATAATAGACTATGAAGACTATCTACCAAAGCGATTATGATTTCTGCATAAAAGTTCTCACCTGCGAAAGTGTAAGGTTTTGGACAATAGTATCATTCCCAACTCTCATTTTGCGGGTTGACAAAGCTAGCTTCAGCTCCCCAATGTCACATCCGATCAATTTAGCAACAGTGATTAAACCTGAACATGAAAAAAAGGAAATCTCCTCCAGTGAGATCAGAAAAAACTCAGGCAGCAATCAAACAAACATGAAGCCTAATCATGAATGGTACTGTTTAAGTGATTTTGTGATCCAATGTATTTGATATACACACCAAGACATCAATGTCTCTGTTAGCTATGTAAATCACAAAGAAAAACTTTTACAACAGGTAGTGACTTTCAAAATGGAGCAAAGACAAAAGTGTATTTTGTGTGTGTGTACTTTTAACCAATATCAAATTACTGGGCAACAAGCATTATTGGCACTCAAACCGCTCATACAAGATCATGGTCCAAAATCACCACAAAATTGTTCACCTAATATATGCAAACAATGAATATCTCCAGATGTAAAATGGAATAGCATGCCATGGATAAATGAAGCAACTATCATACAATTGTCAATATCTATGGAACTTTAGGGCTTGACCCGAATTATCACCTTGTAATCATAATTGCTGCACTAAATATGACTTTTCCCTCCAAATTTTTCTGACATGCATACTTAACGAAACTTTTGTCATGCAGTATAAGGGAGGAATGTGATTAATCAACCAAACTAGATCTCCTCTATCCTTATTTGTAGAAGAAAAGATCTTTTTTTTTCCCCCTTCCAACTTTTTGCTTTAATGTTTCAAACTCCTCCAAGAATAACAAGATAAACAATGAAACCCCAAAAAAGTTATATCATCCAAATTAAAGCCAACCTTGCTACATTACATACTGGTGATTCTCACCTTCATCTGCGACAGGTTCAACATGGTTTTCATTATCAATAATAGTAAAGGAGACATTTCCCAGCCACAGTACTGCAGCAAGCATTGCAAATACACTCTCCTGGTCTTCTGTGCTTACATGGACAATGTCCAGCGCTTCCTGAAACAACCATTAAAGTCCGTTTGCACATTGACTACTAATTTTGAAAATGAAAATGGCAATATGAAAATCTAAAATGGATGGAAGAAATTTACTTCCTGAGAGGAGAAGAAGTTACCACAACAATGCGAAATTGTTCAGCATCATCAACCCCATTGATCGAATAACAACTACTTTGCCTCAAATACTTGTACTCTTTTGCACTCATCAAATTTAACTTCTCTGAATTTCAAAATAAATAAACAAATACTAAGAAAGGCTCAAAGAATATAATTGTAAATAAAAATATTTAACAAAACTCTCCAGTCTCCAAGATAACTTTAACCAGCAATTTAAAGTTGAAACCTAGCTTATGGATTCCAGAATGCATAATCAAAGGAAAGAACAAATGCAACACAATCAATATGGAAACCACATGGTTCAGCTCTAAGGGGCATCCAGTAACTATAAAGTTAACATAACCAATAATCTTGATGCATACAAGGACATTAAGACCTGTGATTGCAGTAGTTGTTAAACTCTACTAGGCTTCAGATTTCAACCCTGGAGACAGTTTAGATATGCAACAATGCTCACAAGCAAATCATCATTAGAATGAGAATACTCAAATGGAATGCTTGAATTGAAGAAAATCATTAAGTGATAAAAATGTGTCATAAGAGAGTTAATACAAGCGGTAAAGAACCTCTAAGTGCACATGGCGCTCCAGCACAAAGTTGATAAAATATATGATATGCCCTTTCTCCCTCTGCACATTGGACCACTCTAGACTGTTCACAAAAGAGTAAGTTAATGTACAAATTATTTAAAGACAAAGAATGAAATAAAAAAGTTCAACAATAATAAATTAGAGGAAGAAAGTTTACCTTCTCAAGTAAAACTGCACAATAAGAAGGGAATTAGAAAATTATGTCAGATTTAAAATCCAAAATAAAAAATAGCAATTATAATAGAAATTTCAGCTTAAACAGCACAAGTCATCTTACAAGTTTGAATCTTGGCACCCGAAATCTTTCCAGTTTCACTAAAGTGAATTTCTATCAGCTTTCCCTGTGCATATTCATCAGACTGTCAATAGTTGCTACATAAAAGGCAATAACTTAAGTAATTTCGTTTCGTAGTACTACTACCAACTCACAAACATTGAAGAAGTACTAAAGAACCTCAAGATGTTCATGCACAGAACAGGGAACTTACAAAGCGACTTGAGTTGTCATTTCTTGATGTTTTCGCATTACCAAATGCTTCTAAGATTGGATTAGTCTTCAATATTTCATATTCGATCCCACTGCCTCCACCTAGTGCAGCCAAATATTGCATTGCTATTTTTGCTGTCTCAGTCTTTCCTGCTCCACTTTCCCCACTGAACAAGGAAATCACTATCAGAATCAATATATGTACATACGGATACTTTTATAAACAGCACAGACTTTAAGCATGAAACCTCTAAAGTTAAATTCTGTTCCTAAGTTTCATCACATTACAATGCCAGATTTCATGACAGTATTATGGTTACAGATTATACTGTCCAAATGAATATTAGGGATTACTCAAATAAGCAAAAGTGAATTTAAGGCACCTAGCCAGCCACCAAAGAATGGAGAAATATAAGAGAGGAAAAAGGGTTACAAACTTTCTATTTTCCTTCGATCAGAGAGGGCTTACAACAAGGTACCCTTAAAACAGCAGGAAAATTCCTCTTACAGACAATTCATTATCATGTCTTTGCACTAAGGAAGCCAAGAAGGTGACACCCCACCACCATAAAGATCCTTCACTGATCAAGTTTATTCTGGATATTCTTAATACTGTTGCACACGCAAGGCCTGTTCAATCTCAACTACTGCCAACATTTACTAATGGGTCCACCATCATAATTCATCTATACAGCCCCCACAAAAAGGAAACTCCACTCAATTTTCACATCAAACCTAACATCTTGTGAAGGAGTCTTTACTGAGGACAAATTATTTGAGCTCTGTCAATACAATATCACCAACTCAATGAGAACTGGTGCTGCAAAGCATCTCGAAGACTACTGTATTTCAGTTGCTCAGGCTACTTTAGCTGATAAGCCACCTGATCCACGCTTTAGAAAACTTTGAAAGGGGCATCATAATTTAAAACCAGTCCACCATGGACCATCTTGCTAACATGCAAAAGCTTTTAAAAAGGACAGCTATTGTGATGGCATCTAAAATAAAAAAAAAATGAGTGTCCCTGATCATAAATAAATAAATAACTCGTTACATTATGAGATTAAGAGCCATTACTGCAACAGCTTCAAATTCCAGATCTAATAGATACAATAAAACTAACATAAGACTTTAGCATTAACAAGCAAATTTGTCCATCCTCTCTCCTTCAATTATTTGCACACGCCAAACCAAAAACCGTTGGGATGTGAAGCATGTCTCTAAGAATTAAAGGAAAAGGCATGTATATTCCAAATAACAATGAATGGCACATATGTAGTGCACCACATAAAGCACCAAAACAAAACAAAGGTACCACAGTCCATACTCAAATAAGCAACTTAAAACGAAAGCATGCAGTAAGAGCTGCAATATATGGTTCACTTATCTACACATCAATTACCACCAAAATGAGACAATAAGAATGATAGAAAGATATAACCAAGCTGGGTACGGTCTACAAACCTTATAATGATGGATTGATTAACTTCATCTGGAAATAAAGACAAGGCCAAAATAAGTATATCGTACAAATATAGGAACTCTCAAACAGCTAACTCAATTATGTAGAATTATTGAAAAAAGATAAAACGAAAAGCACCTCGTGTCATTTCACGTATGGCCGTGTCAGTAATAGCATACACATGCGGACTCTCAATAGACTTGCTCTTATATGCGTCAATATAGTCATTTCCATATAACGGAACTTTCTTAAAGGGATTTATGGCAACCAACACGGGACCTGCTTTCGTCTAAATAGCACACAATTATAACATTAAAGATATCAGGAAAAAGTTAGAAATATGTACCCGATTGAAAAGCACACTACTGTGAAAACACTTACATAAATCATGTCTTGCTTGTATCTATAGTGGAGATTGTACAGTACTGAAGGTTCATTTAAATAGCTAAGTTGCATAAGATCATCAACACCATCAAGGATATCAGGATTTGCCGAAACCAAATTTTCAGATTTAACCTTTAAAACCTAAAATATAGATAAAAAAAAGGTTAGAAAAATATTCAATATAACATCAACTTGAACACAACATTTTCAAAGTTTCCAAGTCTCACTTACTTTGCCCTCAGACAGAGAAATAACCGACTCAGTCGCTGATACGGACAATATTTTCCCAAGCTCCCAATTCCCATTTGGAAATTGAAACCAAGACTGAAGCTTCTGAAACAGTAAACTTTAACGTATGATTAACTGATGAAAATTTGAAAAATTACCAGAGCCATATGTCAACGACTGAAAAATTGCTGCATTTGTCAAGTCAGTGATTGCTCAGAAATCATATGAAACATATTCAAATATTCATAAAGACAGACACGTAGAAATACACAAGCAGTTAAATAGAAATAAAATTAAATGTTACTAACTTAATATAGAGTTCTATTGTGTGATACACCATTCTTACATTGATAAATTACTAACTTAATATAGAGTTTGACTATGTGATACATCATTCTTACATTGATAAATTACTAACTTAATATAGAGTTCTAATATGTGATACATCATTACATGAATAGATTTTTCTATACTAGGAAGCTTCATACCAGCATCAATAAACTATTATAAACAAATTGCCAATAAAGCACAGTTTGGACAAACGCCAAGGGACCTAATCTAAATATGGAAGGATCAGGTATGTTTCTTTCTTTCTTTCTTTCTTTCTTTCTTTCTTTTTTTTTATTTTTTAAACCATCAAATGTCGAATAAGCTTGCAGGGTAAGATCTATGAACCTTTCTGTCATGGAACAGGGGTGCTGAGTTCGGATCAGATGCATTACTATGTCAATTGGGAATTTTAAAAATCTTCAGCCCCATCCCTTCCCTCACCTAATAATCCAAGAGGTCTATCTTGACCAACTAGTAAACAGAACCAGCAGGTAAAGTAGGTTTAATTTCATTAAGAGAAGAAATGGTTAGTGAACCTGACTTTATCACACAATTATCTTATTATGCGTCAAAATTGTTCACAGCTACGGGACAGCATTGGATCGAAATCCAATGTTTTGCAACATACTAGTTTGCCATATGCTATGGGAAGGTAATTCCCTCAAAGAACATTGAATTCTAAGGAATATATATTAACAACACCAAAAGGGCTACATACATCACCTCCTTTACATGTTAATCAATCAGGACATTAAAGTGAAAATGAAGACTGCACATGATGTCTGATGCACAAACAACTGTGATGAGCTACAACATGACAAACTTAGTCAAACTATACTCATACATTCCCAAACATCACAGTAGGTATCATTGGGTGACCACCCCTGCTTTCTAAGATTTACCAAGAACAAGAGTTACTACTAACTGAAAAAGAACAGACACAAATGCCAAATTAATGTATCTGTGCAGCGAAGAAAAATCCTAGACCTAAACCTTTTCTTCTCTACGTTCAAATGCCAAAATAAGATAATAAGACACCGAAAAAAACTTCTATATTGTGTAGCATGGTTAGTTCCCAAGATATTTTATACAGTTCTATTTATTCAGTCTAGCTAGAATGGTAAACAATGGCAGTTGTCAAGGGAATTAAGTCTGTAAGGATCTATGGTCAGAAAAATACATGAAGAAAAAAATTAAAAGTTTCTTCGTCATAATAACGAACAACAAGAAATAAACTTCTATGAAAAAAGAAAAAAAAATCGATAATGTATATGAAAATTCAGTGCAAACAAAGATATTAAGCTCAGAAAAATTAACCTTAAAGCCAATTAGAACAAAATTTCAATCACAATGCACAAACTAGTGATGCCACATATTTTATAATTACTATCAAACTAAAAGCCAAATATACCTTTTTCCCAGCATAGGAGGTGGTGTCACTCCACCTACGGTCAGTATGGGATGCTGAGACTGAAGGCAAAGACGAAGCTGCAGAATCCAAGTCTTCATCACCCACAGAATGCCTGCCTTCAACCACTATGTTGTTTCCAGTGTATGGCGATTCCTCATTTTCACCTCCCTCAACAACCTCATTCCCTAACTCACCATTTTCGGGAACATTTAAACCAGCCACATCACTATGTCTGAAAATCACATCATCGGATTTTTCAACCTCATCAGACGTGGGTGAACCAATGAACCTAAAATCAACAGGCAACGATTTGATGGATTGAAAGGCAGGCTGGACCCGAGGTTTCTGCGCCATTTTCTCTGATCCTGAGGATTGAGTTTTGGGTTATGCCAATAGATAAAATAATTGAGATCAAAAAGCTCAACTTTTTCACCAAAAAAGTTATATCAAACTTTAACCAAAAAAAAAAAAAAGTCCCCACTCCATAACTTATCAAATTAACATTATGGCGGGGACCATGACCACAGCTATAAGACCCTAGTGAATTCTTGAATTACCTCAATCACAGCATTATCAAGTTCCACAAACGGATGCTAAAGCTTGAAATACATTAAACCAATAAAAGTATCAAGCAAATACACATGAACCAAATTTAAGATATTAAACACTGGAAACTTTGAATTCTCGATCTGATACTAATCATCGAGGAAAACATAAAACCTAATCTCCAAACATCAAACAAACTCTTTTCAGAAAAATTCTTTTTCATCTGGTTGCTAAAAAAACATAACGAAACTAAAAATAATCGAAATTTAGAACCATAAAGTGTCACTTTTTACAACATCCAGAAACTCAAAATTTTCTTTGGTTTTCTTCCACTTTCTCGGCAACCAAAGCAACTCCAGAAGCAAAGAATCTTCCAAATCCAAACTGATCTAGTTGCAATTTGAGATCTCCAAACTTTCAACAGAAAAATAATAGTAATAAGATACTCTATAGTCTATTACTACTTACCTTCAAAAAGTCAAAAGAAGCTTGAGATTCTCACTTCTCAGGAAGGTATTTACAAGCTTCGATCGCTCTCAAAAACACAACAATAACTCCTCATTACAATGAGAGGTGAACTTTCTTTTTCTCCTAATTAGAACCTCAAAGCAAAAACTAAAATTACTAAAACAGTATAACTCCGTACAAACGATGGTATATGGAAGTGAGAGAGTCTTTGGTAACTCAGAAAATGAAGAGAGAAGGAAAAAAAAAAGAAAATGAATAAAAAATCCAAGGCGTGAGGAGATTAAGCAGCTTTTGTTCCTCCTCCACCTTTTTTAGTTTTCTCAGATTCACTTCACATAAAAAGAAAATAAAAAAACTTTAAACTCCTTTTCTGTGATTTCTATTTTAATTTTATCTTTCATTTGAATTTTGGGGGGTTTTCCACGCACCAACCAAATTTAAAATGCGGGTTGATGTTTAAGGACCATTATGCCCCTGTTATTTTGATTTACGGTGTTTGAACCAGTCCAATATTTTGAAATTATTTTTTAAAAACAAATTAATGCCAAAAAAAAAAATCAAGATGTAAGTGCAAAGTTTATATGTAGACACTAATTTATCCATTATGTCTATAGATGAATTTTTTTTTTTTTGGTAAAGCAAAGAAAAAATATTTAAGTTTGGAAACCATTTTAACCCAACAATAATTTGGTTTAATTTTAGGAAGATAAAAATTTAAACTAAAAATAATAGTAATTTTATTTTGTTTGAATAGCTGTAAGTGGTTTTCAAGCAACTCCGTTTGATTGGCCACTTGAGTTCGAGTTTTAGGAGAGATAAAAGATTAAAAAATTGATTTATATTTTGCCTACTCGTCTATCCCCTACTTTTAAAGAAAAAAAAAATTGAACTAACTAGTATCTGAAAGGTAGTTTTAATTCTCTTACTAATTCATTTTAACAATAAGAATTTGTTAAGTGTGCTGGTTTTAGTAATTCTAACTAAAACATGAAACCGCAGTTATAATCCCTTTAATATGTCAAAATATTCATCTACTTGGATTCCAATTTATTTATTCAATTACATCATTTTCTAGCAATTGAGAATGTGGCTCAATTTTTTTAAATACTAACCATATTAAGCCAAAATTCACAACCACACAAGTATTATCAATTATCCATCACTAATAAATGTGATTGTTTGTTGAAACTTGATGCATGGTTTCTACACAATCAAACATTTTTCAATTTTTGTAGCAATGCATTTTTCTATTAAGTTGGTCGTTTTATTTCAGATACAAAGATAAAAGATATAGGTTATCAATATCATCAATACAGTTAAAATTAAATAATTGAGGATCAAAATTAATAACAGCATGTTCAATATGACTAAAATTTTTAATTCTAAAATGTATCATATGTCATAGATTAATAGATATGGTGGTTACTCGTCATTTATTATCAATATTTTGAAATTAAACTAAATAAAAAATAATAATTTACAGTGGAATTTAAATGCAGTCAATAATTCCCTCACCGTCCCTTTCGTTGTATGTTTAATGGTAATTAATATAAGGTTCTTTCAAAATCATAACATTACAAATGCTTTGTAAAAACACGGGTAACTAAGATTGTTAAAAGCATGCTGTATTTTTGGACAATTTTGTAAATTTATTTCAAGCGAAGGAAAATTAAGAAACGGTCGTAATAATTAGCTTGACGAATTGGGAACGGATGGAGTGTGAGGAAAGTCAGCAACGGTGGAGGGAGTCAAAGGTTCAAAATATGACCGTCAGATGAAGAGTTGACGACCAGAGATGAAGTACGCGTGGAAGAGAGAGCAGGCGATTGCGGCACAATTAAAACCCTGCAAAGCTTTTCTTAGAAGCCGGCAAAACGTAAACTGGCTAAGGTGAAATGCACTGATACTGTCTGCTTGTGATTGTCGCATTTACGAAATATTATAATCTGATGGTTGGATCCCACGGGAAGACTTGGCCAATCGCAAACCTTAGAATAAAAATATAATATCCAATTATTTATTTATTTTGTTTTTCCGTCTAACATATACAGTACGTAGCTTTTAAGACGTAAGTTTACAAAATTTGATGTCGTTTTAGAGTTTTGAGAAGATAAAACGTTGAAGGTTGTAGTGTAGAGAGGCAATTCGTATTCGTACATTTGGCAAAAGGAAGGACGAGAGATTTAACTCCTACACACCGCACATTTGATGCGTGCATGTTAGAACGTCAAGGGATGAAAAGGATATTAATTAATTTTTCTTTGAAAAAAAAAAAAGAAAAAAAAGAGCATATTGATCGAAAACAAGTACAAAGTAATCTGCAATTAGATTCAATAATACAACGTGGAACATTATTTCTCACGATTACTCTCGCAAGGCTTTTTTTTTTTTTTTTTTTAAAGAGTGATGTTAGAGATATAATTTTTTGTATAAATATATATTATATAAATTGATGCGGTATAAATTTATTAGTTAGATAAAATTATAAAATAAAAAAATAAACCACATGAGTCATTGAGTTATATCGTATCAATTTATACAAGCATTTATAATTTTATCTTTACTCAAATAATATACTCTCATTCTTACAAAATGTGTGACTAGTTGTGGTTATGCAATGCATAGTACAAATTCAAAGCTAATATAGAAGGGCAAAAATGTTACCCTCTATATAAGAACAAAATGTCATTGAATCACATTCTAGCCATAAAAAAAAAAAGTAAGTTTTATGAGTGAAATTTCAAAATTTCAATGACACTAACAACAATATTAAGCTATGCCTAAAAGAAAGATTCTATTTGGAGATTTATAAATAATGTAATTTCACAAGAGTTAAGTTAGGATTACTTTTTAAGAGCTTACTGATAATAAAGAAATTGTCAGTTTCTTGTACTAAAATTAATATTACAAAAATAATAGAGTAATAAGTGATATATATTAATTTTAGTTGAGAAAATTGAAAATTTCCTTATTTTAACTTTAGCCTGATATAAAATTGGAAAGTGCCAAAAAAAATTATATAAATCTCCCGAGAAATTGACTCGATCTACTCAAATTAAGATACTTTAAAATTGAAAAAAAAATAAAAACTAGTCACAAGCTTATAGACATACGTAAGTCGTTGATACATGGAAGAATATTTGAATAAGTGAAAATGTTTTTACAAAAATAATCATCAAATGACTACTTAAATAATTTTTTATATGTGTTCTGATCGAGGATCAAATAATAATAATAATGATAATAATTTTTATATGTGCAATGTGATTATCAGGTTGCCAGGTCGCAGGTGCCAATCCCCATACCTAAGGGCTAAGGCTGGCCATACGATCAAACACAACTGGACCCACAGAAGCAATCACAAAGTAGAACCACCCCATCACATTCATTGATCCCACCTAAAAGTCAACATCAATAAACCTCCCTCCATGATAAAAACCGATTTGTTGATTGAAGCAATCATGTGGAAACCACTTGATCTATTGACATTTGCTAGGGACTTCACATCCAAATTTGTCCAAAAGTAAAGCCGTCCTTACCTGGAATTAACTCAGGTTAGCCTGTTAGGTCGTGTGGTCAAAATCATTCTGTTCATGTGGCCGAATCTGCTCCTATGAGTATGAGGCTTTGAAGTTAATAAGTAGGGTTCACATGAGAAGGCAAGTGTCAATCGAGGGTATCCTTTTTTTCAAAAATTAAAAAATTAAAAAAATCCACTGAACGTTATAATATAAATATATTAACAAATATCCATAAATTTTTTTTTAGGTTTACGTAAAAATTGAAGTAATGAAACCTAATTGGCAGGGGTGGCAATCCTACTAGGTCTGTATGTCACCGTCCAAATAAAATAATGTAATGTAATGTGAGATCAATAATTAGATTTCAATAGCTGTTAAGTGTTTTTTTTTTTTTACTAGATTTGAATTTAATTGGTTCAAATAAATTTTAAGTTCGAATGTACATCAATTTTTTATAATAAGTTGAGTCTACGTAGTTAATGAGGGTTATTGAGTTCCTAAGTGTTGAGCTAATGCTTAATTATAATTAGCAAGCTCCCCTTGTTAAGTAAAAATAAATATATGTATGTTTTGAGTTTTAATTTGCAAAAATCAAGCTACAAAATGACGATAAATATGTGTTCGTCGAAATGAATAACATCTACTTACATGCTATGCTTGAATTGATCGGCTCTTTGATCAAGGTTGTTCTTTCTCGGTTTGATGCGTCGGTGCAGGCCGCAAAGGCATTGAAATCCAAATAGATTATTATATTATTTTATGTTAATTAAGCACTGAAAGTAAGTAATGTGACAAAACAAGATCATTCATGGCAAAAGCATGAACAGTGAGGGCCAACCAACATTACCCACTTTGGCATGTTCTCATAAAATTTCATACATACAATATAATATCACATAGAGATATACATATACGTACGTATGTATATACATACACACACACACACACATATATATATATATATGTGTGTGTGTGTGTGAGTGGAACTCCTATAATACTGTACAGATATACCTAATAAGTTCATGTTTATTCATATAAGCACCAGCAAATGCTTATTTACTAATTACAAATGTAAATTAAATAATTAACCCCAAGTTTGACGAGCAATCACAATCATTAATGGTTGGTACTTGGTAATGGTTGTTCAATAATCAATATTTTATTAATTCCTTTGCATGTTGAGAGTTTTATTTTATTTTATTTCTTTTAGAAATTTGCGTGTTGAGAATACAATGACATAGTGCCATACATAATGTTTTAAATGAAATCTAGGGCTCCGTTTGATCCAATTTGTACTAGAAAAAATAGACATAATTTTTATAGAATCTTATATATATATAAGACAACATAAAATGTTTGACTTGAAATGGGACACAGAAACTTGCAAAGAGTGAATGGTCTGAATACAACGATGGCAAATATTCTAATAAAACTATTTTATATGTTTTATATTTGCTCTTTCTTGTTTATCTAAACCATCACATTGTTGAGTAATTTTAAAACCAACGTATATAAGATATTTTTTTTTCCAAAATGACACGATATGTTCATCGCCACTAAAAAATTCTTGCTTTTTTTGAAAGAAAAAAAAAAAGATGATTCCACCATCCCATTTCAAATTGTACCATTATTATTTCATTGTGTGACTATTTTGTAACTAAATACATTACTTTTTACTCAAAAGAAGCATTGAACCTCAACTTTGTTAGTTCAGGCAAACCCAAAAAAGGAAAAAAGATTAAAAAAAAAAAAGAATGATATTTGAATAAAAGTTTTGCATTACAATGCTAAGTGCTAACCCAAAAAATCCTTATCTTAGGACAATGAAATATATATTTATAAGCAAAATGCAATGGAAGGTCAAACATCAATAAACCCCATGTGTTTGTAGTTCTCATAACACAGAAAAAAAGTGAATGAGGAAAATAAAAAAAAAGGAGGAGAATTGTAGAGCAAATCACACTCAATTATTAACGGACAATAAAGATAAAGAGCAAGTGCTATGAAAGAGACTACAGAAATTGACTTTATATAATCTCCATATTTCTTAAGCTTTACAATAAGGTACCTAGACAGCAAGAAGAAACTACATGGGTGGTTATGGGTTTTATATAGTTAATTAGAGTGCAAACTGCAAAAGTTATTTAGGGTTCCCCGCAGTTTTCTGGCCTTAAAAAGTCTGGTTCAGACTAAAGCTAAAAAGTGCACCAAGTGATGGGTTCCAGCGATTGAGTTTTAAGAGACGCTATCACATTATTGGTTTGTGAGTAATAAATAATAAATCAATCACTACTAAAGCTGCTTTTCCAGAATCAATCACTTCTACTTACATGACAAATTGGCTTGTTATGTGGCACTCTCACACACAAGAAACAAGGGTCACTCAATTGTGACCAAGAATTAATTGATGAGAATTTCATGTCAAACATAACACATGGGAAGCTTAATGAGTCTTTTGGACTCATTTCCTAGCCAACTCTTGCTGGAACTCAAGCAACTTCGCAATTTTAACCAGAAGCATTGCACTTGATTTCAAATACCACATTGACCCATTATCATGGCAACGGTAATTAAATTTTAAAATTAAGTTCAGTGTGTAGTTTCTGTTGGAAATTCAATACTGGAAAGTACGTACAAGACACGGGCTCATGATTTAATTGATGTTCCTGTAATTTGGAGGTGTTTGATGGGATTTATTGACTGGGCCGGGCTTGATCTTTCTTCAAACAGAGTCAGCCCATAGGCCCACTATGGCTAAACAACGCAAGTAATGATTCATGTACAGAAACTCTGATGATTTCTCTTGCACGGAAGCTTATAATTATTTTTAAGGGGCTGATCATTGCCCGTGATCATTTCAGTCTCTCGGATTCCTACCAACAACACGACAAACCACTGTGTCGTATTACCACTTCACAATTCACATGTGATCCAATCCTTGTCCACACTCTAAAATGCCCTTAATTTACCCAGACAGGGTCTCTGAAAATTTTTGCTACCTATTACCTTTTCCCTTTTAGCACGTTGATAGAATCATGGATGCATGGGCCACCCCCTTTAAAGGGTCCCCTTCTTATTCACTTTCTTTCCTAAAAAAAGGAAAAAAGACCATTAATTAAGTAACAAAATAGTTGTTATATGCATACATAATAGTAAAGATGAGAAGCCATTTGGCTTTATAGGCTAATAGTATTCATGCTTTCAAAATATGTTAAGAGGGAATGGGTTCAAATTTTATGGGATTAATTCCCTGGGTAAATTTCTCTTTACATTTTCTCTTAGTGAGAGTAAATTTTGGAACTTAATGTTCAACAGACTTTTAAACTATATTTCATAGGTCCCAATAAATTTCAAATTATATATATAACAATTAAAAATGAATCGTAAAGATGAGAAGAAACACACATACACACACACACACACAAAAAAAAAAAAAGAAGAAGAAAGGGGCCAAGCAACTCTTTTATATGTTTGGTCTCTATGAATACAAAAACAAAACCAAAGATAGTGTTCTTGTAGCTTTTTCTTCTTCTCTTGCTTCTTCCTTTAATTATTTGGCTCTTTTCCATAACATCAATTGCTAAAAAAGACCCATATGGATTGTACATTCATCTATTGCCACCTACTACATCACATGCATCCTCATTAATTGTTTTTCACAGTGTACTTCTTTTTCCATGGCTTTTATAACTTCATTAATCTCTCTTCTTGTTGCTCTCAGCTTCTTCTTAGTTTTTATTCCTTGCAACGCAAGACTTAACCATGATTTCTACAAAAAGACTTGCCCAAATGTGGAGAAAATCATCTACAATGTGGCCTCACAGAAGCTGCTTGAAGCACCGGTCACCGCCGCCGGGGCTCTTCGCATTTTCTTCCACGACTGCTTTGTTGAGGTTTGATATATATATATATATAAAACTAGAATGCCCCATTACCTTCATAGCAATTAATTTAATTAATTAAAGATGGGAAATTTGTAATATTAATTGATACAGGGCTGTGATGCATCGGTCTTGATTGCTTCAAGTGAAACCAACAAGGCCGAGAGGGATTCAGAAATCAACTTGTCATTGCCTGGCGATGGTTATGATGTGTTCTTTCGAGCAAAGAGAGCCTTGGAGTTGCAGTGCCCTGGCATTGTCTCTTGTGCCGATGTTATGGCAATTGCTACAAGAGACTTGGTTCATTTGGTAACTTTCTTTCTCATCATTCAGTTTCACTTTCACCATTATTATTGCTTCCCCCTACCTACAGTTACAACACTTTTTAAAAGTAGTGTCGCGTAATGAAAGAAAATAAATGAGTAGGCATTAATAAAAAACAAAGGGAGAATATTATTTTGGTCCCTCTTAGAAATTATATTTACTATTTAGGTATTTGATAAATTTTTAACAATAATACTACATATTTCAAATTTTTAAAAGGGGCTAAATTTTTGTTCCAAATAACTATACCCAGTGATTTGGAATTTATTAATTGGTTACAATTAATTCACTTAGATTTGTAAAGAACTATCTACCAATTAATGAATGCCAAATCATTTGGAATAGTTATTGGGAACAAAAAATTTGTGATGTATAGCATTACTCAATTTTTAATCTCATATTTCATAACCGGTGTTTACTAGTTTGATTTGGAAAGTTTTAGATACTTATTTTTTACATGAAAATATCACATTTACCCATTCAATAATATATATATTATTTATTATTATTTTAAGAACAACAAGAGATACAACTTGAATGAGATTCTTTTAAGGAAAGTTGATTCAACCCAACCAACCCGTTTGAAAAAAATTATTGTGGACTTAGGTCTCGTTTGTGATTGAAGTTAAACAGTTGTAGCCTAAAAGTTACCACACTAAAGTGTTTGGTAAATACTTGCTGCTGTAATTTGAAAGCTAAATTGATTTAATTTTATATTTGTATGATGAAAAATCTATTATATCTTTACTAATTTTATCAAAAATTATTATTTAAAAATTGTATTTACCATATACTATTAAATTTTATTTCATAATTATAACTTTTTTTCATAACAAGCTACAGCACCTTAATATCAAATAATGCCTTAAATGGTTAGAACAATTTCTGAGTGAGATTAAAATATTTTTTTCTTAATAAATAAACATAAGGTTATAATAATCTAACAAATTACAGTGTATATACACTAGCTAGCAGCACTCAAATGTTTTCCTCTAAAAATTTAATGAATTAGATAATTAATGTATCCATTTATTTTTTTAGTAAGAAAAATTAACACGACGTTGCTTCAAAAGGTGGGAGGCCCAAGATGGGAAGTAGCAAAAGGAAGAAGAGATGGCCTTATTTCCAAGGCTTCAAGAGTAGAAGGCAACCTCCCTCAAGTGAACCAAACAATCTCGCAAACAATCTCACTCTTCAAATCGAAAGGCTTATCAACTCTAGACATGGTAGCCCTATCTGGAGGCCACACAATTGGCTTCTCACATTGCAAAGAGTTCATGCCAAGAATCTATAGCTACAACAAAACACACGACATTGATCCAACCATGAACCAAGACTTTGCTCGCAGCCTTCGGGGTTCATGTCCTAAGTCTAAGAAACTTGATCCAACTGTTGTTGCACTCAATGATGTGAGTACACCTTTCGTGTTTGATAATTATTACTACAAAAATCTTCAGAAGGGACTTGGGTTGCTGGCTACTGATCAGATGTTGTTTTCGGATTCAATGACTCAAAAGTATGTGAAAAGAATGGCTGATGCTCAAACTGCCTTTTTTAAGCACTTTGTTGTTGCCATGATCAAGTTGAGTAACATTGGGGTTAAGACAGGCAAGGATGGTGAGATTAGGAGAGATTGCGGTTCCTTCAATGGTTAATTAAATTTTATTTGTACTGTCATGTAATATTGTTTGCAATAATAGATCGAGACATCGAGTTGCATTTTTGAGCTGAGTATATAATTATTTATCCTTTTCAGTGAATTATTGTTTAAATAGTATTTAATCAAACTACCTTTCTTCCAAAGGAGCGAAATTTGAACCCTAAACTGCTCGTATGTTATAGCTTACTTTGTATATGAATTCATATCTATTCTATGTGTTCGGGAATTAGGCTTATAAAGTTGATTTGTATAATGTAGGAATGTCAACTTAGGATTTTATAGTACTTGCTAGAGATCAGGATTCTCATCCAATCACTCGATTATATTCCTTTTTGATATACAAGTGCTGTGTATACCTCTTAAATCAACTGAAGAGGCAACGATTCGACACTATATTAGCAACAGAAGTGAATATTAATTCCTTCTAAGACATGGGCTTTGATGTTGACCGTTTGTAGGCATGCAAGGAATTTAATAATTAAGCACTAATTCTTCAAAATGATTGAGGATATATTCAATCTAATGATCACTAATAATTTTCAACCAATCTTGAAAATGTCATACACACTTCATAAACAGTGGATGAAAAAGAAACAATGATCTAAGAGCGCCTAAAACATTCTGAAGTAAATGATTATATAAGCTAATTTTTTATTTCAATGAATACTTGTCTATGAATGAAAATAAAAATTAAAACAGTTTATTAAATCACTAAAGTGACGTACGTACTTCTTAAAACATTGAAGTTTGTTTTGTTTTGTTTTCTTTTCTTTTTCCCCACCCTTCATATCTTTGTTAGCATCCGAACCACACAAGTAGTGAGTGAAAAGGGCCACCACTTGTAATCCTTTTGAATTATTAATGTTCAAATCTTAGAGATAGGATTGTGTTAAGTATTCATTTGATTATGGAAAAAACTGAAAAAGATCACGTGAATGTTTGAGACAATATAAAGATTCCAGATTATTTTGTTGATTTGCAAAAGTGATGAGGAACTTATTCTATAATTATCATGATCATCTGTAGTCCAGAAACGTATCTTTCACATATTGAAACGTGGACTTAAAAGCATGCACGTACAATTAATTTGAGGCTATAAATTGAGGCAAGTAAAGGGAGAAGAAGGTGCAGAGTCGAAAACACATATATTGTTACTTAGGGTTACAAATATACAAAAGCAATCGTCGTTCACTCTCCCTCAATGGCTTCCCCTCGATCCATGTATAATATAAGTATGCTGAAATGAGTAGTGATGGATCGACGTTGAGGCCGTTGAGGGTAGAGTGATCGAATCCGGCTTTCTCATTTTCCTTTATCGAAACTAACCAACAGAATCGTGACGTGTGACAAAGAAACTAAAGCAGTAGAGTCGTTCACTCTCCCTCAAGGGCTTCGCCACAACCCATATCGTGCTCAACGGGTGGGTGGGTTGACGTTGAAGTCCTTGGGGGTGAGTGATCGACGCCTGTTTTTTAATTCGCTAATGATCAGAAGTTAATTTACATTAACGATCGCACAGAAGGCAAAACTCGAAGGCTAGCTAGTTAGTTCTTCAACTTGCAGAGAGAGGCATGCAATAGGTATAAATGTATGAATTATTTGTAAGATGCATGGCGCTGCTGCAAGTGCAAGGTAATATTTAAGCAGAGAATGAATTTGATGCAACACATCACCTGCCCATGCCTTTATTAAGTCCCCTTTCAATCAGTATTTGTTTATCTTGTTAATAAGAATCTTTAAAAAGAAAAGAGAAAAATATTGTTAATAAGAAGTTGTTGCTTATGAACTATGTAAGTGTCAAGACGTGTTACTTGTCTGTGTTAATTCTAATCGGATATTATTTTTTGATAAGCTAGCTAACAAATTAAAATCCTCAAATAATCATCATGCTTTAATTTATTGTATTGTTACACTGCTATACAGAATGTACAGGAGAATGAATTCGAGAGAAAGGAGAGCGAAAAGGAAAAGGAGGAGTTGGCAAATGAAGGGAGAGAAGCGATAGGCATACGGTCTCCTCCAATGCCATAAATGCGGTTTCATTGATGAATCCGAAATTCTGAATCTCTCGACGTCGTTTCAATAACAATATAAAGAGCCTGTTGCTGCTGTGCTTAAAATTCATTTACCTTGTTCGAATCAATAATGTTATATATCCCAACTTTGTAACTAAACCTACTTAGTGTTGGATTGGATAAGGATTGATCAGTTTTCAGTTTTTCCTCTGCTTGATTCATAATAAAATCGACAGGATGGTATCTGTTCAAAAATTGGATCCAAACTGATGTTGCCTGCCGATTCTAGGACATCAATTTGAGGGCAAAAATAATTTAAAAAATAAAAAAGAGTTCAATGCTTTTAATACTTTAATGCTTGATTCAAAATAATTCAGTCGGTTAGTCTCTTGCGTCAGAAGTCGAAAAGTTCAAGTTCAAGAAGATACATTTAATTTAATTTAAATGAGGAGTGATGAGTTGCAATAAAAATCACTTCAAAAGATCTACTTTACCTAAAATTGAACTTACATAAAATACCTGAAATCATAAAAAATGAGATGTGTTTTACCAAGGGCAAAGCTAAAAGAGGGCTAACCCAAGCTGTGGCCCAGGTAAGTTTTTGAGAAAAAAAATAATTAGTTGTAATGGTTGATTGTGTTCATGGTGTGGTCATGATGGCAGCGTGGCTGTTCCTCTACTTCATGCGCGACCAACCCCTGGTGGTTATGGGCTGCACGATCGTGCTGTCGGTGCTGACGTTGGTGTTCTTATTCTTGACGAATGCCACGGAGAACATCCTGCTGGCACTGCTGATTGGGGCAGTGCTTGTGCTGTTGCACGCCGCCTTGAGGAAGACTGATTGATTTGTTCTTGGACGAAGAATCTACTCACTTGATGAGTACTACTGGATATTCTTCTTCTTAATTTATTAATTTCACCACCATCATCATCATCACGGTGTTTCTTTACGTTGTTTAAATTTGGGTTTAATTGATGTAAGTAATTGAAATTTCATTGTTGCCTTTTGTTGATTTTCTTGTGTAGAATAGGTAATAGAGTAATAGGATATAATAAATGATAATGATGGCATTCAAAGTGGAATTTGTTATTCATCTTCTTTAAAGTATAAAACAATTGATAATCTCATTTTTTGTTTTTGGGTCAAATTTTCAGTCTTTTTGAATTTTTATGATTTGTGTGCAATGATTATTGGTGAATTGGAAATTTTTGTACGACAGTTTTTCTTGCTTTGTCTCAGATTTTTTAATTCTTAATTTTTTTTTAATTTCAGGATTTTTTTGTTCTCCATTTTGATTGTTGTTATCATTTAAATACTTAATACATTATGTTCTTTTAATTTATATTGTATTTTATAGTTTTATTATTAATTTTTTTTACTTACATAGTATATTTTAATAATTTTGTTTGTATACAATAAATTTTTTAAAAATAATTTTAATTTAAAAAAAAAATCTAGCCCACCCTAAAACAAGGTGCTAGTTTCGCCACTGCATAAAACAATGATATAAAACTTCCCAACACTTACTTTTTTCTTTTTTTTCCCTTCCCCTGAAGCACCAATAAGAACTTTAAATGTCCATACAATTAGATAAAAGACTTACGATAAGATAAATGGCATTCCAAATCATTTCACCCTCAAACAAAAACAATCATTAGTTAGTTCAAATTCTTCAAAATGGTGTGCCTATAGTCAATGATAGGCTGTTACTCTCAACAATATCGAGGACATCAGTTCAAATATTCATGGGACTCTTTTCTATTTCTTTGGATAAATATTTAATGTATTGTTAGTAAAAGTAGATTTCTAATCCTGACCTAAGTAAATTTCAAGACTCTGCTATATCATCCAAAATGAAAAACTTAGGGTTATTTGGTAAAATACTTGGGAGGTTTTTTAACACAAAACCCAGTTAGATAGTTCACAAAAGGGCAGTGCTTTTAGGATCCCTTTAAAATCCGTATAACACTCCTTTTGAATTTTATTCTTAAAATACCCTCCTTTTATTTTGTGAAAAACAAGCCTGTATATTAAAATTAACAATCTTCCCATAAATTTTCACTGTAAGAAAAGAAAGTAGTTCTTTTAAGTTTTTTTTTTTATACAATACATACACATCTTAAAATCTTAAATTATATTTTCTTATTACAAAATTTCTATTTCCATAGCTCTGAATTCTCATAATTTTCTCAAAAAAATTAATCAACATTTAAGATAAAAATACAAATTATGAAATGAAAGCATAAAAATTTTGTTAGAAGAATAATTTATTTAAGTTATTAATTAAATTTTTATTTAAAGTAAGGAACGAATTAATTTATCTTTGGTTAATTAAGTAATTTGAAGTTACAAGAATGAAAAGGGAGTTTTATTAGAGGTTTTAAGGGGTGGCAAAAGGCTTCTGTTTACAGAGTTCGGTAACCCGTCGGCCCAGCCCAACGAGCAAAGCTAACTATTTAGCTAAGCTGTTCGTCTCCGTATTAATACCTAAAACGGAAATTTCTGTCGTACTTCCGCCCTCAGCAGCGAAGTGTCGCCGTTTTGATCAGAACAAGGGTACCGTCTCTAGTCTCTTCTTCCTTTAATCAAACATGTGCTTTTGTTTTTTTAACTTTCACCATCTGTTTCTCGTCAACACCGAATGCACTTTCCATTTTAGGGTTTCACCAATTCTCCACAGAAAAGAACCCAACAGAATAATCAAACCTCTCAATTTTCAATATTATTATTAAGGGTTTTATTTTATTTTGTTTAATTTTCACTTTCTTCTGTTAAAAATCTGTTTTTTTCCTCCTTTTCTTTTCTCTTTCATTTAAATAGATAAAATGGGTGACTCTGATACACGAAAAATACGAAACATATGCATACTGGCTCATGTTGATCACGGTAAAACAACACTTGCTGACCATCTGATTGCCGCCACCGGCGGCGGTTTACTTCACCCTAAACTAGCTGGTAAACTTAGGTTTATGGATTATCTTGATGAGGAACAAAGGCGTGCTATTACGATGAAGAGCTCATCGATTGCTCTTCATTATAAAGATTATGCTATTAATCTTATAGACTCCCCTGGCCATATGGACTTTTGTAGCGAGGTTTCCACCGCTGCTCGTTTGAGTGATGGTGCATTGGTGTTGGTTGATGCTGTTGAGGGTGTTCACATTCAGACTCATGCCGTTTTGCGGCAATCTTGGATTGAGAAGTTGACTCCGTGTTTGGTACTTAATAAGATTGATAGGTTGATTTCTGAGTTGAAGTTGACTCCTATGGAAGCGTATAACCGGTTGTTGAGGATTGTTCATGAAGTGAATGGGATTATGAGTGCGTATAAGTCGGAGAAGTATCTGTCTGATGTAGATTCTTTACTTTCGGTGCCATCGGAGAAGCTAGGCGATGAGAATCTTCAGTTTATAGAGGATGATGAGGAAGATACATTTCAACCCCAGAAGGGTAACGTGGTATTTGTGTGCGGATTGGATGGATGGGGTTTTAGCTTAAGTGAGTTTGCCGAATTTTATGCTACAAAACTTGGGGCAAGTACGGCTGCATTGGAGAAGGCTTTGTGGGGCCCTCGGTACTTCAATCCGAAGACAAAGATGATTGTGGGGAAGAAGGGAATAGGTACTGGGAGTAAGGCTCGGCCTATGTTTGTACAGTTTGTTCTTGATCCATTATGGCAGGTTTACCAGGCTGCTTTAGAACCAGATGGAGATAAAGGGATGCTTGAGAAAGTGATTAAATCATTTAATTTGTCTATTCCGCCTCGTGAATTGCAGAACAAGGATCCAAAGGCTGTGCTTCAGGCTGTCTTGAGCCATTGGCTCCCTCTATCTGATGCAATCTTGTCGATGGTAGTGAAATGTATACCTGACCCAATTTCTGCTCAATCCTATCGGATTTCCCGTTTGCTTCCTAAGAGAGAGATTTTGGATAATTATGTTGATTCCAATGTACTAACAGAGGCTGATTTTGTGAGAAAGTCAGTTGAGGTTTGTAATTCTAGCCCTGAAGCTCCATGTGTTGCTTTCGTTTCGAAGATGTTTGCTGTCCCGATCAAAATGCTACCTCAAAGAGGTTCAAATGGGGAGATTTTGGACAATTATGCTCTCAAAGGTGGAAATGGTGAATCAGAGGAGTGCTTCCTTGCATTTGCAAGAATCTTTAGTGGAGTTCTTTATTCAGGACAAAGAGTTTTCGTGCTTTCAGCTTTGTATGATCCATTAAAGGGGGAATCAATGCAGAAGCACATACAAGAAGCAGAGTTGCAATCCTTATATTTAATGATGGGTCAAGGCTTGAAACCAGTAGCATCTGCCAAGGCAGGAAATGTTGTGGCAATCCGCGGCCTGGGTCAGCAAATATTGAAGAGTGCAACTCTTTCATCTGCAAGAAACTGTTGGCCTTTCTCGAGTATGGTATTCCAGGTTTCCCCCACTTTAAGAGTTGCGATTGAGCCATCTGATCCTGCAGATATGGGCGCTTTGATGAAAGGTTTGAGGCTTCTGAATCGAGCTGATCCATTTGTAGAGGTTTCTGTTTCATCTCGTGGGGAAAATGTGCTTGCTGCTGCAGGAGAGGTTCATCTGGAAAGATGCATAAAGGATTTGAAGGAGAGGTTTGCTAGGGTAAGTTTGGAAGTCTCTCCGCCTCTTGTGTCCTATAAAGAGACTATTGAGGGCGATACATCTAATCCATTACAGAATGTAAAATTGTTGAGTGGGAGCTCAGATTATTTTGAGAAAACAACTCCAAATGGGAGATGTGTTGTTCGAGTGCAAGTCATGAAGCTTCCTTTTATGGTGACTAAGGTGCTTGACGAATGGGCTGATTTACTTGGAATTATTATTGGAGGGCAAGCCAATAAAAGTTTGGAAACCCAGAGATCAAGCAGTGGTGAGGACGATAACCCAATTGAAGCTCTCAAAAAACGCATAATGGATGCCGTGGAGGATCATATTTCTGCTGGGAATGAGAATGACCAGTTTCGGATGGAGAAATGTAAAGCAAAGTGGCAGAAGCTTCTTAGGAGGATTTGGGCGCTTGGTCCAAGGCAGATTGGTCCTAACATTCTCTTCAAACCAGATGATAAACAAATTGATACTGAGTCCTCTGTTCTTTTAAGGGGTTCTGCTCATGTATCTGAGAGATTAGGCTTTGTGGATAACTCTGATGATGGTGATGCAGCTGAGGAGATACCTCCAGATGTTAATCGAGCTTCGTTTGTGGAAGCACAGTCTCTTGAGAGCAGCATAGTGTCTGGATTTCAGCTATCTACAGCATCTGGTCCTTTATGTGATGAGCCAATGTGGGGATTGGGTTTTATTGTTGAGGCTTACATCTCTCCTGCGGCTGGGAAATCTGATGAGTCTGAATCTTCCCAACAATCTGAGCAGCACGGCATCTTCTCTGGGCAAGTTATGACAGCTGTTAAAGATGCATGTAGACAAGCTGTGCTCAAGAAGAAACCCCGACTTGTTGAAGCCATGTATTTTTGTGAGTTGAACACACCGGTTGATTCTTTGAGTAAAATGTATGGAGTGGTTTCTCGAAGGCGGGCCCGGGTGTTGAAGGAGGAAATGCAGGAAGGTTCTGCACTTTTCACGGTTCATGCTTATTTGCCTGTTTCTGAAAGTTTTGGTTTTGCTGATGAGCTTAGGAAAGAAACCTCTGGTGCTGCAAGTGCTCTTCTTGCACTTAGCCATTGGGAAGAACTTCCTGAGGATCCTTTCTTTGTACCTGAAACAGTGGAGGAGAAGGAAGAGCATGGAGATGGTTCTAGCGTTCTTCACAATACAGCAAGAAAACTCATGGATGCTGTAAGGGAACAGAAAGGCTTACCTGTCGAAAAAAAGTTAGTCGAGCATGGAACGAAACAGAGGACCTTAGCTCGCAAAGTTTGAAAGTGGTTAAATCCAGTTGTATCGCTAGCTTTAAAAGAAATTGTAAGCCAATACATATCATCAATTTTGCTGTGAAAAGTTATAGGCCACGTGAGCAAATTTATTTTCGAGTATGAGTTAATTTTCTGCTTTTTCTCATTGTCATTCACTGAATCAAATCCAATGTGATTCTTCCATATTAGTGTGCTGGATTCCAGCACTAGACACGAAAAACAAATTTGTTTTCACATTATTAATTTTGACATTCATATTTGCTTGGTATTATCTCGAACATTCTTTATGCCTTTGAACTTGAAGTCATTTCTTTGGGGAATAATTTATGATTTGCTATCATTATTCGCAGCCAACTGCAGTTACTGATCCAAGCTTGCTACTTTTACATGATGCCCACTTCTGATGTGGAAATTATGTTGATTTTGGTCGTGGTTATGCAGATTTTATTTCAAC
Source organism: Clausena lansium (assembly GCA_030449835.1). Taxonomy (NCBI): domain Eukaryota; kingdom Viridiplantae; phylum Streptophyta; class Magnoliopsida; order Sapindales; family Rutaceae; genus Clausena; species Clausena lansium. The sequence goes on from JASUUF010000195.1 coordinate 7,014,270, forward strand.
CATATAATATCCCCTAGCCCCTAGGAATTAGGATTCGGATAAAGCAGCTGTTGTTGCTTTATGGGTTCTCAAAACTTCCAACTTAGATGCCACAAAAGTACACCGCCGTCTTCATATGGGCTGCCAACACCTTAAACTACTCGGTACTTGCTAATATATTGCTATCTAAACCCTTCCGCTAGAAAGCACTGACTTGTCCCGTTTTTGCCCCTCAACTTGGACTGTAGTTTCCATTCTTGCTCTGTCTGAGGGTATGGATTTGGCTATGATTTTATATAAGTTCGTTAGAATTGTAAGGTCTCGGGATATTGATGCCAAAATCTAATCGTGTTGGTGTGTGGCGTACCTACTAGATTCTAATGCCAGCATTTGAATTTATTTTCGTAGAGAGATGGTTTCTTGCTTTTGTCCTACGGGCTGATCAAAAAATGACAACCTGGAACTCAACTCTGGCAAGCACGATGGTGCTTCGGTGAGCACCTACAATAAGAAAAGTGGTCAGGGGTGTCGGAAGTTTTTCCGGCGTTAACCATCCGACGCTCAAGTCAGTATCAAGGATTTTCGCGGGATAACCAAATGTATGAATTTAATATAAAAATTAGTAAGAATCAATCCAAAAAAAAGAATGTAAGAAGAAATTCTCCCTTCAAATAAGAAGAAACAAAGATATAATCAGAAAAGATAGAGATGGGTGAGGATGAAAAATGAATTAAAAAATTAGATCCTCTAAGATCATGTAGAGAAAGGAGATAGGATGGAGTTTTTTTTCAAAAGTCCTCTTTTTCCCCTTTATCAAAAAATGGTGGAACCGCTTCCCTTATCCTTTCTAGAATTTTTATCGGAGTTTTTATCTCTTTCCCTTGAATTTTGGATAAGTGGATTTTGTGGATAGAGTTTCATCTCTATTCTCCCCCTAAATTATGGGATCATGAGCTTTTGGATATGATTTGACTTCCCTCTCTCCCTTGAATCTTGGAGTTGTGGGTATTAGGGATAGGGTTAAATCCCTACATTTTCAAATAAGATGGGAAGCTCATTTTGACTGGACTTCCTCCTTATTCGAACACATGCACGCTTAATCCTGCTTGTCTAATTCTGCTCGCCCAATCGTGCTCGCCAATTTCTTCCAAACTGCTCTATATGGCGAGGCGAACAGAATTAGACTTCTAGGAAAGCTTGATTCTGGTCGTCCTATAATTGCACCCAAACACGGGATGATCTTTTTAAGTTGTTTTAGCTTCAAGTTTATAGCCTAGCAAGCAGTTCTTGGAAAAGCAAAATTAGAGATATATCGTACCTTAATTTCAATCAAAGACATGGGGTTAATGCAAGTGGTGCTTTACATTGGTTAGCGCGATACAACAACGACTGCTGGAATAAGGTTATTGCGGTTGTGGCATTTGATTTAGCCCCGAGGACTACAAAGAGGTGCCACTGCGACTGCCACTGCCTCTGTCTCATCAACTTGTGGGTACTAACGGTAACCATAATTTTTATATGGAGTTGGAGTTGGGAGAATTAGAAGGGTGTTTGTGTGTGGTTGCAAATAAAGAAAATGGTGTGAAGGATTCTTCGACAAAATTGTTTTCGTGTTCACCTGAATCGAATCAAATTGATTGGTCTCCTGTCTCCACTGCGAGCTGATTATCCGATTCTCAAAAATCGTACCAATCTGGGACGTATAAAGTCGGTAGGTTATTTTAAGGGGCGGGCAGCCAAGTTAATCTTCTATTTTATGATCTGGAAAACAACAAAGTTAATGAGGTTTGGATTGGTGGTTTACCCGGGAATAGTTTCCAAATTCTTGATAATTTGAACGTTTTGCAAACCCTTGTTTCGTTCGATATTTGAACTGACAAACTGATGGGGAGGTGCCAGAGGAATCAATCAACCAACCAAAGACCCGATCAAGAAGCCATATCAAGTCTCTAGCTCATCCTGTCGTGACCAGGAAGATTCTGTTGCAAGAAATATTGAAACTCTTGTATTTCAAAATAAGTAGAATAAACACCCATTTATTTATTTTATAATAGAATTAAACGTACAAACAATGAAACGTATCATTCTTTAGTTTGGAAATCCATATAAAATAGATAAGCTTATATGGTGAACACAATCAAATACTCAGCATCACTACCTACATTCCAATTCAAAATGACAGCAATGGAAGTACCTATCGTTGAAACTTGAAAGGACATTTCACACTCAGATAAATAAAAATTAACAGCAACAAGCAATATATATTATGAGAAATAACTCTTGATTCCAATGGACTAAAATAACTCTGGATGATGGATCTCTACACCCAATAACTAAATTTCTGATAAACATTTTCTTATTGAATCAATAAAAAATTTTCTTATTAAAGTTAATAGCAAAATTTAATTCACTAAGAAATTTTTTCAAAAAAAAAATTTTGTCTGATTTAACAAAAAAAAAAATCTGTTTATTAGACTTAGATGTAATTTTTTATAATATTTTCTATTTAAAAAATTAAAAATAATTTAGTAGGGGCAGAAACATATTTGTAACTAATTGTAGGGATAGAAATATCATTTTATAACTATTATAGGAGTAGAAACGTTATTTTATAATTAACTCTAGGGGCAAAATTGTCATTTCTTATTAAAGTTACTGTTTCCATTATTGTTCCCGTTAAAGTTAACGGATTTGTCACCCACTCACTTATTTTTAAAAAATGTGTCACATTTTAAAATTTATCAAAAAATATGTCACCCAAGAGTAATTAACCCATCAAAAAATGAAATTGATTAATTCACCAGAGTCTATTGGTTTACTAGCAGTTTCTCACTAACCAAACAATTCAAACTAGGGGGCTGCTAAAAAGTAGTACTGTTTATGTGTTTATGTGAGAAGAAGTAAGTTACATGTATTGTAACTTAACATTTGCCTTCAAACTATAGCATTTTCATGTACAACGAGGCCTAAAAAGTGTTTTTTTCTTTTATTTTCCCCCTCAGAGGGAGAGATATAGATCAAACCTTGAAGTGAGCCGAATCTTCCAACCCTGTAATGCGGAAAGCAAGTGAGAGAGAGTGGAGCGACGAAGATTCGAGGATGACGTTTCTTCCCCCGTTTTTTCCTTTTAAATTACTATCAAATACAAATGACAAATAGTACACTTCTGTTTAAATAATTAGAAAGTTTATTTTTATTTTGCAATTGTAAATTCAAATTTGATCATGCAACTAAATAAAACAATATATGTTGTCTTTAAATCAAATTAAATTGCACCACATTTTTTACTGTTTGGAACTGTTACATGCCGAATGCTAATCTTCTAAATTTCTAATCTACTCAATTGAACTGAACAACAAACATATTACATAATACAAAATTTTTTGGCATTACAACATCTTCTCAGTCATAACAGGCCTTAGAGGCCTCTTGTGAACTCATGCAATTGCTTTAGAGGCCTCACAACATCATTTGCCTGCAGCTTCTAGATATAGAAACATTTCAAGCGATGGGAATTTTGGGTTCGCCTAAATTCACGAAGGCCTCTGCACGAGCCATACGTGACATTGCAGCATTCCAAGACACAAGGTGGTTCATAAACACGTTTGCATATGTCCCTATGTCATTCTGTTAGAACAAACCAAAGGATTGTTATGGAAGGCATTTTATGGAAGGTAAAAAGATGAGGCAATGAAGGTTATATACCTTGTAATCCAGATAATAAGCATGCTGCAAAAAGTAAAAGAGAAATAATTAACATGTAGTGTAAAAAGTATTAATAGCACACAGAGACAGGGAGAGAGCTTACCTCCCACATATCCAAACTGATGATGGGCTGCATGAGGAAAGATGTTTAATGCAGTTGTTAAAATGGAAATAGAGTATTCACTCAAAGGGATTAAGATCGTACGATATCATTCCACACAAGTGGATTTATGGCATTTGATGTTTTAACCACGGCAAGCCGTCTCTCTTCCCTCTTCACTGAAAAATTTCAAAGCAGCAGCAAGCGAAAAATGTTATCAACAAAATGAATTAAGATTGACAAATGAATATACTACTAGTAAGCTCAGGCAGCAAGCAAAAGAGTTTTACATCTCCAAACATTTCTTTTACTAAAACATAGATCCATAACTTTTCTGGCATCAAATCCTCTGAAACATCACAATCAAAGAGGTTAACAAAAATGTTTCGGGAGGGGGGAGGGAAAGCAGTGGTCAGAGAAGGGAAATATTCATGGCAGCCCTCATGACCTATCTAACTTAAATGCAATAACAGCGCATGCTACAGGGTATGATACTAAACAAATTAAGAAGCAACAAGATATATTTCAGATGTCATTTATTATTCTTATTTTGATAAAAGTTACTTTAGATGACACTAAATGTTGGTATAAAAATAACAGGTTTCAACACAGAAATCCATTCCTGGCCCAGAAAATAGTGTCTCTACATACTAAAACATAGAACTTTAAGTTGCACATAAAAAATTAAAAAACCATACTCGGTAGCCCTACCTATTATATTTGGAAACAATAAGGAACTTTAATGAAAGAGATGTAAAATCTGAATCAGAAATGCCATTCAATGTAACACCGATTAAAAGGAAAACCAACTTAATAAAGAGCTTACAAACAAGCCAAACATAGCCAGAGCCAAATAATGTGAGGGCAACTTCTATAAACTTCTCTTTGAAATTTGTAAAGGAACCAAAGTCCTTTTCAATCTGCTCAAGTACTCCATATTTGGGTATGTCACCTCCTCTAGGCTGCATGGACTCCCAAAAGAAGTCATGGTTCCACACCTGCAGTGGTAGGTTAAAACGGAGATTTCACATTAGTGTTACCACTTCAAACTGACATTAAAATTATTTAAACAGGATGAAATGTAAACAAGTTCATTGTAAAGAACTCTAGAAACGTACAAAAGACAAAGCGCTCCAAGACTCCGACTAAATTAACCATCGTTGCCCGTATGAATTTTTCATTCCATAAAGGTTTGTTTACTTCTGAAGCTCTATCTACAATATGGAAAACCAGTAACATGCATCAACCAAGGTCAATATTTTAAAGTACTGTAAAATGGTGTGGAGAAGCTCTTTGGCTTCTTGACCAAAAAATTGGGTGGGTTTCAACTGATCCTAAATATGATACTATTGGACCATAGAAGACCAAACAAAAATTTGGAAAACAAGCCAAATCTTAGATCTAAGGCTTTTCTGTTTTTACTCATAATGCATAAATGTAAACCAAACCCCTTTCATTCCTAACGTGAATGGATTCAAAAACGGTATTGAACTCTGAACTAAATTCTTCCTCTTCTTTTCAATCATGAAAACTTCAAATCATTGATAATAACAATCAACGATTTCACCAATCATACAGTAAAGCAAGAGAATGTGGTATAACATCAACATTCACTTCATTCTGAAGTTTAACTCCAAGCTTTAACATTAGCTGAAAAGCTATTATATATATATATATATATATACCCAAAAATTTGTTTTTAAGTCAAACAAACAAATCAACCCACCAATTTATGAGCCACTTTTAGCAAACTTCACTCAAAACAATTTTAACATTAACAAGAAAAGGCATTATCTCATGAAGCCACCAAGCAGAGGGTTTCAACCGTACCTGTACAGCATTGTTGAATTCGGGTAAAGGGTTCCCACTGTTATAAGAAACTTTAACAAGTTCATCCAAAGTGTATCCATACAACACATCATCTTTCGCGAGGTGTTTATTCAAACCTTCCACATAGCCACGATGAAGCTCTCCCCAATGGATTTCCAGCGTCCTCTTGCTCATATAAGGCTCTAAAGCATCCTAAAAAACAAAAAAAAAAAAAAATTCAACAAAGTCAAATGTCAATTTCCACAAACTGATCGAGCCCATTTGACAGAAACAAGCCATTTCACTCACAAGTTTATAAGGAGGTGTCTTTAATCCATAGTAAGCAATGATTTTGGAAGCTCTTTGTGACCCATGAAGCTGTCTTCTCTGCAAAAACAGATAAGATAAAAGAGAAATGCTTTTCTGTTAAAAAATTTGAGTAAACAAAGAAAGGGCTTTATTAAAGCAAATAACGAACCGAATGACAAAACTTGGGAATCTTCAAGGGATTGAGCAGAAGATGAGTACTTGGTGAAGCCAAGGGATTACAAGTAACTGAACCCATTTCGGTTTCTGTCGAACTCTTTTTTTCCTTTTTTTTTTTAAAAAATTTAATCTCTTCGTGGGCAAAGTGGGGACTGCGCCTTTGAATTTTTATTTTGCCCTAAAGGCAAATCCGTTAATTTATCATCTACCGCAAAATGTCTATTATTATTGGGTCGTTCTTTCTATTTTTTAAAAATATATTATTGTGTTCGAAGGTTATTTTTGATTTTCTAAAAATAATTATACGCTCGTTTTCTCTATTTTAATAGGAAAAGAAATGTGTCTACAAAAAATAATTTTAATAGGAAAAGAAATGTGTCTACTAAACATAGTCATTGAAAAAAAAACTAAAAAAGAGATGTAAACTCATTATTTTTTAATAATATATATAATAAAGTCAAATATTAACATAAATGTTTAATTAAAGTCTTGTATACGAAATTAAAGAAAAAAAAGAACTCCCCACCCGCACTGAGGTGTGAACCAATTCAACCAAAGAAAAGGATTGTTCAACAAGTATAGAAGCTAGAAAATTTGATTTTAAATAAATAACCTTTTATAATAAAATAAATACATGCATTACTTAAATTTGTAATTAAAACGAACAATCTATTCGCCTACGGTTGGCAGCGCCCAAACTTTCTTTTCTAGATTGGCCGAACTCGTTAGTTTGTACATAAAGCATCACTTTTTCCATCACCTTTGCATTCTTGAGCAGAAACTCCAGCAGCGGACAAAGGAAGTTTAATCTTAGCCTTCTCGGATCAACTTCTGATATTTGTCCAAGTCCATTTTAGAAACGCAGTATGACAGGCCATAAATAGGAAATTTATCTCTACAATCTTAAGACCGTGAGATACACACTCGAAATTTCTCTACTGTTATTGAAGTCCAATACTCATCTCCGTCGATGCTTGATAAGCAGGAAGAGTTCAAGTAGAGCTGATGTCATAACAGATAAAAGATTAAAATATTGAATATTGAATATTTTAATATTGAAATATTGAACAAAAGATCGAAGAAATTAATAAGGAATTGAAGGGTTCTAATCACAAAAACTTACGTCCCTGTGTAAGTCCCTGTTTTCCAAGGACATCATGTTGATGGTTAACTTTTCCAGATGAGGCGAACTTTGTAGCAAGTTCGTGGTGCCAGGAAGACCCCGTTCTTTAATCTCGGAGTTAATTATTAGTTGGACGATGAAAATGGCAAAGACTGCGCCTCCATTTGTGATAGGACCTAATTTAAAGCACATCAAGAACAAAAATTAACAGACGTCATACTAAAATAAAATGAAATAGCTGTTCATACTGCAAGCTATTAATTAAGAGTCAAAAGAAAGGCACGGATTTCCTTTGGTAAGTTTCTCAACATGGTGAAGCCGCATGAGAAGTTCCTTCAACAAGTTGCAATGAATTTTGTAACCATCAGTCTTCAATTTCAACCTGAAACTGAGATTAGCTTCCACTAGAGATGAGACATCATTAATGAACTTGAACCTCATTTCGCCTATAATCCCTAATAAGCTCAGTGAACAAATATTCAGAGCTAATTTATCCATCACAGTTCCAGTATCTCCCCTAACATTATCTGCCACAAACTTAATCAAACTTGAAGATCTAACAGTAAGCTTGGAAGATACATTGCAATGTTTCAACTTCAGGCTTTCAAGACCAAGACTGCCTCATAAAATCTTTTCAATCCGATCATCATACAAATGCGTAGAAGCAATGGATAAAACCTTGAGTGAAGTCGAAGAAACTGATCTACAATGCTTGGGAATACGACAGTTATATTATCTGATGAATTGAAAAGGATAGATTCGTGCAGCTCGTATTCATATTATTTCTAAATCCCCCACCACCATTAAAATGTAGAAAGAGCTCCTCTACAGTGCGTTCTAAGGCAAAACAGATCCAATTGTCTATGTTAGAACGACAAGAGTACTTGTACTGAAAACTAATAAAGAGCTTTTCAACTTCATGATTAGGACCAGTACAGTAAAGTCTCGGGGTTTTGTCGACAAATCTGGCAAAGTCATACATAGATCTATTGTCAAAAGGTTTGTGACAGAAGTTGAGTGCAGAAACCCCAGTCCAAACTGAAAGCCATCTTTTAGATAGAACACTAGTTTTTATGACATCTTCCAAAGATAAATATGAACATGATAAGATGTGTTGAAGGATTGAATCAGGTAATTGGCTAATGTAATCTTTTGGTTTCATCGTTGTTAATTTTCTTTTGTTTTAAAGACTAAGAGGATGAACACGATTGCATTGTCAATGTTGCAGTGCTATGTTTGCTTTCCTCTAGTGCTTGGCCTTTATGGTACGTGAGTGAGGCAGTATGCACTTTATAGCATTCAGGAAACAAATACAAGTAGTGAGTGATACATTAGAATTCCAAACTAAGGAGTAGTTTCCTATTCAGTTCCTAATTTAAGATCAACCATCCACAATGTGAGAAAAAATTACAAAATTTGGACTCAGAAAACCCAAGATAAATAGATACAATGTAAACAAATTCCAAAGAAAAATAAAATTTGAAACGGTGACCTGACCTTGATCCCATTGTTGATATTTTAGACTCCTCCATGATCTAAGAGATTTCCTTCGCTGTGCCTTTTTTGTTCAAAACAAGTCTTCAATTTGATTTAGGATTAGTGTTACAAGTAAAGGTGAAGAACCCACCAATAATAAATTATCAATAAACTATAAACAACCACGACTTGTCACCAGAAAAATGACCCTTCAATTGGTTGAAGGATCATATAATCACATAATACTGACTAGAAACAGAGTATAAGCATGACCTGATTATGGAAATGGAATGGTCGAAGCTCAAGCTCCTAATATCAAGGATGGATGAATCTCGCAATGTGTGTAAGTATTTATGTAAGTCTCATTTTGATGCCTTGCATGTGTAAGATCATGAAAGAAATTTGCATCTTTAAGTTCCTTTTAATGCGTCACGCCATCTTTATGAGCTAATTCATCATTACATTTCATTAAAATGTGTTTCAAATCCATTAACACCATTTTACTCACATTGATTGTCGCACAAATCAAATATTGTTTCCTCTTCTTGTGTATCAATATATTTAATGAATCCTTATTCATTATCTTCCATCATCTTTTTTTGATAAGATTATCTTCCATCATCATAAATTCAAAGTGAAGAGGGTTTTTTTTATATATTTTTTTAATTTCCGCCAATATTTTAATATAATTGGTATATATTTTTAAATAATATCAAATATATTTTAAGGTGATATGCTGATTACGCTTGTTAAAGAAAGAAAAAAGCTGAAAATGAAATCATTAAAATGTAAAATATATATGAAATTTATAGTCATCTTTCATGCGTCAAACTATGAAGAAAATCTCACAAAAATTGTGTTTGAGATTATGAAAATCAATAACATGTGCATGTGAATAAATCAAGATATTTATGAAAGGGGAACAGAGTTTATACTGCTTTTGCTAATGGATGTCTGCGGTTTGAAAGTGTCCACAAACTCATGATTAATTGGCTTTAAACTACAAATTTAAATATTTTTAAAGGTTCAGTTGATTTATTTTGATATCTTAAAATGACGTCTGAGTATTGGCATTTGAATTCATAAGATTTAATCACCCTCTAAAAAATTTCACTCAATATGAATAAAAACACAAATAATAAGTTCCATGAATTTAGTATGCCAAGTATTTTAGTTCTGTTACTTAATTAGTACGTAGTGAAGCAAGTAGCAGAGGTGCTTCTTTCCCAATAATCAGTAACCACTATGGAGTCTGGCATACGGAGAGTAAGACTCTAATTAGTATTTAAGTTGCACAATAGTAGTTTAAAAATTACAGCGCTAAAAAGTTTGATAAGCACTAATTATTGTGATTTGGAAAGTATTTGGTAAGCATTATTTATTGTGATTCGAAAACTAAGGGTTTATTTGTTAAATGTCATAAGTCTAAAATTTTAATAATTCCATACATTTTTTTAAAATTTACTTGTTTTTTTTTTAACTTATGTTTGATTTTCGGATATTTACATCAGAATATAAAAGGTAAACTTTTGTTACTCTCATATGAATGAATGAGAAGTAATATTATATTATAAAAATATCTCTTATAATATATTTATTTCTTAAATTATAAAACATAATCTCTTTCTTTGTTTTGATTTACAAGAATATAAATGTCAAATAACTATATTAATTTTTTTTTATTTAAAAACAAATAAGATGCTATTATATCCATATATTAAAAAAAGAAAAACAAATATGTCATTCAGGTATTTGTATTCAAACCCATTTAAATTTAAGGAAAATTCAGATACATTCAGATTTCATATTAAAAACCAAACACTACCCAAATTGATTTGATCCTACACTTTATATGATAAAATAAAATTATAATATCTTTATTATTTTTGTTAGAATTATTATTTAAAAATTATATTTCTTACATACTATCAACTTTTATTTCATAATTATATTTTTATAATAATTGTAGTATAAATCTACGGTACCTCAAAATATACCAAATAAGACCTAATACCCCAACTTAAAATAAAAATTCAACACATAAGTCGGAACAACCCACAAAGGATCTTCTCAATTCCAATTTTCTAAGCAAAGCAATGAATAAACAAACATATTTGGCTGGCTTCCATGCTAACACACACTTTCATAACACTGCCTACATCAAACTCATTTGACATAAACCCATTCATGGTCATGTCAACATATTTTTTAAACCCATATTGAACTACCCATTTTGAATTGCAGCAGAAACAATCAAAGTCCAAGAAACATGATTTCTTTCAGCCATTTCATCAAACATGTAATGACCAAAAACACCACATTTCGAGTACATTTTGATCAAATTATTTTGCAAGAAAATGCCATTAGTGAATCCCAACTTGACAATATGGCCATGGACTTGAGTTCCGAGGACACGAGATTTTAATTTCTCAGAGAGTGAAAGGGATTTATCAAGGAAAATTGGGTCTTTCCTAAAAAAAGGGGTCAGAGCAAAATTGACTGCTAATATATTAATGTAAAAAAAATATATGTGTTAGATATATGTTTTATTTCTTATGCTTTGTTAAAGTAAATATTACCAATTTTTTTTACTAATCAAATAATTTATTTATAACTTGTCATGTGTTTAACTAATAAATATAAGTATTGTTAATATTTATGAGATTATATATGTCAAAATATTATATTTCAGATGTTTTATATTTGAAAAACAAACAAATTAATATTTATATTTAGATATTGAAATAAAAAAAACAAACATGTCATTTAGATATACGCATTCAGTTCTATTCAGATTTCAGTTAAATTCAGACTCATTCAGATTTGAGACAAAAAAAAATAAAAACTACCGAAGTCTTGATGCCAACTTCAGCTTGAGCAAGGATTCTTGAAATAAAAAAATGCCGTATCCTTGTGAAACGAGAAAAATTCGGAATATTTTTCCGATGTACAGAATTGATTATTTGGCAAAAATAATCAAACATGAGTTGTTTGTGCAATGGCTCATTTTCTTCCCTTGGACATAGTATCCAACATACTGAGCCGATTACAAGTGAAACAACTCCTGCGTTGGAGGTGCGTGTCCAAAACATGGCGCAATCTCATCGACGGTCCAGATTTCATCAAACTTCATCTCGACAGAACAAAAGAACCTGCAGCTCCTCCGACAACAACCGAGCCCTTATTCTTCTAGACAGTGGATATGTTTACAGGGTATGTTTGGATTCTGAAAGCTTAAACTTAGATACCACAAAAGTACAACACCCTCTTCATGTCGGTTGCCAACACCTTGAACTACTCGGTACTTGCAATGGATTGGTTTGTATTTCTGCTTTTAGAAACAAACACCAACAGGAGGATAAGCACCGCCTTGTTTCTTTTTTGCCCCTCAACTTGGACTGTAGTTTCCACGACCATGACTCGTTCTTTGGGTATCGATTTGGATACGATTTTGTACACAATGATTACAGGTTGATTAGAATTGTAAAGCCTCAGGATAAGGATGAAGGCACGAATTTCCTGTGGTAAGTTTGCTTCAACAATTCGCAATGAATTTTGTAACCACCAGCCTTCATTTTCAAAATATATCATTATTGAACTTGGACCTCATTTTGCCTATTAACCCTAACAAGCTCATTGAATAAACATTCAGAGCTGATATATCCATCACAGTTCCAGTATCTCCCCTAACATTATCTGCCACAAACTCAATCAAACTTAAAGATCAAACAGTAAGCTTGGAAAATACACCATAATGTTTCAGCTCCAGGCACAATGTTTCAACTTCAGGCGTTCAAGACCAGGACTACCTAATAAAATCTTTTCAATCACATCATCATACAAAAGAGTAAAATTTGCAGTCTTTTCACTTGTGCTTTGCCTTTATTTTACGTGAATCAGGACAGAAATAAAAGTAGTGAGTGATATATTATTAGACTTCCTATCCAGTTTCTAATTTATGATCAACCGTCTACATTGTAGGCAGAAATTACAAGTTTGACTCACAAAAAACGAGATATACACAAATCCAAAATAAAAATAAAATTTGAACCGGAGAAGCTGACCCTGATCCCATGGTTGATATTGTAGACCCCTCCATGATCCAAGAGATTACAATTTGGTTTACGCTTAATGTTCCCAGTAGACTGCAATTTCGTTTCTGCCTTTAAGTTTCTAATTGTCAAATAAGTGCAAACATCCAAATTCTCAACTAAAACAAATAACAAAAACATAGAAAAATAATAATAAAAATGGTAAATCGAAAAAATAAAACTTTTAAAATAACAAAACATAAAATCTTGATACAGCTGTGTGGATCGTCGATGTCAATAGGTTGGAGGACGATGGCCGGATCTGGCCGCCAGTCGGTGTGCGGAGAAGGTGGATTAATCACAACTATCAAGAAGAAAGATAAAATAAAATAAAGTAAATAGCCGGACGGTGTCTCAACGGCTTGGGTAGACGCGGCGGAGGTTGGAGTGAGCTGTCGCTGGCGGAGGAGGATTATGTATCAGGCAGCTTCTTAAGCTATGTTTGGCGTGCAGGATTGAGAAAGTTAACCCAAATGCCCAAGAGAGGCTCCTGGAAAAAGTAACAGAGGCCTGGCTTACCCTGCCACAGCCAATGAAGTAGAAACATGGCATGGCATTGTTAAGCAAGAAAAGTAATAGAGAAGCAGATAGGGGGAGAGAAGCAGATAGAGAAGCACACAAAAACAGGGAACCAACAAACTAAGGGTGTGCTTGGGACAGCTGCGCTGTGGCACGGTTTTCATGCAAAAACCATGGAAAGAAGGGGGCTGGAGCAGCTGCGCTGCCTACCCGAAGCACCCTAAGAATACCTGAGCTTCAAATGAATATCTTTGATGCCAAAGATTGCAACAAAATCGCATTGGAAAACCAATCATTGTGTCCAAGCATCTCTTCTTTCACATGCAAAGTATAACTAGGCTTTACATGACAAAACTGAAACCTTTCCCCCCCTAAAAATCTGCACTAAATCACGATCAAAGAGCCAACGGCCAAGAAATTCAACATCCTTTACGGCCAAACAGCTCCAAACCTTGGACAATGAGTACCTTAAGGACTCTATGTCTCAATCCAGCTATAACCAGGGTCTTTCAAAACTTGTTTTTCTGTCATTCCCCTCCTCACTGTAGCAGCACCTTCCCAACTGCCTCCCTCAGAATACACCTTCGACAACAAGACACGAGCAGCATCATTCTTAGGAAGCAACAGGAGTAGCTTCTTAGAAGCCCATTCTCCTAATTCTTTATTACCATGTATCCGACAACCACTAAGCAAGGATCTATAAACGGAAGGCGAAGGCTGAAAAGGCATGATTTCAATTACATGTTTGGCATCTTCAAGGCATCCATTTCGTGATAACATATCAACTAAGCAACCATAACAATCCGGAGATGGTTGCATTGCATACTTTGAGTCCATTGATTTGAACAATAGACAGCCTTTGTCAACAAGACCCTTGTGACTACAGGCTGATATCACAGAAACAAATGTTGCTTGGCTAGGCTGTAGATTAGCCAACTTCATTTTGTCAAATATTTTCATTGCTTCAGAAACAAGACCATGATGGGCATATGCCATAATCAATGTATTATATACAATCACATCATTGGAATTAAAAGACAGATCAAAAGCCATCCTTGCACCTTTAATGTCCCCGCATTTTGCATAAGCATCTATAACTGCACTAGCAACGTAAGCCTCTGTATCGAATCCCAATTTAATAACAAATGGATGTATAGATTTAGTTCGTTTATAAGCTCCGATAGCAGCACAATTGTTTAGAATGCTGCCCAAAATATACTCATCAGGCTTCTCACCAGCTTCTATCAGAGAGTGGAAAATTGTGACAGCTTCATGATTATGGCCTTGATGCACCAATGCAGACATCATGGCACCCCAAGATGCCATATCTAATCTCTCAGCTCCATTAAAAAACTCAAAAGAATTATCTAGTTGTCCAAATTTAGCATAACTTTTAATCAAAGAACTACAAATATATCCACAAGAAGAAAAACCAGTCTTAATAATAGCACTATGTACCTGCCCAACCATTTGCTGGTTTTCAGATCTACAACAAGCCTCTAAAACACAGAAGAAAGTACATCCGTTTACTTCAACACCTGATTCGCAGATATTACAAAATGTCTCTAGAACATCTGTGTCACAACAATTAAAACAATACCCTGAAAGTAGCTCATTCCACGTGGTTATGTTCTTGTAACTAATGTTGTCAAACTCTGTACGTGCTATCTCCACTGCTCCACACCTAGAGAACATATAGATTAATGAGCTTGTGACATTTTCCTCATCAAGGAATCCAAAATGCAATGCAAGACAGTGTAACTGAAGCCCAAGATGAAGATCAAGTAGTTTTCCACATTGTCT
Organism: Clausena lansium; assembly: GCA_030449835.1. Classification (NCBI taxonomy): domain Eukaryota; kingdom Viridiplantae; phylum Streptophyta; class Magnoliopsida; order Sapindales; family Rutaceae; genus Clausena; species Clausena lansium. The sequence goes on from JASUUF010000195.1 coordinate 7,029,361, forward strand.
AAATAATATTGAGAAAGTTACATGGTTAGGCCTACTGCCTGATAGGATAAACTTATGGAACAAGCTTGCAGTTTGTCCTGGATTCTCATTTTCAGATAAACCTCCGAAGAGAGTATTCCATGATATAACATCTTTATCAGCCATCCTTTCAAAAATCTTGAAAGCATAATCCATTCCACTATTTTTAATGTACATATCTATAAGAGCATTCACTACTGAGATACTACATTCCGCCTCACTCCGAATGATCAGTCCATGAATCTGTCTCCCAATATCAAAATCAGCTGCAAGGGAGCACCCCTGGAGGGCATTTATGAAGGTGTATTTGTCCATGGTTATTCCTTCAAATAGCATTGAAGATAAAGCATCCAGTGCTTCAAAGCCATACCCACAATGTGCATACCCTCCAATCATAGCATTCCAACAGCCAACATCATCACTGTTTATGCTCTCAAACACCCGCTCTGCCGCTGCAATATCCCCCAACTTAGCATAAAAATTCAACATAGAACAACCCACAACAGGATTCTTCTCAATTCCAATTTTCAAGGCAAAACAATGAATAGAAAAACCGAATTCACTGGCTCCCATACTAACACACACTTTCATTACACTTCCTACAGCAAACTCATTTGGCATAAACCCATTCGTTGTCATGTCCACATACATTTTTAAACCAATATTGAACTCCCCATTTTGAATTGCGGCGGAAACAATCAAAGTCCAAGAAACAAGATTTCTTTCAGCCATTTCATCAAACACCGTAAGTCCACAGCCAAAAAATCCACATTTCGAGTACATCTTGATCAAATTATTTTGCAAGAAAATGTCATTAGTGAGTCCCAACTTGACAATATGGCCATGGACTTGAGTTCCAAGGACACGAGATTTTAAATTCTCAGAGAGTGAAAGGGATTTAGCAAGGAAAATTGGGTCTTTCCTAAAAAAGGGGTCAGAGCAAAATTGACTGCTATGACAGAGTCTATGAATTCGTTTCCTGGTTGCATGGAAGTGGCATAAAGGCTTGTTTGCAAAAAGAAATACGCGTTTTAAGATTCTCATTTGTCAAGATTACGGCCATACAACACACAACTTGCTTCAACTCTGTCATTGACCATAACCACCATCATAACGGTGGAATGCAATTGACTTGAGTTGATGGGAGGAAAAATTTTGACAACCCGTGCGCAAAGCCGTTCATGAAATGTGAATACGAGTCTTTGTTTTCTGCTACAGAGGGCCTCATTTTATTAGTTTACATTCGGCTTTCACGGGCGTTACAAGTAAAGATCTTTCTTTTGGTGCTTGTAATTTGGGTAACTGAAACTTTGCCCAATGGAAAAACCAACCACTGGCCTCATAAACCGCCGAGGCAGCGGGTTCGAGTGCTGTTAGTTGCAATCGCAGGGATTTTTATTTCCTTTTATAATCGGCTTGAAATTTTGTTCTTGTTTTTATAATTTGTATATGATTTTCATATATTTATATCTTTTTTTTTTATTTGAATGAAAAAATATCTAAATAAAAAATAAATATTATATTCCACAATATCTTTATAAAATATATTTATTTTCTAATCTAGAAAATCCAATTCATTTTTTTTTATTTTGATTTGTAAGGACATAAATGTTAAATACTCATATTTAAGATGTTTTTTATTTATAGAAATAAATAAGATGTTATTTATATATATTCAGATTTTAATAAAAGAAAAACAAATATGCAATTCAAACTTAGAAAAATTTAAACACATTTAAATTTTAGACAAAAGAATCACTACCTTAATCCCAATGTATATAACTTTTTTATTGTTTATATCATTAAACTGATGATTGTAAAGATAATAGTAATGGTAAAGTTATTTTTTTTAAAAAAATTATGTACATACCGTCATACCGAGTTATGGTGCAAATCCTCAGGAATTGAATGAATGTATTCTCATTGTTATAAATGACGAAGATGAAGATGATGATGATGATGATAATAATAATAATAAGAGACGCAAATTAAAAATGAATTGTAAGAATCATCCATCATAAGAGACGCAAATTAAACATGAATTGTAAGAATCATCCATCAACTTCTTCATTGCATTAATTTTTATTATCACAAAATAACTTGTTAAAAGACATTACAAGCTATATATATATCAGCAGGGGTTTGGCTCTCAATGACGGGTACGCATATAGTCTTTTCTCGGCTTTATGCCTACCTTTATTTATTCTCTAGTCTCAGTTTATCTCCGTCTTAGTTTATGCTGGATCAAGAAAATTAGATTAAACAGTTAGCACTTAGCATGAACTAACTAAAAATCGTTGTATACAAGAATATACAATGACGAACTGTGTCACAAATCTAGTAAAACTATTATATAATACAACAAGAACAAATGAAAGTAAAACTCACTTGGCGTAGTTGGTGGTTTTGGAGATGGGAATATCCATTTGAACACCACACTTAGTAGGAAGGGAAGAGGCTGCATCTTCTTTGATATTTGGGTAGCGAGCAGCAGCTGCCTTAACACAATCGCACGCTGCACGTCTATCAGCAGTGGTGGGAGTAATGGCCTGGAGATCCTTCAACCCAGCACAGCACGCGGCCGCGGGATTTCCCCCGGCCGTCAAGTAAGGAATGCAAGACGCCAATGATGAGTCTACTTGCCCACAAGTAATGGCAGCCTCTCCTGGCTTCGCAACCAATAATGGAACCATGGCGAACACCAGCAGCAGCATTGAGATAACAGCACTACCCTTCTTCATTTTCGCTGCTGTGTGTTTGATTTTATGTGAGATTGATTTCCGAATGTGTTCAAGTAGATGGATTGAATAGCAAGCTGAAATCGATCGGTATTTATAGAATAGTGGGACTAAATAAAGTCGGAAGTTGTGTGTCATGGCATAACTGAAGCAGCTACATTATTTTGGCTTGTTCTTTCAAAAGGGTAATGAGGAAATGCACCTGTGATGGGCATTCTATAAGCATAACCAACTCTATCTCTGGTGTCCTTTTGAGTAATTCTTGATAAATTTTCTTGAATACATTGCACAACACTTTAAAAATTTTAACATTTTTATTTGAAGTTTTTTAAGCCCGACTAATATTGGATTCATAGTTCACACACCCATTAAATTTGACAATCAATATTATTAGATGGATACACTACCTCAACAAGCTAAGATGGCTTGTCCTACAATAATTTTCTGGCACAACACCAATTTAGCTGCGCCCAATTGTCCGTATTCTTCTCTTCTTAGACATTATCAAAGACACGATGCACCCGTGCAATTATGACTACATATGCTTTGAACTTTGTTTTAGCTCAAACATTAGCACATCTCTTTCATTTTTAGTTGCCCAGAGTTGTTTGGTTGGGCCTGTTCCAATGTTCGAACTCGATGTCTGAAGTCCAAACTTTAACATCACAGAAGAGTTGGACTCAATACTTCAGTCTTCATATTCACCTGTGGAGTTTGGTTTAGAAAAAATAAAAGAAAAGGAGAGGAAAGGAAAGGAAGCAACAAATAAACAATATGTAATTTTATATTAAACCAAACAAAAAAAATCGAAATTGATTTTCTTTTCTTTTTTATCATTTTTTGTCCCCATCTTTTTTTTTTTTTTTGTTTTTTTTCTTGCTCTTCTCTTATTTCTTCCAACAAAACATGCATTATAAGTATGTATTATACATGGCATTAATTTTTTTTTACCACACTTACAATTTTCTCACACCTCTTAAGCTAACTTAAAAATTTCAACATGCTACAGAATATTTGATAATTTAATATAACATTAAAGACCAGTAACGAAATGAAAGTTTTGGTGAGACAAAACGTTGGATTTGATGTGGCATAAACTAAATTGATTTTAAAGACCCATCTTTAGTTACCCACATAAACTAAACTAAATTGAACATAGCTCAAAGATTGAAGCACTCCCTCGTGTTTGGAGATGTAAGAAACAATAAGTTGTTCTCGGCACGTTAGGGATTTTCTTAAAATTTCTTAATTGATCTTCACTTGATGAGTTTTTACATATTTATATTATATTTTAATATTTATGTATTTTTTATTTTTAAATAGAGAATTGAACCGATTCAATTCGACCTCTCCTAAAATTTAACTCGACTGGCTAGTTAAATAAAATAAAATAACAATCAGCCCGTGGCCATTTTATGTTTTGATAAAAAGAGAGTGTTTTATTACTATTTTTTTGATTTCTTACTTCTTGGTATGCGAAACCTAAAAGAAAGTGAGAAATGAGGAATTTATGCAATTTTCTCTTGAATTAAAAATGCAATAAATGTTTTTATTAATTGGTGAGCAAGCAACTAGAGAATAGAGATTGTAGTACACAATTTTCTTTTACGATCAAGCTTTAAATTTAAGCTAAGCAACGTCTAAGTGTAAAATCTAAAATCTAATAATACAAAGGCGAAAGCCGAGCCCCCACTAAACCTCGCAGCCTCTCTATTCAACTCTCTGCTAAAACCTCTCTTCACCTCACCTCGCTTTCAAAAAAAATAACTTTTAATACGAAAAAAAGAAACTTTAAGAGATTTTTAACATTCAATTCAATTTCAATTAATGGCAGCTTGGAAAATTTTGAGAGATTTTTCATACCGAAGAGTAATTTTGTCGACACTCGGACGCTCCAGGCATTGCTCCTCCTCTTCCTCCTCTTCTTCTTCCTCTGCTTCTGCTGCTTGCGCCCCCCCCAAGATCCCTCACTTTTCCAAGAGAGTAAGTGTTTTTATTTATTGTTTTTAAGATTACACATGTGTGATTGTACTCTGAAGTGGAGTGTAGTGTCTGCTTATTTATTTATTATTAATTTTTTTGGGATTGTAGGGGAGATTATTGACAGGAGCCACCACCTTAGGTCTAGTTATAGCTACTGGAGCTTATGTGAGTACCGTTGATGAAGCAACGTTCTGGTACTTCTTTTGCAACTTATTACATACATTATATATATATATATATTTGCTTCAATGATATGTTTGTTATAAGTATTATTAGGTTTCTTATGTAAACTCTAGTGCTTGGTGGAGGATTATGTTGATCTTTGAAAATGATTGACAATGTTAGAGGACCAAAGGGTTTTCTAGTGTAGCATTGGGAATGGGAATTCATAAGTATATATTTAAATGTAATAACCAATTGTGCTAATCTATAATTATATTTGGTTTCTTTGCCGAAAATCGAAAAGCTAGTATCTTGTTTTTATGAGTAAATAATGCAAATCAAGTCCATTCCTGGGAATCCAAGTTTGATTTAGCTGTGTTGACTTAAGTTTTGTGATCCTGGACAATGAACTTGTGGTGCTTGATTTTTCACAGTGGCTGGCTATTCTCGGCTACAAAACTTGTCAACCCATTCTTTGCTCTTCTAGATGCTGAAGTTTCTCACACACTAGCTGTCTCAGCCGCTGCTCGTGGATGGGTTCCAAGGGAGAAGAGGCCTGATGCATCGATTTTAGGACTGGAAGTTTGGGGAAGGAAGTTCTCCAACCCTTTAGGTCTTGCTGCTGGTTTTGATAAAAATGCTGAAGCTGTTGAAGGTCTACTTGGGCTAGGTTTTGGCTTCGTAGAGGTTGGTTCTGTAACCCCTGTTCCACAAGAGGGTAATCCAAAGCCACGTATCTTCAGATTGCGTCCGGAAGGGTGAGTAGTCATATCTAACTCACTTCTTCTCTATCTGAACCGCAGGAAGTTTCTTTTTTGTTCAAAATACATTTAGAATATAGTGTGGATGGGAGAAAGTTATATGGAGATACGAAAACGCAACTGTTCAATGTTCTTGAACTGCAAATTATTTGGACTTTGGTATCCGTCTGTGTGGACTTGAACATATGCATCCGAGCCTTAATAACAAATTTTAGGGCTTGGAATTGTTTTTTTTTCCCCTTTTCATCCATTTCCTTTTTTCATTCTTGTACTTATATGACTTTATTTTTTGTTGCCAGTGCTATAATCAATCGATGTGGCTTTAATAGTGAAGGCATTGTTGCTGTTGCTAAGCGTTTGGGTGCCCAGCATGGTAAGAGGAAGTTGGATGAAACTTCACGCACTTCATCATCCCCCAATGATGAAGTTAAAGCTGGGGGTAAAGCTGGTCCTGGCATTCTTGGAGTCAATATTGGAAAAAATAAGACAAGTGAAGATGCTGCTGCAGATTATGTACAAGGGGTTCATACATTATCCCAGTATGCCGATTACTTGGTAGACATACTGTTTATCCTAACTGGAGTTTCTATTCCTCTTGTATATGCTATCATCATAATTTTCTGATTCAAAAGAGATTTTTGGGTATTTAGTCTTTTATATGCTAGCCCTTGCGATTTGTTAAATATGTTGATTTTCAGAGTTGTAGTATGCTATGATGTAAATATCTTGTTTTTGTAGCTCGAAATGCAGATAAGGGTAAATTGATTTTGGATAGTGTCAATATTCTTTTCATTAACACATTGATAAATACTGTGATCTAGCTTATCTATCCTCTCCAGTTAAGTGAACTTTCTTAAATGAGTACTGATGTGAGAATCAGCACTGATAAAAAAATTTCTTCCAAGCTGCAACTTTGTGGCTATTGGTGCCAAAAGTAAAGTAATAGGAACTGCTTGCATTTTTTTTAAGTGGCCTTTTGTTTGGGTTGCTTGAGGGAAAGAGGAGGGCGGGGCCTGGTTTTTCGCCCCGGGGGGGGGGGAGGAGGTGTTTGTGCGGCGCGGTGTGGTTTGGGTTAGTCTTGGGTGGGGTGTTTTGGTTTGTAAGCTTAGAAAATGGATATTTCTGACATTATCATCTTCCATCATGCCGTCATGTTACTCATTTGGAAAAAATTTCCCATTATCTGCTTCCTTTCAGCATCATGATGTGAATTAATTTCTGAACAAAATAGGTGATACATCTGTTCATTTATTTATTTTCATGTTTGTTCCTTTGTAGGTCATTAATGTTTCATCTCCGAATACGCCAGGACTGCGTATGCTTCAGGGTAGAAAACAATTAAAAGACCTTGTAAAGAAGGTTTAGAACTATATCATGAACTTACTGTTCTCTTCATCTGATTTACCTTATTTCTGATGCAAAATTGATTTTCTTGAACTTTCTATTTTAAAACAAGGTTCAAGCTGCTCGTGATGAAATGCAATGGGGTGAGGAGGGTCCGCCACCGTTGCTTGTGAAGATTGCTCCAGACTTGTCCAAGGAAGACCTTGAGGATATTGCTGCAGTATGTACATGCTCATATTAAATATGTTTTTTTCCACTCCTCCCATTCTTACAATTGTTCTCTATCTCAATAGGTTGCTGTTGCACTCCGCTTAGATGGATTGGTAAGTTTCTTCTCATCACATATTATCTTTGCTCCTTTACCCGAAATGTTAGTACTTCTGTTTCTAGAATTCTTGATGTCTTCAATTACATGTTGTTAATTTTATGCTCCGTATGTTGTAATATATTTTTATGCTACACCAGTATTTACACATAATTTACTGGATTTAAATTGACATAGTTTAATGGTTTCAAAGGGGGGAAATTTTCGTTAATGTAGAAGACGTGCCTTATTTTTGTTGCCTTGGCTAGCAATGTTCAAGGATATCCCGAATTGGAGGTCTATCCCTCAAAGCATGCACCATAAGAAAGTGGAATGTGATTATTCATTTGTCTGTGGAATGTGATTATTCATTCTGTTTTTCTTTCATTCATCTTATTTGGATTATTTTGCATGGTAAGAGGAGGCATCTTTAATTGCATATCTAGGTGGTTATCTTTATCTATTCGATCATGCTGAGAATATTAGCATTAATGTTTGGCTAATAGACTTTACTAGGCTGTATTTATTATAGTTTCAGGCTTCACTAATTAGGTATTACAAACCGAGGGATGTTATTGGCTTCATATACAAAAGTGATCTATGCATGAGAGTTTTTTGAAACATAGATGAAGCGACGCATTCTTAAAAATTTCCTCAATCAGTTGGATTCATTTTTAAGATTATTTCTGTGACTTTTTTAAAATGGAGAGTGGTTATTTGCCTAATTTCTTGTGGATTGTCTGATACACAGTTAATGGTTATTTGGTTATGACTAGTTTATTTTATACTTATTGGTTTCTAGTCTTAATTAATTTGTAGGAAGTCCTGTTGAAGTAGGATCTTTGTTATCAATTACGAATTAGCTTTCGTCCTCTCTACTCAACTTCTATAAACAATTCAAAGAGTTAGAGTGGGAAAAATTCTTGTGCTTCTTTTAATGGTGAGCTTCCTTTAAATTTCTCTAACCCAGACTGCTAGGAAGCCTCAGTGAAACTTTCTTGTGCATAAAAACCATTTCTAAATTTCCATCATCATATATATGTTAATTCTTTCTGTAGCTTAGCTTTGATACAACCTTTTTATATTAAACTTCCATTTTAGTCATTCTTCATGGGTATTTTTTACTGCATTATTCATACGTACTTTTGAGGATGTTGTTTTCGCTACCATGACAGCCAGAACAGCTCCTGTTTAACGGCCTGTTGAATTTTATATCCCATCACTTGGTTTGTAGAACAAGCATCACTATCAAACAATGGTTTCCTACATTTATGCATCTTTGTTTTGCTCTGCCTGAAATAAACTTGCTTTCTGTTTTCTCTATAAAGTGTTATCATAAGTTAATTATGTTGTTTTTAGTTTTCTGTCCATAACGTCAGAAATTATGATCAAGAAGTATAATGGTGGTGAAATTAAACTTAAGTTGTGCTTTCTTGAGACAAGTGTTGCTTTGTGAAATTAACACTTGATTGATATTTTAGAATAGAAATTGAGATCTATTTATGATCTTCTTTAGGGTCTTTGTCCTTTTGTTCAAATTTTAAAGAACTGACAATAATTTGATTCTTCTGGTGGCATATTTGTATGTCATAAATCATTAACTAAATGCTGCCCACATAGTTAATTCTCTTTTAATTTATGTTAAAAGTTGACATTCGTATTATGTTCAATATGTTATTGGTAATGCATTTTTGGTTAATTGACTCATGATGTTAAAGTTGTACAATTTTCTGAACTTTCTTTTTAACAAAGCATTTCAATTTTTGTCTAGATCATATCAAATACAACTATTTCAAGACCAGATCCTGTCAGTGAAAACCCAGTGGCTAAGGAAACTGGTGGTTTAAGTGGGAAACCTCTGTTGAATTTGTCAAACAATATCTTAAAGGAGATGTATCTCTTGACAAGGGTATGCTGTCTATTCTTACGGTATCTTTAATTTATTACTCATAAGCTGCCTTTTGTTGGAAAATATAGCGAAGATTGTTTCATGTTCCAAAGCATAAGAAGTGATTTTTTCATGAGACTGAAAATACATTCAACATTCCCCCCCTCCCCAAAATAAAAAGTTAAAAAAAAAAAACACGGAGCAAAAAGGAAAAAAAAAAGAATTGATTTTTCAGTTGTTTGTCAGCACTTAACCACTGCAGGCTGTAAGCATTTTTTTGCTTTCTTGATGGCAAATTCAATTGCTTTAAAGAAACAATAGAATATGAAAAAGAAAGATACCGGCATCTTTCTTGCAGACAAAAAAGAGGAATAAAAGAAGTAATCAAAACCAACAAAAGATAACAACCTAAATTTGATGGAAAATAAAATCATCTTCTGTAAAAAAGGTAAAAGTTGCTACACCAACCTTCTAATTCTATACCGTGTTGTTTTCTTTCATCAAGGGATTTGCCCATTATTGATTATTTGCTATTTAGGATGTTGATAGTTTTTCTGATATTTTTTATTTCATGCTATGAATTTGACAGTGCCTAATCTTTGTCAGGGAAAGATTCCTCTAATTGGTTGCGGGGGTATTAGCAGGTAAAATCAACAGAACCTCATTGTAGTATCTGCTCTCTGAAAATCTTCCATTCTCTAAGCTTGGTTTGCTTATGTTTGATTCAGTGGAGAGGATGCTTACAGAAAGATAAGAGCTGGAGCAACGCTTGTTCAGCTTTACACAGCATTTGCCTACGGGGGACCTGCTCTTATTCCTCAAATAAAGGTACTGCTCTGCTGAGTTTCAAAAGTTGGAGTATGGATCAAAATAACTTTATAGAATTGCTGTTAGTGTATAGCAGGGAATGCATAAAACAGTTTTTACCTATGTTTCGAAACCTGGACCATTCACTAATCTCTATAAGTCATTAATAGGTACTATTATTTTACTAGAGTGAGTTTAGACGTCATGCATATATTTTACTTATCAATGCTTGAAAAATGTAAGAATTCATTGAAAAAAACTGCAACAAGATGGCAGAATGATTTTGTTTTTAAAACCAAATTCTTTTAACATTGAATTGTAACAAAACTTCTGTAATTGTTCTCATGTTGTACTTATTAGACATAGTGTAGTAAGTCCTTCTTTGTGCTCGGATGTGCCTGAAGTTTCCTTGATATTTATTAATGTTTATCATCTGTTTATTTAATTCTTGAAATGTGTTTTCCTTTAGGCTGAACTAGCTGAGTGCCTAGAAAGAGATGGTTTCAAGTCTATCAGTGAGGCAGTAGGGGCAGATTACAGATAGTCTATCATTGAGGCAGTAGGTGCAGATTACAGATAATTTTGGCGCGAGTGACAGAATGAATATTGAGTCCTCCTTTTTGATGTGCAAGAAGAACCACACATGAATAGATTCTGTATCTAATTGATTTGTTAAGCAATATTTTACACATTTAGAGTTTTACTGTAGTTTTAGTTTCCAATTTTTTTGTATCCTTTTTCATTTGTTTCTTTTTTATCTTCCCCGAGGTTGAGCTGGAATGTCAACCTGTAAAATATGAGAAATTTGGACATGATTTATCAGGACTTCTATTTTTTATTTCTTTTCTGGGGTTCCTGACTATTCATTCACAGATTGAACAGCGGTTTCATAGCAGGCAGAAGTTTTTGGAAGCCAGATACAAGGCTTTCCATGTACTGTATGTAATGATGAATATTGGTTTTCCATGTGTAGTGCATGTGAGCGAGTGATGCCATTGTGGTTGATTTTATTTCTTTTAAATTCCTTCAGAATGATTCTCTGTTTGTGCTAATTTTTCAAGAGTAACACTAGGGATTTAAATTTTTACACAAATCGTTGTGACACAGTTGTCACATATCCCACATTTTTGTGGGAATTAAAAAAAAAAAATAGAAGGGATATAAGACAATATTGTCACAGCATTAGTTTGCGTAGAAAGAGAGACAGTTTGCTTTTGTAGCATAATTGATTTATACTAGTCACAATGATTAATCTTTGTTTTCTTTAATTTTACGTGCTCAATGACATGTATGGACAAGAAAAATAAAACAACAATGATAATGATATCCTGTAAATATTATCTCTGTTAATCTTTTTTTTTTTTTTTGGAGTATCTCTGTTAATCTCTTGAATTGCTTCACTGGTGGGAATTGGAAATTTGGAACCTCGGAACTATGCAAAATACCCGCTTTCACTGTCTCATCTAGTCATTAAAGCCCTTGCGTGGGCCCAAGTGATGATGTGGCGATACTTGGTTGCGTTTATGTAAAGCTAGAAAAGTGCGAGCTCTTCTTTTTCCTGCCTAGTGCCTACTCATTCATGGTGGCTTTTGAAGTGATTCACTTTCACTGTCACTGACTACCGACTTCTTTCAAGAACATAATAAAGTCAAAAGACTGATCCCATAGTCACCTCTGTAATCCTGCACAACAGCCAGAAGGTAGCCCTTCTTCCATTTGATCTTCATTTACTTTGATGTCAACATAGTTTATAATCTTTGCCTCCGCTTACAGTCGTGCATTGATTGGTCATAGCTTCTAGTGTTTAATGGTGTTCAATATACTTTTAACATTTCAACAACTTGCAGTCTCTTTCTTGTTCAGATTTATCATTTTTAATTGTCTAACAAATACAAAGACTTCTCTCATTCATTTAGTTTCAGAATGATATTTACTTACTTTGGTTTAATTAAGTTTATTTATTGATTGTTACAAACTTCAATCCTAAGATTTCTCATCAAATGAACCATAGGGATTCAGATTATCACTCTCTGCATCTCTCTCTAAACATAAATTGATTTGCATGTTTGGTTTAATTAATATGCCCGATCCTCTAGTTATTCCTCGATTGCTAGTTGTCTTGGTTAAAAACTGACTGTGGAGTTAATTAGATTTCATAGAGCTGTACACAGTGCAGCTGTTTATTATTATTATTATTATTATTTTTTTTTTATATTTTTGATAAAACCAAATAGAGGAAAGATGCATAAATGGATGTTCTTTGGTTGCAGAACAACATGTCTGTATTCGTTGAAATTTTGAAATGCATTCTTTGCTGTTCCGATGAAGATTGTCATGAAACTGAAAGGGACTACCGGGAGATAAACCCTCTGCTAAACTCTCTACTCAGAACGTCTAATCACAACTCTTCTGTCAGGAATTCTAGTTGTACTAATCACGATCTATTGCGTCAACATGATCCAAACAAAATCTATTACCACGAATATTACCCGAATGTATCAATTAGTGAGCCAACTACAAAGCAGCCTAATGCTATGTCGCAGCAATCAGAATATGGTAACAAGTCGTCACTGAAAGGGAATGATGAAGTGTCTCAGAGTTTAAAGAGCTCAAGACCACCACCACCTTCGTCCTCCAATTACACATGCTCATCATCACCTAATAAATCACAGTCCTCAACACAACCGTCATCATTCCCTAAACCTGCATCTGCTTCATCTAAGCCATTTCTATCACCAAAAGGACCCGCTCCGTCATCTTCTTGCACTTCATCTTCATCATTCCCTAAACCTGCAATTCCTTCTTCCAAAGCATCTTCGTCATTGTCTAACCCTGAGCTGTCTGCTCGTAGTCAATCTTTTTCATCGCCTAAACCACCGTCATTTACTTCTGAACAACATCAATTACCTGCTAAACCACCAGCATCTCCATCTCCCTGTAAATCCTCTCAATCTTTATCTGGTTCTACTTCGACGAAGGAAGACGCCGTGCCTAAAGTTTTGAAGAAGCCATTGTCTCAGAAAGCTCCTTCATCTACTCAGCCTAGCCTTTCTCCACTCCCTCCTGATTCAACAAATCAGCAGACAAAGGATAGCTATTTATTGGTCGAGAAGGGCGCATCCAATTACAAGATTCCTAAGGATATTGAAGATTTGATTAAGAAAGACATTGTGCCTAATGTTTTAAAGAAGCCATTGTCTCCATCTACCTACAAAGATTACTTTGCTGCTCTGCTATATGCCGAGGATTTCTACTATGAGGTATTCGTTAATTATGCCCTTTCTTCCTGTTTTACTTTATTGTTTGATTTCATGTGGTACAACCTCATCTCTACCATCATAAGTTGTATATTCTTGCTGTTCATTGAAAGACATATTTGTTGTGATTAATGCTATACTACTCGCTCATGGTTATGACGCAATTAAGATGGTTTCTGATTAAGCAATCTATGTACATCATAGTTATGGAAAGGGTTTCAAAATAGCTGGTACAATTTACAATGAATCGAAGTTTGGGGCATGGGAGCATTAAAAATTCTAGGGAGCTCTGTTAAAAAGGATATGATTTGAGCTGGTGGTTGGTTGTATTAAGCCAAATTTATGTGGTGAACAATGATACATATCCCAAATTTTTATCCCAAATGATTTGGCGTTCATTTAATTGGTTGATATATCATTTCCAAAATCCAAGTGAATTAATTATAACCAAATTAATGAATGTCAAATCATTTGGGATGGTTATTTGAGGCAAAAAATTTGAGATGCGTGGCATTCTTTCGTATGTGGTTCTAGGACCTCTTGAAGAATCTATCTAACTCTTTCATATAAGAAATAGAACCAAACAGCAGAAATTATTAGAATGCATTATTTTATATCACAAGAATGTTGCTATCCAAGCCCAACTAATTTCCTTACAGAACCAGTTGAAAAACCAATGAGAAATCATTACAGGGTAACAGAATATATTTACAAGATTGGTGCTATTTGCTCATCACCAATTTCCTTAATAATATTAGTACGAGTGAACAGAAATATTTAGAAACATAATTTGGATAGTGTTGGATTGGGCTTGCTTCACTTAGGTGGGAAAACAAATTGCAGGACGTCCATAATCCATAGTTGCTTTAGACTCTCTGTATACTTTGATATTTACTGCATTTTAATTATCATCAGATGGCATGATAACTACAAACAACTACAAATTTCGGATATTTTGAACAGTAAGTTGTGTTTTTATTCTTATATTTTGCTCAGATGATTCTGTGGAGAAGCAGACTATTGGAATATAAGTTCTTCGATACTAGGTATAAAAATAAGAGTGGGACGGATGCATTTTCTTTTTCCCTTATTGAATGGGTTCAATTGTACTTGTATTTATGTGTTTTTCCAATATGTTTATTCATGCCTCTTTATAGGAGTCTTACATGTATTTTATTTCTTTGATTTGATCAGAAGTGGAGTGGTTTTCAGTTATCGAACGTAACTTTGGATTTGCGTGAATCTGCAATATATGATAAGTCACTCAAGAGCAAGCGTTCGAATAAGAGTGATAAGAAGTACTTTGTAGCCTTTGAAATTGATTCTGTTCCTGGGAAACGACCTTTTCTTTTATCTAGGGATTTCGTCTTTGCACAGCGTTCAGGTGGAATATCCAAGAAGTTTCAAGTAAGTCTCCTGATCTCTCAAACATATATCGCTTGCCGTGCTTTGGTGGTTGATGTGCATATAAGTCAAATTAAAAATTCTATTTTACGCTTCTTTATCCCTAAATTTTGAAATTTCTGTAATAATATTATAGTTACAACTTTCAAAATAAAATTTTAACCGTACCATTTGAATTTTGAAAGCCTGCTAATTTCACACTTCGTGTAAGAAAGGGAGTGTGAAGTAGGACAAAAAGAAAGGAGAGATTAGTGAAGGAGCGTAGAAAGAAGAGTCCAAAAGTGAAAAAAGAAATAGAGAGAAGAAAGGAAGATGCCCATTTTTCATTATTCCAATAATTTATTCATTTATTAAAAAAAATATATTAATGACCTATTATTGTGGCCAACTGATAACTAAAAATGGCAGACTATAATCAACTTCTTTGCAAAAAAAAAGAAAAGAAATCTACTAGTAATTCATGATGAAAAACTAAATCAACCTAAAGTAACTCCTTATTCAGCATTTCCTAAATCTATATAACTTCATTCTACACCATTGTGTCATTTTGATGGAAGCAACTGGACCTGACAGATTATAGTTTAATTGTCAAGTGTGGCATCCTAATAAGTCAACATAAACTTCGGCTAGATTTTCATACAAGTGATTTAAGTGCATAAATTTTTACATTAGATGGCCATTTCATTAAAATTTTATCGATCCAACCATTTTCAGTTTGAACTTCAGTTGAGAAACAAATGCACTGTTTAAGAGGAGATTATAATTTCTGCACAAGGACATCCATTCAGTTTAGTGACAAGCCGAACTAAGCCCGATTGATATTTCCTTGATAGAAATTATTTGATCTTTTTCCAGTCATGCAATTTGGAATCTAATTTTTCTACATTGGAGATCCATTTCCAACTGGTTAATCTCAATTGAATTTGTACGAAGTGGTAGCATGTAATGTTCCTTGGACTCAGTCAATTTGTTTTGTGGTTTCATATCTTCACCTTGTCCAGAATATTTATGTTCTCAATTCCTGACCAGGGTATTCTTTTTCGAGTGGTGAGGAGTACTACCGTTTTAGTTGAGTTTGAAAAAGAATTTTATTCTCAGCACCAACCAAACCGCAAATATGATATTAGCTTCTCATTCAACAGAGTGTGTTTGAAACGGGCTCACCAGTCAATTGCAGCTGTGTCAGATCTGTTATTCCAGACCTACCTTTTTCCTGATTATGCCTCTTGTAAACATATCCCTTCATCAGAACCTCGCTTTTACAGCAATTGTAAACTTGATTTTGATGGCAATTCTGCAGTGCATCAGATCTTGAACTTTCAGGGCCAGCCACCTTATCTTGTGGAGGGTCCACTCTGTGTGACTAGAAAGGAAAAGGAATTAGGCGGTGAAGTTGTATTTGAGTATGTACTTTCAAAAACTGGAAAAGTTGTTCGAGAAGCAGTGCTCCAAATTTGTCAGAGGTCACCTAAGAGTCGAATTCTTATATGTACTCCTTCAAATAGAACATGTGATGTGCTAATGGAAAGTTTGATGAAGGTTATTCCGGAGTCAGATATGTTTCGAGCCAATGCTGCATTTAGAGAAAGGAATGAGGTAACAGATGACATCCTCCAGGTATCACTTGTTGAAGGGGAGTGCTTTTCTTGTCCTTCACTTAGGGAATTGAGGGAATATAGGGTGATATCTTCAACTTTTGTGAGTAGCTTTCGCCTTCACAATAAAGGCATTAGTGCTGGACATTTCACTCACATTTTTCTTGTTGATGCGTCGTCTACCATCGAGCCAGATACTCTGATAGTTCTCAGTAATTTGGCAAATGAGAGCACGACTGTAATAGTCGCTGGAGATTCGGATGACAGTCCACAATGGGTCCGATCTGATATTGCTAGGCGGAATGGATTAGGGATGTCATATTTCGAAAGACTGTGTCTGTCCAAGGCATATAGGAGTTGCAATCCAATGCTCTATACGCGGCTGTCAACTTCCACAGAAGAAATCAGATAGCTAGCTTTCTTCCATTCTCCCATATCAATCTGCTAGTGGAGTAACAGAAGCCTATTCTGTAGCTAATTTGCTTCCCATGAAATTGTTATTACTTTGCCTTGTGTATGAATGTGTGGATGCTAGAACATTTCCTCTATAAACAAATCAATACTTGTTATTACTTTGTGACTGCTGTATGCAATTCCTTGTATACACAGATTAGATTGTTCTCATGCATCGACAAAGATCAGATTGCTCCCAGAGTGCTTTTTCATTACCCAGCAAAAATCAAGACTATAAAATCAATGGCACATATAAAGTTTGTGCGTATTATTATTATTTTTTAACAATTTGAAATCTATTGGAATTTTAGATTATTACATTGGAGAAGTATACCAAATATTAAACTCAAATAATGTACGAATAGAGGTGTACATTATTCTCTAATAAAAATATAAACCACGAGCTTATGGGACAATAAAATAAGCG
This sequence comes from Clausena lansium, assembly GCA_030449835.1. NCBI lineage: Eukaryota > Viridiplantae > Streptophyta > Magnoliopsida > Sapindales > Rutaceae > Clausena > Clausena lansium. Next base: position 7,046,502 of record JASUUF010000195.1, read on the forward strand.
CGTTGTGGTTTTACTAGCATGTTTGGTTTTATTGTTTATTTTTTAAATATTGTTGGAATTAATTAATTATCCGTTAAAAGAATAAGTCACGTGGGAAATAGAACCTCGGACGGTCGCACTAAAAGCCAGAAGAATAGAATACACAAATGAAAAAGAGCATCTCCCCTTTTGTCAAGTCAACTCTCGCAAGTGTTACGAGTCATGTGGGTCCTCTCGAAAAACGAAACAAGTCATTTGGGTCAACATGAAGACGTACGCGGCCTCACTTTCTTCTTTGTTGAAAGTTGAAATTTTACGTGCGGGGCCTCGCTTTGGTTGGGTTTATTTCCCTCGATGCCAGGAACGTTATGCTCTCATTTATTTCTGCTCTCGCATTAAAGGGGTTTATCTTTTGGACTCTTCTTGTGTGATTCGCATAAATTTTTCTCTGCAAAAAAAAAAAAAATGATTCTTGAATCCGAGCATTCTTGATCTGCACAAGAACCATAAGGTAATTATTCTCGCATTTGATCTTCATTTTATTTTTATTTCAAGAATAAAATTGTTTCATTAAGAATAGTTTTGAGTTTCATCTTACTTGCACATGTTTCATTTATTTTATAAAATAAAATAATTTTTAAATTTATTTAAGAGTAAAATAATTATTTATTAGTATTAAAATAATTAATTAATATAAATTTAAAAATAAAAATAATATAGAGAATATTTTAAGATTTTATAATAGTTAAATATATATATATATATACACACTAAAATAAAAGTAGCTTAGAGATAATCATCATAAAAATAATAAAACAACAGTGCCATAATGCTAATGATATCCTTTAAATATTGAAATTAATCTTTGTTAATCTGTTTAATGGTAAATATAATAATATATTTATTTCTTTATTGGTGGGAAGGAACGGGAAATTTGGAACCTCGAACTGCGCAAAATTCCACTGTCTCATCTAGTCATTGAAGCCCTTGTCGGGGGCGCAAGTGATGACGTGGCGATACTTGGTTGGGCTTATAGAAAGGAGCTCCTCTTTGTCCTGCCCACTCATTCATGGCTTTTGGAGTGCTTCACTTTCACAGTCACCGAGTTCTTTGAAGAACATAATAAAGTCAAAAGATCTGATCCCATAATCATCCCCATAATTCCGTCATCTGCACAACAGCCAGAAGGTAACCCTTCTTCCATTTGATCTTCATTTACTTTGATGTCAACGTAGTTTACCATCTTTGCCTAAAGTTACAGTCGTGCATTGATTGGTCATAGCTTCTAGTGTTTAATGGGGTTCAATATTCTTTTTAACATTTCAACAACATGCAGTCTCTTTCTTGTTCAGATTTAGCATTTTTAATTGTCTAACAAATACACAGAGTTCTCTCATTTTTTTGGTTTAATTAAGTTTATTTATTGATTGTTACAAACTTCAACCCTAAGATCTCTCATCAAATGAACTATAGGGATTCAGATTATCACTCTCTGCATCTCTCTCTAAACATAAATTGATTTAATTAATATGCCTGATCCTCTAATTATTCCTGGATTGTTAGTTGTCTTGTTTAAAAACAGACTGTAGAGTTAATTAGATTTCATAGAGCTGTACTCAGTCCAGCTGATTATTATTATTGTTTATTTATATTTTTGATAAAACCAAATAGAGTAAAGATGTATAAATGGATGTTCTTTGGTTGCAGAACAGCATGTCTGTGTTTGTTAAAATTTTGAGATGCATTCTTTGCTGTGACGATGAAGATTGTCATGAAACTGAAAGGGACTACCGGGCGAGAATACTTGGAACGTATAATCGCAACTCTTCTGTCAGGAATTCTAGTTATCTCAACTCTTCTGTCAGGAATTCTAGCTATACTAATCACGATCTATTGCGTCAACATGATCCAAACAAAATCTATTACTACGAATATTACCCGAATGTATCAATTAGTGAGCCAACTACAAAGCAGCCTAATGCTATGTCGCAGCAATCAGAATATGGTAACAAGTCGTCACTGAAAGGGAATGATGAAGTGTCTCAGAGTTTAAAGAGCTCAAGACCACCACCACCTTCGTCCTCCAATTACACATGCTCATCATCACCTAATAAATCACAGTCCTCAACACAACCGTCATCATTCCCTAAACCTGCATCTGCTTCATCTAAGCCATTTCTATCACCAAAAGGACCCGCTCCGTCATCTTCTAGCACTTCATCTTCATCAATCCCTAAACCTGCAATTCCTTCTTCCAAGGCATCTTCGTCATTGTCTAACTCTGAACCATCTGCTCTTAGTCAATCTTTATCATCACCTAAACCACCTTCATTTAATTCTGAACAACATCAATTACCTGTTACGCCACCAGCATCTCCATCTCCCTGTAAATCCTCTCAATCTTTATCTGGTTCTAATTTGACGAAGAAAGATGCCACGCCTCAAGTTTTGAAGAAGCCATTGTCCCAGAAGGCTCCTTCATCTTTGCAGCCTACCCTTTCTCCACTCCCCCCTGTTTCAACAAATCAGCAGAAAAAGGATAGCTATTTATTGGTCGAGAAGGGCGCATCCAATCACAAGATTCCTAAGGATATTGAAGATTTGAGTAAGAAAGACATCGTGCCTAACGTTTTGACGAAGCCATTGTCTCCATCTACCTACAAAGATTACTTTGCTGCACCGCTATATGCCGAGGATTTCTACTATGAGGTATTAGTTAATTTCGCCCTTTCTTCCTGTTTTAGTTCATTGTTTGATTTCATGCAATACAACCTCATTTCTACCATCATATGTTGTATATACTTGCTGTTGGATATATGGGTTCAGAAGGGCACATCATCTGTTTACATGCCTCCCAACAATAATGAAAGTTTGATGAAGAAAGAAGCTGTGCCTGAAGTTTTGAAGAAGCCATCTTCTCCATCGTCCGAGAAGAACCCTTCATCTTCTAAGCCTACTCTTACTCCACTACCTAATGATTCTACTAATCGACAGACAAAAGGAAACCATATATGGGTTCAGAAGGGCAGATCACCTGATCACTTGACTCACAAGAATAATGAAAATTTGATGAAGAAAGAAGTTCTGCCTGAAGTTTTGTGAAGCCATCTTCTCCATCGTCCCATAAGTCCCCTTCATCTTCTAAGCCTACTCTTTCTCCACTCCCTAATGATTCTACAAATCAGCAAACAAAAGGAAACCATATATGGGTTCAGAAGGGCACATCGCCTGTTTACTTGACTCGCAAGAATAATGAAAATTTGATGGAGAAAGAAGTTGTGCCTGAAGTTTTGAAGAAGCCATCTTCTCCATCGTCCCATGAGTCCCCTTCATCTTCTAAGCCTACTCTTTCTCCCCTTCCCAATGATTCAACTAATCAACAAACAAAAGGAAATGACATATGGGTTCAGAAGGGCACGTCACCTGTTTACATGGCTCCCAAGAACAATGAAAATTTGATGAAGAAAGAAGTTGTGCTTGAAGTTTTGAAGAGGCCATCTTCTCCATTGTCCCATAAGGCTCGTTCATCTTCTAAGCCCACGCTTTCTCCACTCCCCACTGATTCAACAAATCAGCAGAAAAAGGCTAGCTACATATGGGTCCAGAAGGGCACAACTAATTACAAGATGCCCAAGGATATTGAAGATTTGATCAAGAAAGACATTGTGCCTGAAGTTTTGAAGAAGCCTTTGTTTCCATCTACCTACAAGGATTACTTTGCCGCGCTGCTATATGCTGAGGATTTCTACGAAGAGGTGATTAATAAATGATGCTCTTCATCCCGTTTTTCTTTTTTGTATGATTTCATGTGAGATAATCTCATTTCTACCATCATATACTGTATATACTTGCTGTTCATTGAAGACATATCTGTTGTGATTAATGCAATACCACTGGCTCATGGTTATGCTGCAATTAATTAAATGGTCTCAGAAGAAGTAATCTATGTACAATTGTACATCATGTTAATGGAATAGATTTCAAAATAAATAGTAAGTACAAATACAATAAATCAAAAGTTAGTCATGGGTTCTTAATGGGTTAGATTATTAAGAATTCTAAGGAGCTCTGTTGAAAGGCATAAGATTTGAGCTGCCAGCAGATTGGATTAAATCAAATTTGTTTGTTTTGGACCTCTCGAAGAATCTGTCTAACCTGTTCATATAAGAAATTTAGAACCAAATTGCATAAATTATTAAGAGTTCATTAGGGTATATCACAAAGAATGGTGCTATCCATGCCCAACTAATTAATGTTACTTGCGCAACCCCAAGTAAAACCACTGTGAAATTATTAGATTGCATCAGATTATATTAACAATATTGGTGCAATTTGTACATTACTAATTTCCATAACTGTATAAGTGACGTGAAATGTTTAGGAACACAATTTTGAGATTGTTGGCTTGGGGTTTGTTTCAGTCAGGTTCCAAAGCAAATTGCAGGAAATCCAAAATCTATTTAGGCCTTTTGCTTAACATAAGATAGCATGGCAAATAAAAAGATTGGAAACTCTGATATTTTGAATAGTAAGCTGTTTCTTTATTGTTATTTTTCGCTTAGATGATTCCCCTGGGGAACAAATTACTGGGACAGATGCTTTTATTCAGTGAATGCAGTTCAATTGTATTTGTATTTATGTATTCTGTCATATCTTTATTCTTGTAGGTATTTTTCCAAGCTTCTATATCCAAAACTTACATGTTATAGATAAGATGATTGAGTGTAAGATGTTGCTGTGGACCAAAAACATTTGATTTTCATCGAAGCTTTTTCATGCTTTTCTAACTTTTTAGATAATTTTTTTGGCTTTGATTGTGAGCAGAAGTGGAGTGGTTTTCAGTTATTGGATGTAACATTGGAATTATGTGAAGCTGCTATATATGACAAGTCACTCAAAAACAAGGATTTGAAGAAGAGTGATCAGAAAGATGATAAATTCTTTGTAGCCTTTGAAATTGATTCTGTTCCTGAGAGACGACCCTTTCTTTTATCTAGGGATTTTGTTTATGCACAACATTCAGGTGGAAAATCCAAGAAGTTTCAAGTAAGTATCCTGATCTTTCAAACTTATATTTTATAGGATCTCTTGCTGTGCTTTGGTGACAAATGTGCATATCAGCCAAATTGAAAATCTATTATGTGATTTTTTTCTCCCGAGATTTCGGAATTTCTGTAATAACATTCTAGTTACAGCTTTCAAAATAAAATTTTAATCCTCTCATTTGAATTTCTGAATGCCTGCTAATTCACACTTCTGGTTGGAAAGGGAGCATGATGTGGGACAATAAGAAGAAAAGAAAGATAGAGAATGAAAGACCAAAACTAAAAATGTAGAGAATAGCGAAAGTGAGTAGAGAGAAAAGTCCAAATGTGGAAAAAGAGATGGAGAGAAGTGAGGGAGATACCCATTTTTCATTATCTCAATAAAAATCATAATAAAATACATAGTTTTATGTCCCTATTTATTGTAGCCAACAAATAACTAATAATACAACTTCTAAGCAAAGTGAAATCTACTACTAATAAGTGATGAAAACTAAATCAATTAACAAAAATAAGGAAGGAGAAAAAAATTCCAAAATAAAGTTACTCCTTACTCAACAATTCCTAAGTCAATAACGTCATTCTACTATCGTGTCATTTGGATGAAAGCAACTGGACCTGACAGATTTATGTTCGTAGTTCCTGGTAAGATAACAAGACTTTCTCTTGAATTTCGTACAAGTGATCAAGTGTATAACATTTTACATATAACTGGCGTCTAATTTGTCCATTCCTTTCAATTTTTATCAAACCAACCGTTTTTTTGGTTTGAACTTCAGATTAAGGAACAAGTGCTCTGTCATAAGAGAGATTATAATTTCGCACAAGGACATCCAGTCAGTTTAGCCATTCACTGGTCATGTAACTTTGAAACTATTTTTTCTACATATTTTGATCCATTTCCATCTGGTTAATCTTGAAAGGATTGGTACAAAGTGATAACATCTGACGTAGCTTGGTCATCGTCATTCAATCATTCTGTTTTGTTGTTCATATCTCCATCTTTTCCAGAATATTTATGTTCTCAAATCCTGACCAGGGTTTCCTTTATCGAGTGGTAAGGAGCGCTACTGTTTTAGTTGAATTTGAAGAAGATTTTTATTCTCAGCACCGACCTAACCACAAATATGATATTAGCTTCTCATTCAACAGAGTCTGTTTGAAACGGGCTCATGAAGCAATTGCAGCTGCATCAGATTCTTTATTCCAGAACTACCTTTTTCCTGATTGTGCCTCGCGAAAGGGCATCCCTTACCCATCACCTTGTCGTTATAGCAATTATAAACTTGGTTCAGATATTGATTCTGCAGTGCATCAGATATTAAGCTTTGAGGGCCAGTCACCTTATCTTCTAGAGGGTCCACTCTGTAATAATTTTGATCTTTCGGAAACTGGAATTGTCCTTCGAGAAGCAGTGCTCCAAATTTGTCAGTGCTCCCCTAAGAGTCGAATTCTGATATGTGCTCCTTTGAACAGAACATGTGATAAGCTAATGGAAAGTTTGATGGAGGATATTTCGGAGTCAGAAATGTTTCGAGTCAATGCTGCATTCAGAGAATTAGATGAGGTATCAGATGAAATCTTCCAGGTATCACTTTTTGAAGGGGAGTGTTTTTCTTGCCCTCCACTTGAGGAACTGAGGCAATATAGGGTGATATCTTCAACTTTTGTGAGTAGCTTTCGCCTTCGTAATCAAGGAATAATTGCTGGACATTTTAGTCACATTTTTCTCATAGATGCGTCATCTGCCACCGGAGCCAGAGACAATAATAGTTCTCAGTAATTTGGCTAATGAGAACACCAGAGTAATAGTCACTGGTGCTCCCCGTAACCGTCCAAGTAGGGTCCGATCTGATATTGCAAGGAAGAATGGATTAAGGATGTCATATTTTGAAAGACTTTGTCTGACCGAGGCATATAGGAGTTGCAATCCAATGTTCTACACGCAGCTGTCAACTATTTCACAGAAGAAATTGCAATCCAATGTTCTACACGCAGCTGTCAACTATTTCACAGAAGAAATCAGATAGCTTTCTTCCATTCTGCCATATCAATCTGCTAGTGGAGTACTAACAGAAACCTCTTCTGTAACTATTTTGCTTCTCATGAAGTTGTTACTACTTGCCTCGTGTATGTATATGTGGATGCGAGAACATTTCATCTGTAAGGTAGTTCAATGCTTGTTACTCTTCAGTCTTTATCTATTTAAGGTTGTGAGTGCTGTATGCAAGTCCTTATATACGAAGATTAGACTGTTCTCATTCATTGACAAATAAAATTAGCCCATAAAATTCAAGCTGGTGAATACACCACTAAGCAAGAGGCGCAGTGACAACAAAATAAGTGCATTCTGGTTTTACTTACTTTTATTTTTAAATATGATCGGAATTCATTAATTATCCGTTAAAAGAATAAGTCACTTGGGAAGTGGAACCTTGTACCGTCGCGCTAAAAGCCCAGAAATGAAAAATCTTATCTTCTGTCGAGTCAACTCTGAAGTCTCAACTAGGCTTTGTTTGTTTGTAATATTTAAAAAACAAAAAAAGTCATGAGGGTCCACATGAACATGTATGCGGCCCCACATTCATGGCAAAGCTTATGTTACAAACAATGTAACAAACAGCCAATTCATGTAAACCATTGATTTTGATATTTTTTAAATCCAATGGATAAAAATAATTTCAACGTAAAATAAGGTACATGTGTAATAGTAATTTACAAAAATTTTTATTTTTAATCACATATCTATTTATTTTTTCAAATAAGTCCTCGTTAATTTTATAACTAAATGGTTTTGTTGCTCATCTTTTTTACATCAATTTTTAAAACTTTTTAAGTTTTTACTATATTCTTATAAAGATCTAAATGATTATCATATTCATAAAGATATACAAATTTTGTATATATATTTGTACTTACATTTATAATTTTTTGTCCAGATTTTTTTTTTATATATGTGTGTATGTGTGTGTGCATGTATATAAATATGTGTGTGTGTGTGTGTGTGTGCAATCTATTTTCTCATCCTAAATACATACCACTAATGCTTTTACAAAGATTTTATAATTTAATTTCAGTATCCTAAATTGTAAAAGATATTATATATTATAAATATTTTATGAATTTAATGAATTATTAGAAGATAATATAATAAATAAATTACCAAAACCTCTAATAATTTCACAAAACTTAAAAACCAATAAGTTACCGCCTTGTGGCTATAGGCAAAGAGGATTTTCTTATGAAAGATTTCAACCTTTTGATCTGATCAATTAATTAGACATGTGGGGAAATATAATTAAATTGAATTTATTAAATAAATTAAGAATCTCAAATTTATCTAATGCTATAGAAAGTGCAAACAAAATATTAGAAATTAATAATTTCAATGAAGAAAATATAAAACAAATTAAAAAGTTATGAGATCAAATGAGTAAATAATTAATTAATAAAGTTAAACAATTAATAAAAGACTTCAACATTGAAGATAATGATGTATTAAAGCAAGAGATCATTAATATCATGAATAAAAACTAGGGGTGTACGCGGATCGAATTTTATGGATTGGACATCAATCCATATCTGATTCATGATTTTACGGATTATAAATTTTCAATCCATTCCAATCCATATGTTTGTGGATCAGATGCGGATTTGACCCAATTTATATCCAATCCATCATTTTGCGGATTAAAAATTTTTAATTTTGTCAAATCTAGGAACTAATGAAATAAAAAAAATCTAATATAAAAATAAATTTACTACCAATCAAATTCAAAATTGAATAAGATTTAAATAAATTAATTATTTAAAAAAAGCTACAATAATGCATTCAAAGTTTCAAAATACAATAATGATGATTAATGAAATCGTTTAGCCGGAAGGCAACGATTTTGAAATGTTTCGACAATGGGACTCAACGAAGAAGTCACGCATCAAGGCCTTCGACAAGTTCGTCAACTACCAAAGAACAAACACCCACACGTTACACTCCCAATGCGGTTTGAAGGACGTCATGGCGCTTTATTCTGCGAAGAAGCGAGACGAAAGGTTACCACTTGCAAGGAGAGTAAGAATCACTGGAGAAGTTTAAGACTGGTAAGAATTTTTGGTTCTTTGCTAAGCTAATGGCTCTGTGTGTGTGGTGGGCATGACCTAGGGATTTTTGTTTCCTAATCGTTTGTGACTTGGCGTTATGTGATAAGTTTGGCTTAAGATTTTTTATTTTGTTTTAGAATTTTACAAGTTATATTTTTATATTTAATTATTTAATATTTGTTATTTTATATTATTATTGGAAAACGGATAAGATCTATTATGGTCTAAATGTAACTATATAAGTACGTAATTATATTTTAACTTATTTATTAGTAAGTAGTAATCCTACATATATAATATTTTTTAATTAAATAAATATTTTTTATTTTTTGTGGATTCACGGATTGTTGCTAATTTACAGAAGTAAATACATATCCAATCCACCGACTGCGGATTTTTAAATTTTCAATCCAATCCAATCCATCAATCCATAGATCAAATTTTTACGGATCGAATTTTTACGGATCAGACGAATTGAGCGGATCATATTGGATTCTGTACACCCCTAATAAAAACTCAATAGATATAAGATTAAATAAGTTAGAGATTCAATTAAGTAAAATAAGAAAAACTATTGAATAACTTGGTACTAAATTTGTTATAAATATAAATAGAAAACTACAAAAAATTAAAGTATAGCAGTGTTGCATGTTGCCTAGTTGCAGCTTGGAGTTTAAAATAAACTTTTAAACTTATTGACTTGTTTTGTAATTATTATCTTTTCTAAGGATTTAAAATTTGTAGCTGTAACATACAGCTAATGTATCATAAGTTTACCCCTCATTTTGTTGAAACTTGAAACCACGTGGCCTCAGTGCTCACTCTAGGTTTTATTTCACGTTATGCCAGAAATGTTATGCTGTCAATTTTTTTTTTAATATTCCCTTGCAATAAAGGTTGTGTTTACTAAAATGGAATGAGAATCAAAATGGAGAAATCGGAATCAAAATTTTATTTACTTGATAAAATGAAATTGGAAATAAAAATGAATTATATAGACTCCACAAAAATTTGGAATTCATTACTTAGATTGTGATTCCGGTGGGGGGCTGAGAATCACAATCTCATTCTCTCGTAACGAAAATGCCCCATTTGTCTTATTAATTATTGTTGTTATTATTATTATTTATTATTTTATTATTTTACTACTACTACTATTATTATTGTTGTTGTTGTTGTTGTTATTTTTAGTATTTATTGTTATTATTATTTTTTATTGTTATTTTTTTATTATTATTATTTATATTTATTTATTGTTATTTTTTAGTGTTATTGTTATTATTATTATTTATTGTTATTGTTATTGTTATTATTATTATTATTATTTATTGTTATTGTTATTGTTATTGTTATTATTATTATTATTATTATTATTTATTGTTATTGTTATTTTTATTATTTATTGTTATTTATTATTATTGTTATTTTTTTATTGTTATTTATTATTATTATTATTTATTATTATTATTATTTTATTATCATCATCATCATCATCATCAAGAGCAATAACTAAGAAAGGGCATTTTAGTAAATTAAAATTGTTATGCCCATATTCTTACCAGACCCGAGCTCATGGACCATTCTTACCAAACCCGAGCTCATGGACTCACATCGAATAACTTGTCCTAATTTGAATAGGATAAAACAATACAAGTCTAATCCTTGTCAAACTCAAATCCTACGAGATAAGGGATTGGTTTTCCTAATTCAATTATACTTTTGACTATTTTCTCTTATATAAAGAGATCATCACTCAACAATACAAAAGAAAAAAATGTATGCACGAGAAATAGGCATATGGGAGGATGGGGTACAATATCCTCCAAGTATTTTCTCATACTCTTTTCTCTCTCTTATTTATTTGTTATCGCGCCATTCTCGATCACAATTCCCAATCTTTGACTTAAGCATTGGAGGGTTTACACCGGTAACACCCCCACTAACCCCTGATGAGTTATTGTTTTGCAAGATTCCGACTATCGAGCTCTTTGCTCTCCACAATAGCAATTCGATGACATCGTTCTCTCATCGTTGCTGCGTTCACCAAGTAAACAAACTCCTTCTCTACTCTTATTATTGATCCAAATTTTGGTACCAACAATAATATTTTATTCCGATTCTAAGATAAAGTAAAAACATCAATGAAAATGAATTCAATTCCGATTTCGATTTCTACAGCTCAAATAAACAATGTATTATGATTCTGATTATTGATTCTGATTCCATCCCATTCCGATTTCAGCCCATTAAATTACTGATTACTAAATACACTAAAAGTGCTTTATTTTTAGACTTCTTCAGTGTTTTTGCAGAAATTATCTTTAGTAAAAATAAAAATAAAGAAGGATCCTTAACTAGTAGCATTCCTGATCTGCACAAGAACCTAAAGGTGATATTCTTGCATTCGATCTTCATTTATTTTCATTTCAAGAATCAAAATTTTTTCTTATAACCGAAGAATAGTTTGAGTTTCATCTTACTTGCACAGGAGTCATGCATGCTTTATTTGATTGCTAGTTCTTGTGCTTAGTTTTATTGTTTATTTTTTAAATATTGTCAGAACTAATAATTATGCGTTAGTAGAATAAGTCACGTGGGAAATGGAACCTCGGACGGTCGCACTAGGAGCCAAAAGAAGTTATAAAAAGTAAAAATCTTCCCTTTTGTCAAGTCAACTCTGAAGTCTCAACTAGGGTCCTAACAAGGCATGTGGGTTCTCTCAAAAAACAAACAAGTCATGTGGGTCAGCATGAAGACGTACGCGGCCTCACTTTCTTCTTTGTTGAAATTGTGCACTTGGAAAAATTCGGGTCCGGATATTTTAATCCGAGTTTTTAAATCTAAATTTTATATTATATAATATTATATATGTATTTTTTTAATTTATTATATAATTAATTTAATTTTTTAATTTATTTTAATGAAATTAAATATGAAAATATAAATTTTAAATGTTTAAAATTTTAAATATATATAATAAATTGATTAAATAAATATAATTATTGAAAATAATATATATTCTATATTAATTTTTATAAAATTTGAGTTCCTGTGCCGGACTCAAACTTTTCAAGTGATCACGAGACGCCCGCCTCATCTCCGATCTTGGTATTACCATGCAACCCCACATTGTCCGAGACCAATCCGGGTGGGTATTTTTGCCACCCCTAGTGCGCACGTGGCCTCAATTTGGTTGGGTTTATTTCACTTAATGCCAGAAACATTATGCTCTCATTTTTTTATGCTTTTGCATTAGAGGCTTTATCTTTTGGACTCTTTTTGAGAGATTCACATAATTTTTCTTTGCAAAAAAATAAAAATAAAAATTGAATTCTTGACTCCTAGCATTCTTGATCTGCACAAGAACCATAAGGTAATTGTTTTAACTAGATTTTAGGACGAAGGAAGATGGAATTAAAAATTTAGTTAAACACAATAATACTTCTATTAAGGGTAACAGGGGTGCCTCGTGCAGCCGAGGTGGGTTACTCGAGATGGCTTTGGGTAAAGGTCGAGAGTGAAGGGAGGAAGTGAGGAAGTTTTGGGAGACTTGGATTTGGTGGAAGAGATGGCTTGATGGGTTGTATTTAACCTACAAAACAAAGAAAATGAGGTTAGAGGTGGAGTCGGTGGTGGTTGGCGACCATAGTCTGACGTTCAAGTCAACTACTTGAACTTTTAAGGAGTGGAGAGCTTGCAAGCTCTCTAAAATGGAGGTTGGAGGTTAGAGAGGACTCAGCTCCTTGTATAATATGTGTGCTTTAGTTTATGAAGAATCTATATGTATATGAAAGATAGAACCTGGACGTCTTTATATAGAGTGTCCTTGGGATGTCCTGGTCGTTTGCCACCTGGAGGATTTTTATTGTTCAGTCCTAAAATATATGCTATTCCTTTGGCTTGCATATTCATTTGGAGCATTGGGAGAATACTTGGAGAGCAAATAGGGGTCATTTGCTAAGTTTGTTCTCTTTTACACCTGGCGCATACTGTATAGTGATCTTGGATACCTCAGTAGAGGCTATCTGACATGGCTGCTGAGGACCACTGCTCTTAATGTGATGTCCTTTATTTTTTGCATGTGTGACAGCCAGTTGTCCTCTCTTTTTCAGCAAGATATTTCTTATTTGATTCTGCCAAATCAAGTATTCTCTTTTTGGTGATAGAGATATTTTGTGCAACTAATATTCTAGATATTTCTTCACCCACTTCACCTCTTATATGGGGTACCCACGTACCAGCTCAATTATCAAGTGTACCTGCATAGGCTGAGTACCTCCAAGTGATTATTTATAGTTATAAAACTTCACATCAACACGTATCGTTCTATTATTAAGCTTATATTTTTTCCCCAAACAGTAATTGTTCTTGCATTTGATCTTCATTTATTTTAAGAATCAAAATTATTTCATATCTTTCCTAAGAATAGCTTGAGTTTCATCTTACTTGCACTGTCATGCATTGATGTAGGAAGCATAAGGGGTAAAATAAATTAGGAATTCTAGATTTTGAGTCAATTTAGTATTTAGTATCTTATTAGGATTTCTCTTATTTTATTAAACTTATTTGAGTCATATTTATAATTCTAGTTTAATTAGGATTTGCTTAATATTTTATTGTTTAAGTAATATTCCTTTTCTTATAAGGAATCATAAGTCTATTAGGATTAGAATTAGAATTAATCTTAGTTAATATAAATAGGTTTGTTATGCTTGTTTCTATACACAAGCTTTTCATTAATAATATTTCAGATTATTCCCTTTGGGTTTATCTTTGTCGTTAATTCGACGTTTTCTCTCTTTGAGAGTTATTCTTTCTTGAGTTTCAAGAATGTATGCTAGAACGACATCTAGTATCGCCCACACATTTGCGTCACGTGGTATCAGAATATGTCTCGGTGCCAGGCAGGGCTTGCCTGGCCATCAACCACCCTCCATACGCAAATTCCCCCTCCATCATCCACCAAAAAAAAAAATTCAAAATCCAGCCAAAAAAACCCGTAGCCACCCTCACAGCCACCGCACAAGGATACCGTCCCACTGCGTTGTCCATCGTTTCCATCGATCTCCATCACTAGTTGATCGCCCACACGCGCTACTGATCATAACCCAACTCATATTACCCCAGATCTATCGCCGTAAGCCACCGTAAACGAACAAAACAATGGTGAACGCCGCGCCGTAATCGCTGCCCTCCACCTCGATTCACCAGCCACCGCCACTGCCAATTCGTGTACCATCATCAGCCTTGCCCTTTCTTTCCAACCCACTAACGCTGCCAACCACCGGCCCATTCACTGGAAACGAACAAAACCTCCACACCACCACTTTAATTCAATTTTCTGGTCAATCCACAACAATTTGAGTCCAACCACTACCATCATCAAATCTTTCAGATCTACCATTCCTTTCCCGTTTTTTGACCACCGTCATCGGCAACAGTAACTTTTGCTTATTAATAATTTTAGCCTAATAGTTTCTTTTAATTATAGTTTTGTCCTTTAATTTTTCTATTCTTATAAAAACCCAAAACCAAAAAAAGAAAAAAAAAGAAAAAAAAAAGGTGGTGCAATGAGCTATAGAGAAGATGATGATGATCTTTTCTATTACGATGGAATTACTAATGTTGAGGATATTTTCAATTGGATCTTTAAAATTGAAGATGCTCTTGAATTTATTCCAGAGTATAAACATGTCGACTATGTGTCCTCTAAATTAATGGGAGATGCATCACAATGGTGGACAAACTTACAAGCAACACGAATTTAACTTGGAAGAAACAAGATTCGAACTTGGCATAGCGTGAAGAGGAAGATAAAAGCCTATTTTATTCCTCCTAAATATTTTCAAACAATCCGTTGCAAATTTGATAAGTGTCAACAATGTTACAAATTGTTGATGAATCTCAAACAATTCTATGAATCTTTCTAAAGATGATAAAGATGTAATTTTAAGATTTGTAAACGGATTACATGATGATATTAAGGAATGAGTTTTGTTACAAATTGTTGCTACTCATGAATATTGGGATGTCGTTAAAATTACTTTAGAAGTTGAATTGCAAATCGAGAGAGAGAGAAAGCAACCATTAAAGAGATTTAAAGGAGTGCAAGAGCATCGTGAGAGCCAAAGAAGACAAGATCAAGAGTTTGATAGATTCATTCTTTCGAAACTACAGCATGAGAGTTCATTGTTGAAACAATATCCTATCATGGACTTCTCCTCACAGAAGGATTCTATTGTCGAAAAGTAACCTTCTTATGCAAATAAAGATCATAACTCATTATGCTTGAAGTTTCTAAAGCTACTTAAAATGTGTTGGATAATCATGATTCAACCAGTAAACTCATCAGTGACAAAGAGTTTATCCAAGATTTTGAAGTCAAGATGTAAACGTGAAAGATCAAGTTTTATTGGTCTCATCATTTGAAGAGACACCAATTGTTCTTGAAGATAATAAGGTTGATATGGTTTTACCAATTATTTGTGAAGCTAAGCAAATTGTTCAAGAAGATCCAAAGCTAATTGATATGGTTTTGCCTATTCATAGTGGAGACAAGAAAATTATTCTTGAAGAAGATATAGTTGCCAAGATAAAGTTAATTGGTGAGAACATTGAGTGAGGTTTGACAAAAGACTTGAGAGGCTTAGAAGTTATTCGTTCGTACAAGATTTTACCTTTTCGTAGAGTGGCTAGCAAGATCAAGAAGAAGATGAAGTATGAAGCATTTCGAGTTTTAAGAAAGATTAATGTTCAAGACTATGAGTTCGAGCTCCAAGATTCATTGCTACTCTACTTTAAGTTTCATCCTCCAGATAGTCTTTTATTTTCAGCAAAACTCGAGGACAGTTTTTCGAAGAGGAGGAGACTGATGTAAGAATCATAAAGGGTAAAATAAATTAGGAATTCTAGATTTTGAGTTAATTTAGTATTTAGTATTTTATTAGGATTTCTCTTATTTTACTAAATTTATTTGAGTCATATTTATAATTCTAGTTTAATTAGTATTTACTAAATATGTTTAAGTAATATTCCTTTTCTTATAAGGAATCATAAGTCTATTAGGATTAGGATTAATCTTAGCTAATATAAATAGGCTTGTTATGATTGTTTCTTTACACAAGCTTTTCATTAATAATATTTCAGATTATTCCTTTTGGGTTTATCTTTGTCGTTAATTCGATGTTTTCTCTCTTCGGAGAGTTATTCTTTTTGAGTTTTAAGAACGCATCGTTAAGTGGCAGACGGAGCTTTTCTCTGTTGGCTTGGGCTATGTCTCAGTCTGGTTCGAAAGCAAATTGCAGGAAATCCAAAATCTATTTAGGTCTTTTGCTTAACATAAGATAGATCATATCAAATACAATAGTTTCAAGACCAGATCCTGTCAGTTAAAAACCCAGTGGCTAAGGAAACTGGTGGTTTAAGCGGGAAACCTCTGTTGAATTTGTCAAACAATGTCTTAAAGGAGATGTATCTCTTGACAAGGGTATGCTGGTGTCTTTAATTTGTTGCTCATACGCTGCCTTTTGTTGGAAAAGATAGCGAAGATTGTTTCATGTTAAAGACCATAAGAAGGGATTTTTTCTTGAGACTCAAAATACATTCAACATTCCCTCTCCAAACTAAATAGTGTTAAAAAAAAAAGGGAATTGATTTTTCTGTTGTTTGTCAGCACTTAACCACTATAGGCTGTAAGCATTTTTCGCTTTCTTGACGGCAAATTCAAATGCTTCAAAGAAACAACAGAATATGTAAAAGAAAGATGAGGCATCTTTCTTGTAGACAAAACTGAAGAATAAAAGAAGTAATCAAAACCAACAAAAGATAACGACCTAAATTAGATGGGAAACAAAATCATCTTCCAGGAAAGGTAAAAGTTGCTAAATCAACCTTTTCTATTCTATACGGTGTAGTTTCTTTCCTTAAGGGATTTGCCCATTATTGATTATTTTCTACTTAGGATTTTGATAGTTTTTCTGATATTTTTTATTTCATGCCATGAATTTGACAGTCCCTACTTATCTTTGTCAGGGAAAGATTCCTCTAATTGGTTGCAAGGGTATTAGCAGGTAAAACCAACAGAAACCTCATTGTAGTATCTGCTCCCTGAAAATCTCCCATTCTCTAAAACTTGGTTTGTTTATGTTCGATTCAGTGGAGAATACATAAAACAGTTTTTACCAATGTTTCGAAACCTGGACCATTCATTAATCTCTATAAGTCATTAATAGGTACTATTATTTTGCTGGAGTGAGTTTAGACATCATGCATATATTTAACTTATTAACCAGTCAATGCTTGAAAAGAGTAAGAATTCATTAAAAAAAACTGTAACAAGATGGCAGAATAATTTTGTTTTTGTTTCTTTTTTTTTAACCAAATACTTTAACATTGAATTGTAACAAAAGTTCTGTAATTGTTCGCTTGTATTAGAAATAGCCTTGAATTGTAACAAAAGTTCTGTGACTGTTCTCATGTTGTACTTGTTAGACAGAGTGTAGTAATTCCTTCTGTGTGCTCAGAAGTGCCTGAAGTTTGCTTGATATTTATTAATGTTTATCATCCAGTTATTTATTTCTTGAAATGTGTTTCCTTTAGGCTGAACTGGCTGAGTGCCTAGAAAGAGACGGTTTCAAGTCTATCATTGAGGCAGTGGGTGCAGATTACAGATAATTTTGGCGTGTGTGTTAGCTCCACAGAATGAATATGGAGTCCGCTTATTTGATGTGCAAGAAGAACCACACAATACGAATAGATTCTGTATCTAATTGATTTGTTCAGCAATATTTTTTCATATTTAGGGCTTTACTATAGTTTTAGTTTCCAATATTTTTACATATCCAGTCATTAAAGCCCTTGTCGTGGGCGCAAGTGATGACGTGGCGATACTTGGTTGGGATTATATAAAGCTAGAAAAATACGAGCTCTACTTTTTTCCCTGCGTACTCATTCGTGGCTTTTTGGTGACTGTCACTGTCACCGAGTTCTTTGAAGAACATAAAGTCAAAAACCCGATCCCATAATCCGATCATCTGCACAACAGCCAGAAGGTAACCCTTCCTCCATTTGATCTTCATTTACTTTGATGTCAACATAGTTTATCATCTTTGCCTACGGTTACAGTCGTGCATTGATTGGTCATAGCTTCTAGTGTTTAATGGTGTTCAATATACTTTTAACATTTCAACAACTCGCAGTTTCTTTCTTGTTCAGATTTATCGCTTTTAATTGTCTAACAAATACAAAGAGTTCTCTCATTCATTTGGTTTCAGAATGATATTTACTTACTTTGGTTTAATTAAGTGGTTTAATTAAGTTTATCTATCGATTGTTACAAACTTCGACCCCAAGATTTCTCATGAAATGAACTATAGGGATTCAGATTGTCACTCTCTGCATATCTCTCTAAACATAAATTGATTTGCATGTTTGGTTTAACTAATATGCCCGATCCTCTAATTATTCCTTGTTTATTAGTTATCTTGGTTAAAAACTGACTGTGGAGTTAATTAGATTTCATAGAGCTGTACACGGTGCAGCTGTTTATTATTATTATTTTTTTATATTTTTGATAAAACCAAATAGAGGAAAGGTGTATAAATGGATGTTCTTTGGTTGCAGAACAGCATGTCTGTATTCGTTGAAATTTTGAAATGCATTCTTTGCTGTTCCGATGAAGATTGTCATGAAACTGAAAGGGACTACTGGGAGATAAACCCTCTGCTAAACTCTCTACTCAGAACGTCTAATCACAACTCTTCTGTCAGGAATTCTAGTTGTACTAATCACGATCTATTGCGTCAACATGATCCAAACAAAATCTATTACCACGAATATTACCCGAATGTATCAATTAGTGAGTCAACTACAAAGCAGCCTAATGCTATGTCGCAGCAATCAGGTTATGGTAACAAGTCGCCACTGAAAGGGAATAATGAAGTTTCTCAGAGTTTAAAGAGCTCAAGACCACCACCACCTTCATCCTCCTATTACACATGTTCATCATCACCTAATAAATCACAGTCCTTAACACAACCGTCATCATTCCCTAAACCTGCATCTGCTTCATCTAAGCCAACTCTATCATCAAAAGGACCCGCTCCGTCATCTTCTCGCACTTCATCACCTAAACCACCTTCATTTAATTCTGAACAACATCAATTACCTGCTAAGCCACCAGCATCTCTATCTACCTGTAAATCCTCTCAATCTTTGTCTGGTTCTACTTTGACAAAGAAAGACACTGCGCCTGAAGTTTTGAAGACGCCGTTGTCTCAGAAGGCTCCTTCATCTTCTCAGCCTACCCTTTCTCCACTCCCCCCTGATTCAACAAATCAGCAGAAAAAGGATAGCTATTTATTGGTCAAGAAGGGTGCATCCAATTACAAGATTCCTAAGGATATTGAAGATTTGATTAAGAAAGACATTGTGCCAAATGTTTTGAAGAAGCCATTGTCTCCATCTACCTACAAAGATTACTTTGCTGTACTGCTATATGCCGAGGATTTCTACTATGAGGTGATTAATTAGTTATGTCCTTTCTCCCTATTTGACTTTATTGTTTGATTTCGTGCAATACAACCTCATTTCTACCATCATATGTTGTATATACTTGCCGTTCATTGAAGGACATATTTGTGATTAATGCTATACCACTCACTCATGGTTATGCCGCAATTAAGATGGTTTCTGATTAGGTAATCTATGTACATCATAGTTACGGAAAGGATTTCAAAATAGCTGGTACAATTTATAATCGAAGTTGAGGCATGGGAGCATTAAAAATTCTAGGGAGCTCTGTTAAAAAGGATATAATTTGAGCTGTTAGTGGATTGTATTAAGCCAAATTTACATGGTTCTGGGACCTCTTGAAGAATCTATCTAACCTGTTCATATAAGAAATAGAACCAAACAGCGGAAATTATTAGAATGCATTATATTATATTACAAAGAATGTTGCCATCCACGCCCAATTTCCTTACAGAACCCCTTGAAAAACCAATGAGAAATCATTACAGGGTATCATATTATACTAACAAGATTGGTGCTATTTGTGTGTCACCATTTTCCTTAATTATATAAATACAAGAGAACTGCAATGTTTAGAAACATAATTTGGAGAGTGTTGGATTGGGGTTTGCTTCACTTGGTTGGGAAAACTAATTGCAGGACATCCATAATCCGTAGTTGATTTAGACTTTCTGTATATTTTGATATTTATTGCATTTTAATTAACATCATATGGCATGATAAATACAAACAATTACAAATTTCAGATGTTTTGAGCAGTAAGTTGTGTTTTTATTCTTATATTTTGCTCAGATGATTCTGTGGAGAAACAGACTATTCGAATATAAGTTCTTAGATACTATGTATAAAAATAATAGTGGGACGGGTGCTTTTTCTTTTTTCCTTCTTGATGGGTTCAATTATACTTGTATTTATGTACTTTTCCCATATCTTTATTCATGCTTCTCTATAGGAATCTTACGTGTATTTTATGTCTTTGATTTGATCAGAAGTGGAGTGGTTTTCAGTTATTGAATGTAACATTGGAGTTACGTGAAGCTGCAATATATGATAAGTCACTCAAGAACAATCATTTGAAGAAGAGTGATAAGAAAGATGTTAAATTCTTTGTAGCCTTCGAAATTGATTCTGTTCCTGCAAAACGACCATTTCTTTTATCTAGGGATTTCGTCTACGTACAATTTTCAGGTGGAATATCCAAGAAGTTTCAAGTAAGTCTCCTGATTTCTCAAACATATAATTTGTAGAATCTCTTGCCGTGCTTTAGTGGTTGATGTGCATATAAGCCAAATTGAAATTTCTATTTTATGCTTCTTTTTCCCTAATTTTGAAATTTTCTGTAATAAACTAATAATGTTATAGTTACAGCTTTCAAAATAAAATTTTAACCATGCCATTTGAATTTTTGAATGCCTGCTAATTTCACACTTCGTATAATAAAGGGGGAGTGATGTACGACAATAAGAAAGGAGAGATTAGTGAAGGAGAGTAGAAAGAAGAGTCGAAAAGTGGAAAAAGAAGCAGAGAGAAGAAAGAGAGAGAACCATTTTTCATTATTCCAATAACAATCACTTATAAAACAAAAGTTAGTGCCCTATTATTTTGGCCAGTAGATAACTAAAAATGGCAGACTATAATCAACTTCTTAGAAAAAAGAAATCTACCAGTAATACATGATGAAAAACTAAATCAACCTAAAGTAACTCCTTATTCAGCATTTCCTAAATCTATGTAACTTCATTCTACATCATTGTGTCATTTTGATGGAAGCTACTGGACCTGACAGATTATAGTTTAATTGTCGTGTGTGGCATCCTAATAAATCAACATAAACTTCTGCTAGATTTTCATACAAGTGATTAAGTGCATGAATGTTTTACATTAGCACACATAGAAGTGTCACCTTATACGGCCATTCCAATTAAATTTTATCGATCCAACCATTTTTCAGTTTGAACTTCAGTTAAAGAACAAATGCATTGTTTAAGAAGAGATTATAATTTTTGCACAAGGACATCCATTCAGTTTATTGACAAGCCAAACTAAGCCCGATTGATATTTCCTTGATAGAAATTATTTGATCCTTTTCCAGTCATGCAATTTGGAAACTAATTTTTCTTCATTTGAGATCCATTTCCGACTGGTTAATCTCGATTGAATTCATACGAAGTGGTAACATGTAATGTAGCGTGGACTCAGTTATTTTGTTTTGTGGTTTCATATCTCAATCTTTTCCAGAATATTTATGTTCTCAATACCTGACCAGGGAATTCTTTATCGAGTGGTGAATAGTACTACCGTGTTAGTTGAATTTGAAGAAGAATTTTATTCTCGGCACCAACCAAACCGCAAATACGATATTAGCTTCTCATTCAACAGAGTGTGTTTGAAACGGGCTCACCAGTCAATTGCAGCTGTGTCAGATCTGTTATTCCAGAACTACCTTTTTCCTGATTATGCCTCTTGTAAACATATCCCTTCCTCAGCAACTCGCTTTTACAGCAATTGTAAACTTGATTTGGATGAAAATTCTGCAGTGCGTCAGATCTTGAGCTTTCGGGGCCAGTCACCTTATCTTGTAGAGGGTCCACTCTGTAATAATTTTGTACTTTCAAAAACTGGAAATGTTGTTCGAGAAGCAGTGCTCCAAATTTGTCAGCACTCGCCTAAGAGTCGAATTCTTATATGTGCTCCTTTGAACAGAACATGTGATAAGCTAATGGAAAGCTTGATGGAGGATATTCTGGAGTCAGAAATGTTTCGAGCCAATGCTGCATTTAGGGAAGTGGATGGGGTATCATATGAAGTCTTCCAGGTATCACTTTTTGAAGAGGAGTGTTTTTCTTGTCCTCCACTTGAGGAACTGAGGCAATATAGGGTGGTATCTTCAACTTTTGTGAGTAGCTTTCGCCTTCATAATCAAGGAATAACTGCTGGACATTTTAGTCACATTTTTCTCGTAGATGCGTCATCTGCCACCGAGCCAGAGACGATGATAGTTCTCAGTAATTTGGCTAATGAGAACACGAGAGTGATAGTCACTGGTGCTCCTCGTAACTGTCCAAGTAGGGTCCGATCTGATATTGCTAGGAAGAATGGAATGAAGAAGTCATATTTTGAAAGACTTTGTCTGACCGAGCCATATAGGAGTTGCAATCCAATGTTCTATACGCGGCTGTCAACTATTTCACAGAAGAAATCAGATAGCTTTCTTCAATTCTCCAATATAAATCTGCTAGTGGAGTAACTAACAGAAACCTCTCCAGTCACTAATTTGCTTCTCATGATGTTGTTACTACTTGCCTCGTGTATGTATGTGTGGCTGCAAGAACATTTCCTCTGTAAGATAGTCCAATACTTATTACTCTTTAGTCTTTATCTATTTGAGGCTGTGATTGCTGTGTGCAATTCCTTATATACAAAGATTAGACTGTTCTCATTCATATAGAAATGTAGCCCATAAAACTCAAGCTAATGAATACTCCACTAAGCAAGAGGCGCGGTGACAATAAAATAAGCGCGTGCTGGTTTTACTTCTATTTTTAAATATGATCGGTCATGTGGGAAGTGGAATCTCGTACGGTCGCACTAAAAGCCCAAAAATGAAAAATCCTCTCTGCTGTCAACTCAACTCAACTCAACTCAACTAGCACTCTGCTTTGGAGCACATGAAGGCGTACGCGGCCCCACTTTCTCTTTGTATTGAAAGTACGTGGCTTCCGCCGGACACAGCCGGAACCAGCCGGAATTCAGCCGGTTTAAAAATAAATTATGTTAATTATAATTACTTAAATTAATAATAAAATAAAATTAGATATAAAATATTGGTTATTAGGATTATAAAATAATAATGAATTAATAAAAATATAATATACAATTAAATATTTTGTTATTAATTTATTTTTTAGATTAAATTAATTTATAGTTTAATTATTTATTATATTTACTAATAATATTAATATTTTAACGTTAAAATCTAATGGGTATACTTATCCAAATAAAAAATATGTAATTTCTTTTCCTTTCAAATTTAATGCGAAACCAAACAATAAAAATTAATTTTTACACTCTTCTCCTCTCATCTTCTTTCTTTTCCTCTCCTCTCCTCCCCTTTCTCAAAACCAAACACCACTTTAAAATAAAAGAATTAGGGATTGTTTGTTTTTTTGACTGAATTCTTACAAGAATTCATTTCAGCATTCAGCTGTTTTAGCGGTATTTATTTTTTAACTGAACACTAAAAAATAAGCAATTATCGCTTAATTTAATTAACTAAAAAATTCTAACTTAACGCTGAATTAAAAAAGCGCTAAAAATTTAATTTTTCTTTTTTTCAATAATACCCTAACAATATTCAATTATTTCTTACAAATAAAACCCTATATTCTAACACCGTTCTTTTCAATTTGACGTCATCTTCTTCCACTTTTTTATTTTCTTTCAAGTTTTCATATTACCAAATACTTTGAGTCAATAATCAAATTGTTAAAGGAAATTAATTTTAAATCAAGTATTCATGCAATAACTACGAGATCAAATTACAAATCAACTTTTTAATGGATTTAGTTGATTTTTTTATTTATTAATGTTTCAATTTATTTTTGTTATTAAATAATAACTTTAGTTTCTTTTTTATTAAATATAATAGCTTATTTATTTTATCTTTGATTTTTTTATTGAATTATTAATATATAAGTGTAATAATATGCGTAATATTTAATAAGGGTATATATGTAAAATAACAATTTTTAGACATTCCTGTTATAAAAAAATAAATAACTGAATACATTTATTCAGACATTCAAAAATAAAAAAAACAAGCATGTTATTCAACATTCAGCATTCAGCTCTATTCAAACTTAATTAAATTCAAATAGCTTATTCAAAGATTCGCTTAAAAAAAACAACCCCCACCTTACCTGAGTTGTAATTTCCTCCTACCAAATTACACAGCTCGGATTGCAATAAAGTGCTTTACTTTTAGACTTCTTCAATGCTTTCAAAAAATTATCTTTAGTGAAAATAAAAATAAAAAACGGCTCCTTGACTACTAGCATTCTTGATCTGCACAAGAACCAAAAGGTAATTATTCTTGCATTTGATCTTCATTTATTTTTATTTCAAGAATCAAAATTTTTTCATCTTACCGAAGAATAGTATTGTGCAAAATTTTAATATACTCACAAGTGTACGAATCTTTAAAAATAAAAAATAGTAGTAACGAGGTCAAATCCATAAGGATTGCTATAAATTGAAAAGTCTAATTTAAATATAAAGTTAATATTAATCCTAACCTAGTTGAACAAATTGAATTTTTAAGAGGGATTAAACTAATTAAACTAAGAAAACAATTAAATCAAATGAGATTTCAATAAGACAAAGGTTACCAAGGTTTTAGAATTCACCACTATTCAATTAGTAATTATCTAATTATTATTTATTCCAGAGTGACAACTCGAAATCAATCTATGTTATCTCATGGATATAACAATTAAGCCCAAGTAATTAAATCTAATGTAAGTTCTTTTTCTGCTTTAAGGTAAGATTTCTAAGCATTACATGTATCCTATTGAAAAATAAAGAATCAAAATTTCCTAAGCATTCAATGTATCCAATTTATTGAAAAACAAAAAATCAAAGAGAATCACATTAATAATCATTTCACCAAGCCTTGATTTAATTAAATAATCTCTTAACTATCAAGAATACATGATATTAAAGATGAAAAGATAATTATTCAATTAATCATGTGAAACACGAACCATAGTTATCAAAAAACATATATAGGGAATTAATTAAATAAAAAGACAATTATTTCATTGAATATAATTTTATCTTTAATCTCAGTATAAGAAAATTAGCTAAACATACTTAAATAGAGAGCAATAAATAAAATAAAACTAGTCGTGAAAAATCTGAACGCTACCGCTCCTTTTCCTCTCTGCCCTCTCCTCTCTCTTCTTTCTTTTTTTTTTTTTCACAAGCCGAAAACTTGGCTTATAGAATAATGCCCACCGAATCCTTAATGGCCGAATCCTTAATGGATTCTAATTCCAAAAGCCAAAAGCCAAAAGCTAAAGATTTTACAAGCTAAAGCTGCATGCCACGTATCTGAAATTAATAAAAAACCAAAAATATTGTTTTGTTTTCTTTATGCAATTTAATTCTTCACACTTAAGTTTAATGCTTTGCACAAGCTCGGCTATGTAATCTTCCTTTGCCATTTCTTCTTCACGGGTTCCATTAGATTGCTTTCCATAGATAATGCCATGCACATGCAATTGCCAAATTTAATTCCTTATTTTCTAATATTGCATGTCCACCGTTTGCTTGAGACTCCCAATTTTTATCTTCAAATTCTTGTTAGGAACGGATACCATTAATTCTTGACCTTATTTTCTTCTGTCTTCTGATTTATTTCCAATTTAATCTTCCTTACTTCCCAAATTGAACTTTTTCATGCCCTTTTTATCCAAAATCTCCAATTATTTCCCTATTCAATAAAATCATATAATTAATTAAAAATAACAAATAATAATAACCAGCAATTAAATAATAAAGGATAAAATATGTATATATTCATATTTTATGCTCATCAAATAGTTTGAGTTTCATCTTACTTGAACATACGGAGTCATGCATGCTTTATTTGATTGCTAGTTCTTGTGTTTTTAGGGGAGCTTAATCTTCTGTTCACATACTTTTAACATTCAATCAACATGCACTAAGATAATACGATTTTACATTTTCTCATGAATTTAGGTTCAGTATGATTGCTTAAATTTTATCAAGTGATTTTTACATTTCTCTTAGATTTCTAATCAACAAAATTTTTAGGGGTTTATTTATCCTCTAATTGCCCCCCTGATTTCCGCTATAAGTATTCTTGGTTACAGAAAAACTTCATTTTCTGATTTTCATCATTTGGATCTTGTCAATTTGATGAAATGCTCATTGTTTTTTCTTTCTCAGCAAGATGTATAAGTTGATGTTGGGCTGCTGTGTGTATGCATTAAGGGTGCATTTGGCATATTGTATTGCATTATACTGTATTATATTATTTTAATATTGGTGTATTGTATTATACTGTATTTCATTACTATATTATAATAATATTATACAATGTTTGGTGCTACACAGTACTGTATTAATTTTTTGTGATTAATTTAAATTATATATTATTTTATATTAATATATTTAAATTGTTTTAATATTTTATATTATTATTTATATTATTATTAATTTTAAATTAATATTATTCAAATTATTCATATTTAAATATTTATTATTAATTATATGAAATTATAAATTTATTAATAAATTAAAATGTAAAAATAAAAAATATAATATAATATTATTTAATAATAAATTATATTTTTATTAATTTATATTAATAATTATAATGTAAAAATAAAAAAAAATATAATATAATATAATATTATATTATATTATATTAAAGCAAAAGCAAAAGCAAATAATATTATTTATTATTATTAATATTATTATAAAGCAAAAGCAAAAGCTAAAGAAAAAGCAACAAAAGCAAAAGGGTAAAAAAGAAGAAAAAAAAAAGCAAGCTAACACAGCCCCTTTAACTCATTCCCATGTTCTTCCAAACATAGCACTAGCATTAATTTAATGTGAACAGTACTCTAATACCCCATAATGCAATGCACCAAACATAACCTAAGTGAAATTTTGCTATACATTTTTAAGGACCAAGATCATGGAACTAGTAATGAGACTTCAGAGATAAACCCTTTACTCGGATCACCTTCCCACAACACTTCTATTAGGAATTTTAGTCTTGAGAATAATGAAGCATCTTTATCGTTCTCTAGACCTGCAGCATCTTCATCATTCTCTAAATAAGCATCTTCATATATACTGGATATCACGTTAATTTTCTCTCCATCAAAAAGTGAGTCACTCTAAAGGGGTCAAGAGAGAGAAATCAATTTGCTAACCTTTAATTCTTGCAGTGAAACTTAATCAAGAATATAGCTATGGATTAAGGGATGTCTTCTCTCAATTATAGTTATGGGAAAATCATGATATTCCATTGTCTTAGGGGTTGAAGTTTATGAAATTATGGTTTAATTGCTTTATGGGAATTGTAGAAAATTTCTAACACCTTGATCATTAGTAAGCAAGCTCTATCTTCATGTGGTTTATCTCAATCTCCTTCTATACCAACTTCATTATCCCAAAATGGCCCTTAGTCTTGTGAACCCACTCTTTCTCCACTCCACTTTAATCTAACAAATCAATAGAAGAAAGCTAAATATACATGGATTCATAAGGGAACATCACATATTTACGTGATCCCTAAGGATATTGAAAGTCTGATCAATATATATATACATACATGATCCATAAGGATATTGAAAGTCTGATCAAGAAAGATATTGTCCTGGATGTTTTAGAGAAGCCTTTGTCTCCATCTACCTACAAAGATTATGTTACTTGTCTACTAAATGCTGACTTTTACATCGAGGTGACTAATTAACAATGCTCTTCCAACATTTTTTTTTCCTAAACCTAACTGCAACCCAATCCCTTCCTCACCCATGTGAGTGGGAGCCAAACCCCAGACCTCTTGTTTTCAACACAAGAGAGTTTACCACCTCAATTAGATGGCACTCACTTTTGACATGTTGTTCTTTATTTTATTATTTCGTGTAACACCCTAGACAAATCCTACATCGACAAAGCACGGGGGAGATCCTCACCCATGTGAGTGGGAGCCAAACCCCAGACCTCTTGCTTTCAACACAAGAGAGTTTACCACCTCAATTAGATGGCACTCACTTTTGACATGTTGTTCTTTATTTTATCATTTTGTGTAACACCCTAGACAAATCCTACATCGACAAAGCATGGGAGAGATGCTGGGTTTATAAGGGGTGATCCACAACTTAATTTACATAACTCGTTTTGGGGTGTATGGGTGCCCTAGAAACAAAACTGTGCAGGCCTTATTAAGGTCCAAATCGGACAATATGATATCAGAAGCCCAAGATTGGATTTGGATTTTAGAGGCATCATTTTAATGGGTGAAATGATGTTTTGGTGTTGGAATCTTTTAGTTTTTTTTCTTAAGGATTAAGAATCGGTGAATCTAAATAAGCATATTATAGAAAGAAAGAATATCATGCCACAAAATTAGCTTTTTGGTTGGACTTAATTTAAAAGTTGCCATATAAATAATTAATCCTTAAGAAGTGTTTAGAGAAGAATTAGCAAACTAAATAACAAAACACCACGTGTCAATATGAAGCCTGCATGATAAAAATATCGAGACAGTGTTGACTCAGTCAGGGTACCCCGGGTACCCAAGTATTCTAGTAGTAACGAGGTACGTTGTGTGATAAAGAAGATCACCGAAACAACACTAGTTCAGTCAGGGTACCCCAAGTACCCAAGTATCCTAGTGGTACCTGAGGTACCCAGCGTAATGGAGGAGATGATTAAGATGATGATGGTTCAGTCCGAGTACTCAAGGTACCCTAGTACTCCCGGGGTACCCGAGGTACCCCGAGCATCGGTAAAAAGATAAAGAGAATATCCAGAAAATGTGTCATGTGATGAAGAAAATATTGTTTCAAAAAGATTTGCCAAATCGGTTATAAAAAGTAAGGAATCAACTGAAAAATATTATGTTGATAGGTAGGGCACAGCCACCTGTCCCGCCTGCAGATATTCCAAAAAGGTTTTGCTGTGACAGTTGGGACTACCTGCCACGCCCATAAATTCCTAACGGTTGTAGCAGAGGTACATGGGTTCACTCCTCTATGCATGACACACATATCCCAAATATTCTAACAAAAATATGAATAAAAACAAGAGTATTTTCGCCATGTCAGCAAGGTACGCCAGTTAAATGACGTCAGGTGGCCAGGTAACCCGGGCAATCTATATAAATATTTTCATAATTTATTTTCAAGATATAACAACTCACGTACACACCAAATGGATAGAAGTCATCTTCAACCTTGAGCCTATATTACAGAGGGCTTGCAAGCTCTCAAACCCTAGAGTACCCAACTCTGACTTCGCTTCAGAGTGTGGTCGCCGGTTACCCCTGGCTGCATCTCTAATCCTTGTTTGTTGTTTTGCAGGCCCACACCCTCTTCTTCAAGCTCTCCAAGTCCAAGTCACGACCTCTCACCACTCTCACTATTCTCCCATTCTTCCTCTGTCAAAACAAAAGTCAAAACAGTGAAGCACACCCCGATACACGAGGTACCTTGCATTCTATATAAAATAAATTTTATTATTCTTAATAGATTTTTCCCTCTTCACCGATATATTCCAAAATCCACTAAAAACAAGAAGTATAAGAGGTGTGTGGCAGCATGGAAGTGGAACCTCGTACAGTTAAGAAGAGTCTTGTCGTGTAAAAAAAAATTCCCTTCATTCAGCTCACTGTCAACTCTCATCTACTCTTTTTTACACCCTGCCATGGCATCTGGGTCCACATGATGACGTGGCCTCACTTGATTGGGTTTACTTCATTTGTAAGAAACAATATGCTCTCATCTCTCATGCAAAGCTTTAACTTTTGGATTCTTGAGTTGAGTTGAGTTGAGTGCTTTTTACTTTATGTGTAAATCGTTCTTTGGGAAGGAAAAACAATTTGGAAAATCACTTGTGTAGTTGTGTTCCAGTATTCCCATCTGTAACAAAAGAACCAGAAGGTAATCATTCTTGCTTTTGATCTTCACTTATTTTGATTTCAAGATAGTTTCATCTTACTAGCACTGACAGAGTAATGCATGAGTTATTGATTTCTTTAATGGTGTTCAATCTTCTTTGTTTTTCTTTCTCAGCAGGATGTATCATTGGATGTTTATAGGCTGCACAGTGTATGCGTTAGGTAAAATTTTGCAATACATTTCAAGCGACCAAGATCTTGTAACTGAAAGTGAGACTTCGAAGAAAGACCCTTCATTCGGATCACCTTCTGACAACACTTGTGTTAGGAATTCTAGTTGTGGGAATAATGATCGGCAAGATCAATCTGATCGAACCCAAATCAAGTACTACGATTATTACCCGAATTTACCAACTAGTAGCTCAACTACAAAAAGGCATAGTGCTGTGTCTCTTGAATCAGAATATGTTAACAAGTTTGTGGTAGGAACTGACGAAGCGTCCTCAGGAGTGAACTCTACAACATCACCCCCTTCATTTTCCTCTAAGCCATCATTCCCTAAACCTGCATCAGTTTCTTCTAAGCCATCTGTATCTCCAACTGAAGCTCCCCCATCATCTTCTAGTTCCAAACCTTCAATTCCTTCTTCTAAAGCATGTTCCTCATTCTCTACACCCGTGGCACCTCCCTTTACTTCTGATCAACCTCGATCATCCGTGAAGCAATCTCCATCTTCATGTGGTCCGTCCCAATCTCCCTCCGTGCCAACTTCATCATCCCCCAAAATCCCTGAATCCTCTAAGCCCTCTCAGTGTCCACTCTGCTTTAATCCAATAAATGAGCAATTGAAAGCTAATGGTACACGGGTTCAGAAGGGCACATCATCCCCAAAAGCCCCTCAATCCTCTAACCGCACTCTGTGCCCACTCTGCTTTAATCCAACAAATGACCATAAGAAAGCTAACTATCCCAAGGATATTGAAAGTCTGATCAGGAAAGATATTGAGCCTGAAGATTTGAAGAAGCCATTGTCTCAGAAGGCGCCTTCATTTTCTCAGCCTACCCTTTCTCCACTTCCTCCTGATTCAAAATATCAGCAGAAAAATGATTGCTATATACTGGTAGAGAAAGGCGCCTCTAATTACAAGATTCCGAAGGATATTGAAGATTTGATCAAGAAAGACATCGTCCCTGACGTTTTGGAGAAGCCATTGTCTCCATCGACCTACAAAGACTACTTTGCTGCTCTGCTATACGCTGAGGATTTCTACATTGAGGTGATTAATTAACAGTGCCTTTTTTGCATGTTATTCTTTATCGTATCATTTCCTGTGAGATAACTTCATTGCTACCAATCATATATCGTGTATTGTGGCTGTTCAGTGGAAGACACATTTTTTTTGTTTAGTGCACTACTAACCCCCTTCGCAATGTCTGAGTTTACCCTGTATCCGATAAAACATCATGTGGCTGCTTATTTAGCAACCATCAAACATGTTTTACTGGAGATATATAATTTTATATTTTATATCTCTGTTTCAGTTTGTCGTTAGATTTACCCATTAGGCTTCTCGAGACTAGCCTGTTTAGATTTGGGAGTAAGCAAAAACATCAAAGCACCGAATTAGTAAATTCCGATGTTATTGATAATCTTGGTGCATCCAACACAATTTAACAGAGCAAATAGGTAGCCCTTGTGGACTGCTTTAGCTGCAACTTACTCTGTACATACAGCCCATATTGACTTTTCATAGAAGATAACAATATTTGGTACAAAAGTGATTTATAGGATTCTTACATGTTGTAGATGATTGAATGCAAGCTGCTTCTATAGACCAAAAACATTACAGTTTGATCCAAGTTCTTTTTTTCATGCTTCAATTGTGTTTAGATGTAATAATGGCTTTGATTTGATCAGAAGTGGAGCGATTTTCAGTTATCCAATGTCACATTGGAGGTGGATAAAGCTGCAATATATGATAAGTCACTCAAGAACAAGAATCCGAAGGAGAGTGATGAGAAGAATGATAAACTCTTTGTAGCCTTTGAAATTGATTCTTTTCCTGAGAGACGACCATTTCTATTATCTAGAGACTTTGTCCATGCACGACGTTCAGGCATCAAAGCCAAGGAGTTTCAAGTAAGTCTCATGAACGTACAAACTAATAATTTGTACGTTCTCTTTTAGTGATAAATATTCATATCATCTGCCAAATTGAGGATCTACTTTATAACTTATAAATTCTTTTCTGCCATTTGAACTTCTGAAAACCTACTTAATACAAACTTCCGGTCGGGAAGGGAGTGTGATGAGAGAAAACAGTCAAAAAGACGAAAATTAGAGAAGAGGGAGGAACCCAATATAAAAATTTTGTAATGCATGCTTAATCACCTACTATGTTTTATATTAAAGGTTTCTAGAATACTAAGAATGTTTGACTAAATAATTTAAATTAAAGGCTTCTACACGCAAGAATTGGTGCCACCATAGCTCAGTTTGAACTTCAGATTAGGAACAACAGGTCACTGTGTAAGATCAGGTTATAGGTTTTGTTCGAGGACATCTGGTCTGTTTGGCGACGCAAAAAAACATCAGCCAACAATGTTATTTCCTTGTCAGAGTTCATTTGTTCTTTGCCCAGTCGTGTGATTCAGAGAGAAAGTATCCATCCATTAGCAAGTGGTTAATCTTGCAAGAATCCATATAAAGTTAAATGTAATGTATCACCTAGTCCTTGGACATTCAGTCATTTTGTTTTTCTGGTTGGATATCTCCTTAATTTCCTGAATATTTTGTTTTCTCAAATCCTGACTAGGGTATTCTTTACCGAGTGGTGAAGAGCAACATAGTGTTGGTTGAATTTGATGAAGATTTTTATTCACTGCATCATCCGAAGAACAGATATGATATTAGCTTCTCATTCAACCGAGTCTGTTTGAAACGAGCTCACCAAGCAATTGCAGCTGTATCACGTTCTTTATTTGAGAACTACCTTTTTCCTGATTTTACCACTCGAAAGAACATCCGTTCCTCAGAAACTTGTCTACATGGTAATCGTAACCTTGACTCAAATGGCAACTCTGCAGTTCGTCGGATCTTAAGCTTACAGGGGAGGCCACCTTATCTTGTAGAGGGTCCACTCTGTGTAACTAGAGACAATCTATCAGAAACTGGATTGGTTGTTCGAGATGCAGTAATCGAAATTTATAAGAGGTCATCTAAGTGTCGAATTCTAGTCTGTGCTCCTATAAATAGAACAGGTGATATACTAATGAGAAGTTTGAAGAAGCAGATTCCAGAGTCAGATATGTTTCGAGCCAATGCTGCATTTAGAGAGGTAGATGGGGTACCAGTTGACATCCTCCCCTTGTGTCTTCATGAAGGGGGGAAGTGTTTTCAATTGCCTTCACTTCAGGAATTGATGCAATTCAGGGTAATATCCTCAACTTTCACAAGTAGCTTTCGCCTTCACAACGAGGGCATACCTGCTGGACATTTTAGTCACATTTTCCTTGTTGATGCCTCATCTGCTACTGAGCCGGAGACAATGATAGCTCTTACAAATTTGGCTAATGAGAACTCAACCGTGGTACTCACTGGTGCTCCCAATAACCGTACAAGTTGGGTCCGCTCCGATATTTCTAGGAAGAATGGATTAAGGATGTCATATTTTGAAAGACTTCGTGCGACCAAGACCTATAGCAATTCCGATCCAATGTTCATTACTACGCTGTAAACTTTGAGAAGAACTTTTATCTTTCTGTCATTGTCCTGAATCTAATCTGCTACTGCAGTAACAAAACCTCTATTATAACTTAGTTTACTTCTCATGAATTTGTTACTACTATGCCTACTTGTGAGTTGTGAATGCGTGAATGTAAGAACATTTCTTCCATGTGTTACTTTTGTACTTGTTGCTCCATCTAATTCATGCTGGCCAATTCCATGATGATGGATTGTTTTCATTCTCATAGACTGACAAAAATTAAAATCTTCATAGATTGTATACAGGTCACAGTACTCCATCTCTGGATTATTAATTATGTTCTCATGACCAAAATTTTCAGGGGTGAATTTCCAAAGTCTTTCTGTCATTCTCAATACATAAAGTGATTTACATCCTTTTTAATACGCCTGATGCTTTAATTGCTCCTCATTTCTTTTAATTCATGGTTCAGTGGAGTAAAGATGCCTTTTTTCATAAAACTAAACACTGCCTAGGGTACGTCGTTGTTTTTTCTTTCTCAGCAGTATGTATCAATGGATGTTCATAGGCTTTGTAGTGTATGTGTTACGTAAAATTTTGCGATACATTTTAATACAAGTTCCTTCCATAGATTTGTTAACAAATTCTGATTGAATAGACACAGCACCATGCATCCACAAGATTGAAAACATTACCCCCTTCGGTTTCCTCCAAGCCATCTCCATCTTCACCAAGATTACATCAGTCTAAGCCATCATTCCCTAAACCTGCATCAGCTTCTTCTAAGCCACTTCTATCTCCAACTGAACCTCCCCCATCATCTTCTGGTCCTAAACCTTCAACTCCTCCTTATAAAGCATCCTCATTATTCTCTCCACCTGCATCTTCTTCTTTTTGTCAATCTGTATCTTTCACCTGCAGCACCTCCATTTACTTCTGATCGTCAGCTAAGCCATCTCCATCTTCACGTGGTCCACCTCAACCTCTCACCCTGCTAACTTCATCATTCTTAAAAGTCTGGTCAATAAAGATATTGAGCCTAAAGTTTTGAAGAAGTCGTTGTCTTGATCTACCTAGAAAGATTACTTTGCTGCTCTGCCGTATGCTGAGGATTTATACATTGAGGCGATTAATTAACTTTGAGATGAACTTTTATCTCTATGTTATTGTCCTAAATTCTAATTCACGTAATAGTGTGAATACAAGAACAGTTCCTTCGATCTGTTGCTCTGTACCTGTATTTGACTGGTCTCTCCAAGCCTCCATCCTTGAGATTGCTTGAACAACATGACGCAGCTGCTTAGAGCCGATATACCATGTTATGCAATGTTTCAAATTCGAAAGTTCCAAACTTCTAATTTGTTTTACTTGGCTCCAAATAATAATACCAGCAGTTGATATGAATATAAATGATATAGCTAAGCAAAACAAGATATAGATTAACAAAATGATGTAACCATTTTCAACTTGACAAACAAGAAGGAACATGGGGGGGCGACCGGTAGAAAGAGAAAAACATGATTACTGCAACTAATTTGTAAAGGTAATAAAAGTATCGTCCCACTGCGTATTACATGTCAACATCGTTATATCTGAATGCCTAAATCCAAGTCTGATTTGATTTCAGCTGAGAAAACCATCCCCGATTCTGAGAGAAACAAAGCACAGAAAAACAAGCACTTGACTTGTTATGCAGATAAAAGACCTTAAGTTTCACACCGACAGTTTTACAAAGCAGTTCTTTCCCGAAGCCAAAAATTGAGTAATTAAATAAAATATTACAGCAATCAGGAGGAACTAGCAGGGGCTAACTGCTTCAGTTTTGCCTGCAAGATTACAGCAGCTTCATCTGAAATAGTTTTCTTTTTTGTTGCAACCTGCATTATGAATTTTTATATTCCTGTTATTGTCAAAGAAGATAATACAACAGAGGTAATAGAAATGTAAATTGCCAACATGAACATTCACGTGCGCAAAAGCTACAATTTTGAAGGATTGTTTGGGTAAAAAGTCCTTTAAAATAAGCAGAAGGAATTAACTCAAAACTCTTTAATCTCCATAGTCACATAAATAAGCTTTCTCTAACAATCTCAAACTAAGTGTGAATGAGGGAAATACTAGACAGAAAGCCCTCAACACCAATAAGGGGTTGATTAAGATTGGAGGCATCTTGTAGCAGGTGAGATGATGTATTGATTTGCAACATTTTAAATCGGTTGTATCAACTAAACATGGATAATAAATCCAATAAAAAATTGCAAGCTTTGCACTTCAGTATTGATGAAGTGCTCATGGAGGAGGGGAAGAGTCAATGCTGGGTTTAAATGTATGTTGAGGTGGCACTGAGAAGAAAATAATGGAAAAACTATTTGAGATTGATCGGACATGAACTAGGTATACAAGGAACTAGGTATACAAGGAATGGGTCGCTACAAAGGATTAACCCAGTATGGGAAGCACCAAAATAACATGAATAAGAACCCAACAAGGAAAAAATTCAACAGTCAAAGAACATCATATTAGAAGATAAATGAGGATTCTGCACTGGAATATAGTGGAATGGCACCAAAAGATTCATGTAAATGACCCATTTGGTCAGAAAGAAAAGTGAGATCAGTCCGGTTAAACAGAGAGAGAATTCTGGTTCAGACTGCTGGTCCAAATCTTTAGAAAATATATTAGCAGAAGCAAAAACAAAAACTAAAAGAACACTATGCATACTTGTGCGTGCTTTTTTTGTTTTGGCTAAATCCATTTATCGCGAAGGAGAAAAATGCTAAACCAAAGTAAGGTCTAGTGTCTTCAAGAGCTACCCTAAGACAATTTACATGCGGAAGGATCAATCCATCATACTTAATTAGAGAAACTAAAGAGTAGTCTTATCAAAGGGATTTGTTAATTAATAATCTCCGAATCAAGTTTCTTACTAGTTATACTTACCACTTTACACAAAAGCTTAAACTGATAGAAAACATAACAGAGCAATAAAATTCAAGCTCTAAGATTATTGAGCAATGAAAACTAGCACAAGACTGACTATCTCGAAAACTTTACCTCAATGAGCTGATCAAAATTAGATTTCAGCAAGTTGATTTTACGCTCACAGTAATTTTTGCCTTCATCCATCGTTTTCTGACAAAATTAAATAAAAAATTAGAAATTACACAATCGATTGAGAAATTGAAAACGAAAAAAGGGAGGAAATTTAGAAAGTGTGTGTGTGAGAGAAAGGGGGGACCTCAACGAAGTAACCGGTGCCGATATCGACGAGGACGTTATGAGAATCATCGAGAGAGCCGGGAACATAAAGCGACGCCGTAAGAGGGACCAACATTTTGGCACCTTGAGGACGGAGGGAGAGATCGTGGAGAGCAGTGGAAGCCGACTCGAGGCGAGAGGTGGCGGTACGGATGTTGTTGAGACTGTCTTGCAAGAGATTGACTTCTAGATCCGTCTGTTCTTTTATTGCTTTCAGTTGCTCTACGCTCATGCTCTCCATTCCTCCTCCTTTCGATGACGCCATTCTTCTTTTCTCTTCGATGCTGCCTGCCCCTCTGTTTTGCTCTAAATATTATGTGGGATAATATTTGTTTTAAACATATAATTAAAGTGATTTGTGCCAAACCAACCGGCCCCTATAGCTCAGTGGTAGAGCGTCAGTCTTGTAAACTGAAGGTCTGTAGTTCGATCCTGCATGGGGGCACCTATGTAGTTTAATTTTTTCGATTGTTTTCTTTGCGGCCCATTCAGAGAAGCCCAAGCCCATAACACAAAAAAATGTTGTCATCAAGTTCGTATGTTTTGGATAGCGACGGGATCCAACACCATATGAGAAATTAAGAATGAGATGATGATCCCCAACTTTTCAACAAAGGCCATTAATCCAGGGGACCCATCAATTATTGAACACTGACTCTCTTTGTTTTCTAATAATTAATGTGAAAACCAAAACAGTAAGTAAGTACCATATATTTTGGAATGAATCAAAAGAAAATCAGTTTTCGATTCTTTTTCACCCGCCACCATTCCTTAACCTACACCAACATTATTGATCAATTCCTTGGTTCATCCTCTAATTACCCTCTTTCTAATTATTTTGCATTTCTTTTATTTTTATTCTCTCAAAAAATCCACCTCCACTCTACAAGCTGGTGTACTTGCTGGGTCCTTCGAATTGAAACCCCATGTGTAAAACAAATGGAAATGTCTAGCCTATATCTGGTACTGGTAGGGTGATGATTTAACAAACTCCGATGATATATTGCCTTGTAGGTCATGTCAAGATAATGATGTCCATCTACTTGAATTAATCACGTTAAAGTCCAACCAAGATAAACCTCCGTACTGATTACTAAAGACGTATCATTTTATTTTTAAGTCTTACCAAGCATTCATCTTCCGTAGCCGGGTTTGGTGTTTTACCATGAGATGACAGAGACTCGGGGTTTTATTTTGTAGCCATTATGAAATTTGCAGGTTCTGCCAATCTCTACCTAGAAGAATCAACCAATTTGATTTCAATATTATTTCGACAAAAGCTTCGGTTAAGCAAGAAAGTTTCACTTAAAAAATGCGTCCTTCCGATAATGGGTAGGAGATATGTCATAATTACAATTCATTAACATTATAACATATGTATGTACTGGCCATGGCCAAATGGGTAGACAAAAACCAGATAGCATCCAGGCAGTAAGCACTACTGGTCCATCGTGTCTGCACTGTTCGTTTAGAAATAACAAAAAAGAAAGGTAAAAAACAATTATTTCCAGCAGACTAGCAATAAATAGAGTAACATGGCAACGACAGCCATTAACATCTGAGTCTGTACAGAAACAAAAGATCAGCTCTGCCATTGACATCTGAGAAACAAAATCCATAATGCCAACGAGTCGTTGATTATGCTAATAATGAAAAACGAATCCAATTTCCAACGGTTATTAGTTTAACTCATACCATATTCAAGGTGCTTTCAGTCCACCCTAAATATAGTAGTTACGGCATTGGATACGAATTATTGGCAGAAAAAATACCCTCGTGCCATCAAATTTACCATACAACAGAACTGGAAAGACAGCAAAGAGATTCAATTCATTGGCATTTAAGCTTTTTCAGATGTGAATACAAATTCAACGAATTCAAAACTAAGTACTGCAGATTTTGAAGTTATTATTAGTATTTACAATGAGCAAAGGGCAATAACACACCGAAGGAGGGGAGACTGAGCAACGAAAAAAGGAATTTAACAGAAACTGATGGGTCTCTTTATTCACACAACAGGCACCCAAAAACAATCCATTGCTTACACACATGGAAAACACATTATTTTTCACGCTGATTAAATCTAAGAAATTGGCTACTAATACAGCTAAAAGTTTCAGAAGTAGAGACCTTACACAGAAGAACCAGCTTTTCACACAAGTGAGCAAGAGTTGGTGAAAGTCAGGAGAGAGAGAAAAAGCAAAACACAGTCTGCCACCTGTGCCATTTCATAAGCAAGCAAACACCATCGCCATTCTTCCGCAAAAAGATTCAAGGAACATCGTCAATCATTCTTCTCAAGCAGTTGCCGAAATTGCAGCTGAGAGTTTAGCCACATAAATCACGGAAATGCTATGCTACACCGAATCACGAAAAAGGAATCCCAATAATCCACTTATTGGTTACTGGAAATTCAAACCACAAGCAGCAAGAATAGTCTTTTAGACAGCACATCTCACTGAAACCAAAATAGTATAATTCACAGACTACTTTGGCAAAGAATAAAAAGGAACTCTCAGTTACTCAAACTTGATAAGAGTTTCCAAAAACGTGAACAATAAGTCTCTGATTATTGCTTCAAATTTTAGCCACAAAAATAAGATAGCAGCAGAACTGAGAGTATCACTCGCTCCTCTCCTCATCTCCTTCCTGCCCCAAACCTAAACAAATTCGAAACCTAAAATCCTAATTAATCAACAAACAAAGCAACTAAAACCCTAATTGAATTCATACTTAGAAATTCCCAAATTCCTCCAAACCCTAATCCCTAACCCTAAAATTCACTAATAAAAAATCTTATCTTCATCTCCACACACACAAAGACGACAATGGAACATTCACATATCTATATATATAGTAATAATATATTTATATCAACACCACCATCAACGGAGCATCCAGAACCCGAAATTCAACGCGGGTCTTCCTCTCTCCGACCCGAACTCCCGGGTCCGCCCGATAAAGATGCCAGCAAATTGAGATGCCCCGGAAGATAATTCCCTACTCTAGCCGCCGATGCCTCTCCCATAGCTTGCTGCATGAACAACTGGTGTGGCTGCTGGTGATGATGCTGTTGCTGAGACGCCGCCTGCACCACCATCTCCGGCGCGGCGAAACTCCAGACCTGCCCGAAATCGGGCCTGGCCGGCAAAGCCCAGAACCCGCCGCCAGGAGTGGCAGGGCCCACTATCGGCCCCACCGTGGCAGGACCCACGGGAGAAATGGAATCTTCCCCTTTGGTCCCATCATCGTCGGACCTCACGCGTTTTCCGAGAATGAAGGGGGTGGGACCCAGCGAGGGCTTATGTTCCAGCGCAGCGGAGATAGCCGAAGAAGACACCGTCGACGACAAGGAGGTCGAGTTCCCACCGCCACGAACCGACACCGAGACGGTGGAGAAGCTGGCCGGGGTGGTACCGGTCCCCGTGGCGGCTATGATTGAGGGCTCGGCTTGGCGGAGGAGCCACTCGATGGTCTGGCCGTCGGATTTGTGACCGAGCTCGCGAGTCAACTGGAAAACACGCGCGGCGCAAATGATCGGCATGCGTATTCTCCTGCCGCGGCCGTCGACCTTGCTGTGTCGGTCCTTGGAGGGCGGCTTCTTGACGACCAACGCGCCATTACCAGGAGGCTGCTGTCTCTGGGGGTCAATAATAGCGCCGTTGGAGACGCCGTTAGTGGCACCGTCCGAATTAGACATATGAGTACAAGACTGAATTTGGTGAAGATAAAAGCTTTAGGTTTTGCTGAAGTTGTTAAAAGAGTGTGTGAGAGAGAGAGAATGTTTAATGTTTAATGCTTCGTTTAGAGAGAGAAAGTGAGAGGTTTGAGGGTTGAGGGGGGGTTTTTTGGTTAGGGAGGGGGAACAGAGAGCTAATCATTGAGCGGCAGGAGCTGGTGGAGACAGGAGGGAAGGCACATGGGTGGTGGGCTCCACTTTACACACCCCCACAGCTCACTCCCTTTTAAATTTTTCATTTTTTAGCTTCCATCTTCCCACTGTTTGTTTCTCACACGCGCCCTCCCTTCCTTTCCTCCCTCTAGTCTTTTTTGTCCTTGCTGAGGAATTTATGTGAGAGTTGTCATTCGTGGGCCCCGCTTTTTTATTTTAAAATTGAAGGTTCCAGCTACGTGCTGTAAATAAGTTAGTTCATTATCCGTTCACTTCCTTGCCACGTCATCAGTGTTACGACAACAGCTTCATAATAAGCCTCTGGATTTCATGGGGTCCGTGATTTTGGTTTTCTTGATTTTATATATATATATATATATATATATATATTTTTTTTTTTTTTTCTTTATTGGATGCCGCTTGTTTTGAGAAATTTGAAAAAAAAAAAAAAGAGAAAAGGCGGTTGTTACTTGTTAGTGCTACTAAATCTTGGTTTTATATTTAGACTGAGAGTCCCTGAATCTTGGTCGAAAACAGGAACTGTGCCGTGCCTTTACTCACAAATGAAATCAGCTACCTGTACAAATTGCATCGACTTCGACTACCTTACATATGTCACACACGCATTACAGATGCTAATGTTAACAGTTGTGTTGTGAATATGAAAGGTGCTGAGGATGTGACAATAGCTCCGTATTTTGTTGTCCCACGACCTTTTCTCTTTTGTAAACCATCCCACTTTCCTCCTCTTTCAAAATTTTACGCCAATTGACCTCAACGGTACATGTTGTTGGCCCTTGACACTACCGTCATTTATTACCACAAGTGGCGACACGCCATGAGAATTGAGATGTTAGCCAGATAACTTTTCTTAGTACTGCTAATATATTACCATCATATATTCGTATATAATCATTTACATCCATTATATAATAAAAGGTTAAGAAAAAAGAAATGCAATACAAATTTGAGAATATTAGGATAAAAAACTTGTAAATTGAGGAGATCAAAATGTGAATTTGTCAAAATAATTAATTTCAATTCATATTCTTATATTTTTTTTTATTTTCTCTTAATATAGAAGTCAAGACCTATCAGACCGCAAAATAGGTCTGTCCTTACGTACTACAAATTAACACAATTAAAAAGAATTTAAAGAATAATTTTTCTAAATTTGAGTGCATGCGTACTACAAAGAAATATTCTTACAATAATAAGCATTTTAAAAATTAATCAAATTTTTACATTTAATGACTGTAATTTTTAATAAATTTGATCGATTCATTATAGACCTAAATGTTCGAAGCACACAATAACAAAGTTTATCCTTGAAGTGTCCAACAAAAATTTGAGTGTAAATATTCAGAGATAAATTTAATATTCAAAAAATAAAGATGATCGGGGTATTATTACCTTGATGGTAATGATTATCATGAGTACCGAGTAGTACGTACATGGCACAAGTTTATTTTTTAAAGTGTGTAAATAGGTTTGGACTTTTTTAACGCAAGAAAATGGAGTAAAAGGGCAAAAAAAAAAAAAAGAAAAGAAAAGATTGAAAAATTAAAACGTGAAACGCGCGGATGTCGTGAGGTGCACGCCCAGCAAACGGACGCGTGAACTGCCGAGTGTTTGGCTTTAATTGCAGTGCAGTCAGTAAGTTAGTCAGTCGTTGAAAATTGACACCTGGCCAGCTGTTTATTTACGCAATTTGCCATTATTATTATTATTATTATTTTTTCCCCAGTTCAACAGCAAGAAGTCAACAATCAAGCAGGCTCAACTGCTCAAGCCTTTGCTTTATTTTATCAGACGAATGAATGATTTTTCACGATGGCTCGATTCATGGCGCGAATATTATACATCCAACGGATAAAGTTGCAGCTTCAATGTTACAAACCGTAGGCCATTTTCCAGCCAATAGTTTCTTTCACTGAATTCTTATTAGTTTTTATTTCCCTTACTGTTTACAAAGGATCATGAATTGTACAAAATATTTGGGTAATTAAAAAAATTAAAAGCGCCGTGATTACTTTCGTGGTCGTGGAGATGGAATGCACTTTTCGCAACTTATGTGGGCAGTACGTTTACTACTAACACATACTTACAGTGCTTTTGGAATTTGAATGCATCTTCTTAGAAAAGCGGGTGGGGAGCATGGCTCCTTATCTGTCAACTGCTTATCATTTGTATGAATATTATTTGGAATAATAATATAGCGGTAAATATTTGTATAAATTAATGTAGTAAGATTAAATTAGGTAAATTAAATATCTCTTAGCTCACATAATTTATTTTTATTATTTTATATTTCATTCTATTAATAAGTTGATGTTAAATC
This sequence comes from Clausena lansium, assembly GCA_030449835.1. Taxonomy (NCBI): domain Eukaryota; kingdom Viridiplantae; phylum Streptophyta; class Magnoliopsida; order Sapindales; family Rutaceae; genus Clausena; species Clausena lansium. Next base: position 7,090,009 of record JASUUF010000195.1, read on the forward strand.
AGTTTGTACAAGGGTTTGTTCCGATATCATCACTCGTTATTATCATTTGTTAAATTATATACTTAAGTTTTAACAATTAATGAATAAAAAAAGAGTAATGTGCTCTAATAACACCCACGACTTTTCTCTTATAAAATATCAAAATATTACAACATAATTTCATATAAAATTATAAAACACTTTAAGTTTTTATTTTTAAATAAAAAGTTATCTCTAGGAGAAGAAATCCCTCAAGTAAAACATGATATGATTTTCTTTTTTCTTTTTTTATTTTCTCTTGAGTCTCGTTGTCTCAATACTACATAAATGATAATTAAACCTTTATTTCTTTAAGTATTTTTGACGTGGGTCAAATTTGAATCGCAAATATTTTATACCAATTTAAGAAGTCTTATTAATTTTTATCCTTTTAAATGGTAGGGGGTGGCATACCCTAAATTGATTCTTAAATTTTCCAAATTTTGAACATGAGTGAAAAAAAAAAAAACTATTTAAAAATCACTCAAATCTTGAGACAAGAAGTCTTATTCATTGGATAACAAATAACCACAAAGATTTATCATTAGTATTATGGTAGTTGTTGAACTTGTCCCTACCAAACTTAATCTAATTGCTAAATACTAATGGTTCCTCAATAACTTTTTTTTTTCTTGAATCTTTGTAAATAGTGTGGATGTAAATTTGATTTGTCTAAATAATATACACATATATTTGCAAAAGTAAATTGAAAGTCTTAAGTTAACTTTGTTTTTACTTTGTACAAACGAAAAAAATATTTAAGTGTCAATATATTGTATTTATATGGCGAATTAATATTTAAACGTTTGACAAGAAAAATATATAATTATTTCAATACTACGCCCACATAAAAAAAAGGTTGTTTATCAAATGCTTTGATATTTCTTAATTTATATATTATAAAGTTGGTTGTCTGTACAATTTATAAGAAGACAAAAATTATTCTGATACTTTGCTCTAAGGTGCGTTTGGCACACTGTATTGCATTATTTTAATGCAGGTGTATTGTATTATGTTGTATTACATAACACTGTATTATAATAATGTTGTACAGTGTTTGGTGCTATAACGTATTGTATTAATTTTATGTTATACTATGTTTGGTGCTACACTATACTGTATTTTTTAATAATACTATATTAATTTTTTTTGTGATTAGTTTATATTATATATTTAGAAAATAATATTTATTAGTTATATTAAATTATTTAAAAATAAATAATTTTTATATATTGATTATTATAATATAATTAAATAATGTAATACTATATTATATTTTTATATACTATTTAAGTATTTATTATTAGTTATATTAAATTATAATATAAAAATAAAAAATATAATATAGTATTATTGAATAATAAATTATAAATTTTTAATTTATATTAAAAAATTTTAATGTAAAAACAAAAATTAAAAATTAATATTATATTAAATTAAAAAGTTTTATTATTATTATTATTATTATTGTTATTATTATAAAGTAAAAATAATAATAATTAATTTTTATATATCGATTATTATAATATAATTAAATAATGTAATATTATATTATATTTTTATATAATATTTAAGCATTTATTATTAGTTATATTATATTATAAATTTATTAATAAATTATAATATAAAAATAAAAAATATAATATTATTGAATAATAAATTATATATTTATTAATTTATATTAATAATTATCATATAAAAATAAAAAACTAAAATATTATATTATATTAAATTAAAGCAAAAGCAAAAGCAAATAATATTATATAATATTATTTTTTATTATTTTTTCTTATTATTATAAAGCAAAAGCCAAAAAAACAAAGACCAAAAGCAAGCTTAATGTGGCAACTGCTGCATTAGCACAGTAATCCTATCCTATTCTCGTGTTGCTCTAAACATTGCACTAGCACTAATTTAATGTAAATAATAATTTAATACATTATAATAGAGTACACTAAACATGTCCTAAATGTGACTTTGAGCATAAGAAAATAGAAAATAAACCAACTTGGTTGAACGTGAATTAAAAATATTTGCGAGATAAAAAGTTATTAGTTCTCATTCACTTGTCTTCTCATTCAGATAAATTTATTTGTATTTTTATTTAGATGTAAAAAAATCAGATTTCATGCCAAAAATTAAACAGACCCTTAATATGATTTCACTGAGTTTTTTTACCAGCATTTCTTCAAATTACACGGGCCTGTACATGTGGGCGCAAAACATAAAAAGTTAATTAAGGCGTGGGTCAAAATTGTACTCATTAATTAATCAAACTTAGATTAACTCATCCTTCGATTATCGGCGTAAATGATGTCGAATTGATTGATCAATATCTGTAATTACTGAAGTTTGCAGAGCTAATAAATTTTGATTATCATTACTTTGTTGACTCAGTGTGATGAGTTTTTGGATTATTGAGCCCACATGGGCCCATCTAACGCGGTTTCTACGAAATCACACAATTTTTTTTGTTTAATCATTATATTCACACGAGGGCATATATTCCGTATCCTATAGCCTGATTTATGCGCTAGCTTTGATTAATATAATGTTTAATTCCCAATATTTGACGTTAATATAATTTTTTTTATTTTAATTTCTAACCACCACAAATATAGCATAGAGATGAATCAACCAAGTGGCAGCTGGAAATAGTGCACAAGATTTTATGCACTTTTGTTAATATGATTATAATCTAACTTTTTAGAAATGAATGATCGAACATTCCTTGGCAATCCCATTATAATACTTGATCATGATCTTATTATTATATTGTGGCAATCAATTGTTAATAGTAGCTCTATGGACCCAAACCCTCGCATATTCCTTGGATTTTGGATTTATGGTATGGTCATGTACATTTTGGGCATGCCCTTATGGTGACTATGTTTAAGATAAGTTTTTTGTTTTTTTTTTTAAATCCTTAAGTGTGTTACACGCTGAGCAAATCACACATCGACAAAAAGGATGGGAAAGACGCTGGGTTTATAAGGGGTGATCAACACCTTAATTTATAAGACAGGTTTTAAGGTAAAAAACAAACGGGCATTGGTAAGGTCTAAGCGAATAATGTCTTACTAAATTTGGGTTGGATCATAACAAAAAGAGACTCTTAACAAAAGATATTGTTATTAATAAGATTAGAGGGGGAAAAAAAAAGGTCGAGAGTAGTTCAACTCTTTTCTCTTCTTATTTCTTACCATTCCCTTCCCTTCTTTTCCAACCTTCTTTTTTCCTTTCATTTCATATCTTCAAACTAAATATAATTAGGATTTAATTATAACATTTGTAGAGTATGAATGTAACAGTAACATGAGTTTATAATAATGAATCATTAGAATTACAACGTAAATGTCAAAATTATTACGAGGTATGTTGCAACTCACAAATTTTTATACAATCTTATATCAACGTCATATTTTACAAATTTGATGTTGAGTTTTCAATAATATTTTGGTATTCTACAAGAATCTTAATTATATATAAAGTTAGAGATCCTTGATTAGAAATCCAATATATATATATATATATATATATATATATATATATATATTGTTGTGTAGTTTTGTATTTCTTTTCTGCTAAAACAAGAATAGATAGAGAAAAAAATGGGGACAAAGTGAGAAAACATAAGAAAAACAACATTGAAGTAGCAACACAAGCCTCAAAAAGGAATCTTCATGTGGAGCCATATTTTTTAAAGACAAAAAATTCACCACTAGTATTGAGAAACAAAGCAGACAAAACACCAAACGCCTACTTCCTCAAATCATGGGATGCCTCGTTGGAAAGTTCTAAATGTTCTTATTAAGTAAGATAACCTTCAAGTGTTGAAATTAAGCTCAAAATTTGCATTTGTGGACCAATACAAATGGTGGCTGATGCCAATAAATACATTGAGCAGAACATCCCAATTTAATTCTGAACAATAAGTAAAGTATGAGATTTGTGGAAGCTAGGCAGATTGAAGTTTAATTAAAATATTAATAATATATATGAATGTTTAATTCTTCAAATTAAGATGTATTTATTTATTTTCTAATGCTGAGTTTCAAGTGCTAATTCCGTCTTTGTAATCATAGGCAGAAGTATTCGATAATAATCCGAGGGTACGATATTTTATTATATATTATTCTTTAATTTTTAAGAGATCGATCACCTATGCACATACGTACGGAGTAATTTCTTACTTTTAAGAATGTAGATTCATTAGGTTGGTTTTATGATTTTTGAAGGAACTATAGGAACTTATCTTGCGATTCTTAATTGATCTACAAGTTTGGGAATTGTACGGTAGTTTTGGCGGTAAAATATTTTTTCATTCACTCGAGTGATGGGGTTGTTTTGTTAGTTTTTATTTTTATTTTTTCAAATTTTTGGAAGTAATTTGTATTCATTTTGGTTCTAAATGTTCAAATTGTTCCATCACAGAGCAAGCTGACGTAGAAAATTATAATTATAAATATCAATAAGACTTGTAATGTAACTAAACAAGTCGTACAAAGAGGTTTATAAACTTAGATTTTAAAGTAGCTGCTTTCATTTTGATCTCTATTAGTTCTTGTTATCTTAGAGAGTGACTTCCATTTAAATATTTTGGACTTTTAAGTATTTGAAAAAAGACTTTTTTTTTTTAATACAAAAATAATTTACAAAAAATGATATATGTCATTAGTTGGATTTGAAAAATTATTGGATAAATTTATTGATTATATAAAACCATCCTGATTTTATATGTAAAATTAAAAATAATAATAATAATTATTTTTTAATTAATCTCTTTATGCCATTTTTAGTTATACATATATGTAAAATTACATGTCACTCTTATCGTTGTCGTGGGACAAAATAAAATAGGAACAAAAGAGAGGACGGAGCACCCACTTGGGAAACAACTTTGTTTTACGCCGTCGAAGAGGACTTTTATAACACATAAAGGTCAACAGGGAAGTCAAAAAAAAAATTGATTAATGCATGCAACTTGTAAAATCCAACAAAATAATACCATTTTTGATCATTTTAAGCGGAATCTTCTAATTAATTGACCTTGTTTAATTGCCCTCGTAACGACCCGATTAAGACATGCTATTTTCAAATTTCAAGTAAAGCTCGTCTTTTATTCTTTGCTCTGCCAAAATATGCTTCAATTTCTCGGATATGATTATCATTTTTCCGACTAAATTGTTTGAACACAAAATTCAATGCTCCCGTTCTTCCTTCCTTCCTTCCTTTCTTTCTTTCTTTCTTTTCTTTTTTTAATAGAGATGAAAAATACTTTCGACCTTCTGTTATCAATTAAGTCAATGAGATGAAAAATAGATTCGGTCTTTTTTTTTTTTAATTATATGAGACTAATACTCATATTACAACTCATAGTATATGAGATTAATACTGACATATTTATAATAAAACTATTATTAGGATTAGACATTAAATTCTATATAGTACTGCCTAAATTTTAATCCTCTATAATATTCGAGAAACGTCTACTCCACTCATATTTCGGAAAGGAATAGACTATCTTCACTCGAATTCTTGCCCTCATAATTTGTAAGGACATGAATTCTACCACTCGACCAAATAGATTCGGTTTATTTTAGATTCATGTACAATCTAAAAATTCATAATGCTTTTAAAATGTGAAGATGAATAATGGCAAAGACTCGCTAAGGAGAGACAATGAACATCTTTTAGCTAGATGAAAAACTAACCTGCAAATAAATATTACATGGGTTCAATTCAATTCCCATAAGTGAAAAATAAGAATATGTTTCACATTTATGAGCACTGATTTTAAGAGATTCATAATAATTTTTAGAGTTTTTGAAAGCCACTTATAGTTAAGTAAAATTCATCTATCAGTCCACGTAGTCCCATTGCTCTTAATATTCATTTTTGTACTGAAAAATTCAATTATAAATTATAATAAATATAACTTAGAACAATTCTAATTTTAACGTACATATAGAAACACAACTACGTATGGTTATGAAAAAGAAAAAAAAAGAAAAAAAAAAGTGAAGTGATGGAAAGAGGAAAATTATTAATTGTATTAAAATGAAAGCTAAAAGTTGTCAACAAATAAAGCCAGCTGGAGCCCAGCCCAACTGTTTTTGGAATTTATTGACGAAAGGGACACAGCGAGATCATCCATTTATTTGATCCAAAAGCTGACGCCAATAGATTTGCTTTTACACACACCAACGGTCTCTTAACACGTGGATTTTGTGCTAGTACACTTGATCATTTGGCTTTGGAGATTTGTCCAGTAAGGTAAGGATAATTAATAAACTCACCCTTTGTGTTTTTTTTTCCATTAATCTTTCCACTGCTTTATTTATTTATTTATATTAGCATTGGGTTGTTGACTTTTCCAATTTGTTATGCTTCTTCGCCAAGTAAAAACTTTATGTGGGTACTGCTGCCCAGCCTACTCATGGTAATGAGTGCAATTTTGTAACATAATTTGACAATTGTTTTTTTTTTTTCCCAATTCACCATCAAATTGTAAGCTTACAAATAAAAGAAAAATAATTTTCCAAATATCACTAGACTCTGGTTATTATGTAATTGAAAACTTTAAATTTTGATAATATTTGATCCCCTTAATCACCGACTATAATCTATTGTAGGCACAAGCTTTAGCCATTGACCAAGCACAAACAGGTAAATTTTGAAATTTAAGTCATCTTTGTGGATATTTTATTCATTTCAAATTAAAATAAAAAAAAAAACAAGAAAATGACTAATGAGATAAATTGAAGGATCCAAATAGCACTACTACTCATAATTTGTAAAATAAAAGGAGCAGGCCGAATTGGCATATCTTTGAGCTCAGTTCGGTTAAACTGGGCCAAGATTTTTAAGTCCAACTTGAGTCCATGCCAAGCCCACACCATGCTAATTCAATCAAAACTGAGCGGCGTTTAACACTGGCCAAGCTGGGCCAACGCTTTCGAATTTCAGTTAGACTGAGGCCGGCAATGCTTACTACCATTTCGCTTTTGATCATGAAAGGGGTGTATGATTTCATCTATTTTCTAATCTTATAATTAGAAAAAGAAGTATATCATTGATACAGTGATGTCATGACTTGAATAAGCCACAAAATTCCTAATGTACAGAAGTGTTGAGACCAAGCAGGTCAAGACTCGCTGGGCAGAACATTAAAGAAATGATAAACCTCATCTTCATCGATGACGCCAACCTCTGTTGAGCAAACAGAGCAGCAGACTGGCTTGAATGTTTCCCTTTCTCCATCTGCTGGATCGGGTTCAACCTCACTAGGGTCCCTTCTTCTTTTGCCTCGTTTGGGCTTTGGAGTGATTTGCCGCGCTTGGCCAGTTCCAAGCATACAGTTGACAACAAAAATTGCCCTGTACTGGGTGACATACTTTTCGTGCCTACAAGATTTGAACCAGGTTATTATAAATTCAATACAAATATGCATGGTCACCAATAGAGAAAGTTGTGAATAGAGAGGGATCCAAATATTTAAGGAAAGTGCATCAGAATAGCATCATTGCGTGTGTGTGCACATATATATAAATGTACTGAGAATAAATCAATAAACAATCAGCAAGAAACACAAAACAGATTCCCTTGACAAACAGATATGAAGACAAGTGAAAGCTGAGTAGCTTCATTTTGTTTTAGCAGTCTCACTCTCATGCTGAGAAATCAATATGCAAGAAAAACAAGAACAAAAGAAATTGAGACAAAGTTTTCAGTTTTAATAGAAAAGTTCCATTTATAAGAATAGATACAGATATGACACAACATTGTTACTGATTAGAAAAGGTCAGTCATCAAAATGCTTATCTTTTGCCAGGTTATTATTGATTAGTGTTGTTTTCGTGTTTGTATTGAGTTGCCTCACTGTTTTCAGCTTCACCTCAAATTCAAACTTCCATAAATGAAATCAATACCCAGCAACAAGAGAAACAAGAAAGAGATTCTGCTAACTGAGTATGGGGCTAGGAATGAAGGATTCGAGCGTGCACCAAAGTTTAGGGCACATGTTTTGGTAAATGGAGAAACTTATGTGTCTTGCAGAACATCTCCTCTTGCAAAAGAAGCTGAGCATGATGCTGCAAAACCAGCTCTTGAGCAAATCATTGAAATGGTGAAGGATAAAGGAGTGTCTAATATTCAAGTGGTATGTTTCACTTTCAGTTTTATTCATCACATTTGTCTAGCAAATTAAGCAAATAACTAAATAAGAGACTCATTGAAACAAATTCTTCAAGTTTTATTGAAGATTTTCTTTCTCATGTAAGAACGTATAAACAACTTTTTCATTAAAACGAAAAGGTGAACTATATTAAGCTTGCTTAATTACAACTAACAATTCATAAAGCTAATTTTTTGCCAGGACATTTTTTTAACAGACACCAATAGAAGCAGAAACTTGAAAGAGTACAAACACTTGTTTCTGGAATCATTCAAATCCATAGTACAAGATCTACAAAGAGATTTCCATTCACAAGTCTCGTCGCCCTTTACAAACATGGTATTCGTAGGCAACCAATGATATCTCATACATCAAAACTAGGATTATTATTGACTACAATAGATGCACCATTATCTAAACGTATGAATCTTTATTTATTACACTAAACGTGTCACATTGTCAATGCATCACAAACTTATCCACATGGTTCATGCATCATCTCCTCCTCTCGACAAGTCCTCCTTGGACTGGACTGGCCTCTTAATAAACGATAAATATTAGGTTTGGTCTCTTGACAAAAAGATTCCAACTATTGTTAGAATAGAATGCCATGCAACAATATTTGTGGAAATTTTTAAACAATTTATGATGAGACAAATCATCTAACTCCGCATTAGATGGTTCCTTATCACTTCATCAGAATTTTGTATTCCAATAAAAAAAAAAATTGTTTTCCCAATTCAATTCAATTATGAATTCACTACAATTTTATACGAGCATAAAGATTGGAATGCAAATACCTTTGGCAATCGAGGCAAAGAGTGGTGAAACAGGCAGGGCAGCTGAGCACAGCATCGGAGGTACGGCCCTTTCTTTCCCTTTGAACCCATGATTCATCTTTATCGTCAAGATTTGGATCGTAAAACTCTGGCTTGACGGAGTAATCTATTTCATCATCATCAGAAACTGAAACACGAAACAATTGAACATTACCATTAAATTATTACGGCCTTATATTCACAATGCGTGCTTGTAAATATTTAATTATGCGGCCATATAAAGCATACTTATATTACCAGTTTGCTGGGAATTGGTTGGAGAGTAGAGAATCTCCCGCTCCGTTTTGCCATCTTCTTCCATATCTCTGAAACTGAAACCGACTCAACTCAGCTCAACTCGGCTGGCTGATTTAAACAAAATTGAGTATGGTATTTTACATCTAGTCCTCAATTTTAATCATAATTAAAAGCCAAGCCATGCTTTTCTATATGTTATAAGAAAAGACATAAAAATTCTTCAAAAGATCACACGATCATCTCACGTGACCACAAACATGGCTTTCCCCAATTGGTCATATGTGGCCACAAATCAACGGGAACTCGAACTGGCTGAGTCGATAATTTGTAGCTACTCCGTTTTTGTATCACACAAAACTGAAAACAATGCAAAAAGAAAAGAAAATGCTCTAAAAATTCTTTAATCACTTCCCAAAATGGATATCGTCTTCTCCAACTCCACTCTGTTGTTCAGACAACAACCACTGGTTCCTCCTGTTCGTACAGTTACTGGGACCCACAAGCAGCAAAACATCACCACGAGCGCTACAACAACATCGTCAAAGAATCAGCTATTGTTCGGGTCTCAAACGAAACTCTCACTCAAGTCTTATAATAATACGCTTCCCAAGTTGGCGATGGCGACACGCATACGCTGTGGTGCTAGCAGCGGCGTAACGGAGATTACCGAAAGTGAGTTCGCAAACACGGTCTTGAAATCTGAGCGTCCGGTTCTTGTCGAGTTCGTGGCCAATTGGTGCGGTCCTTGCCGCTTAGTTGCTCCCGCCGTCGAATGGCTCGCTCAGGTTCTTTTCTTTTTTCCTTCCTTAATTAATTTATATTTTCGAATTTTATTTATTACTGCTGCATATGATTTAGATTGTCGACTTTTAACGAGTTTGGATTGGATGGGCTGTGATTCGTTATCCACGGTTTGAAATTCTTAAGGCTATTCCTTAAAATGATTGATTTGTTATCAAGGGTTTGCTTAATTCTTCTGCGTTAATGCTGTCACAGTCAGTCAAATTGCTTCTGCAAGATATTCACATTAAGGCTCCGCTTGGTACTTGCAACTGTAGCTTGAAGGTTACTATTTTTTTTTTTTTTGGGTCAAATTTGTTATCTAAAAGACATATTTATATTTATTTAGAATACTTTCCAAGTTTTATGCATAAGCTGGTTGTAATACTCTCACAGTATGTGCATGGAAAGAAAAGTTGTGAGATCCCATTGGAAATTATAGGACTGTGTGGACATTTTGTCAGTTGTGTGGGGGGTACTTAATTGCAGTTTCATTTCATTGAAGCTGCAAAGGCTTTGTTTGTAAACCTTGTAGGAGTGGCACCAGGGTGATTAGGGTGCTACTTAATGGTCAGTCTTTGAACAAACCTGCAGCCATAGCTGTGGTCTGCCTTCCGTATTTAGATATTTGTGTTGGACACATTTTAGACCATTCCAGAGCATGTTTTGTCAAAAATTTCTGGGCCTGCTAAATAGGTCTGAGCTTGCATTTTATAACTGTTGACGGGTGGGGGTGAAAAGTCATTAATTCATTCCACAAAGCTCTATAAGCGCATTGTCTTATACCGTATCAGAAAATTTGAAGTCTAAATGCATGTCCTCAAAATTTAGAAACCTCTTACCACTTGGCGTTAGCTATCAACAATGATTTGGAAGTTTTCTGCATGTTATTTGGTATTCTATAACTTGATGTTACTATTCTATATCTTGACAGGAGCAAACAATCATCATGACATTCGTTTTATATTTTCTTTCTTATATTTTCTACCTTTTATGTTGTTTTGGATCTAAACAAAAGAGGGTGTACGGTCAATATACTTCCTAGGAAATTCAAACATTATGATCAAAATTTATTATCTATTGTCTCACCATTTCAAGCATATCAAATTATGCAAAGAAAAAGCTGTGTCAATTGGGATTTGGTGCACAATGGTGGTCCCTGGATAAGAATTGTAAGGTCAATTTGAATGTGTAAGATATGGTGAACCAGTGGGGGAGGGAATACATATATGTATACTAGGATCAGTTGAATGGATTTATATATGAACCCTGCCTTATGCACCTTCTTGTGGTGGTAGTAATTGCATTTGGTTCCTCTGTTGTTTTAGTTTTGATAGGAGTTAAAATGGAATGCATTGTGGAAAACATGCAATGATGTACCTAACATGCTAAAGTTATAAGTGAAAATATTAAGTGCTCTTTTAACATGATCAAAGTTCCCTTTTCAATGTTTTATTGTGACTTTGTAGTTTCAGTCTTGCTGAGATGATAATCTCTGCTAGCAATCAGCATTATGTTGTGTGCGGAATGCGGAATCAAGCGCACCAAATAGTCACAGAAAAATAAAGGACCCAAGAATTTAACGTGGTTCTGCAATTATGCCTACGTCCACTGGAGCAAGAGAAAATTATAAAACAATTATTAGAATACAATATTTGAGTAAAGAAACCTCACTTCCCAAAACCCAAATACACCCAGTACTCTTAGACACACTTGAAAGGAAAAACTTTTTAATTTCTCACACTCTCCGATTGCTCTCTCACTTGAATTGTTTCTCTGAATGGTTTGGGATGTATCACTGAAGGAGATTGTTTGGTATCTATAAGAGAGCTTCAGCAAAAAAAGTCTTCAAAAATTGGCACCATTTTCTTCATTCGGTGCCAACTTTTCCCATTTTTCTTCATTTGGTGCAACTTTTTCAAAGGTCATTTTTATTGACTTTTCAACATTGAGGTCTTCTGTAATAATTAAAGTGCAATATTCATTGCGAAGAATTAAACATATCATGCTCGAACAAAACACATAGATGTGAAATATCATAATGTGAGCGAAGTTATTGACAGCAGTAATGTGTTATTAAAGAAGATCAACACCAAAGATAACTCATCAGATATGTCGACAAAGGTGATTTTTTGCGTTAAGTTTCAACATTGTTTTAAATTAATTCAAATCTTTCGAATGTGTCGAGTTTGGGGAATTTTGAACTGTGGTTGGCTTGATCCCAAATTTTGGGTATGTAGGCAGTCGAAGTGACATAGTCATTTTAGATCCTTAATGGAGGATTACTTTGGGGATAATGGTTCGTTGGTAGTCGGCTTTGATTTGGACAAATCTTCACCGAGGTGAAGAATTGTTGAAAAGTCAATGAAAAAGGCCACAAAATTGAAAAAACAATCCATCGAATTTAACTTTGGGAAAAGTTGGCACCGAATGAAGAAAATTGTGCCAATTGTTGAAGATTTTTTTTGCTTAAGCTCTTCTATAAATACCAAACAATCTCCTTCAATGATGCATACCAAACTATCCAGAGAAACAGTTCAAGTGAAGAATTGTTTAATGAGTGAGCAATCGGAGAGCGTGAGCAATTGTAAGTTTTTTCTTTTCAAGTGTGTGTGAGAGTACTGGGTGTATTTGAGTTTTGGGAAGTGGGGTTTCTTTACTCAAATATTGTACTCTAATAATTATTAATAGAACAATTATTTTCTTGCTCCCGTGGACGTAGGCATAATTGCCGAACCACGTTAAATTCTTGTGTCATTTATTTTTCTTTGACTATTGGGTGCGCTTGAATTTGCATTCCGCACACAACACATTATTGACAATCTGAAAATAAAACTTTTTTTTTTGTTTTTCATATTTTGGTTGTAGTTTTCTCTTTGTGTCATTCATCGGAGCAATACTTTGCATCTTGGTTCATGCCCCTTCTGTCTAGTGTATTTGAAGTTATGTTTTTATCTGAGCTAGAAATTTCATAAATTAAATGAGTTTTTGATAAATTAAATATTTCTGAGGTAGGTCTATGTAATTTTTTTAGTGACATCGATGGCATGTACGGAATTTGTAATTTCTGGTTCATACAATGGAATATGTAATTTCTGATACATACTGCAGTTTGTAACATTTTGGGAGCAGCTCAGTTTAATGTAATTTACTCGTTTTCAAAACGGTGTCTTTTCATTATTTTAGGAATACGGAGACAGATTGACGGTCGTAAAGATTGATCATGATGCAAACCCGCAACTAATAGAGGAATACAAAGTTTATGGATTGCCGACTTTGATTCTCTTCAAGAATGGACAGGAAATCCCCGAAAGCCGTAGGGAAGGTGCAATTACAAAGGTGAAGCTTAAAGAGTATATTGATACTCTTTTAGATTCAATCTCAGTGACTTAGCCCTCTTCTCAACATGCTCGGCAAATTATGCTCATTCCTTATCAGATTTTGACATCATTGGCAAAGACATATATATGGGTAAATATTTACCTTTTCATTGTGTAATCTTGTATCATTCGTTACAGTATTGGTGGATGTATTCAATTGTATAATTTTGATCAATGTAACAAGAAAATCATACATAATTTCTGATATTCGAAAGGCCACGATTGGTTTTTCATTTCATTTGTTTATTTTTCTATTAGCAAGTGGCATCGGATTCTTTTTATGGAACCCGGATTCACTTTCAAGTAACATCTGAGAAGAAATAGTACATGAACGCTACTTGGACAAGAGTTCACTTTGTTTCTAATTGTGGTTGCATTATGATGTACTTTCTGCTAAGTGTAAATGTAAATATAAAACACTTTCTGAAACTCCATTAATTATTTAATCAATTATTTTTCATTATTTTTATGGTTAATTTTGCCATACCACCATGTGAAGAAAAAGAAAAATAGCGCGCGCGCGCGCACCCCGCTTTCAGTGTAGAGTTTCTTTTTAATGATTTAACACCTAAACTTTAGTGCTTTAACATAATTTTTTTCGACTTTAACCCTTTAAAATGTTACTTTTTAAACTTTTGGCCCCATGTAAATATAGGATTTGCCTAAGGATGGCAATTTCGCCCGCAAACCCGCAAATCCCCCTTAACCCGCCCTCGGCGGGTAATTTTGCGGGTTGCGGGCGGGTTTGGTATTGTTAATTCAAACCCGCAGCGGGTTACAGGCGGGTTTGGTATTTAATAAATATCCGGCGGATACCCGCATGGTATCCGCCAAAACCCGCATGTCCTTTTTTTTTTGTTTAATTACTTTTTTAAATTTTAATTAAAATAATATTTATAACTTAAAAATAATTTTTATAATATTTTACTTTTATATAATTTTGTATGGACTATTATTTTTTAACTTAGTGCATATATTATTTCATTAATTATTATTATAATTTGTTCTTTGGATTAATATTTATAATCTTAATCGTTATTGTAGGAATCTTGTTGGATGGGTGCAAATGGTGGTGAATAAAATGAAGATATTCACTCTTGGAGCATGAAATGATAATTGTTGTTTAAGTTAATGCATGGATTATTTGTGGTTTTTTTTAATGGATTTATGTATTTCATAATTAAATTTGAGACGCTATGGTTTTTTTTTTATGGATTTACTACATTATGTGTACTAGTATGGATATATTAAAATTCTAGTTCCTAAATATTGATTTGGGATTTCATTAGTTGTTTTAAGATCGATTATGCTAGTTCTTAGAGAATCAATTTGGGTTGTATGATTCATTTTTGTAATGGTTCCATTTTAAGTCCTTTCTTTCATAGTTTAATTTCATTAATTAGTTCAAGTGAATTGGGAATTTGGAACAAGTGATAAAAGTATTTGTGCTTAATATGAGAACCGCAAAAAATCCGCCGGGTACCATTGCGGGTTTGGTAATTGGCGAAACCTGCAGCGGGCGGGTTTTCTTAAAAAAATTAAAACCCGCAGCGGGTGCGGGTGCGGGTTTGATAATAGCAAATCCGCTGCGGGCGGTGCCCATTGCCATCCCTAGATTTGCCCCTACAAGTGTCTTTTTTCTTTTTAAAATTTTTATTATTATATATTGAAATAAACTCGATCATTGAGTCGGTTGAAATACATCAATGATTTCTTGATTTTTGAGAATTTCTTTTAAGTTTCCTTAATTAGTATTTATATACACTGCGGTAGAATTGTTAGACTTTTATCCGTCAATTTTATTTCACTTGTTTCCCATATTAATCGGGAGGAAATGCAGGCGATGATGATTGTTTAGGATGATTTTAGAAGCATATATCACAAAAATATTATGTCATTTACTTTAAAAAAGAAAAGAAAAGTACAATTAAATAAGAAATCAATTATCTTTATTTTTAGAAATAAAAACGTACAAATTTTTTGTGGGGGCCTTTGGCTAGACAAATTGCTTGGGGATTGTGAGCTCCTAGTGTCAGTAAACAGATCTATATATAAATGAATAATTTTCTCAAGCAAATGGAATGAATTTGAGTTATGCAGTTGAATTGGGAAATAAAAATAAAAGAAATTGTTTTTATTAGCCCAATTTAAGCAGTCTTGTTAGGTGGGATTTCATTATTAGAAGAGCCAATGACAGCTTCATCAGGGATGTATTTACCCCAGAACCAATGTGATTTCCACATTCTGTTCATCTCTTCAATGGGTACGTTCCTCGTCTCAGGGACCATGTAAAACACGAAAGCGGTCATGATGGCCACAAATCCGGCGAAGAAAAAGAAGAGACCAAATTTGAAGTGGCAAAGCATTGACAGGAAAACCTGTCCAATGACGAATGTGAAGATCATGTTTGTGGACACGTTAATGGCTTGTCCTGCTGATCGAATCTCAAGAGCACACACTTCACTCGGTACTAGCCACCCCAATGGTCCCCATGACCACGCAAATGCTGCTACGTATGCACAGATTAAGAACAACACGAAGTTCGCGTCGAACTTCGACAAGGTTCCTTCCCCATTGAGCCCGAACTTCAACGCCAGGATAATTCCTACTAGGCACTGTTATGTTCGTCGCAAAACAAATTCAATATTAATTAGTAGATAGATATATGTAAGATGTTGAGCCAGCAGTCATCCGATTGTAAGGTTATTGTTAATTAGTTAGTTAGTTACCTGGCAAATAAACATTTGAATGCCACCTTCGAGGAACAAGATTCTCCTTCCGAATTTGTCAACAGAGAAAACGGAGACTAAAGTGGCAACAACATTGACAACACCAGTGATAACCGCGGACATAAGTGAAGCGTCATCGCCAAATCCGATGGTCTTGAACAGGACAGGGGCGTAAAACATGATGACGTTGATACCAGTGAACTGTTGGAAGAATGGAATGAAAGTGCACATGGAGAGATGAGGTCTGTATCTTGCGCGGAGGATGTTTGTCCACGGGTGTTGCACTTGCTTGGCAGCTTCAGAAGCATCGTAAAGATCTTGGAACTCTTCATCGACATTGGGGGTGCCACGGATTTTCTGTAACATTTTCTTGGCCTCGTCGATGTGGCCTCGTTCGAGGATTGAGTTTGGAGTGTCGGGAAGGAAGACAGAACCAACAGTCATCAAGATTGCCGGAACTGCTGCAAGAGCTAGAGACACTCTCCATCCCCATCCGCCGGAGATTTGGGCTGTGCCGTAATTGACAAGATTTGCAATCAGGATACCAATGGTGATGGCCATTTGGAATCCAATGTTGAGGGCTCCTCTAACCTTTGCTGGTGCCATTTCTGAAAGATACACTGGAACCACCTATAAAGCCAAAGCAATAACTTGTCAGGATTTTGGTGAAAACTACAGAACCCTTGTATTCCGGAAACAATATATAGGACTGCTTTCCGTGTGTATAGATATTTTACCTGATTGGCGAATCCGACACCGACACCAAGCATAAGACGACCAATAATAAGCATTGCGATATTCACAGCAGCACCATTGATAACAGCACCGATGAGAAAAGAAATGCCTCCAACAGTCATGGACATTTTACGGCCGTACATTCTAGTGACTATTGAAGCAAAGAAGGAAGCAACAAGAGCCGCAAGGTAGAGGGAGGAGGTGAAAAGTGTAAGAAGCTGGCTATCAAATTTACAATACGCACTTTCGTGACCCTTATTTTGCTGTTTACGATACACCTTCGGAAAGAAATCTTTCAAGAACTGATCCATTGAGGTCACCCCTCCTGCACAATTTTTTAAACATATCATGTAAAATGAAGAAACTACAAACGTAATGAGGCCAAAATTAAAATTTCAAAGGAATGACTATATTTCTAAGGCCATAACGGTTGTGGTGTTTGATGTGTTGTACTGCTAACCTGAAATTCCAAGATCATAACCGAAGAGGAGACCGCCCATGGCGGCGACCAAACAAGTGACGAGGACAAAGCTGGTGACACCGCCTTCATAATTCCTGGCACCGCCTTGAATGACAACTCCTCCGCCAGCCATCTTTGCAGTAAATTTTTGTTTTTAATTTTGCAGATAAAATGTCACAGGAGTTTATTAACTATTTTTCCTTTGCTGTGGATGCGGAGGGATTTATCAAGGTATTTATTTGCCTTGATAGATCCTTCATAAGCACCGGAGAAGAAACTCCTGTTTAATTAATGGACATAATATTTAACTCTTTTTATATAAGATTTCCAAGTGGTTCTTTCCCTATATTTGGCATCTTATTTCAGCAGATTTGTCCGGAAATTATGAATAAGAGTTGTCTATATCTACCAGGCATTTTTATCCATATATCGATAAAGAATTTATCCAAATGCCTGCTATTTTTATGTTCCATGGGAGTGAATTTGCTGTTGGCTTATCCTTGTTTCATGCTATTGAATTTCTTAAAATAGGTAACTAATCTCAACTGTACCACATCTAACTCAGCTATGTAAATTTAACTCCTGTTTTCCATTTTCTTTAAATAATTCCATTTTTTAATCCGTTACAAGATTTAGGCATCACTAATTATCATTGATAAGCTGTATTGTAATAAATTTATTTTTCAAGATCACGTTTATGTTTTGGGATTAGAAATTAATCGAATTAACAAGGTTGTGACAACTCACTACAATATGTAAATAGAATAATTGACGATACGAAAATGTAAAAAAAAAAAATTCATAACTAAGGAAAACAAAGCTTCTGAATAATGAAAATATTATTGAAAAGTCTGAGTGAACAAAACTATGGTTTTGTGACTCTTATATACTAACGTTAAATATGGTAAATTTACCAAAATAGGCAAATTTAAGATATTATTTTATAATAAAATTCTCCTAATTTTAATAAAGCAAATAAAATGAATGCTGGTATTTAGAAAATTTACAAAAGGAAACAAATCATTATTTGGGTTTGGTTTTTATTGTTGCAAGCTTCAAAAATGTATATGACACCTCCAAAATAGACATATGTAGCTTCTGAAAGGTACTATATTCATCCTACGCAACCATTCTACATCAATAATGATTTGTTTACAGCAATTGATCAGGTGAGCACTATTGCTCGCCATAGCTCTTCCGATTAGCATCGGCGGTCACTATATCTTTTCTCGTGAGTTTGTACAACCATATCTTTATTATTGTAAAGATATACTTACTCCAATTATAGCACATTAGTTCACTCGAATATCCAAATAAATACTATTGAATTACAAAAATACAATAACATTCTAATCTAGATCTTCACAGAGAAATATAGCAATATTGTAAATCATCTAACTACTTCTAACAAAAATATTCACACAGCTTAGAAGAGTCATGCAATAATACTTATCTATGTATGTCATGCGAGAGCTTCGTGAGCGGAGCACCCATTTCCTTTTGTCACTAATCATCATGCAGAACTTAATTCATTGTTTTGCCTTGGTTGAGATATTATTTGGTATATAAGCAGTTTCAATCTATTTGAATCTCATCTATCCATTTTGATATTTATTTTGCCATTGCTTGCATTTTCATTTGATTTTTCCATATGCTTTAACTCCACAGAAATCAAGTCTTAATTTATTGAACCTGCTAACATTGTATTTCCTATTGACGTTCATGGCATTTGTAAGGACAGACAGTCTTTCTAAGCTAGGGAATAAAAAGTGTCAGTATATGGAGAAATATTCTGTTTCCTTCGATCTTTAAAATAAACGTGAACCACAACAAAGTTTGCGTTTCGATCTCAGATTTTGAACATGAATATGGTGAATTCAACCTACGATCAAATTTTCCTCTAGCACCTATATCAGACGATTAAAGAAAATGTAAAACAAATGCAATTGCAAAATCCATCCCTGCCCTGAAAGATATCAACTGAGTCCCAAGTGTTCGGAGAGTAAATGCTTGATGCATTCATAAAGCTGCAAATACATCCTTTGAGAAAATCGGTCTTTGATTCATTGAAACGATTATTTAGTTCTTGAATTTGCAGTTGGGAAAGGTTCAAATTGAGATTAAAAAGGTCGATTAAGAAGAAGCAAAAAAATTTTAATTTATTGCAACCTGAACGTCCATTACTTACAAATGAATTGGTTCTAAACGTAACAAATGAATTATGAACTGTCAATCCAATGCAATTAACATCAACCCAAGAGTTTTGAGAATTCCACTAGAACCTAAAACAACTTGCCCAATGCACACCCACGTCTCAACACCGCATGAAACTCAAAACTTTCAGAATTTTCGTTACTGCATAATTGAGGTTACAATTTTTCAGACGTGTAATGATTTAGCCACAACACTTTTCTACAAATAATGTTATACAAATCAATGTAGCATATTATCATTGCATTGGTTGACTTAAAAGCATGAAATGATCAATATGATTTATTTTTATTAATTTAAAAAATTTTGTCATCCAATCATATCTTAACATAGCAATTTGTATAAAATTATTTGTGCAAGTACGTATCTGTGGCTCTATAAATTATTCTTCCCGATCTAAGTTTATTTTTGTGGATAATCAACTACAACAAATAATGCATATTGCTTTTTCAATTTTCAAAACTCTTAACGTAGATTGCCTCGATAATTCTGACATTCAAATGGGCATGCAAATCCATAAAATTTTATAGAAGTCTGGAGCTAATTCATACTAAAAGCTAACATATATAAAAATTGAGTGTTTCTTCACACTATATACATAGCCCAAGATTTACACAACCAGTGTGAAATTTTTCCCTTAACAATATGCCAACTAATCACTTCAAAATTTCACGACTTTACCCAAGATACACTTGATAAGCATAAACAGCCATTGATAAGCATTGCAATGTTTCTAGCAGCACCGTTAATTACTGAACCAATAATGAGAAAAGCAAGGCCTCTAAAGAAATTTGAAAATTTTCAGACCAAAGTTGCTTGTTACTGAAGAAGCAAAGAAGGAAGCTACAACTGCAAGTGCTGCTAAGTAGAGTGAAGAGGTAAATGGTTGTTCCATCAGGTTATCAAACTTGCATTAGTCATCTTTTTCACATCTAATTAAGTTTCGGCAGAGAGAATGTCATCAATCAACATTAAGTTTATGGAAATTAACTTAGTTTATACACATAATTATACAACATAATAGAAAAAAAACTCTCCTTTTATTTTTATTTTTTATATTTTTTTGAAGGTAATTAGCAGAGCAGAAATATAATTTTTAACTCTTCATATTCCTCAAGTTCTTCGTGATTTTTTTTTTAAAAAATAAAATTCTAAGATAAAATTTTTAATAGGGATCGATGATTTTGTTTAAATAATTTTAACTAATGTTTATGAATTTTTGACTAATTAAAAAGAAAACTTGTACAAAGCTTTTAGTGATGCACTTTAATTGGTTATTGAAATCCATTCTATCAATATGTTTTTTTCTCATCAAATATTCCTGAATATACATATACATATACTATATATATATATATATATATATATATATATGATGTGAGTGAATACAATTTTCTTTAGTTAAATAAAAGAATGAAATCTATCATTTAAAAAATAAATTAGAGATATGACCCTTCCAAATTTCAACTAATAATTATGTAACGATGCCTATTGTTAGAGGTTTAAAAGTTGGTTTTGTTAATTCGTTAGTTTCCGTGCCGATTGATTAAAAATAGTAGCTAGTAGCGGTATAAATATGTGATATTGGTGGTTCATGAACATAAGCCTTTCTATTCAAATCTGCCATCGTTAATTATAGCAATGGCAGCTACCAGTAAAGTCGTCTTCATTCTAGCAGCTGTCCTTTTAGTTTCAGGGCATCAAGCATTCGCTGCTGCCAACGATGACCCAGCACCGTACTTCCTCGGCCAATGGGAGTTGTTGCCTAACAATCCGGGGATTTCAGCTATGCACTCAATCTTGCTTCCGAATGTTGACGAGATGGTAATATTCGATGCCACGGTTTGGCAAATATCAAAGCTTCCATTGCCTGATTACAAAAGGCCTTGTCCTACGCACCAAAATAAAGCCACCAACGTCACCAATATTGACTGTTGGTGCCATTCCGTATTTTATAACGTTAACACGTTGCAAATTACACCACTTAAGGTGATAACCGACACTTGGTGCTCTTCGGGAGGCCTGGATGTTAACGGAAACTTGATTAGCACCGGAGGTTTCCTCGGAGGATCAAGAACAACAAGGTACCTCTGGGGTTGCCCCACTTGCGACTGGACTGAATACCCAACAGCACTTAAAGATGGCAGATGGTATGCAACTCAAGTTATGTTAGCTGACGGTAGCTTCCTTGTTTTCGGTGGTCGTGATTCCTTCAGCTACGAATACATTCCAGCAGAAAGAACAGAAAACACACAATCCTTCCCCTTTCAGTTTCTTAGAGACACTCATGAGTTGTACAGGCGACCAGGCCAAGACGACTTCAGACTTGAGAACAACTTGTACCCTTTTGTCTATCTTGTCCCCGACGGTAACCTTTACATCTTCGCCAACAACCGTTCTATCTTGTTTGATCCGAGGGCTAATTATGTTCTCCGCGAGTACCCACAGCTCCCTGGTGGGGCACGTAACTATCCTGCTACCTCAACTTCCGTCCTACTCCCGCTGAAGCTTTACCGCGACAAGGACGCTAGAGTGGAGGCTGAGGTGCTGATATGTGGTGGGTCTGTGCCCGAAGCTTACTACTTGGGAGAGGTGGAGAAAAGACTTGTACCCGCGTTGGATGACTGTGCTAGGATGGTGGTAACAAGCCCAGATCCAGTTTGGACGACGGAGAAGATGCCGACACCGAGGGTTATGTCGGACGGAGTCTTGCTCCCTACTGGTGATGTGCTGCTCATCAACGGCGCTGAGCTTGGATCAGCAGGATGGAAGGATGCGGACAAGCCTTGCTTGAAACCCTTGTTGTACAAGCCTAGCAAACCACCAGGCGCCAGGTTTACAGAGTTGGCCCCGAGTGACATTCCAAGAATGTACCATTCGGTGGCTAATTTGCTACCTGACGGAAGAGTGTTCGTCGGTGGCAGCAATGACAACGACGGGTACGATGAATGGGCGAAATTCCCAACGGAGCTCCGTCTTGAGAAATTCAGCCCTCCTTACTTGGCTCCCGAATTGGCTGCCAGAAGACCTACGATCTTGGTCGACGAAACCGAAAAGACTGCTCCCTACGGCAAGTGGGTGGCAATTAAGGTTATGTCAGCTGAGATGCTGAACGAATTTGATTTGATGGTGACAATGATTGCACCACCGTTCGTTACGCATTCTATTTCCATGAACCAGAGGCTTATTGAATTGGCTATTATCGAGATCAAGAACAATGTGTACCCTGGAGTGCATGAAATTGTTGTTGCGATGCCACCGTCAGGAAATATTGCTCCTCCTGGCTACTATATGCTTTCTGTCGTTCTTAAGGGAATTCCTAGCCCATCTATGTGGTTTCAGGTTAAGCCAGCTGATTACAGCTGACTTCTGCTTTTCATTTTACGTTATTTCGGGGGTTACCAGGTGCAATGGGAAATTGCATGAACAGATTATCTCTTCTACTTTTAATAATAAAAGAAATTTTTTCATTAATATCCACTTTATGATCAACAACAGAAATTTTACATCCATTTATTTCTCTCTGTCTTTTTTTTTTTCTTTTAAACTACTTGCTGATTTAAATTTCTTATAAGTACAATTTGGAGGGGTGAGTAGAGTAAAAATAAAAATAACTAAATCTCAATTAAATTATATATTATTTTTTATTGTATTATATAATACTGATATCAATAAAAAAAATAATATTATATATCTTAAATTTTTTATCTTAAAAAATTATTTTAAATAATATAGTTCATTAATTAAGAATTATTAATCGGTGTATTAAAAAAGCAAGCCAAAGGCTTACGTGGGGGCAGAACTTACCATTTTGACAGGTGCGGTGAAATGTCTGTCGAAATTATCCATTTATATAACTTAACAAAATTTAAAATAAAATTTGTAATTGATTATGGAATCTATCAAACCTGTTAAAAATAATTTAAAAGCTTAATAGATTTTCAATTTTTTTTTATGAAGGAGAGTACAGATTAATAGATTATCATCACAAATTCATAATTGTTTGTTAAAGGAAATAAAAAGTAAAATAATCAAAATAATATTTTATTTTTGTCCCATATTCTTCCATAATCGTTGTTAACGATACAAGTTAAGTGGGTTGCAAAATATTTTTCTTCAATGGCTGTGTCAAAATTTAAAGTAGTCGCCCCTCGAAACTTTTACAACTCGATCAAAGAGCTTTGTTTCAGCACAAATTTTGACAGACCCATTTGCTCAAATTCGCAAAATAACAATACTCTTCCCCCAGATGCCTTTGAAGTCACCGACAAAATCATTTCTATCTTCACCAAGCAACCCTTCTCTCCAAATAACCCAGAATTGATCGATCTCTCACCAAAGCTCACCAATAAAGTTGTTGAAAATGTGTTGAATAATTTTAGGAGCTGGAAATTAGCTAACTTGTTCTTTACCTGGGCCTCTGTCCAACATGGGTATAAACACAATATATATACTTACAATGCCATGGCGTCGATCCTATCACGTGCTCGACAAAATGCCCCACTCAGGGTTTTGGCTCAGGACGTCGTGAAATCCCGGTGTTTTATGTCCCCTGGGGCTTTGGGGTTTTTGATTAGGTGTTTGGGTAGTGTAGGGTTGGTTGAAGAAGCTAATATGTTGTTTGATCAAGTTAAAAGAGAAGGTCTTTGCGTGCCGAATAATTATAGCTATAATTGTCTGTTAGAGGCCGTTTGTAAGTCTAGTTCAGCTGACTTAGCTGAGATGAGATTGAAAGAAATGCGTGATTGCGGGTGGGGTTATGATAAATACACTTTGACGCCCCTGCTGCAGGTTTACTGCAATTCTGGCAAGTTTGACGAAGCTTTGAGTGTTTTCAATGAGATTTTTGATCACGGGTGGGTTGATGAACATGTATTTTATATCTTGTTGGTTGCTTTTAGTAAGTGGGGCGAGGTGGATAGGGCATGTGAGTTGATTGAAAGAATGGATGATTGCAATATTAGATTGAATGAGAAGACATTCTGCGTGTTGATTCATGGGTTTGTGAAGAAGTCTAGAGTGGATAAGGCCTTGCAACTGTTTGATAAAATGAAGAAATCAGGTTTTGCTTCTGATGCTGCTATGTATGATGTGATGATTGGAGGGCTCTGTAAGAATAAACAACTTGAAACGGCATTGCAATTGTACTCGGAAATGAAGGAATCTGGTATTATGCCTGACGTTGAGATACTTTCAAAGCTTATAACTTCTTGTTCTGATGAAGGAGAACTGACCCGGTTAGTTAATGAAATCTGGGAGGATATGGATGTTAATACTATGACTCTCCTTTGTAATTCTATCATGAGGATTCTTGTCAGCAATGGTTCAATAGATCAGGCTTATAATCTGCTTCAGGCCTTGATCAGGGGCAAACCTGTTGCTGATGTTGGGGTAGATATGCTCACGAGTTTTAAGGGAACAGTTTCCCCAAATACCTCTTCTTTTGATATTGTAATTAATACTTTACTGAAGGATGGAAAACTGGATCTGGCCCTAAGCCTCTTCAGAGAAATGATTCGAATTGGCTGTATGCAAAATGTTTTACTTTATAACAATTTAATTGATGGGCTATGCAATTCAAATAGACTGGAAGAAAGTTATGAGCTTTTGAGAGAAATGGAGGAGTCAGGTTTTAAGCCGACCCATTTTACTCTCAACTCAATGTTTGGCTGTCTATGTAGAAGACAAGATGTTGTAGGAGCCCTTAATCTTGTGAGGAAGATGCGTGTTCAAGGACATGAACCATGGGTGAAACATAATACCTTGCTTATCAAAGGGCTATGCAAACATGGGAAAGCGGTGGAAGCTTTCAGATTTCTTACTGATATGGTTCAAGAAGGCTTCCTTCCTGATATAGTTTGCTATTCGGCTGCTATAGGTGGCTTAATTGATATTAAAAGAGTCGATTTAGCCTTGGAGCTATTCCGTGATATATGTGCTCATGGGTGTTGCCCTGATGTAGTAGCTTACAATATAATAATTAGTGGGCTATGTAAGGCCCAGAGGGTTGCAGAAGCTGAGGATCTCTTCAATGAGATGATCATGAAGGGGCTTATTCCCTCAGTTGCGACCTACAACTTGCTGATCAATGGATGGTGCAAAAGTGGCAATATTGATCAGGCCATGCTTTGTCTTTCTCGGATGTTAGAAGAAGAAAGGGGCCCCCCCAATGTAATTACCTACACTACTTTAATAGATGGTCTATGTATTGCTGGAAGACCTGATGATGCTATCATGCTTTGGAATGAAATGGAGCAAAAAGGATGTGCACCCAACAGGATTGCTTTCATGGCTCTTATTCATGGTCTTTGCAAGTGTGGTAGGCCTGAGGCAGCTCTAGTTCATTTCCGTATGATGAAAGAGAAGGGAATGAAACCTGACATATTTGTTTTTGTAGCATTAATAAGTGCTTTTCTTTCTGAACTAAACCCACCTTTGGCTTTTGAGATATTGAAGGAGATGGTTGATGAAGGAAATTTTCCAGATCCGCTTGATAAGAACTATTTGGTTGTCAGAGATGCAGTATTGCAATTGTCAGAAGACACTCGAACTGCTCCACATGTTAAAAATCTAATTAAAGAGGGCAGCATTCCAACCATTAGTCTATCTGACAGTGGAAACAAAGGTGGAATTCAACCCACTGTTTCATCAGAATAGTGATTAAGATTGTTGATTTGAGCTTAAAGAAAGCCTGGATTGAAGAAGCTATCCTGCTGTGTTGGGATGATGTATTATTTTCCAAAGTAGAGAAACCATTAATTGTTGCCATTGTTATAGACTACACCCTGCAGCATCATCTGAGGTACATTCCTTAGGACTTTCTTCAATACATTTACTTGTATCCAAATTAGTCTTTGTGAAACTGTAACAAAGCACACTGTATTATTTAGTTTAGTAACCTTTACGAGTCAATTGATTAATTAGTTGGAGGTGATCTGATTGGACTATCAGTTTCTTGGTGAATGGAAATATATTTAAGAGAAATTTAAAAACAAATTCAATATTCTTTTTGGTGTGATATGTAGAAAATTCATAGGCTCAAGAAGAAAAACTAAGGATATTGTATTTGGAGAGTATCAATCTCTTAAAATTGCAACTTTACAGACTGTTGCATATGATACCAGGCTGTAGTTGTTGATGCAGAAAAATGACCTCAACACCTAAATTTGTTTTCTGGGGGATAGCAACACGAACCCAAACTCAAACAATGATCCAAACGCAATTTTTACACCTGTCAACCACAAAACACGGTTAGGATACGTCAGAGGGAGTTCCGGCATAGATCATTTAATGTCTAAGTCAGATATTTGATATATAAGGAAAGGAAAAATGGACTGGAAAAACTAGAAATAATTGGAATTCAAAGGATTTTTTGGTATTGTTGAAGGTCATGTAGGAAGTAGAATGGTTAAATGGTTGGTAACTTGTAGAGTTTTTAGTTGAATTTGCTAACCCTTCCTCTAATGTCCTCTCCAGCTTGAATAGGCTCTTCGTTGTGGGTGTTTACTTCCTTGATTTCAGCACGTTCTCTTCAGTAGTTGCAGCTAGTTGTCTATCGGTTGAGGGTGGTTTAAAAGGTTGTGGCACATAACGTCCCTAAAAAATAGGCCACATTTATCCAGACAAACAAATATCCATTTTCAGGTAGCACATTTTCAGGTCAGACTACTTGACTTCTAGATCGGACTGGTGGATTTCCAGGTCGCCCGCATAGACTTCAGGTTGTACTTATAAACCGGGTCATTCATGTAGACTTCAAGTTGTATTTATAAACCATATCGCCCACATAGGCTTCAAGTTGTACTTATAAACTAGGTCGCTCGCATTGGCTTTAGGTTGTACTTGTAAACCAGGTCGCTCACATAGACTTCAGGTTGTATTTATAAACCAGATTATTCACTTAGAGTTTAGATTGTACTTATAAACTAGGTCGCTCACATAGGCTTCATGTTGTACTTATAAACCAGGTCGCTCACATAGACTTCATGTTGTACTTATAAACTAGGTCGCCCACATAAGTTTTAGGTTGTGCTCATAAAGTCGGTTCAACTGCAGTAGGTTCTGAGTGAGCTCTAATTGGCTGTATTCCTTAGTGCCATTGGAAAAATCCAACCTAAACACCAGTCCCCTAGTTTTCAATATCGAGAAGCTATTACCGGTGTTGGAAACTAATTGTTGAAAAATAGAAAAAATTTCCTAAACCCAACAGATGTATTTCTGACAGAAGTAGAACTCTGTGAAATGGAGTGGTTTAGGAGAGTAGTATGATAGCATAGAGTTGATTGCCAAATAAAATACCTCAAATTGCCAAATAAAATAATTTGTTTTGTTAGTCAATTAGGAATCTGAAACTCTCTGTGTGACTGTGTCTAGCCATCAGCTGATTGCTATCCTGAGCAAATTTTCAGCCTTTGTGTAGCTATTAGTAGAGTACATCTTTTACATCTATCCTTTCATACTCTAGAATTGATTTCCAATAACCATGTATAGTGTGCGATATCCTATTTCTTCCATAAGTTATACTCCCATTTCATATCCACCGACAAATAATTACTGGAAAAGGAGCCAAAAACCCATACAGGCTTATATTCTTGACATGGTAATATACAGTAGACAGTGTACCTGCTGCACCTCAGAACAACGTCATGAAGAAGGCAAACTCCTTACTGGCCATACAGTCTCTTATCTAGTTTTTACATTTAGATTGTGGATCAAATTTAATCAATTTTATTGTAGAATCGAAACTGAGTTAATTACAGCTATGGTTTACAGTTTTATTCTTGTTTCAATTACTTGCTTAATTGAATTTACATGTACGGATAAGTCCTTTTTAAGGAAGAAGTACTCCATTTTTACTAACATATGTCGCTTTCAGTTTCAGCTATGGACAGTCATCTCCTTGGAGACTGTTTTCCTGCTGCCAAGCTGACCACGTAAAGTCTGAGGCTCTGAGAGCACTTAGTTGTAAGGCGGCCACAAACTGTGTTCAAGTGAATGTTTGGCTTTCAGATTGGTGGCAAGACTTTGGATTGGTCTGAAATTCACCTGACACTATTTACACTGGTAAACAAAGCCTTGAAGCACGACATTCCCTTAGTATAAATAGGCATAGTGTTGAATTGAAAGAATAAGGTGACGTGCAAGACCAGTAAAGCAGTTGAATTGTGCTTGGAAGCTGTAATATTAACTGTATAGTTGATATACATAGTAGCAGTATGGCAGAGCAGGTCTAATATACAAATCTTTACATGCCATTTTTGTCATTTATCCGACGATTAGCAATTCTCATTGGCATTTAGACTCGGTAATCATCAATGATGCTAGAAGGCTCCATTTTTTGTCTCATGGAGTCGGCAATTTGGTCCTATGTGAAGTGAAAATTACCATCACTGCTATTGGCCTCTTTTTATTTTTGTCATTATTCTACTTCTTTGGGAGCGCACTAACACTATGGTGACGAAATCAAAACCCTGCAGCCTCTTTTAAAAGCCTCACATACTCAGTAATAATGTACAATTTTTGTTTTTTTTTTAAAAATAAACTTAATAAATAATGCGGCTCAGGCCTCTCAGTGGCTGGCAAACGCACCCTTATGAACTAGGAAGCCAAGAACTTATAATACTCATTCTGGTCTTAAATTTGTTATGTGAATGTGAGGCCTGTTGGGTCAACGCACAGGTCAACATACAAAAAGGAAGACAGGCGCAAAATGGAAAGTGCTAGTGATGTGAGGTAATTATAACTGTCATCGCTTGGCGGTTTGGAAGCTTGCCAAAAATACGAAAAAACTTTAACCCGCCGTTGAGGCACCAACCTTGTATATAAACATGTGAATTGAAGTTTTGGGACACATACACAACACCTCCAAACTAAAATTAAACCTCTGAATAAAGGTTTGCTCTCTGCTAAAAACCCTTTTATCCTCCAAATTTATAAACCATGTCAACAGATTTAGCCATAGCCCAATATGGCTACAAAACCAACAAGCCTTCAGGTCTCTTGAACAACATCTTCATGTACACAGTGAACATGGCAGCTAAGACGCTTGTTTCTGTTGCACAAACCTCTAAAACTGAGGACACAGAGAAGTGGAAGACCACTGATCATTTGAGGTTCATGGTCATGCTCATGACTTGGCTTACTGTTTGGGTTCTTAGGGTTTTGATGGATCATTTCTCTATAAGCAGCTCTTTGCCTTTTGATTCTCACTGTGGATCATTCTCAGCCCTTGGATCGTTTGATTCAATATTATCATCAGTTTCTTCTTCTTCTTCAGCTTTGGCCTTACCATATTCTGCTAGTTCTTCACTTGATTTGGTTCTTTATGAAGAAGTTGATGCCCCCTCAATTAAAGCCCTCGGTAGATCACTTACACATGTAAGTGTACACTTGCCAACTTAATTATGCTGATATGATCTTATTTGATTTAAAAAATACTTAAGCTCACATTTTGCTTAATTTAAAGTTTCTATATGCTAGCTAGTTCATAGATTTTTCAATGCATGGCTACCAAATTGACAAATTCAATATTGATATAAAGATTTTTAACTTCCTAATTCTTATCTTTCCTCATATTTAATTACAGTCTTCCCAAATCTTAATTTGAGTTTGTATGAGTGATTCTAAAGTAACTTAATTTTGGTTTTATCCGGTCATTCAAGTTGAATTAAAATGAATTAGATCTTTGCGATCCCTTGTATTAAAAAAAAAAAAAAAAAAAAACTTTTCTAATCTTATAATTAACTTGTAAAAACCCTGCCTTTCAGTTTTAATTGTTTCAGATATTTGGTTTTACTACTTTTTTATCCTTCTGTTAATCTGAACTTGACATAATGAATTTGTTTGTGGTGTTGCTCATATGAGATATTTCTAGGTAAAATTGGTAGATAGACAAATCTGAAAGTATAAGCATATCCTTAAATGAACCTATCAAAATCTAGATATCTAGAAATTGAATCCATTCATCTAAATATCTCTATCTTGTTATATAATTTTCGGTTCAGTAACCCATCCTCCTATTTCTTATTTGGCACCCATTCAAAATCCATCTTTCTCTCACTATAATGTTTAATAAAAAGATTATTTTAATAACTTATTAAAAAGAATTTTTTTTTTATTATTTAATGTGTTATGCAGATTTTGGCGCTCCTAAACGAGAGCCCAGCCACGTCGAGCAAATACCAATTTGCAATGACAATGGCTAAGAGAATAATGGTGGGGAATGCCCGTCACGACCACATCGAGCTTCTCCAAGTCAATCGAGCAGCTTTATCTTCAGCCTTCGCCCGCACTTCCAGCCTCCTATACCGCTCCATGCACAACACTCAATCCCAAGACGACTCCAGCGGCTAGCCTGTCCGTACCATCAAGGCACTGCCCTTTGGTTCTTATGTAGCACCATATGTTAAGGGACTGAGCTCCTGCTTTAACATGGTGATGTCTTGGGTCGACGCTGCTGGAGCATTTCGGTTGCCGAAGAAGAGGGATAATGGAGGAGCATTTGGTGGCAGTGCGGAGGAGTACGCTGAGGTGATGGGGGAGAAGTTGGCTCTAGAATTGTTGTGGATTACGAACAAGCTTAGGGTTTATGGTGCCTTGGAACAGCCTTTGGTTCAGTGGAGTTGCTCCCCTGGTCTTGCTTCTCTCGCGCTGACAGCTAGCCCCAGAGTCCAGGGCCTGATTGTCAGGATATCAGGTAATGATGGAATGTCACATCGCATGTCACCTCATTTTGGATACATTTAATAATTTCTTTTTAATCAAATTGTCTTGCTTATTATATATACTGGCAGCTATATTATTTGGGGATCTGAGTCAAGAATACGATGAAGTTACAAGAGAAGCGAAGTTCAAAATACTGGTACTTTGGCTTCCTTTGTTTTACCATGCCGGTAATGGGCTATCCTATCCTATTTTAACAAGTTACGAGAAGTTTGAAGTAGAGAGAACAGTGAACGAGGTGATCTCCAGCTTACCCGCAATGGATCAAGAAGTGATACTCACAGATTGGGTACAAGATTTTGCCATTACAGCTTCCGATTGGCCAAATCTTCAGCTATCTTATGATCGATGGTGTCAGTCTGCTCGCCTACTTGTTGCATAGATTTTACAATTAGATGAGTGCAAATGTATCGAAAATGTTACAAATAAAACACAGATTTCATGTTTACCCATGCGTCTTAGGTAGCTTTTCAAGTGTTGTATAATGGAATAGTAGGTGCTTGCTTTTGGTTGTAAATTATTTAACTTTACTGGGTAATTGTATCCATGCCCAGTAGAATAATAAGATCTCTCTCTTTTTATTATCATTGTGATGATATGGATACAGTTACGGAGCTTGAATTTTAGTACGCCATAATGGGAACTACAAATTTGATGGGATTAGAACATGAAATTTGTAAATTGAGGAGTGTAGAATGTAAAATGATTTGTCTCTGTCTGCCTTTCAAAAGAATTTTAGACAATTGTGATAATGATCGTAATTTAACGTGATTCATTACGTCCATAATAAAAATTTTAGTTTAACATGTCCAAGATCATGAATGAGAAAATTTCTCAGTTGCGATGAAACGACATGTCGACATCAAAGATAACAGTAAGAACAGAACATTGTAATGAACTATTTATAATATATGGTTTTGGACTTTTTTTTTTCTTGTTAAAAGTCAATAAACGTGGGTTGACAGCCGACGTGTTATGGTTGCTCCCAGGCAAAAAATTTAAAATGAAAAAATTAGAAAAAAAAAAGCAAAAAAAATAAAATTAAAAAGAAATTAAAAAACATTGTGATTAATCAGTTATCACAGTGAAGCCTAGCCTACAGCCAAAAGGATGATAGATACAGATGATATATATCAAGAGCTAGCTTGTACCTTGCTTGTTATTCTTTTTCCTAGAGAAAGCCATCGGCAAATCAATTACGGTACTTCCAGGAAAGGGAGGCGGCGGTGCACGAACTACACGGCGGCCGGCAAAGTGCATGCCGTTCAAATTGGGGCAGTGACCGTAACCACCACCACCAGGAATATTAGTGCAAGGAGAACCACCAATAGGTGGCACAGGTGCCCTTAGGGACCCATTAACGAAGTTCCGAAAAAACTTCTCCAACAGTAATTGCTCATCATGCAAAAGCCTTGAGGCAGCAGCTCCAAATTTTATTTTACCTGATGAAGCGGACAAAATAATTATGAAAATGAACAAAAATGTGACGAAGCCAACGTTGTTTGTTCTGTGGTATTCCATTTGATTGAAGCGATCGATATCTTGTTTAATATTTAGTTATTGTGAGTTTGGTGGAGACTGATTTGATGTGCGCATGTTTGTATATATTTATATAGATATATATAGGCTACAGGGTTTCATTAATTTGTTCAAATGAAGTCGATGAGGTTGATTTGACTTGCATAAGTTTGAAGTTTGAACAAGATGGTCTAATTAAATGTCTGAATCAAAGCACAAACATTTTACATACACGGCACCTTCAATAACAAGTAAATTTTCTTTAATTTTTAAAAGAAATAGTGTTGAAATATGTGTAAAACATGGTCATTTTTAAGGGGTTTAATTTTAGTTTATTATGAGTTTTATTTTAACCGGATTGCAATCTAGCTAGCTTCTTCACAAATCATATATAATTATATAGACTTTGGTAGTCAGAATAGCACTTTGGATTCTTGAAGTCATATATAGCTGGCTAGCAGCTTTGATTTAAAGGAAGCCACTCCGCCACTGGTTACACAATTAGCAGATAATTAATTGCATTTCAAAATTAAAACAAAATAAACTATAGGCAATAATCAGCATTCCCGGCAAAAAAAAAAAAAAAAAAAAGATGAAATGATTAGATGAAGGCAAAGCTGAAAGCATGCATGTATATGCAAACACAAGCAAAAAGTCACAGAGTGGAAAAAAAAAATGACAATTGACTTTGAAAGTTTTTGGTCAGAATATCTCTTAATTTGATGGTTCCTGTAACATTCCGTTTTGTTGTACAAAACTTATGTTTGGAGCCTTTAATGCCAATCAATTAAACCTTGGACATATTCAAATTAAGGCTAATTTGGTATTGCCAGGACAGTTTTTTTTTTTTTTTGGAATGAAAATAGCATTTCATTGCTGACAAAACATAAGTTACAGAAATTCCGCAGTATATGCAGGAGGATCTTCCAGCCAAACAAGATCATCAATCAAAGAGAGAGCCAACTTTGCTAAATGATCAAGGATTATATTACAATTCCTGGAAACATCTTTGACTTGAAAATTCTTGTTTGTCCACCAGGTTTCTGATCTCTGAAATGATTCATTCAATCTCCTTCCGGCTGGATAAGACCTATGCAATTAAATTGATAATATCTACAATCAAAGGTGATAAACCCGAATCGATCGCCAGCTTGATGTCTTATAGAACAGCTTCAGCCTCTGCAAACTCAATGTTGCCGTGAAAAGATTTCTTGCGAGCTGAGCCAACCATAAAATCTCCTTTGGAATTTCTAATTATTCGTACCCAAACCTGTAATTCCATTGGAACCTATAACATTTTTACTAGTTTTGTCAAAATATTATTTAAAAGTTATATCCACTAAATATTAGAATTTAATAAAAAGAAAAAATAATTTTTTAAAATATGATTTTAAGAATTAATTTTATCTTTAATATTATTAATCTAACATATATTCTTATGGGCGTATTTGGTTCTCTTATAAAGAGTGTATTAAATGTGGATCCGGTATTCATTAAAACCAAACCTGTGTTTGGCGTGGAAAGGAAGAGCATAAGCGTCCTCTTGGGAAGCGCGCTAATGCGGCAGATAGCAAACCCGACTCGCATTAGCGCCTTCTTCTTCTTTTTTTTTCATTTTTTTTCTTTTTTCCTTTTTTTTAAATAATAATAAATAAATATAAATTTATAATATAATGTTAATTTTTATTTTCTTTTATTTTAAAATTATAAATTAATAAATTTAGTATTTATATGTTAATTTTTATTATATTAAAAATATAACTAAATAATGTATTATTTAATTATCTTATAATAATTAATAAATAAAATTGAATAATATTTAATAAGTTAATATGAATAATAATAAATACTTAAATAATATATAAAAATAAAAATAAAACATAATATTACATTTTTTAATTATATTATAGTAAATAATATATAAAATTGATTTTTTTGACTTTATAATAATAATAATAATAATAAATATAACTTTTAATTTATAATAATATTATTTTTTATGTTTTATTTTTATTTTTACATTATAATTATTAATATAAATTAATAATTATTATTCAATAATATTATATTATATTTTTTATTTTTACATTATAATTATTAATAAATTTATAATTTAATATAACTAATGATAAATACTTAAATAGTATATAAAAATATAATATAATATTACATTATTTAATTATATTATAATAATCAATATATAAAAATTAATTATTTTTAAATAATTTAATATAACTAATAAATATTATTTTCTAAATATATATTATAATCTAATCTCAAAAAAAAATATATAGTATTACTAAAAATTAATACAGTACAATGTAGCACTAAACATAGTATAACATAAAATTATTTAATATAGTAGATAAGACCAAATATTTGTACAACATTATTATAATACAGTACTAATATAATACAACATAATACAATACACTCGTATTAAAATAATACAATACAATATAATATAATACAGTATGCCAAACGCACCCCAAATGTATTACATGAACCCAAAATTAAGAAATAAAATCAAAAAAATTGAGGAGAATCAACTAATTAATTTCCTTTTTGTTAATAAAAGCACATACCATATGATTATCTAATTATCTCAGGGGAAAGTGTTTTGAAATTTGAAACACCACTAGGGGTGGCAAAAATACCCGTTTGGACCGGACCCGGGCAATGCGGGTCGGATAATACCCGGACCGGAGATGAGGGTGGGCCGGTCCCGGGTATCACTTGAAAAGCCCGGGTCCGACCCGGAACCCAGATTTTATAAAATAAAATTATTATAATATATATATTTTTCAATAATAATATTTATTTAATCTATTTATTATATATATTTAAAATTTTAAACATTTAATGTTCATATTTTCATGTCTAATTCATTAAAATAAATTAAAAAATTAAAAATTTTAAATAAAAAAAATACATATATAATAATATAAAATATAAAAATTCGGACTTCAAAACCCGGATAAAAAACCCGACCCGGTGCCAAATTTTTTAAACCCGGACCGGGTGGCCAAAAGCATGTCCATACCCGGATCCGGCCCGGATTTTGCCAACCCTAAACACCACACCACGTCAGATTCCGACCGAGTTGGCGAGGAGCACGTGCGATTCAAAGTTCAATTCATCCATGATACAGCAGGGGGAGGATACATCATACATGTCCGTTGTGTACTTTCCCTAGCGGGACCCACCAAATCAAGCCGCCCACACACAGCCGGTCGCGTCTAACTTAACTCCGCTACTCAAATGCTGACATGGCAGAATCTCCACCAAACCAGTCCTGTCCGGCCCATTAAAAGCCCGGCCCAAACATACACGAACCGGCCTTTTCTCTTTCTTCTACGTTTGCATTTTATATTTCGTGTTATACGCTACCTCTCTCTCTTATCATTCGTCTCTCTTTCTCTCTCCATATATACCTAAAGATTCTTCATTAAATTCCCTCGTTCGATCAATACCAGGGAAAAAAAAATTCAAAAAAAAAAGAGAAAAAAATCGGAAACGGGATCGTTTTGAATTATTGAAACAAAATTGATGGATAGCAAAGGGAAAGCAACCAACGAGGACATGGAAAGAGAACAAGAACAGAACCCTAACAGTAATAATAATAATATCAACAACAACGAGTTGAGTGATGAAGAAACAGAACCTAACTTGGAGCAGCAGCAGCAAGGACAGCAACAGGATTCGAGAACAAGAACCCCGTTCACTAATCTCAGTCAGGTCGATGCTGACCTCGCTCTGGCCCGTACTCTCCAAGAACAGGTTTAAAGCTTTAATCTTTATGTTTTTTTTTCCTTTATTGAATTACTCTTTTGCCCCTAGAATTACTTACTGATTAGCATTTGATTTATTGTGTGTGTTGAGTAGGAAAGAGCGTACATGATGCTAAGG
This sequence comes from Clausena lansium, assembly GCA_030449835.1. Classification (NCBI taxonomy): domain Eukaryota; kingdom Viridiplantae; phylum Streptophyta; class Magnoliopsida; order Sapindales; family Rutaceae; genus Clausena; species Clausena lansium. Next base: position 7,126,722 of record JASUUF010000195.1, read on the forward strand.
ATGAATAATAATGAGGGGAGTGACTATGGAAGTTGGGAAGCTGGAAGTTATTTGCATGATGAAGATGATGATTTTGATGGTGATGGTGATGACGATGATGATGACGATGAGGATGAAAGTGATGCTGGTGATCATGAGAACCATGAGTGTGATGGCTCTGATGTTGTTGTTGATGATGACGGTGATCATGATGATGATGAAGATGAGGATGCATTTGATGTGCATGCTCATGATGAAGTTGAAGAGGATAACAATCCTAGTGTTGAATATGACTCGGATGTGTTTTCAAGTGATGAGGCTTATGCAAGGGCCCTACAGGACGCTGAAGAAAGAGATATGGCAGCTAGGTTGTTGGCTCTTGCTGCAATCCATGACCGTGAGTGTGCTGATTTAGTGTATATTTCTCTGTGAAGTTTTGCAATTAGCAGTTGTCCGACTGTTTACTTACTATCTGTCTTTGCAGGAGAAATTGAGGACCCAGAGGATCACGGCAGTCTCTCTCAGGTATGAATTTCTTGACCGAGAATCTTAAGTGAATATTCTGTGGAATTTTATGGTGTGCTATAGATGTTGACTGTTATTGTTATTGATGTTTCTTTTTTGCATGTGCTTGTTACTGTCTATCTCTGTCTGTACGTGTATTCTTCTTTTGTCAACATGCCACAAGGGTGGCCTTCATAGGATTGAGTGGTCAGGGTAGATGATTGTGATCTAAACAGCCAGATTATATATATATTTATCCTTTTAATTTATGTTACTGTAACACAGGTGACCTGATCATTGATTTTTTTTCCTTTTTCTTCTTTCAATCTTTAAGTGTTGAATTGGTGTATTTCGTGGGTTCCATTGATGAATAAAGTAATAGTATAGGAAGCGGATAGCTCAAGTTTTAGAGTTTCAAACAAGCCACTCTCTTCATTAGTGTGCTTTATCGGTTTCTTAACAGATTGCTTGAATACTATTGTTTATTTCCATTTTCTTTTCTCCTTTCCAGAAAAAATAATCTTTCATGTATACCTTTTGTAAGCTATTGGAAAATTCTATTCTTTTTCTCAAGGAAATGAGCTATCTTATGACGAAATCTCTTATAAACTGTGAGGGAGGTAAGTTCCAATTTAGCTCCATCAAGTGTTTAGAAACCAAGACAGGTAGAGTTGTTGGGGATGCTTTAGAATCAGACATGTGCGTCTTAGGAATCTGTGCGAGTGGGAGGTTAGAAATGTCACATCTAGAATATAGAGTGAAGCCATTCTCTTCTTGGCCTATCTTGTTTTGTAGCAGCAAGTTCTCAAATGTTTGCTGAGTTCTGCTGGTGTCATATGGTTTATCTTGCTAAGCTTTTTCTCAATATCTTGTTTGGAATTTAGCAAATAGATTTTAGCAGCCTGAATGCTTAGTTGGCTTTTGCAAGGCATCATGCTGGGTTCTTCTTTTTCTCAATGTCAGCAATCTGGTGAAAGGAAGGCTTAGCTGAGACTGCTGCTTTTATAGTCAATTCATCCTTATTGTTCATTTCTTGACATCGTATTAAAAAACACTGTTCCGAACATGTATATTGTTCTGAGTTGCTTGGTTTTAATGCTTTTGAAGTTCTGATGGGGTTTTAATTGAAGCTTCTGCTTTCCTATTTAAGATATACAATTGTTTTATGATGTTAAATTTTTTCTTGTTATTGGCAGTGAGGCCTTTTAATGAGTTGTGAGGTGTTGAATATGCTACATATTGCTAACAAATTAGTGAATGGAATTAGCTGCTTGCTCAGTTGCGCACACTTAGTTGCTCGAATCAGGAGCAATAATTGATTCAGTTGCTTCTTCATGTGGATGGATCCACAATTTCTTTATTTTATTAAGAAAGACATTTGTAAAGGAAACAGATCGATGGATTATTATTTGTAAGCTCATTTGGAATATCATAACTAGAAGCAGTATAATTCCTTGAAGATACGCATGGCTTTTCAACTCTAATATGTCTTGTTATAAGGTTAAAAAAAAAGAAAAAATGTTCTGCTTATTTGGTGCTAATAATGTGAAAACTATGATCAGAGGATTAGTAACCTAGGCCTCATCTTTCCTATTAACCATTGACACCGTTTAATGTTATTTTATATTATTAATGTTATTTTATATTATTAATGAACTGCTGGAATAAGATTCTTATTTATTATCTGAATCTCATATTTGGTACTGGGAATTTACCGCTGACATAGCAGAGGAGATTATGAATATTTGTCTTAGCTTCAATCTCCCCACAACCCCTCCTATTCTTTTTGTCACGTGAACAAAATGGTAATAATAAAAAGATATTTACATCAGATTACTCTAGGTGTTAAAAATTTCTGCTTGTTCTCATTACTATAGTATTCTGGCCTTTTGTTCATCTAAAATGCTCTTGCATTTGCAGGATACATGGGAGGACGTTGATCCAGATGAGCTCTCATATGAGGTTAGATTGGCTTTCAATCTTTCTGCTTTCAGTGCAATTTCGTTCTCATTTCCTTTCTCATGGTAAAATTTAATTATTTCAGGAGTTGCTTGCATTGGGTGAAGTGGTTGGAAGTGAGAGCAGAGGTCTATCAGCTGATACAATTGCCAATTTGCCTACGGTAAATTACAAGGCAGGAACCAGTCAAAATGGAAGCAATGATTCGTGAGTACATTAGAATTGGTTGCTTAATTTCTCATGTTTAACTAGCTGTCATGTGCTTATTAGAATTGGTTGCTTGGGTTTCAGCTGTGTTATTTGTCGTTTGGACTATGAGGATGATGAGACCTTGACTGTGCTCTCTTGCAAGCACTCGTACCATTCTGAGTGCATAAACAATTGGTTGAAAATAAACAAGGTATGTATCTGTTACATTTTATTTTCCTCTAGTTAAATGTTTTGTGTAGGCTACTGGTTATTGAATGAGTAATATGATTTTCTTAAAGAAATGGAACCCCTTTTTTAAATGAAAATATCACCTTTTTGTTTGTAGATTGTAAAGTGAGTTGCATCATGGTTTAACTTGCAGCATGCTAATGGATATCAAATCCACATTTTACTAATCTTTCTCAGTTTCCAACAAGACTCGTCTTTCTTACTGTGTTTGTTTTCTTTCTAGTTATTTTATATAGTCCCTGCTTGATTCTGTTGTTCTGTGGCCTTTCTCACACTTAACATAAACTTTTGCTTAGTATGTACAGTAAGTTTTAATGACATCTCATAAAAATTGACTGGCTATTTTACTGGATGAAACCAGTTAAAATTAGCAAATTTCATTAAGAAACATATGAAATATAAATGATAATTGAATTATTGAAATTGGTCCATAGTTGGCGTCTGGAAGGCCAACACAAAATGTTTGAATAAACTTAGTAAAGGTGCTTTTGTTAAGGATATGATGTAACTGTTGTGGTCTATTACTATGGAAATTTATTTTTGAAACCGTTTTTTATCATCTTTCCAGCTTGGAGTTTAAAAAAGTGGATGTTCAAATTTGAAAGTGCTTCTTTCATATTATGTCATAATTGCAATGAATGTTCTGGTTTCTCAATCTTTTGTTTGACACAGATCAAGCACAGCCTTAGGTAAAATGATTGTCTTGGCTGTAGGGTGTATTCTGAAGTTTCACTGTTATAAAGGCATCTTAGTAGCTTAATGAAGAAATTTGTTAAACTTCTTATCTTTTGTAAAATATTGAACCATGTTTTTACCATCTGAGTCTTTCACTTTATTGAATGGGTGATATAAACCTGTCAATGATTCTCTCAACCAGCAAAGTTGCTACTAAATAAAGTTAACACAATCTGTGAAGTTTTGAAGCATTGTCTTACTGTTTATATCAGATTTCTTAAGTTATGTACCTTTATTTAATCTGCATGTTATTTCAAGATGATAGATAATTACTGCAAGTGTTGATTTATTTATTAATTTATTTTTAATTTTGGGGTTATTTCTTGTTAAGAAATTGCTTCTGCTCCAACATCATTTTCAGCAATTTTGTTCTTTGCTTGATACAGTATTTGCTTTTTTATTTGGTGAAATTTCTGAGGTATATTTGTAAATTACAAAACAATTTCAAGCGGTTCTAGTCACCTGATTGTTGGTATTTGCACTTGATCGTGAATAACCACTCAAATGGATATACCTATAGCTTAAACATACTGACATCTTGCTTACCTTCTAAAGAGATTTTAATTGATGTATTTGATGATTGGAATCATTCTTACCATATTGTGATTTCATTCATTGTTTCAAGTTAGCCCAATGTCTTGCCATTTTATCAGAATGTTGATCAGTGCTGTGTCACTGGTTGCAGGTCTGTCCTGTTTGCAGCGCCGAGGTCTCCACTTCTGGGCACAGTTAGCATATCTATGAAGACTCTTCTCTGTTAGAGGAAGAAAGTCCCGCACCGCTCATACTGAATCTGAATGATATAATTGCGGCGCTTCTTTAGTCCTATGTAGACCGTAAGAAAAAAAGACGCCTGGTTGTATACAATTCTTTAAATGAAATATTTCATACCCGCCTTTGGAATTTAATTTACCCTAATAGCAATGACAATTTATTTTGAAGTCAAATCAGTCAATACTATTTAGATGGAAGAGACCAAGACTATATATTGGTCTCCGTTCTTATACAGAAATGACTGACTGAACCGAATCTCAAAAGACAATGTTATGTAAAAATGTCCGTCCAAGCCAAGCTTTTATCAGTCTCCTTGATAAATGCAAATCTATGCATTCGCTAAAACAAATTCAGGCTCTTTTAATCACTCTTGGTCTCTCCGAAGATGACCCGTTTGTATCAAGAATGCTTTCCTTTGCTGCATTATCGGATTCGGGTAACGTTGATTACTCGTGCAAAGTCTTGTCGCATCTATCAAACCCAAGAATCTTTTACTGGAACACCGTTATAAGAGGTTACTCGAAGAGCAAGAACCCTAATAAATCAATCTCCATGTTTGTCAAAATGTTGCGAGCTGGGTTCTCGCCTGACCATTTAACATACCCATTTCTTGCAAAGGCGTCTGCGCGCCTTGCGAAGCGAGAGCTTGCTGTGGCAGTTCACGCTCAAATTGCGAAAACTGGGTATGAGTCTGATTTGTTTATCTCGAATTCCTTGATACATATGTATGGTTCCTGCGGCGATATAGTGTATGCTCGTGAGGTGTTCGATGGAATGCCTACAAAGATGTCGGTTTCTTGGAATTCTATGTTGGATGGGTATGCAAAGTGTGGGGAAATGAATATGGCTAGAGAAGTGTTTGAGTTGATGCCAGACAGGAATGTTGTGTCATGGAGTGCTTTGATTGATGGGTATGTTAAGAGTGGGGATTATAAAGAGGCTATGGCTATTTTTGAGGAAATGAGAGGTGTTGGCTCGAAGGCCAATGAGGTGACTATGGTGAGTGTGTTGTGTGCTTGTGCTCATTTAGGGGCACTTGATCATGGGAAGATGATGCATCGGTATATGATTGATAATTGCCTGCCACTGACTTTGCCTTTGCAAACTTCTCTTATTGACATGTATGCCAAGTGCGGGGGGATTAAGGAGGCTTTGATTGTGTTTCATGGGGTTAAAAAACATCAGAGCGATGTTTTGATATGGAATGCCATGATAGGAGGGCTTGCAATGCATGGATTTGTTGAAGAGTCGCTTGAATTGTTCAGGGAAATGCAAACAGTTAGGATTACCCCAGATGAGATCACGTTCTTGTGCTTGTTGAGTGCTTGTGCCCATGGAGGATTGGTAATGGAAGCCTGGTATTTCTTCATGAGTGTCAGTAAATGTGGCATGATAACTAAGAGTGAGCATTATGCTTGCATGGTTGATGCACTATCACGTGCAGGCCAAGTAACGGAGGCATATGAATTCATATGTCAAATGCCGTTGGAGCCAACAGCTTCAATGTTGGGTTCTCTGCTTACTGGGTGTATGAACCATGGTAAATTAGATCTTGCTGAAATAGTCGGAAAGAAGCTTATCGAGTTACAGCCAGATCATGATGGTAGATACGTCGGGTTATCAAATGTTTATGCACTATTCAAACGCTGGAATGAAGCAAGAACAACTAGAGAAGCCATGGAGATGAGAGGAGCAAAGAAGTATCCTGGCTGGAGCTTTGTAGAGATGTCTGGAAACTTCCATAGATTCATAGCTCATGATGAAACTCATCCTGATTCCAAAAAAATTTACTCCATGCTAAATTTTATTGTCAGTCAAATGAAACTTGATGTCGATCATGAAAATCAAGAACCTTGTTTCTACGATATGGAAGGTCTTGGGGTACCAAGCTAAGCCTCTTTTTTGAATATATCACAGATTATGTAGAGATGACCCGTAAGCAATTATGTAGGTAACTACAGAAATTCAAGTACTTTTTAATGTCTAAAACATACCACAACACATTTGTTTGAAGTCACAGATCTCAATACATACACAAAGAGTTGTAAATATGAGATACACACATAGCGAGCAGATCACTTCATAGCCTCAAATACATAAAATAACAAATTTAATTACTGCAGACTATTTAAGGTAATTAATAACCAGGAGATAATTGTGAGTCTTCATCTGCATAATTAATGATTATATCATCTCCTCTTTCACAACCTCTTTTGGACATCCTTCTGAACAGAAATTGTAAACCCATGTCAGTTGCCAAAAACTACAAAGCCAAACAAAGCTGTGCTATTGAAAGAAAACTAAAAATGGAAGAATGAAACTGTGTCCATTTTGATGAATGATGTGATACCTTAAGCTGATACTAGACATTGGGGTCCTGAAGGTTGGGCTGAGCAAGCTGAAGATGGTGATAAGGGTGAATTTGATGAGGAATACTGTTAGTTGCAAGCTGAAGCACACTACTGGGTTGTTGATCTCCCAAGAATGGAAAATGATCCAAGATTTGATGATGATGCTCCTCAGCTGGCTTTGCTTCCATTGCTGCTTGCTGATACTCCAATGCTGCCCTATGCTCCTGAATCTTGTGTGTGTATATATATATATATATGTCAATCACACAACCAAAAGCAATTTAACAGAATACATTCATTTTTTCACACATTATTTATTAGTTTTTAATGAAACATCTTCAGTAAACTAGCCAGCTATATATTTACCCAACGGTACATGCTGCTGTTCTCTTCCTCCAGCATTCGCTCCTAATAATCAAGGGGAATTGAAAGAGATTTTAGCACGGAAATTAATTTAATTGTGTGTTGAAGAGTGAATGAGCAATATTATTATTTTATTACCTTCCTACGAAGATTATCCAGCTGTTGTTGAAGAAGCTCATTCTTTAATATGCATTACCAATCAAAGGAAATAAGAAACTCACAGAAAAAGCAAACAGTTTGATATGACAGTAAAAAAATTTCAAGTTATATAACTAGCATTAAGCAATAAGCAAGCAAGGATTGATTAATATTCATTACCTTGCGATCTCGGACCTTGTTAACAGAGCTCTCAAGCTCAAGTTCAAGCTGATCAAGATCATCATAAGGTATAGAACCCAAGTCCTCACCAGTGTAGCGCCGCATACTCAGCTGAAGGCGGCGGGTTTCTTTTCTCAGAACCGCCAACTCATTGAATATTTGTTCCTATAATTAAAGTGATGATAACGAAATTATGAAGACACACCAACACAATCAAATTAATCGAGCTTCTTCTAAATCCATATATATTATAATTAAGGGTTTATTATTATTGATATTATATATTATTATCTAGTTCTCTATACCCACCCGACTATCATGCTCAGGAATGCGAGTCCCTGTAACCTTGAGGCGCCTCTCAATGATTTGCTCCATTCTGTGATAATTCAAACAGTTATATGATTATTATGAAGCTAATTAAACAACTTAATTTAAGAGAAGGAAAGAAAATAGAGTCATAAAATGTCTTGTAAGAAACCTTGCTAATATTAATTTCTTTCATTTCTCCATCTCATGAATTTTCTACAATCATTAGTATGGAACCTTAGAGCTCAGAAGCAAAACTCAGATAATGTGAGTGCTACAGCTAATAATTAATAATTAAAAATGAATTGAGATTTTACTGTCTGCTTCAGGCAAGATACATGAATATACAACATGAAAGAAACCCTAAAATTGTCAGAGGAATGAAAAGAGCTGGTCAAAACTATCATATTAGTCAACAAAAATTGCAGAGAAATCAGAGTGAAAGGGAAAGAGAGAGATAGAATAAGGAGAGATCATGCATGTCATATGAACAAATAAAAAAAGAAAAAAAAACATAGGCTTAAAACTTCTGTAAGCAAAAGCCCTAGACACAAACAAGATACATTGAAGAAAATAAAGTGGTGAAGGGGGTGGTTGTAAATAAATTAACCTGAAAGGCTCAGTGCAGTACTGGCACAATTTTCCGGTGCTTGAGAAGATGATGAGGCCAATTTGAGCATCACAAAGCACTGAGAGTTCATGAGTCTTCTTCAAAAGCCCAGCTCTCCGTTTCGAAAAAGTTACTTGCCTCGTCGTCGGGTTCTCAATTCTCCTGATCGCTATCTTCCCACGTCCCATTATTCTTTTATGATCACTCATATATAAGAACATGATCGCATATAGTTATATGAAATTAGATTCAAATTAATGCTAAAAAAAAGGCTTTTAAAAGAAAAAATTTCTCTATACATGAAGTTCAAACAAGAAAAAGAAAAAGTGTTAATAAGAGAGAAGGCTCCATTTTTACCTGACCTTTTCTTGCTTGCTTTCTCTTGCTTTGCTTGTAAAGTTGGAATGACTAGATCAGTTTGTAGTAAGCGTTTATGAAGAGCTGATTTTACTATATGTGTAGTGTGTGCAGGTGACTATTGGCTTTCTTTATTGCCCATCTATTTAAGAAAAACTACCAAAATGTACCTCATGCATGCATTATATCTCTATTATATACATGAGTCATCTCTAGCGTCTATAAGATTGATTAGGTGCGAGCAGGCTCGCACTACAGCTCCCCTAATGGGAGCTCCATGTGTGCAGTCGCGCACCATAAGGTGCATGACTGCGCTCACCAGATCAAGTCTCCTAGCATATATATTATACTTGTGATATAGGGTATGAAAACAATATCACAAAATATTATTGTAACAGCTTGAGCCCAACAACTAAGTAGATATTGTTCGCTTTAGGCACATAGCCGGTCACGGTTTAGTTATTGGGCTTTATAACCTAAAGCGCATCTACTTAGTTAGGAGAGCCCAAGACTTAGAAACCAGTCTAAGAACATTGGGCTTTACCACCTAAAACACGTCTACTTAGTTAGGAGAGCCCAAGGCTTATAAACCAGTCTAGGAACTCACTCGATAGCGATAAGGGATATTACATACTTTTTCCTTTGAAGACCTTACGTCCTCGTAAGGGTCATTGGAAACAGAATGGAACGATTATGATATCATGTCAATAACATATCCATTTACACATCGGGTTGCGAGTCGACTTTGATACCAATTGTAACAGCTCGAGCCTAACAACCAAGTAGATATTAGTCGACTTTGATACTAATTGTAACAGCTCGAGCCCAACAACTAAATAGATATTGTCCGCGTTGGGCATACAGCTTGTCACAGTTTTGTTATTGAGCTTTGCAACCCAAAACGTGTCTACTTAGTTAGTAGAACCCAAGGCTTATAAACCAGTATATGAACTCACTCACTAGTGATGAGGGATATTACAGTCATCCATATGAAGCCCTATAGTTCTATGAAAGAGCAATATTACACTTGAAATTTTAAATGTTTCCTAATTTATATGATTAGACACAAAGCACCTTATCTTATGCCAAAGGTGGATCTACCTCATGACCAGTGAGGGCTTCAACCCTAGTAAGAGAAAATAATTTCAAAAAACAATTAAAGAAAAAGTAACTTGAGATACTTATTAGCCCCCCTTAAATCTATTAAAATAACTCTGTTAAATTCACAAAAATAGCTCCATAAACTCATAAATTCATAAAAAATTAAACTTTAACTTTGAGAATTATAAAAACTTACACTTTAACTAAAAAATAAAAGCATGTAGTAACCCATGTATTAAAATAAGCTATTAAAATAGCCTCAACTCATTAACCTATAAAATATTTATTTTTTACATCTTGTCATGATGTAAAATTTAGCCCTTGATAAATTATTTTTCTGAATCCGCCGCTGTCTTGCACCACATCTTTTTGTAAGCATAGTATTACTGGATTCTATAAATTGAATCCATGGTAAAGAAGAGAGTTTTTGGTTCATCACTTTAAATGGGTCATTAAACCATATCATGATGTATCACTACTCACTAGCTACTCGGCATGCATAAGTAGATGCAATGATGGCAGTGATGTAATTTCTCATGAGAAAGGTGGATGCCCTAGCTAGTTGATCAATTAATTTCCTCTTACGAAAGCAAAGATAAAAGGTAGCTGGCTGGTGACTGTTAACCACTCTCTGGCCTCTGCATTTGATCTGCCAAGCAACCTGAATTTTTCCAATTTCAGAAAATTTTAACAATGGTTGCAATGCTTTGGTTTTGCCATAACTCAAATAGAGGCCTAAAGGGAAACGACAAAGTGTAACAATATTTCTTGATCAGTTGAGGCTTTTAATTTAATCATGGTTTAGTCATTTAGCATCTTAGCTACTAAGGAAATAATTCTAATTTCTTAAGCAATTTTATTGCTTTTTTTTTTTGAGAGTCAATTTTATTGCTTTTAAACGCTGAGGATTAATATCTGATATTACCCATATCTTCACCAACTCCATTTTACCTCTACATATGTAGGTTCCTTGAAAATCCTAAACACACGTCCTTCACTTTTGACTAACACTCTTTCTTAGACTATGACTTTAAACTCCTTTGATTGTGATTTTGTCTTTTTCTAACTAGAGAGTATTATTTTATAATATTAATTGATTGAGATTTTCATTTTGACTTGACATGAGATTATATGCTGGAATTAATGAATGAATTATTGTATATATGCTGTGTCATAGTCTCATAGACATATTTCATTCTAATGGGATTTGGCAATTTCATTCTTATTGATCACCATGAGCAAGTACAAAAATAACAATTTGTGTTAATCTTATCACATATAAGAAGAACATCTATTTTGACTTCCAATCTGTTGTGTTATCAGGTCGGTTCTTCTCTAATCAAATTTTTGAAATGAGTCAACTAAGCACCATTAATGGAAGTCACTAGTTTGAATTATCAAAACCGATTAAGATATCATCAGGATGTGCCTGGTTCATACATCATCATCATAATATTATATATATGTACACACACTAATACATGATCACTATTTCTGGCATTAATTTGCCAAATAAATTATCAACTCCAGATATTCCAAAAAAAAAAAAAAAAACACCCATTAGACATGTGTTACTATCTAAGTCCAATTAAAATTGCTTTGATTTAGATAAAATTTTAAAATGATCAAAAAACAAAATTCCACCAATGCTAAGTAACGTGTAAAAACTCCAAAAGTGACAGAACCCAAATAAATGCTGTAATTTGGTGTCTTTTGGAACATACCTTTAGATAAATTTCTCAACAAAAATAAGTTTTCAATAATGTTAGGGTTTCTTCCTCTCTCTCTCTCTCTCTTCTATATTGCAGTGGGAAAGCGTAGCCAGTAAGCACATGTTAAGTATTCCATAAATACCAAGGAATAAGCTTAGCTAGGTGTGATAAATTTGGTAAGGTTAATTGGTCCCCCTAGCTAGAGTTTGTCCTTAATCATCTTATGGTCAACATCATAGTATCCCACTTAGCTTTGCAGTTGCAGCACTCATCATCATATTGACCACAAATCTTTTTTTATTTTATTTTTTTAATCCCCACCTTTTTCTTCAGATTTTTGTGTATGGATATTAACGAAATATGAAAATTAAAAGTTTCCATAAAAGTATTGTTGAAAGAGTTCAAATTCAATAAAGCATTTGCATATGATGCTTTTATATTTTAATCTTTGTTGGAATCATTAAAAACCAACCAGTTCAATATAACAAAGAGGAAATAATCGATTGTCGATTAATTAATTACCACAAATGATGACCGAGGCTGTTTCATGTCCACTTCAATTTCAGATTCACATGGCCTTTGCAGGCATCTAATTGTCTCATTGCCCCCCTGAAATGTTCAAAATATTATGATACAAGACTAGCGGTGGCCCAAGAAATTTTTAATAAAAAGATTTTGTTCATTCATTTGTTTTAGAGTTTTTTACCCAGTGTAGTCAAATGAGCGTCTCACGGGAGCATTAGCCTATGGCTCCCTTTTCTTTTCAACCACAACGGAGCATTCAAATGAAGACAACATTTATGTAAAAGACGACAACAAGTATCACTGAAAAAAATAAAATTTTTTACCAATACTGAATAATACGTTTAGCTCATAATATTAATGCACTTTTATCAAAAGCATACTTCCTAGGACCAAAAAAAAAAAAAAAATCAAACTTGAAGAGCAACTAACTGTCATAAGACACTTCACAGATAATATATTACTTCCATTAAGATTAGATAGATGCCCATATGGCCATATGGCAAATAAGCAAATATTGCAGTTCCATGTTATCGGTACTGTTGTTAAAATGTAGTTCACAAAATACACAATCCCTGCCATTGCCAAAACAAAAATGGCAGCAAAAGACTATTGAGGGCAGCAAACGCTCTACAGATGATTTAATATACAGCAAATAACTTAGATAGTGCCTACGGTTAATATTGACAACACATATAACTGAGCTGTATACAATAATAGCAGCTCCAAAAACATACTAGTCACAGCTGAAGATGATCCAAAGCTTCATACTCACATCGAGTTCACTCATTAAGAATTCTTGGCTTCATCGGCAGTTCCAGTACTAAAAATAAAAAGTGATAAGCTAAATCAATGTGCCAGAAACTAATTCTCCCTCAGACACGAAAAGATAGAACTAGAATGGCTGATGAAAAGAAAGGAAACAGTTTCCAACATTCAATTAGATCAGGAATGATTAGAGAAACAAACAGCTCGCAATATAATATCATTTCATTGTCCAATTGTAAAACCTTCTGTCATAAACTATGATTATAATCCCACATTTGTCACATATGATAATCAATTTAAAATTTGAAAACATGTCAGATAAGACTTTCAAAATAGAACTTCAGCTATCTTATCATTCTCGCTTCATCTACTCTTAAACTCTATATATAAGTATACTACATGGTAGCTCACCGGTAAATAGTTTTAACATTCAAGAGCAGAACAGAGACTAAAAATTAGGGTGGGGGCCAATAACAAGCCAGAGAAATAACAAGGGACAGTCAGAGGTCAGATTCAAATCCCAAGGTGTTGATTGTTCCCCTTGATATTTTTCGAAAGCTTCTCACACACAAAATCAGTTAATAAATTTCAAAAACTTCCTTTACTTACCCTGAAATATCCTTCACAACCTCAGACACCGCATAAAGAATCATTTTCTTTACCTGTTTCAGACAATTACTGTCAAAACATCATTCTAGAACACAAATACTCACAATCAATTGAGGGAAAAGATAAAATCTATAGTATTTGAGATCCATATACATAACATATCTTGACATAGAATCATTTTCTTTACCTGTTTCAGACAATTATTGTCAAAACATCATTCTAGAACACAAATACTCACAAGCAGTTGAGGAAAAAAAATAAAATATAATAAAATAAAATCTATAGTATTTGAGATCCATATACATAACATATCTTGACATCCTAACCAAATTGCTTCTGGGTACAACAAATTCAATCCAGCCGACATCCATTGAGCATATAGATTAATGAATTTTTTCTTTTTTTCCTTTTCGAAGGAAAGAGGAGTAATTGATTAATTATCAAAAGAAAGGAAAAACACTAATGGACCAGGTTGTCCAGAAGCATTAACATTCCAGTGTTCACTATCACAAGTAGTCAAAATCGAACACTACTGAAAACTGTTTGTGATAGATAAGTTTAAGGTTACATTAACAAGTAAAATGCAAAACACATACCTCCAACTTGTCCTCTTTGGCCCGATGATTTGGAGGAAGCAAACGGAATTCTTCTGTCAAGCGAACACATTCACTTACATTTTCAGGAGAAACAAAGTCAAGTGCAACTTTTATGCACGACTGCAGGAAAAAAATAATAAAATCATCAGAATTAAAGAAGCCACTACACATTGAGTGATCTATTTATAATCAAAGCATAAAATGCTGAAAAAATATGGTGCTTTTAAGATGATACGATGCAAGGAGCATGGGGAAGAGAGGGCAGTCTTAAATATAAACAAAAGAACATAAAATACACCCACCTGACATCTTATAACTCATAATCTACATCTGGCAAAAATATAAGTACTTTCTAAACTACAATAAAACCTCAATAAATTAATAATATTAGGACCAATAAAAATTTATTAATTATGATATCAATTACCTGAACCACAAGTGTGGATTGGGAAAACCTATTATTTAATCAAGGTTTTAATTATCGAGTTTCAAAACATCAAGGTTTTACTGTACTCCTATCTAATGAAGAGGTATACATGTGAAAAATGATAACACAAAAACCATTGGCCATTTATCTGTGAGTTTTGCTGCTCAGCACAATTTGGTATCATAGGCTTTTGGAAACAGTAACATCTTTAAGCCTAGACACCACAGACAACATAAACCAGAACTCAATCAACGGTGCTCTTTTAAGGCTTTAATTCATACCAAAGTTTCCAAATTAGTCGTAAATTTCAAGCAACTAAAAAACTACTATAATAACGCAAACCAAGATAGGACTGAAAAATCATTTAAAACTGAGGATAACTTGAATTAAAGTAGTAAATAATGTACACGTACAACAAAGAGACAAAACAGACGTATTGTCCCCATTGCAACCCTAATGGTAAGCTTATTCCTGAGACATGTAGGCTCACAATAAAAATCCCAAATCTTTTACCTATCTTTTCCAAATTAAACCAATACTAAGAAATTAGTGTGTAAATTTACCTTAAGGTTCCTGACTTGATGCGGACATCCTGCAGGAATGAAAACAGCCTCCCCAAGCTTCTGAATGAATGTCCAGGGCTCGATTCCTGTGTTCCATCATATGATCATACAAGAATAATCAAGGCTAGAAGCTTTAATTCACCCAATCCCCCAATATTAGCTACGATCTTTTTGGAGAAACCAAACACATTGAATTGACAGAAAAGGGATGTACAAAGCATGAACAATATAGGCACATTTCAATAACATACCATATTCCTGCTTAAGCTTTGCTTTATGTTCCGAAGAGAGGTAAAAGACCTGATCATGTATAGGATGAATAACCTATTCCACAAAAGAATCAAGACGTTGATAAAATGTTATTGTATGTGCATAAAGAGAGATATGAATTACTTCCAAATATAGGCAACTAGACATAAATATCTTAACTCACTAAGGCATATAAAGATTAACAGTTCATTGATAACATCACAAAAATTTTTGTCAAATGAAATTGATTCTCAACATGTATAGGACTAACAAGTCTGCAAAATGTCAGTCCCTAACCCTAATGTGCATTACCCCTCAACCAATTCTTTCATGGTGCTTAATGGCACCAGGATAGACAACAAACGTAAGTTTTACACAGCATTCATTTTGGTGCATTAGTTATTTAAATCATTAAGTTAAGCTTCATTCAGAAAATTGTTACAGCTCATCAGGTAACTTAAACACAACTACTAGTTGAATGTATTTTTTAAGCAATAGTTTTAGCAAAAGAAACACATTTTCTATAGTGGTTTTCCAATTAATTTGAATCCAACAATGGCAAAGATCCATGACGAAATAATCCAGTCTCTCCTATTCTGGAGCAAATATGCTTGGCTGGCAGCATGAATATGAAAGCAGAATGAATATGATAGCTTGGGTCATTAAATAACAAACATAAAAAACTACTTATTATCAAACACTACTCAATATGATTAAATCAAGAGATCACGGTTCTATAAGGATATATTCTATAATAGTTCAAATGAAAACTACAGCCACAATAATTAATTAAGGCAGTTACCTGCTGTACTGGACAGCAATGAATGTGTCTGAATTCTCTAAAATGCTTCATAAGATAATCCTGCAGCTTAGAAATATCTTGTCTCCGGAAAATGTCCCAGACAGCACCACCATCAGCTGATTCAAACTCATTTTCGGGAATATTGGATGGTTCACCACTCTCCCCATTTTTACCAAGATCCGCAATTGCCTCTGAGGTCTCCTCTGATCTAGTTCCCTGAACAGGAACCGGGTCATTCAAGATGGAATCACAGACTTTACTGTCTTGTGGAACAACACCAACACCATCTCCATCATCAGACTTCCCACCACATTGCTCATTTTGGGCAGGTATGCCACAAGTATTCTCATGGGAGTTTTCATCTGAAAACTGGCTGCGACCAAAAAATTCCATTTGGTCTTGAGCTTTATGCTGTTGTTTCAACTTCTCTATCTTAGCAAGATGTTCAGGTTTAAGTTTCACATCAGTGGTATGGGTCAAAACGTTCACCTGAAACAGCAAAATTAAAAAAACAAATAGAGCATTAACTAGCAAATATTAACATTAAGCATAATTTCAACAAAAAATTCTGGATACATAAAGGATAAGAAGGGCAAGTAAATGCAAGAACCACTTTGGACCATTACACACTCAAAACATTTGCCGATACTTTAATTATGCAATATTTAATTACTAAAACAGTAATAGTTTCCATGGGCCCTAAGAAAAATTCAAATACTTCCTGGTTACAGAAAGAAAACCCAGAACCCCAACCAGCCATAACCTGCCAACAAACATGCAAAATCAATGAAAGACTGGAATGTAAAAGAACCTAATTAATGTTTGATTATGGTAATAGAGACAGTGACATGTGGATAACACTCCCAACCAGCAGCAAATCAATACATGCCATGAACACAGAACCCCAGGCCATGAAAGTGATACTATCTGTAGGCTGCTCTTATTAAAATAAATAAATAGGTGATGTAGGAAAGAAATTCAACCAAAATCTATAATGATGTGTACCACAATCCAATTCTCCATTTATCTTTATTCCCAAATCTATAAAGATATTGCTATTACAAAATTACAATCTCAATTTGAAAAATATGCTTTGCTGCAAAAATCTGCAAAATAATGAAAACTAGCAAACCTATTCGTTTACCAGTATGTTATAGAACCATTCAGCCATCATCCTGACAAAAAAGAAAAAATGAAAGAAAAACCAAAGTAATGGCACTAAGCAGAGAAAAGCTGTAAAATTTAAAGGAAATAAGCACATACTGCATCAGACATATCACAATGTAGTTTAGTAACAGAGTCTGCGCGTCCAAGCTCTTGAGCAACCCCATAAGCAATATACGTCTTTGGTCCCATGTCTGGCTTCAGAGATTTCACAGGCAATTTTGTAGCTATGTTTAGAGTACCAGCACCCGGAAGGGTATATTCTTTGATAGGCAAACAACCCAAATAGTCAACATTGGGACGTGGTAGGCGGTCCTCAAATAAATTAGACGGCGGCCAGTCTTTCAACTTTAAGATCTGAGGCCATGATTCCCAGTCAAAACGACCATCCGTGTACCCTTTAAAAAATTGGTGAATGTTGACTTCTCCCTGCATTAAGCACTTTGATTCAATCCGTAATGGTAACCATAAGAAATAATTTCTCTAAAACAAAAATGCACATTGGTATAATAGATGGCATGCAACCAAGTTTTAGCTAGATATATTTATGACGTTACGCTGCAACAGTTGATGGAATATACCAACCTCACACCAATCCAAGCAATCAATAGCTTTAACATCCAGATATAGGCTATGCTTGGTATTCGAAATCTGACGACAAGCACGCCACATAACCATTGGGTCCCAACTCAAACCTAATGCATTCTCAAGCACATTGCTGACTATAACTGGCTCACCTTTAGCCCAGTGCCACTGGAAATGCTTTAAATCTCCATGCCGAATGTCTTTAGCAGCAGGGTTATACAAATAATTATCACTGGAGTCTTCTCGAGAAGCTGCTTTTCTTAATTGACTGTTGGTCATGTCAATTTCACCCAGTGAGTTGTAGCAAGTGCACATTCGTTCAGAAGATTCAGGCATATCTTCAAGATTACGAGCTTTGGCCATTTCTTCAGCCTTTATGACCAACTCAGCAACCCAATTTTCATCAAACATACATCTTAGTTCCAAAACATTACCACAACCGCCCAAGTCAATGGGGGGGCAAAGGATGCTACCATTATCATTTGCCTTCCAGTCAGATATTGGTTTTTTCTGAACCTTTGAGTCTGTCTCAGGAGTTGAACCTAACTTAGAGTCTGTCTCAGGAGTTGAACCTAACTTAGAGTCTGTCTCAGGAGTTGAATCTACCTTAGAGTCTTTCACAAAGGCAGAACGTCTGCTTCTTTTTTGAGGCTTAAAATCAATTACTTTTCTATTGCTTCTTTTTTGAGGCTTAGAAACATTTACTTTTCCATGCAAGTAGCCAAGACCTTTATTGGGATATTCCACAATTACTTCCCCACCTCCCCCCTGCAAGTGGCCATCACGTATTTCCCAGCAACACGTAAGGCAGAGATCATATTTACAGTTTAGACAGCTTCTGTGGAAGTCAACGATCGAAGTTCTGCAATTATCGCTGATATACATCACAGCATCAACAAGTAGATAAAAAATAAGAAACAAAGAATAAAATGAACCCTTTAAAAAAATTATCTTAGACAATCATATACCAGTAAATACGCTCCGTACGGCGAAATTTTGCCTTCTTTGGCTGAATATCTGATGTTGATAGACCTGCTCAACATCAGAATTGTGAGTGAATGAAATGTTAGAAATCATATATATCATTTTTAAATTACCGAGGAGAGAAACTTGCTACTGTGGACAGCATGTCACTATTTGTTACTTATTCTTTTTCTCTGAAGTAAATAACTATATTATGACTTCTAAACAAATTCTAGAAGGAAACTTTCCAAGACTATAACAGTTTCCTTAGCCGACTAAAATGTCTAAGAAGCAAATGAAAGCCAAATCATGTTTCAAACTAGAAGCAAAGAGCATAGACAGCCAGAGAAAATGCTATGTGCATTAGATATCTATATCCAATAGTGGTCATTGTAGTAAGGACTCACTTCTAAAAGGCTGCATCGCTTAGGACTGTGGGGAAAAAAGGTAGAATAGAAGGCCCAGTGAATGTGACATTAATACTAAAGGTACCTCAAGAATGAAAATTTAACCTCACTGGAAACCAAGAGTTATCTTTCTTATTTAGGTCAGACGGGTTTTAAGCAAAACTGTAATGACGTCTGATATGGATAATTAGTTCACATGACGCAATGACTACAAGCTCTAATTTTAAAATATCAGATTTGTATTAAGCAAAAAAAAAAACGATACCCACATAAGTACAAAAAATAAATAATCCTAATACCTCGTATCTTGGCCTCCATCACCAGCTCTTTCATTTGCTCTTCATGAAGGCTTTGAATGTAAGGGAGAAGTGCTCGCAGTAAATGCTTAGAGTGCTGAACTTTCTCAGGTTTAGAAAAGCATGGATCTGACTTCAATTCCTGCAGTGCATTCTGCATAAATAACATTTATCAAATTTTGCATAGAAAATGCATCAAAATCAACAAAAGAATTGAGCATGATGTGCAAAACTAAACAACAAAAGAATTGAGCATGATGTGCAAAACTAACTGTTATTACTCCCTCCATGCGTAAACAGGACTTGCAATTGCAATTACCACGACAAACTGGACAAGATTCGGCAATTTCATCCTCTGACATTATAGGATACCTAGAAGGCATGAAAGAGAAAAATGGCAATGATGTTTTCACAAGAACAAGAACAATGAAGAGTGCAAAATAAAATATAAAGCCCGCAATGACCCAATTTAGAAATCTCCATAAAGCTTAAATAAATAATCCATTGATATATCTTGGTACTTAAATTAGCATCATATATTGCATCGCGGGTGCATTAAAACAATTAAAATCTTTTTCTGTTTGCCAAACTGCAAATTTTCAACAAATTTGAGATAGAAGATTCCAAATTGTAACATTGATAGGAAAATTTGACAGCAACAAGTATCTGACTTGTGAAGAAGAAGCCTTTATCTGCTTTGTGATGCAGTAGGAATATTAAAGCATTCCATATAACCTTCATAGTCCCAAACCAGAAAATTTAAATCAAATGTATAATTAACTAGATCTATGTTTCATCATACTCTTTCATAAACTAAAGTTAGATCCTAAAGAAGGATTCAATTAAGATATGCACTTCTACTAATACATAACAGACTAAAGATCCAAGCTCAACAGCATAAAAGCAATGTGCACTAGTTATCTTCCATTATTCATATCTCACAACAACAGTGCATGCAGAGTTGCTTTCTTAGCAACCACTCACAAACCCAAAAATGTGATATAAATCATTCATATGAAAACTAGGTTACTGAAAAAAAAATTCAGTGAATGCAAAGACATAAACCAAAACACAAATTCAATAAGTCAAACATCTGCTTGCAAGAAAATTAGATTCAATAAAGTTGACTGCAAGGGAAGTAGCTATACCAATTGGTTATACATGGGATGCAAAAACGCTTTGTATTACATTTATTGCACCTAACAACCCTGCCTTTATCATTCCTCTGGCACTGATGGCACATCAATGAATTCCCATCAATCCGCTGTAAAAATCATATAAAAGACACAATTAAATCTACAATCAAAACCACTAAAAAAAAAAAGGAATACACCACCACCGCAACGAAAAGGAGAAGTTTCTTACTCTACTTTTCTTTGAATCGTTCAACACAGGTTGCTCACTTCGATTTCTTGAAGGCCTCAGTGTATAGCGACGCCCATCATCTCTTGGTGAAGAATCTTTCTCCTGCTCTACACGATCCAAATCACCGGCACTTTCATCCTTCACTTTTTCCTCTTTGGCTTCAACTTCACCAATATCTAAACCCACATCTTCCCCACCCCATTTTCTTTCACTTTCTCATTCTTCTTACTCTTTCGGCCACGCTTCTTCTTAGTAACTACTTCTTCATTGTCTTCCTTATTTCCACCATTCTCTTGTTGTAAGTCTTGTTCATCCTCTGCAGTGGATTTCTTCTTCCCCATTTGACCTCCCCTTCTCTTCTTCTTCGTCTTTCCAAGAACAGCTTCTTCAAATTCTTCATCAACTGCATACTCACTGTAGTTCACTTTCTTCCCACCACCTCTCAGTCTCTTCCTCAACGAACCTGCTGCGTCCTCAGAAACCCCAATTTCTTTTTCCTGTTCGATGCTTTCACCATTTTCCTTTTTCTTCTCAGACACAATATCGAAACTTTCCTTATGATTCCCCTTTTCCCCAGCTTCCCCTTCACTCTTCACCGCAGTCTCTACGTTCTCAACACCAATTTCACCAACCCCATTCTCTTTCCTCTGTTCAAAAACCTTCCGTTTCCGGCCCCGCTGCATCGGCTTATGATCTTCTTGCACAGCCTCACTCTCCGGCCTCTGCTTCTTTCTCACCATTAAAGAGTACAAAAGGAAACAAACTTTTTATTTCTACAGTGACTCTTTCTTTTTCTCTGTCCCCGTTTAATAAACAAGCAAAAGAGTGTTTGTGTTTGTGTTTGTATTTGTGTTTGTATTTGTGTTTCTATTTGTGTTTCGGTTTCAATTTTCAATCCATGCTAATTAAGGAGTAGGGACTCTCTCTCTCTCCCCCGAGAAAAGAAAGAAATAAAAAAGTAGAAAAGAGGAATATGGGGGTCGGGTTAGGGTCGTGTTAGGGTTAGGGTTAGGGTTAGGGATTGATGCTGTTGGTTTTTGGGAAAATTCAGTGGGCGGGGGTTTTGAAAAGTGGCGCCAATAATAGAAACTTTGAGGAGGGAGAGGGAATTTAATTAACGAAAAAAGTGGGGGTCAATTGGCATTGACTCCTGCAATTGGATCTGCGCCGTACTCTCTGTACAAAGTGACTGCCCCTTCTCAAAATGAAGCCACCTTTTTCTTTTTTTTCCTGGTCACTGTTCGGTTTCAACTTCGGAGAAAAACTTGTACTTTTCTATTCGGCTTTATTATCGTACGAGTTTTGTCTTTATTCAGACAAAAAGTATTTATTTTATTTATAGTTTAAAAAAAAAAAAACAATTTTGCTCCCACACGTGTAAACTGTGTGTAACACCAGTCGCACCGCTTTTTCCACTTTTATCGAAACAGAAAATAAAAACATGCTGCCTGTTTTTTCAACTCTTATGGAATAATTTAAGAAAAACTTGATTTTCTAATAAATAAAAAAAATTGATAATTGTGATATTAATAAAAACAAATATTTGAACATGAGACCTTAATACAATTACACAATCTTATCACATCTCAAATTGAGTCGATCTCGTTCTTATGTATGGATTGAATTTTTCATCTCACTTCACTTGTAATATTAAATTTCTATTAAAAAAAAATTTTGAACAAATTATCCTCGAAAATTAGTGTGGATATATCTAAGGGTGCATTTGATTTTATTTTGTGCTCTACATTTTTCATTTTACAAAAATGTAAAGCTAAAAAAACATGTTTGATGATGGTATTAATTGTTATCGTATTTTTTTATTTAAATATATTACATCTTACTTAAACTGAATCACACAAAAAAGAAAACATAACAATTAGGATAAAATATATATTAAAAAATATAACTTTTTTGAATCACAATTCAACTAATGATAAACTTTTAACCCTCGACCAAGAGTGGTATCTCATAATTCTTTAAGAATTGGATAATAGTAGATAATTTTTGTTCCTTGAGAAAAGTAATACCAACTTTGAGAAACTTTTATAATTTTGATTCTGTTATAAAATTTATCAATTAGGAGCACAATAATAGATCAAGAAAAAAGAAAAAACTAATAAAAAATACAATGTATGTAGAGAGGAATTTTATTCATTCTAATGTGTATACAAATAAGGAGTAAACGCCTCCTTTTATAAAGTGATACAACCATAAAGTGATAAGTAATGTATCATAATTATAAGAGATAATAACTCTTAAATTAGAGAGATAATGGGAGTTATAAAAGATGAAAAATTGCTTGTGAGGAGATCAATGGTTACTTTAATGAACATCCACATAATTTATAATTATTTCATAACACTCCCCCTTGAATGTTCATCATACAAAGAATATGTCTCATTAAAACCTTTGCTAGTAAAAATCCTATAGGAAAAAAAAAAAAAAAAAAAGCAAAGGAAAAAGAGTACACTATTCTTTTATATCTTTAAGGAGTGCAAGTGCGCCTTCATTAAAACCCTACTAGGAAAAACCCAATGGGACAAAAACCTAGTGAAGGAAAAAGAAAGACACGGTGCATATAGTTCTCCATATCAATAACTCCTCTTAAATATGCTCCCCTCAAGATGACATGGATGCTTCAAAGATCAATCATAATTTGTTATAACTAACATTACTTTGGTGAAACAATCTGCAGGGTCAACACCATCCTTTGAAAGCTTGAAAATATATAATAAATTGGAGAAGCCATCATCTTGAATTAGAAGAATATTGTCATGTATGTAGCTTCATAATTTTGTTGACTTACTTGAATAAGATCAAGCTTTAGCATCCATATCAAAGAAAGAGTGTGATATATTTTTCACACTATTTTGATATTTTCAAGTTTATACGGAACATATTTTAATTTTCAATTATGCAATTTTCCAATGCTCTTATAGGCACAAGTCGAAATAAAAATATGAGACTTCAGACCAAGACATATGTACTATATTTTAAAATAGAACAATTTTGAATATGAAATACTTCCAGTATTTCTATATTATTAGCATTTCACTTAATAAATTCCAATCCATAAATTGAAAGAAATTCTTTCCTTTCAAGATCTTCATCATGAATTTTATTCTTAAAATAAATAAATTCATAAGCTCTTCTTGAGAGTTTTTTTACGATGAAATTATCAACATATTTTGTAAAAATTACAATTTTAATATTTAGCTTCAATAAAATCGCATAGCAAAGTGGAACAACATATCCCACTTATAATAAATCACTCAAGTGATTATACTTTTAATTTATAAGTCTAGATTGCTATATTATACACAAGTATGATTATAGCTTTATCAAGAATATATAAGCTGCAAGCTTTTTGAATTTAGTACTTCAAACATTTATTTCAACCATTTTATCCTTCAAGGACAAGTACATAGATTCTTCAATTTAATTTTGAAACATTATAATTCAAATTCACATTTTATTCATAAATTTTACGACTTCTGGCGTATGGACTACAAGTCCAAAATTCTTCAAATTTTTTGCTAATTAATTTCACATTCTATAACGTATGGACTTGGTCCGAATATTTAAGAAAGTTTGGCCAAGCATATAAGTGGCGGATCTTCACATTTTGTGATTCAGGATCCTGAAAATTTTATTGACAAAATTATTATGTCAATTTCAATTTTTTCTCTTGCACCAAGCACCAACATTAATTAAATATTTTTCATTTTCAATATTTATGCCCAATTGAGATTTTTGAAGCTTCTAATACATATGCCTCTCCAAGGGCTAAAGATCTCTTTTTTTTTTTTTCAATGTGCACGCGTGTCTTTTATAGGGTAATTTGAATCTCTTTATTTCTCACCATTTACCTCTTCAAGGGTATTTGAGATTCATTTTCTAATGCAGACACTATGTCTCTCCAGGGACAATATATTTAATAATTTAATATAGATCAAATAATATTTTGCTATACATGCAAATATGGTCCCTTCAGAGCACCAAATTATTTCATTTCAACTTCTAGGAAATTTAATTTTTGCACATGCTTCGTGCATTCATATATTTATTTGTCTATCACCATCTCGTTCTTCAAGAACATCATATATATCAAACCGCAATCATATTCTATTTGTGAAAGTTCACTTTCATATATTAATAAATTCATCCAATAATTGATCAATAATGCACATAGTACAATAATTTGTTTGAACTTCAAGTTCAAACTAATTTACATCAATATTAAGATGAGATAAAGTGATATATAATAAAATTAAATCATCTATCACGTATAGCTTTCCTCCCCCTCGTGATGGGATGACTTCTTTATAAAATATGTCACAAAATTTTTAAGCATAAATAATGGTGAATCGTGACAAATAATATATTATTTCTATAAATTCATCTTCACTTGATTTAAACAAAAATTAATAATCAAGAGAATCTTCTGGCTATTTGATTAAAATTATTGTGAATTTTCTATAATTCGATACATAATATTATCCTCATTTGTAAATTTATCATTGCAAATTCATCATTTCAAACTATGTAAGAAACTCTAGACTTATTGAACTTCTAGTTTCTCACAAATTATTTTGATTTTTAAATTTATTCCACTTTGGCGGTGCAATATATGTATTGCAATCATTAATACTTGAATGGTAATCATTGTAATGTTGATAATTTTTAGTCATGGCATGTCCAAAGACTAATCCCACAATTACCAAATAAACATTTGTTTCAAGGAATGAAAATATATCACTAGTAAAATGAAATCAATTATTTACATCAAAAGCTTAATATTTTATTCTTATATAAAGAGAAACAATAGCTTCAATATACATATTGACAATCTCAATTTCTATCTTTGCAGAGAGCATAAATGAGCTATAAAATATTTACACATATCACATATTCTCTTTATATTTGTTCTTGATGATTTTCTCCTCATACACATAGAAAAAAACAAGAAAATCATATATGAGCTTTTGTTTGATCTTTTTATGGTCTATTTCCTTTAAATTGTTTCAAAGAAACAAATTATCCATTTGGATATTCAATTTTCATTCCTTCAAGGAGATAAAATAAATCACCATGATAATTCAATCCTTAAACTTTTCCATATATATTATGTTATTTTTCCTTCAAATTTTTCAAGAAAGCAATATGCCTTGTAATGTTCATTTTGTAACTCCTTTCCGGGAGATATGGAGAAGGAAATTTGTATAGTCTTACATGACATATACATGAACTTATAATATTTATATAGTCCTTTGGGGACGTATAGTCCTTCATGAATAAGATATTGGTGAATAACATAATAATTTTGATATTAGTTCTTCAGGAACAGATATCGAAAGAAAATTTTCATTATATATATAATGCAATCCTTCATGGATACATTCTTACTTTACTTTCATTGTTTATAATATTCAACCTCCAAGGATTTTAATATTCAAACTTCAAGGTGAAATTTTTAATTCCAAGAATACAAAATATATAATAGCAATTGAATATTAGAGTAAGAAATATCAAACAATAACAATATAAGTAATGATAATAAAAGTATGAATACCTTGATGCATTATTTTAAATCATCAAAATGCATATATAAATATAAATATGATTTTAGACAAAATTAAGATAGTTCAATTCATACTTTTAAGAGTAAGATTAAAGGAGAGATATTACCTTATTTTAAAGAGGACAAAAATCGATCTCTTGTGGCTAGAGACTCGTGCTGATGACGTGTTATAAAATTTATCAATTAGGAGCACAATAATAGATCAAGAGAAAAAGAGAAAACTAATAAGAGATACAATGTGTGTAGATAGGAATTTTATTCATTCTAATGTGTATACAAATAAGGAGTAAAATGCCTCCTTTTATAGTGATACAACCATAAAGTGATAAGTAATGTATCATAATTATAAGAGATAATAACTCTTAAATTAGAGAGATAATGGAGTTATAAAAGATGAAAAATTGCTTGTGAGGAGATCGATGGTTACTTTAATGAACATCCACATAATTTATAATTATTTCATAACAGATTCTTTACTTGACTATATGAAATTTATTACTATAGGGCCAGGTTAGATCCGACCCAAAATCCAAGTCCAATTGGAAGCAATTAATTAATGAAAAAAATAATAATAAAACGGCAAGTCGTTGTAATGTATATTGTATGGGGGCTTCCGGAGTTCCATATTCTATTCCCTCCAGAATTCTTTCTCGTTAACATAAGTTTTTTTTTTTAATTGTTTTTATTATTCTTTGTGGTTTTTAATGAAGTACTAATCCATTATGTAATTATCTACATGTAAAATAGAGGAGAGACATCAGGCTATAAAATAGAAGATGTCGCTTACTATTGGCTCACTACAAAGTGTCCATGAAAATGGTAAGTATTCCATTGTTTGTTTTAAATTCACTTAATGTTATTCAATTAATTTAATTGGTTTATAAGTTTGTTTTCCTCATGATGTATTTACAATAAAGCATGTGTTACATTTTAATTTGTTTATTTTAATCATGAAGGATAGCTTACTCGAGAGTGATCAATAGCAAGTTAATGCATCCAAAGCAAAATTGAAAACATCGAGTTGTAACTATGGGGTGAAGACACAGTAGAAGCCACGCTAATCTCATCTAACAATATGTTTTTTAGGGATAAGATGATACATAACAGTTGTGTAACACCCCGGCCCGAAACCCGAGGGCGAATCTAATCGTAACTCATATAAACTTAAATATCTCTTTACAAACATTTAGAGATTTAATCCACAAATATAATTATTATACTGCAATGAAAGAATTCTAAAATTCAGCCAAACCATCTACAATTCTCAATCACAAGTTCTTCCCTTCACTTAACATGAATCAATCTTGATTTTTAGAAATTGAATCACAATAAACTATAATGAGTATAAAACTCAGTAAGCAAACTAGTTTTTAATATATCAAAATACACACATACTCATATATAATGCAAATGGATGACATGACATAGTCTTTTGAAAACATTGTAAAACAAATTCATAAAAATCTCTTTCTGTCACTTTCAAACTTTCACATTTTTTTCCAAAAGAATAGATATCCTACAATGTGGCATTTTGCGCTGTGCGTGGCACTTTGCGGCACTTCGGCTGTCAAGAGGTAGCCCCTAATGCAAAATCTCGTAAAATAGAAATACCGTTTGCTAAAATCCACTTTCTTATTCATAGAAAACTTACTAAATTTTCATGCTTATGGTAAAATAATTCCGTAATTCATGTTCTTCACTGAAATCAGAAATTTTCATGTTTTCAGACTTAGTTTGAAAAATTTATAACAAATTGAGTTGAAATCCGATTTCATCAAAACAAGTTTCAAAACATTCTTGAGATGTCTAGTTTAACATATCCAAAATCCAGAATTAAAAACAATTTGTACGAATTACTATGATTTTCGAAATAACTCACTGTCAGCATATTTTCTGCAAAATCTTGAGTTTCTAGTTCTGCTATAAATATCTAATCATGCTTTTTCGTAACAAATTATAAAAACTAAGAATTGAAATTTACCTCAAATCTTTTCTCTCTTTTCTCTATACTTTTTTTCCTTCTCACCGTCTCTCTCACTATCGTATATTTTCTTCTTCTTCTCACCGTCTCTCTCTCTCTCTATTGTTTCTTTCTTTTTTTTTTCATTTCCCTTTTCTTTATCGTAATGCGAAAGTCAATACATCTTATTCCTTTTATACTAGGGTTACAAAGATACTAGGAGTTGAAAAGACTAAAATACCCTTAATGAAATAGCTAATGCCTAGGGAGAATTAGGGTATTATAAGTTGAGTGCTAGAAAGTGTATATTTATAAAGGGTAAAATCCTCATTATACATTCCTAGTCTCACTAACATCTCTACTTTTATGTATTTAAGTCTCATGTACTTTAATTGTGTGTGTTTTATTATAATTTAATTATTTTATGTATTTCATAAGTATTTTGGTCATCTCACGATTAACGAGAAATCGGACAAACAAAACAGACATCATTTTTTAACTCAGAAAACCGAAAACCTTAGGAAAAGCATAAAAGGGTAAATGACACCGCTCATGTATACGATATTGTTCACACACGTGTTCTTGTTTATGCATACGATGATCGTTCATGTATACAACACTAATTACATATACGAAATCTTTGTCATGGCATTGACCAAGACGATGTGACATTGACTCGATGATGTGGCAAGTACTTTATTGGACCAAAAAACCCGACGTGGTATTGACCGATGATGTGGCATTGACTAATGACGTGGTAGTATATGATTGGATTTGAAAAAATGAGCTTATGAATAGGGGTAGGCAAATTGAATTTCGGTTCGGAGTTGTTTGCGTTTCGGTTTGGGTTATAATCCGTTCGGTTTGGAGAATTCAACCCAATTGGATTCAAACAAGAAACCCAAAATGTAACCGAACCGAATTTAATTCGATTTGGTTCGGTTTGAGTTATAAATTCGGGTTCATTGAAATTAGAAACCCTAATTTTACATCCATTCGAAAAATCAATTAACTAAGTATCAAATAAATCTCTCATAATCTCATTCACAAAATAACTAATTAACATAAGGAATTCTATATTTAACAATAAACAAAAAAAAATAACGAACGAGTTAACAAAAGAAAATTAAAAATTAATTATTAACTAACAATTGAAAAAAATTACTAACCATTAATTAATGGGAGATTAGAAAAAGAAGAAGAAATATTTGGTAGTGGAGGAAGAAAAGAAGAAGAAGAAAAAATAAAAAAAAAAAAAGAGGAGAAGAAGAAGAAGAAAAGAAGATGATATTTGATGGTGGTGGAAGAAAAGGAACAGAAGAATTAAAAAAAAAAAAGAAGAAGAAGAAATGATGGAGGAGAAGTCGGGAGGCGGTTGAGAAGTTTGGGAGTTGTGATGTGTTAGGGTTAGGATTTAGGGAATGAGTTTTTTATTTAAGTGTTCGGGTCAAACCGATCCGAACGCCCACCGCTACTTACGATACAATCAATACACCGAATCAAGGTTGGTTGACTTTGGCGTTGATCAATGACATGACAACATAGTATTGGACCAAAAAATGGGACTTAAGTTACATGTGACACACCGAATTACAGCCATTGATGATGTGTTCCGTGCAATTAGAGCTTGTCATGCGGCGCAATCCCGAGCATCCGAACTGTTTTCATCCGATAGCCATGATTTACCCATTGTTTCTATAAATAGAGGGCTCTCCCCTAATTTGACAGTTCTAAATCCAAATTTAAGCTCCATTTTGTCAAATTTCCTCTCCATATTGTATTTTCTATGTATTTTAATAAATTTCCATTTTACCCATATTTAAAAAATTAGTAGCTAATTTAATTTCAAGCTTAGGTTGAAGGTAAAAGCCTCAACATGTTCCATGAGCTTAATTTTGTAGGTTTAATTTCTCTCCCTCTTTGATTTTTATAGTTGTTTTGACTTGTCGTCGACAGACAATGTATCTTGTCTAGGTATGCACTAGTTAAACCTAGCTCTTAGCAAAAAATCATTACTGTTTAGCACGATGAGCACTTAGCACCATATTTATTAGAGAGAGGTCTCCCCTTAGTATTTGTTAATTGTCTTTACTCATTGTCGACAGAGAGTGAATCCAAGTTATTTAGTAGACGGATTTGCCACGTTGTTGACAGAAGAATTTTTATCATCTAGCACAACGCGTTCTTGACACCACACTTAATAGAAGATCGTTACCCTATCGTACAATTAGCGCTTGATACCATATTTATTAAAGTGAGGCTCATGAGGAGTGGAAACCCTCTCTTATGATTTATTTGGCACCAATAAGAAATATTAAGCCCACAAAGATACGAGTGTTGAGTGTGAATTCGGAGACCCAAACGCTTTATTTACATAGTTTTATTTTTAATTTATTCCCACATTTTTATCTTAAATTTTAGGATATTCTAAATCACCTTCACACAAAATCTAATTACCCAATTAGAAATTTAACCCCATGCATAACTAAAATCCACCTCTTCGTGAGATCGACACTCGTCATCATTAATCTATTCTATAATAGATTCGTGCACTTGCAAGTTCAATAAAATTTGCACAATAATAACCTTTAAGTGTAAGCATTAGAATGATGAAGATATTGTATCATCTTTTTGTCACTTATAGCCATAGATGTAGGTTTGATTATTTTTGTATACTTTTTTGTTGTGTGATACTTACAAACTCACACCCTTGACCGAGCTAAGTATGCCTTATGTTTGTTTTAATCATAGCAAATTGATGCTATATTTGTTCCTCCTCTAGATATTGGCTACTGTTGATTAGGGTGGGCAAAAAAGCTTGGGCTGGGCTGGCCCGGAGGGCATGGGCCTAAGGGAAAAAAGCCCGGGCCAGGCCCAAGTCCGCTCAATTTTTAAAAAATTAATTTATAAGTTAGATTAATAAATTAAAATTTAAAGGAATAATAGAAAAATAAAAAAATAAAACTTAAATCCCTAATTCATACATCAATAATGATTCAAAAAACTTAAAATTATAATACTAAACTATTTTTTAAGTGTTAATTAAATAAGAGGGTACTTGAATTAGAAAATTCAATATTAAAAGATTAAATTTCTAAGCATTTATTTGCTTCATTTATTATTTTATTTTGAAATTTTTATATTTTTTTATTCATTGTTGATTATAGCAACTTATTGATTATTAATTTATTTCAAGTTTACAACAATTAAAAAATTTAAAAAATAAATAAATAAAGTCCAAGCTCAGCCCGGCCCGGCCCTTCCACATTTTCTTCAATGGGCTTGGGCCAAGGCTTGACAAAGCCCAGCCTAAGCCCACACTTTGCCAACCCTACTGTTGATTTGTATAGGCTAATGAAATTCATCCGCTGATGACTTTTGATACTCTCATTGCTGCTAGAANGCTTATAATTTATAAATTACTTTATAATGAGGTGTGTCTTATTTGATTATTCGTTTTGTTATCGATATGAGTTTGCTTTATTATGGTGCTTGCTGTTTTATTGTTGGAATGAATATTTTATGGCAGTTAAGGAGTAGTTTGAGCAGGGGCTTGTGAATTTATTGTGCTTGCTGTTGTGTATTATTTGCCTGTTGTGCTTGCTACTGTACATGTAGTCTGTATAATTTTATTTTTGTTTGACTTAATAAGTTATTAGAGTAAGCAGATTTGTTAAGAAGAAGAAGAACAAAGTGTGCTATAGTGATTTGTTGAGCTTGCCAATGGCTCCATTTATAGGTGTTGATGCTAAAAATATTACCATTTACTTACTATGACAATATTGTTATTTCAATTTTTTTTTCTTACTATGCAATGTCAATTTTTTTACTCCATAATTTGATCTTTTTATGTTTTGTGATTTTGGCGGAATTTTTATTACCCAACAGTCCATCATCTTTTTTAATCATTAAATATTTCGAAGCCAATGGTATTATCGAAATTTCGATAGTCCACTAACTGTCAAGATAACAGAATATTATACGGTGATATTTTCTATCAAAATGTCAATATGCCAAATCTCAAGGAAATATCTAAAAATTACCCTTTTTTTAACACTCTTTGGCCTTTGGGAAAAAGCCAACCACACCCCTAAGGTTTACTTAAATGATTACACAGATCCCTTAGTTTCATAAATGGTCACACTAACCCCCTTAATCTTATAAATGACTATTGCATTCTTTGATTATAACAACCCAAATAAATATAAATATAGTAATAGGATAAAAATAATAAATAAATATCATATGATACAAAATATTATAATAAGTACAATTAATAAAATAACGTATATAATGAAAATTATTTTTAATATTAAGTTATTATTTTTAATAATAAAGTTATTCTTAAGTTATTAATACTAAAATCTATTAATCAAAAAATTGACTTTAAGATTTATACTAATGTAGACATAATTAAAAATAATATTGTAAATAAAATAATATAAATTTTATAAATTATGTGAATGTTAGGTATAATTTTTTTAATATTATTAATATGTCAAATATATTTTATTATTATTAAAAGAATATGATAGATTAATAATATTAAAAATAACTTTTTTAATGTTCAAAATAATTTATAAATTTTGTTTTATATATTATATTATATTATTTTAATTTATATTTATATTTATTTTAGAAATTTATTTAAAGTCAATGACATTGAGTTGTTATAATCAATGATAAAATAATTAAAAAGAGGTTTGTGTGATCATTTAAACAAATCTTAAGGGTGTGGGTGGCTTTTTCCAAGACCCTTTTAAGAGAGAAAAAAAAAATTTTGGCCTGCTAAAATTGGCTTGGTCTGTCCCCTGATTCAATTGATTCTCATCATGATTGACTGATGATCAATCAACTATGTTCGATCATGAACGAACATAAACAACCAACATTGTATAAATAAATAAAGATCAAGATAGCTATCAAATTAAAATCAGAAAATGAAAGCGCTCAAGAACAGTGAACAATGCACAAGCAACCATCTTTCTTGAATGAAAAGAGAATTTCACGCCCTTTCTTTATCATAGACAACTGAATCTCTCATGTCAATATCAATTTTTTACAACAATGAATTTGTACATGTACACGAATGAATTTGTGCCATGGAAATTAATTTATGGGCAACAATGAACTTGTATCGGTGGTAGAAATTCATTGTTGGTCATAAAATTTCCGGATGAAAAACTTGATGAAATTTATTCACTTGTTAGTTACCAGAATGCCAAGATTTGTTGTTGTTGCTCACATTAATTCTACAATCAATGGCACTTGCTTCTTATTAATTGCTTTGCTAACGTTGCTTAAATTTTAATATTCTTTAATTTATTAATATGTGTGTGTGTACCGCAGAATTAAACAACCAAATTTTCATGGGTTTTTTTCTTCATTCCTTTTAACATATATATATAGAGCTCTAAAATTTGATTTATTATTTATGCCGTATACTCTTTCCTGCAATGTTGATACGTATGTATACAGAATCGAAAGAATTGTAGCTGCTTGATATATGTGTGTCTATATATATATATATATTCTAGGATTTTCTTTCGTTAACTCCATCCATATATCATGTCATATTTAATTGCAGCTTGGAATGGATCAAACAAATTGCTGCCATTGACAGGATCCAAGTAATTAAAAGAAATATATATTCATCGTGTAACGCGGGTTTTGCAAAACCAAAACCACTTGGCTGCTAGAACCATGCCCTTGTGAGGGCAGTGGTTTGAGCCCCCACAAAAGTATTGTGGGGGTATTCTTTCCTCAATTATAGAAAATAATTAAATGAAGACATTCTTATCCTTTACTATATGTGAGTGGAGTTGAAATCCCTTGAATATTAGAGAGGGTAAAAAGCGAGCGTGCTATATAAGATTTAATGTAAATTAGTCCTAGTAATTATCCGATTGTAAATATCAATTATAGTCGATGTAATGCCAGGTTGTAATCGACGAGTAATAGTCTCATATAAATAAATAAAAAACGAGGGTTTTGCAAAATTCCAAAGACTATCCTAGGATCCTATGAATATTGTAATATGATACATTAGCTGACCTAACAAAAGCACAAATCTTACCAACCTATAATACATCAGCATTGTTACGTGTCTTTTAATAATAATGTATAAGGGTCCGTTTGGGATTATTTTTGGGAGGCTTAAAAGTGATTTTGAGAATCTAAAAGTTAATTTTAGTGTTTGGTAAAAAAATTCAAAATTATTTTTGTTAAAATCAACCTCGTCCTATAATTGATTTTGAAAAGAAAGGAAGGAATAACTTTAAGATTCTAATTTTGAGAATCAATTTTATCATTTAATATAATGCCATAAATATCCTTACAATTATTATATAAATCCAAAACTATCCTTATTTAAATTATAAACAAAATCAATATTTCAATAAATTTTATTATAAAAACAATAAAAGAAATAAAATCAATATATTATAAAATTTATTTTTAATTAAATTATTATAATACACAATTAAAAATATTGTATGTACATGTTTTTATATGTGTAAGTAAATTTCATCCTACATTATATCCATTTTAGTCATTTAGTTTTTTACAACAGTTGATCTAACAAGTAAGATTTACCAAACACCCACAACTACTATCAAAACTCGCAATCTTCCGAAAACAAAATTTACCAAACACTTAATCGATTCTCTTCACAAGTGATTATTTCTACAAAGACAAATTAACAAAGAATTATTTTAAAAGCTACAAACATTACCAAACCGGCCCTAAGCAAGATTTAACTTTTTTATTTTTTTCATTAACTATCAATCACGTACTTGAATTTTTTTTTTCAAGACATGATCGGATCAAGAAAATCCCGAACCGTTGAAACTAATACTTCGACAAAGCTTTAAATATATATCCATCACAATAACCATTGACCATATGGCTCCTATAATTTCTTCAAAAACTTTATGAAAAAGATATGACACTTAGAATAATATGACGGTTTAAAGAAAATATTATGATTGAGATTTAATATTACATCTACCAAAAATTTTATATAGAGAGCCCTTTGTTAAAGATATCACAACGTAATAGAGATATCTCTAATCAAATAAATGTCCATATATATATATATATATATATATATATATATATATATATATGTGTGTGTGTGTGTGTGTGTGTGTGTGTGTGTGTGTGTGTGTGTGTATTAGCAAAACTAAAAATTTTGGTCTATTTCTCTACGATTGCCATCAAGGCGACCATGTGTATGCGGCATTATTCATTGGCAAATTTTGGTAAGTTATAAAATTATTTTTTTCTTTTAACTATTAACCATGATATAATGAATACCATACCACTTACCATGAATCTCTTAGAATACTATTTAAAAACCGTTTAGCAATATTACTCTTATTTTAAAATCGTATAAGGACCATATATAGACCATAAATTTAATAATTAGGATACTTTTTTTTTTTTATACTGACCGTCAAATAATCTCAATTATTGAAAAAGTTGAGTCCCTTAGAACTCGAACTGCTCAACCACTCGGAATAACACCTAAACCCTAGGCATATATTGATATCATTGACGGGATCCAAGTTCATAGAATAACACCGAAACCCTAATATTTTATATATTCACCGTTCAACGCGGTTTTGCAAAATTTCAAAGCAAATGATTCAATAGATTGCAACATGCACACTAGTGTACAGAAACAAACAAACAAACAAACAAAATCTTACCAACTGCACTGTACTTTAGTTGACTCTTCGTTGAAACAAATGCTAAAGCCAAAGTTTTGAGTCATCACATTGAACTTATTGATAGCCTATGGCACGCACAATTTCTTTGAAAACGTTAAGAAAAAGATAGAACACAGATTAAATATGACCAAGACTAAAATATTTTAAATTAAAGACGAGTCTCTCGACTTCTCTTCGAATTCATAACCCTTATAAATAGAGCCCTTAATTTGGTGAAGATATGATCAAACTTGCAAGCACAAATTAAAGAGGATTATATATACATGGAGAGGAAAAATATTGAGAGTGGAAGAGCATATATGCTCTTTGTGATAGTAATGTTTGCGTTCATGATCATGAGTGCTGATATTTCAGGTGCACAGAGTGCAGCTCAATGCAAAGAAGAGAGGAGGATATTGGTGAATGCTTGCAAGTCTGTGATAACACGAAGCCCTCCAAGTGCGTTTTGTTGCCAAAGATTGAGGGTTACGAACGTTAATTGTGTTTGTCCGGTGATTACACCCCAATTAGCAGCCTTGATTGATGTTAATTACGCGATTAGGGTTATTCAGAGCTGTGGACGTCAAGTCCCTCGCCATTTCAAGTGTGGAAGTAAGCTCTGATCTTTCTAACTCTCTTTTTTCTTCCTGTTTATATATCTACATCTATTTATCTTTTTTAAAACGTGTAGACACTTATTTCGACGGTTTTTGGCCTGCATAAAAAATTAATTTTCTTGTAGTAGGCATAAGTATAATATTATCATTATAATATGAACTAATCTATAACTACGTACTGTTCTTTGACAGGTATCACAACACCATGAATGGTATATATGGAGAAGCTTTCGCTGATCTTATTGCCTAAACATATGTAATATGAATAAAGATTCATAATGTTTGTGAGTCATCAAGAGTGATCACTACTAGTGTGTCTGTGAGAGAGAGAGAGAGAGGTTTTGGAGTGTGCTTATTTATGCAATATGTATTATCTCTAATTGGAATTGCTTTAATAAAATTATTATCTTTACTATATGAGTAATACTATATGCATGTGACATCACACACATAATTGCACATGATCAGTTAATCGCAAAGGCAAGAAACATTTCACGACAAATAAACTTATTCACTTTATTAATTTTGTCCTTACGTACAAGAGCCCTCTTTTTATATGTCACGTACAATTTTACATGCAAATAACATTTTCCTTATTATATATATTCAAAATTATCTATGAATTTATTGTGCATATGTGGTGATATATGATGATATATGGTGGTATATATGATAGCAGGTGATAAAAATTTATCACCTCTGACTGTTATTGTAAAACTGATTAAGGGCTCATTTGAAATTGTTTTTTGGAAGCTCAAAAGTGATTTTGAAAAGTTAAAAGCTAATTTTAGTGTTTGGAAATTTTTTAAAAAAATCACTTTTGGAAAAATCACATCATCCTACAACAAATTTTGAAAAGTAAGGAAGGAGTAGCTTTTCAAAGTCTGATTTTAAAAATCGCTTTTATAATCAATACAATTTCATATATATTATAAAAATTCAAAATTATTCTCATTAATTAGGAAATAAAAATAATTAACTTTAAAGAGATTGTTATTGTTACCAATTATATTGAGATAACAAAATAAAAAAATAAAATTAATAATATAAAATATTTATTTTAGCTATCGATTATTATATATACACAATTAAAAATATTTTATATACATTTTTATAAATGTGTAAATAAATTTTATTCAACATTATAAAAATGTATATAAAATTTTTTCAACATTGTTATTCTGAATATAACTCAACTTCTAAATCTAAATGATATGTTTGTTTTTTTTGTCTGAATCGCGAAAAATAAATATTAAGTTGTTTGTTTTTTTTAACTTAAAAAATTTGAAAACTAATATTTTTATATTTGTGCCATTACAAATTATAAATGTGAAACAAATAATAAACATATTAAAGAACATAAATAAAATAATATATTATCATAACATAAATCATGTTTAATTGAATACAATCATTTAATTCAGTATATGTTAATCAATTTATTGTATTTTATGATGTTTTCATATGAAAAATACTCATACAAAATTATGAAGATAAATAATGTTAATTTGAAGAAAATAAAAAAGAAAAAAATAATAGTCTAGTAATATATTATCACAAATTATATAGATGTGTAATAATACTAATTATTAAATTTTATTTAGGTAAAGATGAAAATTAATTAATTAGATAAAGATATTTGGAGAATATCTTTTAATGACATCATTCAGATTTTTTAGATTAGGTAAAAATAAAAAAAAAATTGACTTAATAACTTAATGACTAAAAATTTTCATTAAATTGAAAAAATAAATAGACTTAATAACTTAACTTATTGAAATTAAGTCAATTAAGTCATTAAATGAAAAAAAAAAGCCTCTATATCTAGTTTAGTCATTTATATTCTTATAGTAATTTAATAGTAAGATCTACCAAACACACATAACTGCTTTTAAAACTCACAGCACTTTTAAAAATAAATTTTACTAAATATTTAACTGATTCTCTTTATAATTGATTATCTTTACAGCACATCTAACAACAATTATTTTAAAAACTATAGCATTACCAAACTAATCCTAATTAACACTCTTAAGCGAGTCGGTATAAGGTTGAATAGACATTTGTATGTCAATTGGAGTTCGATTTGATTGGCACCCGTGAGCTAATAGGATTAAATTCTCGTGAGCTAATAGGAGCTATCACCTAATATGATTGGAGCATCAATTTAATTTTGTTGGAGGAATTAATCCCGTGATGTTGAATAAAAAAAAAAAAGCCATTTTCTAAATTAATGTCCACCTATATAGCAACGAGTGACAATCCTTATCAAGGCAATTTCCGAAGTCAATGTAACAACCGGTCGTCATTCAAAATTTTGGATATATATATATATATATATATAAATGGATTTTATCTTTTCTTGATTTATCAAGTAGTGACGTATAGATATTAGAAAGGATATTTGATTAAACTTATTAATAAGTTAAACTGCAGATAAGGTTAAGGTTAGCGTGTTCATTATGAAATTATTATTATGATTGACGGGAAGTCTTCCTATCCTAAAATAACATTGCGTTGGGGGCGTCTGCCAAGCTATTGACCTTCTAGTCGTTGACCCGAATCCTGTGGCGATAGCTTGAACTTTATTCATTTCACAGTTTCATTGAAAATGATCCCATGATCGTTCACGTCTCTCTCCTTACATTTTATATTATATTTAAACACTAGTAAAAACAATACCCACTAATTGATCGCCTCATTATTATGGTTGAAGGATTTGAGTTCATCGGTATGTATCATGGAGATTAATTTTAGTCATAAACTTGGTTTGAGCTTAAATACTTACTGTGCTATTATATAGTTAATTTAAGAAATTCCGATAGATTTCTTATGGTAGATATCTATAAATTGTAATGTAACGAACAAGGTAAATGTTACTGCACTCCAATTTAATTCGACTATCCTTAATCTAGCTACCTTAAATTATTAGAAAAGTCACTACTTAGGCGGGCCACAAGAATCCTCAAAAACACCTTTAAGAATAATTATAAATCGAGACAATGTATCCTACCACGTAATAAACCAAAATATATGGAGATAAACTTAAAACTCATAAACTTAAAATGTAGAGATCGAATAATTTGGTTGTTGTCCAACTTATTTAACGATTGGGAAATTTTAAGATATTCGGATGCCATATTTTCTACAGCTTTATTCGACCAGATGTCGTTCCTCAAAGACCAAACGAAACTCACAACATTAATTTCATTGGAAATATATATATAGAATATCGATTTAATCCGAAAATTTAAAGTACAAAAAAATTTTAAAACCACACGATTTTATATATATAGAATGATGATCCAATCCAGGATCCTCGGATTGGAGATCACCGTTGGAGAGGCCATCCATGACGGGCTGGACATGGTGGGGCCCATCATGTGCAGCCTAAAGGTTGACCTTTCGGTTGGTGTTCCAATTCGGGACCACTGTGTGTGTGTATATATATGTATATATATGTTATGAAAAGATAGAAGTTGTATAATATATATATGTATATGACCGTCTAATTCTCCAATTAAAAACTATACAATTATGGATAAGATACAATTAATAAAATAAAAATAACGATTATGTGGTGTTTATATACAGATTAATATTCTTGTTAGAAATATATAATTAATCATCGTGACAATGACAGAGGAGCTAACATACACAGCGCATGCAAAACGACCCTTATAAATAGAGCCATTTAATTTTGTGCGGATACAACTTACAAGAGAAGAAAACTTGAAATTAAACAAACGACAAGAACAATGGAGGGGAATAATAAAGCTTGTGTGATATTAGTGGTGTTAATGGTTGCGGTGATGTTGCCTGGTGATACCGCGGCGGCGCAGTGCCGTGTCGAGAGGAGGATGCTGGTGAATGCATGCAAGTCATTGGTGTTCCGAATAGGTCCGAGTGCAGAATGTTGCGAAAGATTAAGAGCTACGCAAACTCAATGTGTGTGTTCAGTGATAACACCAGCCATCGCTAGACTTATTGATGTTAACTATGCTGTTAAGGTCGTTCGCCAATGCGGACGATATGTCCCTCGCCATTTCAAATGTGGAAGTAATTAATTAACCTCTCTGCTCTCATCTCTCTGCATGCATCTTCACGATTTATTTGATTATCTAATTAATGCTTTGATTATCTGTTTGTTCCCAGGTATCACAACGCCATGATCAGTACTCAAAATTAATAAGCCTTCTTGCGGATTGGGATTGCTTATCGTAATAATATAATCACTAAGTTTGTGATTATTATGCACGGTGTTTGTAATAGTTGATCTCTGTGTTTTGTTGACTGTTTTGAGTGTGTTTGATCGTGTGAGAGAAAGAAGAATGTGTGAGAATGTGAAAATAATAAAATAAGGTATGTAATTTTGTGAAAAATAAATCACAAAATGTTAAGATGTAACACCAACTTTTTAATACAAATTCCGTTAACTCCTCGTGATGATGATAACGTGAAGGTTATGCTTATAGCTCAGCTATCCCAAATGTATCTTTTGCCTTTGATGCCAAAACTGGGTGTCGATTTCACAAGAATAAAATGTTACATTGATCATGAGGATCGATACATGACCCAAAAATCGGTGCAAAGCAATTAGAGAAAATGAAAGGTGAAAAAACTGATCCTAATGAAACTACTCCATGAGACCTCTTTGTTTAAAGACATCAAGCATAGCAGCACCAATCTTCGCAGGGGATTCGACAACAGTTACTCCGGCTTCCCTCAAAGTCTTGATTTTGTCTTGAGCTGTTCCCTTTCCTCCTGACACAATAGCTGTGCGCACGAAAAAGAACAACGTATGAAAGGGTTTAGTGCTCAAAGTAAATTGATCTATTGACATTCGACAAAGAATTCAAAAGGTTTCCTAAAGTATAAGAAATTTAATTCAATCAATGGCTCAGAAGAATATGGTTGCTCATAATCGATGAAGTAAGAAGAGTAAAGATTCAGAAAACAGACCCTGTAGATTCAGGCTTACAATATTTTCCTGAAATTAGGTGGATTCTGTATGTTTCAGCCACCTCTGTACTATCTATGTCCTGGATAATTGCAAAGATAAGCTGAAACTAAAGCTCTAGATAAGGATTTAACCACAAACAAATTACTGTTTCGAAGTTACAAAATAAAACTGCATTTCTCTACAGAAACGTTCGCACTCAATACTAAAAACTGTTTTGTTAAGCCAAAGTTCTGCACCTTACCCAATAATACTGTATGCTTCAACTCAATCATATCTACATTGCCAGTCAACTCTCCAAGTTTAGTCCAATATTTAAGCATTTACGGAGAAAAAGGTAATAAAAATAGCTAAAAACTAGCACAATAACATCAAGTAATAACAGATAGTTTTATAATCAACAGAAATTCTTTTAGCGTCTCACATAAAAACACGAACATATAATAGATGTGATTGCAAAAGAATCAAATAAAATAACTTTTGGAATTTTAATACCTCCAGCATGACCCATACGACGGCCGGGTGGTGCAGTAAGTCCAGCAATAAAAGCAACAATAGGTTTTTCAGTCCCACTTTCCTGTTTGATTTGTCACATAAATAAGTAACAAACATATTTCTTAAAAAATGAAATTCTAGCTAATTTTGTGCAACCCTTATGCTGAAGAAATCATACAGTACTTTCAATATACAAATTATTATTTTATTCTACAAAGGTCACATAAATTGCAGCAGGCAATGTGTATATTTCAAGTCACAA
Source organism: Clausena lansium (assembly GCA_030449835.1). Classification (NCBI taxonomy): domain Eukaryota; kingdom Viridiplantae; phylum Streptophyta; class Magnoliopsida; order Sapindales; family Rutaceae; genus Clausena; species Clausena lansium. Next base: position 7,169,132 of record JASUUF010000195.1, read on the forward strand.
GCAGTGAAATGTAATCACATTATCTAAACGTACAAAACTGTTCAATGGGCAGGAGGGGATCAAATCACGTGAAGTTGCTACATAAGGCTAAGTATGATAAACAAAATGTAATCAATGTATCTTAAAATGCGAATAACATACCAAGAAGATGGTAAATGAATAATTATTTTCACAGAATACATAAAAGTACTACCAAATTATCAATCAAAATGACACTGCTTGTGCTTGTATTCACACCCGAAAAGTAAAATTTTGTTGTACACAGTTAGAGCTTCCTACATCTCTATCTTTCTCCCTCCATTCTTTTCAAATATCGATGCCCCTAACAAAAATTCCTAGAGGCAAATTTTCGACTTTGACAAGCAAACATGCATAGAAATAAATGTAGGATTTTCTATTAGGTGCTCAAATCAAATGCTAAACATTATTTAAAAAGTGAGAGATTCTCAAGGAAGAGTAAATTTAATCAAGTTCAATAAACCAAAAAGCTGATCGGAAGCTCAAAAAGTAAAAACCAATCTAGTAGCATTCATGCTAAATGTTGAGCAAAAACAAATTTCACCGTTGTGCATATGCTTCTTGCAATAAGAATCTATAAAATTCCATAAGAGACCATGAGATTTGAAACTAAATCAACTAAATCCTACAGATCACATAAATAATGCAAAAAGTACATGTTAGAAGCATTTTAAGCTCATTAATAAACTTATCCACCTACTCTGCTAATTGATTATAGCGGAGAGAAAGCAAATATCGGATGAGAAGCAGAACTTTCTCTACCTAACATTGCAAAGATTATATATCAATTTATAACCTCTTAAAATGATTACACCCGGTATCTATATTTAACAGCTCAAATACCACAAGACAAGCACTGGCTCACTCCAAAAGCTTACAGGGAATACACAACTATGATCGGTCACTATGCAAAAGGAAAAAAAATACATGAATCATGACAGTAAAATTGTAAGCAACTGCTCAACACATATAACCAGGCTTAATGCAATCATGAAGAAACACCTTCATACATGAGACAAATTTGTTAAAATTCAGTGTGTTCCTTAATTAAATGCTACAGCACTTGCCTTTATTAAAGCAGCAGCATCCTCTTCTGCAGTACCCCCGATCTCACCAATAAGAATGATACCTGTAACATAATCAGGCATTATTGGATGAACTGTATCCTATTATATTCTGTATACAATAATTGTTTAAAAAGGAAGCATGCAGAATGAGAAGCAGTGAAAATAAAGCAAAAAAAGTGAAATAGTGGCAAACACTGACAGAGAATTTTTCCTACAGATGTTTAAGTAGAATACCACTAGACTAGGGCACAGAAGATTTGCAGCCAGCTAATCATTGGTTGATGCTTTAAATTACACCAAATTTAAATAGTTGTATTCTTAAAATACAATTATCTTAGAACTTCATGCCTGCAAAGTAATGAAAAATAAGTGACACATAGCAAAAGCATTCTTCCTTCCAATGGAGATTGCTTCCTCATTTAAAAGCGGCTAAAATATTCTGCTTCATAAGATCTATAGCTATTTCCATTCAGATTTCAGACTCCTCACACAACTCTCCCCCATTAAAGGCCCAGGATCCTATAAACTAAAAATTGCTATCTGTTCCTTCTGGATCACTTAATTCAACTACCAGGGGTTTAGTGTAAACAAAAAATTGGACATAGTATTTGTCTTCAGAGGTTGAAGGACTCTAGAGACACAATAATTCTAAGCATGGTTCAGCCAAACTAACAAAAATTACAAGTACTTTATGGGAAACAGAACCAAGAACAAGAACAAGAGCAAGGCAATGTCCTCAAAACATCTTTTTGAGTAAAATATTCTGTTATGCATCTAACACATCAAATGATTCAAGTGCCTTTTGAAGAAAGAAGAAAAAGATAAGTCAAATATCCATCATCCTGGTCATCAATGATTTTTAAGAAATTATAGAGAAACTTATCCTCTGAAGACTTTACCTTCTGTCTGAGGATCTGCAATGAACTTTGTCACACAGTCAACAAAGTTTGTCCCATTAAAAGGATCTCCACCGATACCTACGCAGGTGGACTGCCCTAGACCAACTGCAGTTGTTTGGAAAACCTACCGGATGTAGAACAATTCACAACATTAGTATCTCTTTGAAAGCTCTCTTTAATATTAGTAGTAGGTCATCAGAATTAAGAAGCAATCATACCGCTTCATACGTAAGGGTGCCAGATCTAGAAACAATTCCAATCCTGCCAGGTTTGTGAATGTAGCCTGGCATAATTCCAATTTTGCACTCTCCAGGTTTGATGATACCAGGGCAATTAGGACCGATAAGCCTGGTTTTTGATTGCATGTTTAGAGCAGCCTTCACACGAACCTGTAACAAGTAAATTGCAATATAAAACATCAATGGGGGAGCCAGCCAAGACACAGCATTAAAAGTAACACTGCATATAATAACAAATTTTAGTTTGTGTTAACCATATCATGTTGGGGGATTCCTTCAGTGATGCAAACAGCAAGATCCAATTCAGCTTCCATGGCCTCAAGAATAGCAGCAGCAGCGAAAGGTGGAGGAACATAAATCACAGAAGCATTAGCCTTGGTTTCAGCCTTTGCTTCTGCAACTGAGTTGAAAACAGGAAGCCCCAAATGTTCAGTGCCACCCTTCTTCGGTGTCACTCCACCAACCTGTGCAAAGAAAAAAAAATGGCAGTCATTCAAAAAGTCCATAATTTTTTTTTTTCTATAAACAAGTAATGATAGAAAGAAGAAATTGAGAAATGGGATAGATACCATTTTGGTGCCGTATTCGATGGCTTGTTCAGTGTGAAAGGTGCCATTCTTGCCGGTGATGCCTTGGCAGATGACGCGAGTGTTTTTGTCAACGAAGACCGCTGGTGCTGGCGGAGGAGCCGTCGCGAAAGACCGGGACTGACCGCAACGAATCTTGGAGGACAAATACAATGACCTCATCATTCTACTTGCTTGTCGAGCCATTTTGGGTTTTCTTCACTTTCCAAAGTTTACGATCTCTCTTAATTCAAAAGCCTTAACGCAGCAGCCAGCGACCAAAATATTCAAAGAAGAATATAATAAAGTCTGCGCTGCCTGCCTGGTTGACGACTTGGCATTTTTGGACTTTGGCTTTGCATACTGCATATTATATAACCTCCTCACTTGATCACTTGCCTAATTTAAAGTTTTCAATGTGGTCATAATCTCTTTAGCCTCACCAAATAAAAACTTTGATTCCTGATTCAATCAAAAGAATTCCTTTGCTTTCTCTATCACAAATTTATTGTGGCAATTCTGATCGATTTTATATATGAGCAAGGGAACGAGGATCTGCAAAATCCCTTATTGTAAAACTAGATAATTTTAAATTTATTCATTGATTAGCGTTAGCCACAACCACAAGTCTGTAATGACTGAAAATTTCAAATTGCTCATTCAAGATACAACAGTCAACCATCATTTAAATCATTCAAAGAGGACGAACAATTGAGATTATGCTAAATGATCAAGCCAAAATAAAAAAATGGTTTTAACAAGCACTTTCACAATGAGCTTCCACGCGAAGAATCTTTAAAATAAATCATAACAAGGCAGATAGCACAAAATTGTTCTACCCCAGCTAGCTATTACAAAATCGTTGACTCCAGTACTAATGTTTGGATACAACAATATGGTGGATGACGGATGATGGTCTAAGCCTTCTGTTTCTTCGGCATGCGGTAGCCACCGACAACACAAGCGTGGTCTCGCTCAAAGGGCTCCAGTGTCACTTGCTCGAAAGGTTTGAACTGCTCCTGTTGCAGCTTCTTAACTTCACTCTGGAACACTGCCTCAGCAGGAACAGTTGAATCTATGCAGTTTGCCTGAGATGTTCAAGCACAGCCAGATTACAGTACATATCAAGCACGCCCAGAGGAAGAAAAGGAAACACAATGGTTTGCATACAAGACTGCGTTCTTTGTAGTTTTTTAGACGCGCAATTTTCCCAATTTTGAGTTTACAAGTTAGAAATAAGGCAATGATGAAGCTTTACCAACACATAAAGCTGCAAAGAATTAACACCAACCTTGATAGAAATAACAAAATGACCTCCTGCTTTGAGAAAATATGATGCATTCAGGGCTAAAATCCTTGCCTGTAAGAAAATTCACAGCAAATAAAGCTCAGTAATACAAATACCTGATAAAACTTGAAGATAACTAACTCCAAAATATTATGGGATCACCAGAATGACAAGAAAAAGCAGGGAGTTCACTTTTTGTGCAGATCAATTGATTTTTTTTTTTTTTTTGTGGGGGGTGGGGGGGGGAAAAAAAAGGCTAATCACAAGAGAACAAATCCAACAAGTCCAATTCTAAAGCAAGACTTTTGTTTCTCCCATGGTGCATAACATGTATGCTGGAGGCACGAAATTTCTTAAGATTGAATATAACGAGAAAATATTCACAACCAACACATATTGGGCTGCTCAAGTACATGGATATTTGCATTAAGTAGATTTTTCTTTGTGCTCTGCAACCATTCACAGCATAACCTAACAGTTTTAATCCCTCAGAAATTATGCAAGTATAAAGCTACAACTAGATTGAAATCAAGTCTTGTAATCAAACTTACTGAAGTCATAGGTAAATAATTAAAGAAATGATGTAGACGCTTGTAATGAATTGCAACCAAACCCAAAATCCTTTTCATCAAGATTGATTCTTGGCTGACAGATTTATAAAATAAATACTGAAGAATAGTAACCAAATTTATTTTTTATTTAAAAAAGTGTTAAGAATGGAATTCCACCAATATTACCTGAAGGATAAATTTGGAAAATTTCATTTAAAAAAAGAAAAAAGATGAAAGTACAAGAAAGATTGCAACATTGAAATTGCTTCTTATGAGCATCCGAAACTCGGGCTTACATCACCCACAATGTCATGAAGGGGAATCCGAGAATATCTTCATATGCATGAATGATAATAGGGCAGTAAACAATATTTCAAAAAGTACAATTTTTTATAAATAAATACATAAAATTAAAAGAAAAAGGAAATAAATAAAAATTAAGCCGTTACAAAGAAAAGAATATTAAATAAAAAATATAAAAAATGGTATTTATGAAGAGGAAACAAATTTAAGATCCCATACCCAAAGAAGAGAAGTATAAAAGGTTAACAAACAAGTATACTTAACAAAATAATAGACAAATCAATTAACAGAAAGGTTTAAATCAAAGACAACCACTAATAGAAAATTTCAAATTTTAATTGATATTGCATCAGGATTCTCGAGTTTACATCACCCTAATGTCTTGAAGGGGAATCCGAGTAAATCTCATCATATGCAACAATTTCAGAAAACAGTACACAATCTTATGAAATACCAAAACACATGCAAAAGTAAAATTGAAAACATTTTAGAAAATGCAAAAGTACACAATCATTTAAGAACTTGATTTTACTCATAGTTGAGCAATAACAAAATAAAACTTCATACCACATAAACATACCCCCTTTTGTTTCATCATTAACTGTTCGCAAATTGTTTATAATGATGGGCTGAAACGGAAACAAGCACAAGGAGCAAACCTGATCGGGTTGGGCAACGTCAGAAAATATCACATCTACCATACCGACCAACATACGGTACTTGGCAGGATGTCTAGCATCTTCAATTATGGGTATAACATTAGTTCGCTTCTTTGCCATATTGACCAAGTCCCTACCACTTCTATGAGAAAATTCCACAGCATAAACCACTCCATTCTACATGAACAGAGAATTAAAAGTTCTAGTAAGCAACTCTACTGATATAAACACATTAAAGAAAAAACATACTTTCTCACAATCTACTTACAGGGCCAACGACGTCCGAAACATGTGAGACAGTTGTACCGGAAGCAGCACCAAGGTATAAAACCCTAGCACCAGGTTTCTTGACACAAAGAAACACAAATTGTCAATACACAACTTGCCAATTCAAATTGGTTAAGCAACACATGATAAAAAATTTATAAAAAAGAACAACCACAATGAAAAGACTTACAATCCAAATATTATCAACACCACCAAGAACAGCTGCAGCCAATTTGGAACGGAAGGGATTCCAAACTCTATACTCAACTTTAGTTCCATCTTCATTCTAAATAAGAAACACAAACACAAATATAATATAAGTTCATATTCATCTTTACGATAGAGCTAATAATGATTAACATGAGTGGAAAAGCAAATGACCTGGACGGTGACCCTCTTCTCATTGTAGACAGCCTCACCCGGGGCGAGATTCTTAGTGACAAGGGCATCTTCTTTGCCCTTGGCAATGAACACTCCTTCGTGTCTATGAGGCTCAACTACAACCTTGCTTCCACCCTTCATTCCTCCACCACCGCGGCCTCTTCCTCCACCTCGGCCACCACCACGACCGCCGCCTCGGCCTCTCATAGCGCTACCACCACCTCTTCCACCTCCACCACCTCGGCCGCCACCTCTTCCTCTTCCTCCTCCATCACCTCTGCCTCCCCTGAACCCACCACCACCACCGCGTCCTACGCGCACAAAAAATCAAAAACCCATTAATATTTTACATTTCTAAGAAAATAAATGATATTAAACCTGCCCATAACTTTAAAAACCAGAAAATCACAGACCCTGTTACTAAATTTGATTGCTGAAACATAAAAAAATAAAAAGAGAAAACTCTTAAGGGTTCAATGTTACCTCTTGGAGGTCTCATGTTTGATGCTCTGTCCGGCTACAAAGATTACAAAGAGTGAGAGAGTGGCTATGTTGTGATTTTGAGTGTGCTTTTATAGCGGCGAATAGCAATTAGGGTTTAGGGTTTTTCTCTATTAACATTCATTTTCACTTTTTATTATTCTAATTTTAACCCAGAATATTTTCCTTAATATGTGGTTACCCATAATGATTCCGAAAATTATCTTTTCCGCCCTCAATTTTGCTGGTTGACTGGATTTGACTGATAAAAGTTCCTTCTTGCCCCTGATTCTAGATAGACTTGCCGAATAGACGATTTAACCCTAGAACAAATTTTAGTTGATTTTTTTTTTTTTGAAGATGGTAGCAAATTAACGGTTACGTACATGATTTTATTTTGGAATGTGTTTTCTAAGAATATGTGGCAATTTTAAGATGAGTCATGCAATGAAAATGCCTTTCAATATAGTGGTCGTTGAGTTGAAAACTCTTATAAAATTACTTCATCACATGATTATTGATTAGTTAAAATAATCAAAAGCAACGAGAGTCATATAAATTTCAAAAGATTTGATTTTTTTTTCTTATGAAAGGTTTTAAAACATTTGATAATGGTAAAAAGTATAATAATATGGAATTTATTTGTTACCATATATAAGGTATAGGAGTTAGCTAAAATATAACCCAAATTACAAAAATAGGAATCAAATTGATTTATTGGATAAATTGTATTTTTATAGGATGCAAAAAAGAATCCAAATCGTAAGAAATGGTGATTGATGAGAACTTAGATCTCAAACAAAAAAAAAGCTACTTGAGATTCAAAAAGTGATGAACAGAGATTGTATATCAAACTTTCACTGGCGCTATTTATTGTCCATTCTGTTGTATAGACGGGTTCATTTCATTTACAAATTTTGTTTTTATTCACTGATTTTTTAACACACAACTCTTATACACATCAATAGTGCAATAAAACACACATACAATCATTCAAGTCCTCTCTTAAGATTATTATTATTTTTAAATAATCTTCTGATAATTTATGAAGGCAAATCCTCTAGGTTTCGGGCCTAAATATCTAAGCTAGAATGTAGATCCATGACTAACAAATAAAAATTAACCCGTTTTTTCTTTCGTGTACCCTTACAGATTTCAATAACCATCAACCTAATTGCGTGTTATTTTTTCGGTCTACCAAAAAATATCCTGCTAGATCTTTTGAGGTCCAGTTGTATTCACAAATATCTCATTCCTTGTAAGTTTTGTGTAGCGTACAAAACCTGTAACCACTCTATTTATTATCTTTTTCTTAGAAAAAATAAGAAACAAAGCGAGAAAAAAAAAAAAAAAATGCCTACTGCAGCAACTGCATGGCTGCCTTTGTTCACGCCCAGTATTTCAACGATAACCAAAAACAACTCAATCCTGAAAACGTCCAGGAAGTTGAACAATAATAGTAATAATTCTGTAACATGCTGCAAAGCTTCATTGAACATGGATTTTGATCTTTATGATCTTCTGGGCATCGATAGCAGTTCGGATCAATCTCAGATCAAAACGGCGTATCGTATGCTGCAGAAGAGGTGTCACCCTGATATAGCAGGAGCAGCAGGACATGACATGGCTATTATACTCAATGAAGCTTATTCTGTTCTCTCTGATCCTAATTCTCGGTTGGCTTATGATAAGGTTATAATTTGATTCCCATCATATGTTTTATGTACGATTTATCTTTATCTTTATTTTTTTAAATGCTTTTATCTTTAAATTTTAATTATTATGCTTATGCAACCATAGTATAATAGTCTACCTTATTGTTGTTGCACTTGCTAAATTTTGCAACAACGTGAGCCTTACACGAGGAATTTCACCAAGCTCCCATTACAATTTTGATCTTCTTCCACTTGTCAAAGGGTTTCAGTGAAATTCTCCCTACAGATGGTTTTATTAAAGTGACCAAAATTTAGTTGAACTTGTGCATTGTATTGCCATCTATTTGGCAACGCTCTGCTTGAAGATAACTAACTGAGTCATTGTTTTGAACTTGCAGGAACAAGCCAAGACTGCTGGACTCCGAGGCTACACTGGAAAACCTATATACTCTGCATGGTTTGGTTCTGAAAGTGAACAAAGAGCTGTGTTTGTTGATGAAGTGAAATGTGTTGGCTGCTTGAAATGCGCCCTATTTGCTGGGAAAACTTTTGCAATTGAATCAATGTATGGAAGGGCCAGAGTTGTTGCTCAGTGGGCTGATCCTGAACACAAAATCCTGGAAGCTATAGAAACGTGCCCAGTAGATTGTATCTCGTAAGTCTCTAGTTTGTGATTGTCCAACATATGTTGTTCTTGATCTGTTTTACAATATGTTTATTTCTGCTTCGGTACCAAGGATGGTGGAGAGGTCGGATTTAGCAGCGCTCGAATACCTAATGGCAAAGCAGCCACGTGGTAACGTAAGAGTGGGGGCAGGGAACACAGTAGGCGCACGTGTCTCGAACATATTTGTTGATGTCAAGAAATTTCAAACACAATATGAAGATGCAATGAACAAAGCTGCTGGAAGGGTATGTGCAACTACTTGAAACAAATATATAGCGTTTCTTTCTGCTTCTGCAAATTCTAGCTGCCCCATGTCAAGAAACTAGCTACCTAGCCTGAAACTGCATTATTAAATACAACTTTTGATGCCCCATTTAGCCTCAAATATTTGATTTCAGGAGACTGACACCAATTGGGAAGCACGACTTTCAGCCATCCACGCAATCAGATCAATCTCAAATTGGTTATACTGGCAATCACCCAATGCAGAATCTTATCAAAATCTGACACAGTCAAAGCAAAAATTGAAAGAGCCAAATATTAAAAAGCTTCTGGACGCAGCAGCTGCCAGAAAACAAGCAAGACAAAGCACAAAAAGCATCCCATCAAATTGCATGTATCATGATGAGTACTGGATTCCATCCACTCATGCTCTTCCGGATACAACCCAAAGCAGCCGGAGCTTTAAAGCTGCCTCAGAATCTCCGCATAATAAAGAATGGAAGAGACCGAATGACAAGAATTACAGTGTACGTGAAGAAAATAGGAGGAGCCCCATCGCCTTGGGAATTCCAATTGTGACAGCAGCATTTGCAGCAGCTATAGTTCGGCTGCAAGTTGATCTGGGGGTTTCTGATGGATTGAAAGAGCACATAGGTGGTTCTTTGGCATTGGTTATTGTCAACAGCTCTTGGTTACAGGTGACGTTAGCAGGGATTACATGGTATTTTATTGGAGCAGCAGTTGTAGAACTGATTGAGATCATCGGCAACAGGCAAGAGTAGGAAAAATATAGGGTAGGAATATATACATAGGCGCATTGATATATAAAGTGTTGGATAATATAAAGTTCCTCTGTATACAATTTACAATCACACACACTGAATGATTTTGCAAAGTTTCAACTGGAACTACCAAAAAGGCAAACAAATAAAAAGTAACTTCAAAAGAAAGCGGAAAATGCCAGTCTATTCGTTACTATCAGTACAAGCACAGTAGCACTGGAAAATCAAAGAAACTAATTCAACATTCACTAAGACGTGGCTTGGTAGAGAAAATAATGATCTATGCGATTTTACCTCAAGAAACAAAATTTAGATGGCCAGTAAAGCAACTTAGGGCAAGTAACATTAGCTCTTTCGCCTGGAAAATAGCTCTAAACCAGAAGCCGAAAGCAAAATTAGCGAATGTGTAGTTAATAATAAGCCAGACATCAGCCCCACAGACGCATGTGCAGAGAAAAAACCTTTGAAACTATATCAAATTTAGTATTTAATCTCTCTTTCATTTGCTCTGTTTGTTATTATTATGATTGCATTTGTTACACACAAATGCACAATTGCTCTCACACAGTTCCCAAGCGCAGCGTCTAAAACTGGAATGATATCAAGGGATTCCTAATCATGAAATAATTATTACATGTAAGTCAGAAATTAAACTCAGCTGACAATAAATCCAAGGGATTAAAATGAATTGGTAAAAAAAAAAATCCAAATGCAATTGAATTGATTCCAAGCTATTTATTTACTAAAAACTATGACCAGAGTTAGTTACTGATAAAAGCTGCATAAAACGCATAAAAACACCGAGCCCATCAGGTCCTTTCAACTATGATATATAATTAAGGTTGAATACCTCATTAAACGGGTGTTCTCTAATCATTGATAGATCAGTGCGTTCTCAATCCATTGACTTTTAAAAACAACTGTCACACAATAGGTTTCAAATGAAGATCTTACAAATAAATTACAATTTTGCACAAGTACTCAGTAGCGGTACTTGGTGGAATAATCCTTAGGTGCAATTACCAGACCGCGACCCTTCCTTGCCCCTCGGTAGACAGTCTCAACAATATCAATGAACTCCTGCTTGTCCTTAAGAGCCCAGTTGATCTTGTTGTTATTTCCAGTTCCAAGATCAATCATAATGTGCTTGTTCCTGAAGAAGAACATGACAGTTGAGGGATCGTAAAGCTCATACATCGTGTTAAAATCAGGCACCTCTGAAATGTCCACGAGGTAGATGACAGCAAAATTCTTAATTGTCTCGGCAACAGATGCCAGCACTTCATCCATCTGCATCCAAGAAATTACACAAAAAATTAATTATATCAGGCTTTCAAATCAATAAAACCAATAAAACCGTAACGAGCTAGACATAGGTGAAATCATATTTGTAGCTAAAAAGGCATTAGTGCCCTTGAAATATATTACTCTTACATATATTCAGGAAACGATATAAAATTTCTAGAATGTTAGCTCAAATTGCAATTGGAATCAATATTACCCAAGTCCTCCAGAGATCTCTTGAAAATGTTATATTTTTCTAAGAAAATTTTTGAAAGGCAAATGGGTCATAGCCTCTGATTGAGTGTATTAAGCTTAAGGACTTGGACTAGACTTCAAAATTCAAATCTGTTTGTGTACAAATGAAACTAATTAAACAAGATGATCATAACAAGAACAACCGGAGACAACAATTCTTAACCCATCCTCAAACGCCGTGGCTATAGCTAAAATCTTTCTACAGCATCTGTTCTGCTGAGCTCCTATCGCTAATAAAATATTAAACACTGCATAAAACAAAAGAGACACCAGGACACCAAAGAACCAAGTCAATTGACCAAATTTCAGCCAACATGGGTTACGTTACTTCTCTAACCTAATTATTCATCGATAGACAATAACACAGCTTAAGTCAATTTGAGCACATAATCCTAAAATCTAAATTCAACATACAAATCAGGCTTACTGTAGTATGAAATTATTAAATTCCCAAAATTGGACACCCTAGAATTAAGAGAGGAGAAGCGACGGTACCTGCATACAGGTTTCGTCCCAGTCGTGGCCGAAACGGATGACCACGAGACGCTCTTCCTCAGCCAGGATGGCCTGATCTACTGCCCATCCTGAGTGCAAGTGCGGTAGCAGGTACGACATCTCTCTCTCTCTCTCTCTCTTCTCTCTACGACGATATTATAATTCTCCCTCTCACCACTGCCCGCCCCCTGGTCATAGGCACAAGCAAAGACGGTCCTTATTATTTATTTATTTTTTTTTTAGATTAGGAATTTGATTTGATCCTTAGCGGTGGTGCGTTCACAACACGCACACACGATCAAACGGCTGACAAGCTAACTAGGTTATTCTATTGGACTTGGAGTGGCATGTCTAATCTGACCCACCCAATTGGGCCACTTTTATTGGGCTTCTGGCCCAACATCTCTTACACAGTTATAGGAAGCATTTTGACTTTTGCAGCAATGAAACGAAAGTGAGATTTAAGGAAAAAATTACAGTAATTAATTTAATTTAGAATACCTTCAGGTTCAAGATGAGACGCAGGGGCTTATTATAAGTTGCATTCATTATTCCAACTAAACACAATCCAATATCAAAGAAAAAAGAATTATCAGAAAGAAATCACAGATATAATAAATATAATTAATAATCATAAATCATGCGGTGTTGTCTAAAGGATAATATAGAGTAAGTACCTGCATGCAGGTGTCGTCCCAATCGTGGCCGAATCGGATGATGACGACGCGTTCTTCCTCGGCGAGGATGGCCTGATCGACGGCCCAACCTGAGTGAAGGTGCGGCAGCAGGTACGACATCGTTTCGCTTTTTTTTTTTTTAATTTAAAATTTCCTTTTCCTCTTCTCGTGTATGCTCTAGAAATTTCTAATTGGAATTGAAAATATTGCTTACTGATACGGGAACAAAAGAGTGGCCGTGGAAATTTATAGGGTGGTTCTTCAAATCAATGAAGCGAAGCGTCTGGACGGCAAGTTGCTGATAACATATCAGACTAATATTGCTTCTAATTTTGGTTCGTATCTGATTGCGCCACGTGTGTGTATTAACTTTGATCTGATGAGAGCGAGGAATCTGTGGACCAACTGCCCGATCATCGGTCTGAATTTTGTCACTAATTAAATTGAAAAAGAATTTTAGCTGAAATGAAATTGAAAGGGCCAAGTAAGGTCAGTTACAGGAGGAGGAGTTTCTAGCCAATAATTTACATTCTTTATACAAAATTGTACAATTTATATAAAATTAGCTTGTTAAAATAATTACTTATTTTTTTTTATTAAATTTAATATTGTAACTGAAATCTATTTATTAGAATCGATATAAATAAGAATATTGAAAGAACAAATGAGATAACGTTAGGTTCTTTTTTTGGATGTTAGATAAAATTAGTTGCTTAATATAATTATTTATTTTCATAATTTTTAACATTAAAAATATTTAATTTTAGATGACGAAATAGTTCAAGGGATAAAATAGACTTTTAACATAAAGTTAAGTTCTATTTCCAGTGGTAATGATGGGCGACATCAGGGCATATCCTATTCGTGATGGTTAAAATCCATAAACTAAGTGCAACTGGGATCGCAGAACATGAATAGAAAAACAAACACATTATTGAGTAACCAGAACAAATTTTCATGCAAAAATATGGAAGATGAAAAAGCAGCAAATGCCGCTACCATGCGAAACCTGCCTAGAAAGTGGAGGAGTCCCGGTAAAGGAGGACCATCAAGCACACCTGATCGGGAGCGAGAATGCAACTTAAAATAGTTATAATTTCATTAAGAACTAAAACAGTTTAATTCTCTTGTAAAAGTGAGGAAGAATATGAAGATGCGACACTGTATGCATATATAAATTGCAAGCCTAATTTTCATACAATGATATCTCCTATACGTGTTCATGCATCAGCAGCAGTGTTATAGAACCAATGAACTGAAAAATTGGCACTCGGATAATCATATGGTTGTAGACACTGCACTAAAATAATCATGAAACATGTATCACATTTCACCCCGTTATAGATTATATAAGTAAGAGTGATTCTTTATTGCGGACATCAAATGTGAATTTTGAATTTTATAATATTATAAGAGATTTTTACAACATTGTAAAATTTTATATCCATATTTTTTAAAATACGGACGTCTACACCTAAGAATAATTAATATAAATAAATACTATAATTTTAAAGAGTGAAAAATGATGTGCTTGGATGTGCATTTAAATAAATAAATATTATAATTTTAAAGAAGGAAAAACCTTCACCTTCCATCCATTTCACAATATTGAGAATGACAAAATAAACTAAATAAATAAGGCTATAGGTTCCGAAATGCCAAAAGCTGCACATATATATGGCAATCACAAAGCGAATAACCTAAGGGCGTGTTTGGCACCTCTCATAAGGCTATATTAAGAGCTTGGATTGCATTAATATAACACAATACCATGTTTGGGGTCTATCATGTATTGTATTTCACTACATTATAATGTGGTTACACCCGCATAAAATAATCACGGGGGGGGGGGGGTCGGGTTTATACGGGATTTGTACTGTTCATCTAAACAAAATCGAAAGAAACTGAAAAACACTGAATTACTGCAAACACCCGATTTTTCCATCACTGCCAATCTCTTTGCGCACCAACAAAAACGACCGACCGACTTTGCTTCATCACTAGCAGCGTAGCTTGCTGCTTGGGCTTTTATCAATTTTTAAAAAATAATTTTTTAATGAAGCTATAAACTAAAAACACTTAAATTATATATGATTATCCAATTCATGATTATCTAACACACAAAATAATAAAAAATACAACATAATAAACCATACATAATTAAATACTAATATCGAAAAAAATGATTACAACAAAAAAAGAAAAGAAAAACACCTTCACAATAATTACATAGCCACACAACAAGAAAAACCTCATTAGTTATTCTTTTTTTTTTCTTTAATCAGCAAGATCAACTCGACCATATCTTAAGCCCAAAATGCTACAATATCAAGATTCTCAACCAACAAAGATACAAACTTCACACACCCAAAACATTCCACAGCAAGTTAAGAACCGGGAACTAGAAGAAAATAAACAAACCCAGACGAAAGAAAAGCCAAGAGAAGCAAGAAAGAAAGAAAGAAAAAGGACAAACCTTTAAAGATTGGTAAAGCACACAAAAATAACACCACTGCTATGCCTTAACAAATGGGTAGTCTCGTAACCATACAAAAAAGTTCTCAACTTTCTCTCACAAACTATAATTTAAAACACTCATTTTCTTTTCTCTTTTTTCTTCTTTGTTTTCCCTTAAAAATCGTTGAACCTCAACACTAGAGTCTTCGTGTCTTGTAACATCGCCACCAGCAGCTTCGTGTGGGAGCTCGCGTGGCTGAATAGCTGCGTCGATCCAACTCAAGCGGTGCTGAACAGTGGCGGCTCTAAACTGTAATTGTTGGTTGGGTGTGAACCGTGAGTCAATGAAGGAGAAGGATTGAAGGTGCAGCTGCCAACGACCGTTGGTTGAAGGCTGTTGCTTGAGAATGAGAGAGGAGAGAGCAACGATAGCGCAGCTTAAGAGTTTGAGTTAGGGATTTAGTTCGGGTGTGGTGTTAGTGTGTTCCAGCTCATTGTTTTATTTTTCAATTTTAATTTTTTTTATATATAAATATATAATTAATATTACAATTTATAAATTTTAAAGTCTTTTTCTTTAAAAAAAATAATTAAATATATTATAAAGCTTGGGCTAAAGGCCTTTGACCAGGCCCATTATATATGGGCTTTGAGTTTTGTACGCCATTGTCCATAGTTTTGAGCCACGGGCTGGGTTTCAAGCCCACGGGCCAGGCCGGGCTTGGGCAGGCTCGGGCTTTTTTACCAACTCTAATGTGATGTGTGTGCAGTATGTTTGTGTGCTGTGCTATGTGTGTGTGTATGTGCAATGTGTGCAGTTTTTGTATTTGTATTGTGCAGTGTGTGTGTGTGTGTGTGTGCAATCTTTTTTGTGTATGTGCAGTGTGTGCAGTTTGTGTATGTGTGTGCAGTGTATGTGTCTGTGTAGTGTCTGCAGTTTGTGTATATGTGCAATGTGTGTTGTTTGTGTGTGCTGTTTTTGTGTATGTGCAATGTGTCCAATGTGTGTGTATGTGCATTGTGTGTGTGTGTGTAGTATGCAGTGTGTGTTACGGTTAGTAAGTGTGTGTAGTGTGCGGGTGGGCAAATTTAACTTTGTACAAATTTATCAAATGGCCTAGTAGCTGATATTTTCTTTTTTCAATTTATTTCTTGTTTTAGATATGGACATGAGAAGTAATTCTTCTTTCTTCATGTCGCAAATGAAATTGAGGTTCATGTTTATTGTCATGCATTTTTATTTAATGATGTTGATCCAAAGGCATAATGAAATTGGTTTTAGCATTTCACCAAGTCAACGCTGACATATCTTAGAATATGTTTGGAATTACTGAAGATCGTGATTACATTGGTAAAGAGCTAGCTTCAATGGGACTTTCTTTAGATGATGAGCTTATTGCCTTAAATCTAATGACAGAGAAACCTTCACATACAAGGGCTTTCAAGGTATTATGAAATGATCGTGACCGTAAGTTGGCATATATTAGGATGCTTTTGCGTGAGCATGAGAGGAGGGGTGGAGTTTGATTAGAGAGTATACATTCTAACTAATATTTTAAATTAGTATCTTGGCTTGTGGATGTGTGTACTCGAATTATTTAACACAACTTACTCTATTGGTGATTAGATTATAGTTATTGTACCACTTTATTATTTTATGACTCTGTTGTAGAGTTGTAGTATGTATAAACTTTGAATGAATCTTGTATGTTTTAACTATTTATTTATGTTGTGATAGTTTTTAGAGATTATTTGATTGAATTATTTGCTTCCATATTTATTTTATAGGTTATATGTTTGGGAATCACTGAAAAAATAAATGTTATGTTGTCGAAAATTTTAAAATTTATTACTTTTATCTGTGTTTTATGAAGAATTATAGTTCTTTTCATTTAAAAAAAAATAGAAATATTTTTTGGGAATTACTGAAAAAATAAATGTTATGCTGTCAATAATTTTAAAATTTATTACTTTTATATATGTTTTATAAAGAATTATAATTTTTTTCATTTATTCAAAAAAATTATGTAAAAAATTTTAATATTTCTATATTTAATATTTTTCTAAATACTAAATATTATTTTCTAAATATATAATTTAAATCAATCACCACAAAAATTAATACAGTACAGTGTAGTACTAAATATAGTATAACCTTAAATTAATACAATACATTGTATAGCATTATTATAATATAGTGCTAATGCAATACAACATAATACAATATATAAGCATTAAAATAATGCAATACAGCATAATATAATACAGTGTGCCAAACACACCCTAAAAGAAGCTACGCAAAGTATTAATGGATACCCAACTTTTGCTTTATTCATGATCAAAATCCATACCATTACCATTCTGATTTTCATTGATGAGCAAGAAAGTATTAATTTTCCTAAAGTCATCAATGTAAATAAGAAATTAAAATTTCAACATTAAAACAAATACATAAAATATTTCCGTTGTAGTCAAATCATCATCACTAATATCAATGTCTTGCTCCATAGGAGTGTGCGCGGATCGGATTTTACAGATTGGACATCAATCCATATCCGATCCAATCCAATCCACGGATTAGTGAAATTCAATCCAAATACAATACATACATCTGCGTATCGGATGCGAATTTAACCAAATCCATATTCAATCCACTATTTTGTGGATTAAAAATTTTTAATTCTATCCAATCCACAAACTAATTAAATAAAAAAATATAATATAAAAATAATTTTACTACCTATCAAATTCAAAATTGAATAAGATTTAAATAAATTAATTATTTGAATAAAGCTATAATAATACATTTAAAGTTTTAAAACATAACATACCAGGAAGAAAAAATCTCATTTGTTTATATCGATATATGAAAATTAACTAAAATTATCTGTTTTGGAAGTTATATTTGTTTATTTAATTATTCAATTACTTTTTTTAGAAGAATTATTCAATTACTTAATTACTTTTTGTTTTATATTATTATTAGATGAGATATAATATGATGTTAATGTAACTACATTTTAACTTATTTATTTATTGGTAAGTAGTAATACTATATTTACAAGTTTTATTTTTTAATTAAATAATTTTTTTTTGTGGATTTGCTGATTTTTGTAAACTTACAGAAGTAAATCCATATCCAATCCACCGACTATAGTTTTTTAAATTTTTAATATGATCCACCAATCCACAGATCAAATTTTTTGAGGATTAGACGAATTAAACAGCTCAGATTGGATTTTGAACACTCCTATTGCTCTATCTTTTAATCGATATACAAGTATTATCAACAATATTAGTAATATTCAAATTAAGAATGCGGATTAGCAATGCTCGTGTGGGTATCTGCCGAATTTTTTTCTAAATAACTAATCCACCCTCAACCCGCAGCTATTTTAAATTTGAAATATCAAATTCGTCTGCAACCTACAAAATTATCCACAACGAAGATTTTTACGAGCAAGTTTAGACGAAGTTGACAGGTAATTTTACCATTCCTGCTCAAACGGCAACCAACAAGAAGTACTTTTTCGCATTTTAAGCTACAGCCATTGGATTACTTTGATGCAAGTCTTGATTAAATCCAATGGTAGTGCCGCCAAATGACAAAAATGAAGGATACGTTAGCGAATAGCATAACTGAACCCATAAATTAGGTAATTATTTGTGAATATTCCCCTATCAGATGTGGTTTTTTGGGTAATTGAATTTACCTCATCGCCTCGAACCACCTAGAATCTCTTGTATTGATAATACACACACCCTCTTGTAATTTTAACATCTAATAAGATCCCAAACACCAGCAGAAGGGGAGGAATGTCTCTTAAAAGTCAAATCCAACAAGAAATGGCGACATCAAAGTGTTCATCATACAAGAAATATGAGATCAGAAAGAGAAACCCAAATCCCAAATCCTCTGTTTTATTAGTCATTGACATGCAAAATTATTTTTCCTCCATGGCCAAACCCATACTCGACAACACTCTCGCCACCATCCAGCACTGCCGACGCGCCTCCATCCCCGTTTTCTTCACGCGCCACTGCCACAAGTCCCCCGCCGACTACGGCATGCTCGGCGAGTGGTGGGACGGCGATCTGGTCTACGATGGCACCGCCGACGCCGAGCTCTTGCCCGACATCAAAGGGCTGGTGGCGGGTGCCGACGAGGTGATAGAGAAGAATACTTACAGCGCGTTTGGCAACACGCGGCTGCAGGAGCGGTTGGTGGAGATGGGGGTGGAGGAAGTGATGGTGTGCGGTGTTATGACGAACTTGTGCTGCGAAACGACGGCGCGTGAGGCGTTTTTGAGAGGGTTTAGGGTGTTCTTTTCGACGGATGCGACTGCCACGTCGGATTTGGAGCTGCATGAGGCCACGTTGAAGAATTTGGCTTTCGGCTTTGCTTACTTGTTTGATTGCAAGAGGCTCGAAGCTGGGCTTTTTGGGCCTTGATTAGAAAGAAAAAAAAATAATAATAAATTTGCTTGGAGATTGTAATTTTCATTCTAAAATTAGGTTGTGTGTTTTTGTAAAGAAATGGTTTTTTTTTTTTGGTCTTATTGTAAATTTGTAATGTCGTTTATGTTGTATTATCATGTTGTTGTAAAAACAATAATTTCAACATATTTCTAATTAGAAGATTACTAGATTAGCAAATTGTAATTTAATATTTTCAAGTGTTAATGCTTATATTGATTGTTAAAATAGATGTTTGGACAAGTTGATGTGTCAAATGACTGCTTGTGGAGGAAGAGAGAGCCTAGCCTAGCATGAGTGACAAGAGCCTGTCAAGATATGACTGCCTCCTTGTAGCTTTAGTGGCAAGGCAAGTCATTCTTGGCTACCAAACAAGCCTCTTTATCTTTCATGTTAGTCTACTCTTCTGCATTTCTGTTGAAACTCATGCTCTTATTGGATGCCAGTGAAATGTTTTGAAACCTCTATTTATAGTCGATGAAAGAAAGAATACAAATCCTATGGAGATTGGAGACCCAGAAGTCAATAGGTTGCCGTCAAATTAATTGCCTTATCTGCGACCCTTTTTGCTCATACTTTTATCCACCTCACTTGCAACATCAAGCTTACCATAGTGTGGAATATATTCTCTTCATCAGTTGAGACTACAAGGGGACTCAATATGCAATGTATTTGCTCCATCTCATTACAGACAACCAAAGAAGAATCGAAATTTTCCTCTGTAAGGACAGTCCATGAATGCCTAAATTCAGAACACAGCTCAGCATGCTTATTGATCCCCAGGCAATTTCCGATTAATATCATATAACCAAAGCTCCTCCAAATACAGGATGTTTTACGGTTGTTAGTGACTTAGTGTGACAGCCAAGATATATACATACGATTTGTCTTCAGGATGGTGTGTAATTCGAACTCAAGCTACATATATAACTCTAAAAGAAAATGCTTCTACTTGATAACTATAGTTTCAGATGGTACAGCAATTAAATCATTAGTCTAAAATCTTTTGGATCAATACTTACCATCCAGTCCTAATAATTATGATAGTGCAACTTCTTAAAAGTTCATGTACAAAGGGAAACTCTGATAACAGTTAAGATAATCATTAATAATGTAAAAGACAATCTTCTTTGATTTATCTTACCAGATTATTCTATCCCATTGATTCCCCTGTTGGGATTATATGCTCTTTAAAGCATATTGATTTTCTGATTAATAAAATATTTGAAGTATTTATTCAGATATCTTAATTGCATAAATATTTTGAAAAATGTCCATTTAATCATATTATATGTATTTATGTGATCATCATATGGATTCACAGAAGATATAAATACAAGTTATCTTATGATTAAATAAATTGAGTTTATGAGTTGATAAATAGAGTTAGGTGCTTTCTATTTATGTTTAGACTGTAGTAAATTCATCGAATGATTTGTCTTGATCATGTATGAATTTATTGATGTAGTTTGACTACATTGAACTGGATCACATATGAGATTTAATTAACCTTGAAATGACTGTCAGACTTATTAAATCTCATAGGAATTGATTTTATTGCAATCTTAATCTTGAGTTAATTATAGTTTCATGTTTATGATTGTCATTTCATTTGAGTTACCAATGGGCACGACATACATTTGTCGTGTTACACTGTTACACTACCAAAGTTTTCAAACCAACAATTGGTATCAGAGCGATCTCATATTAATATATAGAGTTATTGTATGAAATCAATCTCTTGTATTATGTGTATAAGATGAGTGGCACTAGTTTTATATTTTATTTCATTACGTGAATGGATATATTTTTAACATATTAATGGTTGTCTCAATTCATGGTTAGAAATTTTCTTGTATTAATTTTATGGATTTGTAATAAGAAAGGTGGTCAATTTTCAACATGTTTCTCTGGTGATTATTTTATTTCATTATTTTTAGATTCTTTGTAAGCCATTAATGGCATAGAAATTTTTGTAAATATTGTTTTGTTATAAAGGCAAAGCAAAGAAATCAAGAAACAAAGAAAAGGTGATGCGGCAAAGAAGACACAAGGAACGGCAGCCATGAAAGATTGTTTCTGGAATTGGCGGCTGAAGACAAAAAGATGAATAGGGTTTTGTTTTGTTTTTTTTCATGGACCACCCTAAGGTTTCATCTTTTATGTCTTTTGGCCAAATCATGGAAAATTTTACATTTAGGTCCACAAACATGTAATATGTTTTGGAGGTGGCGGCTGGAAAGAAAGTGTGAGATTTAGGGTTTTGGGTTTATATCCTATGGCACCCTATAGTCTCATTATTTTATCGTTCAGATAAAGTATTTGGGTTTTGGGTAGAAAAATTCAAATTTATTTATATTGGATCCAAGCCCAATTGTGGTTGATAATTGGATAATATAAATGGAAATTTGATAAGCCCAATAATAATTATCGGTCTAAATTTATTTATATGGTCCCAAGCTCATTTTGGGATTTCAAAACTGGATCATATAAATAAAAATTTGGTAAGATCAATAATAAAATTTATTTGGCTCAAGAATTTTTTAAATGAATTTGGGCTTATTTTATCAAATTAATTGGATCTAGTTTTTATAAAATTTTATTTAAAAAAAAAAAGGGATCCAATAGTATTTTATTGATGCCCAAATTTAATTTTAAAAATTGAATGAAGGATAAATTTAAAAGCCCAAGAGTATCTAAGCCAATGGATATGGACAAGAGCAAGTACAAGGAAGAGAAAGAAAGAAAATGGACCTTAAAGCCCAATAGAAATTAGGTTAGTAGATTAATTCAAATTTTCTTTAGGAAAACCATGAATTGAGATTGTTTAATTGTTTTTATCTATATGCTATGTTTGGTTGATAACATGCCATGACAACATGTCATATAGAATAGGTAGTGCCACTCTATGCATAATAATACATGATATCTATAGATTATAAATCTAGATATATATTGTTTGATGTTTGCGTGCGCTTAATAATATTAGATTTCATCTAGATAATATTATTTTAGGAAGCATGCAATTAACAATATAGGATATAATATGTATATTGTTCAAAAGGAAAAACCAACTTTAAAATATTGAGTGGGAGAAGGAAAATTCAAGATAATTTTTCCCACGGGCTCCATTGTTAGTTCAATAACAAAATTATATATATATACCTCGACTTCATGATACGGTGATGCTCCCTACGGAGGGTATATATATTAGATATTTTATTTGATAAACTTCTTTAAGGATAAGATCGAAATATTTTTCAATCTGTTGATCACCCTAACGGTGGCTGCATGATATGAATGATACGTAGATTGAAACAATGGTTATACACTCAACAAAGTTTGTTATTAACCTTCCCAACGAAGCTCTATTAACAAATTTTGGCCCTAAAAGATAACGATAGTTGTTTATCATGTTACGACATGAAAGTAAATAATCTAATGGTTAATTGGGTCTAGTAAGTGGAGGCATGACTTCCCCAACGGATAGCTTGCCAAAGCGGTACTAGATTATCGTTACAATAAAATAAAATGCATTTATGGTTTTTTGCATTTTAGATTTTTATTGTGAATATTATTTGTTTCAATGTATTTATGCATGTGTGTTTTATTTCTCAGAAAATATCTCTCATCAACCCATTATAAATTATCCTGATTAAAAATGAATTCACTGGTGAAAATCACTTAGATTGGAAACGCAATCTATTTAATATTCTCACTGCTAAAGGATGCAAATATGTTCTGACCCAGCCATGCCCTATACGTTATACGATTATAGAAATCAGAGGGAGCCTTATGAGAAATGGTGTGAAGCTAACAAAATGGCTAAGCGCTATATATTGGCTTCGATTTCTATGGAACTACAGAACAAACATCAGAGTATGGAAACAACCACTGAAATATTGGCTAGTCTCCATCAGATGTTTGGATAAGCAGCGTTAAAACGTGTCACTGACACCAAGATGGAAGAGGGCACAAGAGTTCGTGATCATGTCCTCAAAATGATGGACTATTTGAATGAAGTTGAGATTCATGGTGTTCAAATCGATGATAAAACAAAGATTAACATGGTGATTGAATCTTTGCCTGATACATTCAAAGAGTTTAAGGTCAGCTATATCTTAAGCAATAAAGATATGACCTTAATTGAATTGATGCACGAACTACATGCTATAGAAGAATTTTACCATAGCAAATAACTTCCTAGAAAAGGAGAAAACTGTCTACTAAAAATGATGGCAAACTGAAAGGCAAGTGCTTCAAGTGTGGACAGAAGGGTCATTGGAAGAAAGATTGTCCTAAGATTATTAAAATCAGGTATAGGAAATCTTTAAGCTTCTTAATTAGTTCAGATTTCTATTGATTCATGCAATAGTAAATTCTGAGATAACTAATCTTATTTGTAATTCATTTATTTGGTTTTCAGAAAACCAAGAGATTAAGTGAATAAAGCTTTAAACTGCAATTGAGAAGATACTAGTTTATATCAGCTGAGTAGACTAGATCAGTATTATGAGACTTTAGTTTTTGATATTTGTCTTTATGTTTCAAACATTAGAGGAATTTAATTTCGGTGACTTGTTTTTTAATAAACAGGAGTACACTGTTATTTTTGGATCCTCTGTTTATTATAATTACTTGTTTTGGTACTTTACAAAGACAATTTATATCATATAAGTCCATTGATCTATTCAAAGCAAGATATAATGGTAAAGAGTATATGCATTTATCTAAGAAAAGAAATGTTTCTTCTAACCAATATCACCTCTGATATTTGCGCTTAAGTCATATGAACTGTAATAAGATTTTAAGAGAATGATTAATGATAGGCTTGTTGGCTTATTAAGATTGATCATTGTCACTTTACAAATCTTATTTAGAAAAGTAATGTGACAAGGAAGCTCTTTTTGAGCTAAAAGAAAGCGTAATATTGTATTGTATAAATTAGTGCATATGCGGACTAATTAGTTTACATGTTAGAAGAGTTTATGAGTATTCTATCAATCTTATTGATGAATATTCATCGCATTTATGTTTGTCTAAATGCATCATGATTCCGTGGCTTTTGAAATTCAAAAGAGTACATGGATACGACAGAGAAGCGATTAGACAAGAACATAAAAGAACTTTGATCTGATCGAGGCAAAGAATATCTCATTAAAGAATTCAAAGTTCATTTGGTTGTAAAATGGGATAAACTCCCATATATAATGAACATTATGACATAATAGTGTCATTATACGAAGAAACATAATTCTTTTGGATAAGACAAGATATATACTAAGTAGTTTATCATTAACCTTTTTGATTCCAAATACCAGTATTTAAAACTGCATGTTCAGAAGTTTGCACGTTTTAGGTATCCTAAAGGAAAAAGGGAAAGTCTAATTTATAGGCCTCAAGAGATGAATGTATTTGTAGACATACACTTTACTTTCCTTGAGGAAGACTATATAAATGACTTATAACCTAAGAGTAAGGTAAAACTAGAGAAATTATTAAGAGATCAAGTTGATGCTCAGTTTTCTATTTATGTCTAATAACATAGAAAAGAGCAACAATGATTTAAAAAGGACTATCCCTGAACAGCAACCACCCATAGAGGCTCGTCGTAGTGGGAGTGTAACTAGATTACCAGCACGGTACATGTTACTGGGAGAAACTTATACAGCTATCTCAGATGGACATGTATAAGATCCCACTAGTTACAACGAAGTTCTATTGGATGGAGATGCTGAACTATGGAAAAATGCTATGAACCAAGAAATGGAATCTATGTATTCCAATAAAGTCTGGGAACTTGTAGAGGCACCAAATAGGGTAAAACCTATAAGGTGTAAGTGGATCTACAAGAGAAAAAGAAGAGTAGATAGAAGGGTGGAAACATTTAAAGCAAGATTAGTAGCCAAAAGGTATACTCAAAAAGAGAAATCAATTATGAGCAAACCTTTTCACTGGTTACTATGCTTAAATCCATCAGGATTCTGCTTTCCATTGCTACAATGTTGGATTATGACATTTGGCAAATAGATGTCAAGACTACGTTTCTTAACGGACATCTTGAAGAAGACATCGATAAGTAGTAACCAGATAGGTTCGCACAAAAGGCCAAGAACACATGGTATGTAAGTTGCAAAGATCCATTTATGGATTAATGCAAGCATCCCGGTCATGGAACATCATATTTGATCAAGCAGTTAAATCGTTTGGATTCTTATAGAATATTGATGAGCCATGTTTGTAAAACAAATTCAGGGAAAGACTATAGCATTACTAATTCTTTATGATGATGACATCCTTTTAATTGAAAAAGATAGAGGAGCATCATCTGTAATAAAGAGTTGGTTAGCAGAACAGTTTGATAAAAGTGACCAAAAGGTATATAGTTATATTCTTAGTACTAACCTTTGGTGATACTAGAAGAATAAAACTCTATCTCAAACTGCTTATATTGATGAGATAATGTCTTGATTAAATATTTTAAATTCCAAGAATGATTTTTATCATTCAGAAATGGAATTATATATTCTCCAAGCATCAGTGTTCTTGTACACTTGAGGAGATAGATAAAATGAGATGAAAAGAAGGTCTCATTTATGTCATGACAAACTCTTATATTGCAGTTGGTTGGTCAATAGATATCATTCAAACCTTAAACATCAAAATATTGTAAAGCATTTAATATAGATTCTGAAAAGAACTAAGAATTATATGCTTATGTATTTTGGTAGTGATCTCATGCTAGTGAATTTTATAAAAGAATCTGACTTCATGTCAGAAAAGGATACAAGGAAATTTATTTCTAAATTGTGTTTATATTGGGAAGAAGAGATATGAGTTAAAGGAGTATGAAAGAATCTGACTTCATGTCAGAAAAGGATACAAGGAAATTTATTTCTAAATTGTGTTTATATTGGGAAGAAGAGATATGAGTTAAAGGAGTATGAAACTATTTAGTATCATAGACTCCGTAACTAAAGCTAAAAATGTGGCTCTATTTGAAGCTACTAAAGAAGTTATTTAACTCCACAAGTCCCTGTAGATTCTTGAGATGATACCTATACCAATTGCATTTATTAAACTTTGGTAGTGTAACAGTATAACAGTGAAAAGTCATAGGAACCATAATGGTACCTATAGTAACTGTGTCTGTTTAACTTTAGTAGTATAATGATGGTGCAATTGATCAACTATAGGAGCCAAGAAATCACAAGAAAGAAAAACACATTGAAAGGGAATACTATCTCTTTAAGGGAATAGTGTAGAAATGTTATAACCAGCACTTAGAGTCCTAAAGCATGTGCAATACGCCAGATATGCTTTGAGAGATAGTGGGAGATTGTTGGGATTATGTGCTCTTTAAAGCATATTGATTTTCTGATTAATAAAATATTTGAAGTATTTATTCAGATATCTTAATTGCATAAATATTTTGAAAAATGTCCATTTAATCATATTATATGTATTTATGTGATCATCATATGGATTCACAGAAGATATAAATACAAGTTATCTTATGATTAAATAAATTGAGTTCGCAGTTGATAAATAGAGTTGGGCGCTCTATTTATGTTTAGACTGTAGTAAATTCATCGAATGATTTGTCTTGATCATGTATGAATTTATTGATGTAGTTTGACTACATTGAACTGGATCACATATGAGATTTAATTAACCTTGAAATGACTGTCAGACTTATTAAATCTCATAGGCATTGATTTTATTGCAATCTTAATCTTGAGTTAATTATAGTTTCATGTTTATGATTGTCATTTCATTTGAGTTACCAATGGGCACGACATACATTTGTAGTCAAGATTACCCGGTATCTTGGTGGAAGTAATTATAAGCAGTGAGATTATAGATTAACAAAATAGAATTTGTACAACACATCTCTTGACGGGTTTTCGGTACTTGATCATAGAATTCTCTGGCCAGAGTGTGTCAACATAATTAGTATGTTGAAAATGATCATTAGAGAAAGCCAGTAAGTGTCAAGGAAAAAGATGTAATTAAATTGATTGGACAGTTGAGATATCAATTTAATTAGCGATGTGGTACAAAGGATTGTTCAGTAAAGAAATCAATGTGGCATGGGTCGAATTATTATTCGAGAATACTATCCTAGATAGCATACAATTATGGAGGTCAATTCCAATCTTGTAGTGGAGTAGATTTGGAATTAAATAATTAGGCTAGTTTAATTATAAGCCTAATTATTGTAGCCACTATTGTATGTACCCATATGATCCCCGGGTTAGCTCATTTAATTGACTGCACCATTACTGGGTGGATAAGCAAGATAACTAGCTATTTGGGTTAAAAGCCTAATATTATTTGGTGGGAGGCTTTATTTAATATACTTGTGTAAAGGGCCTTGTGTTATTTTACAAGGTGGGCCCCTATCACAAAGAACAAGTAACGCCACTTTGCCTTTTTAATTTAAATAAAATATTTTTTATTTAATAGAATTAAAAAGGAGCCTAGGGTTTCCACCAATAGAATATAAAAAGGTTTATTATTTCCCAAAAGAGCAGAGCAGCTACAATATACAGAGAAAAGAAATTTTTCTCCCTAACTTTAAGAGAAAAATTTTCTCTTGCTAGTTGCTTTCCAGTAGTAAAAAAAAAGCGCCCACACGTCAAGTGCAAATCAAACTTGAGTCATAACCTGGAAGATCATTAGTGACGGATCGTGATCTAACAGAATTGGTGGTGACAGTTCGTGACTTGGGAGCCTAGATTACTTTTACGAAAAAGCAAATGTACAATTTCTAGATTATAGTAATTCTATATATTGTATGAGAAATACGATCCTAATATTTCCGTTGCAAAAACGTTTTCAAACCAACATCCCCCGCATAAATCTGGTTGATGCATGGATTCAATGGCATATAAAGATGCCCCAACTGACAACAAGATTAAAGTCAATGTCATTTACCAAATTCCAAGAAAAAGAAGATTTTGCAGTGTATTCGGATCACATCTTTCATAGTTTCATTCATTATCAGAGCTCAATTTTTTATATCCAAATTCCAATTCCTTCTCTATTTTAGAAACCTTTCGTCTATTGTTTATAGCATATACCCAGATGAAATTCCTTTGCCCATGCTCCGGCATAAAGACAAAATCTTAGCAGAGATATATATATATGCACAAATTGCATTTTAGATGCATGTACCTAGATATAAACTTATAAACAAAAGCAATGTGCCAAAGGCTTATGCAAATAGTATTTAGGCTTCTCACGAAATATGTCACAACTCTAATAATATTGTCGCCCTGAATCGAAATATCACACATAAGCGACCTGGTTCACTGTGCAAATTAATTTTAATTAATCAATAAAATTAGTGTTGGTGGAGATTCGAACATATATAAAACTGTGTAATGTCAAACCTGGCAAATCTTTAAAAGCACATGCAGTAAAGTGCATCAACTTACAATCACAGTCCTTGTATCAATGTCATTAACTTATCTGGTAATGTTCTGTAGTGGGGGGTTTAATTTACATCTCAATTATATACATACACATCGAATCTCCACGTTGGTCATTTGCATCTTTATATTGAAGACAACAAGTAATTATCCATTATCCAAAGGAAAATAAACAATTTTATTGAATGAAATTGATAATCGAACGTGATCAATCATATATAGAATTTAAATAGCTGTTGTCTTGTGTATACAATCTTGTGGAAATAAAATTGCGAAAACTCTATGTCAATCTGTACATCCTCTTCATCAAAGTACGAGTCCGTTTGCTTCTTCACTTATCTTTACATAAAAGTATTTACTTGAGCTTGAGGCCCGACACAAATCAATTATCGACTAGAACTTTCAATTTATCACTGCAAAATCAGTACCTCAAGATGAATATAATCAAAATGCAAATGTGTGGTGCTTGGGCGAGAAGAAAAGCCTAGCATGAAAATTGAAAAGAGAGAGTCTGTCAGCTTAGCCAAGGTGACTGCCCGAAACCAAGGTAAAAGTTTGTAATTATATATATTTGTAGAGGAAGAATTAATGAGTTAATCCACACTCAATTAGAAGGAGCAGGCAAGTCATTCTTGGCTATCAAACAAAACTCCAATCTTCATGTAAGACTCTTTTCTCAAAACTCATCATCTTCCTCAAATGGAATATATAACATTAAGTGTTAATTATATAATTTTTAGGACACATATGCGACAGGCAACAATAACTTGAAGTGGTTGTCGAAGAAGAGAGAACCTAGCATGAATAATAAGAGCCTGTCGAACTAGCCAAAGACGACGTGCCTTGGAACCTGCACAAGGATTCTAGCCTATATATGTAGCTAAGCTAAATGACCTTTCTTCGGAAGCAAGGCAAGTCATCCTTGGCTATCAAACATGGCTCTTTATCTTCATGTTAGGCTACTCTTCCTCTGTATTTCGTCCTTTGCTAATTGGATGCCAAATGCTGAGCTTGGAGTCCCTATTTATAGAACATTACGGATCGGATGCAGGTCGGAAAGTCAATGGGTTGCCATCAATTTGCACAATTTATGATGACTCTTTTTCCTTTTTTTTTTCTGTTTTTTTTACACAACTCAGTTTCAGTATGCCTGCCAAAGTGAACATATTCTCCATAATTGAGACTTTCAAAGATCCAAATATGCAATGCACATATTGCTTGATCATATTCTTACTGCCAAAAGAGGTATTAGAGTTTTTTTCAAAGGAAAGTCCGTGAGGTACCTCCTCATTTCAGCAAAGGCCAAATGTTCTTATTAATTTGCCCTGAAATTTCCGATTAGACAAGCACATAAACAAGCCTCCAGCTTCTCCAAATTGAGGATGCGTTGTTGTTATACTCGGTTGGCTATATGTTACAACTAAGATTCATGTGCTGCTATTATAGTATTTGTCATGTACACCTGATGAAGTAAATTCTAATCTTGCTTCATTGAGGATGCTCTATAGATTCCAATTCAGCTTATACTGCTTTTAGTTTATTATGCTGTTATTGCCTTTACTAAGAACTGAGGTTTATATACGTCTTGTTTATCGACAAACTAATAATATGCCAGATGACATTAGCTTACCAAAATTTCGATAGAAGTAATAAACTTTCCATTTTCTTTTCAGTGGCAAAGGCATTGACTTGAAATGGTGCTAGTTGGGGAATCCTCATTTTATATTTATGCCATTAATTGGTTCCTTGACTCAATGATGTCGAATAGGAAAATCAAATGTCATGAAAAAGAACTTCATCCTTTTGGAAAAGAATTATTAGATTTTACAATGATTCCCCACAACTTTATTGATCAATTTCACATTCCTCTTTGTTAGATTTTGTGCTTCTTGACTAATTTGGAGTAGTGTCGATATCCAGCTAAGTCAGATTAGTCTCCATATATGTAGTCAACTCAAAGGAAAAGGGTAAGTGAATAGCAAGTAATATCATCAATATGAACAGTGCCTCTGCAAATATATAATTTTATAATAATTAAAACTATATGAGCAGAGTGAACCATGGTTGTCACGGCCAAATGTGATACATCAGATCAAATAGATGCTACTGGTTCATTGGAAGCTAGTCGAACCCATTTTTTAATCTGTAGGGACATGAAACAAATACATTGGACATATAGAATATATTCCTATTTGATAAGCTTAATGATTATATAATACAGAGGCATGGGAAAATACTCACTGCTCTTTGTCGGCTATAAATAGTGACTTCGAAACACAGTAGCGGCATATCCAACAAAAGCATGAATTTCAGAGAGGATGAGTAGCCTATCATGAGGATGAAGTGCCTTGTTTGGTAGCCGAGAATGACTTGCCTTGCTGCATGCTTTGGCAGCTATAAGAAGTTGTTTTAAACACATGTAGCTTAGCTAGGTAATTTAAAGGCAGTCATATCTTGGCTAACTCGACAGGCTCTTATTGCTCACGCTAGGCTTGCTCTTTTCCACAGCTATAACTTCACTGTGTCACTATCGCACATTTTATGGTAGAGATAGAATCTTACGACGAAGATAAAAACTGTTGGATAAAATTATGCTTTCACTCTTGTTTATTTTCAAATGACAAAGCTAAATTTATACAAGTGAACAAAACATAATAAATGAAAACAATGCAATATTTTGGAGATTCTTTCAACACATTTAATGTTGAATGTGAGCGTAAAAGAGGGCAGAACTCAAAAGTTGAAGCCTGTGAATAAGTACAAATCTGCATACAAGCCTTAATTTACACACACACACACACACACACATATTTGTTCTTCATCACTTGTTCACTTTGCACTCACAGACAGAAGCATTTTCTTTAGACTGCTTCAATTTACATTTACAGCTCTTCAAGTCATCATTTCATGGAGGCTCTAGTCATTTTTTATGCAAGCTTCATAATTGTAAATAAACGAAGGAACCAAGAGATGCTCGCGCCTCATCCCTACAATTACCAAAAGAGGGGAAAAAGTTAATGCATCCAAGCTACTATTTAACTGGAAAAATCAATATTTCGAATTAATCTATTATCAATATATTTCACACAATCAATTAATTACATGCAAATATTTATTCTCTTTGGTGCTTGCGAGACAAGAAAAGCTTAGCATGAAAAGAGAGTTTGTCAGCTTAGCCAAGGTGACTGCACGATATATAATAGAAGGAAACAGTCAACAGACAGAGCAGTAATTTCAAGTGGTTGTGGAAGAAGAGAAAGCCTAGCATGAATAATAAGAGCCTGTCAACCAGCCAAAGATGACTTGCCCTGTAACTTTCAGAAGGATTCTTCTAGCTAAATGTAAGCTAATCTTGAGACCTTTCTTTGGAAGCAAGGCAAGTCATTCATGGCTGTCAAACAAGACTCTTTATCTTCATGTTAGGCTACTCTTCCTCTGAACTTCTTCTATGCTTTGAGTTTGATGTAATTGGATGACAATACTGAGTTCTGAAGCCTCCATTTATAGCTGGTGATAGAACAGTACAAATCCGAAAACACTATAAAACCAATTGATTTTAGATGGTCAACTCAAAGGGACAAAATGGACAACAAGTTTTAGCATCAATTTGAACAAGGGTGTGCAAATTTTTTAGCTTGACAGTGACAAATTGTTGCTGAATCAATGTGGTTTTCTAATGTTTACGATTACTTATGTTAATAAAACCATTTTCTTAAAACTTGGAAGTCATCTAGGAGAGCTTGCCGGCGTCTAATAATTGTCAATATTAATTCTTCATAAACATCCTCTGTTAAAGCAATGTGCTGTACATAGTTTAGTTTACCAAATGTGCAGTCCAATACAGCTAAATTGAGCAGAGTGAAATCATGGCTGTCACAGCGTAATGTGATACATCATTGCAAAAGAATTTATTCCAAATTGCTAAGATTAATAACCAATGAAATAATTTGCAGACGATCTACTCATCTACATCTGATCTATATTCTTTCGTTCGCTGGAAATAGAGATTTTGAAACACAATATTGCATCCAACTAAACCATGAATTTCAGAGAAGACGAGTAGCCTAATAACAAGATGAAAAGCCTTGCCTGATAGTCAAGAAAGGCTTGCCTTTTTACTATAGCTACAAGGAAGAGTTTTACTAGTATATGAACAAAAAACTGCACAACACACTATTTTCATTTCTTCTTGAATATATTTATGTGTGTGTGTGTGTGTGTACAAACTATTTTTACTGAGTAATATTGTGCTATACACAACTGTAAATTGATCCTATATAGAGACATTGTGACTTTGATCTAACAGTTGCCGTGATTGTCCTTCTATTAACTATTAAGTACAGCTCCATTTGTCTTCATTCCAACCTTGAGCTTTATATTCAATTGCATGCTCTAGAGCATTCTTGATCAATTGTTGAGTCACCTGATTTGTCAACTGTTCTTCGCTTACACATCACTTACCTTTTATCGGTTCATGTAACTTGATGATGATGGTAGATGAAGAAGTGCTCACTGAGACAATTCGCCAAACACATAATTCATTTTATCGAACACTTCGTCTATATAACAATCACAATGACTGATTCCTGGTGTGTACGCATGCATGACATGTATACAATCTGGCCAGTAACTGCAAGAAAATAATGTATGTCTTCAAAATTACAACATTTTTTTTTTGTGTGGTTGTGATTCGGCCTTATAACTTTAAAGTTTTGACATTTTACCCCAAAATTAATACATATTATCTTCATCAAAGTGTGCGTAAGTCCACTGGATTCTTCACTTATCTTTACATAGAAAGTTTATAGTCTATACTGGGACTTGACACCGTTCAATTAAATTAAAACTTCATGGCTCATCTTCAATTCATCACTTCGTGCTCTAGTCATTTAATTTTTGCTGTAAACTTTCATAGTAATAAATAAATGCAGGAAGCAAGCAATGATGCCTCAGTCCTACAAATAACCCAAAAAAAAAAAAAAAATAAAGAATAAAAGATAAAGAAAAATTAACTCATCCAAGCTATCATTAAACAGAAAATATCATTGCCTCATTAATATATTATCAAAATATGTGCTTATATATTTCACAAATCGTGTATGTACGCTAGCATGCATGCTCAAATGGTACAAAATGTTGATTATGCATCAGGCACAGAAATGATTTGAAGTGGTTGTGGAAGAAGAGAAAGCCTAGCATGAATAATAAGAGCCTGTCAACTAGCCAAAGATGACTTGCCTTGTAACCTTCACAGGGGATTCTTCTAGCTAAATGTAACCTAAACTTGAGACCTTTCTTTAGAAGCAAGGCAAATCATTCTTGGCTGTCGAACAAGACTCTTTATCTTCATGTTAGGCTACTCTTCCTCTGAACTTCACCTATGATTTGATGTAAGTGGATGCCAATACTATGCTTTGAAGCCTCTATATATAGCTGGTGATAGAACCGTACAAATCAGAAAAATCAGTAGGTTGCCATCAAATTTTTAAATTTAAGACTCTTTTTCCTTGTATTTTTTATCCATCACTCAGTATCTCTAAGCTTGCCAAAGTGGATGTATTCTCCATAATTGAGACTTTCAGGGACCCAAATATGAAATGCATTATTGTTTCATGATCACCTACTCCTGACTGCCAAAAGTGGTATCAGGATTTTAACAAAGGAAAGTCCATCAAGTCCTCAATTCAGCACAGGCCAACTTGCTTATTCAGGCGATTCCTATGAGATGACACATGATCAAACCACTGTCTTCTCCAAATTAAGTATGCGTTATGGTTGGCTATACATCCAAGATTCAATTCATCTGCTGCTATTATAGTATTTGTCATGTACACAGGATAACCTGTTGGTTCATATTCATCCTATATTGCTCTAACAATGACAATACAGTAGTTTACAACTATGGGTTTTTTGCCTTCACTAAGAACTAGAATTTATATATATATATATCTGTTTTTGTTTCCGCAAACTAACAATATGCTAAAAGGCATTTGATGACAGTTGATGATAAAGGATCTCAAGAGAGAAAATTAATTTCCAAATTTTCGTATTTGCCATTTATATGTGCGGAAAATAGTCAGCAACGATGGCTAAAATAATTGCAAACTTTTATTTTGGTTTTGGGCAGTCACCTTGGCTAAGCTGGCAGACTCTCTCTTTTCATGCTAGGCTTTGCTTCTCTCCCAAGCATTTTGATTATATTCATCTTGAGGTACTGATTTTGCAGTGATAAACTGAAAGTTCTAGTCGATAATTGAATTGTGTCAAGCCTCAACTTCAAGTAAATACTTATATGTAAAGATAAGTGAAGAAGCAAACGGACTCGTACTTTGAGGAAGAGGATGTACAGATTCACATAGAGTTTTGGCAATTTTATTTCCACAAGATTGTATACACAGGACAACAGCTATGTAAATTCTATATATGATTGATCGTGTTCAATTATCAATCTCATTCAATAAATTTTGCACACCTTTGTTCCAATTGATGCTAAAACTTGTTGTCCATTTTGTCCTTTTCCCTTTGAGCTGACTATATATCCATTTAGGCCATTTGACTTAGCATGGCCCTACTCCAATTTAGGAACGAAGCACATAATCTAACAGAGGAGTGCGGAATCTCTAAAGTTCTTGGGCGTCATGTAAAGTCAATGCCTTTGCCATCTAAACAATTGGTTTTATAGTGTTTTCGGATTTCATCTCTTGTCCTTTTTTTCTTCTCAGAAGTTTTTAGCCATTATTATGCAAAATTTTCCTCAAACGTAAATGGAAATTAGCGTTTCTTTCTTTTGCAGATACTTTATTAACGGCATCTGGCTTTGGTGACAAAATGCCATCAACCATATTATTAGTTCTTAATATAAAGGCAATAAAGCAATTAATAGGTTTAAACTAAATGCACTGTCATATTTAAAGCAATATAAGCTGAATTGGAATCAACAGGTTATCCTCAATGAAGCAAGCAAAATCAGATTTCTTCACCAGGTGTGCATGTCAAATCAATTATAAGAGCAAAGGATACTTGGTTGTCACATAGACCTAACCAATTATATAAAACATCCTCAATTTGGAGAAGCTGGAGGTTTGATTATGTGCACATCTTATTGGAAATTTCCTGGCGAATTTAATAAGCAAGTTGGCCTGTGCTGAATTGAAGACTTCATGGGTTTTTCAAAAATCTTGATTAGCACTTTTGTCAGTAAGGAGTACAGGACCATCAAGCAATAATGCATTTCATATTTGGGTCCAGCTCAATTATAATGATTTTATTCACTATGGTATGCTTAGTGATACTGAGTGCTGGACAAAAAATACAAGGAAAAAGAGTTATAAATTATGCAATTTGATGGCAACCTATTGATTTTTCCGATCTGCATCCGATTTGTAATGTTCTATCACCAGCTATAAATGGAGGCTTCAGAACTCAGTATTGTCATCTAATTATAACAAAGCATAGAAGAAGTTCAGAGGAAGAGTAGCCTAACATGAAGATAAAGAGTCTTGTTTGACAGCCATGAATGACTTGCCTTGCTTCCAAAGAAAGGCCTCAAGATTACATTTAGCTAGAAGAATCCTTCTGAAAGTTACAAGGCAAGTCATCTTTGGCTGGTTAACAGGCTCTTATTATTCATGCTAGGCTTTCTCTTCTTCCACAACCACTTGAAATTACTGCTTTGCCTGTTGCCTGCTTCCTTCAATTATATATCATGCAGTCACCTTGGCTAAGCCGACAAACTCTCTCTTTTCATGCTAAGCTTTTCTTGTGGTGCTTGCTCTCTCTTCTCATGCTAAGCTTTTCTTGTCTCGCAAGCACCAAAGAGAATAAATATTTGCATGTAATTAATTGATTGTGTGAAATATATTGATAATAGATTAATTCGAAATATTGATTTTTCCAGTTAAATAGTAGCTTGGATGCATTAACTTTTTCCCCTCTTTTGGTAATTGTAGGGATGAGGCGCAAGCATTTCTTGGTTCCTTCGTTTATTTACAATTATGAAGCTTACATAAAAAATGACTAGAGCCTCCATGAAATGATGACTTGAAGAGCTGTAAATGTAAATTGAAGCAGTCTAAAGAAAATGCTTCTATCTGTGAGTGCAAAGTGAACAAGTGATGAAGAACAAATGTGAACAAGTGATGAAGAACAAATATGTGTGTATGTGTGTGTGTGTGTAAATTAAGGCTTGTATGCAGATTTGTACTTATTCACAGGCTTCAACGTTTGAGTTCTGCCCTCTTTTATGCTCACATTCAACATTAAATGTGTTGAAAGAATCTCCAAAATATTGTATTCTTTTCATTTATTATGTTTTGTTCACTTGTATAAATTTAGCTTTGTCATTTGAAAATAAACAGGAGTGAAAGCATAATTTTATCCAACTGTTTTTATCTTCGCCGTGAGATTCTATCTCTACTATAAAATGTGCGATAGTGACACAGTGAAATTATAGTTGTGGAAAAGAGCAAGCCTAGCGTGAGCAATAAGAGCCTGCCTTTGAATTACCTAGCTAAGCTACATGTGTTTAAAGCAACTTCTTGTAGCTGCCATGGCAGCAAGGCAAGTCATTCTTGGCTACCAAACAAGGCACTTCATCCTCATGATAGGCTACTCATCCTCTCTGAAATTCATGCTTTTGTTGGATATGCCGCTATTGTGTTTCGAAGTCGCTATTTATAGCCGACAAAGAGCAGTGAGTATTTTCCCATGCCTCTGTATTATATAATCATTAAGCTTATCAAATAGGAATATATTCTATATGCGCAATGTATTTGTTTCATGCCCCTACAGAGTAAAAAATGGGTTCAACTAGCTTCCAATGAACCAGTAGCATCTATTTGATCTGATGTATCACATTTGGCTGTGACAGCCATGGTTCACTCTGCTCATATAGTTTTAATTATTGTAAAATTATATATTTGCAGAGGCACTGTTCATATTGATGATATTACTTGTTATTCACTTACCCTTTTCCTTTGAGTTGACTACATATATGGAGACTAATCTGACTTAGCTGGATATCGACACTACTCCAAATTAGTCAAGAAGCACAAAATCTAACAAAGAGGAATGTGAAATTGATCAATAAAGTTGTGGGGAATCATTTTAAAGTCCAATAATTCTTTTCCAAAAGGATGAAGTTCTTTTTCATGACATTTGATTTTCCTGTTCCACATCATTGAGTCAAGGAACCAATTAATGGCATAAATATAAAATAAGGATTCCCCAACTAGCACCATTTCAAGTCAATGCCTTTGCCACTGAAAAGAAAATGGAAAGTTTATTACTTCTATCGAAATTTTGGTAAGCTAATGTCATCTGGCATATTATTAGTTTGTGGATAAACAAGACGCATATAAAACTTAGTTCTTAGTAAAGGCAATAACAGCATAGTAAACTAAAAGCAGTATAAGCTGAATTGGAATCTATAGAGCATCCTCAATGAAGCAAGATTAGAATTTACTTCACCAGGTGTACATGACAAATACTATAATAGAAGCACATGAATCTTAGTTGTAACATATAGCCAACCGTGTATAACAACAACGCATCCTCAATTTGGAGAAGCTGGAGGTTTGTTTATGTGCTTGTCAAATCGGAAATTTCAGGGCAAATTAATAAGAACATTTGGCCTTTGCTGAAATGAGGAGGTACCTCACGGTTTTTCCTTTGAAAAAAATTCTGATACCACTTTTGGCAGTAAGAATATGATCAAGTAATATGTGCATTGCATATTTGGATCTCTGAAAGTCTCAATTACGGAGAATATATTCACTTTGGCAGGCATACTGAAACTGAGTTGTGGACAAAAAAAAGGAAAAAGAGTCATCATAAATTGTGCAAATTGATGGCAACCCATTGACTTTCCGACCTGCATCCGATCCGTAATGTTCTATAAATAGGGACTCCAAGCTCAGCATTTGGCATCCAATTAGCAAAGGATGAAATTCAGAGGAAGAGTAGCCTAACATGAAGATAAAGAGCCTTGTTTGATAGCCAAGGATGACTTGCCTTGCTTCTGAAGAAAGGTCATTTAGCTTAGCTACATATATAGGCTAGAATCCTTGTGCAGGTTCCAAGGCACGTCGTCTTTGGCTAGTTCGACAGGCTCTTATTATTCATGCTAGGCTCTCTCTTCTTCGACAACCACTTCAAATTATTGTTGCCTGTCGCATATGTGTCCTAAAAATTATATAATTAACACTTAATGTTATATATTCCTTTTGAGGAAGATGATGAGTTTTGAGAAAAGAGTCTTAC
This sequence comes from Clausena lansium, assembly GCA_030449835.1. NCBI lineage: Eukaryota > Viridiplantae > Streptophyta > Magnoliopsida > Sapindales > Rutaceae > Clausena > Clausena lansium. The sequence goes on from JASUUF010000195.1 coordinate 7,208,517, forward strand.
ATGAAGATTGGAGTTTTGTTTGATAGCCAAGAATGACTTGCCTGCTCCTTCTAATTGAGTGTGGATTAACTCATTAATTCTTCCTCTACAAATATATATAATTACAAACTTTTACCTTGGTTTCGGGCAGTCACCTTGGCTAAGCTGACAGACTCTCTCTTTTCAATTTTCATGCTAGGCTTTTCTTCTCTCCCAAGCACCACCCATTTGCATTTTGATTATATTCATCTTCAGGAACTGATTTTGCAGTGACAAATTGAAAGTTCTAGTCGATAATTGATTTGTGTCGGGCCTCAAGCTCAGGTAAATACTTTTATGTAAAGATAAGTGAAGAAGCAAACGGACTCGTACTTTGATGAAGAGGATGTACAGATTGACATAGAGTTTTCGCAATTTTATTTCCACAAGATTGTATACACAAGAAACCAGCTATGTAAATTCTATGTATGATTGATCACGTTCGATTATCAATTTCATTCAATTAAATTGTTTATTTTCCTTTAGATAATTACTTGTTATCTTCAATATAAAGTTGCAGTTGCAAATGACCAACGTGGAGATTCGATATGTATGTATATAATTGAGATGTAAATTAACCTCCCACTACAGAACATAACAAGAGAAGTGAATGACATTGATACATGGACTGTGAGTGTAAGTTGATGCATTTTACTGCATGTGCTTTTAAAGATTTGCCAGGTTTGACATTACTCTGTTTTATATATTACAAACTGTTTTTGCTGAGTAATATTGTACCCTACACAACTGTAAATTGATCCTATATAGAGACATTGTGACTTTGATCTAACAGTTGCTGTGATTGTCCTTCTATTAATTACAGCTTCATTTGTCTTCATTCCAACCTTGAGCTTTATATTCAATTGCATGCTCTAGAGCATTCTTGATCAATTGCTGGGTCACCTGATTTGTCAACTGTTCTTCACTTACACATCACTTAACTTGATGATGTGGTAGATGAAGGAGTGCTCACTGAGACAATTCGCCGAACACATAATTCATTTTATCAAACACTTCGTCTGTATAACAGTCACAATGACTGATTCGTGCTGTGTATGCAAGCATGACATATATACAATCTGACCAGTAACTGCAAGAAAATAATGTATGTCTTTTAATTAATATATATATATATTTTTTTGGTGGTTGTGATTCGGCCTTATAACTTTAAAGTTTTGACATTTTACCCCAAAATTAATACATATTCTCTTCATCAAAGTGTGCGCAAGCCTGCTGGATTCTTCACTTATCTTTACATAGAAGTTTATAGTCTATACTGGGACTTGACACCATTCAATTAAATTAAAACTTCATGGCTCATCTTCAATTCATCACTTCGTGCTCTAGTCATTTGATTTTTGCTGTAAAGCTTCATAGTAATAAATAAATGAAGGAAGCAAGCAATCATGCCTCAGTCCTACAAATAACCAAAAAAAAAAGGGAAAAATTAGCGCATCCAAGCTATTATTAAACAGAAATGTCAGTGCCGCAAATTAATCTACTATCAAAATATGTACTTATATATTTCACAAATCGAGAATGTAAGCTAGCACGCATGCTCAAATGGTACAAAATGCTGATTATGCAATAGGCAGAGAAATGATTTGAAGTGGTTGTGGAAGAAGAGAAAGCCCAGCATGAATAATTAGAGCGTGTCAACTAGCCAAAGATGACTTGCCTTGTAACCGTCACAGGGGATTCTTCTAGCTAAATGTAACCTAAACTTGAGACCTTTCTTTAGAAGCAAGGCAAATCATTCTTGGCTGTCCAACAAGACTCTTTATCTTCATGTTAGGCTACTCTTCCTCTGAACTTCTCCTATGATTTGATATAATTGGATGCCAATACTGTGCTTTGAAGACTCTATATATAGCTGGTGATAGAACTGTACAAATCAGATGCAGATCGGAAAAATCAATAGGTTGCCATCAAATTGTCAAATTTAAGACACTTTTTCCTTGTATTTTTTGTCCACCACTCAGTATCACTAAGCTTGCCAAAGTGGATGTATTCTCCATAATTGAGACTTTCAGGGACCCAAATATGAAATGCATTATTGTTTCATGATCACCTACTCCTGACTGCCAAAAGTGGTATCAGGATTTTAACAAAGGAAAGTCCATAAAGTCCTCAATTCAGCACAGGCCAGCTTACTTATTCAGGCGATTCCTATTAGATGACACATAATCAAACCATTATCTTCTCCAAATTGAGGATGTGTTATGGTTGGCTATACATCCAAGATTCAATTCATCTGCTGCTATTATAGTATTTGTCATGTACACAGGATAACCTGTTGGTTCATATTCATCCTATATTGCTCTAACAATGACGATGCAGTAGTTTACAACTATGGTTTTATTGCCTTCACTAAGAACCATAATTTATATATATATATATATATGTGTGTGTGTGTGTGTGTGTGTGTGTCTTTTTTTCCACAAACTAACAATATGCTAAAAGGCATAATGACAGTTGATGATAAAGGATCTCAAGAGAGAGAATTAATTTCCAAATTTTCGTATTTGCCATTTATACGTGCGGAAAATAGTCAGCAACGATGGCTAAAATGTTCCCAGAATATAAAAAGAAAGTCAGGTTTTGGATAAGAGATGAAACCCCAAAACACTATAAATCCATTTTCTTTAACAATGCCAAGGGCATTGACTTTACATGATATCAAGAACTTTAATGATAAAATTCAGTCTTGTAGTGTCAAAATATCCAGCTGAGTCAGATTGGCCTATATATAGTCAACTCAAAGGAAAAGGATGAGAATGTAACAGGTTATAGCATCAATTAATCTGAACAAATGTACAGAAATTTTTAGCTTGACAATGACAAATTGTGGTCGAATAAAAAACGGTTTTGTAACTGTGCCCCTATACATAAAATGTACATCAGGGAGAGGAGCCAATATTCTTCAGCAAAATGGTCAATATTCTTCAGAAGTGGAATAAAATCAATTTTTAATTTCTTTGTTGAAGCATTGTACAGCTATTTGGGCAGTGTGAATCTCGGGTATTATAACCAAATGTGATACACAAGTTGACCTGTATATATTTGCCTAGCTGAACCCATTCTGTACTTATTTCCTTGTTGAATCTGAGTTTGAATTACACAACATCCTCAAAGCCTAATCACATCACCATACCAAATCTAAATAACACCTATAACATGAACAATCTTGGCTGTCACACTAACGACCATAAAACATCCTATATTTGCTTATATGATATTAATCGGAAATTAATTGCCTGGTAATCAATAAGAATGATCACCTGTTCTGAACTGAGGCCTTCATGGACTTTTCTTACAAAGGAAAAATTCTGATTCTTCTTTAATTATCTCCAATGAGATGAAGCAAATACGTTGCATATATATTGGGGTCCCTCGTCATCTCAACTGATGAAGAGAATATATTCCACACTATGGTAAGCTTAATGATACATTGACTCAGAGAGGTGGACAAAAATATGAGCAAAAAGAGAAATAGATGAGGCAATTTACCTACTGATAAATATAGACTTGAAAACATTTCATTAGCATCCTGTCAAAGCATGAAATTTCAGCAGAACTGCAGAAGCTTGAGTAGAGCCTAATATGAAGATAAAGAGGCCTGTTTGGTAGCCAAGAATGACTTTGCTTGCCACCAAAGCTACAAGGAAATTTTCAAATACATGTAGCTAGGGTATTTCAAAGGCAGTCATGTCTTGGCTAACCTGACATGCTCTTATCACTCACGCTAGACTTGCTCTTCTTATTCTACAACAATAACTTTACTTTTTCACCATTGCAGTACATTAGTAAACTTGAGAGAAATAGAACCTACAAGATGATATGAGAGTTATGTTTGGTAAACAAAAATTAATAACTTTGCTTTTGAGACATTTTATCTCAAATTATCATATTTTTTAGATTTTAATTATCTCTTAGAAGTTAGTTTATCCCAGTAACTTTTGTAATTCCTCCAGCTGATTTATATGCATTGTGCTCATTGTGGCTGTGTTGATCAATGGTAGTCCCAGTAGATTTCTAATTATAACTTCACTTCATAAAAGAAATTGTATTTAGAGAGGTTGCATCATTTGCATAGTTCATACGTCGTCGTTTGAGTTTGACAGTGGCAACATATAATATACTAGCCAAGCACTTTTACATTACAGCGGTGAACTGATGATGATGAGTGTACAATTTGCTTAAATCAGACGATAATTAAAAGTTGTAATGATGGTGACGATGTCTCACAATTATAACATATGATAAAAAATCAAGTTGTCAGAACTTTTTAATATCGCTAACCGTTTACTTTTTTTTGTTATTTCTGTAAAATAGAAGGATCCAGATGTTATTGTGTCAAGTGTAATCTAATATCCTAATCCTATCCAGCTGAGCTGCTGAGGCTTAGCAGACCATCCCTTGAAGCGAAAACATTACCAGTCTCCACTTCTAACTTTGCTTTCTTCTTCGCTTCTTTCATAAATAATTAGCATAGTCTCTGTCCCGGCCTCTGTTTCTGGTACTGGGTAATCATCATTATTGTTGTGTGTCAATGGACAGTTTGAATTTAGCAGCTTCTTCTCTTTGTACGAGACAGGGTGGTCTCATGGAGCGCCATTGCTATCCAGGGTCAGTCTCCCTTGTTGGGTTCTCTTCACCACGCCTCAAGACTCCATCCTTTCCAAAGAGTTTAAAGAAACGCCGTGTTGGGCTTGTAAGAGCCTCTGCTTCTGTTGAAACCAAGGTCGCAATCATCAGAATTGGCACCAGAGGAAGGTACCTTTTTTTTTTTCCTTTTTCTCGCTTAGTTTGTTTGCTATTACGGGTTTCCTATGTAATGTATCTTTGGATTTGACTCAATCATTTGAATCATTGGTTCTATTGATGTTTAATAGTTACTTGTAATTCTGGGTATGGAAGTTCTGCCTCTAGATTTAACTGCAAATATCGTGTGTTAAGTAAAATTTATCACAAATTCTACCCTCTGTGTCTGCTGATAAGATCATTGATTGATGTTTATTCTTTAAATTTAATCAGGTTTTGGTCAAAGGTGCTATAATTTGTTCCCATTAAGTGGGAGTTGAAAAGCAAATGTATTTTCTTAAACTTATAGTAATAGTGAGTTGCATATTTTTGTTCCCTTTTAAAGTCACTTTGTTGTGCCATCTTTCATGTTTTATTCTCTTTTCTGGTCATTTATATTTTCATATATGTAGGACAGCCCTCTAGCACTTGCTCAGGCTCATGAGACACGAAACAAACTCATGGCCTCGCATCCAGAGCTGGCTGAAGAGGGGGCGATTCAAATTGTTATAATAAAGACAACTGGTGATAAGATACTAAGTCAACCACTTGCAGACATTGGTGGGAAGGGCTTGTTCACCAAAGAAATAGATGAGGCGCTAATAAATAGTGAAATTGACATAGCCGTACACTCGATGAAAGATGTACCAACATATTTACCAGAGAAGACAATTCTACCTTGCAACCTTCAGCGTGAGGATGTCCGAGATGCATTTATTTCATTGAGTGCAGCCTCTTTAGCAGAACTACCAGCCGGAAGCATTGTTGGTACTGCTTCACTTAGAAGAAAGTCTCAAATACTCCATAGATATCCATCATTGAAAGTTAGTATTCAGTGTCATATTTTAAAAATCTTTTTTTCTTTTTTCTTGTTTTTAATTTTCACTTGGCTGATATTTAGTAGTAAGATGCAATATGTTAAAAATCAATATCATTAGATAATACTAGATGATATTCATTGTTTTATGCCAATTTCATTCACTTCCACTAGAATTGTTTTTACTTTTTTTGTTTTCATAAACCTACGTCCAACTCGCTTAGAGCTTTTCTGTCTCATTGTTTAGTTGTAAGCTTTCTTGCAGTGCACCTCTATTCTTTCGTAGTAATTTGGTGCCCCTTACATCGCCCTCCGTTTTGACATTATTGCTATTACTGTTCAGTATTTTCCTGCTCTCTCAGTATATATTTGGATCAGTAATATGTAGCAATTGCCTTTTTAGTTATGCTTTTGCTTACGTTAATTTTGCAGGTGATGGAAAATTTCCGAGGTAACGTCCAAACAAGGTTGAGAAAACTTAATGAGGGGGTGGTCCAAGCGACATTGTTAGCACTAGCTGGACTTAAACGCTTAAGCATGACAGAAAATGTGACTAACATTCTTTCAATTGATGACATGCTTCCAGCCGTTGCTCAAGGGGCTATTGGAATTGCTTGTAGAAGCAATGACGAGAAAATGGTACCTTTTACCACTCATTCCCAACCTTCCGTATTGAATCATTTTAATTGTAGTGGAAAATTATGCTACAAACTGCATTTTGGATTCTTAAATTTAGTGGAGCTAAGGCACATTATCGCTGCCTGTTTGATGGCAGGCCACCGATGTTCAATTTGACCTAGATACTTTGATCATCAATAGTTCATATTGATTTATGCTAAGGAATTTAAGTCTTTTGATTCTGAGAGAGTTTAAATGATTGATGGATAGAACACATGTGAAAGAAGGTCCTTTGGGACTTTAACTTTACTGGAAAATGGTTGGGCTGTGATAGGCCTTACGTCCAATCTTGTTGCAATCATAATTTCCCTTGTGTGAGTAAAATTTTAACTTCTGTTGAGGGTTCTACGGTTTCCATTATTGATTTCAATGGTTGCCAAATGTTGAAGTTGAATTTGGAATGAGGTAAGAATAAAATATGGCTTTTGTAATGCTTGCCTTGGGTATTTTGGCCTTTGTTGGACCTTGTGCCTTGGTTTAGATATAACAGAGTGGGAGTATGTGTATCTTTGGTTTGAATATGGCTTAGCAAACTAAAGTTCTGGGTTTTGGCTTGGATACTGATCACCTTGTTTATTGGCATTCAATATTAGTTAGATCTCCTTGTCCTTCGCCTTTGTAATTTTGTGTATCTTAATATATCTTAATATCCCTAATGCATTTTTGTTCATTTGAATTATGCTCGATCAATAATTAACTTTTCATACATATAAGATTACAGTTAACTTAAATAATGACTCTAATTCTTTTTCCCTAAAGACCAAATGTTACTTTTAAAGAGGGATTGAGAAACTTGATCGTTTTTCCTTCCCAGTCCTATAGGTTTAAAGTGTTGTCACAATTTGCTTCAGGCCGCTCATTTATTTTGGGTGATGCCAAACACTTGTGATTCTTTTTTATAGAGAAAATTTGTGCATTTGGAGTAGGTAGTGAGCCGTTGGCATTGTGGGATTGTGGTGTGCTTTCATTTTCTTGGGTTATTTGGTTGGAAAGGAAAAGAGAGAACTTTTGAGGAAGCAGGCAGGAAGATGCTGACTTTAATAGGATTGGACTTTTTTTTTTCTCTTTCTAGTCCTCCACCTTTGTTCCAACCGGCACCCCATAGAGAGGATAGGTTGGTTCGATTGAAAAGAATCTTTTCTATGATCAGCCCCAAGCATGCTGCGCATGAGCAGGCTCCGTATGATCCAGTAGAATAAGCGATGTGGCATAATCTAGATTATGTTTTAGCTAGATTCTAGATTACTTACTTAATAGTATGGAAATGCATTCATTTCTTCTGCACCGCGCCCTACTTTGGGCATTCATTTCATGCAATAACTTTTTGTAATGCAAAATTGGGAAGTTTTCAGATGATCTGCACTTTAGTTAGGAGGCTACTGGTCCACTTGTAATTTTCTCCTCGTTGATAAAATAACTTTTTTTTTTAAAGAAAAAATATTACTTTTTTTGTGACACCATTCGTGTCTGATTTATTATTGAGATTCTCAGTATTTTAGAATGTTGTTCACCTGTGCTTGTTTTGTCTTTTAAAAATTTTTTTTTTTTTGGACTGCACACTATAGGCTAATTACTTAGGATCATTGAATCATGAGGAAACAAGACTTGCGGTTGCATGTGAGAGAGCCTTTCTTGAGACCTTGGATGGGTCTTGCCGTACTCCTATTGCAGGATATGCTTGCAAAGACGAGAACGGTGACTGTGTATTTAGAGGGTTGGTGGCATCGCCAGACGGAACTCGTGGTATGATATTCTTTGCTCAAAAGAAATTGTTTTCTGAATCATATACCTTGTCTTAAGAATGTTGTATCAAAGCTTTGTTTGCTCTATGTCTCTCTCTTCAGTTCTTGAAACATCCAGAAAAGGCTCCTATACTCTTCAAGACATGATTCTAATGGGAAAAGATGCTGGCAAGGAACTACTTTCACAGGCTGGCCCTGGATTTTTCGATCAATAAGTAGCTTTACAGCAGCACTAATTAGAAAAAGAAACCAAACTCTTCATGTTTAACAAAGGGGCCGCTGCTTACAAAAGGTCCCATTTTCCTCCTGAACTGCTATTTTTCTGTAAAATTAAGAACAATATTTTGATTGATTGCAATTGTAAGCTAGAAGAGAATGTTCTGCTTGGTTTTGTGAGAGGCTTAGATGATTGTTTTATTCTTTTGAATAATATTAAGAAAATTGAACTTTATTTCTCACTTTCTCAGTGTGGCTTGCGTGTAATTAGTTGGATTACTTGGCTCACAAGCCCAGGTATATCAATTTCATATCATGAAATGGCATTTTCTTTTCTGTGCTTTGCCCAGCTACTCTGTTCTGGGACACATTTTTATTAAATTAAAATGAAATTTTCTATCACAATTACTTTTTGAGAACATTAAATTTTGACTTGTCTAAAAGTCAATAATGAAAAAAAATTTATTTTTTTTGTATACACTAAAATGGTTTAGATGGCAATTTCTTATTGGCCAAAAAGTGTTGAAGCAGCTGAAGAGAACATTAAATTTAGACTTGTCCAAAAGTCAATAATGAAAAAAAAATTATTTTTTTTGTATACACTAAAATGGTTTAGATGGCAATTTCTTATTGGCCAAAAAGTGTTGAAGCAGCTGCAGAGAACATTAAATTTAGACTTGTCTAAAAGTCAATAATGAAAAAAAAATTATTTTTTTTGTATACACTAAAATGGTTTAGATGGCAATTTCTTATTGGCCAAAAAGTGTTGAAGCAGCTGAAGAGATCGCTTTGGTGCAAAAGTTGGAACTTGGTGACCAGCTCCCCTAACAGTCACAAACATGAGTCCATCATAGTCAATTGTCCACCCTCCAACCTATAAATTTCCAAATCAAAATATTTTTCTATTAGTGAGAAATATTATTAAAAAAATAATATTTAAACAACATAAAAATATAAATAAAAATTGATTACCTGTTTCTTGGCGTACCAAGGCTTCCAGTCTTCAACTATCTTCAATCCAAGCTTCCTCAATGTGTATCTAGTTGCTGTTACTGGGATTCTTCCATCGGTATCTCCACTGTCAATGTATTAACAAACAAAATAATTTATTTAATTTTCAAATAAAATAATGATAATAATAGTAATAATAAATTTCTACAAATTCAAGTTTATCTTAATTACCTGTAAACCCAAATGCGGAGGCCTCCTTTTATCAGCTTTTTTATTATTGGAAGAATGGATGGCGGTGCATCACTCCAAAATGAGATCTTATCACTGTAAATAAAAAGACTACAACATCATTCTTACATATCAGGTTTCAAGTTTAACGTTTCAGGTCACAAATATTAGCGCACGTACCTGCAATGAGTCCAAGGATAAGGAATGTTGGTAACATTTGCATGCAAAGCTTTTTGAACCTCAGGCCTGTTCAAGTACACCTCGGTGTAATCTGATGCACAAGGGTCATAACCAGCTGGTTTCCTTCGCCACCCATCCTATTAAACAAAAAAAAGATTAGGGAAAAGAAAAATTCCATGTAAATGCATAGGAAACTCTCCAGTTCATACATGTATACATGAGAGTGAAACCTTAATTAATAGAACATACAAATTTGGAAAATAATTTGGGGGCGATGCCGCGGATAATTGGAAGGCTTCTGGTTCGTTTCATGGTGAAATTACTGCTCACACATTCGGGAGAGTACAAGCTGTACATGTCAATGATTTTGTAAACATCAAAGTAATCATGTAGGACTAGGCTGCAATTCTCAGAAACTTTATCAACATGTGCAATGCTGAAATTGCATTCTCTCTTAATATCATGATACAAACGATCAGAAATCACTGCATGATCCCATGCATAGTCGACCATGCCCGTTTGATCTGTTTCATCATCCAACAATGCATTCCCAACCTGCATTTGATTATTATATCCAGAAATAATATCAGCCCAATTATTATTATTATTTTAAAATAATAATAATTCTAAGGCTCAATTTAGTATTGTGATCCTCCAACTCTATGCCCAGTTAAAAGTGTTTACCAAACATTTTAGCGGCAGCAGTACAAAACAGAGCCAGGGCAAAAGACTTTACCGCAAAACCCTTCAAATTTATGTGGTTTTCTTCAGAAGCAATCTTGTTGCTATCGAAAATGACCTCGGCAAGTTGTGGAACATAGTGTCCTGAAAAACATATAAATCCGCTTTGTGATTTTATTGAATTGGAGTGTACATAAAACTTTTCTCATAAATATATAGCAGCGTGAGGAAAAGAGAAAAGTGGGAGGGATCCGAGTTTCGGATACCTGCATAGCTTTCTCCTGTGATGTAGAACTCATGTGACCTGAATTGTGGGAATCTCTTAAGCCAGTTGATAAGAAATGCGTATGAATCCTTAGCTAAATCATCATCAAATAATTATAATGCAAAATAAATAAGTAATAAGAGAAGAACTAATAGTGATTTAATTAGTGGAATCAAGTGAATTAATTAATTACCAGTAATTGTGTCCCCAAGATTTTCGATGTCATTGCTTGTATTGGTGTACGAAAATCCAACGCCAACAGGTGATTCCACAAACAGTAAATTGGCCGCTGATCGATCAGCACAAATTAATTAAAATCAACACGCACACACACTCTCATAACTATATTGTTAATGTTTCTTTAATAATTGATTTTAAGTTGTTAATTAATTATCACCTACCTTTGTTCCATCTGTAAGGATTGAGCTTCAGCTCCGGTTTGCCTTTCTGAGTCAAGAAAGGCCCTAGCTCCTCTGCTTCTCCATACCCGACCGACGAGCATCCAGGGCCTGCAATCATAAATAAAAATAAATAGTAGAGTTTTATTTATTTATTTATTAATTAAACAATTATGTGCGTGCGTGCGTGCGTGCGTGCGTGTATAAATTTTATAACTTCTTTTTCTTGGGACCTAATGAAATAAATTATTTTGCCACATCCACAAAGTCGGTTGATCGGTTGATCTTCACTGAATGCATGGCTATGGGTGCAAGTTAGCTAAGAGCGAGCCAGCGAGATTTATGACCAATATTGTAACGATAAAATTATTGGCTTTAAAATAATAATTATTAATTATATATATTGAAGCAAAAGCAATCTCTTTTTATAAAAGTCAATCAACTTCCAAATCACACTACTTGCTGTTGAGTCTTATGTTATCCGTGATAACAGATTCAACTCCATTAGGTACAAAGTCAATTAAGATATATATTATGTGCCAATATACAGCTTGTTGAATTTTTTTTTTTTTAAATTAGTTAATTAACAATAATTTTCCATCAAACTAGCACATGGGGATCGAAGGATTGATGAGTTGAGATCATGAACCTAAATTTAAACTTTAATTAAAGAACAAATGTTTGTCTAAATTAAATTTATAACAAGCTCTTTGTTGATTAATTAATTAATTATATTAAGCACCAGAGTTGATTTGATACCAATTAAAAAAAATTTATTTTATTTTTATTTTTAGTAGGAATTAATTAGATTTTCATCACTGGAATCCAGTTCCAATCCAATTCCAAGTTGCATGTCACATTCCAAATTTCTTTTTCAATGTGTAAGAGGTTTTGAGAGAAAATACTAGCAGTAGCAGCCAATTAACTTGGGACCGTAAGCAAAGAGTATGGACGGACATAGCCAAAAAGCACAATATATAACAAATGGAATTAATAATGGGAATGTTTGTGTATGGCTTATATATCATAGAAAATAAAGTGAGTGGTCCAAGGAAAAATGAAATTATAAAAAGAAAACATTATCTCAAGAATTATCAACTCATCAATGTCATCACATCAAGGGAGTAATTAATTTTCTTAATTGAGATTAACCAACAAATGAATTACCTCCATTGAGCCACAAGAGGAGAGGTTTCTCTTCAGGCTTGGTCGACGCCTCGAAAAACCAATAGAACAGTGCCCTTCCGTGAGATTCATTCACAGTAACGTAACCAGCATATTGCTTGAATTTAACCTCAGGCTGGCCGGGAAGTTTAATGACTCGGTCAGCTTCTTGTTGGGCCGATACATCCTTATTCAGCCTGTAACCGCCGGCAGCTCTACCGGCAACACTCAGTCTCACTTCTCCTAATAAGCTTAAAGCTATAAAAACTAGAAGAAGAAGAAGAAGAGGAGGGTAATGATGAATATTATTCAAGGAAAATGCCATTGATCAAATAATTAACCAGCAGTTACTCAGTTTTAATTGTCTCTCTATTAAATTTATATACACATAAGGGCCGGCTGCTATGTATGTATGGGTTAATTTGTATATATGGTGATGATCGCAGAATCAAATACAGACAAGAATCGTGTGTCACATTGCTGGTAGTGACCTTATTTGGAAGAAAAAAAAAAAATTAAATATTGGATTCAACTTGCTATTTGCTCTATTTTTGGAAGGTTGCTAGAGATTATATATGATTATGGATATTTGTTGCTTTAATGGAAAAAAAAAAATTGGAATCTTTTATTATTTCTGTAGATCCTATATACATGGGGCATGCAGTCTTGGTCAATTGCTTTGGATTGAAACTGTTGAACCGAGAAGATCTACTCTATTGCCATTATACTCCTTCTTGTTATGATTTTGTGATTTCTTTCTTGAAAAGTAATCCATTTACCGTTGAAATCAAATGTTAGTTAGTATCGGCGGTATTGGGTGCTCGCCACACGCATGTTTTTATTATATGCTTTATGTTTTTTGATAATTGATTAAGATGTACACATGGTAATAATTAATCTAACTAACGAATGAGAGAGTATACATCTGGAATATATATATATATATATCAACATGGTTTTTAATAAGATATTTGACGTGAAACAATTGGTAAGCACATATCACATGAGGATGCTTCTACAGAGAGAGAGAGAGAGCGTTGATTACAGTATGCAAATATATATAAATCAAGAAGTTGTAACATACACATATGGCAAAGATTAATAACCATTAAGACATGCAATTACAATTACAACTACAAGATTCATGAGCGATATGTTATGTTATGTTATGTTATGTTAGGCAGAATGAATATGATTAAGAATTAGGATAGTCCGATCGTGCAACTAAGGTAGGAATCAAGACCATTATGACATATAAATATAATAATGGTAAGAATAATAGTTTATGGTATGAAAGTATACCAAGAAGCAAGACTATTGCCATATTCATGCATGCGTATAAGGAAGATAAATCCCTACCTTATTACCATTTGTATTATTTTTCATTATTTTTGTCTCCCATATTCATGCATGCGTAATTAATAAGAGCCTCAGTTTTTTTCTTGAAAATCAACAAGTGATAGATGTTATTTTCCTGAACAATTTAGATTGGTAAGATATATATATTACAACTCCCATCGATCTTATGCAATGATAATGGTTGAGGGACAAGAAGGGGCTTTCAATCCAAAAAATCTACAATTTTTTCATAAGGTATATATAGAGTTGTTTAGTCCGGCCCCTTGGATAATTAGTTAAAACTGATACGGTATTAGTTTTAAATTTGGTAAAATTTGTTAAAATTTAGACCCCCTCTTGTTGAGTTGTCGATTTGGTTCACATTTCAATCAAGTGCAAACATACTCATGCTGCCAGGCAAAACTCCAAATCCAAAAATTGGTACAAATTAAAATCTTCAAGGTTATAATTTGATTGAGATTCCTTCGTAATTTTTAATTGTTCCTAATTAAAAAGAAGCAGATGGCAATTTCTTATTGGCCGGAGCTGAAAGTGTCTGATAGAGTTGAAAAGAACGCTTTGGAGCAAAGGTCGGCCGCCCACCTCACTGTCACTGGTATGCCTACCCTACCTAAGTACCTATCTCACAATTCTTAATCAAATATTTAACAACATTAATAAAATAAAACTTTTGTGAATGTTAATTAAAAGTTTCCATTTATACATCCATAAAGGAAAAAAAAATTTAAGTGTATGATATCATTTGATCTAAAAATTTAAGCGGTATCAAACATCAGTATCATACAAGATCAATACCACAAGTTTTATTTATTATTATTATTTTTTTGGTTTAGGAAAAAAGATAGGGGTAGGCATCAATAATAGCCCAAATTAGTTTTTTTTATCCCCTTATTACCTCATCAGGATTCAAATCCAATGGAGAGTCCAATATCAAATCCTTGGAGGCACAATTAATACTAGGAGTACAAAAAATAGTGAAGAATTTAAAGAAAATCATACGATTGCGGAGAAGAATTTGGCTTAATAAAGAGTGCATAGACATGAGAGAGGCCGCGGCAAAAGGTCGTCGGAGCGGGCAAGTGAGAGAGTACAAGCTAATACATATCATAAACTGAGTAGTATTTCAGCAATGCATTCAAGCAATTTAATTTGAGTCATATTAATTTGCTTTGCTGAAATCAAAATTAGTCTTAGTTTCAGTATAGAGTGCATCAGATATATATAACTGCGTGTCCCCATACATAATCGATCATCCATTTTTTATCCGTATCATAATCCAACAATAGGTTATGAAATTATGAAGCTATGGACTCTATTTGACTTTGGTCATGAGTCTTGACTCCTTGATTAATTTTTATTTTATTCGACTCTTGATCAAGTTAAAAAGACTAAAATATCTATTAAAAATATTAAAATACTCATGTTTGTGTAACATAATATAAGATAATATCGTGCAATATATGACATTATAGTGTAACGCAATACAGGATAATTTTGTACAATACATGATACTATAGTATAATACGAGATATGATTATGAAATACATGATAGTAACATCTAATATATAACAGTATAATGCAATACATAACTTCGTCGTGCATGACGAGTTAGAGTTTTTAGAATTGAAAGTGAATGAGACTATAAAATTTCTAAGAAAAATTCTTTTTATACTTTCTTACAACAAAAATGACATTATGGACATTTAATTGACTTTGGGGTCTAAATTTTACCATGGAGTCCAAATCTCATGACAAGACTCTTTTAAGTGGGGATGGCAATGGGCACCACCTGTCGCGGGTTTTGCCAATTACCAAACCCGCAATGGTACCCGGCGGATTTTTTACAGGTTCCCACACTGAACAATACTTTGAATATCACTTGCCCCAAATTCCCAATTCACTTGAACTAATTAATGAAATGAAACTATGAAAGAAAGGACTTAAAATGGAACCATTACAAAAATGAATCATACAATTTAAATTGATTCTCTAACTAGCATAATCGATCTTAAAACAACTAATGAAAGCCCAAATCAATATTTAGGAACTAGAATTTTAATATATCCATACTAGTACACATAATGTAGCAAATCCATAAAAAATACCACAAAGTCTCAAATTTAATTATGAAATACATAAATCCATTAAAAAACCACAAATAATCCATGCGTTAACATAAACAACAATTATCGTTTCATGCTCCAAGAGTGAATATCTTCATTTATTCACCACCATTTGCACCCATCCAACACGATTTATACAATAATGATTAAGATTAAAAATATTAATCCAAAGAACAAATTATAATAATGATTAATGAAATAATATATGCATTAAGTTAAAAAAAAAGTCCATACAAAATTATAAATTTTAAATAAGTATATAACAATCCATGCATTAAGTTAAAGAAACTTAATTCCTTACCTCATCAACAATATCTTCATCTTCGGAGAATTTGTTATTTCCTACTTTTTTAGAAGAATCTGCATCTAAAATTTATTAAGAAAAAAGATAGATGATTATAAGCTTGTAATGTATAATGCTATAGAGATATTATATTCTATTGAAATAAAAATGCATTTTCATACCATCAAATTCAGCACACAACTAATTTTGAGCACACATTAAAGTCTCCAACGTTTTTGCATGAAGTCTACTATGATGTGGAGATACAAATCTACCACAAGTACTAAATACCGACTCGGATGCAACGGTGGATACTGGAATGGCTAAAACATCTTTTGCAATTGCTTGCAAAGTTGGATATTTTGATCCATTTGTTTTCCACCAACAAAGTATATCAAAATCTTCGGATCTTCGAATAACAGGCTCTTCCAAATAATAGTCCAATTCTGATTTGATATGGGTTGTACCACCACTTTGATCTACAAAAGCATCAAAATGTGCCAAACGTTTCCCAAGTTTTGAATGAGCTACCATAGCTCAGGATGACGAAGCAACTGAAGCTTGGACTCGAACCTGTGAATTTTCATTTGACTTACACCTAGCTTGATAATCTTTCAATATATCATAACAAAAGCTTCGAATATTCTCAATCTCTTTTTGAGCACCACCTCCATACAACAATTCAAAATAATACTCAATCAATTTCATCTTAAACCTAGGATCTAAAATAGCTACCATAGCCATGAATCCATGAACAACACTCCAATATTTTTCAAATTTTCCAATCATTGAGTTAGCCATTGCTTGAATTTTTTCACAACTAGAATACATCCACTCATAAATTGACAATTTAATCTCACAAATGTTTGAAAAGTAAATATTGGTTGTTGGATATCTAGTCCCGGAAACAATGTAGTCACTTCATAAAATGATTCAAGTCTATCCTGAATTTCTTTAGCAAAAACCCAATCTTCCTCAGTAGGTAAAGATTTGTATAAGGGTTCTCATTGTTTCAAAAGAGGAAATGCTTCTTTGAAAACCAAAGCTCTGTCAAGCATTAAGTATGTAGAGTTCCATCTAGTCTTACAATCCTGAACTAGATTGTTATTACAAGAAATATTACATTTACGAGCAGTCCCAATAAATGTTTCTTGTCTTTTAGGTGTGGCAGTCCAGAATAGAACACTACTACGAATTCTCTCAATAATATCACTAATCACACTCATCCCCTCCTTCACAATTAAATTCAATATATGAGCAGCACAACGCATGTGAAATAAATCCCCATTCAATGAAAGTGAACTGAAAGACAGCTTTTCTAACAAGATATCAACCATGGCATCATTTGTGGTGGAGTTATCAACAGTCAAAGTAGATAACATACTGTCAATGTTCCACTCAAGCAAACATGACACCGAAGCTTTAGAGAGTACCTCAACAGTATTTGGAGATGGCACATATAAGAACCTAAATTTAAAAAAAAAATATTATATTATTATTAATACCATGAAATCAGTATAAACATTTAAAAATAAAATAGAATTAATAATTTAGTGTAGAAGCTACCTAATGATATGACTTTGCCCAATTGTCATCTATAAAATGTGACGTTACAGCCATAAATCCCTTTTGCTGGTTACTAGAAGTCCACACATCAGTAGTAATAGCAATTCTACTCTGATTTGCATCCAACAAGCTCATTGTTTTGGCCCTCTCATGGTCATAGATTTTCAAGATGTCACTTTTTAATGTGTTACGAGAGACATGCTTGAACATTGGTTGAAGAGAACCAATGAACCTTTTAAAAGCCCAATGTTCAACCATACTGAATGGAAACTCATGAATAATTATCATATTTGCAAGCTCTTTCCTTGAAGTTTCTTGATTAAAAGAAAATGTGGATACTTTAAATTTTCCACTCTCTTTTTTAGCTTGCAATTTCTTTTGAGCTGAATTAACTGTATGGTTCGATCGCATAAAGCATAACCCTATATGAGTGCACAAATGAGTGGTGTCATTTTTACGCTTGGCACTTAGCTTCTTATTACAATAGGCGCAAACAACTAAATATTCCACATCCCCACCAACTTTTTGTCTTTTAAAATGTTTCCAGCATCACTAGTCAACTTACTATTTTGTTCAGTCTCGCTAGAAGCAATTTCTTCTTCACATGTTACTGGAAGTGGAGTTTGGGTTGAAGCTGCCTCAATGCCTGCAATTTCTTCTTCACAAGTCACTGGAGATTGGTTTGAAGCTATCTCAATTTCTGTTCTTGTTGTAGGCGAATTATCGTCACTAAGATCAAAAGCCTGCTCCATCTTTTACCTTAAAAATTTAAATAGATTTTTAATCAACATACAACAAAACTCAACAAGCTGAATTAAATTGTATCAATTCAATATATTAATCTATGACTAATTTTAGCAGCAGATAATGGTAACATGTATATAATCTTAAAATTATTAAATATGAAGCAACACACTGAACTGTATGTAACCACTTGTGAATACTGAATTAATGATATATAAATTCATGTAGTTTGGTTCTAGAAAATTTTAAGGGGTATGGAATCAAATTTGTTATCTTTGTAAATGAGTAAATCAAATACAGTGAAAAGCAATTAAGAAAAAGTAATTATTAGAAATAACCTTTTGAGAATAAGCGGCAGCAGCAACAACAAATCATTGGAGGCAGCAGCAATAATAATTTTGAGACTAAGCAGCAGGCTGGTGGCTCCAGGATCAACAGAAGTAGGCTGGTCAATAGTGGATGCAGGATCAACAGCGGCGGGCTGGTGGCTATAGAATAAGTGCGACATCTGCTGGCTGGTGGTGCAGAAGAAGCGACAGCTGCGGTAGCTACAGAACCACGATGCGAGTTGTCAGCAGAGATGGGGTTGGCCGCTGGCTGAGAATGACGATTGAGAGGTGCCGTCAGTGACTCAGCTGTGAGTGGGATGCAGCTCACGGTGAAGAGGGGCGTGTCAGTGCGTGTGTGTGTCACATTTTAGGTTACAATTTTAGCCAAACGTACATAAGGGATAAGGCACGTTTCAGACTTTCAATTCAGCAAATATATATTTTTAAATTTAAATACTGTTTTAATTAAAATTAAAAAATTAATTAAAAAAAAGGGGCATGCCGGGTATTTACTAAATACTAAACCCGTCCGCAACCCGTAAAATTACCCACAGCGGATGGGTTTACGGGCGAAATTGCCATCCCTAGATCTTTTTAAAAAAATTTCTCCCAATGTGTTTTCTATTTATGTATGTATCAAATCATATATATATCTGTGTGTGTGTGCGCGCGCATCTGTAAAGAATTGTTAAACAACAAAAATTTATCTGACTCTATAGGTGTAGAATTGCAAAATGTGTGTAGTAAAATATTATATATTTTTTTTTAATTTGTCTTTTGGTAATTCTAAGGAGAGAAATAATATTGTTTGTAACCTAGACTTTTTTATTCCAACGGTTTTAAATTATAATACCTTCTTGGTGTGTCAAAACTTTTACGAAAAAACTTTTTTTATTCACAAAAGAATAAATTTATTTGTTAAAAGTTATGACATGATCGATAAGTGGTGGAATATGATGAAAAATATAGGTAGAAAGTGGCTATCTCCTTAAAAGTAATAAGCATATTTAAGTTTTACCTGCATAGCTCTCATCTCTTGCTGTGTATCATGTATGGGACTTGTACTGTGGAAACCTCTTAAACCAATTTAAGAGAAATGTGTATGAATCCCAGGCTGCTCATGCAAAATCAAATAGAAAAACAAAGAAAAGCATATATTTTCAATATACCTTTGAAATCGATAAATTAATAAAAATTACCCTAAGCTTAATTACCATTGAAATTTTCTACTCAAATTGAGAAAGTACTCCAAATTATATCATTTGGTTTTACAAGTATGTACCTAGAGTATAATTAGTGGCATTCGAATACGAAAATCCGACTCGGTCGGCTGGACTTTCCAAGAACAGTAAATTAATTTACAGCTGGACATATTGATACCATGAAACAGTAAGTCAAAAACTACAAGGTACTTGGAATTTGACGAATTAAATATCTCATATTAGAAATCTTTATTTCATTTTGCTTAGTGAAAAATCATATTAAGCAAAATTTTTGACAGATCATTGTTGATAGAATTACTCAAAAGGGCACAAGAGATAGAGTTGGTTATGCTTATAGCATGCCATATATCGCCCATCACAGGAGCCTTTCCTCATTATCCTTTTGAAAGAACAAGCCAAAATAATGTAACTGCTTCAATTATGCCATGACACACAAATTCCAACTATATTCAGTCCCACTATTCTATAAATACCAATCCATTTCAGCTTGCCATTCAATCCATCTACTTCAACACATTAGGAAATCAATCTCACATAAAATCAAACACACAACAGCGAAAATGAAGAAGGGTAGCGCTGTTATCTCAATGCTAGTGGTGGTGTTCGCCATGGTTCAAATATTGGTTGTAAAGTCGAGAGAGGCTGCCATTACTTGTGGGCAAGTAGACTCATCATTGGCGTTTTACATTTCTTACTTGACGGCTGGGGAAAATCCCGTGGCCGCCTGCTATGTTGGGTTGAAGGATCTCCAAGCCATTACTCCCACCACTACTGATAAACGTGCAGCGTGCGATTGTGTTAAGGCAGCTGCCGCTCGTAACCCAAACATCAAAGAAGATGCAGTCTCTTCCCTTCCTACCAAGTGTGGTGTTCAAATGGATATTCCTATCTCCAAAACCACCAACTGTGCCAAGTGAGTTTTACTTTCATTTGTTCTTGTTGTATTATATAATAGTTTTACTAGATTTGTGTCACAGTTCGTCATTGTATATTCTTATATACAACGATTATTAGTTAGTTCATGCTAAGTGCTAACTGTTTAATCATATTTTCTTGATCCAGCATAAACTAAGATGGAGATAAACTGAGACTAGAGAATAAATAATGATAGGTAAAAAGCCGAGAAAAGACCATATGTGCACCCGTCATTAAGAGCCAGACCCCTGCTAATATATACAGCTTGTAATGTTTTTTAGCAAGCTATTTTGTGATAATAAAAATTACAACATTGATATTCTTACAAAATTAAGCACAACAGGGACCTTTTTGCAACATTTGCTAAAATTCTTGTAATATTGTTAATTTTGAATAACTGTCTTTCCATCTCTTGTACATCTATTTTTAAAACTTTTCAAAGTTTGAATTATAATTTTATATAAGTTTAGATGATTATCATATTCATAAAGATCTATTAGTTCCAAATTAGGATCTGCATTAACAATTATCTGTCTCTCTTGGGACAGAGACCAAATTTTTTCTTCCAATATATTTATATATATTTCTAAACTATCTTCCCAACTGAGATACATTCCATCCATGCTTTCACACAAATATTGCAATCTGAATTCTATGTAGTGATTTGAATGCCTTAACAATCTTAGCAACTCAAATGCACTACCCAAGATCACAGACAAAATCAACACAAGATGCTTAATAGACCAATTAATCAACCTTGACAAATCAATTCAGAACAACCCTTGTGAGGAGGATGAAAACCAATCTGAATCCAGAAGTCTAAACAAGATTGATGAACAAACACACACTCCAAGAAAACAAGATTTACGTGGTTCAATTGTGCAAGAATGCATAATCTACATCCACAGGAGAAGCCACAGTAAAGAGTTTTATTGATGAATCTTAGTGAGAATATAGAGCAATTACAGAGTGTACACACAAGAACAAGAAAAATGGATTTCTCTCTCTCACAACTTTTCTAGATTGCTCTCTGATCATTGATGAAGCTCAGCAACTGAACAGCTCATATAACCGAAGCTAAAAAAACCAGAAAGCGCAGATTTTTGCCACATATACAAAAGCTTAACAAACTTTTGTTTCAACTCACGTGCCATGTCACATGAGTCACTTAAGTCATTATCGAAACGCATGTGTTAGTTATCATTTTGAAAAGCCTAAGTGACCTCACATGAATTGCTCGTGACTTTGCTGAATATTAAACATATCAAAACGCTGTGGTTTCATGTGTCCAGGTTTTGAATTCACCATTTTAACCCACATTTCTCCACCTTGAATCAAAACCTCTTATGTTGTCTCCTTCTCCAACTCTCAGGTAATCATCAATCACCCAAGCCAACTAAGTCCAAACACTTTTTGAACTTAGCTGTTGTATTCATTTTAGTGAGCATATCTGCTGGATTCTCATCAGTATGCACTGTGGACATTTTGACAGCTCTTTTAGGTACCTCATTTCTAATGAAATGTAGTTTAATGTCTATGTGTTTGGTCCTTTCATGGTGCACTGGATTTTTGCACAAATGAAGTGCACTAGAGCTATTACAATACACTGTAATAGTCTTCTATTTCACACCTAGCTCCCCCATTAAACCTTGAAGTCATATAGCTTCCTTAACTACTTCTGTTGTAGCAGTATATTCTGCTTCTGTGGTTGAAAGTGCCACCACATGTTGCAGAGTTGCTTTCCAATTAATGAGACAGCCATTGTACATAAACACATACCCTGTTAGAGACCTTCTTCTATCCAAATCTCCAGCATAATCCGAGTCCACATACCCTTGCAAACCTTCATTTATCCCTTTAGATTTACCAAAAATCATACCACAGTTCAATGTGCCTTTTAGATACCTTATGATCCACTTTACAGCCTTTCAATGCTCCTTACCAAGTGAAGTCATGTACCTGCTCACAACACTTACAGAGTGTGCTATGTCAGGCTTGGTTAACACCATTGCGTACATAAGACATCCCACTGCATTAGCATAAGGCATATTTTCCATCTCAAGCTTGTCTTCCTCACTGTTGGGACATTGGAAGTTGCTAAGCCTGAAATGAGCTGCTAGAGGTGTCAATACAAGCTTGGAATTATGCATCTTGTATGTGTCAAGTACCCTTATCAGATAATTCTTTTGTGACAGAAACATAAGCCCCTCATTTCTTTTTCTCTTGATTTCCACACCCAAAATCTTCCTTGCAATCCCCAAATTCTTCATGTCAAACTCAAAGCTGAGAACTTGCTTTAGTTTTGAAATTTCTCTCATTCCTTTACAGGCTATTAACATGTCTTCTACATATAGAAGAAGATATATGTAGAGATCATCTTTCAGCAGCTTGTAATATTCACAACAATCATAATTGCACCTCATGAATCCATGAGTAATTCTTGTGCTTGTTATAGAGTTTGATAATCCTCTACCCTGTCCTTGATGTCACTTAAATCTGCAGCTTCATGTGGATCATTGAGGTCAGACAACTCTACCCCAAGCTGATGCTTATCTATCTTCACTGAATCACCCTCAGATACTTCTTCTATTGACTTCTTGCTTAATAGTTCTTCTTCATTGAATATGACATCCCTACTTATTATGCATTTTGGAGGGTTAAAATCTGAACACCAGATTTTATAACCTTTAACACCCTCTGGATATCCTATGAAGATTCCCTTTAAAGCTCTTAGTGCTAGTTTTCCTTGGCTTATGTGAGCATAAGCTGGACATCCAAAAGCTTTCAAATCTTCATAATTTGTTGGTTGTCCTGACCAAACTTCATGAGGTGTTTTGTAATCAACAGCAGATAGACTGAGATTGACCAAATAGCAGGCTGTTAAGAGTATTTCTGCCCACAGTGACTTAGAAAGTTTTGATTAAGCTAACATACTCCTCATCTCTCCATTAGAGTCCTATTCATCCTTTTAGCCAAGCCATTCTGTTGAGGTGTTAACCTCACTGTTCTGTGTCTAGCTATTCTTTCTTCTGCACAATAGCTGTCAAATCTTTGGTTACAGAACTCTAAGCCATTGTCTGATATGAGCTTCTTAACCTTTTTCCATGTCTGATTTTCAACTAAACTTTTCCATTTTTTAAACTTGTCAAAAGCTTGATCCTTACTCTTCAAAACATAAACCCAAACTTTCCTTGAAAATTCATCAATGAAAGTTATGAAGTTGTTGTTGCCTCCTAGAGATACTTGCTGTGTAGGCCCCCATAGATCAGTATGGATATATTCTAACTTCTCCTTAGATTTATGAACTGACCTTGTGAAGCTAGCCCTTGTTGACTTGCCTAAAACACAATCTTCACAAAATTCTAAGGTTTCAATCTTATCACCCTATAAGACACCTTGCTTTTCTAGTTCTTTAAGACCCCTTTCACCTATGTTTCCTAACCTTAGATGCCATAGTTTAGTTTTATTAATGCTGGTTTTAGATGATACACCAGCTTCACCACTGACTATCGCCCTATCTAAGATAAAGAAACTATTTTTCCTGTTACCCTTCATAATCAGTTCAGATCCCTTAACAATTCTTATCTCTCTAGATTCAATCTTAACGCTAAACCCCATTTGGTCAAGCATGTGATGGGGCATAATTTATATACATATTTTACCCTTTATTATATAATTACTAGTTATTTTTATTTATTATTTTTAATTAATTAAATTATTTTATTGAATAGGGTAACAAATTGAAGATTGGGAATAAACCGTGCTTAAAGGAATTAAATTAGAGAAAAGCTTAAGATTATTTGGATTTATTACTAGAAGGTTTATGGCTAAATTACAAATTAAATTAATTGGCCAAATTTACAAGATGGGCACGTGACAAGCATTAGCAATTAAATGGCTTGATAATTGATATTAGAGAGCATGTGTAAGACCAACAAGCTTTAGAAAACCAAGCCTTTTGGCTTTAGGATTTGCAAGGTCGGTGGCTTAGGTTAGCGTTATAAAAGGGAAACTCTGGCTTTTGCACAAGAGGCAGCCGCTAGAAGACAGCCAAATAAAAAAAGAGAACAGAAGGGAGAGATGCAGCTGGACAAGCAGGAGAGACGCGGATGGAAGCCAAATTGAAGAAACTACAGCAGCCGTATATGGGTTCAATTAAATTTAGTATTCTCAATCTCTCTATGTCTAACTAAATTTTCTATATTAGGGTTAAGGATGAAGCCATGTTCAATGAAATAAATTACTTTTTATTCAATCAATTCCCTATATGTGTGCTTTAATGTTTATGGCTTTTATTTCACATGTTTGGTTAAATGTTATTAAATATTTTTACCAATTCTGTCATGCATTATTGATTGTTAGGATAAATATTTGACTAAATCTACGCTTGGATTTATAAAGTTTATATGTGATTATCTTTGATTCTGTGTCTTTCATTAAATTGTTCACACAAAGTGCTTAGGAAAACTTTGACTCTTTGTTATTCAATATGTTTACATAGGATGCTTAGATATCATACTATTAAGCAGAAAATGAACCTACATAAGATTAATTTTAATTGGGCTTAATTGTTATATCCATAAGTAGACATAGATTGATTTCGAGTTGTCACTCTAAAACTGAGAATTGATTAGTAATCAGATAATTGTTAAGTTGAACAGTGGTAGATTCTGAAACCTTGGTAGCATCAATCTCTTGAATTCTTGCGATGAATTACTCGTTTTAATTTTAATTGCATCTTTAGTTTTAATTTCTTTAAACAAAATATTTTCTTTTTAATTATGATAGAGTTATAATTAGTTTAGATTAAATTTTACTTTCCTAAAAATTGACAGTCCCTGTGGATTCGACCTCGTTATTCCTAGTCTATATTATATTAGATTCGTGCGCTTACGAGTACATTAAAATTTGCACAACAGCATGCCTAAGAAAATTAAATTCCTTTTCAGGTCAGGGACATGTCTAACCTGTCTAAGCTCCATAATGGTTCCATCGTGTAGTTTAAGATTGACATTACCAATTCCTATGATCTTACCCACAGCATTATTGCCCATCATTACTCTACCACCATCAAAGTCATAATACTGAGTAAATTAACTCTTCAATGGACACATATGAAAGGTACAGCCTGAGTCTAAAACCCATATACCTTTATCTTATTCAGGAGTTTTTGAAGAAGAAACTTCTTTGCCTTCCTTCTTGGCCACTGGTTGAATAGCATCTCCAAGCCCCTGAGTAACCAGCAATGCTTCCATCTTTACTTTCCACATGTTGAAGTCGTTTTTTCCATTAAACTTCTCAAGATCGATCTTTGGTGTAGCCATACTTGGATCTTCTTCTGCAGACCAAGCTCTGATACCGCATGTAGTGATTTGAATGCCTTAACAATCTTAGCAACTCAAATGCACTGCCTAAGATCACAGACAAAATCAACACAAGATGCTTAATAGACCAATTAATCAACCTCGACAAATAATTCAGAACAACCCTTGTGAGGAAGATGAAAACCAATCTAAATCCAGAAGTCTAACAAGATTGATGAACAAACACACACTCCAAGAAGACAAGATTTATGTGGTTCAATTGTGCAAGAATGCACAATCTACATCCACTGAAGAAGCCACAGTAAAGAGTTTTATTGATGAATCTTAGTGAGAATACAGAGCAATTATAGAGTGTACACACAAGAACAAGAAAAATGGATTTCTCTCTCTCTCAACTCTTCTAGATTGCTCTCTGATCATTGATGAAGCTCAGCAACTGAACAGCTCATATAACCGAAGCTAAAAAAACCAGAAAGCGCAGATTTTTGCCACATATACAAAAGCTTAACAAACTTTTGTTTCAGCTCACGTGCCATATCACATGAGTCACTTAAGTCGTTATCGAAACGCATGTGTTAGTTGTTGTTTTGAAAAACTTAAGTGACCTCACATGAGTTGCTCCTGACTTTACTGAATATTAAACATATCAAAACGTTGCGGTTTCATGTGTCTAGGTTTTGAATTCACCATTTTAACCCACATTCTGCATTTTGAATTAAAAAGTTCAAATTATTATTATTGTTATTCATTATGGGCGATCTTGAGTTTTATTATTAGTTCTGCACTTATCTGGAATTACTTCAAGACTCATTAAAATTGATTCCATTAATGCTATTCTGTTTTCTTCTTCGAAAGTGTCAAATATTTCTCATTACATCTTCTAAGTTTATTCTTCTCATATCACTATACCAATGTCTTCTGGTAATTAATCTTCTAGTTAAAACAGAGATTGTATAAATAATTTGATATTCTTGACTAAAGTCTAAATTATCAATTGCATCCATAAACTTGTCATTTGCTCTTTCCATTTTTATGGATTTAAGTTACTCTTATCACTTCCTATCTTATAACATTCAAGAAAATAATCAAGGCCTAACATGCTTTCATTTGTTGCTAAAATGTAAGAAGATGGTTTGGGATTACTAACTAGTGTACTATCTCTCGGAATTCTGAGATAGACTCACTAATTGCCTCCAACCATAAAAAGGTCCATGGTCAGCATCGCCATAGCTCTACACGTCCAGCAAGATCACCTCAGTGACTGTTCCACACGGCCTTTTGCAACACACTGCTCCACAGCCTAGAAGGTTCTGTCTGAGCACTTTCCTTGTAAACGTCTCTGGAAGAGTGCTTAGTAATATGAAATCTTCTTCGATTAGCACAAGTACTGGCATGTAAAGTACCTGATTAATTTCTAAAAATATATAAGATATCTGAAAGATGATAATTTCTCTAAAAAATTTTATTTATTTCATAACTGGAGATTGTTGCAAAGAAGAGAAATTACAAAAGCTTGTGAAGGTTAGGGAAGGCTACAAGATGATTGCCCCTCTCCTTCTTACATGATTCTATTTATATCTTTGAAAATATAAGATTACATGATGAGATTACATCACACATGTTACATTTTTTTGAGCTATGGTGGATTCTTCAGGATAAGGTGACCCCTCCTACTTTAATTTTGTGGACACCTGGCATCATCTTCTTCCTGTAGCAGATAGCTCTTGCATAATAGAGATAAAGATAGTGCAGAGTTTTGTCACTTCTTGAATTATTATTGCTTGATCAGTTGGCATCTTTTAACTCTCAAGTGGACCTTGTCACGTGCCTATTATGAGTTCTTCATCTATTGACATGTTTTCTTCACTGGATCCATTTTTTGATTTTCCATAGCAAAAACCACAATAATTTTGATGTTTCAACTCCTTGCATATCTCATGGTGTGTTGACAAGTTGGACTCCACGAGATTTTCATAAATTGGTTTTTTCTTTTTAATAATGGCTTGTTTAGCTAGAACATTGTCTTTTCTACTCATAAAAAAGATTAAATGCTCTTTTGTGGTCTCATAGAGCCATACTTTTTCTTTACTTATCCTCTCGAGCTGTTCATTGAGGACTTTCATTCTTATTGCCCTTTTGGTGCAGAGTGTTTTGGGTTCAAATAATTCTAGATCATAATCATTATAGACCTGATCTAAATCAATTGTTGGACTATCTTTTTTCTGCTAACTCCAAAAATGAAATTAATCCTTAGGTATAACCCTAAATGGTCTGGTATTATAGCCTGACTAGAACGAATCTCATAGACTATTTTACCAATTCTTTTATATTCATAAGCATAGTCACATTCTAATGGGATGTTAGCCATTGAAATAGACTGTCCGCTTTTGGTATATTGAGGCTATAAGCTCTGTGAAGAGCTTTGGGAACCTTCTCCTTTAAAATATTGGTCTTTAAGATCATAAATTGTGAGAAATTTTTCTGAAATTATGGTCTTTGAATTCTGTGAAGAACTTTGGGTAACCTGCCCCTCATTTTGATCCTTGACTTTTTTAGCATATTGCTAATATATTCTTCTAAAATATGGACTTCTGGATGATTGTGCAAACTTTTGTCTGGGCAAAGTTTGCTTAATTCTTCTTGGGCATCGTCAATCATGGCAAGTCCATCATAAATCATTTTATTGCCCTTGAGAAGCAATTCTTGACCTTCAGAGCACATCATTATGCCCTTTATTATTTTGGAAAGACTTTTATCCATTGTATTCCCTGCTGAGAAAATTTACAATACAATTGTTAGATCCTTTAATATACTCAATTTCAAAATCATATTATGTAAAGAATTGCTGCCATCTAATTAATCTCTTGTATTGAGGGAGATTACGCAATTTATTAAATATAAATCCTTTAACTTGAGTATTATCATATCTGAATTTAAATTTTTTTGGTAATAAAAAAAAAGTAAATTTAGCTATCTCAATTTTAATAGCTAATAATTCCTTTTCATTACTATGATAGTTCTTTTCTGCGAGCTTAAATATTCCGCTGGTATATCGACAAATCTTTTCTAGATCTGTTTTTAATACTGCACCCCAGTTATTATCAGAAGCATCAGTTTCAAGAATTAAATTATCACTGGCCATTGGAAATTTTAATTTTGGTAAATTTTTACATTTTTCTTTTAATTTTTTAACTACTTGAGTATGAGATTCTTCCCAAGATTTTGTATTATTCTTTTTCAATAATCATTGTTAGGATTGTCTTTTTTTTGCTAAATTTTCTATGAAACCTTCAGCATAATTAAGACATCCTAAAAATCTTTGAATTTGTTCCTTAGATTCTAATTTGTTAGGAAATAAATATATTTTTTCATAAATATGAGGTTGCATTTCTATTCCTGTTTCATCTGTTATTAATCCTAGAAATTCAATCCTAGGTTTCATTATTTCGACTTTCTTTTTAGAAAGCAATATTCCATATTTCTTACATTTTTCTGCAAAAGAAACTAAATGATTAATATAGTTAACTTCATTATTAGAAAATATTAATATATCATCCACATAAACAATGCAAAATTCATGAAATTATTTAAAAATTTTATCCATTTTTCTTTGAAATATTTGTGGTGCATTTTTTAATCTAAATGACATTACAATCCATTCATATTGTCCTTGAGGTGTACTAAAGGCAATAAGTGGTATATTTTCTTCTTCAAGCTTAATTTGCCAAAAGCCTGATTCGCAATCAAACTTGCTAAATATCTTTTTATTAATTACAGAAATAATTAACGTATCTTTGTTAGACAAAAAGTATCCATCAAATTTAGTATATTTATTTAATTCTTTATAATTAATAACCATACGAGCTTTTCCCCGTTTAATCTCTGCATGATTCCTAACCATATAGGTTGGACTGCCATGTAGACTTTTAGATTCTCGAATAAGTTTGAGATCTAAGAATTCTTTGATTTGTCTATCAAATTCTATTCTAGTCTATCTTCTTGTCCATATCTCTTTGGCTTAACCCGTATGATAACATTTGGATCCTTTAACTCTATCTTAGCATGTGCTTTATCAATTTCCCATAATTGAATTGGATTTTCACCAAAATTTTTATCAAGTTTTTCTAAGATTTTTTCATAATCAAATATGATTTAATTAATTTTTATATTGAAATCACCACGCTGGCTGGGTCGAAAATGAAATTTTCGAGTAGTTCGCCGAATGGGATTATAAATCCGTGGTGTTGTAAATGTATGATTACATAGTGTTTTAAGAGTAATTATTTTGTTAGTCATTATATAAATGAACTGACGAAGAAAATTAACTCCTAAAAGTATATCGGTACCCATAGAATTATAAGACCATAATATTGGTATGCTTAGAATATAATCTTCTATTTGTATTAAAGCTTTTATTCTACATGTTCCTAGATAAATTTGTTCCCCATTAATTCTTTGTTTTGTTAAAGGTTTATAATCTTTCCAATATGACTTTAGATAAATTCGTGAATTAGCTAAGCTAACTCCTGAATTGATGTACGAACTACATGTTATAGAAGAATTTTACTATAGCAAAGAACTTCCTAAAAAATGATTCTCTTCAAGGCCTAAGTCGAAAGACAAGGATAGGCAAAAGAGAGTTGAGATGAGAAAACTGTCTACTAAAAATGATGGCAAGCTGAAAGGCAAGTGCTTCAAGTGTGGACAGAAGGGTCATTGGAAGAAAGATTGTCCTAAGATTATTAAAATCAGGTATAGGAAATCTTTAAGCTTCTTAATTAGTTCAGATTTCTATTGATTCATGCAATAGTAAATTCTGAGATAACTAATCTTATTTGTAATTCATTTATTTGGTTTTCAGAAAACCAAGAGATTAAGTGAATAAAGCTTTAAATTGCAATTGAGGAGATACTAGTTTATATCAGCTGAGTAGACTAGATCAGTATTATGAGACTTTAGTTTTTGATATTTGTCTTTATGTTTCAAACATTAGAGGAATTTAATTTCGGTGGCTTGTTTTTTAATAAACAGGAGTACACTGTTATTTTTGGATCCTCTGTTTATTGTAATTACTTGTTTTGGTACATTACAAAGACAATTTATATCATATAAGTTCATTGATCTATTCAAAGCAAGATATAATGGTAAAGAGTATATGCATTTATCTAAGAAAAGAAATGTTTCTTCTAACCAATATCACCTCTGATATTTGCGCTTAAGTCATATGAACTGTAATAAGATTTTAAGAGAATGATTAATGATAGGCTTGTTGGCCTATTAAGATTAATCATAATCACTTTACAAATCTTATTTAGAAAAGTAATATGACAAGGAAGTTCTTTTTGAGCTAAAAGAAAGCGTAATATTGTATTGTATAAATTAGTGCATATGCGGACTAATTAGTTTACATGTTAGAAGAGGTTATGAGTATTCTATCAATCTTATTGATGAATATTCATCGCATTTATGTTTGTCTAAATGCATCATGATTCCGTGGCTTTTGAAATTCAAAAGAGTACATGGATAAGATAGAGAAGCGATTAGACAAGAACATAAAAGAACTTTGATCTGATCGAAGCAAAGAATATCTCATTAGAGAATTCAAAGTTCATTTGGTTGTAAAATGGGATAAACTCCCATATATAATGAACATTATGACATAATAGTGTCATTATACGAAGAAACATAATTCTTTTGGATAAGACAAGATATATACTAAGTAATTTATCATTAACCTTTTTGATTCCAGATACCAGTATATAAAACTGCATGTTCAGAAGTTTGCACGTTTTAGGTATCCTAAAGGAAAAAGGGAAAGTCTAATTTATAGGCCTCAAGAGATGAATGTATTTGTAGACATACACTTTACTTTCCTTGAGGAAGACTATATAAATGACTTATAACCTAAGAGTAAGGTAAAACTAGAGAAATTATTAAGAGATCAAGTTGATGCTCAGTTTTCTATTTATGTCTAATAACATAGAAAAGAGCAACAATGATTTAAAAAGGACTATCCCTAAACAGCAACCACCCATAGAGGCTCGTCGTAGTGGGACTGTAACTAGATTACCAGCACGGTACATGTTACTGGGAGAAACTTATACAGCTATCTCAGATGGACATGTACAAGATCCCACTAGTTACAACGAAGCTCTATTGGATGGAGATGCTGAACTATGAAAAAATGCTATGAACCAAGAAATGGAATCTATGTATTCCAATAAGGTCTGAGAACTTGTAGGGGCACCAAATAGGGTAAAACCTATAGGGTGTAAGTGGATCTACAAGAGAAAAAGATGAGTAGATAGAAGGGTGGAAACTTTTAAAGCAAGGTTAGTAGCTGAAAGGTATACTCAGAAAGAGAAATCAATTATGAGGAGACCTTTTCATCGGTTACTATGCTTAAATCCATCAGGATTCTGCTTTCCATTGCTACAATGTTGGATTATGACATTTGGCAAATAGATGTCAAGACTACGTTTCTTAACGGACATCTTGAAGAAGACATCTATAAGTAGTAACCAGATAGGTTTGCACAAAAAGCCAAGAACACATGGTATGTAAGTTACAAAGATCCATTTATGGATTAATGCAAGCATCCCGGTCATGGAACATCATATTTGATCAAGCAGTTAAATCGTTTGGATTCTTATAGAACATTGATGAGCCATGATTGTAAAACAAATTCAGGGAAAGACTGTGGCATTACTAATTCTTTATGATGATAACAAACCTTTTAATTGAAAAAGATAGAGGAGCATCATCTGTAATAAAGAGTTGGTTAGCAGAACAGTTTGATAAAAGTGACCAAAAGGTATAAAGTTATATTCTTGGTACTAACCTTTGGTGATACCAGAAGAATAAAACTCTATCTCAGCTCGCTTATATTGATGAGATAATGTCTTGATTAAATATTTTAAATTCCAAGAATGATTTTTATCATTCAGAAATGGAATTATATATTCTCCAAGCATCAGTGTTCCTGTACACTTGAGGAGATAGATAAAATGAGATGAAAAGAAAGTCTCATTTATGTCATGACAAACTCTTATATTGTAGTTGGATGGTCAATAGATATCATTCAAACCTTAAACATCAAAATATTATAAAGCATTTAATATAGATTCTGAAAAGAACTAAGAATTATATGCTTATGTATTTTGGTATTGATCTCATGCTAGTGAATTTTATAAAAGAATCTGATTTCATGTCAGAAAAAGATAGAAGGAAATTTATTTCTAAATTTTGTTTTTATTGGGAAGTGGAGATATGAGTTAAGGGAGTATGAAACTATTTAGTGTCATAGACTCCGTAACTAAAGCTAAAAATGTGGCTCTATTTGAAGCTACTAAAGAAGCTATTTAACTCCACAAGTCCCAGTAGATTCTTGAGATGATACCTATACCAATTGCATTTATTAAACTTTGGTAGTGTAACAAGATATAACGTTGAAAAGTCATAGGAACCACAATGGTACCTATAGTAATTCTGTTTAACTTTAGTAGTATAATGATGGTGCAATTGATCAACTATAGGAGCCAAGAAATCACAAGAAAGAAAAACACATTGAAAGGGAATACTGTCTCTTTAAGGGAATAGTGTAGAAATGTTATAACCTGCACTTACAGTCCTAAAGCATGTGCAATACGCCAGATATGCTTTGAGAGCTTGTGGGAGATTGTTGGGATTATGTGCTCTTTAAAGCATATTGATTTTCTGATTAATAAAATATTTGAGGTATTTATTCAGATATCTTAATTGCATAAATATTTTGAAAAAGGTCCATTTAATCATATTATATGTATTTATGTGATCATCATATGGACTCACAGAAGACATAAATACAAGTTATCTTATGATTAAATAAATTGAGTTCGCAGTTGATAAATAAAGTTGGGCGCTCTATTTATGTTTAGACTGTAGTAAATTCATCGAATGATTTGTCTTGATCATGTATGAATTTATTGATGTAGTTTGACTACATTGAACTGGATCATATATGAGATTTAATTAACCTTGAAATTACTGTCAGACTTATTAAATCTCATAGGCATTGATTTTATTGCAATCTTAATCTCGAGTTAATTATAGTTTCATGTTTATGATTGTCATTTCATTTGAGTTACCAATGGGCACGACATACATTTGTAGTCAAGATTACCCGGTATCTTGGTGGAAGTAATTATAAGCAGTGAGATTATAGATTAACAAAATAGAATTTGTACAACACATCTCTTGACGGGTTTTCGGTACTTGATCATAGAATTCTCTCGGTTGTAGAGTGTGTCAACATAATTAGTATGTTGAAAATGATCATTAGAGAAAGCCAGTAAGTGTCAAGGAACAAGATGTAATTAAATTGATTGGACAGTTGAGATATCAATTTAATTTGCGATGTGGTACAAAGGATTGTTTAGTAAAGAAATCAATGTGGCATGGGTCGAATTATTATTCGAGAACACTATCCTAGATAGCATACAATTATGGAGGTCAGTTCCAATCTTTTAGTGGAGTAGATTTGGAATTAAATAATTAGGCTAGTTTAATTATAGGCCTAATTATTGTAGCCACTATTGTATGTACCCATATGATCCCCGGGTTAGCTCATTTAATTGACTGCACCATTATTGGGTTGATAAGCAAGATAACTAGCTATTTGGGTTAAAAGCCTAAATATATTATTTGGTGGGAGACTCTATTTAATATGCTTATGTGTAAGGGGCCTTGTGTTATTTTACAAGGTGGGCCCCTATAACAAGAATAAGTGTAACGTGGGCTTTATTATTTTTTAATTTAAATCAAATATTTTGATTTAATAGAATTAAAAAATAAGCATAGGGTTTCCACCGATAGGATATAAAAACACTTGTTCTTTTTCAAAAGAATAGGAGAGCCACAATATACAGAGAAAAGAAATTTTTCTCTCTAACTTTAAGAGAAAAATTTTCTCTTGCTAGTTGCTTTCCAGTAATAAAAAAAAAAAAAGGCGCCCACACGTCAAGTGCAGATCAAACTTGAGTCATAACCTGGAAGATCATTGGTGACGGATCGTGATCTAACAGAATTGGTGGTGACAATTCATGACTTGGGAGCCCAGATTACTTTTACGAAAAATCAAAGGTACGATTTCTAGATTATAGTAATTCTATATATTGTATGAGAAATGCGATCCTAATATTTCCGCTGCAAAAACGTTTTAAAACCATCAGTATCAAGAATAGCAAAAGTCTCATGCCATGACTTTCCATTATTATATTCAATTTTGATTTTTAGATTTTGATTATTTTTTCTAACAGTTACCAATATTTCATGCGATGGTGGTATCACAAGATGGCTATATCTTATAGAACTTTGCGTTTCACTTAATTCTAATTCTGTTCTAGGTATAAAGATTGAATCTCCACCTTTTATAATTATTCTATCTTCCGGTGTATATTCTATAGTTTTAGAGGTACTTTCTCTAATCAGCGTAGGTTGACTCCTTAGATCCATTTCCCATTATTCTGGTAAATCAATTTCTCTTAGTAATTCAGGAGATTGTATTTTTCCAACCTTACTAAAAAGTTTGTCTATTTCTATAAATTCTTTATCAGCAAACATTTCACTGTTAGCTAAATTTGTTAATGCGTATTCTATAGCATAAGTTATGCTATATGGATACGATCCATCATACATTATATCAAAGTATTTAAAATCATGACATAAAGTTAAAGTTTTGTTTATATTTCTATTTCTAAAACTTATAAAATATTTGGGATATATTTTAATTATCAATTTTTTATAATTAAGATTTCATTTTATTATTCCAAGGAGCGCATGTTTTTTATCTTTTATTCTATTATCTAGTACAGCAAGATTTACTAGACTATCAATTCCTTATCTAAAATGAGCTTTTATCATAATTTAGATTCCTCCAATATGAATATATCTAATTTTATGCCTATCACTAGGTCTGATTTTATTGATTTTTTTCTTCTATATCAGATTTTAATAATAATGGAATATTTGTGTTTCCTCTTGCATGCCCAATGTCAATTAGTTCTTCTCTTACAATGGCACTAAAATACATTATATTTTTTCTTTTAACCATGTTAGCTATTCCTTGTGCTAACTTATTGACTGAAGTCATAAATATTTCTAATCCCTTTTTGTTAATCTTTAGATATTATTTTTTATCAAAAATTAATTCTTTATTAAAAGAACATTGTTCTTCTATTTCTTCATTCTGATATAAATCTTTATTATCTAATGCTTCTATTCTTTTTTCGATATCTTCTAAGTTTATAAAGACATTGTCGTCTTCTTCATCTGTTTCAGATTCTTCATTATTATCAGATAATTCTTTTAATCCATTATTAGTATTTTAGCTTAACATTCTTAAACTTATCAATTTTTCATTTCCTTTTATTTTGTCAAATATTGGCCTTACCAAAGGCTAAATTTCATTACTTTTCTTTTCATTAAAATAAATTATTGTATCTTGTAAGATTTTATTTTGTTATTGAATTATCATAAGTAATTCTTCCATATTATTATCAATTCTTTGTACTTTAATTTTCTTGAAGTTTTCCATGTATGTTTATGGCAAATTTATTACCAAGTTTTTCAATAACTCTTTCAATTTTATTTAATTGAATTTCTATCTTCTTTAATCTTGTTTCTATGAAATTTTTATTTATTATATTTATAATTTCTTTCTTTAGGATATTTTGATCTTTAATATTGAAATCTTTTATTATTTGCTAAACTTGGTTAAATTCTTGACTCATTTGATCACTTTATTTTTTAATCTGATTTATATTTTCATCGTTGAAATTTTTTATCTCTAGTATTTCATTTGCACTTTCTATATCATTTATTGTTAAATTAGGGTTTCCTAATTTATTTAGTAAATATAGAGAAATCCATTTTAACTGATTATTTCCTAATATATCGGAATCATTTACCAAATCAAATGGTTGAAATCTTCCATATGTAAATCCTCTTTGCCTATAACTGGAAGGTGAAAAATTACTAGTTTCTATATTTTGTGAAATTATCAACGGTTCAGGTAATTTATTCATAGTACCATCTACATAATATTTCATTAACTTTCTATTAAATATATGTGACATATATGTCTTTTATTTCTTTGGGAATGTAATTCTTCTCTAATACAGTAATCCTTTATTTATAAGGTAAAATTTATGCATAAATAAATCATATATTCTAATAGCATATTATTATAAGGATAATATTTACTCTTAATTATTTTGTTATTCCAATTATATTCTTCTCTTTGTGCAATAGATAAAAGTCTATTATAATCAATTATTAGATCATTATTGTAATCTTCAACATAATTGATATTTCATTGTTTCCAAGAAAAA
Source organism: Clausena lansium (assembly GCA_030449835.1). Taxonomy (NCBI): domain Eukaryota; kingdom Viridiplantae; phylum Streptophyta; class Magnoliopsida; order Sapindales; family Rutaceae; genus Clausena; species Clausena lansium. The sequence goes on from JASUUF010000195.1 coordinate 7,245,893, forward strand.
TTATTTTTAGAAACTTCCATTCGTATGCTATCTAATAAGAGAGGATCTGTATTTAGACCTCTTTGATTTATTATTATAAATTCTCTAATCCTTAATTCATGAGCTTTTGTTAAATAAAATTGCATTAACTGTTTAATATCTAAATCTCGTCTTTCACTTGAATAATATGACATATTTTTAATAATGTTATACTTTACTGTTCTACTATCTATCATTAAATTATATCCTCTATTATTAATAAAATAAATAATTATCTCATCATCCATTTTTTAAATTATTTAAACCAAAAACTTCGCTCTAATACCAGTTTGGTGCGGAAAATCCAACCCAAGACAAACTTAGGGGTGTAAATGATTAATTTTTAATCTTTTAGGAATTTTTTGTAATTAAGCTAAGTTGAAACACAGCGTTCGGTGCAATAAGTTGTGTTCATTATTGTGAGAGCTTCATTTTCTTAAAAATTAATGCAATGAAGAAGTTGATGGATGATTCTTACAATTCATATTTAATTTGCGTCTCTTATTATTATCATCATCATCATCTATAACAATGGGAATACATTCATTATATTCATTCAATTCCTCGGGTTGTTTGCTGCAATCTCTCCTGCAGTACTCCTATTTTAGTGGTACTCATGTGATAATATATGTTGTACGTTAAATAATGGTTTTTATGCAACTGATGCTGGCTTACTTTGTAACAAAAATTAATGTTGTTGAGAATTAATTAATTAGTGTAACCAAAATCTCGACAATTAATCGCTCTCTCTCTCAACCAACCACTTAATTAACAACAATTTTCAGAATAACAGACATAGTTTGATATATACAACAAATATATAATTAAAAGCTGATCATTGATCAGTTAAAAATAACTTAGTTTTTGTTGGATATTGTGGTTTATCAACTGTAGTTTTATTAAAGTATTTAGTAAACAGTAGTTGTTGTTATTTGAAAGCTGGATTGATTTAATTAACCATTTGTTATAATAAATCAAAATCAATATTTAAAAGCTTTATTTATTGTAATTTTTAATGTTATCAAAATATCACCCTCCTTAAGTTAAAAATGAAATTAGTATGCATCTCAATCAATTGTTGAAGTTAAGATACCATCCATTTCACACAAATCAGTTTTTTTAACAACTGATGGAAGCACCTCTTTACTTCATTATTTATTTTTTTTATTTTTTTTAATACGGTAAACTGAGATAATTATAATTAGATTTATTTAGATCAATAATAATACTAGTAACACAGCCCAAAATTTAATTAATTAAACCCTCACAAATTTAACAGCGAGATCAAGAATTCGCGGCAGTTTTTCTCTTCTGTTGGGGAGTTGGTTGTACCTTTACACACGAAGACGGTTAATATTAATATTCAAAAAGTTTTAAGAAAATAAAAAAACAAAAACCGAAAAAAAAAAAAAACCCACCTTATAAACAGAGCTCGCAACAGGTAGTGTTTTTTATGTTTTCAGAGATCAGAGTTTTGTTATGCTTTAGAGTTAATTTAAAGGTGTTTCCCTTTTTCTTTTTTTAATAATTTTTTTAAAAGCATATTAAATTAAATTATTAAAAAAAACTAATAAACTAATATAATATAAAAATTCTATAAAAGCAAAAAATTAATAGAATAATAAAAATATATTTAGAAGGGAGTTCCTGTCTTGTCTTCCTGAACAGGGAAGGAGAAAGGGGTCCCCGGAAAAACGGGAAAAAAAAAAATAAATAAAAATATTTTTTTTGGCACACGATAATCACCACCGCTAAGCCCTTAGATCTAGGTTTTTTGTTTCTTCCTTTCGTGCCGAAAGATAGATTTTGTTTTTTTTTTTTTAATTTAATTCGATGGGTAAAATTGTGAAGCATTTTGTTTGAAATTGTGCCGATGGTATAGGATTATTCAGTATTATTGTTTGTGTATTGGATGGAGAAGAGGAATTGCTCGAATTCGGATATTCGGAATCCGAATTCAAACGGGCATTTTGTTTATGAAGATTTGGAGAGAAGGGGCCTTGTAGAGCACCGAGTTTCCAAACTGGACACTCTTGCCGGCATCGCCATCAAGTATGGTGTTGATGTAATTTCAATTTCTCTCTCTCTTTTTCCAATATTACATTCATCATCATATGCCAAAATTGTTAAAAATTTCCTTTTTTTTTTTTTTGGTTATTTAAATGCCAGTGAAAGTTATTATTATTTTGTTTAGGTGGCTGATATTAAGAAGCTGAATGGGCTGTCTACTGATCTTCAAATGTTTGCTCTAAAGACGCTTCAGATTCCGCTGCCTGGGAAGCATCCTCCTTCGCCTTGTTTGTCAAATGGTTATGAAACTAGAGGGTACTTTTTGTTTTCTTTTCTCTCGTAATTTTATGCTCTACACCGCATTACATCAATTGAATGTCTTTGTTATGATTGTTGCTAAAATTGATGGCTGTTTGTTTATATTTTCTGGAATCTGATTATCAGTGTTGCATTACTTGGTCCTAGAATGCCGTTGAAGATTTAAAGCTTTTAGGCAAATGAATGGGATTTTTGGTTGTTTGAAGATTCAAGAATATGATAAAAGTCTTTCTCTTCAATGCTATTCTTCATTCACCTTTTTCTTCAAGTTATTTCCCCTTTTCACCCGAATCCATGTGGTTTGTATAGGACTGCATCATTTTCCCATTACCTATTGGAGTAGATAGAAGCAAGCACCGTCTAGTTTGTGTTTATAAATACGTTTTGAGATCTAGTCCTGCTCACACAAATGTTGGCTGTGTTTGATGGCACAAAGAGGTGGGTTGTGTCGTGCAGGTTGAGGAGCAAGGGGGGGAAATTGGAAAAAATGAAAAAAGTTCTTATTTTTTTACTTTTTGGTGTAACCCATTATAATGAGTCAAACATAGTCAAGTTTAATGCCGTTTAGGGTTGAGTTGGAATTGGATGTGCTTTGGTGTTTGGTAGTGATACAGTTATCATAAGTTCTGAGGACCAGGACAGTTAAAGAAGCATTATGGCATTGATAGTGCTGCTGCTCTGGCAATGTTTACACAAGGAGATGGTGTTTGTAGAAGGGTAACTGGCAAAATGAAGTTGGAGTTTTATTTGTGATTTTACAGTCATGGATCTGAATTGTTAATGTGATACTGAGGGGTTTGGTGTTTAACGGTGGCAGGGTGGGGAGTCATGATGGAGAAGTCGCTTTGATTAAATGGTGTTCCTGTTCCTGTTCCTGTAGCAGTTGTGTTGGTGGGGATGATGAAACTGCAGACATGAATGGTGAGGTTGATGTTATGATTTGGCAGCATTAGGGGGCGGAGATGCATTATAATGTTTTTTCTCTCTCTCTCTCATATTATTTGGATGACTTGATTCTTAACTGCACATTTTCCTCATTATGTGAACTTCATTAATATTTCTTTCCTTATTTTCCTTTATTTTGAGGAAAAGTGCACATACATTGCTAGTTCTCATGAACATTATCATTCACGTGTCTTTGTTTCAAATAGTGTGCTAAAAGATAATCCACCAAACATGTAGCACTAGTTTTAATATATGTTGGAGGTGAATATAATTGCCTCTTGGATTCATTATGCATTATAATAATTACTGTAAAGCCAAATTTTTCAAAATACATCACAATACTTGGTAGCATGCTTTGTTGCGACTTTACTTTTCCAATCTTTCGATAGATTTTACTTTTGAGACCTTGATTGATTTCCATCCTGTGACTTACTACAGTTCAAAACTGAAACATTCTGCAGGCAGGCCAATCATGCACGGACTCCATATCACCATGTGCAACGTAATTTATTTGATTCCTTCCAGTCTCTGAAGTCGAACCCCCAACGGAAGGTCTCACCAGCCATGAACTCTTTACAAGGTTACTATGGACTTAAGCCAACAGATCAACGGCCTCCATCTGAAGGTTGTCAAATGACCGTCTTTAGGAAAAGAGAAGCAAAATGTTTAGAAGATTGTCCATTACTTAAACCGTCCCGTCTTTACAAGGACAGCCATCGAAAAACAAAAAGCTTAGCCAATTTTCTGCTGGCTGACAATAGTGAAGAGCCAGATAACATTATCTCTTCAGATTTCAGAGAAAGTGAATATTGCGAATGGAAAGATAAACTTGTTAGGAGCCGCCAAAAATCTGAAGGTGACTTTAGTACCAGCGTACCAGAAATGCTGTTGAAAGAGGACAACAGTAACACAGGTGGAGTTCCAGCTATTACAGGAAAGGGCTTGGCCCTGAGACCTGCAGCAGCAAGTCGTACTGCAGTTGGAACAGATACCGAAGGATGCGGGTTTAACACTGTACAATTTGTTCTGGGGGATCCTTTTCTGAGTGATCGAATTTCTGAGGTTAGGAAGTCATCAAGCACACCAAGTTTGGAGGATCAGGGTGTCAGTAGTCCGTCACCTATCTGGCATGGACTGCCAAAACCAATATCCAGATGGAAAAACAAAGCTGCACTGGATTAGCTAAGTTTCTGCTCGTATATACCGGTTAACTTTGTTCTTTATTTTATCAGGCCTTAATTTGATAGCTCATAAGAGGTAAATAGAAATGAATACAGGGAAAGAGTCAAAAGCGCAGTCTGGCAGTAGGTTACCTAGGCGAATATGAATTTTTCATACTTGTATATTTCTCAATCTTTTACAAGTTGCAACCATTTTTCAGTTACAATAATATCTTGAATTGAAAATGATTACTGGTGATTTTGTTTGCCTTACTACAATGGCATGCTGCCATGCTATAGTTTAAGATGTCAAGTGAAAGAAAATCTGGTGGGTCAATATATTGGTTCTGATAATAAATTTGAGCATCCATCCGCCAACTCATTACAGGAATTAGTCTTGAAAAAGAACTTCAGCCTTCCTTTATTTTAATGCAAAATAAGTTTACTAATAAACTCACAGTTCGTTAATAACTTGGAGACTCATAAAAATAATCTTATGACAAAACTTTCTGCTTAAACATTCACAAATGAAAAGGTTTCCTTGAGAGAGAAAAGAAAAGACATCACTGACTTTAAAAATCCTCTGAACCATACTTGCCGAATCCAAGCACCAAGATCCGTTAGTTCATACTATCACTAAACATCCGAATCATTCACCGCAGAACAGCATGCAGGCATCGAATTGAATTTCACCAGGTTTTATTTAGTTCATGAGGCTACAAATTAACTCTACCAAACCAGTAGGTTTCTGCATCATTAATCAGGAACCTTGGAAGTTCACAGATAACTTGATCCTTCTTTCCAAGCAATAGATCACCATTGATTCATCACCATTGATTCCATAAATTTCATGCAAATTAAAACTTTCAGCCAATTTTAACAACCCTCTAACGAGCTGAGTTCACAACAGATTCCAAAAATAAAAGAAGTTGAGGAAAAGCTTAGATGAGCAGATCCCAACTTGAGAAAAATTTCATGGACCAAGCTTTGACAGTGTAGAAATTTAAATGGTTTCATACTCCATCAGATCCATTAGAGAATTTATTTCAAAAATATCACCTTACCAGACAATTCCAAATTTATCAACGGATATAAGGAATACATAATGTTCACACTTCTTGCACTCATTAAAAAAATTAAACTAAAAACTGAAATCAAAACCCATATTGTAACTTTCCAGAGTTGAGAATTTTAAAACTAACAGTAAATCATATCTAGCCAACCAGTAAACCAGAATATGAAAATAAATACTAGGATATGAACTCCAAATCCAACAAATTCATAAGCTTAATATCACATACCTATTTCATAAATGGTATATATATCTCCAAAAACCTAAAATTTTATGCAAGTATCACATACATGGTACACTAGTGCACATAATTTTGTGAAAAGGAAATAGGATATAAGAAAGGAATAGACTTCAGGATCCCATAAAACCAATCAAGTTATTTTGTCATCCATTATAAGGAAAAAAAATTATTCACAGAATGAACATATTTCAGAGCACTACCTTTACTTTGAGACACATACTCTTCAACAAAACTTACTACTTACAATATATGTATGATCATTGCCTCAGCATAACATTCCATATCAAATATTTACCTCAACAAGTCATGATGTTCAGCAACACATACTCTTCCTATTTTGTCTGCTAGGAAATTTGATCCTCGCTCTTCAGCAAGAAACCAAAATTAAACAGCATCGTCTAAGGCATGTCTTTTGCAATTTGCCAAACCCTGCAACAATATCATGTTCAGCCACCTCGCGTTCTATAAATGCTTTTTCAGTTAACAAACGAGAGAAAAATCATATACATGATAAGCTTCAAGTAAAATTTTTCTACTTTCTTTTTCCCCACTAATATGCTTCAACCATTTGAAATAAGAGTGAGCATAATGCAAATCCCAAAAAAAGGCTGGCTTTACAAGAAAGTACAGTCATCTTTTAGAGTTCATCCACACTGCCGACAGCGCAACTCTCAGATGTCACATTTAGGCTCCCAATAGATAACAAAACACTAAATGCACAGAAAAAAAAAAGAATATTATATTGGAACAAAGTTTCACTTCCAAGATGGACATATTACATTTTCAAAAGCTTAATTGTTTAAATATGCAATTACAAATATAAAAATAAAAAAAATAGAAATAGGAGAAGAATAGGAAAAGAGGAATAGCAAAAAGCAACCTCTTTAGAAAAATTAAAAAGCTCATTCAGGAAATACTGTCAAGTCGCTAAAAGAATCAAGTTTTCCTGCTGTGAAGAACATTTCATTTAATGCAACAAAATTTCACAGTGAGGAAGTATGCTTAAAAGTAAAAAATCAATGAGGAAAGGAGATAAAAGTTCCAAAAACAAAGAGCAATAAAGTCCACATTTCAGCGGAAAAAAGGTCCACCATATTGCTCCGATTTTAGACTATGAGATAAAATCCATTCAGGGAGCAATCTACCAATTTACAACTACTTAGGAGTTCCCTATCGGGGTGCGCAACCCACTCAGTCAGTCTTAATCATTAGCGACTACTCCATACTAGGCAACATCTTCACTAATTGATTTTCTATTGTCTATTATTAGTTAAAAAGAGACTAAAATAAATAATAAATTGTGAACAGGCTGTTCACTCAAAACTAGGGAAACATCCCGTATATAATATCAAAAAGCATAAGGCAAAAGAAAAAAATTTCCCTTGAGTTTCATTAAAGAGGGTGCAAACCATATACAGAAGTTTTTATGAGGAAGGGTTGCTAGAAAATTACTTAGAAGATAAACATAAAATCAAGAAATTCGAACAAAGTGGTTGAAAACATGGTTTCCAAATAAAAGGTCGGTCAGAGATTGAATATATGACCCTTGCCTTTCAACCAAACATCAGAGATTCAAAGCACTTGAGGCCAGGGTGGAGGAGGAGGAGCAAAGCACACCAAAGATTCATGTGAAACAAATCAGAATTAATTCTACAAGCTACCTTTTAACTCTTCTCACGCAATCATGTCAAAGCCTATCTAGTCAAACAAGTGCAAGAATTGGCAACTTAGTACGGTATGGCCTCAAACACAAATATTAACTGCATCAAGAAGTCATCCAATAACAACTTTCCTTCAATTTTCTTTTCAAGTAATTTAGAACAATAGGTATTAAACCTAAGGAAAAACTAAAGAATAAACAAATAGGGTAGCCCTACTGGCAAAGCAAGAGTTCTAGTTTCCAGGAAAAATAATGCTTTGCTTTTAAGTCTGCACAGACCAAATAGTTGTCCAACAAGGATAGACACTCCTAAACACCATTCCAACTAAGCCCAAATAAAGGTTCACATTCCTGTACAAACTTTCTCTCAATATTGCAGTCATTAAATGATTCCCAATGTAGAATGAAATGATCAGACTAAAAAATATCTCAAAATGTATTACCATGTTCTGAATAAAATAAGCCACATAAGAGTACCATTTATGGTATCACACAATTCTTTTGCTTGACATTTGTGATACCAGCTTCCTTGTCAATCTTAATTTTCAACCCGTGGGAAGGATTTGCCCCACCATAAGTTTGCATTAAGAAAAAATTCATAGGGCATCCTTATAGAAGGAATTGATTTGGTTGAAAATTTTTGACAAACAGAACAAGAATATTTATAGAAACACAGGGTCAGAACATGAACTTTTGTGAGATTTTCTACATTAGACAATCTCACAAAATTATGGCCTCGCTGAATCCATCTGGCCGTATTTCAAGGCCAGAATAAGTGAAACCAATTACTGAGCTCAAATAATATCATTTATACATTAAACGTTTCCCCTTTCCCAATTCCCTAATCCATTAAAACATTGAATTGGAAGCACCAAAAAAAATGCAGTTGCATGTGATGGCATTAAGCATGTTATTAAACGAACACCAAATTCACCAGTAAATTATAAGTTATCTCGGTAAAACTAAGATCAGAAAGAAGTCACACGGTTCAAACTTCAATTCCATATCCATGTCACCATGAGAGATCAAGCTTATTGCATCAGAATTTCAATAATTTGAACTAGTGGATGCCAATCTTTATTACACAGAATTCTTAACTTCCCCTTTCCCAACATCTTCTATCACATGTGCCATTTTTCTTTGTGGGTAACCCCAAAAATTAAAAATTAAAAAAAAAAACACGTACAAAGGCTTACAAAAAAGAATATATAAAAAAAGTGGATGGTAAGCCCAATACCATCCCAGGTTCAAACTCACCTGAGTATCAAGCAAATAGAAAAGAGCAAAAGAAACAAGTTACAAAAATGAATCCCCAAAAATCTCCCATAAGAGAAGAGATGCTACAGTTATTAGTTCACACTGCAGGATGGTCCATTTTTTTTAATCCTAGCCCTAGAAAAAACCAACGAATCACACACTAAGCATAACAATTATATAAAAAAATCAATCGAATATTTAAACCCTATAGAACTGCGGCGAAACAAACCCAAGATTACAACACCACCAAAAATAACTCAAGTTAATATACAAACAAGAACAATAAGAACAGAAGGCAGTAAATAGTATCACGGGGTCAGTCTATATCACCCGAGTATCAAGCATAGAGAATGAGAAAAAGAAAAGCAAGCTAGTTACGTAATGAATCCCCAAAAATCTCCCATAAAGGAGACAAAATAAACCCAAAAAGACAAAGACAAACAGAAAAGATTGAGAAGAGTTACAAAATTGTGGCTTCCCAACTGTGAGTGAAAGAAAGAAAGGAAATTCACTAAAGCCCACAAGGAACCCTTAAATTCAACACTATCCACAAGAGAAGTGGACTATGCGGCATGTAGTCATAAGACTCTTCTTAAAAAGGCCATATTTGCACAGCTCCAAACCACCCTTGCTTTCTTCACATGTAGGGAAATGGGAAAATTTTCCACAGACGACTTAAAGAATTTAAAAAAAAAAAGGAAAAAGGAGGGAATCAACTTAGTGATCACGAAGATATCCAACAAGGAGATGAGAGAATGATTCATTACCCTTCCCTTTAGAAAACCCATCTACGAAGTTCAACTTCCTGACTTATGCTCACAAGCCTACTTAGAGCATCAATCACAAGTAAACAGAAAATGGAGAAAAAAGATCCCTTTGCGCCGATCCTCTTGAGGCCATCTGACAAAGCAGCCGCAGTCACACCTTTGGGTTTACATTTAAAAAGGGGGATCAGTTAGAAGATTTGCAGCTCTAGGTCCATTTTCTCCATCTTCAGACAAATTTTAACCTCCAATCGAGGACACAAAGAATCCTGAACAAAATAATAATAATCTTTCTCAACATCAATTTTGAATATCATTACCTCCTTTGCATTTCCGTTGTCTTCAAGAATTTCATTGGCTATCAACACCACATCAAGAGTTTGCCTATTGAACACAACGTACTCCTTCATTTGCTATAACATGAACCCAAAGACTTGCAATCTCAAGGAAAACACCTTTGTAATTATTTTGTAAAGGCTGGTGAATAGGCAAATGGGTCTGTATCTTTAAGTGTCAATGACTCCTGTTTTAGAATCAAACAAATGGAGACCATTTTTTCTTGAACAACACAACTAATTGTTAAAGAAGTCTGCAAAAATGGCCAAAATTAATTAATAAGTATAGGAAAGTTAAGCTACCAGACAAATACCTCAGACAGTAAGACCTACTAACACCCAATCAGATTTACAGTACAAGACTAGTTTATTTATTCAAAACTTTAACAGGAAGTACTTTTTTTCACTTTAAGTCAGCTTCTATGCTATGAACATAAGATTTTATACAAGCAAATTAGACACTCGTGAATTAATAGTACATCAGTTTTAACTGCTATAAAAAAGGCAAGAGAATTTTCAAATTAGCAAATGAAACCAATTAATAGAAAGATGAATGCCACAAAGAGAAGACCTAAGGGAAAATAACCATAAAGGTTGTCCATGATCAGCTGATTCATAAGAAATTAGCAAGCCCAAACAAATAAGGCAAAAAAAAGAAAAATGAAGGAAAAAAAGGTCAGTAATGAGTAGGTTGAATCACCTGGTTCAGATAAAGTAACTACTGTGGAAAAAGTCACCCTTTTCCATTTTTAGGCAAGTTGTAAACACATACGCTAAAATTTTTTAAGCCAAAAACACAAACTAATACACATTGTCCCTGAGCTCTCAGTACCCACTGATAAAATAATAAATTATATGATGCGTCAAAAGGATTCATGTAGCAAGATCCAAGTTGGAAAAGAGCATTGTTAAAAGGAGTGGGGTGGTAGCCTTAATAATATGGTTCAGAGAACATAAGAAGATGAATGGCATCGTGATTACTAACTTCTAAAGAATGTCATTTGTTCCAGCAAAGGCCATGAATTATAACAATTCACCAACTGTAAAGGAAGGGCGCAACTATATGATACCAAAATTTAAAATAAGTAACCATACCACGACACACCAAATGCCAACAATGAACAAACCATACACTTCAGTAACTAGTAAGCCCAAACAAAAGCAACCAATTCATGCTTCTGTTCCAAATGGCAATGGTTAAATAACCCTTCGCCAACATCAAGGTAGCGAAAAAGGAAACTGAAACCTCTATAGGATCAATTAAAACAAGAGTGAACAGATCTCAAATCAAATAATTCTAGATAACTAATCCCACAATGTTAATCCTAACAACTAAGTAGAAAACTGCTCCAATACTAATTTGATGAAGAAAAAGGCATTAGATAACTTTTCCTGTGGCTTTCAACCCATAAGACTATCAGGTTGACTATCTTGATGAAGTTTCCCAAATCCATACGTGACCATGGTGCTACTTCTAAGGTAATCTCAATTATCCTATAGTAGATTTAAGTCCCCACAAAGAGAGCAAAGATCCCAAATAAATTAACTAAAATAATAAAATAAAAGGAAAAAAAAACTTATTATTAAGCAGTCCGAAATTTAATTTGTTGAGAGTTGAGAGATGCAAAGCCTCCATGAGAAAAAGCAGAGAAGAAATTATGCCTCTGACAGAAAATGAGACATATTTAGATAAAATTCAAATGAGTGTAAAAAAAAAATATTTTCACTCTCCCCAACACGCACCACCCAGCCCCCCCACCAAAAAAAATCAACATTTACTGACAAAAGCTCTACAGTTCACAACACAAAATTTTGTGACTCATGAGTAAGCATTGAAACAAACTAGTGTTTCAACCAAAGAGGAATGATAAGAATCAAACAGATTCCCAATCTCAGAGGAGACCATAAATCATCACTCGAACAGCTTTTCTAATAACTTCGACCTGGTGAAAGAGAGTGATAGTACACTTAACCAACACCTAACACATGGCAAGTAATGATAGGTGACAAATCACTCAAAATTCAAAATATATATCCCAAGTATGTAAGTGTAGTGTTTGTGTGAAAGAAAATGTCTCAAAACTTCTGAAATCCGTCAGTCTCTTCAACCATTAACAACAATGGAAGACTACCCAAAATGTTGAAATGGTTGATGCCATAACAATGGCCTTGATAGTGAAAACAAAAACTTTATGGCTACCTTATGGCTTAATGCAAGTATTGAGGCCATTGTGACACAGGATGAGCATGCTTGGTAGTTTGTTAAGGCCTCGAACTTTAAGATTTTTATCTGTTATTTATTTTTTTTTCTCCATTTCTCATTTATTTTAGAAGTTGAAGATGGAGACAAGTTAATGCAGCATAGAAAATTGATAAATATTTTTCAGATGGGTATCCTCATCGCATCCCTTTACTTCCACCTTTTCCTTTTTTTATTATCTTTTAAAATAAATAAGAACGTCCTCTATGTCTACTCAATAAATATATGCTAAGATACACCATAACTGATGATGGACAGCTCCATTGTATTCAAATGTTTAATGACTTAGTGAAAAAAGAATATGGCTACTCAATGAGAGGAAAGAAATGTTCGAGCAGATATAGACCTCTAAAGCTGACCTGTTTTAAAGCTTGTAGCAGTAAGAGATCAGGGATTTTTCTTTTCCTCAAATTCTTTTCATTAGGGTTTTCTTTTTTTGGGTTCACCTGTGGGTAGTTGGGTCGGTGCTAGGAGGTTGTGGAAGTACTAAAGTTGCAACATTCCATTGGTGATAAAAGCAAATAATTACAATATCAGCTGGAGATTAGTTTGAAGACAAGTTCACACATGTTCTCTTCATCGATCTTCATACTCTTGTTCTTATTTCACTATCACCTATCATTCTTTTTACTTGTCTTTCGCAAGCAAATAGCTTCTGTCAAACCAATAAAATTAAACCAGTTATATAAACTATTCAAATAGCCCTTTTTATTTGATATACCTTCACCGCCAAAACCTATTCAACTAATCCTCAAAAAATCCCAACCTGTTTTTCAATTATAGTGTGAAATGGAATCTCAAAATATTTTCCAGCACCAATCAAGCCATATTAGATAAAACTATATGCAAACACGGATAACATTTATATACACAATCCAAAACTTAACTGAAACAAATTGCTTGATGAGAACTGTCAAGTAAACAATATATCTGCCATCATAAAGTGTATGCATTGGTAATCTAGCCATGTACAATTCGCAAGGGAAGCAAAATGGGCAAAAAAGTTCATGCAATCATCCTATTCTGATTCTAAGTAAGCACATTACAAGAAATAAGCTAATAGGAAACCCAGAGGCAAATTAATGCATAATAGGTATATCACTAAATTCACCAAAATTCAATTTCCTTGTTACTTGACGAGAACAAATTTCTTATGTAGGCTATTCAGTATAATTACAGGAGTTAAGAAACAGGTGTACTAACCAAGTCAGAAACATGGGCCTACACTTGGAAGCAAATGTTCCCAGGATACATTTGTCAGGAAAAATTACAATATACAGAGTCCTGCCAAGAGTCTCCACAAGTCAAAACACTGCCTTCAAGGGTACTTGTGTTTTTCCACGATATGAACCTTCTTGTGTTGTAGAGTATAATGTAATTCGTAAATTGTTTCACAACCCACCAAACTGAAAATTGCAACAGACAAAGGATAAATTGATCAGGTAAGAGAAGGGGAGAGAGAGAGGGAATGCATATATTTAGTTCAGCCAAAGCAACAGTGGAATTATATGTTCTGCAACCATTCAATAGTAGAACTCATTCAAATATTCAAAGAAGGGGCATCAGCAGTACAGAAATGAGAACATACCCTAAAGCACTTGATGAGGCTTCAGGCTTAGCCCTAACCTGGTCTCCAACAATTAAGCGCTGACATGTCTGGTCTACATGGCAACATCTGGGAAACACCATGACCTGGAATATTACAACCATTAAGTCACATTTAGATTGTACAGAAGCTCAAATTTTAGCGAACTCACTTAACTAAAACAAATAAGTTAAGCCTCACTAAAAGACGAGTCACCTGGAATTTGAGGTGTTGGCAAATTATTGGCCTGAAAACCCATATTAGTAGGCTGTCTCTCAACAGGGGGCCGAAAATAACCTGTTGTGGCAAAAATTAACACAATCTTCAATAAATAAACAAAACATGATGTACAGGAAAGTACAAGACACATTAAAATGCATCTGGGACCTCAGCATTTGACGGACAAAGACAAGCATGCACAAATAAAAAGGCCTGTATAACATCTATGCCCGCACAAGCAGTTTGCAAAAACATATTCTTCACCACACCCACACTCCCCTCACCCACCACCCAACACCCCCCCCCCTCCACCAGGGGAAAAAAAAAACATATCCCCCTTCCCCAGCTTTGTACAGAAGAAGAAAGAAATTTAACAATAATGAAAATTTGGTAACATTTTTCAATGGTCCACCAAAGAATGTCAGACAAACGAGAAAACATAACAGAGGTAATCAACTTAAACTAAAACAGCATTTCAATTAAAAAAGTCATTGTGGAAATATTAATAGCAAAAACGTCATAGTAGATATATTAATGCAGCTAAGATGCAGCTAGGCATCTGTTGACAAAAATTCGTAAGTTCTACGAACTTAATTTTAATACTAATGTCCAGTACATGATAACTGCTTACCATCCTGCACAAATGGAGGACCTGATTGAGGTGGAGTCCTCCTTCCACCCATCCATACACCATGTTGACTATCTGTGCTGAATTCACCTGATGACATCCTCCACTGTTCATCAGTGACAAATCGCCTCTGGCTATCAGGATGCGATGGCAATGCATATGGACGGGGATAATGCTGATGAGAGTGTTGCTGAATTGGTGGCTTTGGAAATGAGAAATGATTGGAAGGTGCTTGTGCTAGGCCAGGATGCATTGGTCTTTGCCCAAAAGGTGTGTTACCTTGCTGAAATTGTTGATTTGGTTGAGAAGCTTGAGGGTTTAAATACATTTCACTGTGTCCACATTCCATCTGCCTTGAAGAATTAAATCCAGAAGGTTCTCGAGAATTGCCCATTCCTGTGGGTACGAAGCATGGTGATTGCTGTGGAAACATTTCGTTTTTCACAGCAGCATCAACATGACCCCCAAGAGTATTTCCGGCCATTTGGACGATTTGATTACCCTGTGTACAAAATAAAGAGTTACAATACTTATACCTATATTTTAAATGAGAAAAAGTAAATAATAAAAATAACCACAATGAAGAAAGAAGGAAACAAAAACACCCTTGCAATAAAAGACAACAGATGCAAGTCTTACACAGGGTGTGTTACAATATTCATGAGGTACAGGTGGTTGATACGCCAGCTGTGGTGAAGATTGGACTGAAGAATGAGGTGCAACCGGTTGAGACACTAGCGAAGGCTGCGATTGAACTCCTGATGATTGTGAAACCAACGGTGGTGGAGGTCCCAAAGGAGGTGGCGGTGGTGGCAGTGATGAAACAGGAGGTGGAGGTGGAGGTGGTGGAGGCGAAGGAGATGAAGGTGGTGGTGGTGGAGGCGGCGGCGATGGAGGCAAAGGTGGCAGTGGAGGAGGAGAATCTGGAGGCAAAGGTGGAGAGCTCTCAGGTAAAGGGGGCAACTCACTATAATTATTTGAAGCTGGGTGCAAGATCCTATCCGAGTCATTCCTTTGATCAGTTTCAAAAGAACCACTTTCGTCCTTTTGGTGTCCAGAAACATCTTCCATTTCAAGTTCACCATCCACATCCTCTAGGATGCAATGACGCCTATCATTTGGAGTAGCTGCACATGTTTCCGACTCTCCTGAAGCACGTGTTTGCTCTGCTGGTGATGCATGACCAGCTTCGGTATATGTACTGCTAGGAAGATCTTCTTCTTCATCATCTTCAAATACATGAGATGACAAAAGGCCAGGCAACTGAAATGTAGCATTGCTGATACAATGGACAAGAGAAAACAAATACGCCGGTAAATTAGATGCAAGCCCGTTGTAAAACAGAAAAACAAATGAGTGGTGTGGCATTTTCTGTTCAGCTTTCAATATAGGTTAAAAAGTTATGAAATAAAATTATATAAATCAAAGAGAGAAGAGGCTTATACCTGCCGTACTCATCAACCAGCATGCCTTCCATTTCTCTGATAGGATCATCAATAGCGCGCTCTGATCGAGATGGACGCCTAAGGGAAAATCCAGAAGATGTTTCGTCATTTCCAATATCATCCATGTAACGCCGCAAAAGAGAGTCAGGAAAAATTTTCCTCTCAAGCCATAGGCGTAAAACCTGGTAAAACGACAAAAATCAATCTATTTTGAGGTTGAAATATAGAGTTTCAACAATTAATAGAGCCAAAATTACCTTGAGACACTGACGACGATTTTCACGAGCCCCAGTGCCGGGCGGAGCAGCAGCACCTAGAAGACGTGGTAGTGCAGCTTGAACAGTAGGAATGTATGAAGCTCCCGCAACTCCTAAATAACATCATCAGAAGTCGACTAAGTAGTAAAATTAAGGACTAAATCATATTTGATCATTCAGAAAGAAATAAGACTACAAATAAAGGATGAACATTGCAGGAAGCAGTTCATTACTGAGTCTAATACCAAATCCAATTACAAAATATTGTACAGAACAGATCTAGTAATTATTAGTGTCGACAAAATTATTCACAAGGAGAAGTTAGAAAGCAATTACTTTGGATGCACACAGAGAGAGAAGTGAAGGGGAGAGAAAGAAACCTTTTTGATTATGTGAACATTGAGTGATTGAATCCACGAGAAAGAAGAGGTCCACTTTACGATGAAAACTAGGCTCACTTTCCAACTTGTGGATGAGGAGTTCCACAACCTGCATACAATCATATGGTTAAAAATTCCTTCCAAATGCATAGTACCTATAGCAAAAATTTCAACATGACAATCCTACATTCTAACAGTCACATTTAATTCAAACACTAGGTCAGAAAAAAAAAAGCCACATCTAGCAAAGGTTTAGAAAGCATGACTTCAACTTCTACCACTAGCATAGTCCTTTTTCTTTTTTTAAATTTTAGCATAGCCCTTATCTAGTGACACTAAAATTTTGAAAATTTTATTTCATAATTAAACTCAGATAAGAACTTAGTGATGGTGATCTAAACTCTCATCCATGCATCTGAGCTCAACATGATAACTGAAAGCACACTAAACGAGAGGCATGTGTATCCTTGTTCAAGGGAGACACCTCCACCCTCCCACAACCCCCCCAAGCAAAACAAAAAAATATTAATGATAATAATAATAATAATAATTCCTATAGTAACTGGCTCTTTATTACATATTCACACCTCAGACAAGGTCTTGCAATCTAAAACAATATTTGACCATCCCTTCAACATTCTCATGCCAACATCACCACAGCAATAAACTAGCCTTAAAACTGGACCACTATATCGAGATGAATTTTTTATTGATTCACCTTTCAACACCCAATTAACCGAAATCTCCACAATGTTTGACTTGTAATCAAGATGCTAAGGCATTATAACTAATTTCGAAAACCATCCCCTCTTTAGATATAATAACAGGCGTCTTAGTTAACAAATTTTCAACACTAGGTAAGAAAAGGGCTTTTAGAAAAGCACCCAAGACAACAAAATAAATAAAGACTATAAAAGTTCTAAGCTGGATAAACTTTTAAGTATAATAAGCACAAGGGAAGCTAGATTTCCTGTTCCAAAAGTCTGGGATGCCCACCAAAAAAACGAGATCAAATTATTTTGCAGTTACTTACATAATTTAAACGCAAACTAATGCTCCAAAAATACATGTAGTGCTTGAGAAAAGATCGAAAATTATTATTCCAAGGCTAAAAACTCCGTTTGTGCCAAATCTAATTCAAAGACATCAAGTGAAGTTGAAAGATAAACAACGTTATTCAGCCTACCTCACTGGAAATACCATGCTTGGCACAATCTATGGCCAGACGGGTTGCACGTCCGATACTTTCTTTAGTTCTTGACAAAGTTTCGATCATCCCTTCAAATGCATCACGAGCAACAGCTGCCTCAGTACCACCACTCAATGAGCCTCCACCTGCAGTGTGCCCTGAATTCACTCTCTTCTCCTCAACTTCTTCAGTATCTAATTGTTGGGTTGCTGACTGATTAACATGAGTAGATGGAGAAGCTAAATTAGTACGATTATTCAATCCCTGAATATCTGCATGTAGCATATTGCCGGTGCCAGAGAGAAATGACTGAACAGCAGACGGACTGGGACTCCTCCCCTGGCCATCACCAACAGATGTAAAAGCAGCATTAGGATTTCCAAAAGAGAATTGTTGCAGGTGAGCTTGTTTCCTTTTTGCCTGAGCAGCTGCAATAAGATGTTTCATAGACACAGCAGAGTCCGGAGTCTTGGAATCAATCAAAGAACTACTTTTAACTTCTCTGTTAGTTTCCAATCTGCATTAGGAAAATAAAAAATAAGTATAAAAAAAGAAGGAAAGAAACTATTTTTTAAAAGCAAACAAAAGTATTTTAGTCAACAAGAAGAGGGGAAAGAAGACACAAAAGTGAACTAAGCGGGTGCACAAAACCACCCTTTCAAAGCTAGCTACCAACTGTGCAAAATTAAACAAGTGATCTTTCCCCAAACAGCATACTAGTCGAGAAAAATACAAAAAAATAAATATGTATGAAAGCTCCCCCCCAACCCCCCCAAAAAAAAACCCTTAGACCCCTTCTCAATTGAGATTGATGAATAAGACAGAAAGTATCTTCAAAATCTTTAAGAGTACATTTTAAGGGAAGTAAAAATACATACATAGAAACTATTATATATATAACAAGTAAACGACAGAGTGAGCTTGCATACATTTCACTGGGCTTGTAACTGTGCTCCATTGAAGTTTCTGCTAAAACAGGATGGTCGTTAATACGTGAAGCTGTTTTGGGAGTAGATTTTGGTCTCTCTCCAGAAGAAGCTGGCTTATTTCTTTGACTTGACACATGATTTTGAGAAGAGATCATGGAATCAGAAACCTTACCAGACATGGCCTGAACCTTTTTTAGAGAACCAGTACCAGGACCTTTATTAACCAAAGATTTAGAGGCTTTTTGCTGTTCTGCAGCTGTTTTTGCTGCAGAAGCCAAATAAGGAGACTTGGGAGAAAACAAAATTGCTTTAGCCTCCTTTGATGATAACTGCTCAGATTCTGCTTTTTCAGCACCGGTACCAACATCAGAAGCAGGCCTCCTCTCCCCACTTGCCAGTTGGCCAGGTAACACGGACTCATTGAGTGATTGTGAAGGGGTTTCCTTCCTAATGCTATTCTCAACTCCAGTAGAATCTCTAGCACTGTCACTCTGCTGAGCATTAACAGAACTCTGAAGATGTGTATCAGAAACAGATGGAAGAAGAGCTTTTAAATTTCTGGCAGATCCTCCATGAATTGGAGTTTTGGGCTCATCGTCGTCGTCGTCATCAAATAGGCAAACCGCTCTCCGTCTCTTGCCCGACAGTGGAACTGATGGTCTAACCATGTCATTCTTAACTTCAACAGAAACTCTTTCTACCTTGTCAGACTTAAGAGTAGCAGAATTAGACATAGCTTCCAATGCCCGCTTACGCCGCTTGGTTAAGGGTAGCACAGCTTCATCACCAGAAACATCAGGTCCAACATTACGTTTGACAGTTTGGGCTTTCAATGCCAAAACCATTTCTCTCTTCACATGTGATGTGGAGTGTTTCAAGTCTGAATATTCAACCATTTTGCAGTCAACAATTTTAGAACTTGAAAGACCAGTCTTTATGCTTTTTGTGGCAGATAGCTTGGAAGGAACATCTTTCGAATCTATACACTTCGACTTTTTTACAGCATTTAAAATTCCATTTGTTTCTAACCTCAGCTTTCCAGTGGTTCCGGCTTGAGCACTCTTTTTATCGCCAGAAACCTCACCCTTGGAACTGGCAATGGTGTCCTCTACATCTGATCCCTTGAAGCTTCTTTTGGCTCTTAACACATCTTTAGTTTTCCCACTGCCAATATCTGAATCTGACTTCAAAGCATCCTGTGAAAGTTCTGTAATGCTGCCATTAGATGCAATTTTTCCATCTGATACGTCTTTATGTTGCTCACCAGAATCAGGGATATTGACGCATTGACCAGAACTATCATCCTTTAATGACGTTACATCCAAATTACCTTTCTGTCCTCCAACAGAACCATCCAATGCTTTTTTTGATCCAGAAGCCATTTTCTTTAACTTATGCCCATTAGGAAATGCCTTCTGTCCTTTATCAGG
The DNA here is from genome assembly GCA_030449835.1 of Clausena lansium. NCBI lineage: Eukaryota > Viridiplantae > Streptophyta > Magnoliopsida > Sapindales > Rutaceae > Clausena > Clausena lansium. Next base: position 7,265,995 of record JASUUF010000195.1, read on the forward strand.
GTGTTTGTTGATATCTTCTTTATTATCACAAGAAGCCTCATCCTTTGATTGTGGTCCATTACATCCTTTCATATTTTTCTCGGATGACAGAACTGGTGATAAAATATCATCAGCATGACATGAAATAGAACGCTTAGTGTCTTCGCTTTCAGTTTCACCCAGACTATTTGAGCAAGGCTCTAACTTAGAACCAAAGTCACCTATCGCTTCAGTTTTTGTTTCTCCATTGGGGATGACAGCACGTGTCCCATCTTTTAAGTCAACATCTTCTCCATCAACAGATGCAGCCTCAGAGCCAAGTGCAGATCTATCATTATCAAGTCTTGATTCACTTGATTTTCCTTTCTGTAACTCTTCAAATGCAACACAGATTTCCTTCACAGCTTGGGCAAAGTACTTAACTGTTTTACCTTGACACCGAGCAGACAATTTACTTTTTGACTCACTGGTGAACGCCTGAATGTCAACGGGAGCAACAAAAGCTCTGTGACGAGAAGAAAATAAAGGGGGCTAAGTGAGAAGATAATATGCTGTAGCAATCAACACAACCAACAAAACAATAAGCAATAGAATCTCAAGAGAGATAGAGAGAAAAAAAACTTGCAAAATAACATGGAATATTGCCTAGTTAAACTAAGTAGCAAAATAACATAAAATACCATCGCCTCAAACGTGACTAACAATTACAATATGTAGAAACAGTCCTATAGAACACAAATGCCTAAAATTTTATCTAGTCACTAACTACAAAGAATTTTCTATTTTTTATTTTTTTGCTGATAAACAAGAAAACTTCTATTAAAATCAAACACGAATAGTGAAAAAGGCACAAGCTCTCCATAAAAACAAGGACGAGCAGACAAGAGACCTAAATAGGAACAAAAACATTACATAAAAGTATAGCTTCATTAAAATTAAAGAAAACAAAGTCCATGCACAAGCTGCGTTCATTAAATTGGTCTTTTTGGAAATGCAAAACCATCAAATAAAAGAAAAAATGCCACTTCACCTCTTAAATTAGTGAATGGACAAGAAAAATATCAATCATTCAACTTAAACATCTCTACATTCCGCAAGCAGCTCAATTAACCAATCTCTAGTTGTAGGAGGAAACTACAATAAGCTCGTTCATCCATGGACATATAGCATTAAAGAAAAGCACTGAACATGGCACAACATTGCACATGAATAAAAAGCAAGAGAGAAGCCTCCTTTAAATTTCTTCTACTCTTTAAAAACTACAAAAATGTAAACCAAATCCCTCCCCAACTTCTTGCTAACCCCAAAGCAATATTATCACAAACAACCAAAACTGAAGAAATTAACGATAAAGATCAAGACCGTACAGGTTTTCTCTTTACTGTAATTGTCTTTTCCCAATTTTAAGATATTTTTTACACCACTTCTAGTTGTACAGCAACAGGGTCTGCAATGGTGTAATGCCCATCAACAGAAAAATTGTAATGGTCACAATTGAAAACCTCACAAAACATTGAAAACAATTTCGGAAATTATTATATATCCCTTAGAGGAACTATAAGCCAAAGTCCACCTAAGGTAGAAGAAAAGCTCATAAGACATCCTGAACCTAGGGAAGAAGAAAGAAAAACCTTCAAAGCACATTACTTGCTCGATATTTATAGGCAGCCCCAAAGCCCCACCACACTTTAAAACAAGTTTGAAAATTTTATTAAATATCCCTTATGGAGCTATAAGATCAAGTCCAACTAAGCCAGCAAGAAGGCTCGTGATGAACCTAGAAAAGAAGAACCTTTAGCTATGTTAATTGCAGAATTTTTGTAGGAGGAAACCTAGAACACCACCACCCCCAAAAAACCGCTGCCCAAAAGAACAAAGAAACAACAAAAATTCCATTTCCAAGCCTGAAGACTGAATTTCAGTCCCCCAGGAACTAGCAACTGTCCTTTCACCCAAAATTATGTAATTACAACCCTCTCCAAAGTTAACAATGGCGCTCTTGTTTCTGATGAGTACTAACCGTTTCCGTAAACGTTTATACATTTAGCGCAATACAAATAATCTTAAAAGTACCATGCTATAACAGTCAAACAAATCCCAATCAGATGAAATTAACACAATTAGGATTGAAAATTAAAGAATATATAGCTAGAACGTAGCTTCAACTGTTCAATACAAATAATGGTGCTTCACTAAAAGCGGGGAAAGAAATTTAATGGTGATGTCAGAGCAACATTGGTGGAAAAACGATATATATGCACATGAACTAATAATTCCAATACTTCACGCGGTTTTAAAACAGGAAGCCATACTCCTAATTAATATTTTCAACAACTTAATAGCATTGCAAAGCTCATGTTGTGTATCAAGCCCCTGCATTGATGCTCAATATAGAATGTCTGCCACCAACGATTCAGAAATAAACATGTCAGAACTGAATGAAACATACTCACATTTCTTGTGTTCCAAAGAATTGAACAAAATATTTCTTAGGGTCTGGAGCTCGATCCCAGTCTTCAGCTCGACTAATCTGAAAAATTTTAGAATCCACAAAATCAACCTCACTAACCAAATCATTCAGTAACCTTAATATCTTAACAAGAGTGAACCAAAAAGGTAATGAATAATGACCTCGGACACAGTGATATCGATGTCAAAATTTAACCAAAATCCCAAAATGCACAAATATTGTGAAATAACAGTTTGAAATGGCATACAATCTCATGTCCAAGAAGAAGAGCAATTTAAAACCGTGAAAAAGATTTTCACTTAGAATCTAGTACTTACAACAAATCTGACGTATATAAAAAGATCCCAACATTTGTATCCATATCACATATCCAAGAAAGAGTCGAAGAACTCGGAAACACTAATATCCAAAATGGAGACAAATATAATCTCAATCAATCTCTTTATACCAAATCAGGTAACACATAGCACGCCTAATGTGCATCAATCCCTCATTATGTATTATGTAAATCTGTTTACATTTATTAACAGCTACTTTAGGAATTACGGTTCTGTTTGCCAAATGCTCCTACAAAAAACAAGATGAATTCAGCATTATGAACTTCAAAGCCACGTCATCACAAATTGCATACCAATAAAGCTAGTGACCATCCATTTGTAAATTAAGCAAGCCCCACACAAATGCCACTATAAATTAACATCAGAACTCCTACTAAAAGCATAACACTTTTGGAAATTTAAATCCGAGACCTAAAAGATATCAACTTAACCACAACTTCCAACTTATAGTAAAACAAATTAAATTTTCTAAAAACCCTAATACAGGCAAAAGAGCCGCACATATCAAATAGGAGCACCAAATAACATCGTCATGAGGCAATTAAAAAGGAAACAAAGGAACTGAAATAGAAACAGAAAGAGAGAAAGACCTTGGCAGGCCAAGCGGGAAAGCCCTTTACTTTGGCAAGGACAAGATCGCCCAAACTCAACTGACTCTTGGCTTTGGCCTTGTTGCCTCCTTTTCGACGACCACCAGCCATGTCGTTTTATAAGCCTATGTCCACCAGGTAAAAACCTAACCTAACCTAACCTAATTTCTAGGACTAAAAAAAAAAAAATTCTATCCTGCTATCAAAAATTCAAAGCGGAGATCGAATCCAATTGTACGTAGAATCCAAATCAAATGAAGCTAATGTGGAAAACCTAAAATCCAGAATATTCGGCCGGAGATTCCGCCGTCGGCAGGGAGTTCCGGCGACGGGGGCGCTACGACATCGCAAGAAGAAGTGAGTGAATTTTGTAGAGAGAGAAAGTGCGAAAGAGATGTTGAGGCGGTTGGAGAGAGAGAGAGAGAGAGTAGATTTTGTGAGAGAGAGAGAGAGGGGAGGTGTTTTGTTTTCGTTTTGGTTTTGTTTTCTTGGGGAAGCAAGTAAATTGCAAGAAGGGTGGTTTTGTAAATTCCAACAGATTTTTAGTAACGCGCTAGCGCTAGGCCAGGAGCAAGAAGGGAACGAGGAGACGAGCTAAGCATCCTTTTAATTTTTACCGCCACCGTGTTAATGTAGCGTAAAATTTAGGCATATTTCTAAACAATATTTTACATTACATTTTTCTTATTTCACGACGACAAAAGATTATTGTATTCGATATATTTCATTGAGTTAAAATTTTCTAATAAAATTAATCTAAATGATATTTTATTATTTATTTATTTATTTATTAAATGTTAAATTTTATCATTTAATAAAATTACTTATTTAATCATTTTATTATCCCATTTAAAAAAAAAAAAAGACAATTCCATCATCCAAATCCAATGCACGATCACCACATCAATTGAAAGAAATTTATTGAAAAATTTACTTTAAAATGAAAAATTAAACATTGTCTTCGCACTACCTTTCTGACAACAATACTAAATGAGCCATCACAACACTTGAATTTTGATATATAATTTGACTAATTATTTAAAGTGTTTAATATTTAAATCTCTCTTCTTTTCTTTAATTATACTATTTTGGCTTTCCTCTTATTGTATTTTAAAAATTTTTAACTATCATTTTAATGTTTCTTTGATCTATCATGTGAACTTTATTCAATCTAGATAATCATTTTAATGTTTCTTTGATATGTGAACATTTATAGTTTGTTTACTTCCTGAATTGGAGAATCAAAATTCGAAATTGAAATCATTGAAGCATTTATTTAACAAAATAAGAGTGGCAGTCGAAATCATATTCGTGGAACCCACCTCAAATTGAGAATGGAGAATAAGAGACTAATTCCTCTGGACTACCAAATTTGGCCCATTGAAAATTTTAAATTCCAAAAACACCCCATTAAATTAAAAAATATAAATAGCAAGAAAAAATATAGATGTTGGCCTCCATTGCAACACGTCGTCGCTGTTCACAGTAGCAAAGCACCAGGATCACAGCATTGGGATCGGGATATAGATCGCTAGTCATCTTCATTTAGGTACGTTGTCTGGGGAGCACATCGTCACTGGTCATCTCCGTTTGGGCACGTCATCTGTGGAGCAACAGCTGGTCGTCAGGATCTTCATCGTCTTCGTCTTCACCGTTCATCTTTACCAATCTTCACCGCGCGATCTTCAATATTATTATTATTATTATTATTGTTGTTGTTGTCCTTCATGTTGTTATTATCATCATTATTATAAAATTTTTTATTTTATATTTTAATTATTATTGTAATATATTATTATTGTCTTTATTATTATTATTATTTTCAGTTTTAGTATTATTTTTATTCTTATTATTGTTAATATTATAATAAATACAAATAATACTAGGGGCAATAATTAACAAAGAATATTTTAGTAACTTGTAACAGTCCATTCCATTTCAAAATAAAGTAAATACATTAATGGGAATGTGATCTATTCTAATTCTTACACCTCAAGTAAACAACTCATTCTGATTTCAATTCCTCATTCCGAATTCAGTTTATTCTAAATTCATGGTGTGTATACTTTGGGGGAAGGAGAATGGGAATGGGAATGGGAATGGTGGAATTGGAATCAAAACTTTGTTTACTTGCTAAAATTAAATTGGGAATGGGAATGAATTATGTGGGCTCCACGAAAATTTGGGAATCATTAGTTGGATTGTGATTCCCATGGGGGGAGTTGGGAATGGGATTCCCATTCCCTGAACTTCCAATTATATCCCCACTACCATTTTAATATTTCAAAAATGCCCTCATTCAAGTTTTGGCTTTTTTGCATTTTAGTCCCTATAGATTTACGAAAATAACCTAAAATTTTGTATTATTTGTAAATAGATCCTATAATGATGATGATGATGATGATGATAATAATAATAATAATAATAATAGTTTATTTAATAATAATAATAATAATAATTTATTTAATAATAATATTATTATTATTATTGTTATTGTTGTTATAAAAAATTTATTTAATTTTATTATTTTAATTATTATTATTAATTTTATTATTTTAATTATTGTTGTTATTAATTTCATTATTATTATTATAATCAAAATTTATTAATTTTATGATTTAATTGTTAGTATTACTATCATTAATGTCATTATTATTATTTTAATATTATTTTATTAAAATTTATTATTTATTAATTATTTATCATTATTTAAATGTCATTATTATTATTATTATTATTTTATTTATTATTACTTATTGTTGTTATTATTTTTATTAATATTATCATTATTAACATTTATTATTATTTATTTTATTATTTTATTTATAATAATTATTATTAAATTTTATTATTTTTAATTTTTAATTAATATTAATTTTATAATAATAATAATCACAAATAATATTAAAATAATAATAACGTCATTATTATTATTTTATTAAAATCTATTATTTTATTTATTATTTATTATTATTTAAATGTTGTTGTTGTTGTTATTATTATTATTATTATTATTATTATAAACTAAGGACATTTTAGTAACTTAAAATAATTCGGCTTATTCCGATTCCATGATAAAGTAAATACATTAATGGAATTCTAGCCCATTCCGATTCCGATTCCTACAGCCCAAATAAACAACATATTCTGATTCCTATTCTCCATTCTGATTCCAGCCCATTCCCATTCCTACTCATTCCGATTCCAATCCATTCCAATTTCCGTTTAGTAAACGCACCATCAGCCCATTTCGATTCTTGTTGAGTAAGCACAGTATATTATTCTAAATAATTATGGTGAGTGGTAGCTGTTAACTTAATTGATCAAACCTCTTGATGGCAGTACAAGAAGTTTCCTGCATGAGTCGTGAAAAGATTATGGTGCCATTATGCAATACTTAAATACATCTCTCTTTTTTATTTTTTTTATTTTCTCTTTTAAGTAGCTCTTTTTCTACACATTTTGCACTTTAAAGTAGGCCCCAGTCTTTGAACTTCATTTTTTTTCTTAATAATATTGTTTCACACATTCTCCATCATTGATATCAGTTAATCCAATATCGTGGAAATGTTAAAATTGACGCAACTAAAAAGTCATCTTTTGACTTTTAATATTTATTAGATAATTTAGATTAAATATGTTCGCACTTCACAATGGGACACTGTATTTTGCAAGTTAAATTAGTCCCTTCATAATAAACTTTAGACTCAAATATCTTTCTCCAACAATTACTTCACATAAATTTTACTGGCAGTAAACGCGATACCCTTTCAGTTTTCAGTACTAAATGAGTCCAAATGCCCCCACCTCAACATTCTAACTTTTCTAGAGGAAAATATTTAAAGCATTAAAAACCCTAGAAATCCTCTTCTACAAGCACATCCAATGTTAACCCCCCGTCCCGTGGCTTTTCCATCTTCTTGCAAAGTGCAAACACATCAGTTTTCAGTTTGCTAAAATAAAATAAGCTTATCCCTCTCAATAAATATACAAAAAAATGGAAGCTAGATTGTTCAAAGCACGCCTATCAATCAAAATGTCCACCATTCCAATGAAAACCAAGAACAAAAATGATAAAAAGAAATGCAAATGAATACATGGTAAAAAATCTGCAAGAAGTTTTCAACAACCTTGACCAAATATGAGAGAGAATTCAAATAAAACTGACGGAGCCATAAGTTTTATTGAGGTACTCTGTAAAACCTCAGGACTCATTCCCATCAACTTGACCCACACATACTAGTGTTTCAAATTCACAAGCACATTCAGCAACCTGATACAGTTGACATAGTCAGGCCTCCTGAACTACCAAGTTTCCTCAAGCATAAACATGCACCAGTAATTCTCACAAATCCTGCTTATATATTACTGCATCCAAGATTTACGTTATCACTTATATCAAATAATATCCAGCTGCGGCACTACCAATTAAAGGCCAGTGGTACATTAAACAAAAGGGTTGCAAGTGAAAGAGGGGCCTTTGCTCCCCGGATGAAGCAAAACTTAGGCTGGTTGGAAGCATGAAGCAAGGCCCAAAATAAAGTCAGCATTTCCATCAATAGCACACCATCCAAAGGTGTTATAATCAAAGACAGACAACATATTGCCTCATAAAAGCATGTTCTTGAAGAGAAACAAGTCAAGAGATCCAAAATGAAAGAAGATATTTCATATAAACTCCAGAATCAAGCATCAACTATCAAATAAAGTTTACAAAATTTTAAATAAAGTTAAGTAATGACAATAATTATTCGCAAAGACTTACCCTCTAATCCTAATTTGAACCTTTCTCTTTGCTTTCTTTGCCCTCTCTTCCAACAGCATCAGTCACCAAAGCCATTGGTCTTTGATCAATAACCTCATCAATTATACCAAATTCCTTTGCCTCTTCTGGGGTCATAAAGTAATCTCTATCCATATTCTTCTGAATAACCTCTATTGATTGCCCCGTGTGCTTACAATATAAAGCATTAAGCGCATCCCAGACCCGAACTATCTGCTTCGTATGAATTGTCATATCCTTAGCTTGCCCACTATACCCTCCAGACGGCTGATGAATCATGATAGTTGAATTTGGGAGTGCCCGCCTTTCCCCCTTGGAACCCGAGGCCAAAAGCAGGGAAGCCATGGATGCAGCTTGACCCAAACAAATAGTATTAATTGGAGATCGAATGTACTGCATTGTATCATAAATAGCAAGACCTGTTTACAACAGAAACACAGCCATTAGAATCATCATAATCATGAAGTCGACTCAAAACCATAAATATCATTACAATGTGTCTAATCACTAGCGTGTTTTCAAACAAATCAAAATGTTTTAGTCTCTACGTCATAGCATTTCGCCAAAACAGACATAAACAAAACACTTTTAGGAACTAAGAAACCACTCTTGTCTCTATGAAGCACTTTTTAGGTCAGAAAAACACTTAAATTTATTATTATTATTATTTTAATGGAGAAAGCAATCGTAGTCTTGATGGCTACACAATTAAGAACTATCAGCACTCTAGTCGTATATTTGTTGCCTAAAATGAGTTATGAAAATGAATCAAGGAAATGATATAAAAGCTTAAATATCGATAAATAAAAACTCAGCGAATTAATAGAATGACAAAAAAAGAACCCAAAATGGAGGACCTGCGGTGACTTGGCCGCCGGGGGAGTTGAGGTACATGTGAATGGGCTTCGAGGGGTTTTCGGATTCCAAGAAGAGGAGCTGGGCGACGACGACGTGGGCGGTGTCGTCGTTGATAGGTCCGTTGATGCAGATGATTCTCTCCTTGAGAAGCCTCGAGAATATGTCGTACGCTCTCTCTCCTCGCGACGAGTGCTCGATCACCATCGGTATCAGACTGTACGAACGAGCTGAAATTTGCGCCGACGGTTTCGACAGTTGTAGAAATTTAGTGGCCATCGACGTTCTAGATAACAGATTCCTCATGCTTTGCATTTTGGATTCAGAATGGAGATGATGATGATGATGATGAGGAATAGGGTTTTCGTTTTTCGCAGTTTCAGGGTTTGGGAAATATTTTTTACTCTCCGGCTCGGCTGGGCTGGGCTGCCAAATGCTAATTATGAATTTTCAATTTTTATAATTAATTAAAAATGAGCAAATTTTGGATTACCTTATGAATTGATTATCTTCGTATAATCCTCTTACCTTTATTTTTATTCAAAATAAAAGAGAAAAATGGAATAGACTGATGAAAAAATTGTCTTCCTAATAAAAATTCCAGCTGATTCCCTTATCTTTGTTCAAAAAAAAAAAAGAGAAAAATTAAGGTAGATTGATGAAATTTTTTTTTCTTCCTACCAAAAGTTGAGATTTTTTAAAATAAAAATAATCAATTCAAGGGGGAGTAATTTAAAATTAACCTGACTCTTTTAAGTTCTAAGTTCTAACAATGGTTTAATCTAAATTAAAATGATTAATTTTGAATTATTTCCTTCATAAATTAACTATCTTCAATTCATCTCCCTTATTTTTTAAAAATCTCCAATTTGCCCCATTTTTATTAAGAGGAGAAAAGAATTTTCCACGTCCTTATTTTTTTCCCCTTATTTTTTGAACAAAATTGAGTTAACATAAGGTTTTCAAAAGTAAAGGGTAATTTGAAAATAATCAATTTATGAGGAGATATTTCAAATTTTATCCAATAAATGAGGAAGAAAATATGAGATATTTATTTTTTCTTTATAAGATTTAATCTTTATTCATAAAATTATAGAAAATATTTTTTTTTTGTAATTTTGTTTTATGAATTTTTTTTTCTTCAAAAGTAGGGTGTAGGGTGTAGTCTACACTAAAAAATTTTTTTTCAACCCCCTACTATTTTTAAATTCGAACTCATATGACCAGTTAAAAAAAGATGTTTAAAAACCACTCGAATAAATCTCAAGAGACCATTTTATAATGTATAAATAAATTGTATCTACTACGTTTAACGGAACACAACACCTAAAGACATTTAACCAAAGTGTTTAGTATTTCACTGGTAGAAACTCAAACGAACTCGAAAATTGAAAAGTGACTTGAAAACATCAATGATTGATCAAAAAGAATACATGTCAACTAAAAGAATGGACAATTTTCAGGTGAGTTTGGCAAAGTTTGAAAAAATGAGAATAAAAATGATCTTTTTAAATTATTTTTAAAAAAAAAATAAAACTACAAAATTTGTCTCGTACTTTTTTAAATAAATAAATAACAAATTGTTAAGAGATATTTAGCTTCAAAATTGTGATTTGTTTGTATATTCGGATTATCATTAATATTGGAATAATTATTCCGAATAATTTAAAAAAAAAAGCCACAGCCTGAAGTGGAATCCAAGTATCCGACTACACCCTACGATTGATTGATTCTGGAGGCCCAACGGCCCAAACGGCCCATGACAATAAATGGGCTTACCAGCCCACTGCGATTGCTGTCAGTATTCTTGTAGGCTTGTTTGTTGTTTTTCACTGTTTCGAAGTACTTTCAACTAATGCTTCTATGATATTTATGGTAATTCAAGAGAATATTATTGCATTTACAATATAATAGCAAATTTAGGCTTATTTTGGGATTAAAGTTGGACAGCTGTAACTTAAAAGGTACAGCATTAAAGTGTTTGGTAAACACTAGCTGTTGTAGCTTGAAAGCTAAATTGATTTGATTTTATCCTTATGTAATGAAAAATCTATTATATCTTTATTAAATTTATCAAAATTATTATTTAAAATTTATATTTATTACATACTATTAACTTTTATTTCATAGTTACAGTTTTTTTTTTCCACAGCAATTGTGACTTTAAAACTACAGCACATCAATACCAAATAAGACCTTAATCACTTTTTATATAACATCCAAGTAAAGATGATAAAATAATTAATCACTTTTTAGAATTATTCATTCAAAAACTATTGTGTTTTTAACAAAATTCATTCAATCACGAGCACGCTTATGTCCGATGATAGTGATTGGAGGAATCATGAGCTTGATTGTGCTTAATAAGGATGAATCAAGAGAAATAGAAGTTAAGGAGTGATAAGTAACAAATACGGTATTTTACAAGTAAATATTTTGATTAATCTAAGATGACTTTTATTCTTTCTATGATAAGATTGCATTCCTTTAGCACTTGTCTTCAAAGATACATGTTAAAAAAATCTTTTATTGAATAAATAAGATTGTCTAAGTGTGTGTTTGATATAGTTTATTTAATTGCTATAAGTGTTTATTTATCTCATTAGTTCATTTTAAATTTTTATTGTTGTTTGATTATTTTTTAAGTAGTGCTTTTAAAGATTAAATAAATTATTTTATATATTACGAGCAACATCTCAAACTTTGATGTTGTGGGAGTAGAAGTTAAATTTTTTTTAAAATATTAAAATATCATATATTTTTTTAACAATCTTATTACATTTCTTTCATAACATAACTTTAAAAACTTGCCTATTAAAATAATTTTATAATATTTAATAAAAACTTTCATTAATAACTAAACAACTAAATATTTTTTTTGATAAAAATTTTATTTATAAAAACTCTACTTAAAAAAATTCTACTTGAAAAACTATACCAAATAGAGCCTCCTAAGTAAGTTTGGTAATGAAACATGTTAGAATACTTCCTCAAACTTGACTCATTAATTTTTTTTCATTAGGTAAAAAATTAAAACTAGACTCGCTTGTTATTTTTATTAGATTGCACAAAAGAAAATTGATATAAATTTTAAAATATAAAACATGGAAAAAATGCTAAAGCAAAACCTTAAAAATTTGAAACAAAGCAAAGAGAATAATTATATATTAAAAAAAGTCGTTTTTTTAATAAGCATTCAAAATTTTATTAAAGAGAAAAAAAAAGTTGAAAAGACACGACCTAATGACGTGCAAGAATTACAAAACAGCAGGCTATTTAGAGAATATCCCAATTATTCTCCTGCAAACCTATTTTGGTAGGTATAATTAAGCGGTTCATCCCATCATACCATACTTTGGAACAACATAATCCTGGATTTGCTATAGCCTTAGTTACAACATTTCATTCACAACAAATATGTGAGCAAAATAAGTCATAATATTTAACAAATATGTGAGCAAAATAAGTCATAATAAATTTTAACATACAAAAAAAACACATTTTCAAAATACTAACATATATATTTATACTAACATTTTCAATAGTAGCACATTGAGGTTTTGATGATTCATGGGCGGATTCAACTAAGGCCTTGAAGGGGCTAAAGCCGCGTGAGATTATTTATTTATTGATAAATGAATAATTTATTAATCTATCGGTGAATGAATATTTAAAAAATAAGATAAATTTAAAAAATACTAACAAAAAAGTTAAAAATACATTTTTCAAATTATGTATTTATAAATAATATTAATATTATACAATACATGTACATAGAATCCATTGAGTTAATTTAAATACATTTTAATTATCATGTATTTACAAACGATATTAAAAAATTAATGTAAGTATATTGTACATAGAACCCTTAAAATTAATGTAAGTAGGGGTGGGCAAATAAGCAGATTCGACCCGATACGATCGAAAAAAATAGGTTTGGATTGGATCGGATTGGTTGCCTAACCCGATCGAATCGTGATTGGATCGGATCGAACCCGATCCGATCGGATTAAACCCGCAATCCGATCGGATTAAACCCGATATCGAATTTTCAATCGAATCGATCATGAAATTTTAAATATATTCGCACTTTCTAGGTTCCAATTTCCAAACAAACACCAGCAAGGCAGCAACAACAAGTCACAAAACGGCCCAAGAAGAAGAAGTTCCACTTCAAAAAAAAAAAGTTACAAATAAAAGAATATTCCAAACCCCTAATGAAAAAGAATATAAAAAAAAAATTTGGCCATATTCAAATTCAACAAAATATTTATAGTTTAATGGTAAGAGTTCTACTTTATACTTTTAGAGATCTTGATTCAAATAGTTACAATCACATCATTTATGTTTTTAAAGATATTTATGCATATTTCATTTGATTTATTTTGATACTTTTTAAAATTAAAAAGAAAATAATAAAATCTGATAGTTACGCATATTTCTTTTAATTTATTACTATTACTTTTTAAATTAAAAAAAACAGATCTAAGTTAAGTGAACAATAAGAAAAAAAAATCAAAATTTTCAAATTGAATTAAATTTTTTGAATCAAGCCCCACTTTATCAAACTAGCTGGGTCGCCAGTGACTCACATCATCATTAGAACAAGCAACATAATATATCATTACCACTATAAAAGAAAATAATTTTTAGAGTCGGTAGTGTTAATATTCCCTGAAATTTAGTGCAAAGTAAAAATATGATCATCTTTTTCAGGTTACGATGTGATTGTAAAAAGGAATAATCAAATTCAAGAAAAGGTAAAACTACACAAATGTAAAAAGAAAAGGTTTTTTTTTTAAAGATTTATCTGCGATGATGTATGGCTTTTACAACATTGATAGTGTGGCTGTTATAGACCCTTGGATTTAAATTTAAGTGTTTTAATCTCTACTATTCATTTAATATAGTAGACAAATAAATAATTAATTAATTAGTAATAAGATAACATTTAAGTTGCAGGTAAATTAGTATTTTTTTTTTAATTTTAATTTACTGAAACAAAGTGAAAATGACATTTTGAACGCTTTGGTCTGGAATTGCATTTTGTTTGAGATAGTGGACATGTTATAATATTAGTAGCCGATCAAAAGTAATTGTTAGATATGCTTTGTTGGCATTGATACTTATGTAGCATTTACTTTTCAGATTGGAGTGGGAATCCTGAGATTAGAAATGAGAAGTGGCAGTGGGAGTATGGTGTTTACTTAGACTGGAATGAGAGTGTGGATTGTCAATCAGAATCCTAATTATTTATTTACTTTTGTCTTGGATTGTGAGTTAATTATTACAAATTACAGTGTTACCCTTATGTAAATAATATGTAGCTTTTAATTAGAAAATGAATAAAAAATTATAATTGTACAATAACTTATTTATTTTATTACTAATTTTAATTATATAAAATAATAATTATTATTAATATTTTTAATGTTGTAAAATAAAAAATTTCTATGAATTTTATTTTAATTATTTAAAACTAAAAATTATTAAGGGTATTTTTGGAAGCAAAAGGAGGTGGGAGTCTCCATGAAAGTGGGAATCCCACTTCTCATTCAAAAGAGAGTGGGGCCGATGGAGTGGAACTCCCACTCCTATCCTTAAACATGCAAGTAAACACTGGAGTGGGAGAACTCCAGGCTCCTGACTCCTACTGCGGAAAGTAAACACTACATTGGTGTTTGTTGCATTATGATGAAGAACTTCAGTTGTAATAGAATGTAATTGTGAGCTTCAATTGAAAGAGAATGAAAAGAATTCGTTGAAAATTTCGCTTAATTTGAAGAATGTTTAGTTCAAGAGAATTTGGAGAAATGTTGCATGAAGCGGACGTGGTTGGAAGCATTGGGCAATTTGATTAAAGATTACGGTGAGAAAATTGATTTAATAGTCTATTTCCTTGAGGGTGTAAGGAATTGGAATTAAGGAACGAAAATGAAACCTATGTTTACTTGTCAAAATGTAATTTGGGAATAAAAATAAAATGTGTGGATCCCACATAATTTGAGAATAAGGAATGAGAATCTCACTCCCATGGGAGGTTGGGAATGAAAATGGAGGAATGAGAATGGGGTATGAATTGACATTTTTACCCTTAAAAAAATCAAAAATTTTATTTTTATTTTTATTATTATCAAAATTTATTAATTTATTATTTTAGATGTCATCATTATTATTATTATTAATAATTTTTTTTATTATTAAATATTATTAATTTTATTTTTTAATTAATATCATTTTTATAATAATATTTATACATGTATATAGTTAATGAAAATTACATTATTTAATATTATGGGTATTTTAGTAAATTAGTTCTCATTCCCATTAATTTTATCAAGTAAACACATCAATGACATTCAAGCACATTCTTACTCCCATTTATTTTTGCCAAGCAAATATTAGAATCTCATTCTCACTCTTCATTCCCATTTCACCCCATTCTCATTCTCATTTTATAAAGTAAACGTACCATAAAAGAAAAACAATTGAGGGAAAGTGAGAAAGAGCTTGTATTGAAGATAGAACTTGAATCTTCAATTCAAGAATTGATTGATGCTTATACAAATTAATTTGAAGGCAAGTAGAAGTCGTCAATCACTTGAAAGTGAAGCTTAACTTCAAAATAAAAGAACACAAGAGATAAAGACCAAGATTAAATTCAATTAGATAAAGAAAATTTCATTACAACTCTATTTTTTTAATTTAAAATAACTTTTTTATTTGGTTTGTTAATCGGTTACAATATTCTTATATACTTAAATTTTTAATTTATAAAAATATTATTTTGATTCACATTTCTTACATCAATAATATTGTAAAAATAATTATAGCATCATAGTCCATAGAGTGACTCTTTTTTTCAAACAAAAACGATATTTCGTTTGGGCCGGCCCGGGCCGGGCCGAGGCTATCTGAGAAACCGACAACGAAAACTGACCGCAATGCAAGAGCCACAAAGCAAGTCCTTATCCAAATATTAATTAGAGGCACGTGGTATCGCATCTACATCACGTGATATTTCCAACAGCCCAATTAAAGAACAGCAGAAAATTGAAACGTAGAAAATCAAAAAACTTCTAGAAAGATCGCTGTCTTTTCACAAATTTAGATATGTTTCTATCGTCAATTTACACGAAATGCCATCGGCTCATTTTAGCAAAAACTATAGGAACACCACTAACATGCACATCAATGTCCCAAAAAAAGAGAAAAAAAAAAAAAAAAGTAAAAGAACGCAAATAATTTATCACAAAGCAGGCACAGCCCTGTGACCCCTCTCCAGAAATCCCTCCAAAACCACCCTCTTCTTGTACTCTTGAGAATTCAAATCAAGATCACCGTTGAATTTCATCATCGCGGCATCATCATTTTTGACGGCCCTTATTCGAGGGACGAAGTACAACCATGCAGACGTACACAAAATCGCACACAATCGGCCCCATACGAACATAATAATCAAAGTGACCACAATAATCGACATGCCCACAACCGGGTCAAACTTGTTGACCACCATTGCATTATCATCTTGGCTGGTCTTCTTGGGCACGGCCCGAGATTTCAACGAAGATTGGTTCGCCCGTTTATGGCGGGTCGGAACCGGCATAGAAGCCGAGTGTTTTAACGTAGCAGCAGCCTTGCCCGTGTTGGAATCAGTCGTCCTAGCAGGAGGAGGAGGAGGTTTGGGCTTGACGATGACATCGGGCGAACCGGGCTGATTCGAGGACCCGGTTCTTATGGCGTCTATCTTCCGGCGGAACGATAACCGCTTGCGACACGTGGCGTCCTTTGAAGTATTCGGATGATGACGATCAACTGATTTCCGATTTGCAAGGGTGTTGTTTTGTTCGGGTCCCTGCGTTGTCCGAATAAGTAAACTCACTTATTATATATACGACAAATATAGAAACAAAAATATCTGATATTATAAATAATTTTCTTTTGTCTTACCTCTTCCATCATTTCTTCTTTCACGAGAGTTTTAGTTTCGCGAAACGGCATAGTTTTGGTGGTTGAATTCGTGCGCTTTGTGAACAACCTGTGAATCTTCCATTTGGGTTTCGAGGAGTTCGATGACTTTGATGAATGAATCTTGTTCTCAGACAGATCCGCACTCTTGTCCGAAGAAGTATCTAAAGGGACTGTCTTAGCGGAGGAGTTCTTCATACGAAACATTGACCAAGAAGAAAACAAACCAGTAGCAGTAGTATCTAAAGGGACTGTTCCTTTGTCTTTATCGCCGGTGTCACTGGATTCGACTTCAACAACAACAACTTCGTTCACTGATGATATTTTCTCGGGAAAGTTTTTATCTTTCCGGGAAACCCCAAAACAGCAAAGAAAGCGAGCGCTGCTTCTGAGTTTTTTGTTTGGGCGAGCTTTGGCCATGGAAGAGAGAAACGAGTAGTCGGCATGGAGGACTTTGAATAGAGTGGGGAGCGGTTGGCGACTTGGGATCGCTATAATTACATAATTATGACTATATTTTATAAACCAAATTAATATTAAATTATTTAAATACAAACAAATTTTTAATTTAAAAAAAAAATCATTTTCGATAAAGCTTATTCACTGTTTGGTTCGAAAGGGGGACTTGGACTTTTGGTGGCAGAGTCGTTGTTCTTACACGTTTACCTCTTGTCCGCGTTTTAAACTTTTATGGTTTCTTCAACCTTGGCCCTTGGGACAGTTCTGTCATGTACAGTTTGTCAGATTCATTCTTTTATCCGAATTTCTTTGAGGTAATAATAACGCAAGAGTCCCCCATTTTTAAGATTTATCAACTAACGACGTACTGTGTTCGTGTGTTTGCTATAGGCCCCTAGTTTAAGTTATCGAATTTTCCCTTATGATATTGAAGAATTCTGATTGCCGCAATGTAAGATGAGAGTACATACATAACTCACTACTAAGGTTTGAATTAATAAAATACTTTAAGCAGCTTGCTTTTGTCGTGGTAGAGCTTTTGCTTGTAAAATTTAAACAAGAAATTTTTAGTTATTTAATTAGTTGCCAATCATTTATAGCTTCAAGTAATGACAATTATGCATAGCATTTACTAGTTATCTAGCTATTTTCTTGATATATAAAATTTTATGGTTATTTTATAAAAAGAACGAAATAAACTGTTAAAATAAAATCAAGGTGCTTTAGATTATTAATGTTGTAGAGACTCGCTTGACTCAAAAATATAATACTCATTAACAAATTCCTTTATATTAAATATAGAGTAAAACTTAAAACAAAAACTCATAGATCAATCGAAAGTCAATAACTTAACAATGAGTTTTTTCACAAAAAGGAATCAATCTTGAAACTTTGATCTTAATACCATGTTAAAAGAATCAATTGACTCAGAATCTCAAGCTAATAATTAAAGATTCAGTAATAATAATTAAAGTAAGTGTTAACACAAACAACTTAACTCTCTCTAAGGAAGGTCATCGATTTCTACTAGAATAAAATAGTATATTTAATGATCCGTCGTGGGCCTATTACTATAATAGTAGAGAAGTCGTACCAAATGAGCAATAAACTTGTGATAATGACCTAGTTGATAAAACTGAACCAATTATGTTCTTGATTAAGAAACTTTAATAACATAGGTATTCAGATGCTGTGATCCCGAATATATATTTGTACTCGTATCATGCAATCTCTCCATTTTCGGAATTTCACCACTTGTCCACTTACTATACGGGTTTAGCGTGCCCAGATAATTTTAATAATTACGAAATCATTCAATTTGTTTGTATTTTTCATGGACTTTACCTAAAGTCCTATCTACTACTAGAAAGTAACTCTATATATAACAGCTCTCCAATTCTTGCCCTTTTTAAATAAAGTGCCTCCATTTGTCCAAGGACTAAGGGGAATAACCTTTTTGCTTTTCGGCAGGATATTGTTGTTATCCAAATTTCAAATTTCATTCGTATTAACATTTACCCTAGATTTAGTCTCAATCATTTTCTTTTAATTTTCAAATTAAGGCATTAATATTTATATGAAAAAATAAATGAATAGTATGGTCATCTACGAAATTATGACATGTGTTTTCGATCATTTTTTAAATAAATGCATGTAAGAAAACGTGTAATTAGCATGATCATACGTCATGTTACATCGTTGCACTTCAAATTTTTTTTACATCCAATAAATAACTTTTAAATTTTTTATGATCGTAATTGTACCGTATGTGCATATAAAAAGAATTGATTGTAAAAAAATTGGCGAAGAACTGCAAAGATATTTTTCAATGTTCAAGAATTTCGTTTTTTCTTTTTCTTTTTTTCATGAAATACATGCATAGTTGTCGACAGTGAAAGATAATTAAAGGCATATTATATATATATATATATATATAGCCCATACGTTCATATAGAGAGGTGCTTGTGGAGCCCATACAATAACTACTATATCTAACAAAATCATAATTAATTTTGATGTGTGTGGATAGTGGATAGCATTACTTAATTAAAAAAGGGAGGATGGAATAATATGTATCAACACACTTTGTATATAAATAACATGATATCTGACGTGTCACTAATTTATAAGTGTTAAAAGATTAACACATTAATAATGAGTTATAAAGTTAATTAAGATCTTAGTAAATCATATACATCCTAGTTATAAAAGTATAGTATTATTACTGCTAAAATATTTTATCATCATTAATTAAAGTTAAAAAGATAAATATATGCTGCTCTTGTTATATACTGTGTTTTTATCAAGTAAAAACTGAAAAATCGTACATAATATAAAATCCTCAACATATCAAGCCACGATTGCTCATTACTCTATTATAAAATTTGTACTTTTGTTAAAATGATAATTTGTATCTTTACACCTCATCAAATTATTTACTGATTTTTCATATTTGACATAATGGTTTTATAAAGACAAAATTGTCATTTACTCGTAAATATACATTTTTAATGACAAGAGTGTAACAATGAGAGGGTAGGTGATTCCTATAAGATAATGTGGGCAAGTAAAAGTAAACCCACCAATTCCAATTTCAGGGGGCGATTGATGTTAACTTCTATAATTAATTTATATGATAATATTTTGAAAAAGGGGGAACAAATCTTGCGTCTCTAATGTTCGTACTTTTAACGTTTTCATCCCCAATTTTTCAAATTACCTATTACATCTCTAATTCTCTATCATTATAAGATTAATAAATTAAAAAAAGACACATCTACCCCTTCTCAATTTATTAATAGAAGAATTAAGTGTTAATATTTGTTGGGACGCGTGCCCGAATTCTACCAACGGACTACGGGCGCATTGAGGATGATAAATACGGTTCTTTAACATATAAAACCATTCATATTTTTTGACAAACACACCACATTAATTAATTCAAGATAAAGCCAAATTTTCAAATTGCTTTTAGCCTTAAGTTTCCAATAAGGCTAGACTTTTTCTTATAGTTCTCACTTTTATCATCTAAGTGTATGCATTATTTTTAGTAATTGATTACTATTTTTTTAATGTACAATTTGCAAACTTAATTAATCCGTTTTGAAACCCTACTTCTAAAATTGGCTTCATCCCTAAGTATCGAACACAATGCCTTTTTTTTTCTTTTTCTTTTTTTGGGAGATGAATACTTGGACTTTAGAGGCGTATGGGCGAATCATACGCGCTTTCACTTATTCCACAACTCACTAGCACTTGTTTTGATTAATTTATATTTGATTAAAATTCCAAGTCTATTTTAATTGCGAATTTTACAATATTCGTATTCTACGAAAGGGACTTTAATGCCTCCGTTCAATTAAAACATACCAAGTGAAGTACCTTAAAATTCGTTCATAATTACATAACCAGCGGGTCACCGTGAGGCTGCTAATTGTATTTGTGTTTAATTAATTTGTGATTTGTCACATTGATTTTCCCAATTCTTGCAATTGATGATGTGATGTGACCAATAACAACCAAGGTTTAGATTCAATTAATTATATACCATTTCTAAATTCATGGCTTTGCTAATCAAGAAAAATCCCATGTCATTTAGACTTTAGAGGCTTGAAACAAGCTGTATTTTATAATAACTAATTGGAGTTAAAAAATTGTTAAAAGAAGGATCACAGGAAATGAAATAGTTTCTTAATTTATTTGTCTTTTGTTTTTTTTTTTTTTATCGTTACACGGCACTGTTTTTTGAATACGACTTAATCAATATAGCATATTATATATAGAGATTAAATGTTGACCAGCAGCACAAGATTGAACTGGGTCAGATCTAAACCAACTTAATTAACAAACAAATGTTTTTATTTTTTTTAAAGGGATTTCAGAAACAAATCTTGGAGATTAAGAAAAAAAATGAACAGGCTTGTCGTGAATCCCTTGTCTGTACATAATTAATGAACACAACGTGTCTCACATGCAACTCTTGAAACAAAATATAATTTTACTGTTTTGGCGAAATATTCATAATCTTGACTATTTCTTAATAAAAATTATACAATGTGGTACTTAAAATAAAAATATAACATCTGTGATAGAAATTTGATAAGATCATCGCTATAGATGAAGCCTTGATTTAATTGTGAACGGGAAAGAAAGTGTTGTAAGTTGAAGATGAGGTGCTGTGACTTTTAATTCATACTTGTTGTAATACTATAAGTAAATATTAACTATTGAGTAAGAGTAAAAGCATGTGAATGCTTAAAAACATTGATTGAAAATGATTTTAGTTGAAAATATCTTTACAAAAAGATTTAGTTATTGTGCTCTCGAAATTAAATTAACTAAAGAATAATATTTATTTATGGTCGACTGAGGTTGTTTTATGATCAAGCCACGTTTGATATAAATAATTTAAACGTAATACAACTTTAAATCTAATGTGAACAAAACTGGAATAAGATTTGTACCCAATCTAGAAGTTCTCATGAATTAGATGAAAGTAAATATATACCCACCAAAATATTTTTTTTTGGTTTAAAAAAAATATTTGGCTTAATTTGACACAATATGTAAATATCTAACAAAAGTTATGTTTTCTAGTGGCTAGGGCTAGCTATTATCTTATTATATTTTTGACAAGGAATGAAATTAAAAAATTAAAATAGAATTGTAATGACAAATTAACTTGAATTTAATTATGAACGTTCCTCTCAGTCGAAGACATAACATATGATATCTAGCGAAATAGTTTTAAAAAACCAACAAAAGTTCTTTAAAAAAAAATCTGATTATAACGTAATCGGCTATTTGTAACTAGAACATAATAAATTTGTTTTTAAATATATTGAAGAAAAATTTTCTCCCCGCATAAACATAAAAAATTGATTAGGTACCATTTAACTAAGTTAGCGGACAATTTTCAGCTACACATGGAAAAGTTTAGGATTAACAATTATGAAAATTGTTCAATTATGAAAATGAAACGGTTTTCAAAAAGAACATTCGATCATTTTTTTTTAAATTACACAATGTGATACTTAAATAAAAATATAACATCATGATAGAAATTTGATAAGATCATCATGGTTGATGAAGCCTTGATTTAATTGTGAACCAGAAGAATGTGTTGAAAGTTGAAGATGAGGTGCCATGACTTTTAATTCATTATCCCATTTTATGGTCAGTTTTTGTTTTTATATTAGGCTAAAATACAATTTTACCCTTTAAAGGAAACTTAAATATTAACAAATGTAACGTTAGGGGGGTGATTGTGTATTAAAAAAATAACAGGGAGGTAATTGGTATATATTTCAAATAGTAAGGGGGTATAAATATATTATTGAGTAATAGTAAAAGCCTGTGAATGCTTAAAAACGTTGATTGAAAACGATTATAGTCGAAAATATCTTTATAAAACAATTTAGTTATTGTGCTCTCAAAATTAAATTAACTAAAGAATAATAATTATTTATGGTCGACTTAAGTTGTTTAATGATCAAGCCACATTTGATACAAATAATTTAAACGTAACACAACTATAAATCTAATGTAAACAAAACTCGAATAATTAAGAACTTTTGTACCCAATCTAGAAGGTCTCATGAATTAGAAGAAAGTAAATATATACCCACTTTTTTTTTCTTTTTAAAACTATTTGACTTAATTTGACACAATATCCAAATACAATTATCTAACCAAAAATAGGGTTTCTAGTGGCTAGGACTAGCTACTCTCTTATTCTACCTTTGACAAGGGATGAAATTAAAAAATTAAAATTGAATTTTCCCGATGAATTAAGTTGAATTTAATTATATCAACATTCCTCTCAGTTGAAGATATAACATATGATATCTAGTAAAATAGTTTGGAAAAACAATAAAAGTTCAAAATTTTTTTTAAAGAATTCGATTATCCTTAATCAGACCATAATAAATTTATTTTTAAATATGTTGAAGAAAAAATTTCTCCCAAAACAAACATAAAAAATTGATTACCATCTAAGTAAGTTAGCGGAAAATTTTCAGCTACACACGGAAAAGTTTAGGATTAACAATTATGACAAGGAAACAATTTTCAAAGAAACAATTTTCAAAGAGAACATTCGATTTTTTATTTATTCTGTTTCTTATACATATGTACTAGAATTGAGCCTTTGATTGATAATCTAGTATTCAGACTTTGTGAGCTGATGCGACTTTCAAAATAGAACCTTCTGTTAATAGATTTTTTTTTTCTTTTCAGTGCTGGATTGTCCCCCCCAAAAAAAAAAAAACACTAATAAATTGATCATAAAATTCAACCAAAATCTCAAGGTTTGTCAAAATATCACAACATGCAAAAACAAAAAGAGAACTCTCAGTATTCGAGTTGGATTCAAATTAAACCTTTGAGACATCTAATATTCTAATATAATTAGATGGTAAAGCTTCTCGGCTTTTTCCTTCTTTTATTTTTTTTTTACCTTTTTTTTTAATAATAATATGTATAGTTGTAACTTTATGAGAGCAATAACGTAACTTAGCAGACTTGTACAACAAATAGTAACATGTTATTTGAGTCATTATGAGTTATGACAAAGAGTTTGATGAATTGAACAAAGAAAAATAAATGGGGTTGCAAGTATAATTAAAATATTCCTTTCATTAATGTCACTTTTGTCCGAGTGGTTAATGGTGATGAGAGCATTAGTTTGAATTCCCACTCGAGAATTCAATTTAATTTCTTCCTGCACATTTGCCAGTAAAGATAGATATATTTTCTATATATTAGAGCAGAGATTTAACCTCTTAATAGATGTAGATTCCCAAGTTATACTTGATAGACTTTTGGATTGAATATTAAATTGTATAAATTTATACTCATATTTTAACTTGTACATATCTGTAGAATGTAGTCCATTGAAAATAAAAAAAGAAAAAAAATTCAATTTGTAATCCTTCAATTTTATTTTACGAATCTATATTGCAATTAATGTTACAAGTTGCTAGTTCTTTTAAAGCTATAAATCGAAAATGCATGCATGTTGCAAGATGAACGTAAACTATTAAAAAATAACATGACTTTATTTTTGTTTGTAAATGCTGGAAAAAAAACTATATTAAACGAAAAACAAATACAAGATTATAAGTACCATAAGCAAATATCCAATCGGTAGATTGATGGATTGGTTTGAATCGAAATTTTGAAAATCCGTAGTCAATTTATTGGATATGAAATTACTTCTGTAAATCCGTAAAAATCCGTAAATCCGTAAAAATTGGTGAATCCAAAAAAACATATAAAAATATTATTTAATTAAAAATAAAAATTGTAAACGTGGTATTACTACTTACTAATAAATAAGTAAGTTAAAATATAGTTACATTAACATCATATTATATTTTATCTGATGATAATATAAAATAATTAAATAATTAAATAAACAAATATAACTTCCTAAACAATATTAAGAAAGCCATAAGCTAAACATTTAGCATTAGTGGTCGCGTTCTTGATCTATATTAGTGCTCACTATGTAAAACGATGATGGAGGCACTAATTATGTTCAACTCCGATAATTTTTAATGAAGCAATAGATGAGATCGAACATACTGAGACAGGTAAATGTAACAACTTAACTTTAATTACATTTACTGATTATTATTTAACTTTATATTGTTATTCTGTTTTTAAAATATTGACATTTTTCTTTTGTCTTACACTACAAAGATTTTGGGAGCTGATAAGAATATATTAGATGAAACTTGATAGCATTTAATGGGATAATAAGCAAATATAAATATTTATTAATTATTTTATCAAATAGAATTATTTTATTTATTATTTATTTCAATTATGTCTATTTTGTTCAGGTTAAAATATAAAACATAGATTGGAGGTGGACATTTTGATACATCATCCAAGCTCTCAAGTTTTAACTTTTGTATAGATTTAAATTCATAATTTTAGTTAATTTTCATATATTGATCTAAATAAATGAGATTTTTTTTTCTTTTCGGTGTGCTATATTTTAAAATGTTGAATGTATTATTATAGTTTTATTTAAACAATTAATCTATTTAAATCTTATTTAATTTTGAATTTGATCAGTATTAAAATTATTTTTATATTAAATTTTTTATTTAATTGATTCATAGATTGGACATAATTAAAAATTTTTAATCCGCTAAATGATGGATTGGATATGAATTGAGTCA
Source organism: Clausena lansium (assembly GCA_030449835.1). NCBI lineage: Eukaryota > Viridiplantae > Streptophyta > Magnoliopsida > Sapindales > Rutaceae > Clausena > Clausena lansium. The sequence continues at coordinate 7,291,629 of JASUUF010000195.1, forward strand.
AATCCGCATCTAATCCACAGACTATGAATTGGATTTCACCAATCCGTGGATTGGATTGAATTGAAAATTTATAATTTGTAAAATTATAGATCGAATATGAATTTATGTCTAATTCGCAAAATTCAATCCGCGAGCACCCCTATAAGGTAGCAATTAAAAAGAAACAATGTAAGGGTCTAATAGAAAAATCGATACTTGGGAATTCTCTAACCGTCACCAAGCAAGCGCTGGAAAGAAAGTGAAAGATGAAATATTGCAAGTCCTAAAATTGACTAACACTTTGTATCTTTTTATTTTTAGATACCCATGGATTTTTGGTCTTATGAAATTAATTAGTATATTTTAAAGAAGGCTTCCACGGGTGAACTTAATCAAATTTAACTAAATAATCAAGGTCAATCAATAAAATTTAAGTTAATAACGTGTGCATTTTCACACATATAAAAGTAAAATCATAAACTATGGATATAACTATTCAAGAAAAAAAAAGTAAAAAAAAGTACATGGACATAAAATGTTAATAATTAAAAGTCTATCATAAATTATGTATATAATGGTAACAGAAATATTTAAAATATGGAGGATGGCTCTAGCTTGCCTCAAGAATGCCTTCACCGACCCGGCCCGGCCCATTTCATTTTCAGTTTTAACGGTCATGTTGTCTTCTCCACCGGGTCGAGTTGAGAATTTTGCTTGTATTACCAACGTTAAAGTCTTATTTCATGCGTCACCAATAAGCCTTTGACCTAGTGGAAGAATAAGTGTTTGAACTCCCATAAAAATAATTATAGGCGTTTAATTTTTTTTTCCAATTATGAAATAATTGAGGGGAGGTTGTCTTCTCCCTTACGAAATATGAGTAGAGTAGACATCCCTCGAAAACTTGTTCTAGTAAAGTGGAGGTAGTCTTCTCATTTCGTAGACGTCCCTCAAATATTATGTGCTATATAAAAATTAATGTTAACTTGTCATAGTTTAGTGAAGATAATCTTCTCCCTTACGAAATATGAGTGGCGTAGCGTCCCTCGAATATTAGAGAGCGTTAAAATCTGGGCAGTGCTATATAAGAATTAATGTTAACTTGTCCCAGTAATTGTCTGATTGTAAATATCAATAATAATATCATGTAATATGAGTTGTAATTTGAGTATTAGTATCATGTAATTCAAAAAAAAAAAAGTCTTCTTTCATGCTAAATGGTATATTAGAGGTGGTCTTGTTTATCTGTTGATGATATAGTATCATTTATATTTAATTTTTTTAATTTTTTGTATTGTTGCTGTCTCACAATATGGATCCCTGATGACATAAATATAAATAGGGTTATTTTTCTCTTACTATTTAAGTTATTGTGAAATAATAAATAGGTGCCACAAGCATTGCACCCTAATATTTTATTACTAAGGAATTACAAAATCTTGTGTCTTACTAGTTTTCCATTAGTTGATCGCTAGTTAACATATAAATTGTTAATTTTCTCTTACTTTAAGTTAAAGGAAAGAATTATTAATTATCAATAAAAATTAATTATTAATAATTGTACTAAATATTTTTTTCATTCAATTAAATACTAATTTAATTTTAATTATTAATTATCACTAAAAAAAATTATAAATTATAAATTTGTATGTTAGCAATTAAACATAAACTTTATTATTTAATACTTGAAATGTATGTCTGTATGCATGTATTTGTATGTATGTGTGTATGTTTGTTAAATTTTATTGATAATTGATAAGTATAGAAACCTTTGATTACATGTTTTTTTTTTGGGTATAAATGTAAATTTTTATTTAATTTTTTTGAGCTTTGAATACAATAGTGAATATTATTAAGCTTTATTAGAATTTATGTGTTTTTTTAAGCAAGGGCAAAATGGATGTGTTATAAGTCAATTAACGGTCAACTTACAAAAAAGCAGCAAATTGTAAAATATTGAAATTCTTTAGTAATAAAATGTTGAGGTATAATGCTTGTTGTATCTAATTGTTATTTAAGAATAACTTAAGTGGTAAAAAGAAAATAATCCGTATAAATAAGATTGCAATTTCACATTCTTTAAAACACATTCCTCTGCAATGAGAGAAACACTATTCATAGATTTTTGGTCTTGTCAAATTAACTAATATGCTTTACAGAAGGGAAGTTACTAATGACATTTTCATTCATTTAAAAGTAATTAATCATAAACTATGTATTAATTAAAAGTAACCATATATTGCGTAAATAAAAAGTAAAAAAAAAAAAAATATTCCTCCTTCTCTATACGCCAAGAATGGCCTGAAGCGACTAGGCCTGGCCCAGCCCATTTAACCATGTGTTTTCAAATTTAACGTGCTTTTAACGGTCACATTTTTTCGTCGACAGCGTCGAGTCAAGAATGCTGCGTATATCTTAAGCAAAGTCTGGTCTTGGCGCGTCTCAAAATCAAAATTGCGCAAACAAAACCCTTCAAGAAACGAGAAACAAGAAGAATTTTCGTCCCAAACGGAAACAGAAAAAACTTTAAGTTGAAGAAACGAGAAACAAGAAGAAGAAATTGTTTGCAATAATGGATGGCGATGGGGCTTCTTGGTTTAGAGGCCGGGTCATTGGCCAAGGAAGCTTCGGGTGCGTTTTTATTGCGAAACCCAAATCGAATTCAAGCATTTTGCCGCCATTAATGGCCGTCAAATCATCCGAAGTCTCTGCTTCTGCTTCCCTCCAGAAAGAGAAGGAGATTTTCGACAATCTTTACGGTAGCCCTTTTGTGCTGGAGTGTTTTGGCGAAGAAATCACAGTGGGCGAAAACGGGGAGATGGCTTACAATTTGTTGTTAGAATATGCTGCTGGTGGAACCCTAGGCGATTTAATCGAAAAGTGTAACTGCAATCGGTTACCGGAAAAAGATGTTAGACGTTTTACTAGGTGCATTCTTGAGGGGATTTGTCACATTCACGACTCTGGCTACGCACATTGTGATTTGAAACCAGATAATATTCTTCTTGTGGCAACTCAATCTGGCAAGTTTGTTGCAAAAGTTGCTGACCTGGGGTTGGCGAAAAGATCGAGACAGTGCAAGAGACAAAAGTTTGATCCATCAATGAGAGGAACTCCACTCTATTTGGCACCCGAAACTGTTGTTCAACATATGCAAGAGGCCCCTTCTGATATCTGGGCTCTAGGCTGTGTGGTTCTGGAAATGCTTATTGGAAGGCAAGCTTGGGTTGTGAAAGAGGATTGCGGTATAGATCAGTTGTTTAGCATTATTGGTGATGAGCATTCCTTGCCAGAAATTCCATCTGGGATTTCGAAAGAAGCCAGAGAATTTCTGAGGAGATGCTTTGTGCGAGAACCGGCCTTTAGATTTACCGCCGAGAAGCTATTGGATGATCCATTTGTGAAGGGGTTCGATGAAGAATTGTTTAGAGAGCTGGAGGGTGAATATTCACAAGGAGAGGTGACTTTGTCTAATGCAGATGCCGAATCTTGTTCTTCAGAGTGCCTAAGTTTCATACCATTAGAGGCCAATTCCTCTTTGTCTTCTTGGGGTTCTCTTCAAAGAACAAATGAAGGATCAACCATAACTGTGGAACAGCTGTCTTCAAATCCTGCAGTGTTCTGCCCTTCCTTATTTGCTGTCCCTGCATTTGCAAGATGATGGTCTCTGTTCATAGCTAGATTTGTTGTTCTTTCATGTATGTATACACTTCAGTGAAGTGAATGAGATCTAATTCTTTATTCTTTGTAAAGAATGTGAGGTTTTTTAATTCACTGTTTAGATTGACGATATGTATAGATTAGTAAGAGTTTGTAATGTAATCCATTTATAAATACATAAATATCTAACCACTCTCTAATATACACTAATTTTGCTTCAATGGTTGTGAAAGCCCTTTTAAAATATTGGTTTAGAAATCAATGTTTGGTTTTCAATTCACTGCATTCTTTGTTCTCAAATCACTCTTCGTGTCCTTCTGCTTATTATAGTTCCTCGAGCAATCGTTATTGAAAGAATGAAAGTTCTTGGATAATTGAATTTGAGTGATGTATTGGTGGTTTGATGTTATACGTTTACAGACTCCGGCATTAATGTTGTTTTAAGTATTCAGTGTTCTTCTTATATGCTTCCCTCATTGACCAAGAAGAACTTGAGTGGTGTTGAATTCTAGCATTGACCTTTTAAAAAAAACACGGTTTGGCATAATGATGCTTGCTGAAGCCTGAAGATGTGAAAATATTGGTTAAAGAGTAGAAATCATCGGCCCTTTCTCAGTTTCTTAGACAATTATCACCACCTACTAAAAAATTTGAAACTCCATACTCAATGGGGATCTTTTCTCACATTGGTTTCACCATTTACGTGGTTGTTGAACTTTCTTTTAGTATCACCATGTTCTGTGCTCCCTCTGTGTGCCCACCATCCTGATGGTGACTAATCAGCTAGGCAGTCACAGGCTAAAAAAATAGAAGTTGAGGGCTCCTATAACGCCTGTTAAAGCCTGAATTGTGGTTGCTGATTCAGTTAATATGGTATTTCGATAGCAGAACAGCTCTCCTTCAAATGTTGGTTAGCTTCTTTGCATTTGCTTGGGGTTTTGGATACAGGGTGGTAGGTACTATGACTTTTTTTTTTCTTTTTCAAATTCATTAATAAAAGATATCACTTGTATGAAAGGAAAATGAATGGAGACTAAGTGCATTTTAGACTTTTCACAGAACATTTGTCATGTCCATGGAAAAAATGACAATGGTATCACGTTTGTCAAATTTTTAAGTCGATGAAGCATATCCTTGCAAAAGTTCTCTGAAAAAAAAAATCAAAATCGATAGCAGGTATTGGCATTTTGTGTGGTGGTCCGTGTTGCGTCGTTTGCAGAGGAAAATGGAGAGCAGAGTGAGAAACGCAGAGAAGCTGGTGGAGAGAAGCATGAAAGGAAACGACGCGTCGCATGACGCTTCTCACGTTTGGAGGGTCAGAGACCTCGCCCTCTCCCTCGCACGTGAGGAAGGCCTCTCTTCCAATCCCGACTCCATGGAAATCGTATTATTCCTCTAAAACCTCCCCCCCTTTTTTTATTTATTTTTTTATTTTCTCACACTTTTGTCTATAAAAATTTGAACCACAAGAATAATTCATGCCCACATAGCTGATTATAACCTCTAATTTACTCACTTACGTAGTGGCACTGAGTATGACACATTAGATGATAAGTCAGTTGAAATACAAACTATGTATCCCAGTTATGTAGGTGGAGTGGTACTTTATTTGCTCTTGTGACAAAATATGCAACTCAATATTCAATGCTGTACCATCATTTTTATGATTTTGTTAGTTCCTCCTTTAAGTGTGGCTTTTTCTATAAACTTTTCTTTGTTTCTTGTGGCCGGCAGGTGGAGCTTGCTGCACTTCTCCATGATATAGGTATTTTTGTATAATTTTGAAATACTTTTCATTGCTATCTTGTTTATTGTATTATTTGAAACTGCTAATAATTTCTCATTCTGGATGCTTATTGCAGGTGACTACAAGTATCTGAGGTTTGTAACTTACTCATGGCTTGGCTCAATCCTTGGATGAATATGCTATTTGGTTCGATATATATCATAAGTTTTACATATTTGGTTGCTACTGAAGTTAAAAACTCTTGTTGGGTTTCTGGAAAATTGCTCATTGATGGACCTTGTGTTTGTTTAATGCATGCAAGTAATGTATTATTATAGTTTTTATTGTATGTTGTAAGCTGTTTTCCTGCTTGTAAACTGCTTTTAAGCGTGCCAATATGTGACTCTTATCTTTATGTCCCAGAACTATATAATTGAAGTTTAATTTTCTGCTTATATAAGGCCTGGTGGACTGATTTCTTTTTCGTCCCTCTCTCCTTTTCTAAACCTTTTGTTTGAATTTGCCTCCTATCCATTCCCGATCCGTAAGTTACTGCTATTTCATGTAGAGATCCATCCGAGGAGAAGATAGTTGAGAATTTTCTTGAGGATGAGGGTTTAGAAGAAAGCAAGAAAACGAGAATATTAAATATCATTAAGAAAATGGGTAAGCTTTTTCTTTCAGGTATTGTTTGTGAATTGGCCATTGTGCTGACTAAATTTTACTTCTTCCTTTTATTGTTTCAAGCATGTGAGTTTACTTTCAGATCTGATATGTAGAATTTCACCTGCAGAATTTAGTAATTACTGCTTTTAATTATTGTATTTCTGGCAAATTTTTATGGCATTTGAGAATCTTTGGGTATTGTTGTTTATTCAATCAACTCTATTTCTTCATTTTCTCAATAGTGCATTATGTCTTCCTTGTATTACCTGTAGTTTTCAGTGTTAAATACTGTTTTTGTTTTTTCCTTGGCTATTTATTTACTTTTCAAATGTTTATTACCAATTTTATTTCATTTATTCTCTAAAACATGTAGCCATCTTGTTATGTCATAAAGCAAGAAAAGGGTGTTTCAATGGCAAAGTCATTTATGATATACATACTGCAGTTGCTGGGACATGAATATATGGCATGTTTGCTTTAGTACATATGTGTAATACATATTGCATTTATGGAGATGTTAGTGCTCTAGAATTTGATATTTTGCTGCTGTATTTGTATGCGTATTGTAATTGCAGGGACAGCGCTCTGAACTTATATCTTTGTAATTTGTATTCATGTGTGCTCCTCCGTTTTGATGTTTGTCCACTTTTGTTCAAGTACATCATATATTTCATTAACATTATGATAGTATCGATAAAGTCATCTAGCTTCTTTCTTTTTTTTTTTTGCTCTTCTTTGGGATTCGACCTTTTTCATGATTGTTGTCTAGGTTGTTTACCTCCTTCCTTTGACACAGGTCAAGTCTATCTTAGGTATGAATTTCTATTGTTTTTCTGTTTCAGACGTACAATCATGCATAGTTTCCAGCTATCCAGAATTCTTTATATATTCAGCTTTTTGAGGTCCTAGTCAGATATGGATTCGTGTTCAGTTGTATTTTAGCTTTTGCAATTATGTTAGCATGAGGCTTTTTGGCACTGCCCGACTACGATGTGGTTAAGGCATGCAGTATTGAAGTGATTTGCTTTTCTTGTGTGCTTGGTCAAATAGGCATCAATTAGATGAAAACAGAACTCTTAACAGTTACCTATATTCCAATTTTCAGGTTTCAAAGACGAAATTGCTGGGCTTGCAAATGGTGAATTTTCTCCAGAGTTTGGTGTTGTGCAAGATGCCGATCGGCTTGACGCAATAGGTGCTATTGGTAATTTTTAAATTAAAAAATGCTTCAAGCTGAAAACCAGTGTTCATCTATCATTTTCTTCCATCTAACTTAAACAAGTGTGATGAGTTCAAACTTATAAGGACTTTACTGTGTTACATCTCCCAACTTCAAGAATTAAATTCTGAAATAGCGTTTTCTGTTACAATGGCTCTTGTTCTTCAGAGGCAAGGTCGCTTTCTTTTTGTTTCTCTGTGTCCGGGGGCCAGAAGAGTGGAAATGATCTCTTTTATCAATATTCATTGTTCATAAAATTTAGTATTTCTGTTTGATTTGGTGAATAGTTTCAGTGCTAACCGCTTGGGATCAGACTATCAGAGGATATTGTAATTCTCATGGAAATAAATTTTTTATCGGCCATCAATTTCAGGAATTGCTCGCTGCTTTACGTTTGGTGGAAGTCGGAACAGAGTTCTTCATGATCCTGCCATTAAGCCACGGTCGGATGTATCTAAAGAACAGTACATGAAGAAAGAGGAGCAGACAACAGTGAACCATTTTCATGAGAAGCTTCTCAAGCTGAAGGACTTGATGAAAACAGAGGTAACATGAATTGAATTTGATGTGTACCATCATATTAGCTTGTCTCGTATACCTACAGTCGAATAAACGTATTTGCACGTTACGTCAATATCGTTACATTATTATGTGATTAATTATATAAACTTATATAACTTATCAGGCTGGGCGGAGAAGGGCAGAGAAAAGACACAAGTTCATGGAGGAATTTTTGAAGGAGTTCTATGAAGAGTGGGATGGGAAAGCTTGATTCTTTAATTCTTCCCATATCAAATGATTTCATATTCAACTGAAATACTTGTATAATTAAAACTCAGAATCAAGTATTTGTAAGTAACAATCCGTAATGATCACATGAATGAATAATCCAATAAGCATAAACTCCATTATTCAATTGTAATATCTCTGAACATATTTAAATACAACCCTCTATATTTCAATCTACATTCTGTTTCAATCAATTCCATGTGTTTCTAACAAATATATATTGCAATACCAATAATAATAATAATAATAATAATGTCTAAAAAATTATGAATTCGAAACATACTTCATTGACACAAAGCGAGTTCTCAATTTATCGTTTACTTGAAGTACTTTTGCAGCTCAGACTCATCTCGCTTGTATAGGTTCACCTTCAAGCCATGCTTCATGTACATTGTCAAAGCAAGTTTTGGTACCACCGGATGACCCTTCACCACCTTAACACGGTAGCGGTAAATGATGGAGGCGGCGGCGAATCTCATCTGATAGTAGGCGAAATCTTTGCCGAGGCAGAGCCTGGGGCCGCCATTGAAGGCAGTGAACTTGTAGGCCGACTCACTCACAAACCGGCCGTCTCTTAGCCATCTTTCTGGCTTGAATTCTCTACAATCCCTTCCCCATATTGCCTCCATTCTTCCCATTGCATAAATTGCATATATCACTTTTGTTCCCTTCTTTACAACTGTCCCATCTGGAAATACATCATCTTCAACCACCTAAACACAATTAAAATATGAAGTTTTATTGAGAAATCATACAAAAGTGACATTTTGAGCGATATATTTAACAGGTATGGGTATCATCATAAAGACTCAATGGCTACAGGAATGAGTCTGAACCTACCATGTTTACATAAATACTTGAGTGATTGTCTCTTAAGTCTCTTCCAGTTTAATAGACTTTTAAATTAAGGATCTTTGTGTCATAACTTTAAGCAAGGATATAAATGGTTTGTTCAAATACGAAGGGAAAAGGACAAAAAGAATATGAATATTGTAAGACTTCCAGTTAGTTTAGACCTATATTTATATTAGGTCTTAATTTAATTCATCATCCATATATATTTAGGTTATCAACTTCAAGTTTCACAATTCTTTTTTATGATGTCTTAACATCCAAAGTTAATAAAGATAATGTCGTTAGGTAAACAAGAATTTGACCAGATCATATATAGCTCATCAAAGGATCAAATTAATTAAATTAATTGTATTGCACCCATTTTGCAACTTTCCATTAGTACACATGAAGTGATCACATATTGTTCTTTAGGTATCTTTATCATTCATGAAAACAAAATGCTTAACCATCAAATTTAAATACTGATCAATAATTAATATTATGATCATGGCAACCTAATAATTAAATTACCCAAAAAATTATAATTAAAAAACATAAATTAAAAGGTGATTAATTTAAATAGGCAATGAATTACCTCTTTGTGATCAACGGGCACAGATGGATACAACCTCAAAGCCTCTGATAATGCAGCTTGCAAATAATCCATTTTCTTAATCTCCTCAGGCTTAAACACCAATGAATTACTGCTACCCTCCTTCATTTTCCCCGCTTCTCTTTCACCAATTATCCTACAAACCTCCCCAAGAATCTTCTCCTCGACCGCCGGATTCCGATCAAGCAGCCAGAAAAACCAGCTCAGTGCCACCGAAGAAGTATCCCTTCCGGCAAGAATAAAGTTGACACAAATATCCCGCAGGAACTTATCCGAAAATGGCACCCCCTGCTCGTCCTTTAACGTCATGAACACGGTCAATATATCTGATTTCTGCATCAGGTTGTTGCTTTGCACGGACAGCTCCTTCTTTCGAGTTCGTATCACTTCATCAGCAAACTCATCGACACCCTTTATTGATCTTTTCAGTTTCTTCTCGTTACCAAAATCAAGAAACCTCATCGTTTTCCACACACAAGTTGGGGTGACGAAACGCAGCACTGTCGCCTCAGTTGCATCCTCGAAGGCCTTAGCAAATGGGATCTCGGGTAACCCTACCCTCAAACACCCTGGATCAGCCCCGAAAGCTATCATGCATACATTATCGAACGTCAGTCTCAGTAATATGTCCTGTAGGTCAATGGCGGCGGAGCTGTTTAATGAACTTTCGAGGACAGGCAAGAGTCTGGAGTGCACGAGCTCGAACAACGACTCGGTCGTCATTTGCCGGAACTTAGCAGAATGAAACTCGATGCTGGCGGTCTTTCTTTGCCGGAGCCACGTCTCGTCGTCGGCGTTGAATATCCCATCACCTAAAAGATCACGAACCGTGTCGCGGAAGTAATGCCCTTTGGGGAAGTTAGGGAACTTGGTCTTGAGAAGATGCTCGAGGTTGCGAGGATCGGAGGTGACAACACAATTGAGGCTGCTAAGCCAGGGACCTTTGAATATAAACGTTCCGTTTTGACTTATAATGACGTCGGTAATCCATTCGTACATGTTGCCCTGGAGACCGGAGATGAGAGACGGTAACATGCCTAGGAGTGGCCATATGGGCAGCCCGTAACGTTTTTTCTGCCTCAGTGAGTGTATGGCTACGAAGACAAATAGGGCCAGAACAAGCTCTAAAATTTGGACGTCAAGCAAGGAAAAAAGTCGCCGGGAAACGAAGTTTCCGGCGAGTTTGTGATCGGAGGATGAGGGGGAAGTGAGATTAGAGCTAGGATTGATCATGGTGTTTGGTTGATAGGAAATGCAATTGCTATGCATTGTACGCATAGGTTAATTAGTTGGGAATGAATGTGGCGGTCATGTGTTATATGGGGGTGCTATCTAGCTTGGCGTGCACAGTTTTGGCTCAAATTGGTTTGATTTGGTGAGCTGAAAATTAAAATTGTGTGTGTGTGGGGGCTATTCACTTTGAGGAACATGTGCCTATTGATTTTGTGGGCTACTTTTTTAAGGTTTTGGGAATGTTTTTCAATTTCGGTGAAGACCAATGAGAATTGAAGTTGATGTCAATTCTTTGGAGTGTCAAAGGTGAATTGCTACAAATAGGATTAAGGATTAAAGATCAAGAGGATGGAAAGTGGGTGGCGACGGATAACCTAAGTGGCAACTATTTCCACAGTTTTGATTGGCAAAGTTTTTTCATTTTTGCACTTTGTTCACTATAGCAATTAATATAATGTGATGATCCATTTTTTTAAATAGCACATAGAAAAAAATTGATAGGTGGTATTGGTAATTTGGTAAATGTTAATCAACAGCTTTGTGTCTATGTCTAATACATGTGGCAAAAATATAGCTAGCTAACCTTGATGGGTCAAGAGTCTAGACTATTACACTTGGCCAAATTATTTCTCAGCTTTGATTTTGAATCTAATCTACTTGAGGACAAGGACTAAAACCCACTTCTGGTTTTCTAAGTAGCTACAACTTGCTATATATGATGAATAAATTGAAGTTGATATTGGATGGTGGGTTAATTGTATGTAGGTCATCCAATTTTTTTTTTTTTTAATTTTTAAATCAGGGGAGGAATCTAATTCATTTCGTAACTCATGATCCCAAATTATATACAAAGAAGGGTTATTTGAGCATTACTACGTGTTAATTCCAAAAAATAATCCAAATGTGTTGGCATGTTCATCATGATTTGAATACTTCTCAACATGTTTTGAAACAAATGATTATAATAATGTTTATGCACACGACGAGTGCAGTGCCATCGCATTACTTACTAATCAATTGGCAGAAACTTCCGTCAATTTTACAATAGTCCTTCCATGTAATTTGTAGTACGGTCCAGCACTGGGGTTTTGTAAGAAGTTTAACGGGGTGTCGATAGTATAAGAGCATTATGGAGTTGGATTATTAGCACCCGTGTAAAATTCTTTTAAAACCTAATTCAACTAAACTTAGTCGCAAAAATACCCTTATTTCTAAATAAACACATTTATTTTGTGAATCTTTCAATTTTCTATTATTTTCAAGTTCCTCAGTCCTCACAATAATTTTTATGGTTGATAAACTTCTTGATAAAAATCAATAAATTAAATAGAATATCTTTAAGATTATGATGTAAAAAGTTTTAGTATGAGCATAAAAAAAAAAAGTCTAGATAATTTTGTTAGAATGCATTTTGTTCATAGTCAATAGATGTTTTATTAATTAAAGAAAAATTTATAGAGAATTTGAGAAAAAAATTACGTGTGTGAGTTTAATAAAAGAGTTTTTTTTTTAAAGAAGAGAGAAAATGCAAGAGTTTGAAGTGAAATATATTAAAGCATTTGTCCTTAAATGTAATTGTAATAGGAGAGGGGTTTTAAAAGGATTTTGGAGGGGTGCCAATAGTCCAACGCTTTCAATAGAACTCAACATGACCCAAAGTAAAGTCTAATGTCTACTAAGAGATTGAATTCCCACAAATCTTTCTTTTTCATATATATTTTGATGCTTATTTGGTATGACTTATTTTATGGTTGTAAGCTAGGGCTTATTTAATCCTATAATTTTTTTTTCAATTTTTTCGTTGTGATTTTTTTTAATTAGAACTTTTGAAGATTAAATAAGCTATTTTACATATATTAGCAAAACCTTAAATTTTAGACTTTTGGGAGTAGAGGTTAAAACGCTTATTGAAAATGTTAAAAAGTCTAAAATATCATTTAGTTATTTGACAATCTTATTTTATTTCTTTCATAACATAACTTTTAAAAACTTGCATATTAAAGTAATTTTATAATTTTTAATAAAAGCTCTCATTGACAACTAAATAATTCAAAATTTTTTGGTAAGAGCTTTACTTTTAAAAGCTGTTCTACTTAAATAAGATTTGTTTAAAAAGCAATACTATACCGAATCTAATTTTACTGCTATAATCATTTTCCTCACACAATATATGATTCATCAACCATATAAGGTATTTGGGATTTAATTTTTCATATTTAAGTAGATAAAATTATGTTTCACTCCTTTTGATACCATTGTCTAGCAGATTAGGCTTCTAAGCTACCGATATCAAAAGTTATTTGATCAACTTTATAATATTTTGATGAAAAATCTATATTACCCTTACTATTATTATATCAATTTCAAAAGTCATTTTATCAAATATTATCAACTTTTATTTTTAGGTCACACTAAGAACATTGATTTAAAAACACATCACCACAATACCAAATTTAGTGTAAGTCTCCGTTTGTCATTTGTTTTATCGGTTATATATGGTTAGAAAAAGAAAAATAAATTAGTAACTTATACTAAATAGGCCTTATTATATTAAAAAAAAAGGCCTTATTGGTCCAAAATTATTAAAATTTTAAATTAAAATAACTCCATTCAATAATAAAAATGTAAAAATTTGGACCAAAACTTTTTTTAATTCTTATATATTTTATTAAAAAGAGTAAAGAGGTGGACAAAGTTTAAATAAAATTTTTTAACTCCCTATCTCTCTTTTGAATATTCGAACTCAGGTAGTCAGTAAAAACCACCTAGTCAAGACACGTGAAGCATTTTTTTTATCATAACCTAACCTCTATAAATAAAGAATTGTAAAATAATAAAAAAATAAAAAATAAATTTTAATGTATTGATATTGCGACTTTTTGTACATAAGAATTTTAGCACATTTTATCTTTCAACAATAGTTGAATCATTGGGTAAAATTTTTTATTTTTTTGGGCCAATATCCAGCTATTTGTACCCTTTGTCTTTGTGTGTTGCCCCCACCCCCAGTCTCTTACTACACGTTCGTTTGTTTCTTTTTTTTTTTCTTCCTCACTTTTCCTGAAGCAATCACTCTCTCTGTACACACAGACGCCAGTAAATTAAAAGAAAAAGTCTTTTGAGTTGTGTGATTGAATTTGAGGCCCAATAGAGCTTCATTCAATGGGAAGTACAAGCAACTGTCGTCTGCTTTCTTTCATACTTTGCATGCTGCTAGTTTCTGCCGTGGCTTCTGGTTCTGGAAGCAGAGTGATTCATCAAACAAGGGAAGCAGATGCAGATAGAGTGAGGGGCTTGCCGGGTCAACCCGAAGCTGAGTTCAAACACTATTCCGGGTACGTGAAGCTCCGGCCGAACGACCAAAAAGCTTTGTTCTATTGGTTCTTTGAAGCCCAAAACGGAGTTTCTAACAAGCCTCTTGTTCTTTGGCTCAATGGAGGTTCTTTTCTTTTCTCTCGCTTATTTTCTTTCCTGTTGCATTCTCGTGATGTTTTTTTTTTTTTTTTTGGGATTTTACATTCATATTTAAATTTTAAAAAACAAAAAAGGTATTCCAAATTGGTATAATAATAATAATAATAATATCCACCACCAACGGTACAACTTTTTAAGAAAAAGTAATATTCCTTTAATGGTTTTGTTTTAAGTTATATTTTATAGTAATTTACCACAAGACTTAACTTATAATTAGATAAAATTTATTCACTAACACGTCTAATTTCCTTATGTTAAATGTAACTTAAGGAGACTTTTCCGTTTTTAAAGTCTACATACATATTATATACACTATTTAGCACAACAACAATTCAGAGGTTTATCAAATATAATTAAAAAGTAAATATATAATAATTAAAGCGAGATCTTTCGTGAGATTAAAATTGAACCTCCAACTACTGCTCGCCGCAGCCCATTGAAAAAAAAAAAGGTTAAAAAAAAGAAAATTAGATTCTACCAATTATACTAATACATTTATACATATGTTTGCAGTTTTTGGTTACTTTTATTAAAACATGTTATTGCCGTTATCTTTGACAGCAAAAATCGTTCAGTGTTGTCTAGGCACACAAAAATAATATAATAGTGGGGAACGTCTGTCAGTGAGTCCAGTGTCCAGTAAGTCAGTAACAAAAATAGCAGCAGCCTGCAGTTTTGTTTTTTTTTTGTTTTCAAAAAACAAAGAAGAATATTCTCCGTCAACTTTAACGGCTCTCCGTAGATTTATTATTTAAAATAAAAAATAATTTTTAGAGATTTTTTTTTTGGGTTCATTTTAATCTCACCCCAGTCAAAAATTTAGATGCTGAATTTCAGAACTTCTCCACTATTCTGAGTAATGTAACGCCTTTTATAAAATTATATTAATAATTCCTGTACTTTTCAAGAAAATGGGAAACACAATCATTTTGGTCCCCGTTCATGGCGGCCCATATTGGACTCATCATTGCCTCCGTCGTGAAATAATAGCCGTTTGATCGTGTCGATAGGCTTTGTGATGCGATCAAATAAATGTGAGGTTTTTTTTTTTTTTTTTTTGGGGCTACTTTACTTTGGTCGTGATTCTTACTTACTCGGTTGTTTTAAATGTGTGTCCTCGTTTTCGTCCGAAACGGACAAATTTGAAGGCCAAAGAAAGAAAACACATGACCGACAAGCCCGGGGACCATTTTGAAAATTACGATTGGTCAAAAGAAATACAGGAATTTGCGAATTCCTTCTTTCAATTTCTAATTAAATTCGTGAAAACTTCACTCTGAGACAAAGTAGCATTCACCTTTAATGAAAAATGGAAATATTTAAAATCAGCAATGACCCCATAATTTTGATTGATTGATTGATTGATTGATGACGATAGGCTGACCGTTTCAATTTGGTTTTTAATCAATCGATTACATATTTTTTTAAAAAGAAATCTCCTATCCACCTTTTCATTAATTCAATTAACGGAAACATGACGGTAACATGCCATCATAAGGATAATATTATCATTCAGTTAAAAAATAAATATTTATAATTATATTCTATTTAAAAAAAATATATAACAACATCGTTTTTGTTTATAAATAAAAAAAATCAAACAATACAAAAATCAAATAATAAAAAAAATAGTAATTATTGTATTACAGAGGTAAAATATTCTTTACACAGAAAACTACTAACGACAGTTAACTTTTTTAACTGAAAAGTGATTGGGGGATATTTCTTTGAAAAATAGATAGTTTACAGATACAATCTTAAATTTTGGTGATTCACAGAAGTTTCGCTTAATAAGTGGTAGCCACCAGATAATTATTTTTTTTAAAAAATTATGTTAAGATCTCAACTAGTGTGTGTCATTAATTTATTGAATGATGAATTTCATAATGTGTAAATAAATAATCTTACAAAGAAAGTAATTTAATATCTGGCGTTATTATATAATGTCTTTGTGCTAGAAGATAATGTTACGTGCAATAATCTATCTTAATAAATTTTAGGGCCTGGCTGCTCATCCATAGCTTATGGAGCTGCCCAAGAGCTTGGTCCATTCCTAGTTGGTGGCAATGGAACTCGACTCAAATTCAACAAATATTCTTGGAACAGAGGTAATTATATATTTTACCACGATGTCACGTGACAGTATTGCTCGTCATAATACAATCGCTATATTGTGCTCTACTTAGAAAAGAAATGAATCAAGATTTTCTCACGCAAATATGTCTTGTCTGTATTCTAATAATCTATATATTATTTACTGCTGTAATTAGCTGCCAATATGCTGTTCTTGGAGGCTCCAGTGGGTGTAGGCTTTTCATACACCAACAATTCTGAAGATTTACATAAACTTGGTGATCAAGTTACAGCAAATGATTCTTATGCATTCTTGATTGGATGGTTCAAAAGATTTCCAAATTTAAAATCCCATGATTTTTACATTGCTGGAGAGAGCTACGCCGGTACCACTTTTTTTTTTTTTTACTCACAATTTATTTTTCATATTTATTTGTTCATTCTCCCTAGTGACTAATGTGTACTAATCTTTTCTGTGATCATTTGTTTTAACAAGGTCATTATGTTCCTCAACTCGCTGAGCTTATTCATGAAAGAAACATAGGAGCTGCCAAAGACTCATTTATAAATCTTAAGGGTTTCATGGTAGATATTTACTAACTAAGCCTGGTTATCCCATTAATTTTTTTTTATTTTGATTGTATGATTCATGGTACATGTGTGGCAAAAAATAAAAATTCAGATAGGGAATGCTGTGATCAATGATCCAACGGACAGCAAAGGGCTAGTAGATTATGCATGGAGTCATGCAATTATATCAGACAAACTCTACAAAAATATAAACAAGGAATGTGATTTTGGGCAAAGCATGATAAGAAGCAATTGCAATGATCATATCAGAGGCTTTGTTGAAGCTTATGCCGAAATTGACATCTACAGCATTTACACTCCCGTTTGTTTAGATTCTCTTGATGGTAAAGCTCCTCCAAAACTGATGGTTGCCCCTCATCTCCTGTCGCAGCAACATGTAAGTTAATTTTACAGGAATAGTGCTTAAGACTTTTTAAAAAAAAAAAAAAAAAAATTAAATTCAGTCTGTTGTGTGCATGGATTTCAGGACCTGTGGCATAGGCTACCGTCAGGCTACGATCCATGCACGGAAGACCATGTGGTGAAGTTTTTCAACAGAGAAGATGTTCAGAGGGCCCTACATGCGAATGTCACCAAACTGTCCTACCCATACACCACTTGCAGGTAAGCATTTCATATGCAACTCTATTTTATATTAAAGTGCCCACCAAAACCTGGAAACTTGCGAGCACTTATGTCAATCATTGAAGTAGAGCTTTCTTTCTGTTGGCCTGCCATGGATAATTTAATGTAAATGTTGCAGCGAGATTTTTGATCTCTCATTGTCATTAATTACTTTCTTTCACAATTTTAGGGTTTTTGCCATCCACCCGTCCTTCTCCCATCTTTTCACTGCTGTTTGTTTGTTTGTAGTAATTATTAACATTGAACATATACAACAAAGCAAGATGTACAAGCTCTACAGCTTCATTTAGTTGCCACTTTCAATTAATGCCTTCAACTATAGGATTCCTATATATATATATATATTTATTACATGTTACTTCTTTTAAGATAAAAAACCATTGTTATTTAGAAAAAGTCTTCGATTATATCGACATTAATTATCTAAAATGTTATACCATCATCTGATTGCATATTATCATATACACACAATGTATTTCCAATGATCCTGAATTTGGTGTATACATGTGTGTAGTGGTGTTATAAGTAGGTGGAATGACTCTGCCGAAACCGTGTTACCCATCATTCAAAAACTCTTAAATGCTGGCTTGCGCATCTGGGTTTACAGGTACTACATATAAATTCATGTTGTAAGTTTAACGTATTAGGGTTATAATTCCGATTTACATGTAATAGCATCCCTTTCCTTGGTAGTAACGTAAAACGTATTGGTGTGCAGTGGTGACACAGATGGGAGGGTGCCAGTGACATCAACAAGATACAGCATAAACAAAATGGGGCTAAAGATTAAGGAAGAATGGAGGGCTTGGTTTCACAAGCATCAAGTGGCTGGCTGGGTTGAGACTTATGAGAAAGGTCTCACTTTGGTCACCGTCCGCGGCGCCGGCCACCAAGTTCCTGCTTTTGCGCCTGCTCAGTCACTTTCTCTCTTCACCCATTTCCTATCTGCCGTTGCCTTGCCATCTACTCGTTTCTAGCTACTCTTCTAAGTAAATTAAGCCCAACTTTGGACAATTAATTCCATTAGAAATGCATTAATTTATCTCTATATATTGTTCAATGGAAATAAAAAGGGTGGGCTAAAAATTACTTTGAACACTCGTACACTAATTTTAAAAAATTATGTTTTCCCTTGTACAATAATTAAAATTCCAAAAAGATTAACAAAAACACCAAACTTGGAAATAAAAATTAATGCTACATATAAATTAAGGATCATTACTTAAAACTATTTAAATTAATTAACTGTATTTACTTAAAACATCAATAAAACTATTCAATACACTCAATTTCAAGAGATCTGATAAATTTTTACAACAGTATAATCAAGTTACGTTGTAAACAAATTATTTAACAAAAATATAGCTATTAATTCTTTTTTGTTTATTCATATTCAATATTAAGTTTTGCTCCCACAGTTTCAGGTAATCAAAAGATGCTGAAGATAGTGAAACAACTGTGTGTAAAATTGTCTTTATACGGGACTCTTTGGGAAAGGCATAAAACCCTTCTAATTTTAAATTCCCTGGACTAGTCAATCTTTCAATTGCTCTTAGGAAATGCACCACGTTATCATCACACTGGCATCCAATCTGTCTTCAGCGTCCTCAGGATTTCAATCACTAGCTGCAACAGTTACCGTATAAACTCTGACAATGGAACCCAAAATAATATCAATCCCAAAAATAACTTCTTTATTAGCTAACAAAAATAATATCAATGAGAGATTAGCTAACAAAAGCAAGTTCAGGAAATCTTCTTTGTTACAAAAATAACTTGGAAGAGGACTCGGTACTTTACCAGGCAGGATTGAGCTCATCGTTTAATTGTGTGATGGTATCGTATTTGAGAAATTTGGGAAGGAAACAAATATCACACAGGGAAATCCAACCGAAAAATGAAACAAATGACCCGAGAAAGAAAAAGAGGTATTTATCTATTTTTTATTAATTCATTTGTTATAATCATGCTCTCTGGACAGCCATTTCAGCGGAAAAACGGAACACCAGTACACCACCTACCCAACATAGTCTTGTACTATTGTACAACATATACAGCTCATGAGCCAAATCAATCACACGGGCATACATCTCATTCGGATGTGTCCCCATAAACCACACTCTTTTTAGCTAAAGCAACAACAAATACATTAAAAGGAAAATTTTCTTTTACAATGAATGGGTTAGTCAAGCATGTAGATCCGGGAGGCAATGTCCTGAACCAACCAATCAAATCCCTCTAGCAGTCCCTCACCCGTGTAGGCACTGCAACCCACAATTTTCCAGTGTCGAGTTTTGTCCATGGCTTCCAAGTTCAGAACCTGCAGTTGTAGTAGAGATAGATTTAGAACCTAAGAAGTTCAAAATTTTTATGATAAGAAACTAATTTGGAAAAAGAAAATGAGAAGAAAATCGTCGAAAAAAAAAAGCAGTAACAATCATACAAACAGAAATATTTGACATAAACAGAGAAATCTGATACAACCCAACCCATGAATCCTTTCAAATTTGTGAAATGTTTTGATGCAAAAAAATTTGCATCAACAGTGCACTTATGAATGGAACAACTGGCATAGCCATCTTTCATGTCATCTAAAAATGCTTGATCACCAAAAAATCTTCAAAAGGAAAGTGAAAAAAATTGAAGTACCCAATCACAAGACATTAGCATTTCTATATATGCTCATGCTAAAATGAAAGTCCAAGCAACAAGTCATAAACTTGAAAAAAAGGGAAAAAGAACAAAGAGCTTTCAAGTTAACAAACATACTTTAGCAATCTCTGTTGGGGTAAGAGCACCATTGATGTCCTGCTTATTTGCTAGAATCAGTAAGGATGCCCCTGACAGCCTCTGACATTGAAACATGTTCGTCAGATTCCCTAATAAAAAATACAATAAGGAGACTTTGGTACATGCTGAAGAGCAAATCTTTGAAATACTGCAAACAATCTAAGCCCTGTTGTAAATACAATATGAATCATCCTTTTTGTGGTGAAAAACAGCAGCTCCCAGAATAACATACATTAGAAAGAAGATGCCGTCCACTCTTATTGCTAAAGTTACAGCCATCCCGGTATAAGTTGGATTACTGCCAATAAACCCTAAACTTGAAACACATTTCTAAATTCCAACCAAGAAATTTATTGGATCATTTTTGCTCCATCAAGTAGTGTCAGAGATTTTTTTCCCCCCCTCAAACATAAACATTTAAAGGAACTCTAACCAAATATACCTAGAATATATTTTTTGAATTAACAAGTAACAGACACTTAACATGGCAATAGGCAAATACCTCTTCCTTCAAAAGATTATCTAGTTCCATTTTGCAATCATCCAATCTTCTAAGATCGGAACTATCAACCACCCACACCAAACCATCAGTTTGCTCAAAGTAGTTCCTCCAATACGATCTTATAGTCCTTTGGCCTCCAACATCCCATATGTTTAGAGTATACCTGTCAAATTCAAAATACATGGGAACTAAAATGTTTGCACTAAACACTAAACAGCATTTAAAGACTTCAAATTCTCATTTTGGCAGAGACAAAATGACGAGAACAATGATTCCCAATCACGGAATAAAAAATTCTTACTTTTGGTAAGTAATGGTTTTGATATTGAATCCAAGTGTAGGACTGATAACGCTAGTGTCTTCTCCGTTAATCTTCAAAACAATAGTGGTCTTCCCAGAATTATCAAGACCCCTTCAAAACAAAACAAAACAAATAATTAACAGTTCCACACAATTACAAACACGATTGTAAACGAACAAATGAGAAAGACTTAGATGAGATAGTTAATTACATACACCATAAGAATGCGCATTTCCTTCTCTTTTTTCTTGATCTTCCTTATGATGCTGAGAAGCCCCATTTCTGAAAAAAGGAAAGGAAAATTTCTTAAACATTTTCAGCTGATTCAGCTTACTTATTTCTAGTATCAACAGCATTAGCAGCACACAACAACACAAAACATTGTAAAAATAAATTATATTTTGAAATAACACAGAATAAAACAGTTCATTAATTTAGTTAACAAATTGCATCAGCAATTTGACACATTTGATCAATCTATATTTCTTGTTAAACTATAAGCAAATCGATTGATTCGTTCATGGTATTCTGATGCAATCCAAGCATTTACAAAATTTAAAGAAAAAAGAGATTATTTAAGGAATATATTACAGAAAAACCAGAGCTTACCGTATCCCGTGCTTCACAGTGAAGTTTTCGGTTTTATGTAATTAGGGAAAAAAAAATAAATTGGATGCAGTAAGCCACGCCATTATATATTATCGTGTAGGGGTGGGCAAATCGAGTTTTGGTTGGGGTTGTTTGGGTTTCAGTTTGAATTGCAACCTGTTCGGGTTGGATAATTCAACCCAACCAGTTAGGTTTGAAAGTTCGGGTCTACATTTCGGTTTGGGTTCGTTTCAGGTTACAATGATTCAATTTCAAAAAATTTGCCAGGCAGCCACCTAAAATTCCAAAATCTCAAATCCCAGCCCAGTCAATGAATGAAAGACAAATATGAACTACCAAGCATCCTCAACATTTCAAAAAGTCTTTTTAAAAGTTAACAAAATGAAAATAAAAAATAAAAATAAATAACGAGTACATCAGTTAAATAAAACCACCGAAGTTACATCTCCAAATGACAAACATGAATAATAATCCATCTCCATCACCATCAACACTCAAGACAACAGTTCCAAATCAGCAACAATTAACTACCACCAATCAAGCATCAACGGACAGAAAATGAAGGAACAAATCAGGCCATTCTGAATGTGTTTGATTAAGAACAAGTTTTAATTAAGCACTATTCGCCGAGAAATACCATATAGCTTTGATGGGCAGTATGCAAACTCCATCGATGGGCAAATGGGCAGAGTGAAGATTAGTGATAATTAAGGACCACAACACGAATTAATTAAGCACTACACAGGGACTAATTATCACCTTTATTGACTCTATTACAGTCTCTAGATGTGTTTAATCGAGATTTAATTTTAGACAGTTATACATCTTCCTGTTCATGGCAACGACATGAACTATTGTTTATTTTTCTATTTTCAGTCTCTAGATGAACTTGCCATGCCCGATTGAATTACAAAATGAAAACAGCCATTATACAAAAATACTTACGTATTGAATTGAAAAAATACAGCTGTCCCAATCATCACCATTTGGAATCGCAAAAATAAGTATAACCTTACGTCCTTACCTTGTGCGGCTGACGACGGCGAACGAAGAAGGAGGCAGCGACGGCAGCAGCTGGATCGGAAGCGAACAGCTAGAAGCTGCAAAACCTGTGCACCTGAACGGAATTGACAGCGGCGGTGGCGGCCGGTGGTGAGTGTGAGTGAGTGTGTCACTGCCCTGTGCTGTGGTTGAGCGCGAAGAAAAGAGCAATGTTGTGTATCTTCGATCTGTTTAAAACGACGTCGTTGCATGTTTTGAAAAAACAAAATGACGCCAAATTGAACATTGGATTCGGATATCTGGTTTGTATATATGTACGGATCCGAGGCATGGACAAGGGACAACATGCAGGGTCCGCGACTCGGCCCAGCAATGTGAAGCTAAAAAACGAACCCTTTTCACAAAGACGAGCTTTTAACATTCCACTAAAATCCTTATATCATTCCTTTTAAATTTTATTTTTTAAAATAGCCTTAATTTAATTGATAAAATATAAATTTATAAATTAAAATTAACATCTTATTATAAAATTTTATGCTAAAACGTATATTTTTTTAAATTTTTATTTATATAATTCATACAAATCATCAAATTTTAAATTATTTTATTCTAAATATGGGTCCTTTTATGATGCTTTAATTTTTTCACAACATCAATAACGTAGGAAATATATACCATTGGCTCTAATCAATTACATACATTATCTCTATTAATAAAAAATTTTTAATTATTTTAAAAATAATATAGCCGGTTAATAAATAGATTAAAAGGGTGATTTTAAATTTCAAAATAAAGATAAAAAGAGATAACATAAAATACACTAGCTCAAGTTATTTTTTTTAAAAATGAATTCTTAACAAGTTCTTCTATTTGAATTAAATTCTTGATACATTAAGCAAGTGCGCTTCATTTGCATAATGCTTATATGTGCATCTTCTTTTAGATAAAGATGCTATATTGAAATATAAAGTGGATTATGAAAGTTAGAGGCTGCAATTAGGTATGTGTCGTGCTTGCAAAACAGCAAGAGACCTGTTTCAAAGTTTGCACAACAGCAGATCTGTTCTAGCAATGAGAGAGGAACAGTGGATTCGATTGCAATGAACAAAAAATGTTGTGTCAATATCATTGTCATAGAACCTTAGTATTGTTTCTCTCTGTTCCTGAAGTTTAAGCAATTTGCTTATGGATTATTCTGAATGCATTGTTAGATATTGACTAGATGTAATTGGTTAGTTTTCTTTGTATTAATAATATTTATATTGGCAATTATCTTATTAGTGGTTACTGTATTTACTAGATGATAAGGAATTTTTCAATTTATTAAATGTTAATAATAAAAAGTGGATGTATACAGGTTGGTTAAGGAAATTAAAACTTTTTAAGGCAAACATAGAAAATTATAAACCACAACAACAACGATTAACCAAGCAAAAAAATTGTTGTATATGATTTTATACGGCTTTTACAAGATTTATAAGCTTCAAAAGGATTGGGTCTAATGACATTTTAAAAAATGAGGCTAAAGGACTTTTGCAGCATTTTTCACATGCTGTCATATATAATATAGATTTCTTGTAGTGAAAATTACCAATGGCTCACCACAGATCTTGGTAATCCATCAACGGCTCACATATCATTATCATCATTTTCTCTGTCTTTCGATTTGTTTAAAATTAAAAAAATTTATTTACCTGCAACCTGAATATTATTGGTTATCTTTTAATTAATTAATTAATTGTCATTGTATTAAATTATATTAAATGAATAGATGAGATTCAAACACTTAAATGTGTGCGGCTACTTTATATCTGTGATACCAAATCTCCTAATTTTGCCTTTTCCAATTGACCGTTGGATGTCATCTAACGGATGGAAAAAATACATAAAGAAAAGTGAAAATAACCTGACGAACAAGTTTCAGGCCGGTGACAATTTTTTTTTTTTTTTGCAATTGTCTTGTACATGAAAACAAGTAAATTGTAAGAAACAACGAACACGTTCTTAAATGCAACAACCCGTTACAAGCAAGTGAACGTTAAAAACAAGTCTATGCATCAAAGCCAATCTGGGGTGGACAAAAATTCAAAGAAGACCCAGCCATAAACTTATTTCTAGAATAAACAAAAGAAAGAAAAAGAAATTTAATGGGGAAAGGCTCATCGAAGGGATAATATCATCAGCACTTGCAGTAGCCTCTGCCTATGGTTGTTGCCACTCTCGTGGCCCTTTGAAATTCTCCCCTTTCTCTTTTGGTGGTTCTTCTAAATCTGGGCAACCTCAATCATCCAATTTGCATTTGTGATCTGCAACAATGGCTAGAGATGAGTTCAACTTTGGTCTTGCCCCTGCCAAGGTTTAGGATTGATCATCCAAGAACGACCTCTGCTGGATTGGACATGGAGCCCTTGGAGCGGGGTGCCAAGCTGTTGAGGGAGATCAGCGCCTCTCGTAACGGGGGAAAAGGTTTCAAATTGGACTCTGTATCTTTTCAATTTTTAAATCCATGTACATGGGGTGTGTTTGAATAGATATTATGGTGATTTACACACATATGTTATTGTAGGATTTTCATTTTATGAAGAAGCGTGAAGTAACAAAACAAGCAGCAGTAGCTGCAAAGACTGCTGATTATAAGCAAATGCAGGGTGAAGCCGAAGATATAAGATGCTTACTTCTTAACTGTGTTCCTCATTCATATTTGAGGTTCTTGAAGAATATATTTGTTGATGCAGTGGCGTTAGAAAAATATATTTGTTGCATGAACTTGTTTGTTTGTTTAATGAAGCTGAAGCATAATTTTCATTTTAATTAGATGATAGACCTAATTTACGAAGGTTTGTATATGTAGTGTTCAACAGATGTTGCTCCTATGAGAGGGAATTGTTAATTGATTTGGTCTTGGTTCTATAAGTTTCCTACATTAACAAGTCTTAGTTCTATAAGTCGGATTGCACTGCACTTGTTGAATATGTTCAACTACGGCAAAAGTTTTTATTTTAATTTTTGCTATTGATTGACTTCGTATTGTAGCTTGTCTGCATTATGGATGTGCATTGGAGCATATAAGTTAGGTGAATTCGAAGTAAAAAATTATCATGGCCTTTTTTAAGACTTTCCGGAGTAGTATTTACATTTAATTTATGAAAGTATTTGGTTGGTGTATTTACTAGATTTGGAAAGCTTTCACAATTATTCTTTTAATTTGTGTACTAAAATAATTAGGGAAACAAAGAAAAGAATCTGGATCAATTTAGCATCATTGATTACCTGATTAGTAAAATGGATAATTGCTTTATGGAACATAGTTGAAACATTTTATCTCATGATTTGGTAAATTTTTTTTGGCTTGGTCAAGAGAGTTTGAAGGGTAATATACGATGAACATAGAAAGTTAAATTTTATCTTTGAAATTCTCCACAGCTTGCACAAATTTTTTTGTGCAATTCAGGCGCCAGTCCACCCGCAAACTCAAAAAGAAAAAAGATCTGGTTATACACATGCACCAAAAAGCATTTAGGTAATTGAAACTGCATCCAGCTCTTTGGTCATAAAGATGAACTGAGAAAATATTATTGACTAATTTTACTTGTAGAAGTATCAAGAAAGAACAATTAAAGAAAAAGAAAATAAATTTGAAAGTTAAAAAGTTATATAAGATATAGGAATTTTGAAATGTGTAGGAATATTCTATGAGACCAGAAACTTACTAAGACTTAAGTTGATGAATGGATTTCTATAAACATCGAACAAAGTAATGGTAATACTTGTTACCTCAATATTTCTGAAATATTATTAATGGAATTACATATGAAGATAATTGGGTGGAAGATGGTCAGGAGCTGAAGCACGCTCTTACCCGAACAAGGTTTCTTGTTTGAATAGAATCACTGTGTCTATAACACAAGTATATCGCTGAGGCTGGATCAAGGAAAGCTGGTTTCATTAACATATTGTTTGAAGCTCAACAACGAAATATCAAGATTAAGGGCTGCATTGATGATATGTTAATGGAAGCAGTAGCAAACAGTGAAGGAATATTTAGAAGGTAGATAGTAGAGTTAAAGGCAAGCGTCGCAGCAGCTGTTAGCGGCAGATCCCCAGGAAGTGAGAATTATGTGCTTGATCCATCCATGTTATGTGCAGTTGTAGATTATAAAGTAGCGGAGCATCCACAGAGAAGGAAACTTGTAGCCGCATGCGAAGGAAGCAGTGACATATTGACAAATAATGTTCTTTCTTTTAATCAGCCACTTTTGGGCTATGGGCTAAAGGAAAAGATTGATGACCATCTCCATTTCTCAAACATGTATCTTATGTTAAGATATTTAGAATGGTTGATCTTTTGTGCTTAGAACCGTAATGTTAATTTATCTCTTTATTTTTTGTCTGTTAATTTTTATTAAATCATCATATCACCTTGAAAAGGCGTCCTTATTTTCTTAAGGCTTACCTATTCTCTTAATCCAATTTAATCCAATCCAATCCTAATAATTAATCCAATCCAATCATTAGTGCCAAATGTAGCATAAGAGCATAATACCGTAGGTTTTTAAAATAAATATTTACAATCAATCTCTTAATAGAGAGTTTAAACGAGAGTAAGGATGTTTGTGTGCCATACAAATTATTATTATTATTTTTTAAGTTAATAATAATACCCTACAAGATAAAGGTGGCTAATGATTACTCCAGCATGTAAATCCACATTATCCATAAGTGTTAAAATGGTACTAAAAAGCTCGGCTTTGTGTAGTTATATGTTTAATCCCTTTTGACATCATGTAATTATTAGAAATAAGTAGAGTTAAGCAACTATTAATCTTGAAGCCAAGGTCTAATTTCAGCAGTAAAGAGCAGTCTTCTTAAGTATGGGAGTTAATTTAAATAAAAAGAATAAAAGCAACTACCAATCTTCTTTTGGTAGTAACAATTGAAAATAAAAAAAATAATTAGCATAATAATGATTTTTAATCCCCACAATTTATTGTCTTCACCCCCACTTTCCAATTAATTCCATTTACTTCTAAAATTACCTTTTATCTATCACTTTCGAATTTTCATCTCTTCAAAAAAAAAAAAAAAAATTTGCCCAGTTTTTTATTGAAGAGAATTATAAAATTATTGAAATATGAATTAAAGATAATGACTAATAGAACCAATACAATCGAAATTAAATATAACTTTTAAGAGTGGATCTAATATCCACAATTACTGCTTCAAGAAGTCCATCTAATATCCTCGAATGTGCTCAGTGCTCACAGTCATACTGAATTTTAGTGCTTCAACCCAGAGCTTTGTCTCTCTTCTCAATGTCTTGAAACTATTACCTTTTCCCCTTTTTTGTTTCCTTAGTTCATCCAATTCAGCATTTAGTTTATCAATATCTCCAGTAGCCTCGGCCCTCAGTCATCTCCTTTAAATAACTAGACAAGGGATCCAATCATTTAAAAATTAATTGCAAAAAAGTGAAGCACTAGATAGTTGTAAGCTGATGCCATATAAATGCATCATCTTACAGCAAAGAAGCAGAGCACTGCAGAAGCAAAATTAGAGATAATATTAAACCCAAACATGAAAAACTAAGAAACAAAGCAGCCGCAATTCCAAATGCTAGGCAATTCAGATTCATCCAAGTATTATTAAAATCATATATAACATGATTTCATACAATACTCAATACGATACTACCAAAAAAAAAAACACACTCTTCTCATTTCTAAAATAACATAACTCACGAACCACTCCTAGAGTATATAGCCTAATGTATTTATAAGCACCCAATTATGTTTGAAAACTACCCATTCAAGATTTCTACCTCTTCATTTGCCACCCAGTGAAGAACAAAAATAAAATAAAATTATGCACCCCAAAATAGAAAATTTATATGCAGAACTTACCTCATTTGGCAATTACACAATCACTCAGCAATTATGGGGACTCAACAAAGACAAAATTATCTCCTCACAATCAACTCCAATAAGCCTCCTCGAGTATTTCTCTTTTCATTTCAGAGATTCGCAAAAAATTTATCACCTTTTCGGCATCTTTCCAGTAACCACAATGCCAAGAAACGCAAATAATTTAACCCGCCGACTGTCTCAATAACTAAATCCAAATTAGGTATACTGTTGAGTCAACATTATTTAAGAAAGGAAAGGATAGATTGGCAACTTTATTATCTCCCTGAGGATAAAGTTGTAAACCTCCAATAACCGCCGTAAGCCCAGAAACAAAGTGACTACGATAGAAGATAAAAACTGAAACTTTTAATGTTTTTTTTTCATGGCTTCAAACCAGTGATTTCAGACTTAATTATTCAAATATCAAATAACCATTAGAAATTAAAATTCCATCTAATTACTGATAATTGCTATATCATTCACATTCTACAAGCTGTTTCAGCATAAGCAGGCTACCTTAAAGGGCAAAGACAATAAGCAAGAACACCTCGGTTTGAAGTCTATAAAGTTGTGACAGGAAGACAAAAAAGTAACAGTGACGTGCAATCGAGATGAAACTAGTCATATACGAAGATACTTATTTAGTAGTTAAGCTTTTGGGGTCGGTTGCAAATAATCAAAGTGAATAAATTTAAATCTGTAACACGCTGATTGTAAAAAGAAACCCCGCTTACATCTACTGAAGTTTCATCCTCATAAGCCAAGCAAATACTATAATTTTACACAAAATAATTATTGACATGCACGCTAATTAACACCCCCAAGTTTGCAATTCTTATGAAAAACCTACCTCAATCTCCACTTACGCGTTCAATCACCAGCATTTGAATCTCCACCAACGATTTGATCTTCATAAAATCCCCTTCACTATGGCCAGCGTCTGGATATAAAAATCCTAGTTAACGACATACGCCACCAATCGACTAATTCCCATATGTTTGCCTTGATTGATAGATTACTCACCTCCGTTGGATACATCTAACCAGTACCACCAAAAACCCCTTAACCATACGCTGCCCACCATTTTTCTAAGCCTAATTTTTTCTTAACCCTGGTCATGCCGGTAGCCAGATTACAGCTTAATTACCATGCGTTAGCTCAAAGCCGTTGGATCTTTCTCTTTGCAATCTAACGGTCAGTTAAGTAAAAGATAAAAATCAGTGATTCCAAATCACTCACGCACAGTAGCTGGACCCCACTTAAATTTACAAGTTCACAACAATCTCCCATCAATATTATAAAAATACATACAGTATTGTAGAAAAATTCTTTTGTTATATAATTTTTATTTCCATAACTATTAACTCTTATAAGTTTCTAAAAAAATAGTTTTAATTAAAATTTAAAATATATCTATAAATTATAAATAGTAATGCTACATATTTTAAATTTTTTGTTCTAAATAATTATCCTAAATGATTTGTCATTCATTAATTAATTACAATTAATTTACTTAAATTTTGTAGAGAACTATCAATCAATAAATAAATATTAAATTATTTTAAATAATCATTTGAGATGTGTAGTATTACCGAATGATAAAATGGGATGAGTTTAAGTGTACCATTAAATTTTCTTTCAAAATAAAAATTAATTTTTTTATAAGAAAATAAAAATTAAATTAATTTGCCTTTGATTAGATAATTTTCAAGTAAGAAGGGTTTTACGAGGAATTTAAAGGGACGTCAAACTCTTTCACAAAATACCATCTTGTCTTCGTGAGCAAAACTAACAAAGCAGCACACTTTGAACTTCGAAGCTGCCAGCAGAGAGCGAGCGAGCGAGAGAGAGAGAGAAATGGCGTTTCTGTTTCAGAAATTTCAAGAGGTATAATTATTTATTTATTATTCTTTGTATCAATGTGTGAATGAGTGAACTAGTGTTAATTTTGTGCGTTACTTATAGGCAGTGAAGACTCTGGCAAAAAGCCCAACGTTCGCAAGGGATCCAAGGCAGCTCCAATTCGAAGCTGACATGAATCGTCTGTTCCTATACACCAGGTGACGTCCCTCCCTCACATTTTATTTTAAAAAATTCATTTGAACTTTGAATTGGATTCATAGAATTAATATGTTTGTATTTGATGGGGTTGATCAAATGATCTCAAACTTAAAATGCTTTATTCCTTGCCCTTGAACTTGTGATTTGATTGATTCATCGAATCGAGTCTTGGTTCTCTATAATTATATTGGATTGTATGGCTCATGAAACAATTATATATATATATATATATATTTATTCAGTTACAATCGTTTGGGAAGGGATGCTGAGGAGGCAGATGCGGAAGAAATTATTGACATGGCTAGTAAAGCATCTCTTTCTGATCAACAGCAGCAAGTACAAGACAATATCCATTCTCAAGTCAAAAGTTTCTGCTTGTCTATGGATGAAATTCTTCTTCTTCCAGAGAAAAATGTGCCAATTGAGTCATCTGCACGGTCAAATGCTGCTCCTCGCAGGAGTGGTCTCAGCTTTGCCGTTGGCCAGACTACCACACCCACTGACTCTTCTGGTGAGTTTTCAATTTAATGTTTGCTGATCAGTTTTGTAAATTTGTTTTCTGGTATTGTATGATGAGTGGGCTCACTTTGGGATGCTCAGCAACGATTGTTGCATTTGTAAACTAAAGAACTTCTATTGCTTTACTGTTTTCCTTATTAATGAAAATTGGCCATTTGGTTAAAGAAAGTATTACTGATATATAAAACACGAAGAAAAGAATAAGCAAATATTAGGATAACAATAAAATGTAGATAGTGTATAATACAGATCATGTCATATCATATTATACCATATTGAGTACTTTAATTTTAGAATATTGATATTGCACTAATCCTTCAGCTTATACCCTCAACTTTTAATTAGGCCGTGAAACAAAACCCAGTTAAAATTTTTTTTATGCATCATTGTCCTTCAATTCTGATTACTGATGATTTTTCAGCACAGTTGTACCTCAGACAAGGCAGCTAACACGAACAGAATTGTCACAGAGATTGAAGGATGTCATTGGCTACACTCTTGATCTCAAACCATCTCAAATACCTCACAAGGAAGCTGGTCAAGGTTTATTTTTATGCGGTGAAGCCAATGTTGGTGCTGTAATAGCCATATATCCTGGCATAATTTATTCCCCTGCTTATTACCGTTATATTCCCGGGTACCCGAGAGTTGATGCACAGAATCCATATTTGATCACTAGGTATGATGGAACTGTAATCAATGCCCAACCTTGGGGCTCTGGGGGGGACACCCGCGAACTGTGGGATGGCTTAACACTTCCTGAAATAATGCCAAACATAGAAGGTGCTGAAAAAGGTTCAGATCGGTTCTGGAAACTGCTCAGTAAGCCTATGGATAGTATGCGAGAGGGGAGTAGCAGTGAGGTGTTGGAGAGGAGAAACCCTCTGGCCTTGGCTCATTTTGCCAACCATCCGGCAAAGGGTATGGTCCCGAATGTCATGATTTGCCCATATGACTTTCTGTTGACTGAAAAGGATATGAGACCCTATATTCCAAATATGTCATTTGGAAATGCAGAAGAAGTAAATATGAGGAGATTTGGTAGCTTTTGGTTCAAATGGGGGAGTGGAAGTGGGTCGAGCACTCCAGTTTTGAAAACTCTTGCGCTTGTGGCTACTAGGGCAATTTGTGATGAAGAAGTCCTCTTGAACTACAGGTTGAGCAACTCCAAGAGACGGCCAGTATGGTATTCTCCGGTGGATGAAGAGGAGGATCGAAGAAGATGGAGCTAAATCTGTGATGGTTTGGCATTAAAAGTGGTTGAAATCGCTGAAGGCTGCATCTTGAAAGGTTCTCAACAGTTGTAGCAATTTTATGTCATGCTTCTGCTACATTCAGTAGCTGTGAGTGACTGAGTGTACACTAATTGTTGTTATTAGTTATTTTTCTGCCAAGCTTTTTTAGGTTACTGGTTGTAGGTTAAAGAAGCTAAGTACCAGACTGTTCCCAAATATTTTTTCCATTTTTTTTCTCATCCTACATATTCTGATGCTGAGTTGCTAACAACAAGTTTCGCAGTGAATAGGAAATTTTGTTACTTTATTTTCTAGTCAGTTCTCCAACTTTGATTTTTGTATAACACAATTGAAATACAACATTATCTTTTTCTAGGTTGAATGTTGTTTTAGTGGCAGCAAGCACTATAATGAGAACATTATCGGGACGGCAGGCTTACTGCCCCTCTGGCAGTAAGGGTCTGTTGCTGCTGTGAGGAATCATTCACTGGTAGAATTTGCAGAATTAGTGAATAGCAACAATAGTTGGATCTAGATCAGAGTAAAAATCGGACACTTGCTGTTAAATGAAAATACAAAATCATAATAGGCGTGTCGCTCTGGAGGGGATTTTGCCGGAGGAGCTTGATGCTATTCTCAAGATTCGTAGATCAGACAGCCTTCTGTTCCCATTTTTGCTTCTTAGTGGCTATCTCCTCTATGCTTCTTCTGTACCTGGTCTATGTCACAGACTTCATGGTGGTTGTCTATTTTTTGGATTTACTCCCAGCTATTAGGGCAATGATTTTCTGTGGCGCCGTGTGCAAGCTATAAATTTGTTAGTATACAGAGTTAATAAATTGTTTTGTTGATCAAATTTTGTAGATCCAAAGTTCTTAACCCTGATTTTGTTCGCACTTGGTGAAAAGATAAAAGGAAGTAGAATCCCACATTTTTTCATATACTACCTGGCCAGCCATTGGTCATTGCCAACGCAAGGACAGTGCGATAAACCTAACAGCGAGATTTTTATGATTACAAGATTCAAATGAATTGAAACTGCTTAAAATCTCAACCGAAGCGAAGCATTGAAATGAGTTATATATGATGATTAATAGACAAAAGGATGTGAATGCTCGACTCATGAAGCTTGACATTGTGTTAACGCATGATAGATACGCATTGCATGATACTGAATTATAAAGTTGTTGAATAATTCTTTTTATGCTTACTGTTAAAAGATATTGATTTCAAGGTATTTTTATTCTTGTAATTTAATTGTATTTGTTTAGATATTGGAGCGAACTAATGAATTATAACTGGAGCATTTTTATATCAGCTTAAAATCGAATGGCATTGCATCACGTTGGAGAGGTGTTGAAAAGAATTTAATGAAATAGAATCCATTACCATGTAAATTAACAAACAGAATTAGAATGTTATGTGATTTTGTTTGGATACGGGGTATATCAAATTAAAATACTGAAGTTGGCGAATTTAACTAGTCAACAAACTTAGAGTTTTGAAACTAGATAGAATTTAGAAACTAGGGTCACTACAATATGAATATGAGTCAATGATGTGGTTGTTTGTACTTAAAGAACTTCAACTACCAATGATTTGTTTGTTCTTGAAGAACTTCAAACTGTCAATGATGTGGTTTTTTGTACTTGAAGAACTTCAACCACACGCACTTTTCAGATAGATGCCAATTCCAACTCCGTTTTGATTGGACGACCCATTAACATAGAGTTAACCATTCTTCATTAGTAGTATTAGTAGTATGTAGAGTGTGATCATCTACTGAAGGCTGAGATTCCAAAAAAAAATCTACTTTTTGCTGTATTGGGCTGGTATTCAATGTGCAATTACGGATTATCAGATCTGATATTCAATGTGCAATTACGGATTATCAGATCTTGTTTAGATATTTCAACATGAGGAAATAACCACCACTATCAGATGACTTGTATAGTCGCATTGCACTTCCACAATCACTTCATCAAAGTGATCGAAAATAGGCTTGAAACAAGAATCGTATTATAAATAGTCAAACTTAATGAAAATCAAACATATATTATAGAGAAATGTTATCACAAGGTTATTGGATGTTAGACTTATAATTTAACATAAAGATCCAATAATAATGACCATCTATATTTAAAATAAAAATAAAATAAATTAAAAAGGTAATGCTCCTTTATAGCCGGTGTTATTTTAGAATTTTACTCCTTTAATGAAACTTATTTTCCAATTGTTGAAAAACTAAAGGATTCTTAAATTCGATTAAAAAAGATTGTGCTCTATTTATTAACTTATTGTCATTATTATTCTTTTCTTATAGTATTGAGGACTTTAGTGATATTATATGTTTGTGAATGCATGAGAGAAAACTAATATCATTTTATAGTAATTTCGGGCCTATTCGGTATTGTTTTTGAATTTGTATTTTCTAAAGATAAAAATGAAAATGAAAATGGTGTTTTACAGTTGCTGTATTTTAAATTTGAGTTTGTGTCTGGTATCATTTTCTGTATCCTGTATTTTAAAATTGAAAACAGTAATATGCGTTCGATAGATATAATTGAAAATGATAAAAAAGGTAAATATGTATTCAGTAGTGCCATTTTCAAAAATAATTTTTATTAAACATATAAGTCATACTTAAAGTAATTGTTTAACTAATACATACACAAACATGCCATAAATAATTTAAATAAAATAATTATGAAAAAATACATGATAATACAATTTTAGAATCAGCATTAATAAAAAAAAATTTACATTGTGATTGTTTTTACACTATAGTTAAGATATATATTACAACAAACATGTCATGCACATCAAAATCCTCATAACTTGAAGAGTTATGATTTTTGCTGCTTGCCGTAACGGCATAATTATCCACATCATTTACCAGACTGCTATTGAATAGTTCATTTCTGCAGTTACCATGTTTTTGGATTTCTGGCAGTAATTGACACTATCATCACTTATGGTTTTTACTGGACAAAATTGTTATGCAGTGATCTTGGTTTAGTTCCAATCTAAAGAAACTGTCACCCAACTTCAAGAGAACGGAGGATGCTTTGCTACCAACAAGGCCAAACTTCCAGAAGGACACTGTTGTCTTTCGGTTGTATCATCATCAACTGATCAACTGTTGTGTTTGCTACCTAATGATGCACCATAGTTATAGTATCCGGACTGATTGCAGAAGAATATCTTGTTGTGTAGAGCATAACTCATCCTTGCTCTGAAGTCACGTGAACAAAGTGAAAGACTTTTAGAAAATGGAAAACAAATATAAAAAGTATATATGAAAGCACAACAAACTTGAAAAAGAAATGTCCAAATATTAAGCATATAAAACATTAGTCAGAAGGAAGACAAAATAATTAAATATGTAATTCAATCGGTCGACTATCACAGAGATCAATAAGTGATTCATTAAAATTATTAAACCACACAGAAAGCCATTTACACTTCTATATTCAGCAATAAATGAATCACACTACCTGCAAATTCTTGCTATTTAAGATGGCAAGGTCTCTCATTACCGCACAAAGAAATCTTCCAATCAAATCATACTCACTCAGGGGATTGGACTTTAGGGGTAGGTGTAATGTGTGAGTGGGGTAAGGGACGCAAAATAAAGTGAGGTAGAAAAGCCAATAATACTGCATAGATGATATTTGAAATGTAATGCCTTTGAACTTAAGCTGAATAACATTATCACTATGTTCTAGCTCTGTACTTAATTTAGAATGATTAAATTAATGCAGTTGAAGCAGGGAAAAAGGAACTTAACTATTTGTTTGAGATTGCATCCAACATCCAATTCTGCAAAGGAACTTTCTACTGAGACAAGAAACAGTAAAGAGCCTCCTTGCCTAAGAAAACTTTGGTGTTCGATCTTAGCATGCTTTAACATCATTTGATATTTGGGGAAACTTGTCTAAATCATCAATTTGCATGGGAATTCCGATAACCAGTTGCTAACAGTCCTATCCAAAGCTATAACTAAATTCTCTCAATTCACATCTCGAATTGAAAATCTAAATGCTAAATTAACAATTTCAACTTCAAAGCAAAAAAATCAGACATAATTATAAAAGAAATAATTTCTTTAATTTGATTAATATTTGATATATTAATAATTAAATAAACAAATTGGCAAAATGGGTTTCTGTTTTTTCACAGCACAACAGAACCAATTCTGTTTAAAGCTTTGAAATAAATGATATTTATAAAAATTTACTCAAAATCATAAAAAATACCAGCAGCTGAAACGGAGCCAAGAGAGGAGCACAGTGGAGGCAATTGAGACAGAGTAGCAATGGCAATGGTAGAGACGGCGCAGCAGCGACAACAACTGAGCAGCAGCAGTGTTGGAGATGCTACAGCAACAGTGGCCGAGATAAAGCAATGCGGCGGCGGAGACAGAGGCACACCGAGAGAGAGTAGATAGGGAGAGATTAAGGAGCGAGAGCACTGTTGGATGAAAAGATGATAGCCACTGGAAGCAGATCGGCAGAGAGAGAGCGCTTTGGATGAAGAGGATATCGAAGGGATAACTCTCGAGCTTCTGCAGAGTTTGTTTTTTAATTTATTTTTGAGTTTAGATTTGTAATATGCAGAGAATGTGTTTTAACATATTTTCGCTTTAATAGTTATAAAAGAGAATCTGAATTTCTTATTTTGTAGTGTATTTTTTAGAGCCAACCCACCGATCATGCATTACATCTGTATTTTTAAAACGAAAATGAAAACACGAAGCCCAAAAATGATAACGAACGGGCCCTCATCCTCATTTTTACTTTGGTCGAATTAAATACAAATTCTTGATGCACGGCATTCTCAATAATTGCTTACTCTAAATTTAAAACATTATCCGCACCAAACATAGAACTGTTTTATGTCTAGTTGCAAACTTTTGCAAATGATCAACTTCCCCATTCAAACAAATTGCTTATAGACAAGAATAAGTAATATAAATTTAGTAGTTACAAGCCAGATACAAATATCATATCAGCGGCATTTTGGTCCCTCTTTACCAGATGAAGATATAAATAAATAGCTATACAAAATTGCATCATCATACACCTGCAATCCAACATGTGAATCTCAGCCTTTGAGGAGATGAAAGTGAAGCAATTATTCCAGGGCTCCGATTGTTAGACAACGTAAAGTTATGTCAAGAAAGCCGAAAATTGAATTTAAATAATTACCGCACGTACAAATTTCAATCTATCCTAAATATTGAAGCAAGACTCCATCGTTCCCCAATACGAACCCCTTCTTTTCATTAATGA
This sequence comes from Clausena lansium, assembly GCA_030449835.1. Taxonomy (NCBI): domain Eukaryota; kingdom Viridiplantae; phylum Streptophyta; class Magnoliopsida; order Sapindales; family Rutaceae; genus Clausena; species Clausena lansium. Next base: position 7,329,326 of record JASUUF010000195.1, read on the forward strand.
ACCTGTATAACAAAGAATAATAATATCAAGAGCTTGTAAATGCTTCTAAATTTAAGGTATAAGTAAAACATTTGACAGTTTAGCTGGTGGCTTAATATTCTATATTGACAAGGAATACTTTCTGGACGTAAAGATCCTCTCTTTATTTCCAATTTTCTCTTAGCTTATTGTCAATCCTATGTGTGACCGACATGTCGTTGAGGCTTCTTTTTACAAGCCAACTGAGACCAAGTGACCAACCAAATTGAAAATTAATCATAGGCTATTTGTACTCCCATTTGGTGCCACGGCAATTGAGGAACAACAAAAATAAGACATGACTTACCATCATATTACTTTATATTTTGTCTGAATTTTGAACTTTTGAACAATAAGGATATAATAATCAGACCGACAAGACGGCAAAATTAGTGCAATAGAAAACGTGTCTAGAAGAATCACATTTCATAGTAGCAGATGTGTTAATTCAGTTAAAATATAAACGGCATGGCTATCTTTTGGCAGGATACTCACTTCACTGAGTAAAGGTTTGCAGCAATGTTGTCTGCTGCTTTGTCTCGGACCCATGTCTTACCACCATTGGTGGTTTTCAAGAGAATCCCGCTGCCACCTGCTGCCCAAGCCTCATCCTACATGATGGAAGCAATTCATAAAATGCTTGTATTCAGTAAATCTGTAAAGCCTATATTTGTATTACACTATGACAATGTAAGAAAATTTCGCATTTAACATGATTTGATAAATGGGAATAGGGGCGATGGGAGCTTCTCTTCAGGAAATACTGATGAAAGTCTTGACACTCTTAAAATGTTGATTAAGAATATATTTTCTGACTTCACTTTTTTTCTTTTTAAAACCCGTCTATGATTTCTATTCTTCTTTTTCTCTAACAACATCAAGCTCCTCACTGAACTTTTTCCCCTCCTTAAATTTTGCGTCTTCATTTTTTATCGCCTTGTGACGACTGGAGCATGCAAATCCCTATTTTAATAGTAGTTTATTGAAAATTTTTAATTAGTGCACCATGACTCTTTCCATTCAACTAAAATAAAAGAAAATTTTAGCCTAATCGGTTAACTGATCCAGTGATGCAGCTAAACGATTGATACGAACCATAAGGACCAGCAATTCTTTCTGAAAGCTAAGATGAGAAACAAATCCTATTAGGATTAAACTCTTTAAAATACAAGTGATCATAATTGCATCATTGGGTGCCAATTGAGTGTTCCCCTGATAAAAGAACCAGAAGCTGAGAACTAAGAATGCATTTAGGATGAGATGAGAAACATATCCTATATGCATACTTGAGCCGACATGCAACATGAAAGTAGGTAAAGCATGTCAGTCAACAAGGATACAAACTAGGTTCATATTACTACAATTCAATTATGAAGGTGTTACCTGTGAACGGTACCCAACATCAAGAATACCAAAACCCCGACTTTGTACTGGAACTTCTTCAAACTCCTCTGTTATCTATAATATCAAACACCAATAGTGGTTCAACAATAAGTAAAGGGATGAACTGAAATGTGAAGTTGATATCAATGACGAGAAACATACACAAGGATACAAAGAAAACTAACAGACGAAAAAATATACAACTACAGTACACAGAAGAAATTGATAACTTCTTGATTGACTAACAATGCAAAACAGTATCATACCAATCCACAGAAATCCACTGTAAAACACACAGTGAAAAAACTTTCAGTGTACACTGAAACAGGAGAAGCCAACTTAATTCTTCTAGATTATGGTAAATTCATGCTATCTCAGTGTCAAGACATGAGTGAGTTCTCCTGAAAAAAATCTGTCTCAGTAGAGTGTCAACCATGAGGCTGAATGTCCTTACTTTAAAAAGTACAATGAAAGAGAAAAACGATGATCTAGCCAAATTTCATTGGTTGGACATAGTGATGGTATGTTTTCCAAATAATAGAAAATCTACCACATTAACATTGTTAGGTAAACAACGTCACTTTAGAGAGAAGATAAAAAAGTGTTCAATAAAATCTATTGGGAGCTGTTCAATTCTTTTTGCTTTTGATGTTTCACCCTTCCGCCTTAGCCCATAAAAGATTAATTCATGTATATCTTGCTTTTACCAGTGCAAATGGGAAGTAAAAGTAACAGTATTATCTATGTCCCCAGTTGTTGTTGTTGCTTTATTTTTGTTTTCCCTTTTTTTCTTTCCCTGGTGCTTAATTAGTGAATGTTTTCTTATTTTTGGAACAGTTTTTAATCCAAAAACCTATCTCCAATGTTAATCTAAAAATCTAAGTAAATGCACACCTGCTGTCCTTAAGACTTTAGGCTCTGTGTATGTAAGAAATCAAAATTACCAGATGAACATTTTAAAGATTTTTTCACAATAATTATCAAATATGAATACAATTAACAAAGAATAACCCTCACAAGTACTTACCCCTGTGCCCTTGCTGAGAAAAAGTCCCCCTCCCCGAACAAGAAGCCAAAGACCTCCATCAGCTCTCCATCCCATGTTCTGGATTCTTCTTGCAACTGCCCTATTATGTGGTTGCCAAAAAGCCTACAAGATTAAAATAAAAGAACAAAGGTGATCACATGCATATCAGAAATGGAGAGATGGTGACACAGATTCAATCATGATGAGATAATATAAGAGGAGGTTTTACCTTTAAATAGAAGAAAGTGACATTCATCAAGTAAACAAAAATTTAGACCATCATGTATCTAAATCCAGTATTTCTTCAATATTTTTCTAATGTAGGACTCAACAAACTCTTCACACGGTGCATTCTAACAATGCTATGGACTTTTCACGGTATAATTCAATTAAGGACATTTGAATTAGTAAGAAATAATAGTATGGTACTTCAATATTATAAGAATAAAAAGAAAAAAAGTGATGGTAACTCGAGAGAAAAATCTGTAGTATGATGCGCTGATAGTAACTTGGTAAACTCAGTTTCTAAAGTCAATACTCTACATTCCTAATAGAGTAAACTGTAACCAAACACTATGTTCTATCTGAACAATATTTACTTCTGACTAAACTATATCTTGTTGTGCCAATGGGTTAGTTAATACAAGAAATGGTAAAGATCCACAAACATTTTAATTTATAAGGATTCTCTTTTAAGCTAGGGGGCTGCAGACGTATCATTATCCCACTGATCATCATTTCATTAATGTGTGGTAAAGGATTTGTCTCTGTGAATCTAAAATAAGGAGTTTATAAGACAATCCAATTCCATGAAGCCTATTAGTGCAGAATAATATTAATATTTTATGTGGTAAACTCACATTGCATCTAAAGAAACATACCTGACCCGGCTCCCAAGTAAGATAGAAGTTACCACGGCTTGATACAGCAACATAGCTTCCATCTGGAGAGCGATTAACAGTATTAAAAGTTCCTGTGTAGTAGCTTGCGCCACTAATACCACTAGAAACTGTTCTGCAGAAGCAATGAAGCTATGTGAATCTCTTGCTTGTTTGAAATGATGAGCTGTAATTTCAAATAAGATGCAGTGCAACAGCATTTTCTAAACGTCAGACAAAAGTTGGTCAACAACAGATAATCAGAATAATTTTTGTAAACCATAAACTTCTTTAACAGTAGGATTTAACTATTTTCTACCGCACAGTCCACCAATAGATTCCTTCATTAAAGAGCATCACTAAGACAGGATTTTTAAGAAGAAATTTACCTGTTAAGAGTTGCAGAAACAGTCTCTTGAACAGCTGCCCTCCAGTTATAGCCTCTATTTGATGTAATATATATTGCACCTTCATCAGTCACCATCTCAGCACTCTTTTCTCCAGTGGCCTTTATATAAACCTGCAGATGATCAAACGGGACCACCTATTCAGAATTTGCGTATCCATGGCTCTTTCTTTACATCAAATACAACACCACATAGTGCTCCCAAATTAACAAAGGGAAGCGGCACACTTTCCCAGAAGTTGAAAAAATGTTGATAAGAAAACTGTCACCCAGGGTGGTATAACGTACTAAAATCATCAACAATAAACGTCTCTGAAGCTTACCATATCTCCAGGAAGTTCAGCACTTAAAGGTATCCTTTCCCAGCTTTCGCCAGCATCAGAAGTATACAACAAAATTGCAGGTTTGCCAACAATCCATCCTTCCTTGCCCTTGAAACTAATGGAATTAAATCTATAGTTGAAATCTTCTTCCTCAGCTGATGGTATGGAACGTGGAGCCCAAGTTTTGCCACCGTCCTTTGTCTCCAAGAGAGTTTGCCTGGTTCCCAAGAGAAAGCCTATCATCATGCCAATCAAACATCAAATTACATTTAAACAAAAAATGTTAAATGTCACAGTACTTATAAAACATTTGCTACGGAATTGTGCCACGCGTCCAATTGCTAATATTAAGTTAAAAAAAAAATAAAAATGTAAAGTTAGCCAGTTAGGAGTACCGTGGTTCAAGTCATCGGGGACGAAAGCGATGTCAAGGAGCACAACACCGGGATCAACAGGAACGTACACCCTCTCCCACGCGGAGAGTGCTTCTTCTGACTTTGCAGGCTGTTCGTAGAGACCAGTCGTTGCGGCTACGGAGATTGATAGCGATAACGTGGTTGTTTGTGATACGAATTGTCTGCGATTGAGAGACGATGAAGACGAAGAAGAATCGCTAATGGGAAGAGAACAAGCTCTAGAAGAAGAAATGAAACGAGGCTGCTGTGCCTGTGCGTTTGTAGCACTCGTACGGCTAAGGCGAGGAGCGAAGAGTGAGCTCAACGATGGCTTTACTAACATTACTGGTTCGCTCAGTCGTAGACTGCTGCCCATTGCAATACTCTCCTCTGTTCTCTCTCTGCGACTGTGAGAAGGATGCTTTGCTTTGCTTTTTCTTATCCGAATGGTATTGTGGCTACGCGGGCAGTTTCGAGCACCTCAAATCTCGATTCTCCTTTGGATTTATTTTTAGCCATAGATTATTCCTTTTTTATTGTATTGTATTGCTCCCGCCAAAACAAAATGTTGAACAGTGATGTAGTTTTTATTATGACACGGTTTACGCCTGGGGATGTAGCTCAGATGGTAGAGCGCTCGCTTAGCATGCGAGAGGTACGGGGATCGATACCCCGCATCTCCAAAGTTGAACTATTTGTTTTTTAAAATTTTGCATTCCGCTGTTCATTAGCCATGCGGATTTTCTCAACAAATCTCATTTTAGATGAGAAGAGTTTCTATCTGTTAAACACTCTTTTATATGACTCTCATTCATTTTACACAATTTTTCCTCATCTTTCTTGCTTTTGGTTGACTAATCAGTCACCAATGCATTCGATTATTCAAACCAGCTTCGGATCTACTGACTGGTGAAATCAATTTCAGACTACTAATAGTTGTTACGAGCCTACATTCTTTCACATGGACTAAACATGTAAAATCTTCAAACAATACTAGGATTACAGAGGAACTGGTTTCCAGCAGCACAAGCAACAACCAACAAGGATTGAACTTAACTTTAAGAATATCATCACTATTAATTTACATTTCCATTTGTACATAAGCACATAAAACCATGTTCAAAAGGAGCATTAATGTGCAAAAAGAATAAAATTATGCCAGTAAAGTCATTACTATACAAGATCACGTAACACTAAAATGCAAATATTCACCTCAACTTCACCCTATGACCTGTATAAATCCCAGCAATTTGAAGATTCTTCACTTTCCTAGGTTCTTTTTCCTCAATTTTCATTCTTTAACCCAAAACCCAAAAACATGGGGGCGAAAGGGCTGTACGTAACAGAAACATGGAGAAACGCAATATAGATGAGACAATAAAACTCATCCATTACCTGAAAAAATTTCTCATGGCCTGAAAATTCTTATGGTTTTCGTAACCTGAAGCCTACAGAATGGGCACCTGGAAACAGCAGAGGAGCATCTACGACAAAGCACATGACCACAAGGAATGATTGTCATGTCAACTTCATTACTCAAACAGACCCGACACATCCACGCTGCTTTTGCTGTATCAACTTCTTTTGCGGCCATATCACCCCTCTCCTACACATTATACCCATAATATTGAGAATTTGTCAATGGAAACAATCCAACACAAAATTGTAACAGTCAGGTTATAAATAAATGGGCAATATCAATGGCTCATTTATAACACAAATAATTACACAATATTTTAATCATTAAACCATCGTGCTTTCAATGATGTTGGCATAAAAAATAGCCTAGTCACATCAAACCAAACAAAAATATTTTGTTTTGACATAATGAGCCCAATATGTGTTCCATTAAGTCTGGCTGAACAAACTAATGTGCTGAATTAATTACCAAGCCTTAGTTTATCAGGGGTATATATAACATTTAAATGGGTGTACAGAACAAAAACTCGATTTTCAAATTTTGTTAGTGGGGGTGTTGAGAAAATGGTACGAAATCTGTGTGTTTGAATAACCCCTTCCTATTTCAGATATGCAAGACACATACCTGCTCAAGCAAAAGTGCAGCCTGGGACACTTCCAATTGTTCTTGTAGGGTAATGGTCTTCTGCAGTAAAGACTGTGTCTCCACACCCATACTGACTCCAGCTGCAGAAAGCATCTCATGAACTGCCTGAACCAGTTCTGCAGCTGATACTCGTCCATACTGTAGCTCTTTACTGAGCTGCGGCTGTCAAGAAGTAAGGTTTCTCAGTTAAATGCTTGAATATGAGAGAGGATAGTCCAATTGCATTAAACATTGTGATGGCTTAAGAAAGAGCCATAGATTTAGGTTGAAATACACAATTTAGCAGGATATCACAAGTTTATGACTGGAAAAGAAGTCAAGAGAGGAATTAGATCGTTATTGTGTTTCTACAGCAGCCATGATAAATAGATCAATTATCTAACCCGGTGAGAGGCCTGAACCTGAGAAGTTTTAGTTTTTCGTCTTGTGGAAGTTTCTGGCAACTCATCATGAGATATGTTATCAGCTACTGCATCAATATCCTCTGGTATGGTTGATGTGGAAGCCTCATCACCCAACATGCTTCTGAATGAGAAAACTTGTGAAGAAAGAATAGACTCGGTCACTCCTGCTGCAGTTTCCACCTTTAATCTATAGAGTGCTTGACCAGCTGAAGGTCTGACATCTTCAGGAACTCTACCATATTTTAATTTCTCTCCATTTTGAATGCGGAATGCAACTATTTCCCCTCTGTAAAATGGCCTTAATGGGTGAAATTGCACTTGAAGAGCATCTTTTGAGAGTATTTCTTTGCCAACCAAGTCATTACTTATGGCTTCAAAATCCCTTTTGCAAGTAGAAAGTTTCAACATATCAAGAATTGCAGTATCAGAGCCTTCAGGACAGAAAAACAAGGATCCTACAGGTAAGGGAATGGGAGAGCCTAAAACTTGACTCACAACAATTGCAATAACATCAAGAACAGATATATAGCCTGGAGGTTCAGCAACTAAAATACGGGTCTCTGAACGGTTGAGAAAGTAAAGAGTTTGATGTTCAAAACCATCATCACAGACTGGAATAAGGGAATCCTTGGCAACAAGAGTTATATCTATAGATTTAGGAAGGAGCAAAAACCGAGTATGAAGACACTTGACAAACTGCAATTTCTTGGCAACAGTTTCTAGTGAACTATGTACAGAACCAAAAGTTAAATTTTTAATTGTAGGAACATAAGTGGCTAAGCTATTCAAAAGACTCCATACAGCATCCTGAAACGATCTGCTTAACAACTTCTCTCTGATATCTGCTAGCGAGACAGATCCAATATGGTCTAAATTCCATATATGCTCTTCATGATTAAGTTCCTGCAGACATATATTTTGCCAAATAAACATAAAAGCCCATTACTAATAACATCTAATAGAAGTTGTAAGCATGGAAGATAAGGAAGATTAAGCTACCTCTACGACAACATCAGATAGCTTTTTGATGCCCAAGACTATACATAGTCTCTTTGGAAGATCTGGGTGGACAAATCTTAATCTGGAGGTTTCAATACATTTCAAATAACGAGAACCATAAGAATCAATGTACACACATAATTTTGCATGAACAAGTCTGCATCCGTCATCTGGGATAATTGCGTCTGATTCCCAGTCAAACCCACGAGACTTGTTTGCCTCAGTCCCATCACAGACAAAATGCAAAATTTCCAACACAGCACGAAGTTCATTTGGGTTTAGACGCTGATACCCACATGCTTTCTGGAGATTTAGAAGCAGATGCTTCGCAGAAGCAACTGATAGCATGTCCTGAAGTCCCAAATCTTTGAGAATCTTTACAAAAGGAAGATATATAGAAGGAAGTTCAAAGGCAAATGGTGATAGATTAACTGACAGGTGCACAAAAAGACAGTTTGCAGTCACTAATCTTGTCCCATTTGCAACAGGCAAAAAGGCCACTCTCCGCAGCTCTGTTATATCTGTGTCAAAGTAATAATAACCATGCAAAGTAAGTACTTCCAACAAATAATCAAAGAGTAGCAACCTAACATGTTAGGACTGTTGAAGAGTTCAACATTAATTTGAAGAAAAAAGTTAAGTAGATTGAAGATATAGAAATTTACAAAAGGTGAACAAGATGTCCACTAATCCCAAAAACAGCCAAAGAATTTACAAATAAGATAGTATCTCCAAACAGAAAGTTCAACAGTAGTCAAGAACAATGGTTTGACATGGCAAATGTGTACTCAGTGCTCCACCTAATAGCTAGAGTTTTTGGATTGGATGTGTGACATGTCTAGAATGATATCAGACCCAAAAGTCTTTCAGGTCTGTGTTTGATTGAGTTCCTAATCCACATGCCAGGCTCATCTAATTTAATTGTTCATTTGGCCTGCAGGCGAGAGGGAACAATAAAGTTTTCCACGTTTTAAGTATAACGTTCAATATGGTGACGCGTACTATGGTTGAGCTCCCCAACTAGCAGCTTCAGCTATTATACTCCTCAGTACCCAAAAGTTGGAGAATCAGGACTTAAATACAGACTTAATAAACACACTGCATTGGTGGTATAATAACAGGATTCATTCAAAATAATAATAATCATAATAATAAAGAAATAAACTCAAGTAAAAAGTAAAAGCAAATAAGTTTTAGCATCAGTGTCTAGATATCAAGTGTTTTCTTAAAACCAATACGAAACATTTAATACTTGTTAATTCTCTGAAGGCCAAACAGAAATGTCTTAGATGAGTTTTTCAATAAAGTCAAAAATAGGAGGGAGGGAAATAAACTCATTAGGGCAAAAACTATAGATAGGGATGAGAGCTACCCGAAGAGGAAAGGGAACCCCAAATCTTATCCAGGTATTTCAAAATTTCACAGCAAGCTTCATCAATGGTCATCATGCCTGATGTGATCGGCCAGTGAGCAAGAGTGTCTTCGCCACCATTTTTTCCAGTTAACTAAGGCACATTTAGTCAGTTTCACATCTGTTTGCAAATATTCTATTGAATGACAGTTAAAAAAAATTTAAATTGTCACCTGCAAGTGTTTTAGGACAGTAGAGAAAGTTGGAGGGCTCCTCAACTGGAGTGCTCCCCAGGAGTATTCAGGTGGAACAAAATTTTGTCTGGAAAGAAAGGGGGCACAACTCCAGGCCAGAGGCCAATCCTTTGAGATAATAGCTTCATTGTATGATGTAAGAACCCTCTTGCCAGCTTTCTTACCATAGACATTTGGCAAGCCTAGTTCAGCAGGTACGCAAGCAATCTTGCCGAATTGATTACAGAAGTTATTTCCATAAAAAACAGCAAAGTTTGAGAACACAGCCTCAACAACAGAACCAGCCAGTAGCCAAATTTCCATTGAAACTTCATTGTGTGAGTGGATCGAGTCAGTCTCAAATTCATCAAAATCTCCTCGAGATTTCAAGCATTCATTTCCAAGAAACTCTACCCTTTTGGCACATTCAAGAATTATGTCTGCTTCTGTTGAAGTTCGAAGGCCTGTTTTCCTTAGAATTCGAAGCCACCCATCTGTACCAAATCTTTCTCCTGGAAATTTCTTCCTCTCACCAGAAAAGACAGATGTTAATATGGCATCAGAGGGATCATACAGGTCCTTGGGTTTGTACAAATCTGTGGTAAATTCATCAGCAATTCTTACAAATTTAGTCTCCTTCAAGACATCAACTACAGAAGAATCTGCTTCTAGGTCTTGCCAATTAGTATACAGATAAATCAATATATCCTCCTGCTCAGAAGTTGGTTTTCCTTCATATCCAGGCAACCCAAACCTTATCAGTATCTGTTTATCATGCAATTCAAGGACCCCAAGGGCTCGGAGTAACACAAATTCAATTGAATCTGTGGAATAATTAAGGCATCGCTCATCATATGGCTTAAGGAATGAATTTGAAGAGATCACACACTGCTCTTGACCATTCAGACGTGTGCATGAACCTACAACTGTTCTATATACAGGAAGAGAACGTAACACTTCAAGTTCTTCTGTCCCATATTTAGAACCATTAGAGAAGAAATCATGAGCAAAAAGTGAGAAAAGTTCATCTCGGTCTGAAGCTGAAAGGGAACTAAGTTCAGGAAAGTAGCCAGCATGTCTAGCAGCAACAAGCTTGGAAGCAATAACCTGCCCTAATGACTGACTGGGTGTAGGGAGACAATTACATGAGGCAGCACAGTCCATGAAAGCAGTATCAAAAATGGGAATGTTGCACTGGTTCAAGAGTGACAACAACCAAGGATACCTCCCTTTGGCTACTTCAAAAGCTGTTATGTAAGGCTGGAGCAATTCAGAAGTATGATTCATAGATAATCCAGTTGGATCACTTCCTGTTGCGTCCACATTTGTGACACCATTTCCAGGAACTGGATCTGAAAGCGGAGGTGGAATAAAGAGCAGATGACGATCCCTTATACGGCATAAAATCGACCGACCAAGAAAAGCAGGAATGAGAGGCCAATCAGAAAAGAGAGAGAGGTCTTCCGATGACCCACTGAAACTTCTCCAAAACAATTTGATCCACTCAGCAGACGGACCCGCTTCCCCACCAGAACTTGATGTATTCTCCCAAGAAAACCATGGAGCCATTTTTGATTCCATGACATGCTCCACCCAGTTATTGTTAAAAAGCAACCTCATATGACTAGCTAATAAGTGGAAGGAGAAACTTTTCAATTTCAGCAATGATTGTAGGACAGATCTTGAAAAAATACCAGTCAAGATTGCTCTATCAAATACTTTTGGATGGATAAACTTCGCAGCTAAAGACACCATTAGTGCCTGTTGCTCCTTGTCTCCAATCCAGAGTTCAGTAACCCCCAACCTTGCTAGATGATTTGTTGCAGTTGGAAATGGCAAGGTTTTGAGCTCAGCAGCTATTGATAACAGCTTTGGGTCTATATTTCTATTGCTTATGCTACTGCCACCCGCAATGGCGTTTCTCTGTAGTATAGGCCCTCCGGACCTACCAATATCTTCTACCACTACGCGACCAAACTCAAATAAAGCCTTCCCCAAACTAGTCACCATGTCAATTGCATCACCTGAACTCTGGGCAGATGAGCCATGAGAACTACGCACATGAGGGATTGATACTGAAGCAGAACTGCTGCCCACTTCATTTTGTGCTCCACCCACAGTATTAGAGTCAACAGGGTCAAGTGATGCATCATCTCCACTACAGTTAGATGATTCTAGGAATTGAATGTCAGACAAGCAGTACTCTAGAACATCTACATAAGTATCAACTGATCGGAGAACAATAGATGTTGAGGTGACCCTTAAAAGATCCCGGACCATTTTAGGTTTAATTTCTCGAACTCTAACCCCCACAGCTTTAATTTCAGTCACCAATTCCCATGGTACAGAAAACACCTGATAGTGTTCCTTCACAAAACTACAAACAGTAGCAGGAAGCAAATTACCACCCACCCCATTCCCAGGTTGAGACAGAAACATACCTTCCTCAGCCTTGACAAAGTTTCCTGAGTACAGCTGCCATACTGGAAGATCAACGAGCCGAGTGTAGAAAGGCCTTACCACTTGTTCAATAAGGCATTCCCAGTCTGCCTTACGCACTTTAACTGGTATCAGGTTACCATCTTCAGGTTGATTAATAAGAGCATGACAAATAGATTTTGGCCAGAAGGAATAAATTTGATCCCCATAAACCTTTAAAGACAAGGGACTTGCACGACCTGCACTTGACTCAATAGAAGAACTTGAAGGTTCTCTCTGTAACTTCTGAATTTCCACCACCATTTCAATGTAGGCATTACGAACACAGCTCATCAGTTCTCTGTTCCAAGCTTCAATCAGACGATCTCCGGCTTCTGGCAGTCCCTCTAACAAATCTCTTCTGTCTTGGTGTTTAAAGAGAAAGCGACCACCATTGTGCTGCACAAGGAAACATCCTAGTACAGTCACTGGTAAATTTATATCACCAGACAAAGGAAGAGGAGACATAATTGAATTTGTTTCATGAGCATCAGTGGGAAGACCATCCCGGGATATATGTGCAGCCACTCCAGCTACAGGTGTCAAGTTATAAGCTAGATATCGCCTGTAAAAAGAGAAAAAAACAAAAAAATGTAATATATAAGTAAAAAGATGCATGAGAGACACCCTTTCACATAATGTCACAGATGCTTTTCTGGTATGTACTGAGAAAGAAAAGCAGGAGGTAACTATATAGATTTTGTCAAATTTCTGGCTGTCTAAAGGAAAAGAAGTTCATGGGCTGTTGAATTATTCCTTTCCCGCAGATAGGAAAATAATAATTTTAAAAAATAACAATTATAAGATAAGCTACAGAGTCAAAGATCACTTTAGTTCCAAACAAAATCAACAAGTTCTTGAGAAAACATAACATTTAAAGAAAGCATGTTTCACTGTAGCAATCCAGAGAGAGAAGAAGGATGTCAAAATAACTTTTTGCTTCCAACATACCTATCAAGAGCCATATTTCTTGTTTGCCCAGAACCTAGGCTGAGTGCAACAAGCCATTTGTCAACAAATCTAGTTCCTCCTTGGAACAAGTTCACATCTACTATGTGCAACTTAATAGCAGCATTTGAACTACTAAATAGCCTTGATATTTGAAACTTCCTCCATTTCTTTTCTGAAAATGGGTTCCTCATCACAGCAGATGATGGATCAACACAAATCAGACAATCCTGGCACGGCTCATCAGTGCCTTCTTCCCATGTTGAAAATGATACCTGAAAGCAATCATATATTCCCAGAAAACTCATGAAAGGAAATTTATAGTGCAACATGGCAGTTAAAGCTTTATAGAAAATAAACTTGATTTCCTTGACTTCTAAAAACTATATGATTTAGAAGCTGCAAACAGAGCAGGTTTATTAAGGCCAAAAGGGGAGATTTTTCTTGTTAAAAATAAAAATCATTTAAAGAAAAGATGAATAAAGTCAGCATAATATGGATTTGATTGCTGCTTCAACAAAACTTACAAGCGTCACGATTCATGAATTGGGGGTATTATTCACTAAAGAGATGGCCGAAGTTAAGCTTGGATAAGGATAGCATATATATGTGCCACTTTCATCCACTATTTACTAACATCAAAACCTAATAATTTATTGACACGGACTACGCATAATCATTCTTTTCTGTGGAAGTTTTACTGCTAGTAAAGATTAGGCAGCTCATAAATGTTCCAGTTACTAGAATGACAACTTCTGTACAATAACAAAATCAATTACTAAATTGATGCAAAATCAATTTATAAATAAATTGGATTAACAACAAGCCAATAAATTTTGTCTTAGTTAAAAGTGTTTATATACTCCAATGTGATACACATGGAAATTAAATAGACTTTGTACTTACGTGTGTATATGTGGCAGAATATATGTTTGCCCCAAGCGCAACCATGTACACACACATGTTAAGGAGACAACAATAATCGTGTGCAAAATTTGAGATTGATAATAACAGTAGATAAAAATCTTAACTGAAGGCTGTTCATGATCATGCAATTATCATAGCATATCTGTCTACTTATATACTGTATTCTATAACAATGCAATGCATTAACTAATCAGTGCTTAAAACAAGTATAGGTAACAACATCAAAAAAAGATCCCGAGAAATTACACAAACACACATGTGAGCACACACACATTAGTTATTTGAAAACCAAGATAAATGTTAAATGAAATTTTACCTTTTCTTATGACATGACAATATACTTATAGATCTAAATGAGACATAACATGTCATCTTATACGACTCTAGCATGTGAAAAGGCACGAGAAAACAAAACAGAGCAAATCACGCAATTACAGTAGCATGCTCTAAACATACCTGCAAAACTGACTTCAGAAAAATAAGAGATCTAGATGCATGCTCTAAATATCTCTCAACTATTTGCTTTACTCTCTTCAACCCGAACTCAAGTCCATCCTTCAAGCACTCTGATGATAGAGGCATGCGGATAACAGTCGAATCTAAAGATGACCATGGCATATTTTCACCAATCAGCATTGGATTAAATTGATCACGAAACCGCTCTGTCAAATTAGTACCTGCGATCACAAAGAGGAAAATGAAAACAACCCAAAATAGAGCTCTACAACAAAAAGAAGTTTAAATGAAATTGCCTAAAATGAGACACAAAAGAATTTTCCAAAAAAAGCGATATATGAGCACATTAGAGAAATCCAATATCTAATGATGATGCATGAATGAAATACCTAACAGAGAGAACACCTTTGCCGCAGGACTATGACTAGAAGATACAGCCAGTGCCAAGCCACGTGGATCAAACATGTAATAGTATCCACCAGAAACTATAGACAGGAAATCACATATGAAATAACAGCTAAGTAATCCCAAGCCGTAGTTAAGAATATCACCCCGAAGTCTCCAAGGGGGTAAAAGTTGGAGACTACTAATTTCCTCCCTACTCAAGACGGCCCCCTCCAGAACGGCAACTAAGGCAGGACCTTGAAATTCACCTGGTCCAGCCACAATTAAGTGCAGCATTCAGAATAATAAACCAGGGAAACATTGTAGAAATAGTGTTGTCACATACCTCTAATGTGACAAAGAACATATAATTATATACAAATTACAGAGTGCAGAATTAACTATAGGTTTTCCACCCACAATTTGTGAAGTTTTTTTATTTTTTGGTCTTCTGACCTTTTTTTAACCACAAAGGTCGCTTTAACATAATTTTATTTTAACAATTTTACCCTTATAACAGTTTTATTGAAAACCACTAATTTTTAAATACCCCTATGTGTAAATACATAAATTTGATAGCCGATAAATTTCAGGACATATAATGTCCCAAAGATATTTTGTTAGTTTAATTGAAGATTAATAATCATATTAATAAAGTAGTACTGATACCTCATTTGGAAATATAAAATATTGTATAAAATAAAAAAAAATGGTTGAAGCTAAAATAATTTTGTTGGCACTTTTGTCCTTTTACCCTATAAGGGTAAAACAGCCATATTTTAACTTATGTTACACCTTAGAGGTCAAAGATGGTCAAGAGACCTAACTCAGAGAAAAGATAACCTAATGAGGATTTAATTGGTTAATTGTCCAAATTTCTTCTCTATTTGAAATTATTAAAAATAATATGAAGTTTTGAAATTATTAAAAATAATATGAAGTTTTTGTAATAGTTTATTTTCAAATAGGGTTGGGTTTATACAATTTGAGTGGGGCAAACATCACCACACTTAACTAAATTGCACTGAATCCTTCAGGAAAAATTTGTAATATTCTCCAGTTGCAATGTTTTGCAGCTTGGTAGCATGTTAGTCCTCATTTTAGCATTCACCACTGCCCCTCTTATACTAACAATACTAACAACTGCTTAGTCTTTTATTCCCAAACAAATGAACAGCAAGAAGATAATAAGTATTCCATTAACCTAAGGATCCTTCCTACATAATATTATCACCCTACAAAATAAAAAATAAAACACATATAGAATTAAATTGATTACCTAAATTATGCTGTAGCAAAGACTGTCGAGGATGTTCCCTCTTGTCAAAATAAAGGTGTAGCTTCTTAGCTTTACAGCAATCTGCCAACTCTAGAAGGTCGAACAACAAGAAATCATTGCTCCCATAACATGCCAGAAGCTCGCTTATTCTGGCAAAGTCCATTATTGGGAGATCTTTAGTCATGTCTTCATCTGCCAAAGAGAGACATCGAATTGATTTTACCCCCAACCTATCTGCCAAATCATTGCTGATAGATGGATGAATAAAATGTTTCCCAACAAGATTTTCTTCTATCCATGGTGCATCATTATACACAAGATCCCCAGCACACCTCAGGATTCCAAAAGAATCTGGAATTAATAGAGTATTACAGGCCTCAAACAATGGTTTGTCAGAGAAACAGTCTGCAACAGCTTCAAGGACACAACAGACAAAACTTAATTGATCAGTTGACAGCGGAACACCTTTGACATCATTCTGTAGGCGTTGTAGAACACGAAAATAGTCCCAAATATCAAAACTAAGTCTCACGCCTAATTCAAGGAGCAGCTCTCTAAATTCCGATAATTCAGATGGGACAACATACAAATACGGGGTAAATTTCACAGGTGAATCAAATGCAAGAGCACTTGGAGGTACGAATTCATCTCCAATCCAAACCCAAGCAACACCATCCAGGGCTGATTTAAGAACCACGAACTCATCAGTACTAATATATTCTTGCAATTTCGAATAAAGAGTTGGAATTCCCTTTTGAAGCGCAGTATCAATACCGGTTTCCCTCAAAGAATGCAACTTAAGCTGGCCATAGGACTTAGATAACTCAATAAGTTGTGTGGATAAGACATCTATACTTATGCCATCCATCCAACCAAGTTTATGTTGAAGATACATTGAGCCACATTCTCCATCTAGTACATACATAGAGAAGGACACCAACCACATCTGTGATTTAGGTCTCACGTTGCTTGGAGATGCTACTTGGTTACTGCTTTTCAACCAAGGTAGTCCTAGAAAAGGTGGATCAGCACACACAGGACACCAAGGTATGGCCATCATTTCAGACCAAAAATTCTCTCCTGGTTTATCATCAATTAAGTTGTCAACAACATAAGCAAAGTCCAGATCACCTTCTGAATGGTTCTCTTCTCCCACTGAAGTGTCAACACACTGAGCATCAGCAAAATCATTATTCTGGATAAACATAGCATTCAGCATTTCAGCACTATTGCTTTCTCCCTTTTCAGTTGAAAGCTTAAGCGCAAGAGTATCCAAACATTTAAATAACCTCCTTCCATAATCTATAGCTTTTGAGTCCCTAGAATCATGGAACATTGATACCGATCTAGCACAATCAAGCAACCCGGTAAAACCCAAAGTTCTATTAAGCCCAAGGCTGACCAAAGTATCCAAAGTTTCAGGATCAGAGAATTGGTCAGAAGGAAAGAACATTTCTCCATGAAGCAACTTTCGTAGCTCAGGGACACGAGGATCATATAGCCTGAAAAAACTATTATAGTGAGGGAAATGATAATATCAAATATTTTTTGTGATGCAGATAAGTTTAGTTGCACAGACGGGAAAAGATAAATACCAATTCGATAGACTAAGAAACTATGTCTATGAAAAAATAATACCAATTTAAAAAACCGAGTAAAAGTAATAGGCCAACAGCATTTCTCAGAAATAATGACTGCATGAAGATAAGTAAAGTGAGGATGAGTAAAATTGTACCAGGATATAGATTGGATGCAAGATATACTATAGAGCTATATCCTTATTTTTAAGATGAGGCTATTCATCATCATGGGCTAAATTAACATTTAAAGTTAACAGGCTTCTTCAGTATTATGCTTGTGCCTTTTGATCTTATGATTTCTTAACATCTACCTGAATAATTTGTAGTAATTTTTTCATTCAGTATCTTAAAATCCTCTGTCCAATTCCAACAAGTTCTGAGTAGGATTAAATGTAACAACCTTAGCCTCTAATACCAGTTTGCACAAACCTCCTTCAGTTATAACCACTTCCTAATGGTTTTGTCCGTGTCAACAAACAATTCGAAATGCCTCAAGCTTAGCATCAATTTGAGAAGGTATTTAGATTGAAACACAGAAATACAAACCTGGATGGTGCTTGCCAAGATCCATTGGCTGCCAAAACAAAAGAGGCTGTTGAAAGTGTTGATTTGATGGATATGTCCTCTTCAATCAGAAGCTTCACATCATGCAGAATAGCTGAAAGAGCTCCTGGTTGTGAAAGGAATTCTGACATGCGGTTGAGGACATAAACTTTGTAGAATTCCACCCTTGATGGCTCTCTAATCTCTAAATACCTTCTCAAAATGATTCTCTCCCTTTCTGATTCTGTTCGTACAAAATCATCATGCAATAAATCATCACGAACACCATCAGGTTTAAGCCATTTGATAGGTTTACTCAAACTAACTAGCATTCTACTTCTGTATGACTCAAACATAGGGAGGTGCCTAATGATGACAATTTGTGTGTCACACATCTCCTCTTCAAAGAACCACTTTGACTGAAGAATAAAACTCCTAAGTTCATGCAGCTCTGCTTCTGATGCACCACAGAAAAGTTCCTCAACATTCTCAGGTGTACCAGCAATTGTTAGAAATGCATTTAATAATCCAGTAGCTGTTGGAGGCTGCACATATCTTTCCAATTGTGGATGTTCTAATGGTAGGTTTCGACTCAAGAACAGACAACCTGCTTTCAGCAGCAAAGAAGACATGTTTTCACTCCACCCGTCGTCCTTAATCACACGAGAATTTTCAGTCAGCTGAAAGAGATAATTATCTGCAACAGGAAGAATAGGCCACTTACAAAATATTGAAAGGTCTTCACAAGATGACTTAAGATAGCTCCAGAGCAATCTTATCCATTCTAAACTTGGTTGGCCCTGATGACCAGGAGACCAAGTTATCTTTTTTGCGCATTGCCATTCCACAGGAAGTAATTTTATAAAGAGCTTCTCAAGCAAA
Source organism: Clausena lansium (assembly GCA_030449835.1). NCBI lineage: Eukaryota > Viridiplantae > Streptophyta > Magnoliopsida > Sapindales > Rutaceae > Clausena > Clausena lansium. Next base: position 7,348,285 of record JASUUF010000195.1, read on the forward strand.
GGGCAAGACAGAAAAGAAATATTTGATTCCCCATTCTCAGCTATGTCACATAGTTTCGCATGAACTTCTTCGGGAATTCCACAGTCCACAAGTTGGTTTGAAAGTGAATCCTTGAGAAGACCATACTCATCCCCACACACAATGTAGATCCTTTCACCAGCCCCACTCTTCTCAAACATAGTAAATGAACCATCAGCAAGAGGTAAAAGAGGTAAACCATATAAACAATTAGGCCGAACAGGAATTACACAATCAAACAAGCAATATTCAAGTGCCAAGATCATTGCACTTCGGTCCTTAAATCCACGCTTTCGCCGAATCAACAGTGTCCTTAACAATGTTGGTGTCAGAAAATGTAAAGAGGGGCAAACATCCATAAATCTCTCTACCACTGGCTTGGAAACAGTCACAAGGGGTAGACCAGCATCTGATAATGCTTCAAGTAGTTCATGTGTCTTATAAAAGGTAAAATCAGGAAAAATAGCTTGCTTCGTTGAAATCCATTGCCCACCTCTAGCTTTTGTATATAGTACACAAAGACCATTATCAGCAATAAACATGTAAAGTTTCCGCACCAATGATGCCCAGGGTTCTAAGCCTATTGTTGTTGGCCAATACGAAAAATACAAATCACCTGGGCCTATCTGTGATGCAATTTTTTCAAGCAAGCGAGCGTAAGCAGGCGCAACAAGGGCCTCAAGGAGATAAATATTCCAGTCAGAACGTTTTTTTCCTCCACCAGCCATGTCATTTCCAAACCAGATATCCCTCCGATTAGATGACAATTCAAAATATGCATTAACATGTGCAGGAAGACCAGTACTGATTGGCAGTGGTAAAAAGCAGAAAGCACGGCCATCAAAATTCTTTCTCTTTCGAATTGAACCTGTGGAACCTTGAAATATGTCCGAAGTGCCAGCATTCTCAGAGTTCAGGACATCACTTGATTCCCCATCCACCTCAACAGAGTGTATATATGCAGCAACAGAAGCCCAAGGAATTGAATTAAAGCACTTTTCAGCAACTGCAAGATTGTTCTTCGTTCGCCCACCACCTAAACATTCACCAGTCATCCAATAGTGAGAAACACCACCAGATGAACTTTGCTCTGTCACAACAATCTGCTGACATTTATATGGCAGGTCTCTATTTATGGATTTACTCAATTTCTTCAGCAACTGATCTTTATCCATTTCTTTATGCTGCTTTCCCTCAATCAAACTAAATATATCATGCAGCGTATTGGATTCTGTCTCTGGATCAGTAATGCATCTCCGGTGCACACGTTGCACTAGTTCCATTTCATAACCCGTTCCTTCCTTGACAAAAATGGAGATAGTCTTCACATTGCGGAGAAAAACCAGAGCGTCGGAAACCACATTAGAAAAAGAAGTAAAAAGAGACAATACATCTTCTGGTGCATAACCTTCCTTCTTTATCTGGCTTCGGGAAGCAAGACTAGCACTTCTTAGAGGAAAACGGAAGAGGGTACCAGGGAATGAATGCTGCAAGTCACAGCCAAAATGTAAGAATGGTGAAAATTGATCAGGAAACTGCTCCAAAATTTTCCTCCCCACAAATTTAATTCGCAGTCCAGGGTGGGAAGGAGATATCCCAGGCAAATTACAAGCGTGAGGATCAAACATAACAATGTTTTCCCCAGAAACAAATGTGGGAACATCAGTAAAATGATACACACAATTAAAACCCAACCCAAATCTTCCAATTGCAAGAGGCTTTTCTAATTTGCTTTCTTGACCAATACGCGAGATTGCAAAAAGATCTTTTGGACTGAAAACAGAGTCATTGAAACTATACAATGCAGGGCCCTGCCAATCCGCCATTTCAGGAGAAAGAAGAGAAGAGGTACCATATTGAGTTTTGTCCAAGAGAAAGACCACCTCAGAAGCTCCTGCATCCTCAGCATTTTGAACCAACTCAAAGAGTATCCCGGGTCCATCTGCATACATTTCGAGTATATGCTTAAGCCTTGTTGTCAAAGCTTCATGCTGTCCAAATGCTTCAGCAGCCCCTGATAAACTCAAATTCATTGAATCAGCACTCTCTGCAAGCAAGATCCTACGAAGTGAACAGACACCAAGCTTCTCTGCAACCTCATTAGATATATTGCCATGGACAAATTTCTGGGATGCCCTCCTAGCATTAAAGTGCACTGTAGACGCTTCATCAAACGACCTAGGAAAATCATCGGAGCCAAGTAACCAGGGAGCATCATTATAAACTAGGTCACCGGCAAGGAATAACCTGCCTGACACATCTGGTAAGTAAATCTTAGCTTGTTCATGGAACTGAACTTCAGCCAGATGCTGAACTATTAGTATGGCGGCCCTTATTTCCTGCAAATCAAGAGGACAGGAACCTTTTTTCATGGCCATTCTACATAGAATATTAGCATAATCAGTGGGCTTCAAAAATTCCCTAATGCCAAGCTCCAGAAATAATTCCTTAAAAACCGCTAAATCAATAGGTATAACACGTATATAAGGAGCCAAATGAAGAGGACCATCAAGTACAACTTCATGCAACATTGCAAATCCATCTCCCACCCAGATCCAACGGCACCCTTCAAGTACAGCTTTTACAATATCCATTTCATCTGAACCGATTAAGCTCATCAGTATTGAGTATATCTTTGGCATTGCTAAGGCTAATTCCTGGCGGAGCACCCGATCATTTACAATCTCATTGTTTTTCCCAAGCTCTAGTAATTGGGCCGCAATAGCACTTCCTCCTGGTGGGGATAACCATCCAAGGTTATAAGACAATGCAGTGGAGGAGCATACACCATCCAGTATTCGCATGCTTGCTGAAACAATCCATAGGTCTTCTTGTAGCCTTACAAGTTTTGGAGGAGCAACAGTGGATGACACTATGGGCCATGGTAAACATTCAAATGGAGCAGAAACTAACACAGGGCACCAACAAATCATCCGGAGATCACTCCAGAATTTTTCGAGATCAGACTTCAAGTTGCGAGGCCTGAATGCAGTTGCAGCTCGTGAAAACATTCTGTTAACAGTTCCTTGATCATCATTCAATTGATCAGGCAGCCACTTCATAGCATTTACTTCTAAGTATGAAAGAAGCACTTTACCTCTTGAATGTGCCCTCTCTGGGTCTTCATGAGATAGCCGTTCTACCTTTCGAGCACTTTCTATGAGTGTCTCAGGAGACACAGATGTTTTAAGGCCCAAACCCTGTAGCATGTCCAAAATGCCAGACTCTTGGAAAGCGCCACAAGGGAAACTATCAGACTCTTCCAGTAGAGCACACAATTCTTCATTGCGAGGATCATATAGCACTTGAGGACACTTAACAACACCACTAATGGTTGGGACAAATTCCAAATTCTTCAAACATTCCCTGAAAGATGTGTCTTCAACACATAGCTGCGGCAGACTTTGTAAAACAGATAGCATGACTCTGTCACGAATTTCAGGCTGCATCTCTCTGATTCTGCAAAACACCTGCCGTCGATAAAAACAAGCCTTACCCATCCTCTCAATTCCATAATATTTTAACAAAATATCTTCCTCAATACCTAAGGTGCTGACGATAAATTCAACTCCGAGAAGACCTTCTGGGACATCTAAAGGTGGTAAATACTTTTGAGGATTTTCTAGATCAGAGAATTGGAAGGCTTGAACAGATCCTCCACCATAAACTCTATAAATAGGCAACCTCTTGCAATTTCTTAAGTTAGAATCATTAAGACAGCCTCTCATGTACCATTTTGAATCAAGAAGAAAACTACGAAGCTCATCCTTCTGTTCAGTTCTCAAGTTTTCAAGACATATTTGACTGGTGTCGTTTGAAGAGAATGTATCAAAGATGGATTCCAAAACACCTGCATAATCAGCATCATGAACATATTGAGACAAGTCTGGATGTTCGATCCCATAATTGGTGTTAAATATCTTGCATCCAATCTTCACAAGGATTTCTCGCATTGCATCAGAAAGTTTCTCCTTATTAATCAGTTTAGACTGTCTTGAAGCTCTATACAAATGCCCAGATACTGATGGCAATATGGGCCAATCGCCAAATAGTGATAACTTTTCACACTGATTCTGAAGATATTGCCAGAGAAGCACAAACCATGAAGAAGTAGGATGACCATGACAATTCTCAGGATCCCATAAAACCTTGTTTTTGTATTTCCAGTCAGCAGGTACAAATCTCGGAAAAAACTGAAGGAAATAGTGAACATTGAAAATAATAAGATTTGCTTTTGCAGACTTCGCAATGGCAGAAAGTCTGCTCAGTGTATTGAGGGGAATATTCCGATCAATTATTCGATCAGAAACGTTCTGAAGAAGCCCATATTCTAGTTCATTGCAAACAAAATATGAAACTCCTTTAGATGCTTCACAAAACATTCCAAAACTGCCATTTGCTAATGGAAGCAGAGGCAAGTTATTTGCATGTGTACCAACATCATCATCTAGAAGGTCTTCCAGACAATATTCCAATAATATAAGCTTGCAAGATCTGCCAACAGTAGTAAGAATCTTGCATTTACGGAGAAAGAAGCGAACTGTTTCAGGAGTGACCACTTTCGGCTGAAAACCACAAGCATATTTCAAAAACATGCTGAACAAGTGATTGGGCAAATGAACAACAGGCATTTCTAGCTGCACCAGGGCCTCAGAAAGTTCCTTTCTTCTAGTAAACTCCTCATCACAAAGAAAAGCTTCAACTGGTGATATCCATTTTCCTCCTCCAACATCTGAATACAAAACAGAAGCATTGCCAATGTTTCTGTATATATGCTCCACAAGGATATTCCACGGCTCTTCAAAAATGCCACTAGGCCATAAAGAATAGTAAGAATTTGATGGACCTACCAACCCTTGCACTCCAACCAGCAATTCTGCAAAAGCAGGGGCCACAACATCTTCTAAAAGAAGTCTGTTCCAGATAGAACGAATTTTTCCACTTCTGTCCATGTCACCTCCATACCAAATACCACGACGGTTTGAGGAGACCTCAAAGTATCCATTAACTTGCACTGCTAATCCAGTCCTTACTGGCAATGGAAGGAAACAGAATGCCCGTCCAAGCTTCAGAATATCAGTCTGTTAAAAATCACAATGCCATAAGACAATACTCAGTTCTATAAAGAACAGAAATAAATAAGTAAAAGGAACATAGTTGCATAAGAAAAATAAGGGAAATTGACTTACAACAGATGTGCCATCTGATATGCAAGCCGCAACTGATGCCCATGGAAGGAGGTGAATGTCATAATCTTTAGATGCAGAGGCAGCAAAAGTACCAATCTTACTAGATGTTGATGCCATTGTTTGTACAACATAAAAGGTATGGATTTTCTTTTCAATTTTATCCCCAGTCATTGCCTCATTCAAGAAATCCACTGAATAGGCATCCATCTCACTTTCATTGGAAACGGGCAACTTGGACAATCGCAGAAGTCCTTGTCGATGCCAAATAGTTTCTTCACTAGCCGAGCTAACAGAGCACGAGTAAAGCTTCCTTGGCTCAGGTTCTCCAGCATCCCAGGTATACATTTCAACAGACAGTACACTTTTGAGAAACAGTAGTGTGAAAACACCTTCCTCATAAAGCTGAGCAAACATGGAAGAAACATTATCTTCAGTGTAGGCTTGCCTTGAGAGCTTACTCCTTGCAGCCTGATCTGCATTCCTCAAAGGGAAACGGAATAAAGTTCCAGCGAAAGGGGTTTTCATGTCACAACCAAAAGCACAATATGGAAAGAATTGATCTTTATATAGTGAGATGGCTGAAGAACTAACGTACTCAATTCTCTTCCCAGGATTCGCTGAAGACACATTTGGTAAGTAAACACCTTGAGGATCAAAAAGAACCACATACTTCCCACTCACAAATGACGGCAAATCAGTTAGATGATACACGGAATTGAAACCAACCCTACAAAAATTAAAACAACCAACATATATGTCAATTCTAATGACCAGATTTTTTAACTAAATCTGCAAATTAACTCTCCTGTCACACATTCGTTTTGTATCATCAACATTACTCATATGAAATAAACTCTCTTATGATACTCTAAATGTATCATTCTTACCCAAATCGGCCTGTCTTCCAAGCCTGGCCATGCTTATTACTACCACCAATTCTGGAAATACTGACAAAATCCTCTTCAGTGAAAACGGCGTTGTTGAAGGCCAAAAGAGCGGGGCCCTGCCACTGAACCAAGCTACTAGACAAGAGAGAAACAGAAGCGTGGACCCTGCGGTCGAGGCAGAAGCGAACACGCGTGGCGCCGGCATCATCGGCGTTCTGAATGAGTTCCTTGAGTACAGTTGTGCCTTCCGGATAGTTCAACAACACTTCCCGGATCCTCCGAGTCAGGTCCACTTTCTGACCAAAGTCTTCTAGAAATATCGAAGACGAAGACTCCATTTTGAATTTTTTTATAACTGTTATTATTAGACTATAAGAAAGAAACAAATGATCTGTTTAAACTCATCATCTCTAACACGTTTGAAGAAGAATAATTGACACAGCAAACAAACAACCAACTTCACGAAGACTTGAATTCATCCATTCACTCACATTCATCATAATTGAACTTGTTGTAGAGCTGTGATTTTTCACATCTCAAATTTTGGGCTGATTAAGAAAGCCCAACAGAGAGATGAATCAAAGAAGAAGAAGAAGAAGAAAGAATCCTATGAAAAGAGAGGAAAATTGTGGCGAAGAAGAGGAAACTTAACGAACACGCAGATCTAATCCTCTGTTTTCATTTCTTGGTATTTTAGTCCAATTTGTTTTTCGGTTACTAAAATGCCCTTCAATGAAGCTCGGTCCTTAATGTTATGGGCTGATCAATGTCCATTTGAGGGCCCAGAAATTAATCCCATTAAGCCCATAAAATCCCAGCCTCATTATACGTGGCACAAATCTACTAGGCCTTTCACACTGAAATTTATAAAATTAAAAAACAAACCAAAAGTCTCAGTTTGGCTACCAAGAGCATATACATACGTGCATACATTTTAACAACGTGAATACCTCTACCCTATGTTTAGTCAACTTATTTCTGGAAATAAATTATCACTTGAACGTGAGGGCTTCAACTATTTGGCCAATCATTATACAAAATATTCTTAAAACATTACCAATCTTCTTCGTCACCTGCATGCTGCATATATATATATAGACATTGCAATAAGCACTAATAGGCCCTTATTAATTGTACTGTGTATATCATTTGAATCAACTCATCAAGTATACTTCGAGCCACAAAAAATGAGGAGCTTAAGCTTTTGTATATTCATCTTTCTAGTTGCTTCCAAGGCAGCAGCCGTTGCGGCGGAATACAACTACGCCGATGCCCTTGACAAGACCTTTTTGTTCTTCGAGGCGCAAAGGTCCGGGAAACTACCGGAGAACCAGAGAGTTAAGTGGCGGGGAGACTCCGGCCTCAAGGATGGGTCTCTTCAAGGAGTAAGGAGCCAATGTTAGAACTTTTAGGAACATTTAATTATATATATATGTCATTCGTAGTTCACTTGTATCTGACTACTTCCTTTTCTTTTGTTGGGTGAAGGTGGATTTGGTGGGAGGATATTATGATGCTGGAGATCATGTAAAGTTTGGACTGCCAGCAGCATTTACTGTTACAATGCTTGCATGGGGAACCATTGAGTACAGAAAAGAGATCACAGAATTAAACCAAATGGGTCACACTCTGTGGGCCATCAGATGGGGAACTGACTATTTCATGAAAGCACATACTCAACCTAATGTTCTCTGGGCACAGGCATGACTTTTTTCTGAATATTAAGAGTTTGGTAACCTATATCAAAAAAGTTTACGATACATAAGAGATAGTACAATCATAGATAATAAGTGCCATGCTTATATATATAACAAGAATTCATTGGGTTGTGTATGGATTATACAGTACTTCTGATATATTATATATATCTCACTTAACAAGCTTCGCGATGCATATTGTTTCATGATTACAATTGATGCACAGCTACTTATGATGGGTATAATAACAATTGAAGTTGTTAAATTTTGGTTTGAAAAATCATGCAGTTAGGTGATGGGGATTCTGATCACTATTGCTGGGAACGTGCTGAAGACATGACGACTCCAAGGGAAGCTTTTAAACTTGATCAGTATCACCCTGGCTCAGACCTTGCTGGTGAAACTGCTGCTGCTTTAGCTGCTTCTGCCATTGCTTTTAAGCCCTACAACTCTTCCTACTCTGAACTTCTCCTGCTCCATGCTAAACAGGTATGACCCCTAAGCACATTTCAATAGTACCCAAAAGTGCTTCTCTGTGTCTATGCCTCTTGCATTAAGCTTTCAATCTTTTGCAGCTTTTCTCGTTTGCTGATCGATTTAGAGGCTTATACGATGATTCGATCAAGTGCGCCAAGCAGTTCTATACTTCATCCGGTTATTCGGTAAGCAAAATCTCTGTATCCTTTCTCAAATTGCTCATCTAGCTGTCACATATATGTTCTCAAACAAATTCTTTAATGATGAAGGATGACTTGTTATGGGCTGCAACCTGGCTATACCGAGCAACTAATGAAGAGTACTACTTGAAATACGTCGTCGATAATGCTGAATACATGGGTGGAACCGGATGGGCTGTCAAAGAATTCTCTTGGGACAACAAATATGCTGGTGTTCAAATCCTTCTATCAAAGGTAATGGCCATTCTACAATTTTGATATGGTGATAATTTTCTATTCAGGCTGGATTACAAGAGAAAATTAATCAGATTGCTCTGCAGGTTTTGATGGAGGGACGAGGCGGTGCACATACTGCTACCCTAAAGCAATATCAGGCCAAAGCAGATTACTTTGCCTGTGCCTGTGTACAAAAGAATGCTGGTTACAATGTACACTTAACTCCTGGTTAGTATTTCCACTGCTGCAAAATCACATCGAATTTTATCAGTTTCAGCTTTAATATTTCATCAGTATCGATGATGTTTTTGTTTCTTCAACAGGGGGCCTAATGTACGTGCGCGAATGGAACAACATGCAATATGCATCTGCTGCTGCATTTCTTCTTGCTGTATACTCTGATTATATCTCTGCTGCAAATGCCAAGCTCAGTTGTCCAGATGGCCAAATCCAACCTCAGCAGCTCCTCGATTTTGCAGTGTCACAGGTACACTTGCACAGGCAACATTTCTTCAGACTTAATTTAGTTGATCATACGTCAATGTCCTAAAAGTTTTCACATATCGAACATTTCCTATTTACTGAAAAATATATATCACTCTTGCCTCTTATGTCACAGGCTGATTACATTCTTGGTAAAAATCCCAACTCAATAAGCTACTTGGTTGGATACGGACCAAAATACCCAGTTCATGTTCACCATAGGGGCTCTTCTATTGCTTCCGTATACAATCTCCATTCCCCAGTTGGATGTGTGCAAGGATTTGAGACATGGTACCGTCGCAACGAAGCAAATCCTAATGTCTTACACGGAGCCCTTGTGGGAGGTCCTGATCAGAATGATAAGTTCATCGATGACCGTTCCAATTACGAACAAACTGAGCCTACACTTACCGCCTGTGCTCCTCTCGTTGGCCTATTTTCAAAGCTACATGGTTCGTCTAAAACTTCAGGTATCGCCTTTTGTCTGTTAGTAAGAACCTGAACTATGTTAACCTCTTTGAAAATTGAAACAAAACTATGCTCCCTTTGCAAAATTATCACAGGATACCATCTTAAAGAATCAGGAAACTATCCCAAAGAATCAACAGTATCCCATCAAACAACACTAAGTGAGTACACATGATGCTCAAATTTACAGATTCTTTTATCTGAATTATCTGCTTCTCACCAATTATTATTCTACAGCTTCCTACAATCAAGAAACAGCAGCGCCAAACTCAAACACAGGTCAGTAGAAAAATTGGAATATCAGACACATATAAGTTGAGTTACATTTTTTAATCTTTCCGCAAGCTTTAACATTCTGATTGCTGTTATGGAATTGATGCAGAAAACCCAGTTAAGTTCCTTCACTCCATAGCATCAACATGGAATGTTGGTGAGACGACGTATTACAAGCACAAGGTCATAATCAAGAACACATCTCAAAAGCCAATTACAGACCTCAAGCTTGCAATTGAAAATCTCTCAGGATCTCTATGGGGTCTCTCTCCAACTTCAGAAAACAAAACTTACGAACTTCCTCCATGGCTTAAGGTCTTAAAACCAGGCTCACAATACATTTTTGTTTACGTTCAAGGAGGTCCCCAAGCTAAGGTTTCCGTTTTGAGCTACAACTGAGAATTTGAAGATAAGGATTGAATTTAAGCGTGCTTACGAGAAGAAAAAGAAATTTTCCAATATATTTTCTTCTCTATTTGCTGTTACCTTTTTTATTCTGTAAATTTCCTTGCAACTGTAAGAGCAATTGGGCACCAAATTGAACAAATACATATTTATTAGTATATTTCAAGATCCTTTTGGTGGAAACATCATTTTCTTCTGGGTTAGATTTAAAAACAGGTGACAGAATTTTTTAAAATAGATGAGGAGATGATAAATTTGTTAAAATTAATGGAATATGGAACAATAGTAATTTTAATAAAAAATAATATTTTTGTCCTTAGAATTAATTATAAAATAATATTTTTACGGATAAGACTATTTGAACCTAATAAAATACTCTTAACACCCATTTTTTTATAAAAATTTGTATTACAAATATACCCTTAAATAAATTTACTTATAAACCCTTAGTCTCTTCTTCATGATCTAAATTTATAAATTCCTCTGTTAAATACATATAAAATTATTTTTACACTTGTTAGAAGATAACGTTGACGAAACAAAGCATTTTCCACTGTGAATTACTTAGAGAAGATATTTTAACATTTCTTATAATAGAGCATACGGACAATGAAATTGCAATTGTTGTTGAACCAATAACAACGCTATTGTTCAAGTTTCATGAATTTAAAATCCTTAACATATTTGGGAAAAATGAGGGGAAGAAATTGCATCAAATTATGATCAAAACATAAGTGGCAGTTTAATTGCTCTCTGCCGAAGGTAATTTTGAATTCATTTATGCACAGATTCCAAAAATCTCTTTGCTTAATCCCAAATCAAAATTACGGAGCTTTCTCCATTACGATCTTTATAATGAATAAAATTATACTATTTCTAAAACTAATAATTTTGTAAGAATCACAAATCACTTATTAAGTTTGCAGATCTAAATTAGTTTAGAAAAGACATAATGTTCTTTGATGTTCACTGATATTAGTGAAGAAATAGATACGAATATGATATTTTAGGAATTGAGATGGGTGCTTAAAGAAAAATTATGAACTCAAAATTTTGTTGATGGATGTCATGAAAAAATGGGTTTATTGAGTATTTTAATGAGTTTAAATAACCTCACCTTATTTTTACTCTTATAATAATTACAAAATGACATTTCTATCTCAATAATTAATTATAAAATATATTTATGCCACTACTCAATTATTTTTAATTTTTTTAAATAAAAAAAATATAAAAAATTATATTTAAATCTAATTAACAATTTTTTTTTGTCAAATCAAAATTTTTTTGAAAAAAATTTATTTGATACAATCTCAAACAAAATTTTCTTAATAAAATTAATGACAAAATATGAAATTGTATCAAACAAGTTTTTTTTAAAAAAAATTAATTTAACAAAAAAAACTGTTAATTAGAATTAAATATAATTTTCTATAATTTTTTTATTTAAAATAATTAAAAATAATTGAGTGGAACATAAATATATTTTCTAACTAATTATTAAAATAAAAATATCATTTTATAACTATTATAAAAATAAAATTATTATTTTATAATTAATTCTAAAAATAAAAATAACATTTTCTATTAAAATTAGTGTTACTATTACTATTCCTGTTAACTTTAATGAATTTATCACCCCTCGCCTATTTTAAAAAATCAAAAAATCCAGTTACCTTTTAAAAGTTTATCAAAAACTTTATCACCCACGAATAATTAACCCTTTTCTTCCACTGTTATAATTAATTCAATTTTATAATAATCATTGCAAACATTTCATAGGAATTTATTGCTGAAACAACTCGTGCTAAACGACCATGAAGACAATACTCGAACACAAAATATAAACCTAATTCAATTTTTAAGAAATTGATGATAGATTTCTAATTGCTCAGCAAAAAAAATTCAACTCCGAATACTCAGTACCCACCACAATAACAAACATAGCTAAATTTTTGTATTAAAATACCCAAAAAAAATAACAAATAACAAAACAAAACAATACTTCATATAAGTGAAAAATGCTTGGAAGAACTCTTCTTTTCAATGCTTTCTTCATTCATCGTCATTAAAAGTTGTTTTCTTCCCTGCAATAATTGAAAAAAAAATGAGCAAATAATTAAGGTGCTAGTTCCAATAATAAGTAATTACATCTCAGAACATTAACAAAAGACTAAAAAATAAATAAAGTAGCCCAAGACAAGCCAACATTTTATACAAGCAACAAACATTCAAATAAATATAAAATATATACATACCAGTGCCAGCTGCAGCCAAGCTGGGTCTATTAGGTGTTCCACGTCCACGACCACCACGACCACCATCTCTTCCACCACGTCCTCGACCACCAAATCGACCACCATCTCTGCCACCACTTCTTCCAAAATCTCTACCACCACTTCTACCAAAATCTCTGCCACCGCTTCTTCCACCTCGGCCACTGCTTCTTCCGCCACCACTACCAAAATCATTTCTTTGTTGTGCTTCATCCACGAACAAAGAATAACCGCCGATTTCAGTCCCACTCATTTCTAAAGCTTTGTTGAAACTATCAGCATCTGTGAAGTCCAAGTAAGCAATCCTACAATTCACAAGATACTCGAGAATTTAAAGAAAATATCAAGCAGAAGAAGCTCAAAAGAAAACAGTACAATAGCACCCAAGCAAACTGCATCATCTTAAAAACACAAGGTTATTTATCATTTTGGTTTTCACAAGTATATTCCCAAACGAACCAAATAATAAAATTCAGGATAAAAGGAACTAACCCTTTACAAGAACCACTATCACGATCTTTAGGAACAGAAATCCTTGTTATCTCTCCACAAGAACCAAAATGTTCTTCCAGGGAAGCCCTAACCTTTAAGATTCCAATTCAATGAATGGTTATGGACATTGCAAAGCATAAAATTTTGACAGCATGAAGGAAACATACTCCACTAGAAAAACTCACCTGGTCTTCTCCAACTGATGAATCAAAACCCTTGACGAATATAGTTTTGCCAGCCTGACCTCTCCCTCCCTTCTGGAATGAGTTGCCTTCATTGCTGCCGTGATTGACAATGCAATATTAGGCAGATTTCTATGATGCTAAACTAGAGAAATAATAAGACTGGACTATAAGTAATACCCGCCGCTGTATGGAGTGTATGCACCTCTTTCACGAGCAAAATCAAGTTTAACAGCACGATTACCCAACATTTGACCATTCAACTCAATAGCCTGCAATGAGAACCAGATTATGAAATAACAATGAGAAAGAAGAATCAAATTATCAACACATCACCAGACTTATTGTTAGACGACATATCGAAAGCTGAAATAACTTCATAATCTTCTCTAATATAACAAATAAAATTGTAAAAATTGAGAAATGTTTCATGGATCGGTGAAAGATGAAAACTAGCAGTCAAAAATATAGTTACTCCAAACATCCTCTAAGGAACTATGCAGTCTTGACTTTTTTTTGGGTCTTACGGAATGAAGGAAACAAGAAAATTTTTTGTAACAAAATTGGGGAAGATCATTCCCATCATTGCGACAAGGGGAAGTTCTGGGCTTACCTCTAGGTTTCTATTACTACCGAATTCAAAGATATCTCTTTCTTTTTTATTTTGCTTAATTGGGAAGCAGCCGTATCCTAATAGGGAATGCATTGTTGGGGAGCTGTGTTGTTTTTGGGTTTGGGGCTATATTTGCTCTATGTAGAGTTTTGAGTGTTTTGTTTTCATTGGGACTTCTCATCCTTGCTTTTGTGGATTTGTAGTCCCATCAATCATTGTACATCTCTTTTATAATTTTATATATAATCTTGTTTCTAGCAAAAAACAATATATTCTCGACATCAAAAAACTATAAGTAATTTGTGGAATAACTGAACTGAAATAAAAGCTTACCTTATGTGCATCCTCTACAGAGGCAAACTCAACATGTCCATAGCCCCTAAATCTCCCCTCCGCATCTGAAGATAGACGGACATCAACAACCTCAGCAACTTCACTAAAGAAATTTTGCCTGAAAAAGGAAGTTACAACTTCAAATGAGGGCTTTTGACTTATAAGATAAAAAGTCAATATGAAATAGTATAGCTCAAATGAAGACAGAAAGGCATACACGTCAGCTTGTTCCACAGAAAAAGGAAGATTGCCAACAAAAAGGGTCTTTGAACCTCCTGATTGCGGAGTGAAGGGAGTTTGGGCCTGCATAAGAATATGTTATCATGAGTTCTAACTGGACAGGAAGCTAGCTCGAAATAATAAAAGAATAGGTGTATTGGACGGTTACAGCTTTCTTCCCAGACTCAGCATCGACCATTTTCACGTCAGTGGCCTGTTTTATTAATTAAAAAAAATTATGAACCGTTTAGGCATTTTTTGAACCAAAAACCAATGTAATGGTAAACTAAAAGCAGTACAGGTTTGTTATGAAATTATGGAAGATAATCCTGAAAATGCAAATGCTAAGTGATGCATAATCATTAATGCCTATTTTTTTCCACAGAATTTAATAAAATATAAAAGCTAGCAGAAAGCATTACAATTTTCTTAGGAGTCTTGGAAGCGTCTTCCTCTTCACTTTCATCCTCGTCATCTGAATCTTCCTCATCACTACTGCTTTCTTTTTTAACAGCTTTAGTATTAGGTTTAACATCCTTCACAAAATAGAACAAATTTATTTAGAAATCTTAGGTGCAAAAGTACAGAATTTTCATGCATTCTGAGTATAATAAAAAATTACCTTTTTCTTTTGAGGCCCGTCGTCGCTACTTTCGTCCTCATCACTACTTTCTTCCTCGGAACTACCGTCAACATCCATCTTTGTTGGTGGCTGTCACAGCAAAATAACAAATAAGCAGTAAGAATACAACTCCCTAAGATGACAACAGTGGGGCAAAGTTCGAAATTCAACATTAATGATTTTTTTTTTCAAATTAAAACCAAAATTAAGTTTTGAGCATAACTTAAAAAAATAAAATATAATCCATCCCCTTCAGAAGTACAGAATAACATCCCTAATGGTCTTGTAAATTATATAGCCAAACAATGTAGGAAATGCACATATAGCCAAACAATTAAAAGATTAGTTTCTTTTCCCTCCAATATGCAGTTCGAAAGCCAAAGGAAACAATTTAGGAAACATTTACGTTGTTGAAAAAAAAAAATTTCTTGAAAAAATGTGTTTTTCATCTTAGATAATGAATTAATGATAACAATAGCATGTGTAAATTAGTACTACTAGATTCCCTTTCCCTGGGCTGACTACTTCACATCTTTGTTAACAACTTTCCAGCGTTAATTAAGTATTGCAATAATAAGGCCAAATACACTGCATGAGCTATCATAACAGCAAACATGATATAAAACCCATGGAGAAAACAACTTAATTCCATAGAATACTGATGGAAATAACACACCTTTTCTTCCTCTGACTCACTCTCATCAGAGGAGCTGCTAGACTCCACCTTTTTTTTGGAAACCACGGCAGATACTTTTTTCACAGGAGTTGGTTCCTACATATGCACAAGAGAGAAAAATTAACCTAACACCAAGCATAAATGCAAACTTCCAAAATTTTAAACCATTTAGAAAGGAATGAAAATTCAACCTCATCTTCATCACTAGAATCATCACTTTCCTCATCAGAGCTATCACTTGATTCAGTTTTCTTCTTGACAGCAGGAGCAGGAACATTCTTTGCAGCTGGCAATTTCTTAGCTTCAGAGGTTACTTTTGCAGGAGCTCCCTAATTAAATAAATATTTTATTATTTTCAGTGCTTAATAGAAACTTGCATATTCACTTGCAATACAGCTATACAACTGTCTAGCCCAACTGTCTAAGGACACTTTAGTCGCATAAATAATAAAAAGGCTGATAGCATGATTTTCTTTTTCCATCAGCAAAAATAAATTTCCTAGGACTACTATCACACTAGATAATACTAATGCACAAAAGATAGCCTAATACTCACATTATCTTCCTCTGACTCTGAAGAATCTTCAGAGCTTGAGGAATCATCATCTGAACTACCAGTTGATTTCTTAGTAGCAGCAACAGTGCTATTCTTTGCAGTAGGAGCTGGCAATTTCTTAGGTTGGGAAATTACTTTTGTTGATTTGTCCTGAACAGCATAATAACTTATTAGCTTCAATGATTCAATAATAATCTGAAGTATATTGCTCAGCAATAATTCAATTAAAACTTTAACCAGTCAATAATGTGAAGTATATTGCAAAGACTGCACATTACCTTGAGCAGTCTTTGCAAGTTTTCACAGCTGAGGAACTATTAGAGTATGAATTTTTTTCACTTGAATTATCATTTAGGAATATGACAAAATCAATTATAATAACTGTCTATCACTAGTAGATCAAATGAGCAATAAAAATCATTATAAAGACAATCACTTACGTCCTCATCTGAGCTTTCATCCGATTCCTCGTCAGAGCTGTCACTGGAATCATCTTTCTCCTTCTGAGGAGCAGAAGGGCCATTCTTAGCTGCAGCAACTGGCAACTTTTTGGTTGATGT
Source organism: Clausena lansium (assembly GCA_030449835.1). Lineage (NCBI taxonomy): Eukaryota > Viridiplantae > Streptophyta > Magnoliopsida > Sapindales > Rutaceae > Clausena > Clausena lansium. Next base: position 7,365,127 of record JASUUF010000195.1, read on the forward strand.
AGGAACCTGAAATAAATAATCAAATATTTTAGAGCAGGCATTAACACTTTTTTAGCACAAAATCAATTATAATAACTTCTATCACTAGTAGATCAGATGAGCAATAAAAAGTCACCATAAAGACCATGACTTACGTCCTCATCTGAGCTTTCATCTGATTCCTCATCCGAGCTGTCACTGGAACCATCTTTCTTCTTCTGAGGAGCGGAAGGGCCATTCTTAGCTGCAGCAACTGGCAACTTTTTGGTTGATTTAGGAACCTGAAACAAATAACCAAATATTTTAGAACAAGGCATAACATTTTTAGCACAAACGGCCATGAAATAACAAACATTACTCCTCAACAAAGCCCAAAAGCAACCAGCATACTAACCTCATCCTCATCAGAATCATCCGATGATGAATCTGAGCTGCTGCTATCAGGCTTGCTTTTCTTAGCAGAGGCAGCAACAGTGCCATTCTTTGCAGCTACTGGCTGCTTCTTTATTGGTTCCTGCCAATTTAAAATTACATTTATTATGCCGTCAATAAATTACATACTGAAATAAAACAATAACTAAATTCCAGAGTGTACAGCGCACTTCATCTGAAGATGAATCCTCCTCTTCACTACTAGACACTTTAACAGGGGGTTTTGCTGCTTTTCCTCCCTTATTGGTCACAACAGCTTTAACCTGATAATTAACATAGAGCCCGAAGTAAGCAAATACATTGCATAAGCATATTCTACCACACAAACAAGTCATGCTTTTGTGAATCATCGAGACAAATAAACTAATATAAAAAATTTCTGCACCAAATTTCAACTATATACAAGAAGCAAAACATAAGTGGCAGTAAAAATAGAAATCAATGAATCTTTTTTACATGTGCATATATATATATTCACCTTCTGTTCTTCCTCGGAATCCAAAGAATCCTCCTCTGAACTACTACTACTGGTTTCATCTTTTCTGTTTTTCTTCTGAGTCTTTGCTTCAACCTTTGCCTTCTTAACAGCCTGTGCTACCCCATCATTTCCTTTCTGCTTCTTTGCACTCACTAGCTTCTCTACGGCATCTTCAGCTTCTCTCTTGACACCTAAAATGAGAAAAGAACAATAGCCATTGATCAGCAAAATATATGATGAACAAATCCATTTTTTTATTTTTGAACTGAGTTAATGGTGCCCAAAAGCATGCACATTAACTAAAACTTTATACCTAGAATAATAAATAAAAAACAACCAAATCAGTCAAAACAGTCAAATTAAGCAAATAGTGATTGAAATATGAGCTCATAAAATACCAAACGACATACAATAGAGAAGTTAATCGTACCTTTCTTAGCAGACTTTTTTGTAGTAGTGGCTACAACATGAGCTGCATCAACCTGCAGTAAAGAAGCAAAAAATTAAGTAAAAATACTGTTAAAAGAACAAGCTTTACATACAAAGAAAGCAAAAGAATCCAAAAAGAAAGATTGAAAAATAACGAACTTTGGCGGCAGATTTCTTGCTAGACTTGCCCATGTTCAGAGATTATACTGTTTTGAGTTTAAGAAAAAAAAAAGGGATAAAAATTTGAAAGAAAAGAAAAGAAGAAATGCAAAACCCTAGCTGCGAGATACTTTGTAGGGTTTTGAAAGTAGTGAAGAGGAGAAGAGTAAACAACCGTATCTATTTATACGCGCGGTGACGAGAGGTTTAGGGTTTTAGTATGTCCGCTAGTCTATGCTATTCTTACGTGGAGACGCACCTCTTTTTGCTTATTTTGAGTGGGTTCATCTGCGCCGTTGATAACCCAATGAAAGCTAATTTTACGTTTAAAAGCGTTATAAATAACACAATAGTAGTGTTCGATTGCAGTGATGGGTTGAAAAATGACGAGTGAAAAAATAATATGTAGTTCTTACATAGATTTTTAAACTAAAACAAATTAGTTTTTTGATCATCCACTATAAGTTTTAGAAAAATTTGTCAATTATTTTTATAGGAAAGCTTTTTGAAGTTATATAATAAGATCAATGAAGTAAAATTGTTAAAATAAAATAAGATATTTCAAGTAATTAAGTTCTTTTGTGGGAGTGTGTACATATATATATTAATGACAATATTCCCATTCATACAAAGTGAGAATACTATTAATAAATAAAAAAATATAAATTTAAAAGTATTAACAGACAAAAAAATATATTATTCAATATATAACAATCTGTAATTTATTTTATATTTTAGAGGTCATCCTCATTTTAATATCTTCATTTTATTAAAATGAAGATGTACTTATTCGATAATAACTATAGCCTTTACCTAAACAGTTAAGATTAAAAAGAGCTTTGATACTAAAAAATGCTCATTTAACTTGTAATATTCATTCCAAATGAACATTTAATCACATTTTAAGTTTTTCTAGGCACAAATTCTTGTTTAGTTGTTAACCACTCCTTGTTTACTCCTTGTAATATTCGATAATAACTTGATTGATTGATCAACTCTCTTTATACGCGTGAAGGAGCATATTTTCTTCCCTTTCTTGGGAGTAGATGTTTCATGCTAATATTTCAACTTTGATAGATTGACAACTCCCAAGTCCCAACAAACAATAAATTGTATTTTTGAACTTCAAACTCTAATAAATCAAGACAAAGTCTCAAGAAACTGAAAAACCGTTGTTACCAAGTATCTCAACCGAGCTCTAATTTATTGTGTTCCCAATATCTTTAATGGAGGTATGTGCTGTCTTGTGCACTGTTTTTCTTCTGTTCCTCGGCGATGAGCCTGTACCAACCGACTGTCTACTTCATGTTCGTCGAAGAGATGGTTTAACTGGATGCCGACTTTATGGTGCAAATCCATGGAGTGATTGATTTATGTACATTTCGTTGGACGACAATGAAATTGAAAAACAAAAATAAAATAAAATAAAATCTCCGGTCAGACAACTTCATTTCCTCGACAAAGTAACAGTTTCTCCAGTAAATTTACTTGGTTTCTTATGGGGAATATGTTTCTGTATTGTCCAGTTTATTTTTATCAGAATTAACAAATATTGATTCAAAATCATAGGTTAAAAATTGAGATGTCATATTTTACAACCATAATTGCCTAAAATGAGAAACTAGTGAATCCGTAACACTTGATAAGCAAAATCAATTTTGCCCTTCAATGGCTAATCTTCTTGGCAAAAAAAAGCTCAGTATATCAATGACTTTTCGCTTCACATAAAGCCAAACGATTGCTAAGCTCCTTGACATCTCCTGACCGTAAAGACTATGTACCACAATAACACACCATTCTTCTACCTGTTTCGTCCCTGCCGTTTGCTCGAAGACACCTATTGAAGACCAACATAAACAATCAAACTCTGAAACAAATCCATAGCTCATAAATTGGTAATTTGAAGTTTCATTTTCCATTCAGTGAACATAAAACACAAGCTTAAGTTGGTAATTTGAAGTTGACTAGGTGATAAGAACAATAACTTGAAAAAAGGTGGAAACGTAATAGCAAAATGAATTCATGAAACCGTTTCTCACTAAAAAATGGATCAAAAGCATATAAACATAACTGAGACTCAACATAAGATTTTATTAACTACTGGATAATTATTTTTTACCAAATCGAAAGAATGATATAAATAGCATGATCTTTGTTTTTGCAGTGGGATTCTCTCGCACCTTAGGTACAGAAGAGATTCTCCCAGTGAATTTCCATAATTCAGCTGGTTGCATTTTGAAGTAAGCATGTTAATGTGTCACCAGTATCAAAAGAGCTGAGACATCATGTGTTTCACCTCTAACTTTACATAACCAAGAATAAAACCAGTGTTTCTCCTATAACTTTATATAACCTAGAATACAAGTACATCCCATGTGACAACATCAAAAGCTTCCACATGTAAATTTACAAAAGACACTCATAATATGCTATTATAAAGTCATATAGTTTAAGTCAAATCACTTTCACCTTCAAGTACGGACCCACAAGGGTTCCAAAGAAAAAGGCTTGTCATTTCGGTTGTGACCAGCCGAAGCTCCAGAAGGTGGGGCGTGCACGGTTATAGGAAGAACCCACTCACTTTTGTCTCTGCCCTCTATAAGAAGCGGATGCTCATATCTGAAATTTGGAAATCCATAGTTATATCTAAACAGAGGATTATAAGCATTTAAGTGCAGCAATGCAAAAAGTCATGGAAAATAAGTTACTCAAATGGAACAAGAGTATATGTTACATCTTACATAGTTACATTGGTGACACCAATTTTCATTTTCTCCAAATCATTACCAATTTCAACAAACAGAAAACACCTGATCTTTACAGCTTAAGATAATTAAGTCACAATCATTTCCTTCCATGTTTGCGTCCTAGTTCACAAGGAATCACAATAATAGAAAATTGGTGACTAGTAAGAGTATATGTTACATCTTTCATAGTTACATTGGTGATACCAATTTTCATTTACTCCAAATCATTTACCAATTTCAACAAACAGACAACACATGAATTTTACGGCTTAAGATAATTAAGTCACAATCAATTCCTTCCGCGTTTGCATCCTAGTTTGCAAGGAATCACAATAATAGAAAATTCTAACAGTACAAATAATAACTGAATTCTTAATGAAAGTATGCATGCACATATATACTAAAGTCACTTAATAACAACTCCTATCTTCTCACTCTGGCAAACCCCCAAAACCACAGCCCCCAAAACATTTTGCAGTTACAGGCACCACTGACAATTTTCTTATAGTACAATCTTTCTAGTTAAATCAGTTCAAACATGCCACCTCAAGTTTGAATTGGTTAAAAAAAGTCAATGATGACTGCAGACCTAATCAGATTTTTACTGATTTTGTTCGTCCTTGTATTAATAATCTAAAGATAATTCCTTTAATCTCTTGCTTGCCACTAGCACATTTTCTGACAAAAAGCACATCAATTATGATTACGTATCAAGAGAACCTGTACAATTCCTTGTTTAATAAATTAAGAAGTGGGATTTTAAGATGTTGTTATGCGATAATTTTTAGTAATACCTTGTCCATTGTACATGCTTTGGAGTGGTAAGAAATTCAAACCGCAAAACCCATTGCACAGAGACATGAGGTGTAGAAAAGGACATTGGCCCATCCTTGGGAATAGAAAAAAGAAAGCTGGTCTGCACCAAATCTGCAACAACTTCATGGTGATCACTCTGAATCTGCAGGAATCATCCAGTACACGTTCAACAAAATAAAAACATAAGAATGTCTTATGCGTGTAAGAATATCAAGTTTAAAAATCAATCCTTAGAAGTTCACAAAAAGGGTAAATCTACAATTACATTGCAGGTCTCTGAGTGATCTAATATCAACAGTAAAAGCAAAGGAAAAAGAGATTTTTGCAATATGAAGAACATGTTCGTAAAAGAACTCCAACAGAAAATATGAAATTAAAATAACACTATATATAAGGGTTTAGCTAATTTTTTTTTTTTAAAGTCTAATAGTTTTTAATTTATATATTTACGGATACAATACTGTATTTTTTCAAATTTTTTAATAAGAGCTACAGATGACGTGTCTATACATCATTATCCGAACGTTAAACCATACGGCTAGCATTGTTTACTTTATTCCAGGCCAGCTACAAGTAAACCTTCAGCTCTCTTATAATCCTATACGAAAGGCCGTGATCCGTGATCCGTGATCCGCTCAGTAAAGGCATTAATCAATGTCAAAATGTAAATGCATTAATCAATGTCGAAATGAAGTAGCCAAAGAAGCGGAACTCATGTACTCACTGAAGAAATCATATAGAATTAATACACCAAAATGTCATTTGCCGCCTGTTCACAATTCATAAAAAATGAACTAGACCTAGAAAGCACAAAGCCAACGTGTGCTGAGAGAGAAGAAATGTTTATGTCAAACTACTTAGCTACTATTATCTCATATTCCCAGATGTTCCATAATGAAATTTATCTTCCCAAGGGAATTATCTTTTATTATTCTAAGGTTTTGGAGGCAATATAGTTTATTTATGGAATGGAAGGATACCAACTTCAAACCTGGATTTATCAATAACATGCACCTCATGATGAAATCACATACAGCGGTTTCTTCTTTTATTTCCATCTTTTTTGTTTTCCAAAATTTTTTTGACAACTCGGTAAGTATTTGAAGGATAAGGTTCTGGAATAACATGAAGTATGCCAAAAAGTTCAACAAATATTATCATAGCAAGTACACTCTAAGTCAGTTATCGCCAACAGAACATATTGTAGAATCAAAAAGAGAACCTTTGTGATTGTTGGGGAATTTCTACGAGAAGGATGAACGAACCGCCGGCTTATGGTCTCTGAAGTTTCCAATGTTATCGAAACCTAAAAGAAAACAAACATGCAAGTTAAAGTCAAGCAGCATGAATAACACTTCACTAAATTAATTTCTGATAATGATTTCACAACGGTTGTCATATAAAATTACCTCAAGGCATCTCCTGGCTCCTTCTTCATGAAAGAAAGTAAGAGTACCGCCTATCTGTATTAAAATAAGTAAGTAGAACCAAAAAGAAGAAGAATAGTAAATCATACAATGTGTCAGAAATATCATTTAAAACTGCCACTACCATATCACTGAAGTAATAAGTTGATTCTGAATTTTTTGGGGAAAATCTTAGCAGAACTTGGTCATCCATCCTAATATTGTAAGACCTTCCTCGAATAAAACCTTCTGCTGCAGAAAATGTTTGCGGCAAATAAGTTTACCAGGATCTAGCAAAGTTATAATCAGACCCAAGATATATGATATCCATTCATAAAAAATTTGAAAGCAGCAGAAAAAAATTTAAGCTTACATGCTGCAGGTTCGACGATTCCTGCCCGAGGTGAAGGGGATGCCCCTGCTATATCATCCACAGGTTTTGTAAGCTTCTGCTGCTGGCTTGGAGACACAACGGCTGCCGATTTGTTAGGTGATATAACATCTGTATGAAAACATAACCAATATTTTAGAAAAGCTATATCCATCTTTTAGCATAACAATGAACAAGGATTTCACTACTTTTACATGTATCCCAAAGAAACTGGAGAGAACTTCGAAAAACATAAAATAAGCTCGATGTGTGACGTGTATTATGTGTTGTAAACGTAGTGATTAGAACATTTTCAAGTGTAACTCACCTGCACTAGAATCATACAGAACTTCTGCGACAGATAGCTGAGGAAGTGCTGCATTTGAAGATAACCTCATAAGTTCTCCTTCAAAAGCTGGAATATCCTTAGTTGAAGACCTTGCAGTAGATGATTGCAACGATAATGAACTTCCAAAGGTTTTGAGTAAATTTTCTTTACTGGGGTTGTACGACGAAACAGATGAGATTTCATCCCTGGAACTCGCATACCCTTCCTCAACTCCATCATATATATCATTTGCTCTAGACTATATCAAGAGATCAGTTGAATAAGTGATTATAAAATCACCGACTACAAAACCCATTACTTGAAAAAACAAATGTTATTATAGTGCCTGTACATGACTTAAAATATTAAAATAAAAAGACTTTGGAAGATATTAAAAAACCAGACATGACGTAGACAAGCAATATAAACAGCTTACCCATTCAGAATCTCCATCCATCTCTTTCCAATATATATCCAATTGGATGGTAGTGGCAGGAACAATTCCTGAAACCATTGAGCACATATGCATAATTCTCAAGCTATTCCTTTCATTTACGGCATATGCAGCAGCATAATAAGTGATGTATCACCCAAACATTGAAAGAAAATTTACAGTTAGGTCATGCTATAATATACGTATAGTATGGTTCCTTTATGGTTACATTTTGAAGGTCATGTTTGACAATGAAACAACAAAAATATGACCCTCAATATATAAACAATAATTAAAACTAATCGATTTTTAAAAAACTGTCACCGAAGCAACTACTATTTAGGCCACCATACTTCATTTTTGGCCGTCAGTTCAACCTAGATATAGTAGTTACATGATAAAAATAATATAATGATTATAATTTGTTCAAGAACTAAACATTAGGCCAAAAGATCAATACTTTGCAGTCTACATTTCAGTGTAAAAAATCTTCAGTGCAAGCTCACCATCATTTTGATTTTCTTCTGTAAGTAACCCATTGCCTTTCTGGGTGACCCATATTTGTAATGGTAAGCGAGCTTCCTGTTTGGTAAGAAGAAGAGTAAGCAGAAAAAGAAATAACGAAAATCATAACTCCATAAAACATCAAATATCGTGAAAGATGTCAGCTTCCTGTTTGGGAAGACGAAGAGTAAGAAGAAACAGAAATTATTGAATCATAACTAAATAAAAATCAAATATTGTGAAAGATGACAGCCTCTCAGAAATTGTACAAGTTCAGCAGCTGAAACCACCTGACTGTAAAATGTTGCCGATATTTTCTATTTAAAAAAAAAAGAAATAAAACAATTATTATTATTATTCAAACTTATTAAGAATACTAAGAACCATCTACTTCTACATGTAGTGTCAAAATCAAATGGTTATAATCTAATATATCATTCACTAATAAGAGTTAAAGAAATAGTTGCCGATTTACTACTTTTTATATATATACACACACAATTATACATTACAAAGTCATTATTAGCTCTCATGAGATAGATTACTTCAGTCATCACCAGAGAGTAACTCAATGTCAGACCAGAAGCTATATGCCTACTATCTCTTATTGATGATGCCTAAAAACCCCTCAATATTTCTATAATCACCGAGTTCTAGAGTAGGGAATACAGGCAGACCGTACAGCCTTGGAAGTCAAGACTTTGTGGTGCAAAGATACTCCAGATAGGTCACCCCAAGGGGTTTTGAACCCTTGATGGCCTGACCTCTTGGAAACTCATAGGACATAACGAATGTTGTATGGCGACTCTAAAGCTCTAATAAAGGGAACGGTCAGAAATTTAATTAAGTAGGGAGTGTTTCGATTGATAATAAGATAAAATAATGTTAATACTTTGATTTTGATCCATCGTATTCCTACCTTAATAATTAAGGCAGAATACAAGTGACTTCACAAGAAAAGCATAAGCTGTGTGCAATCTCTACTGGAAAAAAGAATGTAACACGAACAAAATGAGCAACATGATTATAAAGCATGATAATTAAATGCACAAACCACTTGAGTGAGATCTTTTTTGGACTCTCTCTGGGTAAGACCGTTTTCAAGTATCAGCCATCTTGCAGATAATGTACTCTTAACATAGTACAAATAGCGAACGGTGGTACCCCGGTAAGAAGGTGGTATAATGCTAGGTAACTCAGTTCGGATCACATCTGCAATCACAATAAATTAAGAAAGACGGTTAGCCCCCCTAATCTTCATTCTCAACAAAAGTTTTCATTCAATGTCCAGGAGTGTATAAAAACACTAATTGTTGATCACTTTATCAAATCTTACATTGTAAGACACATGCCAACTGTTTAAGATTTAACGAGCTTACTTACATGATTTTGTAGCATCAGAGGACACAATGTGATTCGAGATCAATTTTGATGCTGAAATATCCAGAAAAACAAACTCACCTGGAAACAAAATAAAAATTCAATAAAGAGCATATTAATCCTAATTACTAAAATATAAAATGTATATAATAAGTCACAAAGCCAGATCACGAAAATGTAAAACCTCTTCTCTGTTTGGATCCGGGAAGGGGCTTCTGAGTAGCGAACCATTGAGAATCCAATTTCTGAATCCCTTTAATTTCAAACGAAAGGCTTTCGATCAACAGCGAAGACAAAACAGCATTATCACCCCTACTTAAAGGATTGCAGATCTCGACGGTTACGAAAATGGTGTCGCCTGGACTGTACACGTTTTTATCCGTTTGTAGCTTAAGCGTCGGCAAAACTCCGTCGTTTTTGGAATTATCCGCTAACTTGTTCGACTTAGACCCGCCACCTCCACCTCCGCCGCCGCCACCGAATAGTGAGAACCTACCCCCCAACATTGCTCTACTTCAGCTGCTTAGCTCTAATTTCTTCATCCACAAAAGAAAATGGATCGGTCCAATTTGAGAATGAAATGATCCGTCGACTGTATTCGGACTTGAAGATAGTTTTTTTATTTTATTTCTGTTTTCTGACTCGAAACCCGACCCGTTTGCTTTTTTGAAATTTACTCCAACTCTTTTTTTTTTTTAATTAATAACAGTGAAAATTTTCTCCTTTATATATATATATTTATTTTTATTTTTATTTTTATTTTTTTTGTCATTTAAGTGAAAATGGCTAAATGCAAACCAATTGATACCTACCTGTGTGAGTGAAATTTGAACTGAATTTAAACTCTAAAAATTTATTATTCTCAATGTATCATATTTTAATACCTTTATTAGATGGCAACCATTTTTTAAATTTTTTTCCTTACAAATATGTTGACGACTCTTGATGCGGCAATTTATTGGATAGGAATGGCAATGGTACCCGCAAATCCACCTGCCAAAACCCAGCCGCTACGGGTAATTTTACGGGTTGCGGGCGGGTTTGGTATTACTAATTCAAACCCGCAGCAAATTGCGGGTGAGTTTGGTATTTAGTAAAAATTCGACGGGTGGGTACTTTTAAGTTTAAATTTAAAATAATATTTAAACTTAAAAATATATAAATGAATAAATGGTTAAACGTGCAGCTAATCCCTAATTACTAAAATTGTAACCTAAAAATTGCTTGTGTTGAATTTAATGGTATAAAAATGTATTTTTATTTCAATAGAATATAATATCTATAGTATTATACATTACAAACTTATAATCATTTATCTTTTTTCTTAATAAACTTATAGATGCAAATTCTTCTACTAAAGTAGGGAGTAACAAATTCTCCAAAGATAAATATATTGTTGATGAGATAAGGAACCAAATTTATTTAACTTAATGCATGGATGATTATATACTTATTATAATTTTGTATGGACTATTATTCTTTAAATTAATGCATTGATTATTTCATTATTTTGTCATGATTTTAATATTAATCTTTAGCTTAATATTAAGATTAATATTAATTATTATTATAGGAATCGTGTCGGATTAGTGCTAGTGGCGGTGAATAAAATGAAGATCTATTAAATGATAATTGTTACTTTTGGATATTAGTTTGTGTGTTTTTTTTTAATTGATTTGTGTATTTCATACTTAAATTTGAGAATTTGTTTTGGATTGATGTTGAAATTTAAATTTTCCATTTAGATTAATTAAATTTAGAATTGAGTATGTTATGTGGAATTTTAGGTTATTATTATAAATTTACATATTGAATATTTGTTATTTTAAATGTGAGAACCCACAAAAAATCCGCCGGGTACCATTGCGGGTTTGGTAATTGTCAAAACCCACAGCGAATGGATTTTCTTAAAAAAGTTAAAACCCGCAACGAGTTGTGAGTAGGTTTGGTAATTTAAATTTTGTGCGGGTGCAGGTTTAGTAATGATAAACCCGTTGCGGGCGGTACCCATTGCCATCTTTACTATTGGACCTTTACTTCGGGATACGGTATCCCACCATCTCATTACCATAATCAAATCTAATTTACAATCTTTTGCACATATTATTATCTTGGGATATTATCATTTTTTTATCAAAAATTTTATAATAAATCAAGTCAGTACAATAGTTTAGTGAAAATTATATTTTACCACCAAATATTTATACTGGTAGCACTTTACCATCATTCCGTTAATATAGTAAAAAATTTACTTATGACATAAGGGCATTTAAGGAATTTCACTTTAAAACCAAAACGCACCGTTTAATTATGAAAGAGATATTGTCATTTGTCCACAAAAAAATTTCTGACATATCAATTCAGTATTAAAGTTTCCTAAAAACTACATTTTACCACTTAATATTTAAGTTGTTATCACTTTGCCACCAAAACATTAACACAGTAAAAATCTGTTAATATCATAAGGACATTTAAGAAAGTTCACGTTGATGCCAAAACGTTAACACAATTGTTGAATGATGAAGTGTTAACATCAGAGTTGTATTAACATCAGGCTTAGTTGATATTACTTATCAAAACTAAAGTGTTTGGGTTGTATTACTTAGAATTTGATATTAGCCTTTTTTTTAATATAATGGTTATTTTTCTAGGATAATTTCTCTTTTGTAATTTCTTCATTTTCAAATGATAAAATCATCTTTTACACCATAGGTTAAATATTTAGTTACTTTTAACGTTTTGGTGGCAAAATGATAACAACTTCAAATTAGGTTGTAAAATGTAGTTTTTAAAAACTTTTAGTACTGAATTGATATGTCAAAAAAATTTTGGTGAACAAATGATAAATTTCTCTTTTGTAATTTCTTTCTTTTCAATGGAAAAAATAATCTTTTATGCTCCAGGATTAAAATCGACTTTTAATCCATATTCTGTTAAATGTTAACTTATATTTGATAAAATTGTGACAAAGTACTAATAACATAAACGTTTGGTGGTAAAATGCAGCTTTCACCAGAATATAGTACATAGTACTGACTTGATTGTAAAAAAAAATTTAGTGGGAAAATGATAATACCCCAATTATCTTTTACTTTTATGGTAGTTGCAATCCTTAATTATCATTTACCAAAGATTTCTCAAGGTTTTTCAGCATCTAACTTCTTCTCAGAATTTTTTATTTTGATACTATCAATCAATTTTTTAGGAACTGGTATTATTATTGATTATTGAACTTAGATGAACTACAAAACCTTGCAAAATCTAAAGAATTCAAGAGCAAGAAAATCATTTAATTTCTATTTAGTTTAATCAAACACTTAAATTGGCTTTTCATCTTCTTCATCATCCTCTCGTGGAAACTTTAGTTTAATTAAACAAATTGCTATGATTTAGAAGGAAAAAAAAAAATTGCCGTGGGTCAAAAATTAAAGAGAAGTTCTTCCTGGCGCCAATGGAGGAATATTCAACACATAAATGAAACAAAATACAATATTTACATATAGTTTTAGAAATATATACATACGGGTGGCTGGGTGGGGATTGACTAACTAAAACGTTTCTGTCACGAAATATTACACAAATTTATTAATCATAATTCAGTAAATTGATGTTTATATTTGTCTAAAGTATGGCTATCAACATCAGAGTTGCTTCCTAAATGTATTTTTCAAAAATGTTACATAGACCGAACCAATTGAAAAATTGGAAATATATGAGATGATAACTAAGCCCATCCAATTCGGACGGGTCAATGCCGGAATGGGTTGTGTGATTCATTGATTCTGCCAACTGCTATCAAATAAATTGCACTTTATTTTGGTAATTTATTTAATGGTTATACTTTATAGTTGTCAACTATTATAGTTATTATCCAACGGAGAAGAGAATAAAATTTTAAACAATATAATATATTTAAGGAGTCGGGTTATGGTGCCCTTGTGATATCATACCCCAATATTTATCTTTTATAAACTGAGTATTGACAAATTCAAATTAGCTCATTACTTTTTCTGTTATTTCTATTTTCACTTCAATACAATGAAAAATTGCAGTTAGCTTGTTACTTTAACCCCTAAAATTACTCTTCAAAGTTCAAACTCATTTTCATCTAAAACTTTATATTCCTAAACTATCCTTATACAATGAATATTTTTAAGGGTTCAAATAGTTTTATCCCTTAGTTTTTAGTTTTCACTCTTTAAAGTTATTTTATCATGTACAAAATATAATTCTCTAAAATAATGAAATCTAAAAAATCAATTTTATAATGGGTGCTTGGGAAGTGAGAAAATAAAGGAAAGTGGGGGAAAATGAGAGAGAGAGAGAGAGGAGAGAGACAAAAAAAAAAAAGAGTAACGATTACAAATTAAAATAATGTTAGTGAGTATATTCTCATAGCATATGCAAATACAATTGCATCTAGAAATTATAGCTTTAAATTCTTCATGCCTATAAGCAACTAAAAGGTTCAGTGGTTAAAGTAAAAAGTTTGAGCAATTTATTTGTAATCACAACAATAAAACTAACAGTGATTGTACACATTTTATTTTATATTTTTTACTTATAATGATTAGAGTCAAAAAGAGAAATACATTTTTAGAACTGATTGTGATGGTGATTAATCTTTTTATACCTTAATTTTAATAAGGGTATAATTAAATTTTATATGATCAAAGTAATCAACGGTAAAATAAATAAAAAATCTAACATATGAGAATGGACTAATCACTTTTCAAAATATTGAAAGCAGAGTAACACATGTTAATTTATTTAGTGTGCAGTCAAATTTACTTTATATTAAATATTGATTATTAAATAATGCATTTATCTATTATACATTAAATTATTAATATATATTAATACAAATTTTAAAATAAGTTATTTAAAAAGTCAAACTAAGAAATGGACTTAAGTGTAAAAATTTTAAATGATCTAGAGTTATGTGTTAAAATGTTAAAACTTCATCATTTTTTAATTTGCAAGCAAACATAAGGGATTGTAGAGTAAATAACCTATTAAATCCATCTAAACCATTAAACTATTTTTATGTTAAATCTAATGGTCAATAATAATTGATAAGAAAATGACAAAAATTTAGGATATGATGTCACAGGGGCACCATAGAGACTCTATATTTAAGTTATCATCCAATGAAGAGAATAAAATTTAAAATAACAAAATGAAGTTTCAACGACATGTACACATAAAATATATTAAATTAAGTTTGACTAAAGTTAATATTGTGAATGAAGAACATGACTAAGGAGAATTTGGGAGAAAATTTAGAAAAAAAAATGTGAAAATTATTTAAAAAAAAAAAGTATCGGAACTAGAAAAGGAAATCTGAATGCTCATATCTACTCGGGATTCTTGGATGTATTCATATATATATATATCTATATACATGTTTCCGACAAGATATTGATTGCTTTATTCTTTGTTTTGCGATTTTTCTTTCAAGTCCCTCAAAATAGTCATTATAGTAATTTTCCCATAATCTCAAATATCACAGCAAAACTAAAGAAAAAAATTGGTAAAAAATAATATCTTAAAAGAAATTTAACTATTTAAGTTCTTAGAACTTGTTTGTTGAATATAGTAAGGTTACAAGGTAGCATTTGTTTTTTTTGTGAAATCTGAATGGGTCTAAATTTGACTGAAGTCTGCATAGGTCTGAATACATATATCTCAATTACATGTTTGTGTTTCTTTCTTCAACATCTGAATATAAGTGTTAAGTTGTTTGTTTTTTAAAAAGAAAACATTTGAAATATGATATTTTGACATATATAACCTCATAAATATTAATAATACTTATCTTTATTGGTTAAACACATGACAAGTTATAAATAAATTATTTTATTAGTAAAAAAAAATTGATAATATTTACCTTAGCTAAGCATGAAAAATAAAATATATATCTAACACATGTATTTTTTTACATTAATATATGATACTTATAATGTTATTTTTAGTATATTATGTTGATATATTTTCTTGTTAATTACATAAGTCAATCAAGAATTGTTTAATCATTTGAATTAAAATTAATATATTAAATAAAAGTCAAAATCTATTATAGACATAGTAAATATTAATACAAAGAGATGGACTTATTATAAAAAACACTCACCTAAAATTCTATTATGTTTAAAATTCTCATTCACAAAAATAATAATAACAATAATAGTTGAATACACTGTATAACAAAAAAAAAAGGGATAAATAGAAAAATTGAACGATCATTTATATAATAGAAAATAAATTTATTTAAGAGAGGTATTAATGAGAGAAAATATTAAAATTCCATTCATATGTTTTGTCATTCAAATAAAAGTCAGAATATTTAATTTTTTTCATTTAGACCTAAACATCTTATAATCAGATATAAGTAATAAAAAACAAACAAAATAAAATCTGCAAATATCTGAAAAAAAAAATTAAGATTTAGACTTCAGATAAAAACAAACAACCCTTAAGTCTGAAAATTTTTAATTTTCAAATATTTTTAAAGTTTTGCTTGTTTATTTTTCTTATGTTACATACGAATTTCAAACACATGCCACCTAATAGAAAAAGTTAAATAACTCGACTTTTATTTGAATTAAAAAACGTTAACTTCAATCTCCCAAAAATACCCATTTTTAATAGATTTGTTTTCAATCAAATAAAATTAATTTCTATTTTACTCTTTCCAATTGCCATTTTGTTGTGTAGATTTTATATGATTGAATCAACTTATTTTATAAAATCTATATTTTTGGACTTTAATTTTTACTCATCTCGGGCTCTTTTGTCTATACCTTTCATTTTGAACAAAACTTTTAACGAAAATTAATACGGTAGGACATAGTAGTTCTTTTTATTCCTTAAATATTTTAATTTTTACAATTAATAATATTATACCAAATTATGAAAGGCCCATAACCCACAAAAAATATAGCCTCAATAAAAATATTTTTACATAAAGTAGTCTAGGCCCATTCTCTAACAAAATAGCGTAGCTACTTAAAATTCTAAGTAGAGTGTCTAAATACAAGATACAATAAAGCGCCAAAGGCGTAATTTTTCAAAGAATGACCTAGGTTTGTTTTTTACAAGAATAACCTATGTCCATTTTTTATAAAGAGTGACCTAGGTTCATTTTAAGTAAAACGCCTAAAGGGCGAGACTTCGACAAAACATCAAAGGCGTGTTTCTACAAAGAGTGACCTAGGTCCATTATTTATAAAGACTGACCTAGGTCTATTTTCTACAAAGAGCGACCTAGGTCCATTCTAAGTAAAACGCTTAAAGGACGAGTTTTCAACAAAACGCCAAAGGTGCGTTTCTACAAATAGTGACCTAGGTCCATTCTTTATCCATTCTTTATAAAGAATGACCTAGGTCCATTTTTTATAAAGAGCGACCTAAGGCCGTTCTTTATAAAGAATTATCTAAGTCCATTCTAAGTAAAATGCCCAAAGGGTGAGACTTCGATAAAGCACCAAAGGCGTAATTCTTAAAAAAATAACGTAGGTCCATTCTTCAAAAAGAATATCCTAGGTCAATTCTTTAAAAAGAATGACCTAGGTCCCTACTTTACAAAGAGCAATTTAGGTCCATTCCTTACAAAGAATGACCTAAACATTTAGAAAATATTTCTAAATAAGCGCTTATGGGCAAATATATATTCTACGAAATGTGCTTACAGGCAAATATATGTTCTACGAAATGCGCCTGCAGGCAAATACACATTCTATGGAATGCGCTTACGGGCAAATAAGTATCCTACGGAATGCGCTTATGGGCAAAATGCCGAATTCAAGCTTAAACCCATTAAAGGTCAAGAGCCCAAAAACATAATAAATGTTAAAAGAATGCTTGTCATGAACAAGTATTGACACATATGATTATGTGTCTCTATGCATGAACTTTAACTAACACTTGTCACAAGAAAAGTGCCACATAACCCCTCCATTTGACTTAAGATGCCTATATAAAGGCCAAAACCTCCCATTTGAAGGTAAGATGAAAAATGGCATAAAATAAGTATAAAAACTCTGCCCATCTCACTGTAGATTTTCTCTCTTTAAAATTGAGTAAAAAGAACTAACTTGAGCGTTGGAGGGTCATCGCCGACACGCCGCCGACACGCTGACTTCCTTTGATAATTATTTCTTTTTGTAGAATAATTAACCACAATGAGACACATGATTGGAGACACTCGCCATAAGGAGAAAATAAACCACATAACTTTATTTAGAAGAAAGTCTGAAACATAAATCAATCACTGTACATTGAGCAAAAAATTGCGTAAACAAATAATATTTGTAAAATGCTATTTTACTTGAAATTGTTAATTGATTCTATACTAATTTTGTGTGATTAAACATAAAAAAAAATCATATAATACACACAAATAATGTAATTGACATTTTATTTTTTTAGCTTTAACGTTGTATATATTAAAAAAAAATAGATATGTTATAATTAATAATAAAATGATTTTAATTTTTTTGTCATCTTTAACTTATCAAATATATAATAATACTTATGGGGGCATGAATATCAAAATATTATAATTCAAATGTTTTTTTCCTTATGAGATAAATAACTTAACACTTATATTCAGTTATAAAAAAAAAAATACGTGATTCAAATAATTATATTTAAACTTATTTATATTTCAGTTAAACTTAAACATATTCATATTTCAAATAAAAAATAAATGACACCTTAAAGGAAATTACAAAAAAATACCTTACGCATAGTTGGAAAGTTGGCAGCTGGCAGTGATAAGTTTAATCTATTTCCACAACTAGGGATGGCAAAATCCGGATCTGGATCCAGATTTAGGTAAATCCATATCTGGATCCGAATTAATTATTTTACATCCGGATGCTGATAATATCCGCCGGGATTGCGGGCGGATATTCCAGATATCCAGATTCGTAATTTTCGAAATTCAATAAATTAAATTTTAATTTAAAAATTCAACATTTTTACTAATGATAATAATTAAAATCAAATCATAAATTTATAATTGAACAATTAACAATTCAACATAACATACAACATCATAAATATACAATTAAAAATACTACAACATAAATAAAAAATTTAAAAAAATCAATAACATAAATTCAATAATTTACCTAATAATATTAAATAAAATCTAAACATAAATTCATAATTTAAGAATTAACAATTTAACATGAATAACATACAACAACATCATTCCATAATTAAAAATATCAAAATATAAGTCAAACATAAAAAATAAAATGAATTAAAGCCTAACACCACCATTATTAAAATCCACAAATAAAAACAACATAAATCAATGTAGATTCCAAGTTTTCAATCGAACACATCATGCCATTATATCATCAATCATCAGGATCATCCACTCCTTCAGCATCCATAATTTGTTCGACAAACCGTTTAAGCGGCTGGCGATCTAACAACGAAAACATAAAAAATAATCATTAAGTGCTCTTTTAATGCGAAAATATAAATATATTACAATATATGAATAAATAATCATTATTTCCTTGTTCATCTTCAGCATTGTTTATCAATCCCAAAACCTAATTAAATTAAACGAATTAGCAAAAAAAATTAATCAAAATCAAATTAAACAATATATTGAATCGGCAAAGAAAATTAAATTCAGCTACTAAAATTTTAAAGTTTAAACAATTCCACATAAATACAATCAAACAAACAATTTTACATAAACAATTTTGAACTCATTAAATTCAATTAAATAATCAACTAAATATTAAACCAAAAAAATGTAATTACTAATACTAGAAAAACATAAGCTGATAAACAAAATAGCAAATTACTGGCAACAAAGATCCAATCAGGCGAGAGCGACAACGAGGAGTGCAGCGAGCGACGTGCGGGCGTGTAGCGACAGTAGCGTGTTCAGGCTTCGACGTGGCGCTCAGGCCTTCAAAAGCGGCAGACAGCAACAGCGATGGAGGTTCCTTGCCGATTTGGGGGTTTTGCGCGTTGCTTGCGGCTACTGGTGAGTGGTGAGAGTGTGTGTGAGTTCGATGTTTTAGCCTTTAGGGTTAGCTTAGGTTAGTTTTCGGTTTTCCTTCTTTTTTTTTTTTTAATTTAAGGTAATATATATTTTTTAATATATATATATTATAATTTATCCGGATCCGAATACCGATTTTTCGGATGGAAGTGCATCCGGATCCATACGGATCCTATTTTCTAGCATATGGATAAGCATTTTTAAATGTGCGGATCCGAATTTTTTCGGATGCGAATCTCTCGGATCTTTCTGAATGCGGGCTGGATCCGGATTTTTTTGCCATCCCTACCCACGTCTTTAATGTGCTTTCTTGTGAATATTTTCCTTATCCAAACGATATTAACATTTTCTTTTCTAATATTTATTTTGTAGATAATAACATTTCGCTCCTTGATTTTTATAATTTATCAAAGTATCAACATAGCTTGTCCCTTTGTATCAAACAAGACTCTAACCTATAATAAAATGACTTAAATATCATTTTCTATTACTTACATATCATTAAGGGAAAAAAAAAAATTTCACGTGCACAACTCTTAAGTGGAAACTATGCTCATCCTATAAAATATAAATTTTCTTACTTATGATTTATTGAGTCTCATTACTGGTCCCAATATAAGTACTACTTATTTTATCAATTAAGAATTTGTGATTGACTGAATCTAATATTTTAACATGTCGAAGTAGTCTTTGTTCATATCATCACACTCTCAAATATCAACAATATAAGGCATTAAGAGTATCTCGCTTAAGAATAATTTTAAGGTGATAGGACTTTCATTTTAATTAATTGACGAATAAATTAAAAATAAAAAAACATATGAATTTTAATATAATATTTTTTTTTATCCTTTTAGTACATTAAAATTTATATTTTCCTTTTTATTATCATTTATTAAAGGGCGAGTCTTTTAATCCCTAGTTGACTCATGGTCATTTTAGATTACGTTATATTAGAAGACAAAAGTGTAGTAGGTGAAATTTTTTTATCTCCCTACAAACCGTTATTAACAATTTAGAGAGTCTCCTAAGCTTAGTAATTCACTAATTTAGGGACCTATTTAATACAAATATAAAGATTATACACGTACTTACTTGAGAAAACATAAAACTTATTAGTTTCCTCTTGTGCGACTACGAGCGATTAGGTGATAGCCTACCTCTTCGTCTCTCACTATTTAACCACTCAACCACCAATTAAAGCCTCTCCAGTCTCCTCCCACTTCTCTCGCTCATTTTTATTTTTATTTATTTTTTCTTTTCGTTTCAAAACAAAGAAAGCAGCAGCCATGTCTCTTCTCAACGATCTCCTCAACCTTAATCTCTCTGAATCCACCGAAAAAATCATCGCCGAATACGTATGGTATGGTACCAGATATACTAATTTATCTCTCATAAACAACATGTTAATTAATCTATTTAATTTGTTTTCGATTATTAATTTTCTTAATTATTTTTTCAATATTCATTTTACAGGATTGGCGGATCTGGTATGGATTTGAGAAGCAAAGGCAGAGTGAGTACTGAAAAGTCATAACTGAGAAATGAGAAATTACAAACTCTCTTTCTTCACAGATGTTATTATTATTGTTAATTTTTTTTTAAAATTTAATCGTTTAATTATGAGTATGATCGTCAAACAAACAGACTTTGCCAGCTCCAACAACGGACCCTACCAAGCTACCGAAATGGAATTACGATGGCTCCAGCACTAACCAGGCCCCTGGTGATGACAGTGAAGTCATTTTGTAGTACGTGTCAGCCTCCTAGTTCATCATGGGAATCTTTGATCATGAGTATATTATAAAAGTGATTTCATGGAATCTTTTTTTTTTAATTATTTTTGCTTGATTTTGATTCGATCAGCCCGCAAGCGGTGTTTAAGGATCCGTTCAGAAGAGGGAACAACATCCTGGTAAAGTCATCGCGCCACCTTACTGTTTTCACCTTTTCAGTCCCGTGATTTTTGGTTGGATGATTCTTGACTAGATTCGGGGATATAAAGGTCAATAAGGGGCAATAACGTCTTTTCACACAATGGTTATTAAAAAATTTAGGTGATGTGCGATGCGTACACTCCAGCCGGCGAACCCATCCCAACAAACAAAAGATTCAATGCCGCCAAGATTTTCAGCCACCCCGATGTTGTCGCCGAAGAGCCATGGTATCATTTATTTATTTTCATTTTGATTAATTAATTTTAAAAGATAAATTTATTCGTACGTTTTTTTGAATATTATTGTTGTTTATTTTATTATTTATTTATTTGGGGCGGTTCATTTTCCATTCGTTGGGTTTAAAGCAGAAAGGGGAAAGAAAATTTATTTTCCTTATAAATAAAAGAAACCGTGGGCCCATGTGTTTGAAAAATTAATAAAATTCCTCGGGCTCAGAGTAATGTGATCTTGTGTAAAATTCAAACAAAAAGATAAATTAATTAAACTTTAGATCCAACGGAGATCACATGAATCAAACAAAGAGATAAGGTTTAGTAGACAAGTTGACCAGTTATCAATAAATTTTAATAGTCGTGACTAATAATTATAAACAAAGAATTGTCTTGACTAGTAATTATAAACAAAGAAAAATTATGTGACATACATTCCTTAGAATTTTGGGGCTTTATTTTAAAAAACCTGTGACTAGATTTTTAGTAGATATGAGATTATAATATACTTGTAGTTTGTGATAATTCAAAAAATCATAAAAAATTAAGAAATTTGTTAATATAATAATTTTTTTTGAAGATGATTGTAAATCTTCAATCACAGGCTTTGTTTATATTTTTTGTTGGCTGGTTTTATTTGGATTGGTTAATCGGCTCAATCACTTTATTTATTTTGCCATTGTTATTATCAATAATATAAATTAATATTTTATCATCTAATAAATATTGTGTCCGGACTCAAGTTAAGAGATTCAATTTTTAGAATCCATAACATTACTCTTTTATTATTATACATTTATACTCTTGGAAAATTATTAAAGTTGATAGTTATTTTCAATACATGTTCAATACTTGGTGGGTGGGTGGGTTGGTTTCACGCGTCCTTTTAGTTGTGGCTAGGCATATCACTTGCTTTCTTGTTGCTTCTGACTGAGCTACGAGTCTCTCTGCGAATCGACGTCATCTTCCATATGTAGAATGACAAAATTGCCCCTGTAGTAAAAAATAATATGACAGTCACATTTTATTAAACTTAAATTACAAGAAAAAGTGTTATCAGTGGGACCAAGTTGTTTAAATTTGTACCTAAACGAGTTGTTAGGTATGCTTTGGTTTTCGGAGCTCCAACTTCCTTAAAAATGATGATATTACAGTCAATTGACTAAACTACCAACACCTTCCTTGCATTATCAACAATACAATCCGTGGAAGAGACTTGGTGGCCAAAGGCTGCTGCTCTCCAAATACGAGGGTAGTAGTTCGAATCTCAATAATTTTTTTTTCAGTTATAATTAAGTGGAGGTAATTTAAAAAAAAAAAACAATACAATTCGTAGAAATGTTTGAAAGACAAAGATTTTTGTATTATTTATGTTGATAAATAATACCATCAGTTTGAAAGTGAATTATGTAATTGAAACTAACGCTCCATTTGACACATAAATGATTATTCCACAATTATTTTTTTATTATTTTTATTAAAATTATTATTTCAAGTTCATGTTTTAGTGACAGAGCCACGGCACTATGATATTGAAGGGAGCCTAAAACTTGTTTGATAATTTGCGTTTATTAGGTATGGCATTGAGCAAGAGTACACTCTTCTTCAAAAAGACATAAACTGGCCCTTAGGGTGGCCAGTTGGTGGCTATCCTGGTCCTCAGGGGCCTTACTACTGCGGTGTTGGTGCTGATAAGGCTTTAGGTCGAGACATTGTGAATTCTCACTACAAAGCTTGCCTTTACGCTGGAATTAACATCAGCGGCATTAACGGTGAAGTTATGCCGGGTCAAGTATGTCTCATACCAAAACTCTCACACCTCAATTTATTTATTTATATTTTTGTGTTTTTGTAACTTATTTTATGTTGGCCGTTTATTTATTTAACAGTGGGAATTCCAAGTGGGTCCTGCTGTAGGTATCTCTTCTGGTGATCAGTTATGGATGGCTCGGTACATACTCGAGGTATGCAAATGAAAATGATTACATATGCTTATAAACTATAATCATATTATGAATTGGTTTTTAATCTTATCTTAGTGACTACTTTTATTCTGCTTAATCAAACAGAGAATTACTGAAATTGCCGGAGTTGTTCTTTCATTTGATCCAAAACCAATCAAGGTTCCTTTTGACTCTACCATCACATTTTTAGTACATGATTTAATTACTTGATTAGTTTGCTTAATCCTCCTTGAATTTTTCTTTAAATGATCAGGGTGACTGGAATGGTGCTGGTGCACACGCCAACTACAGGTACATGCTAAACTAATTTTCCATAACAATGACAAGAATATGGGAATAGCATTTTTGACTTTTTGGTTCAATTTTTTTCTCCTGCAGCACCAAGTCTATGAGGAATGATGGTGGAATTGATGTGATCAAGAAGGCAATTGAAAAGCTGGGGAAACGCCACAAGGAACACATTGCTGCTTATGGAGAGGGCAACGAAAGAAGATTGACAGGTCGACATGAAACTGCAGATATCCATAGTTTCTCTTGGGTATGTGACAACCATTTTCTTCTATTCAAAGATTTGGAATGCGTCAAATATGTTACTATGACATTTATCATTTCATTGTATAATAATGATTGTCCATTGGTCCTACTTTATTTCTTTTGCAAATTAAAGGGTGTTGCTAACAGAGGTGCCTCCGTTCGTGTTGGTCGTGACACTGAGAAAGAAGGAAAGGGTAAGCATATCTTTCAGTTTTTAATTATAGCTAAATATTGCTTTTTATTTCTGTTTTGCTAATTTTTTATTTCTTGTTATGGTTGGCAGGATACTTTGAAGACAGAAGGCCAGCTTCAAACATGGACCCATATGTTGTGACTTCAATGATTGCTGAAACCACCATTCTCTGGAAGCCTTAGAAGGCAAACTTGAGCATGGATGATGAAGAAATCGAGGGAAAATGAAAGCTTAAATTGAACCCACCACAAAAATAATTCTTATGTTTTTCTTTTTTTGGCGTAATGCGAGTATGCATTAATTCTTATGTTTTTATCTTTGTACTGTGCGTAGGCATTTAAGTCCTGTTGTTTGAATCTGTTCTTTGTCATTCAAAACTGTACTCTGTTTTTCTTTTTCTTTGTCCTTTGGAATGCTCAGTTGTGTTCATTCTGATCGCAGTTCAAAACTATTTATCTTCTGTTTAAAATAAATAAAGGAGATTTAGCACTTTTGGGAGCCATTCAGACGCTGAGAATTTAGAAGTTGTTGGGCACTTTAGATTGGATTCTAGCTTTTCAAATTCTAATAGTATGTATTAAGTTGAAATTCCCCCTCTAGTACAAGGCCTTTTGAACTATGTACTGAAATTTGAGAACATAGTAACTTAAAAGGTTGGCTTTTTGTTTAGGGAACAGTGTCTAGGTATAACAAGGGATAATATCATTTAACTCCTTTTATTTATTATCGTACCCTCTCCATTTTCACTTTACATCAAATGGTTACAACCTTACGTTAAAAATTATTAATATGAGAAACACGTAGGAAACGTTCCCATAATTTGATAATTAGACGGTTCTCACTTGCTCGACCTATATTTAGGGCATGTGTGGTATTGTTTTTGAATTTATATTTTCTAAAAACAGAAATAAGAATGAGAATGATATTTTACCGTTGCTGTATTTTACATTTAAATATGTGTCTGGTATCATTTTCTGTATTTTAAAATTAAAAACAGTAATATACATTCAGTAGACAAAATTAAAAATGATAAAAACAATGAATATATGTTCGGTAATCTCATTTTCAAAAATAATTTTCATTGAATATTTAAGTCATACTTATTGTTAGAAAATAATTGTTTAACTAATACATATATAATAAATGTGGTTAAATCATACTATTTTCAACAACATTCTATGCACAACGTTAAAATTCTTTTATCCTATTATCAAAAAAAATTTACCCACACCCAATAAATGTGGTTAAAACCTTATGTTACATGAATATTTTCGACAACACGCAGATGCAAGTTGTGAATAATATTTTGCTTTATGTATATATATATGTCACACATTCTAATTATAAGTTATACACAAATATTAACATAAAAATTAATAAAAACTAACTTTCAATAAAAAGTAATAATATATTAACATTAAATAATACAGTTAATAATGTCAATACCCTTAACAACTAATAACATAAAACAATAATTCTTACATTGATCTCTTCCTTACTCAACAATAATAAATAATATTAGAAAAAACTCGAACCAATAAACTCTGTGATAAACACATAGTCTAGTCTTTGTGTTGCACTTTCTTCTCAACTAATTTTGATAGCTTTACACAATGCCACCTAAAATAAAGTATGAAAAACAAAATTAAAACTTTTAAAAAAAGGAAAATGGTCATGAACTCATCCATTGCCAGAACCCATAAGTGATCACACCTGCAAAGCAAATGAAGTCCAATCAATTCTTTTAGGAAGACATCTGCTTTTAATTTTCGCACAAAATTAAAATAAAAAATTTAGCATGCAGGGGCGAACTAAAAAATGAATCAACAAACAAGCAAAATAATAATAGATTAGTCTAACAATTTGAATCATAATCTTAGATCAAACAGCAAATATGTGAAAATAAAAATTTGTTATCAAATGACACAACTTTAAGCTATCTCTTTGCATACTTCATTACTCATTATCGACGATAAAATATACTACAATGTTAATCACATACGATAGCTTCCTGACTGCCCAAACAAGCCACAATTGGCCTCTATTGCTCAGCTCAATAAAATGATTAACTACATCTATTTTAATAACCAACATTGTCAATCAGTTAACATCTCAAATATATACTAGTTAAGGTTCAAACTTATTTCTACATATACACAATTTTGATATATTATTTCAATCCTGCATTTGCTTGGGTGTAGAGCGGCTCTAAATTCCTGTTAAAACACTTCCAAAGATTGAACGACAGGCACTGGAAACTGCACATGGTGCTGCTGTAAGTGTAATATGATTTAACTAAGACTAATTGACAGCGGGCCCCGGAACCATGATAAAAAATATGAGAGGTCATTTTGCTTTCAAAACACAGCTATATGCACTTGCTCTTCCACATTCAATTGATGTGGAACGCTATGGAGGATCACTTCTAGATGAAATGAGGAGCTTCTCTGACTTAGAAATTGAACTATACATAATAACAATTACCTGCATGCCAACATCAATAGAGATGGTTCGACAAGATGCCACATTAATCCCGAGCATCCTTGCAAGTACATATCCAAAGAAAAATCCAGATCTATGAAGAAGAAATGCTGCTAGCATCACTTGCGGACCAGACATAAGGATTGTAGAAGCACGCTGAGCAATTGCGTTGTCACAAAGAGTTGCAACAATTCCCACAGCAATGGGTCGCTTCAGCCTTCGAGGGAGAGAAAATCCTTACCAAGCTTTGTAAATATTGATTTATAAATGCACCACCTAGTATAGGAAGAAGCACAACCTAAGGACATAGCACAATTAATAATAGTAGTACAACAAACAACAACATTTAGAAAACAGTATTGTAGCAGGAGAGCTCACCTGTAATGTGGACATTAACAAAACCCAGAACATCTACTGCAACATATTGTCCATCATGTTTAAGTTTCGTATCTACCAAAGTCATGTTTAAGTTCAGAATTAAGTTGCAAGCAGCTATCCAACTTAAAACAATTTAGACTCATACTTCATGAATTTATCCAAAGGAGAAATGAAATCACAGCAAATCAAGAAAATAACAAACAAAATCAATTAACAATCATATGAACAAAACCCAAAAAAGCAAAATCAATTAATAATCATATGAACAAAATAGACGCAGCAAAAGTTACCCAAATAGACACAGCAGCAGCACCAGCTGAATCAGAGCAGAGACGCAGTACCTCCACCACACAGAGCCAAGATATTGCAGCAGCTTTCTCTCAGAACGCAGCAGAAGCCATCAATCCTCAATTACAGCAGCAGCAGAGAGACGCAGCAGCAGCAGCACCACACGGAGCCAAGACGCAGCAATACCAGCTTTCTCTCTCAATGCAGCAGCAGATTTCTCTCTAAACGCAACATCCAATTTTCCTTGAATTGTGACGGAGAGAAAGCTGTGACGGTCAATTGTAGATGAAGAAGAAGAGTATTCACGGAGAGAGAATTTGGATTTGGATCATGAGAGGGCGGTTGAAGAAGAAGAGAATTTTGTTTTATAATTTATTTTGTAATATGATTTCTGATTCTCGATACGCTTATAATTATAGGGATTTAATTTTTTTTGAAATAGTTAGAACGAAGGTAACCTTTTTTTTACGGAACGCAAGTGGAATACATGTCTTTCAAATATTAGTAAAAAATTAAAATTTAGTCAGTGTTACGTAAGAATTAATGTTAATTTATCTTAATAAATATGTGATTATAAATATCAGTAGTAGTCTCATATAATATGAGTTGTAATATAAGCAATAGTCTTATATAATTAAAAAAAATAATTTGTGATTCATTGAGATCATGTTCTCAGTCTTATAACTATAAACTAAAAATATGAATTATTTGTTTTACACAGTAATATCTCTATATGGTTATATTATTGAGACCGGAGAAATTTATTCTTATAAAGAGATTATAACTTAATAGAGGTATAGTAAAAAAATTATTGTCTTTGCTTAATTGTCCCTAATGCAAGTGATATAGAGATAAATTATGTCATGTATTAATAAATTAATAAGTGAGTCAAATTCAATGTATAGACATTAATAAATTAATTAGTAAGTGCGTCAAATTCAATGGATAGATATTAATAAAAAAGCTATATAGTTTTAAAAAACAAGAAGGTGCCTATGTTAACCAATTAATACATATCCGCAAATTGAAAGATTGTAAGTTGAGAGATGTGGTTGCAACTTTAAAGAACAAATGATTATCACAAGCAACTTTAGAAAGATATTTTGTTCTATCTTAATTATTTAATATAACATGGCATATATATTTTTTTAAATATTATTATTATGTGGAGGTAAGTTTATTAAGACGGGACCTACAAAAAATACAACTTATTATAATTTGGAGCTTATTCCTAGTTATAATTGGTCCCAAGTTGGGACCATAGTTGTTTATTACTATGAAGAGATTATTTCTATATAGAGTATTCCTATTTAAAAATTCTACTGTAATTTATTTTTTGAATTCAATTCACTGAACAGATATTTCCTCTGTATCCCCAAAACAAAAACGAAAATAAGCATATGAAAACGATACCGAACGGGTCCTTAGACTTTGAGCTACAATGATTGTTGTTGTTTTTTTTTTTATTCCAAGGAATAACCAAATTTAGCAAGTTTCGAAATATTCCAACCAAATTGTAAACTCACGAACACAATGAATGTTATGTTAAATTTAGAAATTATGAGAAAAAAATTGTTTGATAATTGATTAGGGGTTAAAGACTTCTTTGACAAGATTATGATATTAAGGGTTAGTTTGGTAATGTTGTAGCTTTTATAATAATTTACTGTTAGCTAAGCTGTATAAATAATCATTTGTGAAAGTAATCAATTAAGTATTTAATAAAATTTATTTTTAAAAGTGCTGTGAGTTTTAAAAGCAATTATATGTATTTGATAAATTTTATTGTTAAACTGTTAGTAAGAATACAAATGATTCAATTAGATATAAAGTTGAATAAAATTTATTTATATATTTATAGTCATGAATATATAATAACTGATAATTAAAATATTTTTTTATTTTATTAATTTAATTTTTCTGTGATCTTAATATAATTTATAGTAATAATAATCTCTATAAATTTGATGATTTTATTTTCTAATTGAATAATGGTTATTTTAAAATTTTTATAATTTATGTGAGGATATATATATATATATATATATATATATATATATATACATGAAATTGTATTAATTATAAAATTAATTCTAATCTTGAAAACTAACCTTTCCTTACTTTTTAAAAATATGCTCTAATATAGGATAATTTTATCAAAAATAATTTTTAAAAATAATTATTAAATACTAAAATTAACTTTTAATTTTTTAAAATAATATTTGAACTTCTCAAAGGCAAGTACACAACCCTAAACCGCATTAAGTACGTTTTAGATTTTGTACAATGTGTTCATGGGCATATGGAAAGAAAGTGTTTTGACTTTTTAACTTTTTTTAGGCTAGGGCAGCCCAAGAAGCCCACATAGAAAAATAAATATTAATGGGCCTAATGAACAAGTCCATTTGAAAGGTGCTAGTGATTGGAATTTATAAACCTACAGATGTATGAAACACAAATTTTGCAGCTGCCAAAAAACACAAAGCCACGCTCCAATATACACATACAAACCCCCTCCTCTAATCTCCTCAAACGCAGCTGCTTTCTCGCACCTTGAGATCTTTTCTCTCTCCCACTCAACGCTTTCCCCGCACTTCCTCTCAATTGGGCTTCTTTCTCTTTTCACTGTCTATATAGAGAAATATGCAGCAACCCTTAGCTTGACTTCCGTAATAACAAAAAAAAAAAAAAAAACAATAACAATAACACAAGGTTCGTTTTCACGTTACCCCAACTTCTGTTTCATCTTAAAATTCATTTTTTTTGCATAATTTTTATCCCTTTTCATGTTTTTGGCTTACCCAATGAAGAACTTTGGTTGTTTTTATGTATGCTATGCTAAATGAAAGCTGCTTAGTTTGTTTGTTAGTGTTTCTATTGTTTTTAATCTGTAATTCAATTGCATATTGAAATATACATTGTTTATGTGCTGTGTTCTGTTGTTTTTTAATGCAGTTAAAATGAGTTACTAGCTATTTCAACGTTTGCAGTGTACTTGGAGTTGGGAGTAAGAAGTTGCAATGTATGCTAGGAGATTAAAGTGTAAGAGTCTGAGATGGGGTTCTGTGTTTCAGCCATCTAAATATTTTTTTGGGCAAGACGGGTTGATTGATCGTGCTTGTTCGCAATCTTTTAGCCATGCTTCTGCATTGAGAAACCACTGTAAGGATGGTAGTTTGATTAGAAGATATTTTTTAGGTTCAATCTCTTCGCGGGGAGTTGTGAGGTCTAGTTTGTGTTCGAATAGTATTCAGTTACGTGCCTTTAGCTCTGAAGCTGATGGAAGGAATGCAAGTGGGAGTAATCGTAAACCTGCCGTTGATGATGGTGCGAACCTTGATAAGGGAGAGAAGGGAAAGACTCGAAGGGAAAAGGTTAAGGAAGATGCGAAGAACAAGGATGCACACACTCGACTTGGAGAACAGGAACAAAAAGAATGGCTAAATAACGAAAAGGTCGCTATTGAGAGTAAAAAGAGAGATTCACCATTTTTGACTAGACGTGACAGGTTCAAAAATGAGTTCTCAAGGAGGATTGTTCCATGGGAGAAAATAAACATTTCTTGGGACACATTTCCCTACTACATTAAGTAATTATCCAACACTGTTATTTGTTGTCATCCTTATTTTGTCTTCATGATCAGCTTGGTTGTAATTGATTTCTTTTATTTATTTATTTTATAGCGAAAATACCAAAAGTCTTTTGGTGGAATGTGTTGGTTCCCATTTGAAACACAAGAAGTTCACTGCTACATTTGGTGCTCGTTTGACATCTTCCAGTGGTAGAATATTGCTTCGAAGTGTTCCAGGTTGTTAACTTTACAATCAGAGTTAAACCATTTTTTTCTGCATGTTAACTTATTAAATTGCATTCTGGAAGTTCAAAGTTAATTGGATTAAAAATGATGCCATCTGTAGGTACTGAGCTTTATCGAGAGAGATTAATTAGAGCACTTGCTCGAGAGTTACAAGTCCCCCTGTTGGTGCTTGACAGTAGTGTTCTTGCTCCATATGTAAGATTTGAATACTCTGCAAATGTTAAGATATTATTTCCCCCCTTTAAAAAGATGTTCCAAGTAAATTTGAGTCATTATGTCTGTTCATTTTGGCATAGGATTTTGCTGATGATTCATCAGACTGTGAGTCTGATAATTATGAGGAAACTTCAGAGTCAGAAGTTGAAGATGAGAATGATGCGAGTAATGAAGAAGAATGGACAAGCAGTAATGAGGCGAGAACAGATGGTAGTGATAGTGAAGTTGATATGCAAGCTACCGCTGAGGCAGCACTCAAGAAGCTTGTTCCCTTCAACCTAGAAGAGTTAGAGAAGGTATAATTTTTCCGGACTATAGTGAATTCAATTAAAAATATGGCTGTGATTATTTATCTTGAATATGTGAGGACCCGTCAGAGTTCTTATAGTATTTAGAGATGAGAATATAATTTGTCAGAATGTCTTACAATTTCAAATATGGGTTGATTTCTTATATGTGATTTCTACATTATCTTATATATCTTGGCAAACCATAAGTGAAATTTGTGAACCTTTTATGATATTACCTCAGTCTGAGACAAGTATTATGTTTGCAACAGAAGTAAGAGATAATTCTATCAATATGAGTCATAATAGATTTATAGGGTAGGAGACATCATTCAAACTACCTTTTCTTAATTAAGCAAATAAGATTTATCATTTATGAGAAACCATGGGAATAACCAAACTAGAGAAATAACATTTTGAGCTCTTGTAAACCTTTTCAGGATATATATTTGTCAAAGTAGGAGCAGTTGTAAACTGTCTAATGATTGGATTAGCCAGGCATTTAGGTCTGAGGTTGGTCTTGGGCAGCTGGGAAGTTGGAACCTGCCAGTAAGAGATTCCGTATCTCAGAATTGTATCCAATAGAGTGTGTGTGTATGTATATATATATGTATATTTTTTTTTCTTGCAATTTTCTAAAAATATCTCATAACCTCTTTGCTAAATAGGTTTGTTAAAAGTGTTAATCTCTCAGCTTTTTTTATCTGTTCTTTGACTCAACTGATTATTTAAATTTATAGTGAATGGGCTTATATTGGTATATAGTAATATATTCTGTAGTATAACTTGTTCTCGAAAGCTGGTCCATTTTTTACCTTACAATTACACCATTGATATATTTTCTTTTCTATTTCTTATAAAAAAAAGTTACATATTCTGTAGTATAGCATGTTCATGAAAGTTTGTTTTCACTTCCGGTATCATTTTGATCCTTGATTCATATTTCCAATTATGGATAGCTTGTTTTCTGCTGTATAAATGTCTCATGTAAATATAAAATTTTTTCATTTATATTTTAACCAAATTGAGCTTATGAATTATGATTTATCTTCCTGATCCTGATCTTGCTTTTGTAGCAGAAGCTCGCTGGAGAACTTGACAGTTCTTCTGAGTCATCGAAGTCTGAGGCTGCTGAGCCTTCTGATACATCCAAACGGCTGCTAAAGAAAGGTACTATGAACCGAGCTGTTGTAGTACTTTAAAAAAAAAATTAAAAAAAAGATCATGCTGGATCTCTTTGGCAATTGCCCAGAAAAGATCACATGGAATTTGTTTAGGCTGGTCAAGAAAATTATAGTTTATTTTTACACTCTTCTCTACTTCACACTCATGCACATATCTACTACTGATTAAACCAATCTAGCCAAAGGCGTATGTGATAGGGGAAGGAGAGAGTGAGGGAGGTACAGGGAAAGGAACTGTGTGTTGCAGCTGACCAGAGGTGTTATGAGTGCAGAAGAGTCTGTGAGTCACAGATAGGATATGGTGTTAATGGCTGTAGATGAGAATTATTTAATATTATAGGCCAACTTTTTTTTTGGTTTGAATTTTCTTCTTTCTTGAAATCAAAACTGAAACATTACTCTCTGCCTTTCCATTTTCATAGCTGAAACTAAGGACTTTGTAAAATTGAACCTATTTTCAAAGAAAAAAGGTGGGGCTAGTTTGGTCTTGTAATTTCATCAGCTCTTAGTCACATCCCTTGGTAGCGGCAATCACAGAATTGACTTTATTATGGTCAGTTGGTTTTAAGTTAGAAGTGTCATTGTGATGAAGATCATGTGTTGCGTCAAATGCTAACGAAGGTTTTGATTTTGGATATTTGCATATACCTTTCTGCATGTGCTATGTGCTAACAATCTAGTTCCATTAATAAAATATCTCAATGTATTTTTAATAGAGAAATCTCTGATCAAAGATAGAAATTATCTTGAATTTTTCTCCTCTTTTTTTTTTAATTTAACTAATTCATTAGACTTTCTGATCTTTTCTTAGGGGATCGAGTGAAGTACATTGGGCCTTCTATACGCGTTGAAGCTGACAATAGGTAATAAATTGATTATTTTCTATGACCTTTGCATATTAAAGATATAATGTTTTGGCATAAAGTTTTAAATGGTAAAATCTACTTTCAGAATCTATATGTACTACCATCACTTCTTTGGAAACTAGTAAAGGCCTCTTGCATGTTAGAGCAGGTCATTGGTCAGACAATTCAAATGAATGGATATGAATCAATTGTTTAGTTCACTAAGAAAATATAGTTTGTAGTGCATAAGAGTAACTGAAAATTGGAGACAAGTTGAAGAATAAAAGGAATTACTGATAGTCTTCATAAAAATGTGAATTTGTGTAATTTTTTTTACCTGTTACATGATATTCTAGCATCAGAATATTCTATATTTTGTGGTTGATTTATCACGAGAGTCTTGAGGAGCTTCCTGTTTGAATCAGGAACATTTGAGTTCTACAAGTTTTATAGGGCTAGATAGTAGATATCCATCTATAGGAGAGAAAATATGGTCCATTATCATTGATCAACTTATGTGAGTTTCTTTCCTTATGATCTGAAACCTATCTTTAAGTGCAGAGAGAAAGAAACCCATTGTCTGTAATCAACTAGGTTTACACAAGTTTCTCACCCCAAGGCTTAAGTTGTTTAGATGCACACCAGGTTTATAAATTATAATCTACTTATTTTGAATTATGCGTCCTGTATTGGGTTTCTTCCCTGGAGTCCCTTGCTTTCCTGTGTGCTGCTTTCTTTGCCATACTTACATTTGGTCTGCAGGACCATTTTTATTATGTCACCGTAGATAAAATACCAACTTAGGTTCTGAAAGAAAATCAAATGAATGGCATCTATCTGGATACTGGACTTTTATTGCAGAAATCTTAACACTGTTTTGTATTGAATTACCTTAACCAAGTAACATCATCTGCTTCTCTACATAAGTACCTTGTAAGCAAATTGTGACAAATTATGCTCTACCATAATTAAGAAATATAGACTCCTTTTCCCTTGGACAAGGAAAAAAGGACATATAATTTAAAAAATATAGACTCCTCTCCCCTTGGACAATGAGAAAAGGACATATAAATTGAGAGGATCATAATGGGGGTGCATGCTTGCAATTTTTGAACTTACACAACCTCAATTATTTTTTATAAGTATTTGTACTTTTTCTGCAGATTGTGCTTTGCCACTTGCATAAGCTGACTTTGTATAACGTAATTATATCAATGGCGAAAAGTTTACGGACTTTTGAGTAACATCTTCACCTACTATAAGCTGTTGATGTTCTTGTGTTTAGCTTTGGTGACCACATGAGTTTAGGCTCTCATCTCCGTACAAGTTAAAATTATCCTTTGATGCAAGTGGATTTACATCATTATATTGTTAATCTTATCTGGTGATTTTAATTTCATGTGTCTGCTTTTTTGGATATTGCGACATTTAAATTCAGGATTATTTTATTTTTTTATCTATAAATCTTGAATTTAGTTGGTATGGTGGGGAATTTTTCCTCCTCCTCCCAAAGTATATATGATTAGTTTACATGTGGGGCTTAGGATATTAGCATCTTTATATTACTTAGCTGCCTCTTGTTGGATCTAAAACAATGTGCAGACTGGCAACCTTGCTACTAGAGGGTCATCTTTTTGTTTTATTTTTATGAACCTTTTGGTATAAAATCATCCAACTGTGAACTTTGGCTTCACGGTCTTGTGATATTAACTTATACGTGCATCACAGGATCATTTTGGGGAAGATAATGACATCTGATGGTCCGAAAAATGCTTATACCATTATTCCTGACAGGTGGGTTGGTAAGTCGTCCCAGTGTAGAGAAGAAAAACTCATAAATACCTCTTGTTGAAACTGCAAGTGTCAGTGGTTTATTTTTCTTGTTAGGATCAAAGTAGGTTCCTTGTTTTGTCATAGTTTTAACTAGTTATTTGATGCTGAAAATATTACCTAACTCGCCAGTTGGGTTATATGTTATCGTAAAAATATATATATACTTTTGCTTTGAGTTTTTAGATTTGCCTTTTTATATGCAAACATTTTTAGCTTGTAAAAGGTTGTTTTATTCTTGAATACATACACATACATACCAGTCCAAGTCTTCAGCTCTAGTCTTCTTAAGAGTCTTATAACTCCACAAAAGATCTGGTTTATAATAATTAATAACAGTTAACTTTTGTTTTTTTTCACCTACTTCTGTTTGGGTGGGTACAGTATTCTTCTGCGGCCTTAGGAACCTTTCTATTTTTTGTGGAATTTTCTGAAAGATGTTGGTTTTCTTCTTTCTAACATTCGATGTTGAAGGAAGCATTTGTAGTTCAATCAAAACATAGCACACTGCAGAAGCTTTCTCTAAGTTGTGGCTACAAAAACGGTAAGGTTCATGTAATGCATGGTTGTTAGAAGATAGAAATACAATAGTGAGGCACTGAAGAATATTTAAGACGAGTTTGTTCACACTGCAGGCATTTGTATACATATACTTGGCCCAAAAAAAATTTACCGATGAATGGTTTTTGTTTTCTATAGAATCAGCATATGTACATGGAAAATTGGAACTGGTTGCCTCTTTCAAGTTCTGGCAATATATATCCTTTCACCATCAACCTTTTTGTGATTACTTTGCAATATGCCTGTTCTTTGAATATATTTGCCAAGTGATAGCTATTATCTGAGTCAAGACCATACCTGGCTAGTTTTGTGGTTAGACAGTTGAAATAGTTAATTCTCTGCCATAAACATATGGTGCATGTTACCAGATAATTGATTGGGCCTGATTAAACATGGTAGACTTAGTGTGGCTTGTGTTGAGTACATTTACTGGTCATTAACTGTGTTTCTCTCTGTTGGCCGTGGTCTCAATTCTATGAGAAAATAAGAATTCTTGCTTCCTTTTCTTTTAGTTTAAGATGATTAGGGAAATGCTATAATATTCAAGTTAGATTTATTGGTCTTATGGCATAGATGAGCATGGCTATAGCTCTGAAGTAAAAGCAGTACAACACTTGGAGGAATATTTAGAATCAGAAGCTTGATTCAGTTATAGAAAAATGCAATAAGTTTAGGTCGTAAATTGTGCAATTTTTCTGATGAATGGGCCCTGTTTATTGACTTGGGCCTCTGATCTGTTTGTTGGTGTTATTAGACAGTGATTGTCTTTCTATTGAATTAACTGCTGCTATCTTAAAATCCCAAAATTAGTTCTAGCTGTATAGTCTGTATTTTTAGTCTTTGAATTTATCGAGCAGTCTACCAGTATAGCTTACTTAAGTAGTTGATTTGGATCTGAAGGACAGGACTTCCTACAGCTGTGAAAGGGTTAATCCTTTGAATGCCATCCAATGCTTTAAGCCTTAGATTAAGTGCGGCCTCAATATATTCTTGCAGCTCTGATTGAAGTATCCATATTTGCAGGCCTTTATCCAGTGGTCAACGTGGAGAGGTATTTGAGGTGAATGGAGACCGAGTTGCAGTCATTTTGGATGTCAGTGGTGACAATAAAGGTGAAGGAGAAAAGGATGACAAAGTGGCGGAGCAGCCTGCAAGACCACCAGTTTACTGGATAGATGGTAATATTCTCAAATCAGTGAGGAATATATGTTATAATTTCATTGTGGATTTCATGTTGCAATTTCCTCAAGTTTTGATATTTTATTATCATTGTCTTTTTAATTTACTTGTTTTCAGTTTCCAGTCGATGCCATTAACATTAAACTTTCCCACTCCCATCTTTCTTCTTTTATTTTTTTATTTTTTTTTACATTTATCATCCTTTTTATGGCTGGTCTGTGAGCTACAGAGTACAGAGAGCCTGTTCTCCCATAAATTCTCCCTCTTGCATTTTTGGTGGGACTTGGTTCTGACAAGTGACTTTACCAACTAGGCTAGCTGACAACCATCCATTTTCACATATCTTCACTATAATATAAGGTTGGATATGGATGTCTTAATGTACTTAAATGTTACTGTCGTTTGTGTGTAGCTGTAACTTCTGATTAAAAAGAAAAAGAAATTTTCATCCATTAGGAATAATTGTTTTCTTGCCATGCATATGCCAATTTCGTTTGGAAAATCATAGTTTATGTTTGATTGTTATCCTTTTTATTTTTGTTCATTTAGATGTGAGCAATCTGAAAATTCTACTCTGGTACAGTTAAGCACATTGAACATGATCTTGATACACAGGCAGAGGATTGCTATATTGCAATGGAGGCATTGTGTGAGGTATCATGATAAAACTTTTGTCTATTTTTTAGCTGAAAGTTTATGATGTATGTTGAGTCCCAAGCTTCTTCTAAAGCTCCCTCTTTCTTTTTTCGTGTAAACCGTTATGTCACAACTCTATTTCATGTTCATTCTTGCTTTGTTTTCAGGTTTTGCATTCTACACAGCCTCTTATTGTCTACTTTCCAGATTCCTCTCTTTGGTTGTCCAGAGCAGTTCCCAGGTGTAATCGTAAGGAATTTGTCCGTAAGGTGCAGGAGATGTTTGATCAATTATCAGGTCCCGTTGTTTTAATTTGTGGGCAGAACAAAAATGAAACTGGACCGAAGGAAAAGGAGAAATTTGTAAGCTTCATAGTCTAATATCAAGTTATAAATGCATATGGACACAACTAATATGCTGTTTTGATTAACTGTGCCTATTCAACTTGTTTTATGATGCTCAACAGACGATGATACTCCCTAATTTTGGACGCCTTGCGAAGCTGGTAATGCTCCTAACATTTTAGAATGTTTATGCGTTTGACAAGCTATTTGTGTTAAATAAATTACTTTGTTGACTTTTCACTTCTTATTTATAGCAGGTTTTTTTTTCTTGCATTGTCTGAATAAATTGATTGTTTGTTTGTTGTTTAGTTTTGGAATCTGACTTTCAATGTTGTGATTGTGCATTCATCCTTGTTCTGGTTAGAACACTTAGTAATATGGATTGTGCTGTTTACAACTTTCATGATGTGTGAGGCCATATAATAGTTTTGTACCTCTTTTAAGATTGGTCACAATTAAGCAAGATTATGCAAAATGTGTTGCTACTTGTTTCCTTTGGCAAATGTCTTGATAGAAGTGCTGACCATGGTTCCCCTCTACTTTCCTGACAATTTATTGGCGCATTAGTAG
The DNA here is from genome assembly GCA_030449835.1 of Clausena lansium. Classification (NCBI taxonomy): domain Eukaryota; kingdom Viridiplantae; phylum Streptophyta; class Magnoliopsida; order Sapindales; family Rutaceae; genus Clausena; species Clausena lansium. Next base: position 7,404,098 of record JASUUF010000195.1, read on the forward strand.
ACTAAGGAGACATCAATAACTTTGGCTTTCATGCTTGTTGTTAGTTGTTCTTGCTTTAAAGTTGGACTTCGTGGCAATCTTATTGTCATTTCTCCTACTGTTCTAAGATGTGAATTCAATTTAGATTACTTTAATTTTTCAGCCACTGCCTTTGCAACGCCTTACCGAAGGACTCAAAGCAACAAAGAGATCTGATGATAACGAAATATATAAGCTCTTCACTAATGTTTTATCTATACATCCTCCAAAGGTAAAATGCATGATTTAATTTTTTATTAAAAATTTTCAAAATGCGAAGATTGCCGTTATCTCATATTCTTCAATGTTCCCATTGTGCAGGAGGAAGATCTCCTTAAAACATTTAATAAACAGGTTGAGGAGGATAGGAGAATTGTGATATATAGGAGCAATTTGAATGAATTACACAAGGTGCAGAATTTTTTTCCCCCTTTTTTCAATATTAATATCCGGGCAATCTTAATTATTTGTTAAATAATATATGTGGTGTAAACTCCATTGGTTTTGATGCTAGGATGACTTCTTTGAATCTTTGATAGTACTCCTAAATTAAATGTTTTGCAGGTTCTTGAGGACCATGAGCTGTCATGTGCGGACTTGTTACATGTTAACACTGATGGTGTGATACTGACAAAGCAGAGTAAGAAACCAAAGCTAACATACTTTAACAGATTTCAGAACTAATTAATGAGTAGCACGTATTTTTGAATATTCCAATACTCTGATGTTGATGTCAAATAATGGTTTTGGTCCCCTTTTTTCGGGTAAAATATTGTGTGGTCAAAATTTTGGATTTCTTGGTTCAAAGTTCACTACTAACTGATGAGGCAAGATTTTTGAGCAGCATGACAAGTGATACATTTTTGGGGTGACAAAAATTGAAGTTTGATTATAAGAATATATGTATGTGGCTATTATATGTGATATAAAAAGGGAGAGGTCTAAAAATCGTGAAGTCCATGATCCCACTTTGAGTTATATTTGAAGGATTTCGTTTTACTCATCATAAATGTAATTAGTACTGTTGTTTCTTTATGGCTATTTACCCTATTTGAAAGCTTAATTTTGGATTTGTTAAATGCTTCGCCAAGTTCAGAAAAATGTTTTTTAGGAAACTCTGCAAATTTAACTGGCTGAAGAATCTTAGTGATTAATAATGCGATGTTTATGCACCTACTCAATTCTGTGCAGGAGCTGAGAAGGTTGTCGGCTGGGCGAAGAATCATTACTTGTCATCTTGCTCTTTTCCTTCCGTAAAAGGGCAGCGATTGCACCTGCCTCGTGAAAGGTATCATTTTAATTTCTTAAAACATGTTTATTGTATCATCATGCTGCATTGGCTTGAACGTAATCGCTGTCTTTTCATGTTAAAGCCTTGAAATTGCAATCTTGAGGTTGAAGGAGCAAGAAACTGCATCCCGAAAGCCCACCCAAAATTTAAAGGCATGTATTTTCATGTTCTGTTCTTTACGAATTCTGTTCAAATGATAAACCTATTGAATATTGTCCTTCACCTTTAATATTGTCCTTCACCTCTTAACATATACTATCCTTTGGCAGAACCTTGCGAAGGATGAGTATGAAAGCAATTTTGTCTCAGCCGTGGTACCTCCTGGTGAAATTGGTGTGAGATTTGATGATATTGGTGCTCTTGAAGATGTGAAGAAGGCCTTAAATGAGCTTGTTATTCTTCCAATGAGCAGACCGGAGCTCTTTTCTCATGGAAATTTGTTAAGGGTACTCAATATTTATCTATGCAGATCATTTTGATGGAAATTGGCGTAAATTTTGTGCTATGCCTTCACCATTGTGTAATTATATTAACCTTTTTTCAGCCGTGCAAAGGCATATTACTCTTTGGGCCTCCAGGAACTGGGAAGACCCTGCTTGCCAAGGCACTTGCAACAGAAGCGGGTGCAAACTTTATCAGCATAACAGGCTCCACTCTAACCTCAAAGGTATGCTGCTCTATCCCAGTTATTAAGATTTGAATTTCCAGGATCAAGTTTCTATCCACTCATCTTAACTTTGCCAAATTTCCTTTCCTGCTTTTAAACTTGGAGAAGCAGGGTTTCAAAACCTTGCCATCTCTACTCTTTTCAAATGCTCACTTTTAAGCAGCAACGGCGCTCTCCGAGCTTTTTAAGTTCCTTTTTTACTTCCAACATGAAACAGGCATCACTCTGGTCCCCTAGACATTGCAAAAGTCAAGGACCAAGTTGATCTTTTGATTGCTGTATTTATTAGTTGTTGAGTTTTTTATGATTCTTTTTGGTATCTAAATAATCATCTTCTTGGGTATGTGGCTTCTAGAAAACACACATATAAAGTGCCTAAAGAGAGAATGTCTTGGCTTTCTTATCGTATTTCTCCTTTTTATACATCATATCTAGTCTGTGTTGAAGTGTAGTTGGAAATATGAAATTAGCTGGATAAATGGACATTGACCAATTGTTTATTAGTCTAATTTCATTGAAGAATTGTTTTGTTTCTGCTTTGAACAGAAAATATGTTAAATCCCTATTTCTTTGTGATACAGTGGTTTGGTGATGCCGAAAAGCTTACCAAGGCTCTCTTCTCTTTTGCCAGCAAGCTGGCACCTGTCATAATATTTGTTGACGAGGTAGAATTCTTTTTTTTTTTTAAATTTGGCATAATAAGCTGTTGTTTTGTAATCATGTCTGTATAAACCTTTCTACTGGTGAAAATATCTTGAAGGGAAATGGAAAGTCTTCCAAAAAAATTGCATAAATGTGTATGTGGATCATTAAGCATGTATTTTCTATATGACATCATTGTTTGCTTGTGTTTTTTCTTAATTTAATTTGTCAAAAAAGGTTAATTTAAAAAAAGATTAGAAAGTTTTGGTGTAGAAGCATAAGAATTACAAAAGAGCAACAACTGTAGAGGTTTAAGAGTTCTGAGTCTTCAATCTGAAGGACTTATTTTTTCTTTTTGGTACATCCTTTTCATGATCCACTGGACAATCATCATGAACCGTTTATTCTTTATCTAATCTTCGAGTTGGTAACTCATCTTGAAGAATATGTGTAACCACTTGTAGTAGTAGTCAGAAGTCCTAAGGATGAAATGAAATGCATGAACTTTCAGTTTATTTATGTCTCTAGATTTATGTTCATGAGATATGGTGATCATAATCTTTGAGAAAAATTTGTTTTCCTTTTTAGTTTGTTCATTTTAGCTTTAAAATATTAGTTTAGTAGTTTTCTTTTGTTGGTAAATTATGGTCACTGTGGCCAAGAACTGATTTCTTGATTAATATGTTATTTCCCTTCAGCTTTCTTTTCAGTCTCCCCGTAATAAAATTTGGACTCCATATTATTTAGGTTGACAGCTTGCTTGGTGCTCGTGGTGGTGCTTTTGAACACGAGGCGACTAGAAGAATGAGAAATGAGTTCATGTCAGCATGGGATGGATTGAGGTCAAAAGAGAGCCAAAAAATTCTCATCCTTGGTGCTACAAATCGGCCATTTGATCTTGATGATGCTGTCATTCGTCGTTTACCAAGAAGGTAAGATTGCAATAAAATATACGTCTCTTGAATAATAGTATATCTTGGAATTGTTGACCAGTTTTCAATGGTTCTACAAGCAAGTTCACTTCCTTTTGTATACTTTGGCATGTGGAACTGGTGGTCATGTTGCTTAATGGAGTTCCTTTTTTGCTATTAAGGATATATGTGGACTTACCGGATGCTCAAAATCGTATGAAGATTCTTAGAATTTTTCTTGCTCATGAAAATTTAGAATCTGATTTCCAGTTTGATGAACTTGCGAATGTGACTGAGGGATATTCTGGCAGTGATTTGAAGGTTGTACTCAGACATTTACTTTCAATCTTTAAATTTTTTGACGTGTGTGTTTTGTATCTCATTCTGTGTTGTGCTCTTGTACAGAACCTCTGTATTGCTGCAGCATATAGACCTGTCCAAGAACTTCTAGAGGAAGAGAGCAAGGTGTGTGCCTCTGGTTTCCAGCTGTTAGTTTGATTGTCATGTAATATGCAAGATCAATATAAGGACTGTACTTTTGTCCATCTAAATTGTGGGAAAATTGAAATTTCAGATCGTGCTACTTTTTGATAAACTTTATTGCTATTCAGTAACCTAGAAAAGTATGTAGAAGTCAGAAAGAAAATATGTTATACAAATTAGTCGAGTTTGTTTGCTTTCTTACAAATTGGAGGGAAAAGGAAAAACCTTATATTACTTGTAAGTAGCTAAAAGTTGTCTGTGTACAGTGCTTTTCCTTTCCCACAAAAAGTTACTAGGTAAGATGGAGTGCTGTTCGAATACTCTCTTTTACACCTTGTAATATGCTGCCTTAATTGGAACAATAGTTAATTTATAATCAGGGGTCGGTGGTAAATTAGAGACGATAACTTCTAAACTTAAAACATTGGAATCTCTTGCCATGTCCTTGAGATAATAAACATTGAAACTATAGGTCATTTTTTCATTCTTGTTGGAATTGCGCCATGATGTGATATAATCAGACAATTCACAGAGTAGCTATAGCTTTGAATTACATGTTATTTTATGCTGCTTAGTCTACAATCTTTATGGTGCAATTCTATAATCTATTGTCGTGATTGTGGCCTGCCACTGAATTTTGTCAGTCTTTTATGCAGAGGGGCAAAAATGATGCAGCTCCGGTATTGAGGCCACTTAAGTTGGAGGACTTTATTCAGTCAAAAGCCAAGGTAGTGAATTTTGCCGATTTATCACATTTGCATATACTTTCTTTTTGTAAATACACTTTGTTGAACTTTGGTGCTCATGATCTATTCTGTAGGTTGGCCCTTCTGTTGCTTATGATGCTGCAAGCATGAATGAGTTGAGAAAATGGAATGAACAGTATGGAGAGGGGGGAAGCAGGAGAAAATCACCTTTCGGATTTTGAAGCTAACACAACAGGGGTTTTTTTTTTAAATTTATTTTATTATTATTAATTTATTCTCGGAGAAAGGCTCCAGGTCCAATCTTGATATGTGACAAGGTGGTGTATTCTGGTAGGTCGTGTTTGTAAAATTTTTCTCCTACCTCTACAATCAAAATTTACAGGCAAAAGTTATGCCATGTATGTTGTAATCCTAACATTATATAATTTTTTTAATTTTTTCTTGTTTTAGGTAAGCAGATTATGAACAAATTTTGAGCAGCATTATAGTTGGTAGCTTGAGAAATAAGTGCAATATATAAAATCCTCCTTTTTTATTCTCCCCATCTTTAGTTCAGTTTACTTTTTAATATTTATTCTTAAATGGACAGCTCTTGTATGTGTTTTAATCATATTCATGTTCTTTTCTGTTATAATTTCAGTGCTTCAGTGTAATTTACTCATTTGAATTGATAAAGTTTGTGCTCTTTAACAAAGTTTTAGTGTGGATAAGGCATTTTGTCACTCTTTTTAATCCATTCGAAGATAACTTTTCTGAAAAATGGGAAGAAATTCGCAGTGTGACATTAATTTTTTTTGTTTTGACCCAACATTGTTACATTAGTTGAAAGCTCTGTTTAGTAATAGAACCAAAAGTTGCACCATGAAACTATTTGATCCGACAACTGAAGGCTTCTTCACTGTTTCTTTTGTGGCTTTGTATTTTAGTATTATGGTTATTGAATGTTGCAAACAAGGATCCACCTATGTTGCAACGTACCACACTTTTTGTCATTATGCAAGATTGTCGTTGGATGTTAATGAACGCAATCGAATGGTTGAAATTAGAAACTGGGTAAAGGGTTTATGCACAGGGAACTGTTCATGTCGGTTGAACAAAATTCATCAGAAAAAATCAGATATGTTTTATGCATGGAAAATGGATATTAGGTTTAATGGATCATGCTTGAGAATGAAAGTGGAGACATGAAAATGGAATGAGTTTTGGCAGAATTTCTTGGGGGAAAAGACTTGGTTAATTCACGCTTGCTGCATATAACGGTTGGGGATGTAAGGCGTATAAATTTAATGGCGAATTTCTTACTGCAGCGAGATTTCATAAAGCCGATGAGAAATTACTGGGGGGGAAAGTTTAAAGTATTCGACCACTGGTATATGAACACGGGCTCTCAGGTGTACGAATCTGATTGGGAAATTGGCAGTGTAAGGGACAAGGGCAACCCAGACTAAGCGATGCAGAAAGATTACGATAACTCATATGTAAAAGCAGAAGGAATATCGCATGCGTTCTGTATGTTATTGGAAGTCCGAAGCGGACGCAACAGGTAATTAGCTTGGGAGGGACGGTTATGTTATTTATTAGAATTAGGGAAAGTCAGATTGTTAGGACGGAATCACTAAATAATGAAATTGAAAGAAGCGGTGGGTTGAAGGAGTGATCATTTTCTTAAAGAAGAAAATGAATACCGATCTGGCAATAACTTGTCAACAAACAAAATTGTGCAGTTAGATATTGGTTTTTATCTTTGTAAAGGTGAGATGTAAGTAAATTGGTCATTGATGAGGTCTTAGTTGTATTATTATTATTTTGTTTTTTTTTTGTTTGTGTTGGCTAATAATGCATGACGATGTTTGGCTAAGGAATTGGTAATTTAGTTCTGTTAATGGCCGGCACCTGGCTGATGAAAGAATTACTTGCTTGTATATAAAAGCAAGCATATTCATGGGCTTTGGGGACGAACCCCTTGAAATTATTTGTATGCTTGGTAAAAGAGGGTAAGTATTTATTAATGAAAACCAATAAGTTTCTATTTTGACGATGTTCTGCATGGGCCATTAGTCGCGGTTCATGCGTGGTTAACATTGTAGGCAGGGGCATGTTAGTTTGTAATAGATGATTGTGCTTGTAGAGTGTGACATTAATTATCGTCTTTCACATATGAACAACAATTTTGACCTTGCAATTGGTACTGCAAGAGGAAATTTGTGGGAGTGACATTAAGGTATTGAATATTCCTTTTCCTTAATTTTTTTTTTATATTTTATGTTGGTTACTACAAATCTAACATGATAAGGAAGTGGTCGGTGAGCATTGTTAAATTGATGGAAGTGAAGGTGGTAGTATCAATTTAAAGTTTTATTTATCAATTATATGTCGTGGGTATATCAATTTGTAGAACTTTATGCAACTCTTGCAAAAATTATGCGTTAATGCAATAAGAGCAATAAGAGCATAGATAAGATTAATAATATGAAGTGTGGGTAATTCTGAGTTTTGTAAGCTTGTATGACAATTTCATGCTTCCTTGATCTTGTACAGGTTGGTGTGGTGAGGAAGGGGAGTCCAGAACTCATACTGATGTCCACAGGGGAGATTGGTAAGGACTTGAGTGATATAAGACAGCAAGAGTATGTGGTGTTTTCATGGCCAATCATAAATGCTGGAGCCGAAAAACAACATAAAAGTGAGTTTCCATTGTATGCTGAATTCATAAATTTAAGTGCATTTTATAATGTTCACAACCTTTGCCCTGCAAAGAAGGAAACAAAACATTGATGCCGTTTATAGCATTGCGAAGCAAGGGGTAGTGATTTGTGTTAGTACTAGCTGTTGACCAATGCGACTGTATCTGCTTGATGGTGAGCAATTAGTAGTGCATGCAATTGGCAATGGTTGTGATTACGATGAATGCAATGTTAGTAAGTTACTGCCTTGCATGAGACACTGTAAGTGATTACGATGTTTCCTTTGTAATTTCATACATGGTTCCATCTGATTATACTTGCAATTTTAGTGACGTGGTAGTGGATTCTTCTTTAAAAAATTGGATTTATTTTGATTTTATATAATTGGAATAAGCAATTTTTATTGTTAGATGTTTTTGTAATTGGGGGATGTAAAAATTTGAAAATTTAAAAATTATTATTTGAAATATGTATGTTCGAAAATGTTTAATTTATTTAAATTTAATAATTTATCTGCAAATTAGAACATATTATGATGGGTTTTAGTTCCACTTTTAATCGTACTATCTTCACTCCATCAATTTAACTGAACTAAATTAACAATTCATAACCACAACATCGTTTGTACTTAATTGGTCACCAGCACATAATACAAATAAAACAAAACCTCATGAATTGCCGTTATGGTCATACAAGATACCTAAACTCCAAACACCCTTATCAACACTTCATAATATTAAACTTATTTGCTCTCTTCTTGCATTAACTACTAAAATATGCAATATTTATTTAATATTCTTCCAAAGTCATGTAGCCATGGCATATAATTGAAATAAGTAAATTGAAACAATAGCACTACCTTCACTCCATCAATTTACCAAATCTCAGTTACCACCTCCTTATCGTGTTAGATTTGTAGCAACCAACTGAAGTTAAAACACAAAATAAAATATTAAAGAGTAGTTTTAAATAGCTTACTCTCATTCAATTCAATTCCTCTTGCAGGACATTTTGCTGGGTGGAATTTGCAATTTATATGTCAAAGAGACATAACAATATCACACTCTACAAACAGATTTGGCTATCACAAACAAACAGTCCGGTGGCTACAATGTAAAACAATAATGAATAGCAACTCATGTCCCATGACGAACATGGTCAAACAAAAAATTAACTTGGTTTTTGCAACTATTACACAGCCTGTTCTCCCCAGTATACAAATTATTTCAAGAGGGTTCGTCCCCAAAGCCCATGATCATGCTTGCTTTTATAAGCAAGCAGGTCATTTTATCATTGGCTAAGTCCACGCCATTATAAGAACTAAACTTACAATTCATAACCCCAATATCATCCCTACATAATTGGTTGAAAACTAGAGAATACAAAAAATAACAACTAATATTAATTCTATTACTGATATGGTCACATCTAACCCTTAAAAGAATAAAACAATATGTACCTACACAATTTGGTTAGAGGATAAATCCGGATCGTTCTTCCTTTGCATCTCTAATAAATTAATTCACGTACGCTCGCTTCTTCAATATAGCGCTTCTTCAATATAGCGCTTCTTACGATTCAATAAATCAATTACTCGTTCTTATTAACATTGCCTCACTTATTTTAACAAATAAACATAGTTGTCCCTCCCAAGTAAATTACCACCGTTATACTCTTTCCAACAAAATCGAAAGGCTTTTCCTGAAAAGGATTTTCCTTTTTAATTACTTGCTGCTTCCGCTCCAACCACGTTATATCGACTCTGTTTCGAGAATATGCGATGTAGGTAATGTCTAATCTTCAAACACTGCACACTATATTTTCCAGTTGGTTGCATCAGCCATGTATCCACTTTCGATTTTACTGATGCCGTTTCTGACTTTATCAGGAGACACCGACAATTGGTATTTGACAATGGCTATTTCTGTGGAAATTGATCGCAATTTTTTTTGGTCGAATTTACTTTCATGCTTTGATTTTCTGGGTGGTGGAAAATATTTCGATTATCTCCATTAAGTGGGTGTGAATTTCAATTTCAATGATGCTCTATGAAATCTTTTTTAATACCAATATATATTTTTTTCCAGTTTCTTTTTTATTATATTTTTCTACAGTTCCTTCGACAAACCGGTCATAACCTTTTACCCAATTTCTAATTTCAACCGTTTGATTGCATTCATTAATATCCAACGACAATCTAGCATAGTGACAAAAAGTGTGGTCTGTTGCAATAGTTGCAACATAGGTGGCTCCAATAAGGTTTTATATAATAACTTTTTATATAAATTTACAAACAGCACAATGCAACCCAAGGAGTTTAAATGACTGATTTTGCAAACTTATCCAATAACTAAAATGTTTAAAAACCACAAGGACTTAAATGTAAATTATACTAAAATTTTAACCACTTGGGCAATTCAAGTGTGCGTGGCTATAGAGTAATCGAAACTTGTAGTTAGACGTTCAAGCATGGAGCATAACGGCGTAATTTGCAAAAATGTCGTCGTTTTGGGTGTCTCGCGTTTCGCGAAGGAGCAGATTCCTAAAACCCTCACTGTCTCTTCTCCTCAGCAGCAACAACAAACCATCTAATCCAATCATAAACCCTAAACTTAACCCTCAGATAGGCAAATGGACCAATCATCACCGTCGGATTCCAAATTCTGAACAAAATTTCAGATACGTATGGGTAGCGGGCATCTGTACGACACCGTCGCCGTCAGGTGTAGAGAAAGGGACTAGTAGTAGTAATGAGAAATCATCGTGGATTGACTTGTATTTGCCGAGACAAGCGAGGGCGTATGCGAAGCTGGCTCGGCTTGATAAGCCGATCGGGACGTGGCTGCTGGCTTGGCCTTGCATGTGGTCAATTACAATGGCGGCGCCACCTGGACACTTTCCGGATTTCGAAATGATGGCTCTGTTTGGCTGTGGCGCTCTCCTTCTACGCGGGGCCGGGTGTACCGTTAATGATCTCCTTGATAGGGATATTGATAATATGGTATCTGCTTTCATTCTCCCTCTCCGTATTTGATTTTAATCTTAGACATAGTCAGTAATTTTTTATGTTAATGATTTTGGGTATTTTTGGTTAAAATAAATAATGCCTTAGAGATGTTTTTGAGCTGGTACTTTTGCAATACCCTTTATTGATACTTTCTCATGGAGAAGGGGGCGCAAGAGTTCAGAGTTCACAATGAAGTTTCCAAATTCAGTAGACTTTTATGAATTCACTAATGATCAACTGTAACTTGCGTAGTTGTTATGGTGGTTTGAATGAGTAAACTAAGATTTATAATATAAGCAGTTTTTTTTTTTTAAATTTAATTTAAGCCCTATCAAAATCCATCCATCCATATTTTTTGTGTATTCAACTGAGTGTGTGAAGTGTTTCTTTGATAGATGACTGTTTCTTCAATTGCTAGATGATTTTATATTTGATATTTGATATTTGTGTAATGCAGGTGGAACGCACAAAGTTAAGGCCAGTTGCGAGTGGTCTTTTGACACCATTTCAAGGCCTTTCTTTTCTTGGGTTTCAATTGCTTTTAGGTCTTGGGATTCTTCTCCATTTGAATAATTTTAGGTTTGTGTTTTTCAACCTATCGATATTTACCTTTCTGATTACCTATGTCTAAAGGATTTTGCAAAATGAGTGGACTCCAGTGTTGTTGCAAACAACATCCTACATAAAACTATGAATGTAATTTGTTGCTTATATCAGGCCTTGATTTTCCTTTTTCTGTTTTGGTTTGTTGATCTGGTTAACTAATGAAAACTGCATGTATGTGAAGCATTTGTGCTTCTTGGGGCTGATTTTGCTTATTTTTAACAGCCGCATTTTGGGGGCTTCATCTTTGTTGTTAGTCTTCTCCTACCCCCTCATGAAGAGGTTTACTTTTTGGGTAATGATTATATACATATATGTACTTCTGTCATTTTGTGACTCTTACTTTATCCTTGAGGAATTGTTTTGTGTGAACTAACTTGTGCTTATGTAATTAAATTATTCTGGTTCAGCCTCAAGCCTATCTAGGTTTGACCTTCAATTGGGGAGCCTTATTAGGATGGGCTGCAGTCAAAGGGAGTTTAGATCCGGGTGTTGTGTTCCCAATGTACATTTCTGGAGTTTTTTGGACTCTCGTGTATGATACAATATACGCACATCAGGTATAATGATATGTCTTTTGAAATTTATAATCTCTTTATGCTGTGCCCTTTCTTTTCAACTTCTTATGGAATTAAATTCCTGTGGAAATTTTGGTATCGGAAGATTCCTAGGGTTATGAAATGTCTTGTTCTCATGCGTTTGGGGTCTGCTAGTTTTCTATGCCTTTTTTCTTGTTTGTTTACTTTTAGGAAGCAAAGAAAAAAAATCTTTTCAGACAGCATTATAAAAAAATGATTAATGAGGCTGGGCAGTCATTGAAGTTAACTAGAAGTTCATTTCAGACACTTTAGATTCTGGGCTATTCTCTTTTTCAACTTTACAGTTTAGGTTTCTAGTTGGGACCTTTATATTCAACTGAGTGTACTGATTTCAGCTTATATTATGATAATTTAAAATGTTCATTGTTGTATGATTTTTCAATATTCATCTATTTTAGTGATTTAGAGATATCTTCTCATAATTGTTTAAAGATTTGACATTAAAAGGTCTAATGAGATAAAGTAAAAATAAGTAGATGACTTCCACTTTTCTAAATAACGAATTGGTTGAGAGGCGTCCAGGATAAAGAAGATGATTTGAAAGTTGGTGTAAAATCTACTGCTTTGCGATTTGGCGATTCTTCTAAGGAATGGATTACTGGATTTGGAATTGCATGCATAAGCAGTCTTGCCCTTTGTGGATACAATGCTGACATCGGTATTTACTTGCTCATGGTTGTCTTTTGTTTCTCATGACTTCTTTCATTAGTTATTGTTTGAACCTTTTTTCTTTCGCACAGGTTGGCCATATTATGCTTTCTTGGCAGCTGCATCAGGACACTTAGGTTGGCAAATATGGACAGTTGACCTATCCAGCCGTGGTGACTGCAATAGAAAGTGCGTACTTAGTCCAAACAAATAATTTGATTTCAGTTACCATTGAGATCATTTATTTTCATTCTTGAACATTAATATCTATTTTCCATTTTATGGTTTGATCACGGTTATTCCTTGTATATTTTTTCAAACATCATGTGTAAGCATGAGGCAAGCAGCCTCTATTGTTGCTTTCACCTATCTGCATGAATTAGATAGTCCATGATCTATTTTTCCAGTTATATTTTCAATTCGTTGAAGAGAATTGTATCTTGAAATCAGGTTCATTGCTTCTAATTGACATTGTTGCAATCTTCATTTGCATTTAATGTACGCAAATATGTATTTATTCTGCTGTATTTCTTCCTTCCATTGTTCCAGATTTGTGTCCAATAAATGGTTTGGTGCCATTGTTTTTAGTGGGATTCTATTTGGAAGACTCATCCAATAAAGGTAGAGGTACGTTGACCTCCTAGGATTTGTAAAATGTGCATGCTTGATGTTTGCTTGACGATATGGTGATTTTTATGAATTGACCAATTATGTGATTTAACTATATATTTGTTCATAATTATCTCTTGTGTCTATATTATGAATGCAGATTGAATTTTCAGAGTATAAAGGTTTTGAGACAGAATAAATGTCGCAAGTGCTTAGCGTGGTAGCTCTCTATAACAGATTATTGTTCCTTTATATATTCTTTGTGCATACACCTGCAAATGCCTTAATATTTAGGTTATCAATTCCGGTGTAGCTGCTAGCCAAAAGAATATTGCTTTATTCTTAGAATGCTATTTTCTTATTTTAAGTTGTGTTGATAAAGTTTATTGTTTGCAAATAGTTGGGTTCACCATTCTCATATTCCTGATGGTAACTTTTTATTGGGGCGTATGCTATCTATTTTTCTATGGGGTTAGAAATTTTCATTCATTGGTAGGCTTTGAAAATTATGGATCTGTTTTGCATTAATCATTTTAGCATTGCACTTTTGCATTTGTATGTTCTTTTCCATAGACACGAGCTACAATAATGCTGAATTGCTGATGTTTGTTTCATGTGACCATTCACAGCTATGCAGCTGTGAGGGAATTTCTCATCTCATATTGACAATTCAGTTCAGATGAATTAATTTCACTCTCTTCTGAATCAGGTATCAAATGCCGCTTCACTGGTGGAAGTTCTGGGCGATTTTTTTTTGCAGAATTTAAATGGCTGGGACAGGTTTGGCTAATTTTATTCTGCCAATTTTGCTGCATTTTAAGTTGAAAATAGAAAAGATTATTCTAAATTAGGATCGTTGTAATTGAGGGTTAGCATCAATTTTTGGTATAGGATCATTAGTTCTTGTTGCATCTCATATTGGAATTGTAGATAGTGTTGTAACATTAGATGAATATTATTCAGAAATAAAAATATGCAAGATATCTTACTTTTCAAAAATATTTATATTTTTTTATTGTCATTCATACGAGGATGAGATATATTATTGTCCATGAGTTAGGCGCACTGTTTGTAATGTGTTCCTGTAGTTTTATTTTTGAATATAAAGAGAAAATAGATATTTTTGTTCGAAATGTTGAATGAATCAGCTTGTTGAAAAACGAAACTATTTATATCTCAGAATGAGTAGGGGTCCAAATCTACTGAAAGATAAGATAACCCTCAAAGTGCAAGTTCAATTCACTTTCTCGCCAACTCTAGTACTACAAATTAAACTTGGTTGATAATAGAATAAACGCAAAAGTAAAAAATACAAAAGTTTAATGGTGGCGCCTGAGAGAGAGAGAGTTTGGTTGCTCTTCCAGGTTGCCGGTTGCCCTTCTTAAAGGTCGTGCCTTGTGGTGCAAGTGACCCTTTCCTCGGAGACCTCTGTACTTTTTCCCAGCAGAAGTGAATCGGCGAAGCTCCCGTGCTTGTGGACATGATTACAGATCTAGTTGATCTTGCGGTCATTGCAAATAGCATTGTGGGCAGCATCCACCATGATTACCTCAAAGTAGTTGTAAGTTGAATCCTCATTGATCTTGTATGAGTTGAGAACCTTAAGGCCACCAAGCTTACGACCGGCACATTCCTTAGCAACTGAACGCTTGCTGTGCTGGAATTTGAGCTGGGTGACACCCTGGTTTGTTGGTTTACCATACACAATACCCTTGGGAACTGGTCTCTTTCGTCCCTCTACGTCTTACACGCATACGATAAGCCACATAACTCACTTTCTGATCAACTCTAGTACTTGAAGCTTTACATTCTGAAGCATAATGCCCAAACTTGTGACAATTATAGTATTGAACTTGAGATTTTCCATACCTCGAGCTTGATTGGGCTCTTCCTCTTCCTCTACTTGAGCTTTCTCCTCCTTCATAATTGGAGTTATAGCTATTGAAATTCCAGCTTCGTTAATAATTGAAAATTTGAAAATCAAACACTCAAAACACTCTTTATTTCTTCAAGAAAACTCCTTAAATACTGCAACTCTTATTTTTACTCGTTACAACTGAGAGGTTTTGTTTTTTTTTTTCTTGATATTTAAATTGAATACATGAGGGGTATTTATACATATCACAAATCAATCACAACCATTCATTTATTCAACTACCACACAAATCTTAACAATTCATTAAAACCTATTACTCTCTTACTTGACTAACCACACCAACCACACCAACCTTACCAACCACAAGAAACTTCTATGAATTGCTCTTGGGTTTATTCAAGTTGGATTAAGTTTATAATCCAACACCCCACCTTAAACTTGATCCTGTGACACCAAGCAAATTTCTAAATTTTACAAAGTCTTCTTAATTGAGCGGCTTGGCGAAGATATCAGCTGCTTGATCTTGTGATTTCACATATTTGACTTGCACATCTTTTCTTGTAATACACTCCCTTATGAAATGATAGCGAGCGTCGTGCTTACTTAGATAATGGAAAATTGGATTCTTGAATAAGGCTTTTACTGACTTGTTATTAATACAAATCTCAGTTGGCTATTCTTGTGGCAAACCCAATTCCTTCAACAAATTTCTAAGCCAAATTGCATGACAAACACTTGGTAGCTACGTACTCAGCTTCACAGGTGAAAAGTGTGACAATTGGTTGCTTCTTGGACATCTATGTGAAAATAGTATCGCCCATGAAGAGCATGAAATCACTGGTACTCTTTCGATCATTTATGTCGCCACCCCAGTTACTATCGCTATATCTGATGAGCTTGTAATCTTTGGAAATTGAGTACAACAAGCCAAATTTGATTATGCCTTTTAGACAGTGAAAAATCCTGTTTGCAGCCTCGAAATGAGTGACAATAAGAGTTTTCATGTAGTGACTAACTAATCCAACAACATAGAGAATGTTAGGCCTTGTACAAGTTAAGTAGTGTAGACTTTTAACCAGGTTCTTGAAAGTGTTGGATCTACTCTTTCTCTTTCATCATGCTTTGGCAACTTGACTCCGCATTCCGCTAGTGTCTTATTGGCTTGTAATCATTCATTTTGAATTTTTTGAGAATCTCCTTTGTATAACTGAGATGAAAATACCATACACTTGTTGCTTAACTTTAGTGCCCAGATCGTACGTCATCAATCTAATGTATGTCATCTCGAACTCTTTAGTCATCACTCTTTGGTCATCACTCTTTGAACTCTTTAAATAAACTTGGATGGCTTCCAGTGAAAATTAGATCATCCACTTATAAGCACACAATCAAAATGTCTCCATATATATATATATTCATAGAGAGTATGTTCATATAGACATTTGGTGAAACCATTTTCCTGAAGTACTTGTCAATTCTATTATTCTATGCTCTTAGAGCTTGTTTTAACTCATAAAGTGTTGTAGTTAATTTCAGAACTTTTTCGTCATGCCCTTTCACTTCATAGCTCAACTGTTGTTCAATGAAGACTTATTTAATTTTTTTTATAGGTTTGCAACCTTCCTTGAAGTTGCTCAATTGTCATAGTCTCCAACTCTTTGGTCTCTTCTATCGTCACAATAATATGGTCAAAACTTCGAGTCTACTGATGAAAATATATTTTCAATGATTCTTATCTCTTTTAACTCCTCACCATTTCTTTTTAATTATGTGGAAATGGTCACAACCCAAAAAAAAATCAGAAATTGACTCGGATGCCTTCATATGTAAGTATTCAAATTCTCCTCTTAATGTTTGGAGGCGAACTTTTTTAACTTGTTTCGCTCCTTTGTAAGAGGTCTCTAGCTTCTCCTATCCTTCCTTTGAGGAGGTTACACCAGCGGTCTTTTCAAAAGCATCTTCATCTAATGATTGAAAGATAAGATATTTTGTTTTGTTCTGTTTCTTCTCAAGTCTTTCAAATTTTCCTTTTGCGCTGTAGTTAAAATAGCTTCATTTTCTGGTATGGTAAGACATTTTTCCATGATCTCCTATATATCGTGTGCACCTAATAGAGCCTTCATTTTGATTCTCCAATTGTCAAACTTGCTTTACTTCAATTGTGGAACTTGGAATGACATACCATCATTTGCCATAATTCACAAATGAGTGAGAATTTGGAGATTCTAAACTCACAGATGAATTCAGAACGTTGAAAAAACCTAATGAAAGACTCAAGCCAAAAATGTGATTTTTGGTCAACGCTCAAAGGTCAACACCTGACAGTCAACGATCAACGGTCAGTTTGGCTCAGTTGGCTTGACTCAATTTTTGTGCGGTCCGACTTAGTTTGGTTTGACATAATGTAGTTTAACTCGGTTCATCAAGTTTATGATCTAATAGAATTCATCAAGTTTAACAGTAGAATTCATCAAAATTGTGTTTTTTCTATTATCAACCAAGTTTAATTTGCTATTGAATTTGAACTTTGAAACAAGTGTAATTCAAGCCACCATTTTTTTCTATTATCAAATATCAACCAAGTTTAATTTGCTGTTGAGTTTGAACTTCGAAACAAGTTTATTCAAGTAGGGGTCTAAAGCCACTATTTGACTTTGTAAAATTCAGAAATTTGATTGGTGTCTCAGGATCAAGTTTAAAGGGGGATGTTGGATCATAAACTTGATTCAACTTGAATAAATTCAAGCCCATTTCATAGAAGTTTTTTGTGGTAAGTAAGGTTGGAATGGTTGATGTGGTTGGTGAAGTAGGTGAGTGGTATTTAATGTATGGTTCGGATTTGTGTATTAGTTGAATAAATGAATGGTTATGACTGATTTGTGATATTTATAAATATCCTTCATTTACTCAGTTTAAGTATCAAGAGAAAGATAACAAAATCTCTTAGTTATAGAGAGTAAAAATAAGAGTTGTAGTATTTGAGGAGTGTTCTTAAAAAAATAAAGAGTGTTTTGAGTGTTTGATTTTCAAAATTCTGTAACAAAGTGGTTCACATAACAATGTAGTTTATCAAATTGAAGAGCTCGACGAGAGGAATGTAACACTGCAAAAATCAGCCTAATCAGAGTTCGAACGCACCCGCAGTCGCTGGCAGAAGTTTCTGTCTAGAAATTGAGTCGACTCACCGAGTTGAACTACATTGTGTCAAACCAAATCGAGTCAAACCGCACAAAAATTGAGTCAAGCCAAACGAGAAGAACCAATAGTTGACCATTAACTGTCAGGTGTTGACCGTAGACCTGATTTTCGGTTCAAGCCTCCTCTAAGGTTTTTTCAACGTTTCGAATTCATTTGTGAGTTTAGAATTTCTAAATTCTCACTCAATTGAATTATAGCAAATGGTGGCATAATGTTTATCCAAGTTTTATAGTTGAAGGGAAGCAAGTTTGACAATTGGAGTATAAAAAGGAAGTCTCTATCGGGTGCATACAATGTATGAGAAGTCATGGAAAAAGGCCTTACTGTACTGGAAAATGAAGTTACTTTAATTGTGGCACACGAGAATTTGAAAGAGTTGAAGAAGAAAGAGAACAAAGCAAGGTATCATATCATTAGATAAAGATGTTTTTGAAAAGATTGCTGGTGCAACCTCCTCAAAGGAAGCATGAGAGAAGCTAGAGACCTCTTACAAAGGAGTGGAACAAGTTAAAAATATTTGTCTCCAAACATTAAGAGGAGTCCTTACATATGATGGCATCCAGTCAATTTTTGATTATTTTACTTGGGTTATGATCATTTTTAATAAATTAAAAAGAAATGGTGATGAATTAAAAGAGGTTAGAATCATTGAAAAGATATTTGGATGAATAGACAAGAAGTTTGATCATATTATCATGATAATAGAGGAGACTAAATATTTAGAGACTATGTCGATGGAGCAACTTCAAGGAAGGTTGCAAGCCTATGAAAGAAAAAAACCTGAAGAAGTCTACATTGAACAACCATTGGGCTATGAAGTGAAAGAGCATGAAGAAAAAAGTTTTGCAATTAAAGAAGGCACTTTATGGGTTAAAAGTAAACTCTAAAAGCATGGAAAAATAGAATTGACAAGTACTTCCAAGAAAACGGCTTCACCAAATGCCAATATGACCATGCTCTACATGTTAAAAATAAAAAGATTGAGACATTTTGATTGTGTGCTTGTAAATGGATGAATTCATTTTTACTAAAAGCCATCCAAGTTTATTTGAAGAGTGATGACTAAAGAGTTTGAGATGACAGACATTGAATTGATGATGTACTATTTGGGTATGGAAGTTACGCAATAAATGGATAGTATTTTCATCTCACAAGAAAGTTATGCAAAGGAAATTCTCAAGAAATTCAAAATGAATGATTGCAAGTCAATAAGCATGCCAGTGGAATGTGGAGTCAAGTTGTCAAAGCATGATGAAAGAGAAAGAGTAGATCCACCACTTTTCCAGCTGTGAAATTGAGTACGTTGCTGCTACATCAAGTGTTTGTCATGCAATTTGGCTCAGAAATTTGTTGAAGGAAAGAAGAGCCAACTGAGATTTGTGTTGATAACAAGTCAGCAATAGCCTTATCAAAGAATCCAGTTTTCCATGATCGAATTAAGCACGACACTCGCATAAAGGGAGTGTATTGCAAGAGAAGAAATGTAAGCCAAGTATGTGAAATCACAAGATCAAGCAGTTGATATATTCACCAAGCTGCTCAAGTAAGAAGACTTTGTAAAATTCAGAAATTTATTTGGTGTCACATGATCAAGTTTAAATGGGATGTTGGATCATAAACTTGATCCAACTTGAACAAATCTAAGTCCAATTCATAAAAGTTTCTTCTATTAGGTAAGGTTGGTATGGTTGGCGTGTTTGGTGAAGTAGGCGAGTGGAAGGTTTTAATGAATGGTTAGGGTTTGTGTGGTAATTGAATAAATGAATGGTTATGATTGATTTATGATATATATTAATACTCTCATGTATTCAGTTTAAGTATTAAGAGAAAATAACAAAACTTCTCAGTTGTAGAGAGTAAAATTAAGTTGTAGTATTTGAGGAGTGTTCTTAAAGAAATAAAAAGTGTTTTGATTGTTTGATTATCAAAATTCTCCAACAATTTATATCTTAGAATGAGTAGGGGTTCAAATCTATTGTACGCATTGAGGGCAGAAAAGATTTTTTATCCTAATTATTTGGAGGTAGGTAGAAAAGATTTTTTATCTTAATTATTTGGAGGTAGATCTGACTCATTTTATCCTCTAAGTTCCAATTATGTCGTATCAGAATAGTCTAAGATAAAGTTCCAATAGATTTGTAATTCTAAATATTAATTAGTGCATTTTTATCTTCCTTCTCCCCAACCGCATGACCTTAATCCTAACAATAAGTCTCATAAGCATGTTTGAGAATGTTCAACAATCACACTATGTGGCATGGTGTGATTTAAGAATCCAGCTCCCACAAATGACGTATATCGTGTAAGATTTATAAAATTTTGCTTTGTAGTCATGATATGCGTGTGCGTTGGGTTCAGCTACCGAAGGAACAAGGCTTTAATGGCCCTGAACTCGGGAGACATGCGGAAGATATTATATAAAATTCTCGTTACGAAAAATGTTGGAGAAGGCTTAGGTGTTGCTTGTCTTTTAATCTGAAGCCTGAATTTAATTTTTTTGAGATATTTATTTATTTTAGGCTGTTTGTTTTTTTAGCTTATTACTTATTGTCAAAAAATTTTATCTCAATAAAAAAATAAAAAATTCACTTTTATCTAAAGTCTAGATTTAAATAGAAAATTTTAATTTCAAATTTAAAAATATCCTTAACAAGTCCTGGACTTCATATGTTGTGTATAAATCGAATATTTTTTTGTACTATCCTTGATGTTATTTTTTTTAATTGCTTTAAATTTTTGTTCACATAATAACATTAAGGTAGTATTTATTTTTTTGTCTGAAATTTAAATGGGTTTGCATTTTACTGAAGTCTGAATAAATATATTTAACTGACATGTTTGTTTTTCTTTTTTCAATATTTGAATATAAGTATTAATTTTTTTTTCAATAAAACATCTGAAATATGATATTTTGACATATGTAACCTTATAAATATTAACAATACTTATGTTTTTTGTTTAAACACATAACAAGTTATAAATAAATTATTTGATTAGTAAAAAAATGATAATATTTACCTTAACAAAGTATAAAAATAAAATATATATCTAAAACATATATTTTTTTACATTAATTTATGGTACTTATAATGTTATTTTTAGTATATTAAATTGATAATTTTTCTTGTTAATTACATAAGTCAGTCAAGAATTATTTAATCATTTGAATTAAAATTAATGTATTTAATAAAATTCAATATCTATTATAAAAATAATAGATATAAACACAAAGAGATGGATCTATTATATAAAACACACTCACTTTGAGTTGTATTATATTTAAAATTCTCATTCACAAAAAAAAAGAAGATAATAATAGTTGAATACAAGTATATAACAAAAAAGGGGAAAAAAAAGGATAATTTATAAAATATGAAATAAATTTATTTAATAAAGGTATTAATGAGAGAGAATGTTAAAGTTTTATTCAGATTTTTTGTCATTAAGATAAAATTAAGAATATTTAAGTTTTTTAATTTAGATTTAAACATTTTATAATCAGACATAAGTGATAAAAAAATAAAATAAAAATTATAAATATCTGAAAATAATTAAGATTTAGATTTCAAACAAAATCAAACAACTCCTAACTAAACTAAAATTAAATCAAGACACAATGGTAGTATTATTTATTTTAATGCTATCAAACTAATTAACTTTATCAATTTCTAAAATGTGAAGAACAAATATATACACCACTTAAAAGAATATTTATGTCAAACTACTAGCTTTTAAATTTCTTTTATTCATATATTGAAAAAAAATATAATTTAGATATTTTTATTCAAATTTATTCAGATTTTTATTTAGATGTTAAACAATAAAACAAACACAATTATTTTCACTTCTTCACAAGCGAAAAACGCCTTGATAAGGGATGAGAGTAGTTTTCGTCTTTATTAACACAAATATTTGTAGATTTATGAACTATGTTTGGTAGACATGTATGTCATATGTAATTTATTTTATTTTATTTTATTTTATTTTAAATGTTAGCAGGACTTGCCTATCATCAATATCAATTTTAATGGCAAGAAATTATCGCTTTGCTTCTCACAAGGGCAGATTGGTTTTATTGGGAAGTAATTAATCAGAAAAGGAAAAAGGCCTATATTTAGAATATGATTTGTTGGAGAATTTCAGAATTAGTCAATTTTCAAGCCAATTGATCTAGTAACCATTAATTACTTTCATTTCTATAAATTGTAATGACAGTGCAAATGCCTCTGGTTATGACAGCTAAGGGCCAGCTAGTGCTTTGCAGATAATGTGCTTGCTTTGCTGGACTCCAATTTCAAAATTCTCACGAGTTTTTCATTATTGTCACAAACCGAGAAATTGCAAATAAAGCTATGACTAAAAGGGCATTTCCCCCGGATACTATTATTTTTAAATCTTAATCTAAACTGAGATACCTATGTACAAAACCAATGAAATTTGAGTAAAAATTTGATATGCTTATAAAAATTTCAGATGCCGTGGCATTTGATGTTTCATCTTCGTAAACATATCATCACTCAAAGATTTTAGTAAAGTCAGTACATTACAGCCTTTGCGCCTAGATTCTGGTTAAATTTGTTGTAACATTTTTTAATTGACTAAAAGGTACACAGAGTAAGAATTTAATAAAACAAGACTAATACAGCCCCATACAAGATTTCATTTCATAATATATATATATATATATTTTGTATTAAAAATGAAAAACATTATCCTAATTCTGATGCTAAATTGCATGACCGGCCTGATCGCGCGGTTGGACTCGAGGCAAATTGTGAGATAATCACTGTATTACCTATCTCATGCTCATGTCTAAAGCTTATAACATAATTTAATTCATGAAAATATAATAAGTTGGCCTGGAACCTCCACTATAAATATATAAAGAGACTCTGTGCCCTATCCAAAAAATATATTAAAAACGTACATACTACACATCCCATTATACATACATACTACTCAAATAAACATAGACGGTCTTAAAATTCAAAACATGCAGCAATGAGTATTGTGGCCCAACCTCAACTGATCATAAATTGAGCTGTTCATGTTGAAATCTGAGAAAAATGAGATAAATAGAAAAATAATGAGCTTGTAGCTCAGTGAATGAATATGATTTATATATAAAAAAGGATAATTATCTGGTGGCCACCACTTATTAAGTGAAACTTCTGTAAACCACCAAATTTTAAGATTGTATCTGTAAACCACCTACTTTTCAAAGAAACATCTCCCACCCACCTTTCCGTTAACTCTGTTAACAAGAGTTAATGGAAACATGACGTCAGTATGCCATTATAAGGATAATATTGTCATTTAGTTAAAAAATAAATATTTAATTATATAAACAACATCGTTTTTATTTATAAATTAAAAAATCAAACAATACAAAATAATTCTTTGTAAAATACAAAATTATTGTATTACAGGGGTAAAATAGTCTTTACGCAGAAAATCACTAACGACAGTTAACTTTTTTAATGGAAAAGTGGTTGGGGGATATTTTTTTTAAAAATAGGTGGTTTACAGATATAATCTTAAACTTAGCTGGTTTACAGAAGTTTCATTTAATAAGTGGTGGCTACCATATAATTACCCTATAAAAAATGAAGTAGTGCTTAGGGCCCATTTGAGATTGCTTTTGGGAGGTTTAAAATTGATTTTGAAAAGTTAAAACTAATTTTGGTGCTTGGTAAATTATTTTAGAAATTACTTTAGGCAAAATCACCACATTTTACCGCATATTTTAAAAAATAGGGAAAGAGTAGTTTTCTAAAATATGATTTTGAGAATTACTTTTTAATTTAATACAATTCTATATATATATCCTCATATATATTATAAAAATCCCAAATTATCTTTATTTATTAGGAAATAAAATCATTAACTTTAAAGAGATTATTGTTATTAGCAATTATATTGAGATAACAAAATAAAAATAAAACTACTAATATAAAATGTTTATTTTAATTATCAATTATTATATATACATAATAAAAAATATTTTATATACTTGTTTATAAATATTTAAGTAAATTTTATTCAATATTATTTTCAATTTAATCATTTATATTCTTACATCAGTTTATACATAATCATATGACATAACTCAACTTTGAACATAATACACAAGCAAATATTAAATCAAACATAGCGTACATAACAAAACTGCATCAAAAGATGTCCAGAGGAAATAACTGTCATACTTGTCTCGAATCCGATAGAGGGTTCGGGCGGGTCGTGTTTGAATATTTCATTTCTTATGAAGAAATTTCAGTTGCTAGGTAAAGTATCTATTTTGTTTTATAAAAAATCATCTAATAGTCCTATTCTAATTCAAGTGTTGCATTCTTTCCAATATTTCGAAGTAGAATCGGCTTGTTTGGTGCTCAGATGTATATCCGACCTGTCAAAACCATTTAAATTAATTCCATAATTGGGTGATCAAAAATCTCATATATATATATATTGACTTTTCACACATGGTAATTGGTAAAACAAGAAGCACTGTATTAATTCATGCCACCTATGTGATTTACAGTTACACAAAAGCCTCTCCTCCTTTCATTTTCACAATAACATTAGAAACCAAACCCCAAGAATCTGATCAAATCCTCTTTGAGTGCAAAGCCTAGGCAATATGGAGAGAAGAGGAGGAGGAGGAGGAGGAGGAGGAAGCTACAACAACAGCAACAATAACAACAACTATGGAGAAGAAGAGAGGCAGCAGCAATGGCATGATCATGATGCAGAACAAGATAAACTTATGGTTGAAGAAGCCTTCAAGAACATGCCAGTGCCTCCGTGGACCAAGCAGATAACATTCAGGGCAATGGCCACAAGTGCTGTTTTGAGCGTTATTTTTAACTTTATTGTGTGCAAGCTTAATCTCACAACTGGTGTCATTCCTTCTTTGAATGTTGCTGCTGGGCTGTTGGGATTTGCACTTGTCAAATCTTGGACCACTCTTCTTGAAAAGTTTGGCTTGTTAAAGCAACCATTTACCAGGCAGGAAAATACTGTCATTCAGACTTGTATTGTTGCTTCCTCTGGAATTGCCTTCAGCAGTATGTTTCTTTCTCAACTTTTGTTATTGATTTTTTGCTTTCAAATATGTTGTTTGATATATGATTTTTCATAATTAAACAGCTTGTAGTTATATTAAGTTTTGGGATGAAATTTGGAAACAGAGTTATGGTAATGATCAACAAAACTTTTTTATTTGAGAAGTATAGAAATCTAACATTCGCTTTCTTAGACTATAGATCGTTTGTTTCCAAAATCAGAAAAGTGTATAAAATGGAACTAATATTCATAAACATATAAAAGTCTATGAGTAGGGTGGGTAAAGCATAGACATTTTGTAAGTAAGATGAATTGATTTGAATTGGCCCCACAATTAAGTAAATATTGATGGCTTTTGAGACACAATTTCTCATAGTTATGTTCTTGGGCTTCGTATCTTAAAACGTGTCTATTTGGTTAAAAGAACCTAAGACTTATAAAATTAATCTAGATGTCTGGTCTTATTGAAAGGTATTATATTTTGATCCCTCATGATATCTTAGTAGTACTGCTCTGGTTGCAACTATTTGATACGAACAGATTTTTCAGAACATAGTTTTATGTTTTTGTCAGCATAATGAGTGAAAATAGCTGCAAATTATTTAATATTTTTTTTTGTTATTCTAATTAGTACTTTTGGGATATTAATCACGTAGGTGGTACTGCCAGTTACTTGCTGGGGATGAGTCCTAAGATAGCTTCTCAGGCAGATGGGGGAAACACCCCAGCAAATGTTAAGTCTCTCTCTATTGGCTGGATGATGGCTTTCCTCTTCGCTGTCAGCTTCGTGGGCTTGTTCAGCATTGTGCCCCTAAGAAAGGTACACAAGCAATAAATCTCGATCGTTCATGAATAACAATTTACAAGCATCAAAAGATTATCTTATTTTGTTATTACTCATTGAAATTGTTTTTTATTAGGTGATGATTTTGAAATACAAATTGACATACCCAAGTGGAACTGCTACTGCCTATCTTATCAATAGTTTCCACACCCCCAAAGGAGCCAAGCTAGCCAAGTAATTGATATATCTTTTTTTTATTAATTTTATCATGTGTAATTTTATTAATTCTTACATTATGTTTTTCTTATATGTTAATCAATCAAGTCAAATGCTTACAGGAAACAAGTAGCTATGCTGTTCAAAAGCTTTGGCTTCAGCTTTGTGTGGGCATTTTTCCAGTGGTTTTACACCGGAGGTGATGGCTGTGGATTCAGTAGCTTCCCTACATTTGGCCTCAAAGCCTTTAAACAAAAGTAATATGCCTTTCTCCCAAGTCTCTATGAATATAATTACAATCTCCATGTACATAAATCAATCAAATGCTTTCTAAAATCAATCATGATTGTCTGATACCAAATTTTGTTCACAGGTTCTTTTTCGATTTCTCATCTACATATGTTGGTGTTGGAATGATTTGCCCTTACATGGTTAACATATCTTTGCTCCTCGGAGCCGTCATGTCATGGGGAATCATGTGGCCTATCATCGAGACAAAGAAAGGTATTTGGTATAAAGCAGAGCTATCCGATAGCAATCTTCATGGCATGAATGGATACAGGGTACTTGCTCATCCTAATCTCTCAACATAGGTTGCTAAATTAGTAAATTTCTTATTCATCATTTGTCAAAAATTCATATATTTTTATCATATGTCACAGGTGTTTATCGCTATTGCTATGATGCTTGGTGATGGTATTTACCATGTTGTGTACATGATTGTCAACACCTCTCGTAGTCTTTTTCAGCAATACAATTCAAGGCGTAAAGCAAATTCTACTGTTTCTTCTGAGGTTGGCAATGAGAGCTCTCAAATAGTAAACTTTGATGATCACAGACGAACTGAGTTCTTCTTAAAAGATCAAATCCCCAATTGGGTAGCTGTTTCAGGCTACGTACTCCTTGCTGTTGTAGCCACCATTGCCGTCCCCTTCATCTTCCATCAACTGAAATGGTACCACATCCTCGTGGCCTTCTCGTTTGCCCCGATTTTAGCCTTCTGCAATGCCTACGGATGTGGCCTCACAGACTGGTCACTTGCCTCCAACTACGGCAAGTTCGCGATCATCATTTTCAGCTCTTGGGTTGGCCTAGAACACGGAGGCATCATCGCGGGGCTTGCTTCTTGTGGGGTGATGATGAGCACAGTTTCTACAGCCTCTGATCTCATGCAAGACTTCAAAACAGGATACCTCACTCTGTCGTCTCCTCGCTCTATGTTCTTCAGCCAAGTCTTCGGGACACTCCTAGGAGTTGTCCTGTCACCCCTCGTCTTCTGGTTCTTCTACAACGCGTACCTCATTGGGGATCCAGAGGGAACATATCCATCCCCCTATGGCCTTCTCTATCGCGGCATTGCTATTCTTGGAGTTGAAGGTGTTAACTCCCTTCCAAAGCATTGCCTGACACTTTCCATTGCCTTTTTTGCTGCTGCCATTGTCGTGAACATCATCCGAGAAGTGTTGCAGCATGTGGATACCAAGTGCAAGATTTACAGGTTCATTCCAAGCCCTATGTGCATGGCCATTCCATTTTATCTTGGGGGTTATTTTGCCATTGACATGTGTGTTGGGAGCCTGATACTTTTTGTATGGGAAATGAAGAACAAGAGGTCGGCTGCTGACTTTGCACCGGCAGTGGCTTCCGGCCTCATCTGTGGTGACTCTTTGTGGAGTGTACCGGCTGCTATACTCTCACTTGCCAACCTTAAAGCTCCTATTTGCATGAAGTTCCTTTCTGCTGCTGCCAATAACAAGGTTGATGCCCTTTTAACTGGATCTTGATGTGTGCTTAATTAATTAATTAGTTTAATTTTAGGTTAAGTTTATTCGTGCTGTATTATTTCGATCATATGTTTTAGTAGATTTAAAAAAAAAAACAAAATTAATTAGAAAGTTGTTTCAGAGTTGTAATATATAAGTGGATGTATCAACAATAGATGTTTCTTTTCAAGTTTCAATTATGTCTTATTTAATAATAAGTTATTTTCTTTCCATAATATTTGATATTTCGAATAATATAACTTTTATGAATTTAATTTCGAAAGTCTTTGATGCACACTAATGTGACAAAGAGATAATAATTAAGAAATCGTAATCATCAGCTCTGCAAATTAAATTACCAAGCATGATAATGATCATTGTGTTAATTTTT
The DNA here is from genome assembly GCA_030449835.1 of Clausena lansium. Taxonomy (NCBI): domain Eukaryota; kingdom Viridiplantae; phylum Streptophyta; class Magnoliopsida; order Sapindales; family Rutaceae; genus Clausena; species Clausena lansium. The sequence continues at coordinate 7,432,260 of JASUUF010000195.1, forward strand.
CTTCCTGCTTAAGGCTATTATTATAATCAATTGATTGTTTGATTATATCTCTAGTCATTCATAATATATATATAGTCCCGATCTTATTTAGGATCTTGAATTTTATTAAAGTTTGAGAGAGTTATTAAACCGTGCAGTTTAATAATATAATTACACTATTAAACCATGCGATTTAATAACTTTTACGATCATTACACTATTAAGCAGTACAATTTAATAATTTTTTAAAACTTCAACAAAATTCTTGATCCTGAATTAGAAAATGTGGCAATTTGGGTTTGGGTGGATGATCGGGCTCAGACAAAGCCAGACTTGCCCATTTTAACTAGATCTTATGTTATATATAAATTGTTATTGTTGATGATGGGGTTGATAGAATATTCTCGATTAATTATTTTTAGCATGTGTTTTAATTTTTATCGATTAGATTAGATTTTATTAGAGTTTTCTTAGATTAGTAGATTTGCTCTATTGTAAATAAAGTAGTTATGTAATTTTTTAAAAAATCTTTTAATTAGTAAAAATTTCTCTTTTATAATTTATTTCTAAGAGGTCAAGTTGCTAATCTAAGGGTACCTAGAAAAAATAAATAAAGTTTTGCTTAAGCTATTTCTTAAAACTATATTAGTGCTCAAAACGGAGAAGAAGAAAAAAAAAACTTATATAACTAGATCTTATGTTATAAATTGTTATTGCCCATGGTGTGGTTGATTTCATTGTATGTAATAACTTATATTATCTCCTCGTATATTCATCACAATTTACAAATTGCTTATCCAGTGAGCTACATGAGACATACATACATACAATTAAATTATGCAATGCAACTCATAGCTTGGATGATTTTTGATATTTTTTTTTTAGATTTTCAATTCACGCCATAGGATGTATATATTTGGATAGTTGTTTTACTGTACAAAACAATAATAATAATAAAGCTATTAAGCATGTTGGAACAGCACAAATAACAAAGTAAATTTTTATTTAATTTATAACATAAAAAAATAAAAAATAAAAATTTGCTTTAGATATTCTAACAAATGACAAACCTAGAGCTTTCTCCAAAACAAGTTCATGACAAAAAAATTACTTAAAAAATAAAGCTGAAAGAATAGAAAAAGCTGCATATGTACGAATCAAATAATATGACAAGTAAACCAAAGCTTCACTTTAACACAAAAAAATTAGGGACCCGCCAAAAACCCATCAACCTTGTTATTGGCAGAGGCTGAAAGAAACTTCATGCAGATGGGAGCATGAACCCCAGCAAGAGATAGCACAGCTGCCGGAATCCCCCACAATGAGTCACCGCAGATTAGCCCCGACGCCACGGCCGGCGAGAAGTTATCAGCCGATGTCCTGTTCTTCATCCTCCACAAGAAAAGGATCAAACTCCCAACGCACATGTCAATGGCAAAATAACCACCCAAGTAAAAAGGAATGGCCATGCACATAGGGTTTGGTATAAATCTGTAGATCTTGTACTTGGTTTCCCAACGCAGTAACGCCTCTTAAATGATGTTGACAGCGATCGCCGCGACAAAGAATCCGACTGCAAGTTCAACGCAATGCTTGGGAAGAGAGCCTAAACCTTGAACTCCAAGTAATGCAATGCCGCGGTACAATTGCCCGTAGGGCGCCGGGAATGAGCCCTCAGGGTCACCAAGAGGATAGGCCTTGTAGAAGACCCAAAAGACTAATGGGGTTATGAAGCAACCTAGGGCTGTGCCAATAACTTGGCTTAAAAACATTGACCGAGGTGATGAGAGAGTCAAGTATCCTGTTTTGAAGTCTTGCATTAGGTCAGATGCTGTGGCGACGATGCTCATCATGACCCCACAAGAGGCGAGGCCGGCGATGACTCCCCCGTTGTCTAGCCCTACCCAAGAACTGAAAAGGATGATGGCGAGTTTGCCGTAGTTGGAGGCCAGTGACCAGTCCGTTAGACCGCAGCCATAGGCGTTGCAAAAGGCCAAGACTGGAGCAATTACGTAGGCAACAAGTATGTGGTACCATGTCAGTTGATGGAATATGATGGGTACTACGATGATGGAAATGGCTGCAAGGAAGATGTAGCCAAGGAGAGCTGCCCAATTAGGGATCTGGTCTTTGAGGAAATATTCTTTTCTTTGAAGCTCATCGTAGTTTGTTATTTGAGTGTTTTGATCAGCAACTTCGGCACCCCATGCATTTATAAGGCTGCTGAAGGTTTTGATTAGCATCAAAACGACATGGTAGAACCCATCACCAAGCATCATAGCAATAGCTATAAAAACCTGTGAAATTTGACCCAAAAAAAAAATTGTAATAATGTTCTAGAACAAGGGAGACACAATATAAAAGTGTACACAACTGCCACTAGAAAAGGAAAAAAGAATAGAAAAATTAAAGTACCCTATATCCTTGAAGGCCATGGAGACTGCTATCAGGAAGATCAGCACTATACCAGCTGCCTCTGTTTTTCTCTATTAAAGGCCACATGATTCCCCAAGATAAAATAGCTCCAATCATCAGAGATATGTTGACCATGTAAGGGCAAATCATTCCAACACCAACATAAGTTGGCGAGAAATCAAAGTAAAACCTGTGACAAAATAAGAGTGTTACTATCAATTTGAATGTAGAGAATCAGTGAATCCAGAACCATAGTTAGGGAAGTATATATAAAGATGAATCTTACTTCTGTTTATATGCTTTAAGACCAAATGTTGGGAAGCTGCCAAATCCACAACCATCGGCAACGGCGAAAAACCACTGGAAAAAGGCCCATGCAAAGCTAACACAGAAACTTTTGAATAGCACTGCAACTTGTTTCCTGTATATCCATTGGAAGAAACACATTAATATATATATATATATATATATATATATTCACAGATCATTAGCCTCAATAGTAATCGTACGTCCAATGCATACAAATAAACAGGAAATTTTGATGAGGGTACTTACACAGCCAGCTTCGCTCCTTTGGGTGTATGAAAGCTGTTGATTAGGTAAGCAGTGGCAGTTCCACTGGGGTAGGTCAGCTTGTACTTCAGGATCATCATCTGTGTATGTATGTATGTATATATATATTTGATTAAATTTTGAGCGTGATAAAATAACAGCCAGTTATATATACAAAAAGAAAACAAAATGTTGTAAACATGAACTAAGATTCAAATTTGTAATTACCTTTCTTAAGGGCACAATAGAGAACAAGCCAACAAAGCTCACAGCAAAGAGAAACCCAAACATCCAACCTAAGGAGAGTTGCTTCACATTGGCTGGTGTATTCCCACTATCTGCCAGTGCAGCTACCCTTGTGCTCATTCCTAGTAAATAACTCGCAGTACCACCTATTGAATTTATAATAAAAACACATCATCATTAACAAAATTTATACAACACACACACTCACACATCATTCATATATGGTTTTCTTTTAAAAAATATAAGCAATCACCTTAAAATAATATGTTTTCCTTGTACAACACTACTTTATTATTACTAGACTTGGATTCTAAATATGTTTGATGTAAAACCCTAATTAATTTTTACTCCACAATTATATTTTCATATCATGATATATAAAAGAACATTAAGAAAATCATTAACATAAATAGAGTCCAGAAAGCACATACTGCTGAAAGCTATCCCCGAGGAAGCAACAACACAGGTTTGAATGACGGTGTTCTCCTGGCGAGTGAAAGGCTGCTTCAAGACACCAAACTTTTCAAGCAAAGCTGTCCAGGCCTTGACAATGGCGAAACCCAACAGCCCGGCGGCGACGTTGAGGGACGGTATCACGCCGGTGGTGAGGTTAAGCTTACAAACAATGAAGTTAAAGACGATGCTCAAGAGAAGACTCGTAACCATTGCCCTAAAAGTGATTTGTTTCCTCCACGAAGGCACCTCCACGTTGTTGAAGGCATCCTCCATCACTAACTTCTTCTCATCATGATCATCTCGTTCTTCTTCAGCTTTAGGGTTTCTGCATCCACTATTATTATTCTCCATTGATTTGCTCAATTTACTTCTATGATGACTCGGTATCAGTGTTGAAATCTAGAGTGTATTTATATTGAATCTCTTATCCGAAATTGTTACGGAAGTCTAATTAGTCTGAAATTCTGCTAGTGCCTTGAGATATTGAGAATCTTTAATTATGTAATTTAAACTAATAGGAAATTGATGGAAATTACCCGATCAGATTTTGCCTACGATAAGGAAATTGTGTTTGTGCAAAAGTAGTACAAGTTCTTTTATCAATTAAATTAGGTTAAACTAGTGAGAAAGCCTTACCTAGTATTGTCACAGTAGATCTCTTTTAATAAAACTTTGACATGTGTACAACTTTAATTTACATGTGTTCCACGTTTTCTTTCTCTTATTTGGTCAAATTTTCAAAAATTATGAGGAAGTCTTGGCCTCTTGGGTATATATATAGGTGGCAAGATTTTATTTTATGGATACACAGATGATAGGTGCACTTAATATTGTAAAGTATAAAATGCTTATAAGTTAATAATATGAGACCATACAAAATATATTAATTTATAGAGTATATATACTATTCAATGAACACATATTTAATGAACTAAAAATTAATTGTATTTTTCTAATCTAATCATCAGTTAAAAAATGAATTAAATCTACTAACTATAGATTAAATTAAGAGTAATAATATAGCTAAAAATTCTTGTACAAATTTATTTGTACAAACTGACATGGCATGATTCAATTGGTTAAATTAAATATCTTTTGGTCCACATGATTTGTTTTTATTATTTTGTATTTTTATTCAACTAATGAGTTAATGCCAAATCAGTTTGTACAAAATAAATTTGTTCAAGAGTTTGTGGCTGTATCATAACTCTTAAATTAACCACAAAAAATTCAAAATTTTTGTAATTTGAGAATTCAACCCCGAATTTCCAAAAGCAATCAGCAAAATTAGATATGATATCTAACTATGTTTAGATTTCAAGAAAAAACAAGTAAAAAATATAATCATATTTTTTTAAAAAATAATTTATTATATGAGTAGGTCCAGTAGGACCATAGAGTTATATAAAGATTTTTAGAAAAAAAAATAGTATTATTTTATTAATTTATTGAAATCATTATTTAAGCCTATTAGTGATCTTAAAAAATTATCATATAATAGAAGATATTAGTTCATCAGAGTATTAATTTATAGGCGAGCCCATGCAAACTCCTTCGAATTGCTCTCTCTACACCCAATTATTTGGAAAAAAAAAATTTCTAAATCAAGTAGACCCTTATCTCAAGGCCAATGCCCTTTTTAATTTGTATTAACAACTATTATTGAAAAAATGAAAAAAAAAATTACTGTTTGGAGAAGAAATATAAAAAGTAATGATAGAGCGCCACTTGGAAGATTTTCACTTAAAATGGGAACCCGAGGTGTTTGGGATGCCTGAGGTATCCTACTTGTCCAGAGTTTTTTGATTATCAAGAGTACCTAGGATAACACAATGACACCTCAGGGTACCCCAATCTATCTCATGTTATTTTCGCCATTAAGAGTACCTGGGGTACCCCAGATACACCAAAGGAGTTAAGAAGTATGCCGTACATATATAGGACAGTCAAATGATCTCCAAACTATCCTCCACGTGACTGTCCTTATCTCCAAAAGATAATATTTGATTTGGCAAAATCAAATAGAGGATATCTTGTCAATAAATAGGTGACAAACAATTGTCATTGGCTGCCACCCTTACAGCTGTCCAGACAGTCTCTGCAGGAATATTCAGCACTGCCCAGTCAGCGTACCCCATGTTGAAAAAATTTGTCTATAACGGCTGCACTGTGCCCCATGCTCATTTCTAACGGCCCAAAAAGATAAAAAGATGACAAAAGAACAAGGAATGTCTTGAAATTGACAGCAAAATTACCATTGAAAAATGTGCCACATGGCGGGATACCCCATCAGTACTATAAGAGGACAACTAGGTTTATTTTTTGATATGATGATTTCACCATTACACACACATATCACAAAAGGCTGAAGTCCTTTTTCTTCTACCTTCTTCTCGATTTTCAGAGAGCTTGCAAACTCTCCACTCCTCAAAAGCTTGAGTTGCTAACTTGAGCGCTGGAGTGTGGTCGCCGGCCACCGCCGGCTCCACCTCTAATCTCATTCTCTTGATTTTGCAGGTTTAAGGCACCTTTCCAAGCTTTCCCCTTTAAATCTCAGACTTCCTCCATTAACAGCCACCTTTCATCCACTTACCTCTATTAAAAAGCCAAAACAACCTACACTCTACGACTCAGTGAGATATCCCTTAATCCGAAAATAAATTTTATTATTTTTAGTGGGTTTTACACTCTCAATCGACTCACCCAAAATCCATTAAAAGCAATTACTAAATTTCATCAAGAAAAAATAACTCTTATGTGCACAGTTGGCATTACAATTTAATTGTTATTTAAAAAAATTAATTAATCATATATCATCGGAATAAGATTATGTGTGGCGGTGATATATATAATTCGATTGTGGTCTCTGCACACATACGATCGATTTTCTCCTATATTTACCCTTTTTGTTGATTTAATTTTTACTTATGAATGTGTGTGTTCATCTAATTAATTAGGTTTAATTAAAAGCTATCATCAATCTGACTTTATTGTTTAACTTATAGGATGGGGAGACTACAAAAATTCTGGACATCGAAGGAGCATCACTAAAGTTAAAAAATTGAAGGAGGAGCTCATCAACCAATGGCGAAGGAGAGTGTGGACTAAGCTGGCTTTTAGCTCAGCCAAATTTTGGGAAAAGTTTTTAGTTTTATTTACAAAACTATCACCACTTCAATTTTACAAGATTGCCACTACCGTATATTACAAAATTGCTAGTGCTGTAATTCATGGAGGGATTTTACTAAGTTATAATTACGGTGGGTTTACTAAACTAGAATTGGAATGAATGTAATCGGAATGAGGAGGAAGGATAATGGGCTGGAATGGGAATGGAGAACGAGAATCAAAATAAATTGTTTACTTGAACTGTAGGAATCAGAATCGGAATGAGCTGGACTACCATCAATGTGTTTACCTTGTCTTGGAATTGGAACTAAAAAGTATTTAATGTACTATTGTCATAATTATTATTTTATATTTTAATTATAGTGATTATTTATTTAAAAAATTATTATTACTAATAATTATTGTTAATAATATATTAGTATATTAGATGATGATGATGATGATGATGATGATAATAATAATTATAATAATAATTAAATATAATAATAATTGTAATATATTAATTATAATAATTATAATATATTAGATGATGATGATGATGATGATGATAATAATAATTATAATATATTAATTAATTAAATATAATAATATATTAATTAATAATTATTATATTAATTAATTATAATAATTATTTTAATAATTAAATAAATAGTTAATTAATTATAATTAAGGACAAAATGGGTATTTTTAATTTTGTGGGAGGGCAAAATGTCATTCTTGGAAATGGGGACTCATTCACAAGGGCCCCTAACGAATCAATCTCCCATTCCCCATTCCAAAATTGGGGTGGGGCCCATGATTTCGATTCCTATTCCTGATTTTATTTTGTGAAATAAACGCTGTCAATGATTCCGATTCCCCAATCTAAAAAGTAGACGCAATATTAATGTAACTTACGACCCACCTATAACATGCATAAATGAGTAAAATGGCAGTGAGATCCACCTGATTTTTGTATTGTTTTAAGTAGGCTGCAAGTTACATTAATTGTAACTTAGCAAGACCTTTCATTAAATTGCCATTGCATATTTACAAAATTGCCAACTTCAGCTCATGTATTCTTTTAATTTTTTAAAGTCACTTCTTCCTTTTGGGAGACATTTAATGTAACAACTTGTAGTCTTAGCCTCCGTTTGTTATTGTGGTATGACAGTTACTGCAGTACTAAAGTATTTAATAAACACTTACTGCTGTAGTTTTGAAGTTAAGTTTATTTTTTATTCTAAAATTATATTTATCACACTCTATCAACTTTTATTTCATAATTACAAATTTCTTTCTATAAGAACTATAGCTTTTAAGCCACAATATCTTAATCCCAAATAAGCGTTTAATGTATTCGAAATCAACAACTAAGAAATTAAAGCTTCTCCATAAAATTTACTAAAAGTTCCAGAGGATGTGTGAGCATAGAAAAATTGTTTGCATAAAAAATTGTATTCATACTTGATTGCATTTTCCAATAAAAATTAACTTGATAACATGGTGTTGAGTCCATCTCATTGGCTGGTCCAAGCCCAAATCTTTATAAGTTTGGCTGATTAAATAATTAAAGAAAAATTGAGGGGCTAAATGAAATTTTCAATAAAAGCAGGTTTGAAAAGTGCATTATATAAAGAAGAATAAGTGGAGGCAGCAGTGACATTAACAATCACAAAAAGATGAGAGCGTGTGAAAAACTGTAGAGAGAAAAGAGAAGAACAGTGGCCGACTAATACAATTTTGGGGTTAGGATTGGATAATCAGAAGGTGATTTTAATTTCGTTTTCTCCTAAATTTGAAGAATAAGTTTTTGGTATCACCTTTTATAATATTAGTGGTCTTGATTTCTATTTTATTTTTTCATTGACTGTTATTTGAGACATTTAGAGACAAATTTTAAGTTGTTATTGTAAGCCAAGATTTTGAGATTCTTGATATTGTTAGCCTCTTGTATTATCTAGAAAAGAATTTGTGTTGTAATCCCATTATTAATCTATTGGAAGGCTATATCGGACTATAATCCCATCGTTTTTCCCGATTTAGGTTTTCCACGTAAAAATTTATGTCTCTTATGGTTGGTTTATTACTTTGGATTGTATTGGTTTAATTTCTGACTATTTATTTGTGGCACACATCCTCTTTTAATCACACAAAGAGGGAAAGAGTTTGTTTCTATTTAATTTGCAGCTGCTTGTGTGAGTTCATTTCCCAACAGAGTGGTATCAGAGCCAGATTGTGTTTTTATTACTCATGGTTTTATTTCTTTTCATAAGAACTATAGCTTTTAGGCCACAACACCTTAAAACCAAATAAGGACTTAATTTATTACAAATCAACAACTAAGAAATTAAACCTTCTCCATAAACTTTTCTAAAAGTTCTAGAGGATGTGTGAACATAGAAAAATTGTTTGCATAAAATATTGTATTCATACTCAGTTGCATTTTCCAATAAAAATTAACTTGATAACATGGAGAGTTCAAAAGGCTTTTCCCATCAAACTATCAATGGAAATGAATATCACTTCAAGCTAAGAAGTTGGAGAAATATTTATATGGATCTAGCACACTATTTCAGCATGTTATTTAAGAAGTTTTGATGAGTTTTATGGAAGGTTTAATGAGTTTTATAATGGGATCGTATATATTTTGTTTTAAAATCACCATATGCATTAAAGAGGATAAGTCCCACTGCGAAACCTACCATTGCTCCCTAGATAATAAGCTCCTACTGCTAAATTGGTGCGCCAAACGCATATAAATTTTTTTCCTAAAATTGAATGAAGGTATCATCAACTCAAGTTTCAAGTTCAATACATTAGCTTAGGTGATGTTCTTAATCTTCAAATTAAATCTATACATGATTAGCAAATGTTAATTAGCTCACTTATCATTAGCACTTAAAATTGTCGAAGCCTTATAATTTTTTTTTCTTTAAGATTTTCAATACATTAATTAGTCTTATAATAATAATAATAATAAGAATAATAATAATATTATAATAATAATAATAATAATATTATTATTATTATTATTATTATTATTATTATTATTTAATCCAGTAGTACCTAAATTTCTTTTCCATCCATGTTAGTGAGTTTCAAATGCTAGTTTTTTTGTTTTCAACTCAAGAAATTTTTACTAACAGAACTAGATAGCACCCATAGCCTTATATTATTAATGACACTTTGATTTGATTTTTAAAAAAATAAGTGCTTAGAGAATGTAAAACAAAATGAATATTCAATAATATATCAAGTATTTTTCATATTTTGACCTATTTGCAAAGTTTTTAAGTTTGATCACTGAAAATTTATGAGTTTTTCAAAACATACCCGCTTGATACAACCTGAATCCCGAATTTTTGGAAAAAGTTTTGATCGTCTCAAAATGGATGCCTTCAAATTTGGGTGACATTAGATGTATCTGAGAATAAATTGTTATTGTCTAGTGAAATAGAAATTCCATGCAGTCTAGGCAGTTGCATTAGGTTGAAACAACTAATCATTTTCTTCCAAGGGAAAATTCCTTCTATCATTGAGTTCTTTGAGAGTTGATCTTTCTCTCGCAACAATTTGTTTGACCAAATTCCAAAAATAAAAAATTGAGTGCTTTCCTTTTATGCAGAATTTAAGGGCATGTTCGGTATTGTTTTCAGGTGCTTGTTTTCATTTTTGTTTTAAAAATACAAATGCAATACATGTTCGGCAGTCTATCTTTTAACCATTTTGCAGAACCTAAAACTGAAGAGCAAAGACGACAAGCCATCTATAAGCAAATGACAAAATTATCACACACGTGCCTTCTCATATAATTTTATAAAACAAGGAGCACAAGCAGAGAAGGTATGTGTGGACGCATAATATATTTTGTAAAAACAACATGCCATTTACAGTTTAAAGTTGTTAACGGCACGACGTCTCTTTGTTAACCTAGCAAAATTTGGGGGAGACTGTACTTTACAGAGAAAAGTGTTGTAAAACGTTAATTTTTGTAGTGCTTTAAACGTTTCCCAACTCATTTAACAGTAATCTAGCACTCCATCCATCATATTTTAACTTTCCTATCCTACTTTTTGTCTTTTCTAATACTGTTGAGTAAATTGTTTTATATTTACTGTGGATTAAGCACTAAAATAAAAAACGACAAAATGCTGGAAACTGATGGTGAGTCAAAAGCGAGTATGGTGGGTCTTTCTTTAAAGCTGTATTATATTGTTCTTACAATAGTAATAAATATGATAATTAATATTATTAGAAAAAATAAAAAGTATTAGTTTCACTGTCACTTTGCCAGCCGGTTCACATTTGAGCATCAAGTACAGAATCGATTAATCATTGAGAAAAAAGATTTATAAAAATATAGTTTATCTTACCAACCTCAACAAAAGTTTATCATTTTAATTTCCTTCAGCAGTTAGATGGATTTTGTAAACATGATGAGTTCAATCATTGTAAGCATTTGTTTCTTTAATTTCTGTTGCTCCAGCTTCAGCTTGCAATCAACCTATTCTGTGCTCAAAAGCAATGAAACTGATCAACTCGCATTGCTTGAATTCAAGGCAACTATTCCAGGCACTTTTGTCAATGGAAAGGTGTCACTTGCAGTCCACGGCACCAAAGGGTGACTGCATTACTTCTTCCATCTTTACTCTTGCAGGGGTCTCTGTCGCCTCACATTGGAAATTTAAGTTTTCTCAGAGTGTTAGATGTCAAAAACAATAGCTTCCGCAACAAAATTCCTCAAGAGATTGGATATCTGATCAGGTTACGATATTTAAGGCTGGAGAACAATACATTCGGAGGTCAAATTCCTGACAACATATCGCACTGCGTTAACCTTGAATCCCTCTGGTTAGCCTCCAATGAGCTTGTGGGGAAAGTTCCGGGAAAGCTGGGCTCCTTATCAAAGCTCCGGTTTCTCGTAATACACGCCAACAATTTGTCACGAGAAATCCCATCTTCCTTTGGCAACTTGTCATCACTCGAGATCCTCTCAGTAGCTGATAATCAATTTGTGGGACAAATTCCTGAAACCCTGAGCGAGCTTAAGAGGATGCGTTTTTTATCATTTGCAGCAAATAAGCTATCAGGTGAAATCCCTTTCTCAATCTACAACTTGTCTTCGCTTAATGATTTTTGTTTTCCTTTCAACCAACTTCAAGGAAGCCTTCCATCAGACTTAGGCTTCACTCTTCCTAATCTTGAAGTACTAAACGTTGGTGATAATCAGTTTACTGGGCCTATTCCTGCTTCAATATCCAACGTCTCAAATCTAATGGGACTTATAATCCCAAATAACGGATTTAGTCGAAAGGTGCCTAGTTTGGAAAATTTACATAAACTCCAACGGGTTAGTATTTCTCTGAATCACTTAGGAAATGGGGAAAAAGATGACTTGGAATTTGTCAATAATTTGGTCATCGCTTCCAGATTAGAGCTACTGGCTCTTAATGTGAACAATTTTGGAGGAATGTTACCTGAAGCTGTGAGGAACTTGTCAACCCAGCTTAAAATACTATTAGTTGGAAACAATCAATTTTTTGGAAATATCCCAAGTGGATTAAGAAATCTTGTTAACTTGGAGCTTCTACATATTGGGGATAACCAATTCACAGGCCGAATTCCGGGAAGTATCAGAGATCTTCAAAAGCTGTAGACGTTGATGCTCAATTGGAACAAGTTGTTGGGGGAAATTCCATCTTCTATAGGAAATTTGACAATGTTAACCACACTAAATTTTGAAGAAAACATGTTACAAATTTCTTTCCTTAAGAATTATAGCTTTTAGGCCACAACACCTTAATACCGAATAAGGGCTTAATGTATTTGAAATCAACAACCAAGAAATAAAAGCTTCTCCATAAAATTTACTAAAAGTTCCAGAGGATGTCTGAACATAGAAAAATTGTTTGCATAAAAAATTGAATTCATACTCGGTTGCATTTTCCAATAAATATAAGCCAAATAGAAGACCTAAAAGAGAATATAAAACACTAGGAGAATATCATGAGGTTGGATCAAAAGGCTTTGGGTAAAATCTATGAAAATTGCATTAGCATTTTACAATCTAAATAGACATAATCGTATAGAGTTTCTTAAAACTTCATTTATAGGAATAGTTGCACAATGGTTTATAGGACTAAGTCAAAAATCATAAAAATAAAGTATTATTTGGAGATAATCCTAATGAAAATGAATCTTAAGAACACATCTTAACAAGATTTGAATGTAAAATAAGAAAAGAATTCTTAGGAGAAGATTGGGAGGCTGATTTCAGGCAAGAATTAGAAAGAAAAATAATGGAAAACATGATAAAATTAACCAGGCTTGAAATATGTGATATATGTTACTTAGAAGCTTACACCTGTAGCTTCGAAAAACTGTATTATAAATGTGAATTTCGGGAAGATGATTATATGAAAATGTATTACAATAATTTATAATTAACTTGATAACATGGAGAATTCAAAAGGCTTCTCCTATCAAACTATCAATGGAAATGAATATCACTTCAAGCTAAGAAATTGGAGAAATATTTATATGGATCTAGCACACTATTTCAGGATGTTATTTAAGAAGGTTTGAAGAGTTTTACAGTGGGATCGCATATATTTTGTTTTAAAATCACCATAAATTTTAAAGAGGAAAAGTCCCACTGCGAAACCGACCATAGCTCCCTAAATAATAAGCTCCTACAGCTAAATTAGTGCGCCAAACCCCACATAAATTTTTCTCCTAAAATTGAATGAAGGTATCATCAACTCAAGTTTCAAGTTCAATAAATTAGCTTAGGTGATGTTCTTAATCTTCATATTAAATCTATACATGATTAGCAAATGTTAATTAGCTCACTTATCATTAGCACTTAAAATTGTCGAAGCCTTATGATTTTTTTTCTTAAGATTTTCAATACATTAACTAGTCTTATAATTTTTTTTATTATTACTTAATCCAATAGTACCTAAATTTCTTTTACATCCATATGAGTGAGTTTCAAATGCTAGTTTTCTAGTTTTCAACTCAAGAAATTTTTACTAACAGAACTAGATAGCACCCATAGCCTTATATTATTAATTAAACTTTGATTCGATTTGAAAAAAAAAAAGTGATTAAAGAACGCAAAACAAAATGAGTATTCAATAATATATCAAGTGTTTTTCATATTTTGACCTATTTCCAAAGTTTTTAATTTTGATCACTAAAAATTTACAAGTTTTTCAAAACATACCCTCCTGATACGACCTGAATCCCGAATTTTTGGAAAAAGTTTTGATCTGTCTCAAAACTGATGCCGTCAAATTTGGGTGACTTTAGATATATATGAGAATAAATTGCCATTCTCTGGTGAAATTCGATGCAGTCTAGGTAGTTGCATTAGGTTGAAACAACTAATCATTTTCTTTCAAAGGAAAATTCCTTCTATCATTGAGTTCTTTGAGAGTTGATCTTTCTCTCGCAACAATTTTTCTAGCCGAGTTCCAAATAAAATTTGAGTGTTTTCCCTTTATGCAGAATTTAAGTCTATCTTTTAACCATTTTGAGGGTGAACTTAAATCTATCTTTTTGCAAAACTTAAAACTGAAGAGCTATTCAGAGGATCAAAGGATCAAATTTATACTAGGGATATTAACATATGTTGATGACGAAAAAGATCTCCAATCTGACTAAAGAGAAGTGTGTTCTATAGTAATGAATTGTTTACTAAACGAGAATCGGAATGGCCAGGATTGAGAATGAGCTAAAATGGGAATGGGAATGGGAATGGGAATGGGAATGGGGAATGGGAATAAGAATAAATTATTTATTTGAACTATAGGAACTGGAATTGGGATGAACTAGATTGCCATTAATATGTTTACTTTGTATTGGAATCGAAATCGGAATCAAAATCAGAATAAATTAGATTGTTATAATTTACTAAAAAGTCCTTCATTAACTATTATCATAATTATTATTTTATATTTAATTATTATGATTATTTATTCAAAAACTATAATTATTAATAATTATTGTTAATAATATAATATTACTATTTACATTATTGTTAATATATTAATTAATGATGATACTTTTTTTTAACAATAATAATAATAATAATAATAATAATAATAATAATAATAATAATAATATAATAATTATTATTATTAATTCTTTTGAACATAATAATAATAATAATATTGTCAATAATTATTTAATAATAATAATATTGTCAATAATTATTTAATAATAATAATTATTATTATTATATTAATTAATTATAAGGGAAATTATCAGTATAAATTATCAGTCATATACCTTTAAGTGACACTTTTATCAAACGTGCTATAATATTTTTCACATCTATCACTAGTATACCCTAAGTTATCAAAACGTTTCTGGCATCCACCAATCCGTTACCCGCCGTTAGAATATGCTGACGTCATAGCGGTAGTGTGGTCTTTTACTATAGGAGAAACTGTGATAACAAACGACATGTCATTTTATTTATTGAAAATGACAACGTTTTACCGGACGACATGTCATTTAACTGTAGTATTATAGGATGACATGTCGTTTAACTATAGTACTATCAAATGACATGTAGTTTAATAACAAAAAAAACAGTTAAATAATAGGAAACACGCGCAACACACACGACCGGATCTCTTCTTCTCTTCTTCTCTTCACAAGTACACAACACAAAAGCAAAGGAAAAGCCATTAGCACACCATCACAGCGACAGCACTCATGATCGAAAACGGTACAGTAGACACAGAGGGAACTCTTAACTTGTATGACTAAGAAACTCTTTAAGAGAAATTACCGTACTTGTATAAGTGTGCTACCGGCTGTCCCTCTACTTTTGTATTGTGTGTGTGTGTGAAGAGAAGAATAGAAGAAGAGATCTGGTCGTGTGTGTTGTGCTTGTTTCCTTTTGTTTAAATGTTTTTTTTTGTTACTAAACGATATGTTATCCAATAATAATATATGTAAACGACATGTCATCCGGTAATATTACAATGAAACGACATGTCGTTCGTAAAACGTTGTCATTCACTTGAAAAGAACGACATGTCGTTTTTTAATCACAGCTTCTCCTTTGTTTCAAGGGCAAAATCATCATTTTGTCGCATTTTCGTTAACATTCTAACAGCTGGTAACGGATTGGTGGACGGCAGAAACGTTTTACCAACTTAAGGTATATGAGTGATACATGTTAAAAGTATTGTAGCACGTTTGATACAAATGATATTTAAGGGTATACGACTGATAATTTTCCTAATTATAATACATTTTATCATAATAATAATAATAATAATAATAATAATAACCCATTTCAAAAAAATAAAATCAGAATTATTATCATCAATATAATCAAAATCACAAACCGTCATCATTAATCAAATACACCATCGGAATCGAAATCAAAGATCATCAGCATCAACAAAATAAAATAAAAAAAAATTGGAATCATTATCATCAACATAATCAGAATCCAAAATTATCAACATTATTAAAATGTGAAAATCAGAATAAAAAATCATCATCATCAACAAAATAAAAGCCAAAATCGGAATCATCATCATCAACAACAACACCGGCAACAACAACCATCATCGTCTACATCATTATCATCATCATCATCATTAGAGCATAAAAATGGCTATGGGAGATGAATCAAAGATGAAACCATGACGGAGAAAATTGAGACGAAACTGAGAGGAGACAACCCAAACCGAGACTAAAACATCAACAGCCGCTTCTCCACAGCCAATGGACCGATGACGACGACGGCAGCAATTGATTTTGGGGGCAACGGTGAGGTTTGTCTTTCATGTCGGCTGGAGCTCGATTTTGGCATCTACGGTTAGGAATTTGCTACTGCTATTGTTTTTTATTTAATTTTGCTATTTATATTTTTTAATTAAACGAAGGGTATTTCGAGATTTACAATTTTTAATGGGGGAAAATTTGGGTCTCCAAGGAATGGGAATGGGAATGGGAATCAGTCTCCAATTGATGATTCCCAAATTTGGGTGGGGTCCACACGTGTGATTTCGATTATGACTGTTGATTTGCAAAGTAAATGCGGTAATAATTCCGATTCTAGAC
Source organism: Clausena lansium (assembly GCA_030449835.1). NCBI lineage: Eukaryota > Viridiplantae > Streptophyta > Magnoliopsida > Sapindales > Rutaceae > Clausena > Clausena lansium. The sequence continues at coordinate 7,449,111 of JASUUF010000195.1, forward strand.
TCCAATTCTCCAATCCGAGAAGTAAACGCAGCATAAAAACATAGCACACACATCAAAACAGAGGAGATCCACAACAGAACCGAAAACAAAAGATGAGGCAGCAATGTAATTCAAGAATACAAAACATACGCCCTAGTAGTAAATCCGATGATCAAGATTTTATACAGAATAATTCCATACGGCAAACGGCAGTTAGGAGATAATAATACCATGATAAAATTTTACTTTGAAGCCGGCAAGCCGTCTATACGCAAATGATAGAATTATCACACACATGTCGTCTCATATTTTTATAAACCAACAAGCAGAAAAGGTATGTATGGAGTTAGTCCTCTCTCTTACTAAATGTGAGTGGAGTAGGTGTCCCTCAAATATTAGAGAAAGGTAAAGTCTTGGCAGTGCTATATAAGATTTAATGTTCATTTATCCCAGTAATTATTTGATTGTAAATATCAGTAATAGTCTCATATAATATGAGTTGTAATCTGAGCAACAGTCTCGTGTAATTAAAAAAAAATGTACGCATAATACATTTTGTGAAAACGACATGTCATTTACAGTTTAAAATTGTTAACGGCATGACGTCTCTTTGTTGCACTAGCAAAATTTGGAGGAGACTGTAATTTACTGAGAAAAGTGCTGTAAACGTTAATTCCTGTAGTGCTTTAAACGTTTCCCAACTCATTTAACATCTAGCACTCCATCCATCATATTTTAACTTTCTTATCCTACTTTTTGTCTTTTCTAATACTGTTGAGTAACTTGTTTTACATTTACTGTGGATTAAGCACTAAAATAAAAAACGATAAAATGCTGGAAAGTGGAAACTGATAGAGACTCAAAAGGGCGTATGGGGTCGTTCTTTAAAGCTGTATTATATTATTCTTACAATAGTAATAAATATGATGATTAATATTATTAGAAAAAATAAAAATTATTAGTTTCACTGTCACTGTGCCGGCCGGTTCACATTTGAGCATCGAGTACAGAGTCCATTAATCATTGAGAAAAAAAAAATACAAATATAGTTTATCTTACCAACCTCTATAAAAGTTTATCGTTTTAATCTCCTTCAGCAGTTAGATGGATTTTGTAAACATGATGAGTTCAATCATTCTTGTTTCTTTATTTTCTGTTGCTTCAGCTTCAGCTTGCAATCAACCTATTCTGTGCTCAGAAGCAATGAAACTGATCAACTTGCATTGCTTGAATTCAAGGCCAAAATTACTCATGACCCTCTTGAGGTTTTGAGTTCATGGAACTATTCCAGGCACTTTTGTCAATGGAAATGAATACCACTTCAAGCTAAGAAGTTGGAGAAATATTTATGTGGATCTAGCACACTATTTCAGCATGTTATTTAAGAAGGTTTGATGAGTTTCACAGTGGGATCGCATATATTTTGTTTTAAAATCACCATATGCTTAGCTCCCTAAATAATAAGCTCCTACTGCTAAATTGGTGCTCCAAACCCATATAAATTTTTCTCCTAAAATTGAATGAAGGTATCATCAACTCAAGTTACAAGTTCAATACATTTGTTTAGGTGATGTTCTTAATCTTCATATTAAAACTATACATGATTAGCAAATGTTAATTAGCTCAATTATCATTAGCACTTAAAATTGTCGAAGCCTTATAAATTTTTTTTTTCCTTAAGATTTTCAATACATTAATTAGTCTTATAATTTTTATTATTATTATTTAATTCAACAGTACCAAAATTTCTTTCCCATCCATATGAGTGAGTTTCAAATGCTAGTTTTCTTGTTTTCAACTCAAGAAATTTCACAAACAAAATTAGATAGCGCCCATAGCTTATATTATTAATTACACTGTGATTTGATTAAAAAAAAGTGCTTAAAGAATGCAAAACAAATTGCGTATTCAATAATATATCAAGTATTTTTCATATTTTGACATGTTTACAAAGTTTTTAAGTTTGATCAGTGAAAATTTACAAGTTTTTCAGAACATACACGCTTGATACGACCTGAATCACAAATTTTTGGAAAAAGTTTTGATCTGTCACAAAACAGATGCCTTCAAATTTGGGTGACTTTAAATATATCTGAGAATAAATTATTATTGTTTGGTGAAATTCTGTGCAGCCTAGGCAGTTGCATTAGGTTGAAACAACTAATCATTTTCTTTCAAGGAAAAATTCCTTCTATCATTGAGCTCTTTGAGAGTTGATCTTTCTCTCCCAACAATTTGTCTGGCCAAATTCCAAAAAAAAAATTGAGTTCTTTCCCTTTATGCAGAATTTAAGTCTATCTTTTAACCATTTTGAGGGTGAATTTAAATTTAACCATTTTGAGGGTGAATTTAAATCTATCTTTTTGCAAAACTTAAGCTATTCAAAGGATTGAATTTATACTAGGGATATAAAAATATGTTGTTGGACGAAAAAGATCTCCAATATGAATAAAGAAAAGTATGTTTCTACATTAAAAACAATGAGAGATCCACAACAGAATCGAAAACAAAAGATGAGGCAGCAGTGTAATTTAAGAAAACAAAACATACGCCCTAGTAGTGATTTCAAACGGCGAACGGCAGCTAGGAGATAAAAATACCATTATAAAATTTTACTTTGAAGACGACAAGCAAATGATAGAATTATCACACACAATACATATGCCGTCTCGTACATTTTGTTAAAACGACATGTCATTTACAGTTTAAAATTGTTAACGGCATGACGTCTCTTTGTTGCACTAGCAAAATTTGGAGGAGACTGTACTTTACAGAGAAAAGGGTTGTAAAACGTTAATTTCTGTAGTGCTTTAAACGTTTCCCAACTCATTTAACAGTAATCTAGTACTCCATCCATCATATTTAACATTCTTATCCTACTTTTTGTCTTTTCTAATACTGTTGAGTAACTTGTTTTACATTTACTGTGGAGTAAGCACTAAAATAAAAAACGATAAAATGCTGGAAAGTGGAAACTGATAGAGTCAAAAGGGTGTACGGGGGTCTTTCTTGAAAGCTGTATTATATTATTCTTAAAATAGTAATAAATATGATGATTAATATTATTAGAAAAAATAAAAAGTATTAGTTTCACTGTCACTGTGCCAGCTGGTTCACATTTGAGCATCCAGTACAGAGTCCATTAATCATTGAGAAAAAAGAACATATACAAATTAGTTTATCTTACCAACGTCTATAAAAGTTCATCATTTTAATTTCCTTCAGCAGTTAGATGGATTTTGTAAACATGATGAGTTCAATCATTGTAAGCATTTGTTTCTTTATTTTCTGTTGCTCCAGCTTCAGCTTGCAATTAACCTATCCTGTGCTCAAAAGCAATGAAACTGATAAACTTGCATTGCTTGAATTCAAGGCCAAAATTACTCGTGACCCTCTTGAGGTTTTGAGTTCATGGAACTATTCCAGGCACTTTTGTCAATGGAAAGGTGTCACTTGCAGTCCACGGCACCAAAGGGTGACTGCATTACTTCTTCCATCTTTACTCTTGCAGGGGTCTCTGTCGCCTCACATTGGAAATTTAAGTTTTCTCAGAGTGTTAAATCTCAAAAACAATAGCTTCCGCAACGAAATCCCTCAAGAGATTGGATATCTGTTCAGGTTACAAAAATTAAGCCTGCAGAACAATACATTCGGAGGTCAAATTCCGGACAACATATCGCATTGCTTTAACCTTGAATCCCTCTGGTTGGGCTTCAATGAATTTGTGGGGAAAGCTCCAGGGAAACTGAGCTCCTTATCAAAGCTCCGGATTCTTACAATACACGTCAACAATTTGTCAGGGGAAATCCCATCTTCCTTTGGCAACTTGTCATCACTCGAGATCCTCTCAGCAGCTGATAATCAATTTGTGGGACAAATTCCTGAAACCCTGAGCGAGCTTAAGAAGATGCGTTTTATATCATTTGGAACAAATAAGCTATCAGGTGAAATCCCTTTCTCAATCTACAACTTGTCTTCGCTTACTGATTTTCATTTTCCTTTCAACCAACTTCATGGAAGCCTTCCTTCAGACTTAGGCTTCACTCTTCCTAATCTTGAAGTACTAAACGTTGGTGGTAATCAGTTTACTGGGCCTATTCCTGCTTCAATATCCAATGCCTCAAATCTAATTAGACTTACAATCCCAAGGAATGGATTTAGTGGAAAGGTGCCTAGTTTGGAAAATTTACATAAACTCCAATGGGTTACTATTTCTCTGAATCACTTAGGAAATGGGGAAAAAGATGACTTGGAATTTGTCAATTCTTTGGTCAATGCTTCTAGACTAGAGCTAGTGCAAATTGGTAGTAACAATTTTGGAGGAATGTTACCTGAAGCTGTGGGGAACTTGTCAACCCAACTTAAAATGTTAGCATTTGGAAACAATCAAATTTTTGGAAATATCCCAAGTGGACTAAGAAATCTTGTTAACTTGGAGCTTTTACAGCTAACGGACAACCAATTCACAGGCCGAATTCCGGGAAGTATAGGAGATCTTCAAAAGCTGCAAAGGTTGATGCTCAAGGGGAACAAGTTTTTGGGGGAAATTCCATCTTCTATAGGAAATTTGACAATGTTAACCACACTAAATTTTGAGGAAAACATGTTAGAGGGAAGCATTCCATCAAGTCTAGGGAAATGCCAAAACTTAATATTATTAAATCTCTCTAATAACAACCTCAGTGGTACCATACCCACTGAAATGATTGGTCTCTCTTCCTTGTCAATCTATCTTGATCTATCTCAAAACCAATTGAATGGTCCTTTGCCCTCAAATTTTGGTATCTTGAAAAATCTGGGTGTTATAGATCTATCTGAGAACAAATTGTCCGGTGAAATTCCAAGCAGTCTAGGAAGTTGCATTAGGTTGGAACAACTCATCATGAATGGTAATTTCTTTCAAGGGAATATCCCTTCATCATTGAGTTCTTTGAGAGGCATTGAGAAACTTGATCTTTCGCGGAACAATTTGTCTGGCTGGATTCCAAAATATTTGGAAAACTGTCCCTTTTTGCATAATTTAAATCTGTCTTTTAATCATTTTGAGGGTGAAGTACCAATAAAAGGAGTCTTCAGCAATTCCAGTGCTATATCTCTTGATGGAAATGATAAGCTCTGTGGTGGCATATCTGAGTTGCATTTATCTACTTGTTCCATGAAAGAATCAAAGCAATCACGCTCCCATTCCCTGAAACTGATTATTCCTATAGTTACAGGAATTTTGTTAGTGACAGGGATTTCATGTTTGATAATTATTTCCTGGTGGAGCAAATCAAAAAGGGAGCCGGCCACTCCTCCATCAGCATTCTTGGCTTCGGTTTTACAAGTGTCCTATGAGAATCTGTTCAAAGCAACTGATGGGTTCTCTTTGGAAAACTTGATTGGTGCCGGTAGCTTTGGTTCGGTCTATAAAGGAATCCTCAGTCATGATGATCATGAAAAGTTGGTGGCAGTTAAGGTGCTTGATCTTCAACATCGAGGAGCTTCAAAGAGTTTCATGGCGGAGTGTCAAGCCTTGAGAAGTATAAGGCATCGGAATCTTGTCAAAATAATAACTTCCTGTGCAAGTGTTGACTTCCAAGGAAATGATTTCGAGGCTTTAGTTTATGAGTTCATGGTTAACGGGAGCCTGGAGGAATGGTTGCATCCAAACCCTCAGGGACCATGGAATTTAAATCTCCTGCAAAGACTGAATATTGCCGTTGATGTTGCTTCCGCATTGGATTATCTTCATCATTATTGCGAAACTCCAATAGTCCATTGTGATCTCAAGCCAAGCAATGTTCTTCTGGATGGTGAATTGACCGCCCATATAGGTGATTTTGGATTAGCAAAATTCCTTCCGGAAGCCACCAATAACTTGTCAACTAATCAATCGAGCTCCATTGGAGTAAAAGGAACCGTTGGTTATGCTGCTCCCGGTAAAGACTAAAATTTAATTAACTTGTTTTGCAATCCTTGAGAGATTTTACTAGTTGAACTAAGAATTTTAATTTTCGAATTGCAGAGTACGGCATGGGGAGCGAAGTCTCAACAAGTGGAGATGTGTACAGTTTTGGCATACTCTTGCTGGAATTGTTTACAGGAAAGAGGCCGACGAATGAGATGTTTACAGGCAACCTAAACCTTCATAATTTTGTCAAGGAAGCTCTTCCTGAAAGACTCGCTGAAATTGTTGATCCAGTGCTTCTTCTAGAAAGAGAAGAAGGGGAGACAAGCAAGGCCAATGCTCACAAACAAAGGACAAGAAGTTTTAGTGTTAAAGAGTGCTTGGTTTCGGTACTGGGAATCGGAGTCACTTGCTCTTCAGAGTTGCCGAGAGAACGAATGAACATGGAAGAGGTTGCGGCTCAGCTGCTTTGCTTCAGAAACAAACTTGCCAAAAATGTGTGAGGCCAACCGGTAACTTATGTGACTGCTTAAGTAATTGTTTCCTCTCAAATGACAATAAAGTCAGAAAATAACTAAGCAAGTCTTTGGTTTCTATCAACCCTTTATTGGCAGAAGCAAAAATGAACAATTTCAATTATGAGACCATGCAAAATATATTAATTTATACAGCATATATACTATTCAATGAACACATATTTAATGAATTAAAAATTAATTGATTTTTTCTAATCTAATAATCAGTTAAAAGTGAATTAATCCACTAACTATCGATTAAATTAACCACAAAAAATTCAAAAATTTTTAAATTTGAGAACTCAACCCTGAACTTCCAAAAGCAATGAGCAAAATTAGATATGAGATCAAATTATATTTAGATTTCAAGAAAAAAAAAGTAAAAAGTATAATCATATTTTTTAAAAAATATTAATTTATTATATAAGTAGGACCATAGAGTTATATAAAGGTTTTTAGAAAAATAAAATATTATCTCATTAATTTATTAAAATTATTATTTTAGCCTATTAGCGACCTTAAAAAATTATTATAAAATAGAGGATATTAATTCATCATAGTATTAATTTACACTTGAGCCTATGCAAACTCCTTCTAATTGCTCTCTACACCCAATTATTTGAAAAAAAAATATCTAACTCAAGTAGACCCTGATATCAAGCCCAATACCCTTTTTAATTTGTATTAACAACTATTATTAAAAAAAATGAAAAAAAAATACTAACTTTCATAATTTCATCAAGAAAAAATAACTCTTATTTGCACAATTGACATTACAATTTAATTGTTATTAAAAAAAATTAATTAATAATATATCATTGCAATAAGATTTATGTGTGGCGGTGATATATATAATTCGATTGTGGTCTCTGCACACATACGATCGATTTTCTCCTATATTTACCCTTTTAGTTAATTTAATTTTTACTTATGAATGTGTGTGTTCATCTAATTAATTAGGTTTAACTAAATATCACTTAAACACGTCTACGTACGGGTGGCTTTATAAAAAGAATTATTAGGATTATATTTGATTGTTTGTAACTCCATCATCAATCTGACTTTATCGTTTAACTTATGGGATGGGGAGACTACAAAATTTCTGGACATCGAAGGAGTATCACTTTAAGTTCAAAAATTGAAGGAGTGGCGAAGGAGGGTGCGGACCTCTGCCAAATTTTGGGAAAATTTTTTAGTTTTGTTTACAAAACTATCACCAATTCAATTTTACAAGATTGCCACTACTGTATATTACAAAATTGCTAGTGCTGTAATTCATTGAGGGATTTTACAAAGTTATAATTAAAGCGTGTTTATTAAACTGGAATGGGAATGAGAATCGGAATAGACAAGAATGTGAATGGGCTAAAATGGGAATGAACTGAAATGGGAATCAGAAAATATTATTTACTTAAACTGTAGGAATTAGAATAGAATGAGCTGGATTGCCATTAATATGTTTACCTCGTTTTGGAATTAAAATCGAAATAAGTTAGATTATAACAAATTACTGAAAAGTACTTAATGAACTATTGTCATAATTATTATTTTATATTTTAATTATAGTGATTATTTATTCAAAAATTATTATTATTATTATTATTAATTATTGTTAATAATATGTTAATTAATTAACTATAATAATATATTAATTATTGTGGTTATTTATTTAAAATTATTATTAATTAATTATAGTATATTTAAATATATTAATTAATTATAATAATATATTTAATTAATTGTAGTGTATTAATTAATTAACTATAATAATATTTTAATTAATAATTATTATTATTATATTAATTAATTATAATTAAGGACAAATTAGGTAATTTTAATTATTCGGCCCTAAGGGGGGGAGGAATGGCCAGTCCTGGGAATGGGGGATTCATTCCCAAACTCCTCAGGGAATCAATCTCCCATTCCCCATTCTCAAATTGGGGTGGACTCCATGATTTCGATTTCAATTCCCGACTCTATTTTGTAAGGTAAACGTTATCAATGATTCCGATTCTGGATTTCGATTCTCCAATTCGGAAAGTAAACACAACATTAAAGTAACTTACAGCCCACCTATAACATGCATAAATGAGTAACATAGCAATGAGATCCACCTGATTTTTGTATTGTTTTAAGTAGGTTGTAAGTTACATTAATTGTAACTTAACGAAACCTTTCATTGAATTGCCATTGCATATTTACAAAATTGGCAACTTTAGTGCAGTAACATGCATTCTTTTAATGTAATAACTTGTAGTCTTAGCCCCCTATTTGTTATTGTGGTAACACGCTCACAGTAACATTAGAGTATTTAGTAAACACTTATTGCTGTAATTTTGAAGTTAAGTTTATTTTTTATTCTAAAATTATATTTATCACTATCTATTAACTTTTATTTCATAATTACAAATTTCTTTCCATAAGAACTATAGCTTTTAGGCCACAACACCTTAATACCGAATAAGGGCTTAATGTATTTGAAATCAACAACCAAGAAATAAAAGCTTCTCCATAAAATTTACTAAAAGCTCCAGAGGATGTGTGAACATAGAACAATTGTTTGCATAAAAAATTGAATTCATACTCGGTTGCATTTTCCAATAAATATTAACTTGATAACATGGAGAATTCAAAAGGCTTAGCCTATCAAACTATCAATGGAAATGAATATCACTTCAAGCTAAGAAGTTGGAGAAATATTTATATGGATCTAGCACACTATTTCAGCATGTTATTTAAGAAGGTTTGATGAGTTTTACAGTGGGACCGCATATATTTTGTTTTAAAATCACCATATGCTTTAAAGAGGATAATTCCCACTGCGAAACCGACCATAGCTCCCTAAATAATAAGCTCCTACTGCTAAATTGGTGCGCCAAACCCATATAAATTTTTCTCCTAAAATTGAATGAAGGTATCATCAACTCAAGTTTCAAATTCAATACATTAGCTTAGGTGATGTTCTTAATCTTCATATTAAATATATACATGTTTAGCAAATGTTAATTAGCTCACTTATCATTAGCACTTAAAATTGTCGAAGCCTTATAATTTTTTTTTTTAAGATTTTCGATACATTAATTAGTCCTATAATTTTTTTTATTACTATTTAATCCAATAGTACCTAATTTTCTTTCCCATCAATATGAGTGAGTTTCAAATGCAATTTTCTTGTTTTCAACTCAAGAAATTTTACTAACCGAACTAGATAGCACCCATAGCCTTATATTATTAATTACACTTTGATTTGATTAAAAAAAAAAAGCTTAAAGAATGCAAAACAAAATGAGTACTCAATAATATATCAAGTATTTTTCATATTTTGACCTGTTTGCAAAGTTTTTAAGTTTGATCACTGAAAATTTACAAGTTTTTCAAAACATACCCGCTTGATACGACCTGAATCCCGAATTTTTGGAAAAAGTTTTGATCTATCACAAAACGGATGCCTTCAAATTTGGGTGACTTTAGATATATCCGAGAATAAATAGTCATTGTCCGGTGAAATTCCATGCAGCCTAGGCAGTTGCATTAGGTTGAAACAACTAATCATTTTCTTTCAAGGGAAAATTCCTTCCATCATTGGGTTCTTTGAGCTAGAGTTGATCTTTCTCTCGCAACAATTTGTCTGGCCAAATTCCAAAAAAAAAATTGAGTTCTTTCTCTTTATGCAGAATTTAAGTCTATCTTTTAACCATTTTGAGGGTGAATTTAAATCTATCATTTTGCATAACTTTAAACTGAATAGCTATTCAGAGGATCGAATTTATACTAGGGATATTAAAATATGTTGTTGGACGAAAATGATCTCCAATGTGAATAAAGGGAAGTATGTTTCTACATTAAAAACATAGCACACACATCAAAACAGAGGAGATCCACGACAGAACCGAAAACAAAAGATAAGGCAGCAATGTAATTTAAGAATACAAAACATACGACCTAGTAGTAAATCCGATGATCAAGATCTTATACATAACAATTCCAAACGGCAAACGGCAGCTAGGAGATAAAAATACCATGATAAAATTTTACTTTGAAGACAACAAGCCGTCCATACGCAAATGACAGAATTATCACACACATGTCGTCTCATATATATTTATAAACCAACAAACAGAGAAGGTATGTGTAGAGATAGTCTTCTCCCTTATGAAATATGAGTGAAATAGACGTCCCTCGAATATTAGAGAGGGGTAAAATCTGAACGGTGCTATATAAGGTTTAATATTAACCTATCTCAGTAATTATCTGATTATAAATATCAGTAATAGTCTCATGTAACATGAGTTATAATCTGAGCAATAGTCTTATGTAATTCAAAAAAAAAAAAAAAGTATTTGTGGACGCATAATATATTGTAAAAAACGACATGTCATTTACAGTTTAAAGTTGTTAACGGCATGACGTCTCTTAGTTGCACTAGCAAAATCTGGAGGAGACTGTACTTTACGGAGAAAAGTGTTGTAAAACGTTAATTCCTGTAGTGCTTTAAACGTTTCCCAACTCATTTAACAGTAATCTAGCACTCCATCCATCATATTTAACTTTCTTTTCCTACTTTTTGTCTTTTCTAGTACTGATGAGTAACTTGTTTTACATTTACTGTGGATTAAGCACTAAAATAAAAAACGATAAAATGCTGGAAAGTGGAAACTGATAGAGATTCAAAAGGGAGTATGGGGGTCTTTCCTTAAAGCTTTATTATATTATTCTTACAATAGTAATAAATATGTTAATTAATAGTATTAGAAAAAATAAAAAGTATTAGTTTCACTGTCAGTGCCAGCCGGTTCACATTTGAGCATCAAGTACAGAGTCCATTAATCATTGAGAAAAAAATAATATACAAATATAGTTTATCTTACCAACCTCTATAAAAGTTTATCGTTTTAATTTCCTTCAACAGTTAGATGGATTTTGTAAACATGATGAGTTCAATCATTCTTGTTTCTGTTGGATTAAAATTTCATTTTTAATAATGATCTCATATAATATATAAGAATTAAGTAATCTAAAAATTCATACCTTATTTATATGATAAGATGAATATTCGAAAGCTGTAGATCCACCACCAAACGATCTTTTAGGCTATGACTCAAAGTTGATCAACACTGGACGTGTGGGCGTCCGTGTCACTACTCCCAATTGCAACTGGCGTATTATTTTTTTTTATTATTTTAAAGATCTCTCTCTTTTGTTTTGAGAAAAATCCTTATTTATAATTGCTTATGAAAAAATCCTAGCATGTATTATATCTCATTAATTTAAAATATTAAAATATTTTAAATTAAACATTTATCTCTCCACTTACGTAAAAGTGGAGAGAATGTGTAACCAACTAGGGGACTACCTTGTAAAATATCACAAGACCTCATTCACACTTATATATAACACATTAGGCCTTAACAAATATTATAATTAAGATTTATACCTTATGTGCCAGTTTTCTCGCTTTTGGGTCCAATAATGGTGTTGTCAATTAAATGAGCTAACCCGGGGATCATTTGGGAACATACAATAGTGACTACAATAATTAAGCTTGTAATTAAACAAATATAATTATTTAATTCCAATTCTACTCCACTATCAGATTGGAACTGACCTCCATAATTGTATGCTCGAATAATAATTCGCCCAAGCCACATTGATTTCTTTTTCTTCGCACAATCCTTTGTACCACATCGTTAATTAAATTGATATCTCAACTGTCCAATCAATTTAATTACATCTTGTTCCTTGATACTTACTGGTTTTCTCTAATGATCATTTTCAACATACTTATATATATATATGTTGATACACTCTGGCTAGAGAATTCTATGATCAAGTACTGAAACCCATCAAGAGATGTGTCGTACAAATTCTATATTGTCAATCTATAAATTCAATACTTATAATTGCTCCCACCAAGATACCGGGTAATCTCGACTACAAGTGTATGTCGTGCCCATTGGTAACTCAAATGAAATAACAATTACAATCAAGAAATTATAATTGACTCAAGATTAAGATCACATTAAATCAATGCCTATGAGATTTAATAAGTCTGACAATTATTACAAAGTTAATTAAATCTCACATGTGATCCAGTTCAATGCAGTTAAACTACATCAATAAATTCATATATGATTAAGACAAATCACTCAATGAACTTATTACATTCTATACCTAAATAAAGCGCCCAACTTTATTTATCAACTGCGAACTTAATTTATTTAATCATAAGATAACTTGTATTTATGTCTTCTGTGAATCCATATCGTGATCACATAAATACATATAATATGATTAAATGGACTTTACTCAAAATATTAATGCAATAGGGATACTTGAATAAAATACCTCATTCATTTTATTAATCAGAAAAATATTTATAACAATAAATAAACAAATATGCTTTAAAGAGCATATTTTTCCAATAATCTCCCACTAGCTCTCAAAGCATATTTGGCATCTCACGCATGCCCATGGACTCTAAGTGCAAGTCAAAAAGTTTCCCAGGTATGGCCTTAGTAAAAGGGTCTGCCAAGTTTTGCTGTGAGGCAATCTGAGTAACTTTTACATCACCTCTCTGCACTATATCCCTTATAAGATGATACTTCCTCTCAATATGTTTTTGTTTCTTGTGGTTCCTTGGTTCTTTTGATTGAGCTACTGCGCCACTATTATCACAAAATAATTTAAGTGGAGCAGTTGCATCAGGTACCACCTCAAGATCTTGAAGGAACTTGTAGAGCCATACAGCTTCTTTTGCAGCTTCAGATGCAGCCACATATTCAGCTTCCGTTGTGGAGTCTGCGATACAAGATTGTTTCACACTCCTCCAACTAATAGCTCTACTTCCTAATGTAAACACATAGCCTGAAGTAGACTTTCTAGAATCCTTATCTGACATGAAGTCAGAATCAGTATAACCCACTGGAATAAGTTCATCACCAGAATACACAAGCATATAATGCTTAGTTCTTTTCAAATACTTCATTATATGCTTGACAGCAGTCCAGTGTTCAGGTCCAGGATTAGATTGATATCTACTAACCATTCCAACTGCAAAACAGATGTCTGGTCTAGTGCAAAGCATGGCATACATAAGACTCCCCACAGCTTCCGCATAGGGAACTCGTCTCATTTTCTCTATCTCATCAGTTGTTTTAGGTGATTGATCCTTAGAGAATGCAATTCCATGTCTGAATGGTAACAAGCCAGTCTTGGAATTTTCCATGCTAAATCTAGCCAATATCTTATCGATATAGACCGCTTGAGATAAGGCTAAAGTTTTATTCTTCCGGTCTCGTAGTAACTTGATACCAAGAATATAACTAGCCTCTCCCAGGTCTTTCATATCAAACTGTTTTGCTAGCCAACTCTTTATTGTAGTCAATACTGCTATATCATTTCCAATAAGGAGAATATCATCTACATAAAGAATTAGAAAGGCTACAGTTTTTCCCTGAATTTTCTTATATACACATGGTTCATCAATATTCTGAATGAATCCAAACGATTTTATAGCTTGATCAAATCTAATGTTCCATGACCGGGATGCTTGCTTCAATCCATAGATGGATCTCTGCAACTTGCATATCATGTGTTCTTGGCCTTTTTGTATGAATCCATCTGGTTGCTGCATATAGATGTCTTCTTCAAGATGCCCATTTAGAAAGGCAGTCTTAACATCCATTTGCCAAATTTCATAATCTAGCACTGCAGCAATGGAGAGCAGAATTCTGATGGACTTAAGCATAGCAACCGGAGAAAAAGTTTCCTCATAGTCGATTCCCTCTTTCTGAGTGAACCCTTTGGCTACTAATCTTTCTGAGTGAACCCTTTGGCTATTAATTTTTCTGAGTGAACCCATTTCCACCCTTCCTTCTACTCCTCTTTTCCTCTTGTAGATCCACTTACACCCAATAGGTTTTACCCCATTTGGTGCCTCTACAAGTTCCCAGACTTTATTTGAATACATAGATTCCATTTCTTGATTCATAGTCTTTTTCCAAAGTTTAACATCTCTATCTATTAGAGCTTCATTGTAACTAATGGGATCTTGTACATGTTCATCTGAGATAGCCGTATAGGTTTCTCCCAATAACATGTATCTTGCTGGTAATCTAGTTACCCTCCCACTACGACGAGGTTCTAAAAGTGATGGTTGTTCAGGGCTAATCCTTTACTGATCAGATTGTTGCTCTTCACCCTGTTCTAAAACAGGTGTTGAAAGCTGAGTATCAGTCTGATCACCTGACAGTTCTTCAAGTACTACCTTACTCTTAGGTTTGAAGTTATTCATATAGTCTTCCTCGAGGGAAGTAAAGTGTGTGCTCACAATTACTTTCCTATCTTGAGGACTATAAAATAAACCTCCCCTTGTTCCTTTGGGATACCCCACAAATATGCAAACCTCAGAACGTGAATCCATTTTGTCTGCCTTTGGTTTCAAAGCACATGTCTTTGGTGATCCCCAAATACGAACATGTCGTAAACTTGGTTTGCGACCTGACCATAATTCTATTGGGATTTTAGGCACTGACTTAGATGGAACTAAGTTTAAAAGGTAAACTGCAGTCTCTAGTGCTAGTCCCCAAAAAGAGATAGGTAATGATGAATAACTGAGCATAGATCTCACCATATCCAAAAGAGTTCTATTTCTCCTTTCAGCTACCCCATTTTGTTGTGGTGTTCCTGGGGCAGTCAACTGAGATATAATCTCATTTTCAACCAGATACTCTTTGAAATCTCCGGAGAGATATTCACCACCTCGATCAGATCGAAGTTTCTTTATGTTCTTATCTAATTGCTTTTCTGTCTCAGCCTTATATTCTTTAAATTTCTCAAGAGCTTCAGACTTGTGACGCATCAGATAAACATAACCGTATCTAGAGTAGTCATCAGTGAAAGTGATGAAGTACTCATAGCCCCCTCGAGCTTGTACATTAATTGGTCCACATACATCTGTATGTACGAATTCAAGTGGTACTATAGCACGCACTCTTTTGGCCGAAAATGACCTTTTTGTCATTTTTCCTTATAAACAAGATTCACAGAGTGGCAATGATTCATTTTCTAATGGACCGAAGAGCCCATCTTTGATCATTCTCTGTATCCTATTTTGGTTTATCTGACCCAAGCGTAAATGCCAGAGGTAGCAATGGTTGGAAGAAAACTTTCTTTTCTTAGATAAATGTGTATGCTCATTATTATTAATCACTGTGTCATGCATAGAATGGATCATAGGCCTTAAATGATATAAATTGTCTTCCAATGTACTAGAACAAATAAGTCTATTATTATAAAAAATTAAAACAGAGGATCCAAAATTTACAGTGTACCCTTGTTTTGACAAACAAGCTACTGAAATTAAATTCCTCCTAATGTCTGGAACATAAAGACAATTATTCAAAGCCAAAGTCTCATTTTTAAAGGATAATAAAACAGATCCAGTCTTCACTGCTGACACGAACTGTCCTGTCCCAAGCTGCAGCCTAACGCTCCCTTCACTTAGTTTCCTGGTTTCCTGAAACCAAAAAAGTGAATTACAAATATGATTAGTTGCTCCTGAATCCAACACCCATATGTCAACTGGATTCTGAACTAAACAAGTCTCAATAACAAAAAGATTTCCTATACCTGATTTGGCAATCTTAGGGCAATCCTTTTTCCAATGACCCTTCTGTCTACACTTGAAGCACTTGCGTTTAGGCTTGCCATCTTGTTTCGCAGACAATTTCATTTTCCCAGGTTTCTTCTTCTTACCTTTGCTTTTTGGCTTAGGTCCAGATGAAGAATTTTTTTCAGCAATATTTATGCTTCCCAGAGATTTCTCAACATGATAGATCTCTTCAGCAGAATGGAGTTCGTTCATCAATTCTGTTAAGGTCATGTTTCTTTTGTTCATGTTATAATTGACCTTAAACTCTTTGAATGTATCTAGCAGGGATTCTAGCACCATATCAATTTTTGAGTTATCATCGATTTGTGCGCCTTGAATCTCAGCCTCATTCAAATAGTCCATCATTTTAAGGACATGATCACGAACTCTTGTGCCCTTCCCCATTTTGCTATTCATAATACCCTTCAATGCTGCTTGCCTCGCAGAGCGAGTGCTCTGCCCAAACATCTCTTGGAGACTATCCATTATTTCAGTGGCTGTCTCCAAATTCTGATGTTTGGTCTGCAGAATATTAGAAATTGAGGCTAAAATATAGCATTTGGCCATTTCATTAGCCTTTTACCATTTCTCATAAAGTCTCCTCTCATTTCTATGAGCATTGTCTAGTGGTTCTGGGGGGCATACCTGGGTTAAGATATATGTATAATTTTCAGCAGTCAGGACAATATATAGATTTCTTTTCCAATCTATATAGTTCTCGCCAGTGAGTTTGTTTTGATTCAGGATAATAGTAAGTGGGCTCAAGGAAGACATTTCTGAAAAATAAAACATCCATGCATAAATATTTTTATATAACATTCACAATAAATAATAAAAATGCAAAAAACCAAAATGCATTTTATTTTATTGTAACGATAATCTAGTACCGCTTTGACAAGCTATCCGTTGGGGAAGTCAGGTCTACATTTACCAGATCCAATTATCCATTAGATTATTTACTTTCATGTCGAAACATGATAAATAACTATCGTTATCTTTTTAGGCCTAAATTTGTTAACAGAGCTTCGATGGGAAGATTAATAATAAATTTTAGTTGAGTGTGTAACCATTGTTTCAATCTACGTATTCTCCATATCATGCAGCCACCGTTAGGGTGATCAACAGATTGAAAAATATTTCGATTTTATCTTTAAAGAAGTTCATCAAATAAAATATCTAATATATATACCCTCCGTAGGGAGCAACACCGTATCATGAAGTCGAGGTATATAAATAATTTTATTATTGAACTAACAATGGAGCCCGTGGGAAAAATTATCTTGAATTTTTCCTCTCCCACTCAATATTTTAAAATTGGTTTTTCGTTTTAAAAACATACATATATTGTTAATAGCATGCTTCCTATAATATTATCTAAGTGATATCTCATATTATCAAGCATTTGAATGTTTCAAACAATATACGTAAATTCATGTTAGATGAATGACATTTATCATTATGCATAGAGTGGCACTTCCGATTCTATATGACATGTTTTCATGGCATGTTAACATCCAAAACATAATATATAGAAAAATAATCAAATAATCTCAATTCAGGATCTTCCTAAAATGAAAAATACATTAATCCTAAGCCTAATCTTCATTGGGCTTTTTGTCAATGTCCATCTTCCATTGGCTTATCTTTGTTAATGGACTTGGCTAATATGAGCTTTAAATTTATTATTGGTCCAATTCTAATTTTTAAAGAAAACAAAATTTTAAGTAAAATTTTTTTTTTTTAATTTTTAGACCAAAAATAAACTTAATGTGTTAAACTATATCCATGCATTTTAATCCATTAAGCCCAAATTTTATTGGACCTAAAACTAGGATTTACCAAGCCCAAAACAAATCTTGGACTTAAATGCAAAATAGTAAAATAATTCTGCCCAAACAAGAAAGTTACAGAACTATAGGGACTAAAGTGATAATAACCACAAAAAACCCTAAAACTGTATTTTTCTCCTCAGCCGCCATCACCAAAAACCAGCAACTGTTCATTGTCTTCTCCGCTGTCCCACCGGAAACCTTCTTCACCCGACGCCAGCCACGACCACAGCAACTTGCGCACGCTCGCCGCAATTGCGCAGCGCTGCTGACTGCAGCACTGCGCATCGCTGCTGCGGCGTGTGCTCATCGACGTAGTGCTATCGTCTTGCGCAGCTGTGCGCGCTATATGCGGCGAGTGCTGTCTGCAGCGCACGCTACCTGCTGTACGTGCTGGATTCTTGCTCTGCTTCTGTCCGATGAATTCAACCTTATTTTTTGTTACAGATTCCTAACGCCAGTGGCTTACAAAAATTCTAAAACAGAAAATTATAACCAAGAGGGAAACATGGTGATGATAAACCACTCCTCTTGTTACAAATTCAATACAATAATACAGACAGATTTCTAATCATGAATTGAGACAATCCCAAGCATGCTTTATTCATATATTAACAAATAATATATATATATAAATAAATTGTGCCACTCTAATACATAATCAACAAGATTGATTTCTTACGAAATCCTTATATATTATTATGAGATGTCTCTTATACCAATTGTTGGATTAAAATCTCATTTTTAATAATGATCTCATATAATATATAAGAATTAAGTAATCTAGAAACTCATACCTTGTTTATATGATAAGATGAATATTCGAAAGCTGTAGATCCACCACCAAACGATCTTCCAGGCTATGACTCAAAGTTGATCAACACTGGACGTGTGGGCGTCCGTTTCACTACTCCCAATTGCAACTGGCGTGTTATTTTTTTTTTATTTTAAAGATCTCTCTCTTTTGTTTTGAGAAAAATCCTTATTTATAATAGCTTATGAAAAAACCCTAGCATGTATTATATCTCATTAATTTAAAATATTAAAATATTTTAAATTAAACATTTATCTCTCCACTTACGTAAAAGTGGAGAGAATGTGTAACCAACTAGGGGACTACCTTGTAAAATATCACAAGACCCCATTCACACTTATATATAACACATTAGGCCTTAACAAATATTATAATTAAGATTTTTACCTTATATGCCAGTTTTCTCGCTTTTGGGTCCAGTAATGGTGTTGTCAATTAAATGAGCTAACCCGGGGATCATTTGGGAACATACAATAGTGGCTACAATAATTAAGCTTGTAATTAAACAAATATAATTATTTAATTCCAATTCTGCTCCACTATAAGATTGGAACTGACCTCCATAATTGTATGCTCGAATAATAATTCGCCCAAGCCACATTGATTTTTTTACTGCACAATCCTTTGTACCACATCGTTAATTAAATTGATATCTCAACTGTCCAATCAATTTAATTACATCTTGTTCCTTGATACTTACTGGTTTTCTCTAATGATCATTTTCAACATACTTATATATATATATATGTTGATACACTCTCTTGAGAGAATTCTATGATCAAATCTTGAAATCCATCAAGAGATGTGTCGTACAAATTCTATATTGTCAATCTATAAATTCAATACTTGTAATTGCTCCCACCAAGATACCGGGTAATCTTGACTACAAGTGTATGTCGTGCCCATTGGTAACTCAAATGAAATAACAATTACAATCAAGAAATTATAATTGACTCAAGATTAAGATCACATTAAATCAATGCCTATGAGATTTAATAAGTCTGACAGTTATTACAAAGTTAATTAAATCTCACATGTGATCCAGTTTAATGCAGTTAAACTACATCAATAAATTCATATATGATTAAGACAAATCACTCAATGAACTTATTACAGTCTATACCTAAATAAAGCGCCCAACTTTATTTATCAACTGCGAACTTAATTTATTTAATCATAAGATAACTTGTATTTATGTCTTCTGTGAATCCATATCGTGATCACATAAATACATATAATATGATTAAATGGACTTTACTCAAAATATTAATGCAATAGGGATACTTGAATAAAATACCTCATTTATTTTATTAATCAGAAAAATATTTATAACAATAAATAAACAAATATGCTTTAAAGAGCATATTTTTCCAATAGTTTCTTTATTTTCTGTTGCTTCAACTTCAGCGTGCAATCAACCTGTTCTGTGCTCAAAAGCAATGAAACTGATCAACTTGCATTGCTTGAATTCAAGGCCAAAATTACTCATGACCCTCTCGAGGTTTTGAGTTCATGGAACTATTCCAGGCACTTTTGTCAATGGAAAGGTGTCACTTGCAGTCCACGGCACCAAAGGGTGACTGCATTACTTCTTCCATCTTTACTCTTGCAGGGGTCTCTGTCGCCTCACATTGGAAATTTAAGTTTTCTCAGAGTGTTAGATCTCAAAAACAATAGCTTCCGCAGCGAAATCCCTCAAGAGATTGGATATCCGTTCAGGTTACGATATTTAAGCCTGCAGAACAATACATTCGGAGGTCAAATTCTTGACAACATATCGCATTGCGTTAACCTTGAATCCCTCAGGTTAAGCTCCAATGAGCTTCTGGGGAAAGTTCCAGGGAAGCTGGGCTCCTTATCAAAGCTCCAGGTTCGCGCAATACACGCCAACAGTTTGTCATCCCTCGAGATCCTCTCAGCAGCTGCAAATCAATTTGTGGGACAAATTCCTGAAACCCTGGGCGAGCTTAAGAGGATGAGTTTTATATCATTTGGAGCAAATAAGCTATCAGGTGAAATCCCTTTCTCAATCTACAACTTGTCTTCGCTTAGTGATTTTCATTTTCCTTTCAACCAACTTCAAGGAAGCCTTCCATCAGACTTAGGCTTCACTCTTCCTAATCTTGAAGTACTAAACGTTGGTGTTAATCAGTTTATAGGGCCTATTCCTGCTTCAATATCCAATGCCTCAAATCTAATGAGACTTAATATCCCAAGAAATGGATTTAGTGGAAAGGTGCCTAGTTTGGAAAATTTACATAAACTCCAATGTGTTGGTATTTCTCGGAATCACTTAGGAAATGGGGAAAAAGATGACTTGGAATTTGTCAATTCTTTGGTCAACGCTTCTAGACAAGAGCTACTGCAAGTTAGTACTAACAATTTTGGAGGAATGCTACCTGACGCTGTGGGGAACTTGTCAACCCAACTTAAAATATTATCAGTTGGAAACAATCAATTTTTTGGAAATATCCCAAGCGGATTAAGGAATCTTGTTAACTTGGAACTTTTAATTCTTGGGGACAACCAATTCACAGGCCGAATTCGGGGAAGTATAGGAGATCTTCAAAAGCTGCAGAGGTTGACGCTCATGGCGAACAAGTTTTTGGGGGAAATTCCATCTTCTATAGGAAATTTGACAATGTTAACCACACTAAGTTTTGGGGAAAACATGTTAGAGGGAAGCATTCCAACAAGTCTAGGGAAATGCCAAAATATTATTAAATCTCTATAAAAACAACCTCAGTGGTACCATACCCACTGAAGTGATTGGTCTCTCTTCCTTGTCAATCTATCTTGATCTATCTCAAAACCAATTGAATGGTCCTTTGCCCTCAAATTTTGGTATCTTGAAAAATCTGGGTGTTATAGATATATCTGAGAACAAATTGTCCGGTGAAATTCCAAGCAGTCTAGGAAGTTGCATTAGGTTGGAACAACTCATCATGAATGGTAATTTCTTTCAGGGGAATATCCCTTCATCATCGAGTTCTCTGAGAGGCATTGAGATTCTTGATCTTTCACGGAACAATTTGTCTGGCCGGATTCCAAAATATTTGGAAAACTTTCCCTTTTTGCAGAATTTAAATCTGTCTTTTAATCATTTTGAGGGTGAAGTACCAATAAAAGGAGTCTTCAGCAATTCAAGTGCTATATCTCTTGATGGAAATGATGACCTCTGTGGTGGCATATCTGAGTTGCATTTATCTACTTGTTCCATGAAAGAATCAAAGCAATCACGTTTCCGTTCCCTGAAACTGATTATTCCTATAGTTACAGGAATTTTGTTAGTGACAGGGATGTCGTGTTTGATAATTATTTCCTGGTGGAGCAAATCAAAAAGGGAGCCGACCACTTCTCCATCAGCATTCTTGGCTTCGGTTTTACGAGTGTCCTATGAGAATCTGTTCAAAGTAACTGATGGATTCTCTTTGGAAAACTTGATTGGTGCAGGTAGCTTTGGTTCGGTCTATAAAGGAATCCTCAATCATGATGATCATGAAACGTTGGTGGCAGTTAAGGTCCTTGATCTTCAACATCGAGGAGCTTCAAAGAGTTTTATGGCGGAGTGTGAAGCCTTGAGAAGTATAAGGCATCAGAACCTTGTCAAAATAATAACTTCCTGTGCAAGTGTTGCCTTCCAAGGAAATGATTTCGAGGCTTTAGTTCATGAGTTCATGGTTAACGGGAACCTGGAGGAATGGTTGCATCCAAATCCTAAGGCACCAAGGAAGTTAAATCTCCTGCAAAGACTGAATATTGCCGTTGATGTTGCTTCCGCATTGGATTATCTTCATCATTATTACGAAACTCCAATAGTCCATTGTGATCTCAAGCCAAGCAATGTTCTTCTGGATGGTGAATTGACCGCCCATAGAGGTGATTTTGGATTAGCAAAATTCCTTCCGGAAACCACCAATAACTTGTCAACTAATCAATCGAGCTCGATTGGAGTAAAATGGGACCGTTGGTTATGCTGCTCCAGGTATATACTAAAATTTAATTAACTTGTTTTGCAATCCTTGAGAGATTTTGCTAGTTGAACTAAGAATTTTAATTTTCGAATTGCAGAGTACGGCATGGGGAGCGAAGTCTCAATAAGTGGAGATGTGTACAGTTTTGGCATACTCTTGCTGGAAATGTTTACAGGAAAGGGGCCGACGAGTGAGATGTTTACAGGCAACCTAAACCTTCATAATTTTATCAAGGAAGCTCTTCCTGAAAGACTCACTGAAATTGCTGATCCAGTGCTTCTTCTAGAAAAAGAAGAAGGGGAGACAAGCGAGGCCAATGCTCACAAACAAAGGACAAGAAGTTTTAGTGTTAAAGAGTGCTTGGTTTCGGTACTGGGAATCGGAGTCACTTGCTCTTCAGAGTTGCCGAGAGAACGAATGAACATGGAAGAGGTTGCGGCTCAGCTGCTTTGCTTCAGAAACAAACTTGTCAAAAATGTGCGAGGCCAACCGGTAACTTATGTGGCTGCTTAAGTAATTGTTTACTCTCAAATGACAATAAAGACAGAAAATAACTAAACAAGTCTTTGGTTTGGTTACTATCAACCCTTTATTGGCAGAAGCAAAAATGAACAGTTGCAACTATGTTCGAGAATCACTTATTTGATGATCTCTAGTGTATTGGATCTGAAAGACATATCAAATTAGCTATGTTTAAAAAAAATAAAAACTAAAAATGACAACTCGAATTAATAACACCACAATAGAAGCATTATAACAAGCAATTAGATAAATTTACAATACATCTATTACAATAGATCTTATTAAAACACAGGAAGGCAAACGAGTGCATTATTGGGATATTCAGCCAACGTGTACATACAAGCTATGAATTATCTCCTACATCGCTAACAAGTGATTTCTATGGGCCCTCCTACCTAAGAATACGCAAGATTATGTGCCCATATTGGACAATGTTGATTTAGTTGTAATATTTCAGGCTCAACAACTGAGTAGATATTATCTTAGGATTTGCAATCGAAAATGCGCTTTCTTAATTAGGAAACTCATTCACTAGTGATTTGTGATATTACATGTTTGAGCGTTATGATACTCTTAGCTTTTTTAACTTTTTTAGATTAATTAAAATAATTTAACGATAAATGTTTCCAACTTTGATGTCAAAGTTGAACCAACTAGTACCATAATTGGACATAATGAGCTTATTTTGAGAAATATTAGGCAAAATCCTAGACACTTTTTACATTACTTATTTACATTGGACAATACCGATTGATTAGTGCAAATGCCTGCTTACCATTCGGCTTGTCCTTAGTAAACTCTATATACACAAGACAAACATTTTCTTGTGCATGTTGAAAGCACATTTTCTTGTGCGTGTTGAAAGCCAAGTAAAACATTTAGCTTCAAAAACTGAGATATGATAAGAACAAGGCTACATCCTCTATGGAAGTGCCAACCAATAAGCCTTGATGGCGACACAAACTTTGGGAATTTCATCTTTTCTCGTATATAAATACTAACTTGATACTGAAAGTTCAATTGCTATCACCAAACTAAAAGAAACGAGAACAAAGAAAGTGAATATGTCGAAGGGAGAGGTTGTTCTTTTGGATTGTTGGGCTAGCCCATTTTGCTTGAGAGCAAAAGTTGCGTTGGCTGAGAAAGGAGTTGAATATGAAGCTAGAGCTGAGAATTTGTTTGGGGGCAAGAGTGACCTGTTGCTCAAATCAAACCCCATTTACCAGAAAGTCCCAGTTTTGCTACACGATGGGAAACCATTGTGTGAATCCACTGTTATAGTTGACTACATTGACGGGACTTGGCCTTCACCACCACTTCTCCCATCCTGTGCTTATGAGAGAGCTAAGGCAAGGTTCTGGGCAGATTTTATTGACAAGAAGGTCAGTTTATAATTCTCAAGTGCGAATGTTTGTATTTTTGTAAATGTGGACCTAAAAGATGACACTACTTGTTTGGCAGGTATTTGATGCAGTATGCAACATATGGAAAAGCAAAGGCGAGGTGCCGGAGACAGCGAAGAATGAATTTATAGAGATTTTGAAGCAACTGGAGGGAGCTTTAGGGGAGAAGGATTTCTTTGGTGGGGATAGCTTTGGATTCGTTGATGTCATTGCCATTCCACAGACTTGTTGGTTTTATGCAGTTGAGAAATTTGGGGGATTTAAGGTTGAGAACGAGTGCCCCAAATTCTCAGCATGGATGAACAAGTGCATGCAAAGAGAAACTGTTGCCAAGACTCTTCCAGACCCAGAAAAGGTCTATGAATTTGCTATCACGTTGAGGAAGATGTTTGGAATTGAATAGTGAAAGGCTTGTGCCTTGTGCCTTTTGCCTTTTGCCTCGCGTATTGTGTCTTGTTTTTCTTCATCGCTAGTGTATGATAAATTGACAATAAGGAAATAGGTGGAAAGCTCTCATTCTCCTATGAAGACAACTTTCAGTTGCTTCTTTGTTTTACTGCTGTCTATGAAATAATAAAATAATAGAAACCAGCAATGTTCGGTTGCTTTGTTTAAATGCTTTCTGAAAAAATATATATATTTGTGTGTGTGTGTGTGTGTGTGTGTGTGTAAAATTGATTGTTTTTAAATGATAAAAGAAAAGCAGGAAAAAAAATATATATGAAATTGTTCTTAAAATTTAGGTTAATGAAATCACGGCGGGTAAGCAATATACATAAGAACAGAGGTTGAAAACAAAACTTGATGTTACATTTAAAGAACTTGAAGCCATATATTTACATTGTCTGAAAAATAAGATTAGTTACAACAAGGAAAATACAAAAATAATGAAAATAACAAAACTGGACTGTTTGGTTACAGAAAAGGTGATACAACAATGCAAGATATTCAGTCATGCTTATGGTCTCCACTATGGTATGAACTAAAATAACTTTTAGTTGCAGATTTAACCTTGTTACTGAATTCAAAAAATAGCACATTCCTGAAACTTACGTAGTCATTGGATCAGATTGGAGTTTCGCCTTCACTTCATCAAGGCAAGCTTGAAGATCCCTGAACTCTTCCATGTCAGAAAATCCTTCAGCCTGAGATTCCAAAAAGTTCATTTTCTTCTAAGAAACTAAATAATAACAGAAATGCAATCTAACACTGAGAGAAAAAGTTTTACCCTGAACCAGTCAAAAACAGAAACAGAAAATGCATTCTTTAAACCAACTGAAGTGTCTTAAATATCGAATTATAAGGTGCCTTACCTGTTTAAGTACGTTCTTCAGGTGCATCTCAGCAGCAAAGAGTTCTCGACGGCTACCAGAAGAAGAAGAAATTTCCATGTAAACCTTACAAAGTTCCAAGGATGCATATGAAAACCTTTTAAACCGATCTCTATCTTTCCACAAATCAGATCCCTGACACACACACACACACACAGAGAGAGAGAGAGAGAGAGGCTGAGTTGTCAACTTGTCATTCCTTTAGATAACAAATTTAGAAACCAAAAATGAAATCACAAAGCCTCTTCTTTGCCTTCTAAAAAAAGAGAGAGAGATTAACAAAACTCGATTAGCATTAACAAATTCCATCAACATCAAAGTAACACATAATGCAAACTTTTCACAAGATGATGAGATTTATGGAGAAACCTGATATGATCTGACTTGCTTTAAGAGGGCTTCACAGCACATTGTAAGATCTCCTTTAATTTTAAGCCACCTTGCATATAATCCCCACATATCTGCACTACTCTCACTTCGAACTACCTATACCATACAGAAAAACATGTAACTAAGCCAAAGAAAGAAAGGATATTATTTCCTCATGTGGCTTGAATTAATTTGCATATCACTTTAATTATTTTCACACAATGTGAGCCCAAAATTTAAGCACCCCAATTCCTGCAAACACTAAAACAGTTGAACTGCTGTGTAGATATGTCCAATGATTTGCAAAAATGCGCAATTTTGACTGGAAATTCAGATACTATGAATTATTAATGACTGACAAACCATGGGATGCCCAGCAAATATAAATCATATGCCCAAAGACAATTACCATACAAACTAAGACAGGTCAGAAATAATAATAAATATACATATAAATATGAGAAATATGTACATGTGTTGTGGATGTGTGTGTGAAAGAGAGAGAATGTCCCTTAGCTCAGTATAAAAAAGACAAAAAAAAAATGATCATGGAAACATGTGCAACCTGCTGAAGAATTTTCCCAAGCAACTGCATCAAGTGCTCATTTTCTCGTGATCTTCCCATTATTGACTCCTCAGATGATGATACATGGACAGATTCTACAGGTGAATCGTTTGCACAAGTGTTATTAGTGTTGTCAAGATTATGGGTAGCACCGAAAGACTCAGATTTTATAATTGAAGTCCTTCCTTCCAGATCTAGCACTATTCTTTCTAATAATTCAGCATCAATTCTTTTATTTTTAGTCATGTTCAACACCATCTGTATAGCCTCTAGAGCCTGCAAAAATAAAATATAACAATAATAAACAAACTGATAAAAGTATAATGAATGAAAGAGTAATAACTGGGGAGAGAGATCATTCTGAGGACACTGATGTCTAATATTTTATTAAAAGATTACTTACACAGCAGGAAAATACTCCCAACAAGAAAAAATGACAATCAACAAGCTGGAAAAATGATGGGAAGAAAAAATGGCCATCGAAGAACAACAACTCAATTTTAATGAATAGCAAAGAAAGGAACATTATTGCATTCATTAGAAATCGATGCCCAAAGAGAGAGCAGGCTTTATCCACACAAAAAAAAAAAAAGGAGAAATGGTGTCTATACCCCCTAGCTTCTTAAAAAATGCTTCTATTTCTTTCCAACCAAAAAAAATTCCTAGCACACAGTTGTCATACAATCCCTACTTATCAAAATATTTATCCAACCATGGTGAGGGCAGGGAGCCATGCGTCAAGGTGCATATATCAAAGGAAAATGACCCTGAATAAATAATTATAAATTTGAGAATCTGTAATCCACTAGCCATGACTGCTCAAGGACCTTGATGAGCGTAAAATATTCATGCGAAGAAATTGTTTACCAGATAATTTCTTTTTTTGCTAAGAAGCAAAAGATTATATAAACTATAAGAAAAATGTACAAGGATTGTTGGGACTACAAATCCACAAAAATAAGGATGTGATGTCCCAATCTAGCCAAACACTCTAAAAACTGTAGAGATCAAAAAATATCCCAAAACCCCAAAACATCAACTCACTAAGAATGCATCCTTCTTAAGATACAGAAGCTTCCCAATTAAGCAGAATAAAAAAGAAAGAGATGTCTTTAAATTCAGCAGTAATAGATGCCCAGAGGGAAACGCAGAACTTCACTTTATCCCATAGGTGTGAATGATCTTCCCCAGCTTTGTTATCAAAGATTCTTTGGTTTCTTTCATTCCAAAGGACCCAAAAAATAGCCATGACTGCACAATTCCATAGAACCCTTGCTTTTTTTCTCCCTTTTAAGCAAGAAAAACTTTCCAAAAGGAGGGAGTAACATAAGGCAGGAGCTGACCAGCTTAGATTGAAGGCCTTAAACAACTTAGACCACAAAAAGTAAGCAGCAGTGCAATCTAGAAATAGATGATCAACATTCTCTGATTCATATTTACAAACAACGCACCATTCTGGAAATAATGCCATATTAGGTACAAAAAGATAATTTCTTGATAAAGAACTGCTTGCATAAAAGGATGGAGCTGAGGTACAAAAAGATCAAAAGAACAATAACATACATATGCAAAAATGACAATGTGCTATCAACTATCAAATTCTTTTAAATGAAGAGATGACAAAATCTCTGCAGCTTTCATTAGATTTTTAACATGAAGCAATCAAAACCATCAGAGGGTGGCCAAGAAAATACAAACTTCATCTAAAAAGATTTCAGTAAAAAACAGTTCGACATTAAGTGCACAACCGAGGTTACCTGACCAACATTGCCCACATCCAAAGCAACATGGCTGTAGTTCTCCCACAATTGCCAACTGTTCCGTCTGTTACAAAATCATGTTATAGGTTATTACATTAGATATCACCTTTTGCCACAGCAACAACAAATCATGTATGACAGTGTTCTTGTGATCAGATAGTGTCCCACTGCATTGTGCATGACAGAAAATAAAAATGTAGCGATCGAAGAGTTCAAAAGACAGAACTTGAACTTTAGGGCCTCCTTGAATGCTATAAAAGCCTCTTTGCTCTTCTTCTTGATCATATGCCTGCAAGATTAAGTAAATCTCAAGAGATTTCCATAGTTATAATTGACGAGAATTATACCATCCAAAATATTTTTTGTCATGAATTTTTTTAAAGAGAATAAGTAGCTCTTCGTATATTGTCACAAGTGGCATTGACTAATTAATGTCTCACTAATAGCTATGCTGCAAAATAAAGTTCTACAGTTGGGAACAACACAGTAATTCACATACAAGATGAAATTCAGAATGCACAAACTCTAGTGCAGTATAAAATAAGAAGAAAAGATGCATTAAAATACAGAAATAAGAAACACAAGAAAAAATTGAACAGAGAGAAAAGACTCTGTAGAGAGACGTGAGGGAAGCAATTTGTGCCTTTTGCTTTTAAATAAGACAAAGGGAGAACTTTAAACACTTTGAAAACCAGGTAGATATATGCTAGATATTGGATAACCCTCAACAGAGCTGGATAATACTTGCCCTATTCCCAATTATAACAGTATTATCTGGTTCTTAGCATTGCAGCAACTAAATTCGCTGATCAAGGGAATATGATACTGTTCCAAATTTATATAGAACGACTGCAACAAGAAAGTCAAAACAAAGTAAACCAAATATGGGAAGCTTCAGTTAACAAATTTTAGGAAATCAAAGTTTATTCTAGCAGATGGAATATGAAAGTGATTGACACCATATTGAAGAATACAGAGTAAGAGGATGATATGGCATGATGAAAAAGAAAAAAGCATACAAGCAAGCAATATTATTCCAAGCTTCCCCATTGTCTGGATCAAGTTGAACAGCCCGAGTAAACCCATCCAGAGCCTTTTCAACATCCCGAGCCTGTATTTATATTTCAGCAGAGAGTTTCAAAAACTTGGGGGAAAAGGATAAGAAATATCTCCATACTGCACAAATACTAATACAAAAATATGATACCTTCAATGCAGCAGCACCAAGAGCAAACCAGCCATCTGGATACAAAGAATTCAAGGCCATGGCAGCCTCCCTGAGACAAAACCAAGCGTAAACTGTGACAGGACTTGGGGCTAAATTATAGCTAATTATTGTTAATCGAATAGAAGAAAGAACAATCCTGACCTACAATTCAAAGAGGTAGGTCAATCTCTCCCAAACCCTAAATGACTAAATCTAGACAAAACTCATCCTCCTCCTAAATGACTCCTTCATCTCTTATTTATACATGAGCCCTAATTAGTGAATAAGTAAAATTACTAAACTGCCCCTGCCCCTTTATATTTGCACCTAACATAAGTTTTCACGAGTCTAGCATTACTCCCCTCCCAAAAAAAAACACCTTGTCCTTAAGGTGGAATCCAGGAAACTACTGCTGTATCAACCCATATGGCTCCCACATCGCCTCATAGTCTGGCAAGTCCTTCCATGTAATCAACACCTCTTTATCTTCATTGTGTGGTTCGGTGTATACCCCACTACTGAATTAAGTGAGACCTCAGCTACATCCAAATGGGGAGGTTCTTCCTCCACCACCTCTTCTTCCTCGACTTCTTCCCCGCCTTCCACCTCATCACACACAGTCAGGACTTGTAGTGATTTGTCCTTACATGATGCCCCGGTGAGAATTTCTCTTCGCATCGAAAACACAACCCCTTCGCCCTCATGTCCTGTATCTCCGTCTCGGTGAGGAGTTTGAAAGTCACCCCCGATCGTGCCCCACTAACCCGATCCCTTTGGGAATATCTCTGTAACCCCACCATTTGTGTTGTTTGGCTTCCCGGCGGTGTGCTTTGGCTCTCTCGCTGAAACTCCAAGGTCTGGGTTTTCTGTCCTACCAATGGTGTGCTGTTTCGGTATGAAAAACTGACTGAATTGCTCCTATTATCCCATTCTGCTACGTTCTTATCCTCAATCATCTGTGCCAACTCCATTGTCTCCCTAACCCTCTTGGCCTCAGCAATCGCAGTGCGGCTCGAATTTCCGACTTCAGTCCCTTCATAAAATTCCCTTCCAATACCGCCTTTGGAATTCCCCCTAGACGCCCCGATAGCAACTCAAACTTCTCCCTATACTCCATGACCGTTCTCTCCTGCGTCAAGGCAAAAAACTGTTCATGCAAATCTCCCTCTTGAGTAGCCCGAAACCTCTCCAACAGCCGGTCCTTAAATTCACCCCACGACCTCAATGGTTGTCGTTGCTCTCGCCATTGGAACCACGCAAGGGCCTTTCCCTCCAAACATAAGGCCGCCGCCATCAGTTTTTCCCTCTCTGAGAGTCCATTGATGGCAAAATAGCGCTCCACCCTATACACCCATCCATAGGCATCCTCACCTTCGAAAATGGGCATTTTTAGTTTCCTTATCCTAGAATCCGCCCCAAATTGAGTCTGCCCCGACCAATTTCGCACCATCAGAGGTCTCCATCCTCCCGAATCTACTCCAGTTTCCGTAAATCCCGAAGACCCGGCCCAAAATTCTCCCTGCCCCGCTGCATTCCGGTCATTACCGCTCCCCCTTGCCACAAACCCCTCCTCCCAGCCATCCGCTCCCAAATCTGACCTGCCCAGACCTAATACTGCCTTGCCCAAGCCCTAATCCAGCCTGCCCAGGCCGTGCATCACCCCCAAACGCCGCTGAGTCGCCAAGCCCGGCCGCCCCCGACTCCCGTGCTCCCCATTGTAGTGCCGAAACGCTGATTCCCCATCCTAAGCCGCCGCCGCCTCCAGCGGTGTAACCCTCAGGTCCACCGCCCCCAGCCGCGATCCAACTACCTCCGCCGTGCCCAACACCGAGAAAAGCTCCCCCAAGCCGCGAGTCCCCTGGACCGACATCCCCGCCCCCAAGTTCATTGTAAACCATCGCCCTTGACTGCGCAAGACTGGTGGTTTCTAGCCCTCCGCCCCCTACGCCATCGCCGACCATGGTTTTCGTTCCACCAAATCCTTCTCCCGTCGCACCACCGTGGCCCGTCGATGCTGCTAGCGGTGGGTTGAGGTGGAGTTCCATCAATTTCAGCAACATGGCCTCAAGGGATGAAAATTGTTGTTGAACGATGTTAAATCGCTAGTCAATGTTGGCCTTGAGCGATCCAATCTCCGCTTCCAATTTCTCTTCAAGCACGTCTACCTTCTTCGCTGCCAGTGTCCCAGGATTTTTGCTCTGATACCACTTTGATAGGACTTAGGGCTAAATTATAGCCAATTATTATTAATCGAATAGCAGAAAGAACAATCCTGACCTACAATTCGAGAGGTAGGTCAATCTCTCCCAAACCCTAAATGACTAACTCTAGACAAAACTAATCCTCCTCCTAAATGAATTCTTCATCTCTTATTTATACCTGAGCCCTAATTAGTGAATAAGTAAAATTACTAAACTGCCCCTGCCCTTTATATTTGCACCTAACATAAGTTTTCACTAGTCTAACAAACTGTTATTCAGCCGTATCAGTTGTCAATGCTGCAAATTACTGTGTAGCAGAAAGAAGTAAACCATTGAAGCAACATACCAAAGGATTTTAGATGTCTCGTACTCCCCTCTATTGTATGCACTACGAGCTAGAGACCTCTGATTCATATAAAGATATGTTAATTAAAAGAAGATCACGGTACAAGCATAATGTGAATTACGTTTTCTCTGTGCAACGAATATCACCTTAGCTCGAGCTGACTTATCATTGGAAACTTCCAAAGCTTTTTCATAGCAGGCATCATTATTAGTTACATCACCTAATGAACACCTACAAAATGTTTCACAAGTCAGCAACCCACAATTCAACTCATCATTCTGGCTACATTATCACCAGAAGTCATAAGAAACAAACGGCAGCGAAGAGACCTAGATAAGGTCAAGTAATAGTTGTCTGTCAACCACGTTTTTTTTTTTCCTTTCCAAACAAATGGGCCAATAATCAGAAGATATTGTCTCATATTATACTTACATGCATATATCCATTATAAGAAATCAATGCAGACAATCTTTATCGTTTAAATTGTGACCATATATTTAAACGGCTAGCACCAAATATTCTCAAAAAGTTCACTCGATGGTATGTATTTCTCAACCATTTCACGGCACCTGGTGTAGCAGAATCATCTAAAATGGGGGCAGGGAAGAGGATAAATGAACAATTATCCCTAGATTGCAATAAGTGACATCAACAATGGATTTAACAGAAACAAGAAGTAACTATAAAATGGATAGTAGAAAAGACTCATCAACAAACCATAATCTAGGGTCATTAGGCTTTTCAGACAGCCTTGCTTTTATTAGTTCAACAGCTGCTGCTTTCTTCCCCAATAGGCTGTTTTTTACATCATACACAAAACAAACTCCCGTTAGCAACACGAGAGAGAGAGAGAGAGATTAAGATAATGGCTATCTACGACATCATACCAGTTGCAGTATATTAGATTATCCCACAACTCTAGATCCTCAAAAATTTTAATAGCCTCTCCAATCAAACCACAGCTTACTAAAAGTTCAGCATATTCCCTAAAATAAAGAAAAAAAAAAAAAACAGATTACAAAGAGAATAAACAAAGCAATTCAACTCTAACCAAATCAAAATATGTCAAATAAAATATGAAAAGATAGATGGCAGCATAATGATGGTTGGCAAAATGACAAGAAAATTAAATCATAATCATTCAAAGATGCAGAAGAAACAGTCTTACTTTCGCAGGGCAGGAATAGTTGGAACATAAATCACATAACAAAAAGGAATCCTTTGAGTCACACCGGGAGAAGAATTAGAAATGCCCTCAACCTGAAACAAAGCAAAATATGATGTTAAGCAACCACTTCAAGAACTTATTGAAGAAACAAAAAACTGGAACCAGAATACAAGATAGCATATGAAATCACTTGTGAAGTGAAAAGCAAAGATGCAAGTACCTAATCTCTCTAGACAATTAAAGCGAGCGATTAATGCAATATCTAGTGATATAGGGGAGAGAAACCTAGTCTTGAATAGCATCTTAGAAAAAGCAAATAACTTTTGGGTCCAATAAAATGCTACATGCAGAAAGTTTGGAATCTTCTATAGATAGATAAGCAATTCTTGTCAACTTGAATGAAAATGGTTTAGGTAACAAAATATTTGAGAAGAAAAGGCTCACAGATCATACCAGTTTGTCCATCATCTCTAAAGCACGCCCTTTTGTGCGACTACGGGTGGACTCCCATCTAATACGTAAGAGATGACAGAAAAACTTTAGCTGAAAGATGGAAAAATCACGTGAGAATCAGAAATACAACTTCAGAATATGAGATTTAACATCTCATAAATGTAAATGCTCAGAAATTTGAAAAAGAATATGTACGACATAATGGCATTAACAAAAACTGATACTGTACTGTATATATACTTACAATAAAGCACGACGACTGCTGTGAATCAATCGCCTCTATGTATGGAGCCATATCCCATCCTGAATCAGAAACCAAGCAATAAATCAGCAAATGACCAAATCAAAAGATCGAAAAAGTAACATATGGTCAGAGAGAAACTGATGCCTCCAAAAGCTTTTTCAAGGTCAAGTATTTACTTAGTTACAGACCAACATAAAGGGGCTAACATGGGATCCCTTCGAGGCCTCCTGGTTAGGTGAATATCCAATACATTCCCAACCAGAGGAGTCATAAAGAGGAAAAACAATGCATTTTTGGTTTTCACATGTTCCATGTTTGGAACCTCTAAGGAGTCCAACATCTGGAGTTGAGTACAGATAAAGCTGCTACAACATCCATTCTTATTGCTTCTTTAAGTGTCATTAGAGTAAGACTTTCAGGAACACAGTGTTTTTCCCTAAATTAGTTAAGGGACATGATGACCTTATCGGCAAGCTTTATAACCAGCTCAGCTTTGTGGAACAAAGCATTTGGTATCCAGAAGTGGAACAAAGCATTCAGTATCCGGAAATAACTCCCGTAAAAGGCATGTGAATATATTGAGGATATTAAGGTGGATGCACAGGGATACAGCTATCAAAAATTGTGCTCAGTTATCATCAGTTATGCAATCTCTTATCATCAATCTACTAAAGGAATTATTACTGAGAATGATTTAAAAATTAAATAACAATATGCTTAATGTCTTATGGCCTTTAACAAGACGACTGTGCACCGCCCAACAATAAAAATAAAAATAAAACTAAAAATAAATAAACAACACACACGGACACACCCCAACAAAAGACCATAAAACAACTTACTTTGCATTTCATCTTGTCGTGAGCTCTTTTCTATTAGAAGGCACTTCGACAAGATCACTGCCTGTTGGATTGCCTTTAAATGGGCTGCTGAGTCACCACTGTGAATGCATTGGACTCCAGATTCAGATTCATGACTATTCCCCAATAATTTTGGGGTCACAAAAACATCAAAGGCATCACCAATAGTAGAATCATGTGTATGGATGACTTGGTTTATTGAAGGGCAGGCATCAGGAGTGTTGGATAAACTTGTGTTTGCAACAAGTACCATTTGTGCCTTTGGTTCTACCTATATGCAGGAGCAATCTCAAAGCTAAGAAGGAAGATCCTGATAACTTTATAAATGATGCACATTCCATCTTTACCTGATGGACAGTACGGAAACCAAGAACCCCAGTAACCGAAAGCTGGACACCAGCTGCCACTTCAGCTGATTCAAAATGTTGCCTGATACCATAAAGCATTTTAGAAAGCAGCAGAAACTACAGAAGAAGTCTCATAGTAATGGTAATGAAGGAAATTAGTGGCCAGCCAATGCAAATTCCAGTTCTGCCAACTCAAAATAATGTTCGATGATTGAAACTGTAAACATTAAAAAATAAGTGATTTGATGAAGTCCAAACATAAAACTTCATTCTTGCATCTCCCTTGCACACAATGCACAAAATCATTCTCAATGACTGAGAGAGTTCTACGGGCAAGTTCAATGTTTGAAATAACATCTTTCCACTAGAAAATTTTTCTAATGCAGCCAGAAATAAGCCCATCAAATATAAAACTTTCCCAGGACAACTCACCTGCAAGAATCAACCCTCCTGAAAACGTGTTCTAACAGTCCTGCTTCTAAATGAACTGTTGAAACAATCTCTGAAGGATCGATATCATGCAACTGGTTGCCCCAATAAGTAGTTACATTTTCCAAAGTGCCAAAATGTTGTAAAGTCTCAGCCATATAAACTTTCAATAGATCATACAAAGAAGACGACCGCTCGTCCAAAATCCTTTGATGCATAAGTAGGAGTCTCGTGAGCCACCATGAAATGGTTCTAATCCCATTCATGGGCAACATGGTAGCATCAAATAGCAAATCTTTTGTCTTCATGAGCAACATTTTGGCAAAAACTATATACTACAAAAAGATCACAAAATGTAAAATAAGTTAAAAAAAAGATAATATTAACACTAACACTGTCTTAAGCAATAGAATTTATTCATTTTTTCGGTAGACTGAGTACCTGAAGATAGGAGAACTTTCCCAGCAAGTCCGAGCCAACAGACATGAGCTGATTCCGCGCCCAATTCTCCCACTCTATCAAGTCATTGCCTTCTAAAGTTGAAACTTTTAGTGGAAACTGACACTTTGGCAAATTATCCACTAAAGGCCTATTAATTCATGTTCAAACGTTCATCATTAAACCCTTTTTTTGAAATTTTTATTATATTAATCGCAATTATTTAAAAATTTATAAATAGAAAACTCACCCGGTCACGTTACACTGAGTAAACCAAAAAAGAGCAGCAATTGAAAGACACATAAGCAGAAGAACTCGACAAGCCTTGTCCACGTCATTTTCGGAATCGTTCACTATAAACGCTTCGACACGCTGGAGCAGCTCGGAGTAGACGCGGTCGGCGCACTCGGCTGAGTCTTTGATGTCGACGAACTCGGGCGTGTCGAGGACGAGTTTAGCCGCGTCGGAGGACAGAGCCTGGAGATAGTGGCCGGACTCGATGGAGTCGAGGAGGTTGTTGATGTGTGCGTGGAGTGGAAGGAGAAAGCATTGGCTTTGTTCGTTCAACGGTTGCGATTGAGTGCGGAGATCGGACGGCGGAGGAGCGAGGGTGCAGCGCAGGAGCCGCAGCTCGTACCCGCGGAGGATTTCCAGTTGCTTTTCGGCCATCTCGGTGAAGTCACTGGAAACGAAAGCGGTGGGGTTTTGGGTTTTAGTTTTTTACTTTTTATAACTATGACCCACGTGCTCATCCAAGCTTTGAAAACTTGGCACTAGACAACCAAGAATTGACACATCCTTGAACCGTTACACTTTCATTGGCACCAAAATTTCACTTTCATTATAACAGTGATGCCGTCCATCCAAAATTTTTTGTATCGAATAATTATTTTAAATAATTTAATATTTATTAATTAGTTGATAATTCTTTATAAAATATTTAGTGAATAAAAAATTTAAAATATGTAGCATATTATAAACTTAAACCACATGTTATACAATTTTTATGTCAATGTGAAAGTTTTTTTTTTGAATGAAAGATAAAATTGACATGTCATACGACCTATTCATCAATCCAATATCTTAGTGTAAGTTTTATTGATTCAATCAAATACGAAATAAAATTTTTTCATTAAAGTTACATGACATATCAATTTGACCTCTAAGCCAAGGTATCAACTATCAAATATGTCAAGATAACTATACTTACATAAATAAAATATGTCAAATTGGACATGCAATTGCCAAACATCATTAATTAGACGATCAAACTCTCTCGCTACTAAATAATCTCTTACAAAACTCCGGTTAAATTGAGTCAGTATAAGCTTGGGTTGGGTCCAACCCTGAGCATTGTTTTAGTTAGACGGGTCAGACATAGGCCCGATTGATTGTCGAATTGAAACCTTTTCCTTGCGCCCCCGGGCTTGGATTTTAATTTTCTTATGGGCTAAACTGGGATTCAATTTGAGCTCATTTCGCAAGGCAAAGTTTAAAACTCGGCCCGCATCATTTCGAGAGATTTGCAATGGAGATCAACAGATTGGAAAAATACTCTTTACTACCATCTAAATTTTTTCTCACACAATAAAGACGTAAAATGACAAGCATAATCCCAATAACAAAGCGTATAAAATCCCCCAATTATATACTCAATATCCTCTCATGTAAATAATTGTGAGTGGGGGAATATCTCACTTTTTTGAGCATAAAAATCTCAATTATGTTAGCAAACTCTGGAGAGGTGTGTCCAATTTAGATTTTTGGTAACCCTTAAATGAAATATTAATATTACTTTAAACAAATAAAGAGTATTGATATCTAATTAGTTATTTTTAACAATATTTAAAAAAATTAATTAGAATAAATGTTTCCTTGAAAAAGTTTTAAAAGATTGAAAAAAAAAAGCATGTGAAAAGGATGGGGCCCAAGGCACATTGATGGTAACAGAGAAGTGTTGGGGAATCGTCAGCGCACAATACGGCGCGCAGCACGGAAGGAGATCGGGAAATGGTGCTGATTGCTGCTTCTGCTTCTGCTTCTGCTTCTGCTTCCTGCTACAACTGCTGCTGCTGCTGCTGCTAAACACGAACAATCTCATCGGAAACCAACAAAAATGAGAAAAAGGAATGGTCAAAATTTGATCGCCGCACCATTTTTTAGACCAAATCTACAACTGTGGCAGTAGCAGCAACACCCTTCTTTTCAGCTTCCATGCTCCCTTTTTGTCCCATTCCCCTGAACCAACCCAGCCTATGTTATGCCTACTTAAAGTGAGACTATTTCATAATCTTTATGTTTTCCAATTATATTGTCGCATTCACACCTTCATTTGCAATGTATAACGGGACATTTAGAAAATTTAACCAAGACCCGTAATCGGGATAGTCGATTGTAATATACAATTGTTGTAAGGTAAACATGTCAATACATTTTCCTTTGGTTAGTTAAAATATGATTTACACGTGTGATCACTATAAATAATTTGTCTAATAAACTTTATGCAGTATTGGATACAAAACTCAATAATTTCCTCTCCCAATTATATTGGGTGGAAATAGATATCTCACCCATTATTATGTGTGGAGTAGATATCCTTTCTATATAAATAATTATATAGATTTACGCAGTGATGTAATAGGTTTTATTTAGAGTAATTATAATAGAATTTTAATTGTAAATATTAGTAGCATGTTAACTCTTACAAATAAACGAAAGTAAATAATAAGACATGCGATCCTAGTACTTAGTTTGTGTGGACAGAATTTGTAAGCATTATTATCCTAGTACTATAAATTTTTTTTCTAATCTTATTCGTGTATCATAGGTACGAGGGTCGAATTTTATCCATGGTAGTGTTAATATATATATATATACATACATTGCAAGTTGGCTTATGTTACAATAAAACCTCTTTATAATCATACGTTGGGACCAAACTAATTTTAATGCTATGACGATGTTATAACTTAATAGAGGTGTGGTTACTAAAATTAATGTTTTGATTTAATTATCCTTAGTACAAGTGAGATAGAGATAAACTATGCACTACATTTATAATTAATTAAAAGAGCATGACAAGTCCAATGAATAGACATTGATAAAAAAGATAGACATAGTTTCAAAATTTAGGTTATGTATTTATATAGTATTATGCAAAGTCATCTTAAAAGTCTAAACTATTCTCTGTAATTTTATCTTAATATAAGTTCTATAAATATTGTCTATTCTCTATTGTATAATTCCTTTCCCAAAACAACTTTAAAAAAATTATTTCCATCTTAAACCTATGATATAGTGTAGCATATATTTTTTAGAATATACAAATAACCATTGTTATGTGGTGGTAAGATCCTTAAGACATGATTTAGAAAAATTATAATTTATTATAATGTGAAATTTATCCTTGTTTATAATTGGTCCGTATTGGGACCGAAATTTTTTACAATAATATGAAAGTTATTATTATATAGAATATCACTACAGAGAGATTTAATTGATATATTACTTACACATATATTTATGCAATATACTCACTTTCATATTTAAACGATGTGGTATATTTATATTCGTGATTGGATTCATTAGGAAGATGATTTAGTAAGTACTAGTGCTACCATATGGTGAGCACCTGGACATGTGATAAAATTATTCGTAATTTTTTTATTAATAGTGTTAAAACTGTGGATCAATCAGACAACGTTACGTGATATTGCAACCCACCATAAAGTAATCAGTACCGTCGTCCACTAAATTATCTAGTATTTATCTAGTATTGGATGGATAGATCTTATCATACCCCACATCTTTTTCACAAAAAGATTGCTAAACACGTGTTCAAACGGGATTGGGTAGGTGCACGTGTGGATAACAGCAGAAAGAAATAAAATCGGGAATCAGTTTCAATTAGTAGTAGACTAGTAGTAATAAGAGTGTGTGCAGTGGCAGTGCAGTGGCAGTGCAGTGGAAGGCAGTTGTGCTGAGTGCACCAACCTACCCACCCACTTCTGTTTTCTTGTTTATCTCTTTTGTTTGTTACTTTGTCACCACTCTCACTCCTCTCTCTATCTTCAGCTCCACTACAGCCCTTCTTCTCAGTTCTCTCTTTCTTTTTCTTCTTCACATTCATCTTCATTTAACTGAATTCTCTTGGGAATTTATAAAGAAGAAAATACGTTGACAGGAAATTTTAAAGGTCTTTTGCATGCTTTTCCACGGCTTTCTTGAACTTAATCAGTACGGTTAATTTTTTGTACTGTTAATTACAAGCAATTAATATGCAAATCTTAATTAGTACAAAGCTCAAGAATGCCGTGGGAAAACATGAAAGGTTTTTGTCAACCACTACTACTAAATCTTCTATTCGATATGCAAATTTAAGGTAAGTCCCGACTAATACACGCTACTGTGTGATTGCTGGTTAGTTCAGTTATGAAGACTCGAAATTTGAATGCGCTAGCTCACTCTAGGGTTTGGGAGAGGGGTTTGAATTTGATTTATATTTCATGTAGTCAAATTAAATTTCCTGAATTTCTGTAGTTTAAGGTTGATACAACATAGTAATTACAAGTAAAACACAGATCTGGCCTTATAAAATGAATAAATTGTTGAAATTATCTTTTTAGTCTTTATTGTTTTCTCTTTTATCGTGATTATGGTGCTTTATATTGTCTAATGTATTCTGGTTTATTGGAATAAGCCCGGTTATTTCAATCCAATTTTTACTCTTTTGCCACACTAATTTTCATCATGCTGGTAGATTTGCTACATATATAGAAAATTTGATAAGGTTTACAATCTCTTCATCATTAATTATATGAAAGGAAGGGATATTTTAACTTAAATTTTCGACACGAAATTTGAGTCATTGATTTTATACAATCTAATGGTAAATATTAGAAATCAAAGTAACATTTAATTATGTTAATTTATACACTATTGAATATTGTATTAGATTAATGGCTTAAATTTTGTGTTAAAAACTTAAGTTTAAATACTCTTCCCTCTATACCCTCTATATATATATATATATATATAGTCATCATAATTGTTTTTCAAAAGGCAGGCTTTGCCTTTGTCCACTGCTAGCTAGCTAGCTAGACCGCATCACCAAAACATATTTTTCGCTCCACAATGAAAACGTAAAATGATTTTTAGACAAACTAGTGAATAATGTTGTTTCTTTAGTGACAAAATCTAGCAGTGGACCCTTTATCTTTTGTCCATGAACCACCAAATTGTCAGCTATTTGTGCTTAATTTGCTTAGAGAAAATGAATGGCAGGCAAATAGAGTGGAGTGGAGTGGAGTGGATCAGTTGGGTTGAGGAATATGAGTTGGATGATAAGATAATTTTGAGGCCACAATTGATTTGATATGTCAGGATTACACTTGTATTTCTAACTTAATTCATTGTTAAAAGAATGAGCACATTGTGTACAAGATTATAAATCTAATCAATAAAAAGGAGATGGTTTCATTCATTTTCTCATTACATATTATATGTTTCATTGGAGTGACCATTCTGGGTGAAAGAATCTCTCACAAATATTGTTGTAGCTGTAATATACAGTATATAGTCTATATCCAATCCTGGTTCTCTCATGTCAAGTAAAGCTTTAAACTAGAATAATAAGAACATCTGTCCTTATTCATATGACCTCAGGGAGGTTCTCACTAATTAAAAAGAACTCATATATATATATATATATATTGAATAACGATTGATGAAAAGTGTATGAAAAACTGAATTGAAAAGAAGAGACGGTGTGGCTGTTGTTGCTCACAGATTAGGCGGGTGGCAGCCCACGGTTGTCAAGCGAAGAAGATACTGCTTTGTGGCAAGGGTGGCTGCTGTTCAGAGAAGATAGGGCTATAAAAAATGAAAGTTTATATTGAGAAGAGAGAGACGAAGGTAATGTTGGAATTATTGTAGGGTTTTCGAATTAGGTGTTACATATGTTTGTGAAAATTATTTATAAAGTTGGACTATTAGCAATTTAATGCCAAAAATATTAATTTAGCACGATCGAGTAGTATCTGGGATCGAGGTTAGGCTGCTATAACTTAAAAGTTACAGCATTAAAGTGTTTGGTAAACACTAGTTGCTATAGTTTGAAAACCATGCTTATATGATTTTTTAATTTTACGATGAAAAGTCTATTGTATCTTTAATAATTTTGTCAAAATTATTATTTAAATATTGTATATACTACATACTATTAACTTTTATTTTATAATTACATTTTTTTTTTCCACAATAATTGTAACTTATAAGTTACAGCACCTCAATCCCACATGACCTTAGTCTTACTTCTTGCTTGAATATTCAACTTTTTAAATTTAGAAAAATAAGGAATTGCACGTTTATTCTACCATATCCAATAAATCAAAGAAGCTTGCACGTAACGATCCAAAAAATTTACTTCTAATCTAGTGACGATACAAGATTATTAATTATGTAAATAAACAGGGTATACGTAGGGTTAATTTTATTTGTATCATTTGTCATTAAATATAATTATAATATAATAGGGATTTATTGAAATTAATAAAGGATACAAATAGTGTAACTTTTATTTATAAGCTGTACTCATAAATGGGATAGTTAAAGGAAATTGGAGGCGTACTAGTACCACCATTTTTTTTTAATAAAATCTTATGTAATTATCTTTAGAGTAGAGCTTTTAACATTCCTAAAAAAATACTTATAACAACCCTTTTTTAATTATATTCCCAAAAATTCCCCCAGCTTAATTTAAAAAATATTAACTTATTAATCAAAATCAATCATCTTCTCATAAAATTTACCCTACAAAAAATATTTTCTAAAAAAAATATTTTTAAGCTTTTATTTATAAATGCATACAAATCCTAAAATCTTAAAAAAAATTCTTTTTGTTACATAATTTATATCTCCATAATTATAAATTATGAAATGGGTTGGGCGTAAAAGTTAAAATATAAATATAAATATAATTATGAAATGGACTGGGTGTAAAAAATTATTAAAAAATAATTTAAATAAGTGTTTAATTAAATTTTCATTCAAAATAAAAAAAAATTTACAAAATAATTTAAATAAGTGTTTAATTAAATTTTCATTCAAAATAAAAAAAAATTTACCTTTGTGTTATTTAAATGATTTTAATTAAAAATAAATAAATTTTATAAGGAATTTGGAGAGGTGTCAAAAGACTTACCATTATCATTATCTCCCATGCACAAGACAGCTGGGCCAGTTTTCAAAGTCCGTCTCTCTTGCTTCTTAAAGCCCGGCAACTTGGGCGAAATGGGCGTAATTTTGATGTGGTGTGGCTTCTGGGCGGATGAGTTCTACTATTGGCACCCCTTCATGAATCTCATAAAACCCCTATCATGTGACAATTATATATT
Source organism: Clausena lansium (assembly GCA_030449835.1). Lineage (NCBI taxonomy): Eukaryota > Viridiplantae > Streptophyta > Magnoliopsida > Sapindales > Rutaceae > Clausena > Clausena lansium. The sequence goes on from JASUUF010000195.1 coordinate 7,492,801, forward strand.
ATGAACAAATGCAAATAAAATTCTCATAAAAAAAAAAAGCAAATAAAATTAATCCCACTTATTCATTTTTCTCTCTCTTCATTTTTTTAAAGGGGTCAAACGATAATAAACTCATTCTTCCTTGTCAAAAAAGATACTGCATCGTAATCCTAATTGAAAAGCAAGATAAAAAACAATTCATTCTTTCAGATAATATTCTCATAAAACTTGTCTTCACATAATAAAGAAACTAAATCTATAATGAGGTATAGATTCATGCCCAAAATTACTCTTCAACTCCTTAAGCAAAGGCAGCTACTCCCTTCTACCTTGGTGATGCCTAAGTACCTTCTCCAATATTTCGTTTAGTATAACTTTTTAAATAAAACTTATTTAAGTAGATTTTTTTTTGTTAATAGAAGTTTTATGAGTAGAGTTTTCACTAAAAAAAAAAATTAGTTATTTAGTTGTCAATAAGAACTTTTATAAAAGAATTATAAAATTACTTTAATGGACAAAGTTTTTAAATTTATGTTATGAAATAAGATTGTGAAATAAATGAAAGATATTTATATATTTTAACATTCTAAAAAAACTTTTCAAGCTCTACTCTCATAAGCTCAAAATTTGAGTTTTTGCTAGTAGAGACAAAATAACTTATTCAATTTTCAAATGTTCTACTTAAAAACAATCGAGTAATAATAAAAAATTTTAAAAAAACTTATGGAATTAAATAAACACTTATAGCCATAAGATAAGTCATACCAAACAAACACTAAAAGCCGCTCAATGTGACAACTTTTGTTTAAGCCTTTATTCAATCTATTATTTATCTTGCACGTACAAGTGTGTATATATATATATTGTTTTGTTTTGCTTATCTCTCATTTTCTTTTAGAGTCTCACCTATATAATTTATTTGCACAACTAAAAACATTGATATTTCTTTTTTCTTTCTTCTTCTATAGAAAGAGAAAATCTATATATTGGTTATTTTCATTTCTGAAAGCTATTTTTTTTAAGTTGTTCGAGAGAAAAAAGTTAAAGAGAATAAAATACATATTAAGATAGCTCCTCTCTTACTTTATTTAAAGATCCCGGGCGGATTGTTCCCTGCAACCCTCCTTGATACTTCTTCTAGTTGCTCCCATATTGACTAGCTGAACGTACTCATCGATGGCGTCTTGCACCGGGCCCATTTTAATGTCAACGTTGAGTGGGAGTTCGATTACATTGCTAAGAGAATCCCCTGTACTAGTTCCCCTTGACAAATTGCAAGGGAAGTGGAAGTTTGAGTTTCTGCAAAATAACTTAAAGAGTGAGAAAACTACAGAAATTGAAAGATACAATTATGTTTATTTAGAAAAAGGGTATTTTTATCATTATTAAGGGTTTTTTTGGTATGTCGGATCGGATTGTATTGGATTGGATTAGATCGTATTAAATAAGATATTATTGGATTGGATAGCACTGTATTATATATAATACTATGTTATGTTTAGTGTAATATTGGATTAGATAATAAATAATCATATATTGTGTTTAGTATGACGTGGGAATCGCTAACAACAAATAATATATCTTATATATTAACTTACAAAAAATATCTTAGATGTGTTTAAAAATGACATGGAATATAATTTAACTTAAATTAATAATTATTGGTAAATTTATTTTAAAAAAATCTTCCCTTAATTTTTTTAAATATTTAACATGTTATAGTTTTTAAATTTATATTTTACTAAAAAAAATCATCATAAACATAATAAGAATATCATCAACAAATATAATAAGAATATCAATCCATAAAAAAAAATTACATAACAATATCAATAGCTATATGCGTGTGTGTGAAAATATTACATATCATTAATATTAAAATTTTAGCTAGGGATTTTTCTCACTTTAATTCATGATCAGTTAAAGATAAAATTTTAGCTTAAAAATTATAATCTTAGGAGTTCCCTTGGGATGTAATTTTGCCACTGTTGGGAATTAAGTGGCGGGTACCTCTACTTCTTTTACATCCAAATATAATAAAGAATTATTTTACACTAAAATTATCTAATCTCATGATGTATAATTAAAATCAAACGGGCCTTTAGGGTATAAAAATTAAAAAGGTGTTTTAAGAGGATTTTGGAAGGTTACCAATAGTCCAACTATCTTATTTACTTATTTATTTTTTAATAATTATTGGAATTCCAACATTTAAGTTTTATTTTGAGTCCCAACTGATGTGTGTCATTTATTCATTGGACGATGAATTTTATAACTTATAAAATTACTTAAGCACCCTCAAATGAATGAATGACATATCAGTTGAGATTTAAAATATGACTTAAATGTTGAAATATCTATCATTACGCTCTTTTTTCTTTTTTTGTAATTGCATCATTTGATAACGTCATTTGCGGCCATCAAATAGTCGAATGCAAACCCCAAAAGTTACTATTTTATTCATTGAGAGAATGTGAACCCAAAAGTAACGGTCAAATTTTGTAAAAGGATCCGCCTGAAGAAATTTTTATTTGGTAAAATATCTAATATATTTTATTTTTCGTCAAACAAACAAAAAAACGAAGAAGAAGAAGAAGGACCTATACGTAAATTAACAGATAAAAAATTCAAAGTATCATTAAAAAAAAAAATGAAACTCCTGGCGAAGAGCCGAAGACTATTAACGGATACGGAAAATCGAACCGATGGATGGAATAAAGGCAAATCTTTAAAAGCGTGGCAGTAGCGTTGCACTTAAAAAGATAAAAAATGAATGAGAGGTCTGTTGCTTAAAACTGAATCAGCATCTTTTGTGGCGGCGGCTAGGGTTTTGTTAAATCCATCTCTCACCCTCACGGTCACGAATCACCATCACTTGTTAATTTCTCGTTTCTCAGCTTCAGCCATAGCAGCCATGCCAGGCGCCGATCCTCAAGTGCTGGAGTGGCCGGCGAGCAAAGTACGATACACTTTTGTCAAATTCTTCGAAGATAAGAACCATGTCTACTGGAAATCCAGCCCCGTCGTGCCCGTCAATGACCCTACTCTCTTGTTCGCCAATGCCGGTATCATCAAATTTTGTGTCTCTTTTTTCATTTATTTACTCGTTTGAGGTTCTGTATCGGGGGAGAAATTGAGAGTTTATTAATGAATCGACGCAGGGATGAATCAGTTCAAGCCTATTTTTCTTGGAACGGCTGATCCGAATACTCAATTGAGTAAGCTGACGCGCGCGTGTAACACTCAGAAGTGCATACGCGCCGGTGGTAAGCATAATGATTTAGACGATGTGGGGAAGGACACTTATCACCACACCTTCTTTGAGATGCTTGGCAACTGGTCTTTTGGTGATTATTTTAAGAAAGAAGCTATTGAATGGGCTTGGGATTTACTTACCAAGGTAATTAGTTACTTAATTAATTAAGTAATTAATGAAGTAATTCAGTTGTATTATTTCTGTTATTTTGTTTATTTTTGCTTGTTTGTTGATTTTTAGGTTTATAGGTTACCGGCGGATAGACTTTATGCTACTTATTTTGGTGGTGATGAGAAAGCTGGGCTTGCACCTGATAATGAAGCTAGAGACTTCTGGCTCAAGTTTTTACCAGCTTGGCGTGTACTGCCTTTTGGTTGTAAGGATAATTTCTGGGAGGTGGGTGATACTGGTCCTTGCGGTCCTTGCAGTGAAATACACTATGATAGAATTGGTAACCGGGATGCTGCTTCATTGGTTAATAATGATGATCCTACTTGCATTGAGATATGGAACATTGTGTTTATTCAGGTATTATATTTGTTATCATGTATGTTGAATTCTGCTGACATGGCAAGATAGGATGATATTTGCATATAGTATGATGAACTGCTCAACTGTTGATTGATAACGTTGGTTTTTGTTAAACTGCTGTTCTGACCAGTTCAACAGGGAAAGCGATGGTTCTCTAAAACCTCTCCCTGCCAAGCACGTTGACACTGGGATGGGTTTTGAAAGATTAACTTCTATACTACAGAACAAGATGAGCAACTATGATACTGATGTGTTCTTGCCCATCTTTGATGCTATTCAACAAGTAAGATGACTATCTTTCATATTTCTTTTGTTATATCTTGCCCAATTTCATTGTTTTAGTAGTAAACATTTTGAATATGCCAAAAGATTCCTCCAGAAATACTAAAATACCTGTAAATAACTTCATTTTTATCTGGTTCTGTTAGTTCTTTTCTAAAAATTATATTATATTCATCTAAAACTATGTTTGGACTGAACGTGCAATCATGAACATAAAATGCCTTCAAGGAAAAAAAAAAAAGATTTTCTGGTGCTGTATAGTTGTCTGGTTTCTTTTTGCATAGTATGGATACTATTTATGCTTGAATAACTAAAATACTCTTGGGGTCTTTCTTAATTTTTGAACATGGTCGTGTCCATAAATTTAGATGATCCTTGTAAATAGGTTTGGCATTTGAACAGCATGATGGTGTGGAGTGCCCTTTTTGTTTTTCCTTTCTTTTTATACAGAATATCATATTGTCCACTGGTATATAATTCTCTTCTGTTCTCCTTTCTGCTAGGCAACTGGGGCCCGACCATATTCTGGAAAAGTTGGAGTGGATGATGTAGACAAAGTTGATATGGCCTATAGGGTTGTCGCTGACCACATTAGAACTCTCTCGATTGCCATTGCTGATGGTTCTTGCCCAGGTAGAATTTTGAGATTGAAGAGCTTGTGTCTGTACATATTTGTCTCTAGCTGTTCTTTTAATATTTTAGTTGAGGTCAGCAGTGCTCTTTCTTACTCTTTAGAGTTTAAACCAAAGCGCCGATTTGGTTTAATGTAATGTGCATGCTTGCTATTCAGTTCTCTGAAAAATCTCTACTTTTAAGTGGTCTTTGAGTTCTTTTTTGGGTTTTAGTTTCTGATTTCGGCATGCAGCTTCGTTGAATGTCAAACATTTTCAAGAGTAAATTTTGTTGAATGTAAAACATATTTAAGAGCAAATTGGGCTTTTTGCAAGGGACCTTATTTTATTGTGGTTCTTCATCCTAATCTAGTTGAGTGGTTATTCATCCTAATCTAGTTGAGTGGCTTTCATTCTTTTGAATGATTAGATGTGCTCATAGAATCAAAGAGAAAATGAGTTCACTTTTACATCTTTTAATTTTTGTTCAATGGGACATCGTTATTGATGGCTCCTATGCCATTTGAATTTTGAAAAGTTACTTTTACCTTTGGCAGGAGAAATTCTGGATGTGTGACTAGGTCAAATGCGTTGCATTTTGGCAACATTCCGTATTATTATAACATTTTCACCACCCCAAATGGGTATTTATTTAATTGTCTTTCTTGCATTATGACATGAACTTGATGTCTATAGCTTTTGTTGCACCATAACTGAGCAATTAAAATATGTACTTATGTAGTTTCGTAGGACAGGAAATATTTGAAAGCATCTCACATACATTTATTTTGCTTTGGATTGCTCTGATTGCTTTATTGTTATCTGTGATGCTAATACTTTTCAATTTATCTCATTTTCTTCTTTCATGATGTTCAGCTTCATAAGATTATATATACTGTGAATATATGTGTTTTGCATATTTTTCCTGAATCTTTCAGTGTTTTGCCGGCTGTTTATCTGCTATTTTCCCATGTAACTTGTGATATTTACATTTGCTTTAAAGGCAATGAGGGCCGTGAATATGTTCTAAGGCGTATACTTCGTCGAGCTGTACGATATGGAAGTGAGGTCCTAAAAGCCCAAGATGGATTTTTCAATGGGTAGGCATGACCAACAAGAATTATGCCATGTTACATTATTTTATGTAAATACGTTTGGTAATTTTTGCGCCTAAGAGCCACACCAGTCACACACTCCTTAATTAATATCTTGGTGAAGTTCATTATTCAAATTTTCACCTTTTTTCTTCTGGTACTTGTTGAGTTTGTCTTGCATTCTACAATATTATTTCTGAACATTTGAAGTGAGATTTGGAAAATTCACGAATCATCCACTATTTTGGCTTTTTGGCCTGTACGCTTTTTTGCCTGTAACTTGTGGACCATTATTGATTGTATTCAGGCTTGTAAAAATTGTGGTGAAAGTTATGGGTGATGTTTTTCCGGAGCTGAAGCAACGTGAAGCTCATATAAGGGAGATCATTGCGGCAGAGGAAGCAAGTTTTGGGAAAACTTTGCTTAAAGTAAGTATGATTATTATTAATTCCACAACCCATTCAAATTTTTATATTGATCAATAATCTCTCAAACCAACAAAATGTTATGCTTTCAAGAAATTAAATTAGTTTGCACTTCATTTCCTCCCATCCTAATTGATAAGTTTTTCCAGATTATTCTGTATGATTGTGAAAGAAAAAGGAATAACTTTTATGAGTTTCTTGGGTTTATCCAATGATAACTTCAAGTTATTACTTTTATAGGCTAGCTCTTGAAATTAAATTCTGAAAAGTTAACTGGTATTTAGATTTAACTCACTTTTATTTGTTATAATGTAAAGTACTATTATCTCATGCTCTTTTATTTCTGACTGTTCTGTGGCACTAAAGATATGGGAAAGTTTGTCTAGCTACGTATGGTTTTCGTTATGCTGGAATGTATCAACTCCATATCGAGAATATGCTGACCTTTGGAATAATGTTCAATCAGTTGCATTGCTTCTTTGTGTGAATGGTATTATAAACCATCTTCTTGGGGACTGATCGATCGTGAACTTTTATTCAGGGAATTGAGAAATTTAAGAAAGCTGCTCAGGATGTTCAAGGGAAAGTTTTGAGTGGGCAGGCAAGTATAATCTAATTTCTTGAATCATTGTTACTTTATCTTGACTATTGCGCGACTTAGTAATTGATATGAGTACTTTTCTCCTGCACTAGTATGATTCTGTATTTGTCATAAGTCAAGCATAGTTTTTGATTTATCCCTTGCATTAGATTATTACAGTTTTGCTGTCACTTCTTGATGTGGAGATGACTTTTTCTTAAAATTGGGATTGAAATCCTCTCCTTGAAATAGTTCCCCAAGTTGCTCTGTACATTTTTTTCTCTGGTGTATATCTTCGAAATTACTCAATGACATCGTTGAGATGGCAGTAGAACTTTTGACATACATCAGATCTTCCTGCTTAGTCCCCTGAACTGCTTCCTTTCTTTATGAACTGTTTTTATGTATTCAACAATTAAGACATTTGTTTGCTCATTTGGTGTTGACTTGAAAGTTAGAGATGATGAGTCTATAAAGTGTCTATCTTATATGCTGGAGCTGTTTTCAAACATCTCAAAGTGGTGCAACGAAGAGTTATATTTCTTCTTCACTTTCTACTTGAATCATATAATTGTATTATGGAAAAGAGAATTGGGTGGTATACTGGTTTTCGTGGGGTGTTTATATTCAAATCAAATAAGACAAAATTAGTGGAGAAAGAGATGAACATATGCTAAAGGTGTACAGACCATCTTTGAATTTGGAAAAGATTCAAATTGTAAATGAAAATCAAGATACATTTTTTGTTTAAGAATGGGATGTAGCAACCCGAATTTCTGTTCTTTGTTCATCTTCTCACCTTTTTTTCTTATGGTTGCAGGATGCATTTATCTTGTGGGACACATATGGATTCCCTTTAGATTTGACTCAGGTATATGGAGAGCTTTATTCCTTTTGTTCTAAATATAGACAAACTTGTTTCTGTCTGTTAAATATTCCCCTCCAAATGCCAGTTAATGGCGGAAGAAAGAGGCTTGCTGGTTGACGTTGAGGGTTTCAATAATGCTATGGATGAGGCACGGGAAAGATCAAGGAGTGCACAAAATAAGGTATCGTGTGGGATTCACTTTGTTTTTTCAGTATTATGTCTATCATAGTTGTTCCATGCTAGATTTATTTCCCAAGTAGTTGGACAAATGTTACAAAACATGGAGGAAATGAGCATTTTTCAACTTTTTATGCTAATATCAATTTTTTTCCCAGCAAGCTGGTGGTGCTATTGTCATGGATGCTGAGGCTACTGCTGCATTGCATAAGAGAGGAGTTCTGGCAACAGATGATTCCTTCAAATTTATTTGGTCCCAGGTAAACATACAAATTGTTATCAGATATCTCTTTAAGAAGCTTTAAATATGGTGTTTTCAAGTTGGTAGAATGGTGCAGCGACAATTTTTCGTGGACTTTGGATTAGGGGGCAAGGATTTGTCCCTTTTCACCGTGCATATAGGATAAACAAATTAGAAAAAATCGGAGTTATATGTCTGGGGGAGGTTTTTATATCTCATGCATCATGGTTTCTTTCTTCTTCTTTTAAAAGATAAGTTTAAAGTTAGCAGAGTATCCTGTAAAGTTCCCATTCATCAATGTTTAGACTAGTACAATATACTGTCTTTTGTTCCAGTAATTTAAGACAAACTAAGTTGGTATTGTTATTCCTTTCCCCTTTTGCAATTTGATTACTGCATGTTTCATTGAAGTTACTAATCTTTCTCCTTGTCGTTTCAGGACCATGAAAGTGTAATAAAAGCTATTTACACTGGTTCGGAGTTCATAGAAAGTGCTGTTCCTGGCAATGAAGTCGGTATTGTTTTGGAGTCTACCAGCTTCTATGCTGAGCAAGGTGGTCAGGTACTGACATATATATGATTTAAGTTGGCTAATATAACCTAAAAATAACAACTTTAAATGCAATTCAGAGATACAGGAAATTCAGTTGCTTCTGATGATTTTAACTATTAGGAAATTTGTTTTCCAAAATAAAATGATTTTTAAATTAAATTATTCAGTCTAATGGTAGCAGTTCAGTTCATGTAAATTAAGTTACTTCTATTGGTGTTTATTTTTCTCCCACCTTCCTGCTGCTGTAAGGCATTATGCACTAAACATAGTCTTTTCTGGTTATAGATTTTTGACGAGGGATTTATTGAAGGCCCCTTTGGCTCATTCTATGTACGTAATGTTCAAATTTATGGAGGTTTCATTATTCATATTGGTTCTCTTACTGAAGGAGCTGGCAAATTTTCTGTTGGTGAGAAAGTATTTTGTAAGGTAAGCTCTGAAGTTTTACAATCTTCTCTTGTAAGTTTATTTTTCTGTTTTGTCCTTTTTGTAACTCTTTTATGTGCTTTTATAAATGCAGGTTGACTATGATAGGAGAAAGCTTATTGCCCCTAATCATACCTGCACACATATGTTGAACTTTGCTCTTAGGGTATGTCTAGGTGCCAGTGATTGTGAAGTCCTAAGAATTTTATAATCATTATCTGAATATTGGTTTCTACATGTTCTCAGAGATTTTCAATATGACTGCAGGAAGTACTTGGCGATCACGTTGATCAGAAAGGGTCTGTTGTTCTTCCTGAAAAGTTAAGATTCGACTTTTCTCATGGTAAGGTTTATCAATATAGTGTTTGCAATGTAGTTTAGCTTAAGTATTAGGGATGGAAAAGTGGGGTTTGCTGAAGTAATTTAGTTACTGCAAATAGCATGGTAGATAGAGATGTGGAGAGTAGGAATGAATATTGATGAGTAAGGTAATTTGGCTTTTTAAAGAAGAAAGAGCACACGAACTCAATTTAATCAATAAATACCAAATCATGATCTGATTACTTGATTTAGACGAAACAAACTTTACTGAAATATTGTAAGGTGAAACACTACTGCTCTGATACAGTTGTTTGCCCCTGCATGTAAAAGTAACAGCAACTTCAATAAATATTCTAAATTAAACATATGGTGGATCAAGTTTCAGAATCATTGGAACTTTGCATCAATAGAAGGTGCACAAATGCCTTGTGCAATGAAAAACATAAGATGGGAAATTTAAATAAGAACAAATTCATTTTCAAAATGGCTGCACCTGATACATTTTGCAGAAAATTTTAAATTTTTTTGTTTAATTTTGAATAGGCAAGCCAGTCGATCCTGAGCATTTAAGAAGAATTGAATCAATTGTAAACGAGCAGATAAAAGCTGAATTGGATGTGTTTTCAACGGAGGCAACACTTTCTGAAGCCAAGCGCATCAACGGATTGCGAGCTGTTTTTGGAGAAGTAAGCTGGACTGATTTTGTCAACTTTATTTTCTGATTTGAGTTTGTGCATACAATATCAAAACCTACTCTGTAACATCTTCTCTGTTTCTGGTGTAGGTGTATCCTGATCCTGTTAGAGTAGTTGCAATTGGTCGGAAGGTTGAGGATCTCTTGGCTGATCCAGAAAATAAAGAATGGCTGTCAATTTCAGCAGAACTATGTGGAGGTCAGTATGTTGCAATCATGTGTCCCCATTTGTGGAGTTTTGCTTTGAGCTGTTTATTGAAGTTGATTTAATGGACACTTTTAGGAACCCATATATCAAATACCCGAGAAGCTGAAGCATTCGCTCTTTTATCTGAGGAGGGAATTGCTAAAGGAATTAGAAGGATAACTGCTGTTACAACTGGGTTGGCTTATAAGGCATTTGAATCAGCATGTTCGCTTGAGAAGGAAGTAGATGATGCATCAAAGATAGAAGGAAGCTTGCTGGAAAAGGTCTGTTCCTCTTGCTATTTCTCTCTCACTCTGGCTTTTATATGCAGTAATATCATACTTTTTATTAACCTTATTTCACATAAGCTTCATATTCCAGTGTTAGGGAGTATGGATGCATTTTTCTTACTTGTTTTACGCTTGATTGTTTGATGCATGCCAGCCTTTTCTGTCTTGGAGATCTATAGAATTGGTTAATTAGAGTATATTCATGGATAGGGGCTGTAAACTTGTTAGCTGCATGATTTTTAACTATTGTTTCCTGAACTTGCTTCCTGGATGCCAACAAGATGAATGTATAAATCGATTTTTATTTTTATTTTTAAAAATTTTGTGTTTCGTGGTTTCAAACTATAAGCTACAAGAGGGCGCATATATATCTAACTACTGTTCTTTCTGAATGTTGTTATTGTTCAGACAGTGGCTTCTTTAAAGAGTAGAGTGGATGGAGCAGCAATTCCTGCACCCAAGAAAGCTGAAATCAGGGCGAAGATTGCCTTACTTCAGGTATTTTAGATTTGCTAGGTTAAACAAGGTGCTACATCATAGAACCTTCTGATTTTTTGCAGACTGAACTCTTCCTCATCCCCACTGGGTATCTATTCTTCTGGATTATATTGAATTGTTTTATTTTATAGAATCAAGTGAGGAAGGCGCAAAAGAAGGTTGCCGAAGAAAATCTTCAGAAAGCTGTCAAGGTTGCAACTGAGATGGCTGAAATTGCTGCTTCAGATGGGAAACCCTTCTGTGTGTCTCGTGTTGAGGTTGGATTGGATGCAGCTGCAGTTCGTGAGGCAGTTTTGAAAGTCATAGAGCAGAAGGTGTGGATAGTAATATTTTGCTTCCATTTAAATTTCTGCTTGCTATGTACAAAGTGCAGAAGGAAATTATACCAGTGCTGGTGTTTATTGACAGGGCATGCCGGTCATGGTCTTCAGTACCGATGAAACCACGAATAAGGCTGTCGTATGTGCAGGTGTACCAGTGAAATCAGACCAGAGCAAACAGTTGGAAGTGTCGGAGTGGTTGACAGCAGCTTTGCAGCCACTGAAAGGGAGGTGTGGTAAAGGTAAAGGAGGTCTTGCTTCTGGACAGGTTGGTGGGTTTTTACTTGGGTTACAAATATAGCTTCACAAATCCTGTATTTTGTACTTACTGATTTCATGTCTACTTGAAAAATCTTTGTAGTTTGCTTATTTATCTACTTTTATGGTTAAAATATAATTGCAGGGAACAGATGCAGCCCAAGTGACCCCAGCCATGGATTTGGCAGCAGAATTTGCGGCAATGAAATTGACGTGACCAAAGGATTTTTAAGTTTGTCTTTCCAGAAATGTGATATTGCTGCTCGTCATGAACATATTTGCTTCTGAAGTATATTATTGAAACACGAAAGGAAACAGAAGGATATAGAAAAATGATTAGGGTGGTATATCACCCAGGAAATTGAAAAGCAATTGCTTCTGAACATTATTATACTGTATACATCATTGTTGATCATCTATCGATCTATTTGGACTGCTGTTCGACATTCTTATTTTATCTTTTCCCCGGGCCCTTTCCTTTTCATTTTGGGTTTTTGTCGATGGATACAACCTGCTCATGGATGTTCTTATTTGGACATCTTTGGTAGTTTATCAGGCATAAGTCAGAATGCTTGAATCAATATAAGATACTAGTATTTTGTAGTATTCGATTGCCTTTTTAAGCAATCATTTTTGGGCTTGTAAATGAAAGAAATTTACGGTTTGAAAGATTAAAATTGAAATAGATGAATATATCAGTTTTTTAATGTTTTAATAAATTACTTATTAAAAAATCATTTGAATTAGTTGTCTTTCAACATTTATAATATTGGGGGTGTGTGGCGTGCTCAATGATAATGATGAGAAAAATATTCATTTGTTGAGTGTACTAAATGAACCGCACGATGCGCAGCTATATTACTAAAGTAAAGGTATAACAATGCTATCAAATTTTAATATAATTTTGTTCAATTATATTAAAAACTTATTCATTCATAAATAAAATAAAATAAAATAAAATTCTGCCACATCTCGTTCAAAAATTAAAAATATAATTTATGAAGAAAACTAATACGTGGGCGTGTGATTTTTGGTTTATAAAAGTTAGGGGATGAATATGTGTTTTTGGCTAAGTTTGAGGGGTAGGATTAAATCAAGAAAGATGAGTAATAGTAATATAATTTTCTAGGCTTAAATTCTTGTATTAAAATTTGACACAAAATTTGAGCTGTTAATGTCAAGCCATTCAATATTTTAACCGGGAGTTAGTTTATGCTCACACCCGGTTGGAGACTCAATTATTTGTTTCCCAATTAAAAATTGAGTAAAATCATACATCTCTGCTATTCATTCTAATATTATTAAAAATAAAAGAAAATAGGTTGTAAAACTTCCTAATGATAACCGGAGCATCCGAAGTGGATCCGGGCCAGGGGCGAAGCACGCCATAAATATTGTTGTAATGGACTTGAAAAGACAACTGTGTCTCCAAAATCAAAAGCTCAGACAATAATTTTTACACTCTGTTAAACAATTAATAATTCTTTAATGCCATTACTGTCAATCACATTCCATTTACTCACAAAACGCACTTACGCACAAATTGCCTCTCACCTTTTCTTTTTTAACATTTTTCTTTCTCCTTTCCTGGCCGGAGAGAGAGAGCTCTGGTCTTTGCTTTCTCGCCGGAAAAACTCTCAATTCTCTATCTTAGGTTTTTTCAGAAGAAATGGAGACCGTTTCTTGAAAGCAATCAATTCTCATTTTTCAGGAGAGAATAGATAGAGAGATAGATAGACACAGGGAAAGAAAGAAGGAAAGAAAGAAATGTCTCGCCAGACGACGACGTCCGCTTTCCACAAATCCAAGACTCTCGACAACAAATACGTAAGCCCATTTCGTCAATTTTCAGTTATTCGATCGTCTCTTTTACTATTTTGTTGAGATTAATTGTAGACCAAGAATGGCTGGGGGTTGGGTTAGGGTTTTTGATTCTCAGTTTTGTTTGCATTTGAAGAAACTGTCTGTTGGTCTACAGTTCAGTGAATTGTACTCTAGTGAAATGAATTGCGTGTGTTTCTTCATTTAGTTTTGGAGAGCTTGACTAAAAGAAAAGCCATAATTGAAGTCAAATGTTGTGCTATTGCTATGTTTGAGTAGTGAAAGGGCTAGAATTGCAAGTTTATTTAAGTGACCCATGTTGGGTGTTAGGGTTTTTGTTGGTTTTGCAATGTGATTTACTTGGACCGGCGTATTTGGAATTTGACTGTGGGGCTTTTGTTTGTTTGTCATTGTTTGGTTTAGATGCTTGGAGATGAGATTGGGAAAGGAGCGTATGGTCGTGTGTACAAAGGCCTGGATTTGGAGAATGGAGACTTTGTCGCAATTAAACAAGTTTCGTTGGAGAATATTGCTCAAGAAGACCTCAATATTATAATGGTTTGGTTCCTTATTTTCTCTGAACTATGTTGTGTTTTCTTCGGTCCTTTCTACTTCTTAAGTTGGTGCATTTTTCGTCAAAGAGTTTCATATTTTTGTTTGGTACATATAGGTACATTTTTAGAAATTGTATTGTTTCTGCTCCTCTTCTTTATAACATTGCCTGACTTGTTGCCATTTTTCTGTCTGTGCTGCTTTTCTTCTTTTTTGGGGATTCATCAACATTCCAGCAAGAGATTGATTTATTGAAGGTAGCTTTCTCCCTCTGTTTTTATTCTTCATTCAAGTGCTTTTTTCTTCTTTACTTTTTCTATTTTTTCTTGTTATACACCAACATATGCTTGCCCATGCCAAAATGCATTCACCTCTTGTTTTGCATTTGAAGGATTTGTATTAATCTCAAAGGAGTAACTCATTTAGATGTGCTGAAATTGTTGGAAATTAGTTTAGCAATAAACAGTGACCAATAATATCTTGTGAGATAAAGCTAACTGGCTGTCTTATCTGTTAATTGTTTTGCCCACTGAATTTGGATCCTCTGACAGCCCCTTGGTTTTGTCTTATGAAGTAATGGACCAAGATCTTTTTATGTTGTCCTTTGGAGTAATGTGTACTCTCAACATTTTTATTCATACTATTTAAGTTCAAATTTCTCTTACAGAATCTGAACCACAAAAATATTGTGAAATATCTCGGATCATTGAAGACAAAGAGTCACCTTCACATAATTCTTGAGTAAGTAAGCCATACTGATGAAGAACATTTAATTATATTATTTCTTGAAAGGGAGCCGAAAAAGCTTATCTTGTAGTTTTTGTATGCTGTAGGTATGTGGAGAATGGCTCACTTGCAAATATTATTAAGCCAAATAAATTTGGGCCTTTTCCAGAATCGCTGGTGGCTGTTTACATTGCTCAGGTTTGTTCTTGTAGTTGCAGTTTATTGCTAGTGGTTATTCAAGTTTCATCAGTCCATAATAGTATATATATATACAGGTGTTGGAGGGCTTGGTTTATCTTCATGAACAAGGTGTTATCCATAGGGATATTAAAGGTGCAAACATATTGACAACCAAAGAGGTAATTTGAATTTTTTTCTTCATGTCATATTAACAAGAGTAATTGATACACATGCAGGTTGTGGTCATTCACTATATTGCATGAAATAGTAACTTACCCAAAAGTCATTTAATCTTTTAATGCGATTTTATTCCACTCCACACCTCATGCTTTTATGGTTAAAAAAAAAAAAAGGAAAAAAGGTACTCATACATGGTCTTGTGGTGTTATTTGATGTCAACAGGAACCTTTTGCGTGAATGTATTGACAGTTGTGAAAATTTACTATTGTTCGGATATGCATTGTGCTTTGAGTTATCATGAAAAATTAATTTGTGACTTGTCATTGCTCTGTTAGTAGATGGATTATGGGTGAGGAAATGACCTCAAGTGCTTATGGACTAGCATAGACTATAGGTGGCCGAGGTGAATGATTGTTAGATTTTCTCATGTTTGGTCTTATGTTATCAGCTTAATGCACTTATTTGGCTTTATTACTAACACATAACAGTGTCTTTGTGAGTGTATGTTCTTGTGGCTTAGTGAAGAACTGATTCATGGTGGCGAGCATTAGTAGAATTAAGCAGTGAAAGATCTTTGCCACATAGCCACTTCGTAGAATCTTTGCTGATGTAGCTGATTCTGACTAAGCTAATCTGATTGAACAAATAATTGGAGATTTTCTTATTTGTTGATGACAAATCCATTGGATAGTCTGTTTAATTAAGTCTGATCACTGCAACATGTTTTTTTGATCTTAAGTCAATCAAACTTTTGTTGCTTGTAGAAATTGATTGTTTGGTAGCCCCCACCTAATACATCTGTTTGTTTAAGTGTGCTCTTTTACTCCGGCCATGTGGTCTTAATGTTGCATGATTATAAAATCTCCAGCATTTCAATGTTTATTTCTGTGAAGTACTCATTTTACCTAATTGTTGCTTTTAGGGTCTTGTGAAACTTGCTGATTTTGGTGTTGCCACAAAATTAACTGAGGCTGATGTGAACACACATTCTGTTGTTGGAACACCATATTGGATGGCCCCTGAGGTACTTCTTTCGTCTTTTAATTTATTATTTGTGTCATAGATCTATGTCCAATGTTGATTTCTTTTTACTTTCAAATTTCACTTTTTTAATTTTAAACGAGGTTGTATCAATAGTTGCCACCATTCAAGGTGCATGTGACGCTGAATTTAGAATTGTTTCGAAAGAATATATGTTTCTAGGTAGAAGATTTCTAAATTGAAATTATGGATTCATTTTAGAACTATTATATCTGGTTGGAAGAGTAGTTGAGAAGCATGAGTGTTTGAGACAGTTAGGATATAGGTACAGCTTCCTCGTATAGTAATTGTTTACAGTTGCAACAGATTCATTTGTGAGGATAAGATGCTGCTTTTTGTTTTTTATCTTCATTCTTTTCCCTTATGTGTAAGAAACATCGGACAATTTTATTAGTAAGAAAAGAAAAGTTACAAACAAGGTGGATCATTAGTCCACCATAAGGGCTTTGAGGAAAACAACAAAAACCAAAAATCATCAATCTCAAGCCAATGCAGCAGTTCCATTATAGTTTACAGTTTTGACACGATGGAGTTTATTGGGTTATTCTAGTGGCTGGGTTCCATTATTAGCGGGAGATCAAAAAAGGATGGTTATACAGAGATGTATAGTTTTCTTGATCTTTTGTATAATTTGGCATGAAAGGAATAATGAACTTTGAAGATGCTTGATGAGGGGGTGGTGTGAATTTTAAATGGTATAGAGCTTGGGTTTAGCATCTTCTTGGGCTTAGATTAGAATGGGATTTCCAGGTATCCCTTTGTTCTTCATATGCACACATTGGTATGCTGTTTTGTTTTAGCTCATTCTTGTGCTCAATTGTGTTTGTAACGTTTTATTTTGTTATTGCTGTGCTTTATAATTGTAATATAAAGAAACATATAGATGTCTTGTTTGGATGTAAGATATTTGCATTTTCATTCGGTCTAGTCAACTGCCCGGCCACTTCTTTAGCTCATCTCTTGTCAATGCTAGCACTTTAAGGCTTTGTAGTTGAGGCCCATTCTAAATGAGAGCTAAATCCTATTTTTGGTTTGTATCTATGGGATTCTAGCTTGGTTAAGGATAAATGCTTGATTGCATGAATCTCATTCAAGCGAAACTTCTCTTGGTGTGAGACTGTGGCTTGCTACTCTTCGCTTAAAATCTGTGGCTCGCAGCATAAGAATGCAGAACCGATAATCCCCATTGTGATAAAGTTTGGGAAGGTCTCAGTGCCTAAAATGGTTTTGAAAAATGAAAATCATAGTCTAGCCAAAACTTGATTATTTTCTTTTTCTTGACTACGAAGTTTGGTTTTAGTAGTATAGTTCCAATATAAAAATAGCTGTATGCGACACGAGCTTGTTTTAGGTGTTGTGTTCAGTTGCATATCTATCAAGTGTGAAGTAGTCTATTTTTGCTCCATTTAGTTTACCAAAATTGTCTCTGCTGTGACTTTGAAAGTAGTTAAAATAAACAACTGAGATATGTGTTGGTATCTAAGGATCATGAACTGAAAATTATTGCAGGTGATTGAGATGTCTGGGGTTTGTGCTGCTTCTGACATTTGGAGTGTTGGCTGCACTGTGATTGAACTTCTTACGTGTGTGCCACCTTACTACGATCTTCAGCCTATGCCAGCTCTATTCCGTATTGTTCAGGTTTGATCAATAGTTTCTTCATTGTAAATCGTTGGTTTCTTAGAATGTGGAAGCAATGCTTCCTTTACCTCCTGTGAGTTCCCTTTTCATTTTTCTTTGCTTAGTTTCTTTTTCTCAGAAACTCTCTCTCATATTGTTTCCCCTGATGGATTATTATGCTCCTGAATGCCTGTGAACCATGTTCTGTTAGACTTGTATTATTTTATTATTATGGTTAAGTTGCTTTGTAGCAATGGTGAAAGAGTTCATTTATTTCTCCCCCCTTTTTCTTTTTAATCATTTCAGGACGAGCATCCTCCAATACCTGATAGCCTATCTCCTGACATCACCGACTTTCTACGTCAGTGCTTTAAGAAGGTAAAGTGTAAGATAAATCAAGTCTTAATATTGTCATTTTCAATCATTGCTAAAGGTTGTTCCTATCTATGGGATAAAAGAGAATTAGCTAGGTGTGTTGTTAAGAGCATTGCTATAATATGGAACATTACTGGTAGCTGTGTTGCCAAGCTGCTAGCCTGATATGTAATACATCAGTTGCGGTGTGGATTAAGAGCAAGTTGAGACTTTGCATTTGTGCAAGCCTTGAATAACCTAACTGGGTCTTTAGATATTAAACTGCTTTTTGGGTACCACTAATGTAAAAAGAATTCTAGCCAGCTAATGTAACTGTGATTAAGATTTTGACATGATACCTTGGAGAAGGCACCATCCAGTATTCTCTTAACACATATTTTGTTAAGAACATTGTTACAATAGAAAACTGCTTTTTATGGCAGCCTAGTTGGGTGAGGGCTTGGTATCTGGTGTTTGATCCTTTTGGTGAGCTTAAAATTCTGGCCTTTGTTGTCTCATTGGTCACGGGGTTGGGGTGCCCGACCGACCACCAGTTTAGGGTCTGGCTAGGGCGGACCCATGTTCTTAGTTGGTGCGAGAGTCTAGGTAATCCCCCAAAAAAAAATTTGATTCTTTCTTCTAATGATATTATGCATAAGGTGTAAAAACATAGCATGTATTTTGGGCACATACATTTTTCAAGTTTCCTAATTTCACATGAATTAATATTAATGTATATGGAAATTTAGTATGAAGATGATCTTGTACAATAACTCTTAACATCAAGGGATAAGCTAGCTTTTACTGTAAACACCAAGCAAACTGAAGACCAACAGCTTTAAGCAACAAGCCTTTGAAAGGGTGTATGATCCACCGTCTTTGCATTTCTTTTGGACATGGAAACATGTTCTTACAATGTAGAACTTTCTCTTAATCATGCTATCAACCATGGTGGTACCTTGCAGATTCTTTGATTTTGTGTTTGGGTAGTTGATGGTAGACAAAACATGATTATGAAGCTTCTAGATTTGCATATATAACCATGTTTTTTTAAGTGTTGTTCATGGAAAAATATGAGGATAGTTAGCCCATGACATGGAGTGAAATTATCATTTGTTTCTGTGATGTGTACTATATATAGCTATCTCCACCATCCTTTAAATGACATATTGTTGAATTTTCCAGGATGCTAGACAGAGGCCTGATGCAAAGACTTTGCTTTCTCACCCTTGGATACAGAACTGTAGGCGTGCACTGCAGTCTTCTCTTCGTCACAGTGGAACAGTGAGGTGATATTACTAATCAATATATTTTCTGTTTGGATCATTTGTGAAAGGATTCAAAATTCTTGATGCATTTATTAGCATTGCGGTCCTTTATATTTATGATCACTTGTGTAGACAAGCTTTGATTGAGTTAAATCTACATGCACTCTTTAGTCCTCTTTTCATGTTTCCTCTTGTTTAAGAGCCTTGTGGCCCATATTATAAATTCACACTTTCACACATTGCATTTCTTTAGATTTGGAGAGACTAGAGACCTTTTCAGTTTTAGATCCTTCACTTTTCCACAATTTTTAAACAATGCTGGTACTGTCTGTGGCATTAGTGTGTATGGAATTGTTGCATATTGTCCACGTACTATGTTCAAATACTCTCTTGCAGGATTGTATTGAGTTTGCTTCGTGTTGGGTTTGCTGAACGAATTGGTACACTCCTTGATCAAGAGATTTAATGCATGGGAATCAGTTTCCTATAAGGCCTTTATCACTAGGTCTTTGTTAAAGGCCTACCTTGAATATGCTACAATAGATGTAGCCATTGCTGTATTAACTTGTGATTTATTTATTTTTTCCTACACTGAGATGTTTTTACTCCTTTTAAGTCGTGTCTGTCTAGCCTTCCAGGTGTTGTGCATTATTATACTTTTGTTTTTGTTATTGTATGCTACCTCATTAAAAATGCCTTTCATTTGATCAGAAATGTAGAGGAAGATGGCTCAGCAGATGCAGAAATTCCTAACGAAGATAATCAAAGTGCTGGTGAAAGTATTTCAGCTCAGAAAGCTGAAGCATTTGAAACAGTGGGAGTATTTCAACTTGGACTTTTTTGTGATGCAACTAAACACCCTTTTGTCATATTATGGAAACTGAACTGATTGCCTTAGCCAGAGAGCTTGAATATATAAAACTTAAAATATACAAAAATAGCAGTTCTGCAATGACTGATAGTCTATTGTTTGATTTTTTGATATGAGACAATAATAACTTCATTGAAATAGTTTAAAGTACTACAAGTGTGTTAAGGAACGGTTATCCTCAAAAAATGGAAAAAATATAGGGAAAGAGATCGAAGCTATACATAACAGTGAACATCACCCAAAAATATATTTTCACTGCAGGACCAATTAAAATCTATGCTACTAGTTTCCCAGAATTCCCTCCCAATTAACATGGTTATCACCTAAAAATCTATTTTGCACCTTCAATATACCACCCACTCTGGTGTACTACTGATCAAAGCTCTACAATAAGTTTCCCATAACTCCTTAGAAACTGAAGTCCAAAGTGAAGCTAGAAGTCGAACTCTGTTCCCCAAGCTATCAATATTTTTGTCTCTTGATTCCTTAATTTAAGATACTGTACATGTGCCCTCTCTATTTTGCAAGTCACAAACGTTGGCCACTCTTGATTCTCTAGTCTTTAATTTAATATGATGGAATAGAAATGTCTTCTTATTTCGTTGGTGACTTGGGTCATTGAACTTTCAGGGCTCTAGGAAAGAGTTATTGTCACATGAGGCCACTCATTTGAGCAAATCTGACAAGGAACATTCATCAAATGATAATCTTGCTGAGGAAAGAGTAGACAATCCAGAAGATGATCTGCTATCAGATCAAGTTCCTACCTTAGCAATTCATGAGATGTCATCATTACAAACTGGATCTGGCAGATTGCCTTCTAATAAAATAACAGCTACAAATGACCAATCTCAGCTTCAGGAGATACCAAATACCAGTGATAAGGATGATATGCTGATCGATGGCGAGGCTCAGTCTCCTGAATCGAGACGGAAGAATTTAGCTAGTAAATATGGAGGGAAAGGAACTTCTATCAGCATTGAGAACAAATCCTTTGGTTTTAGTTCAAGAACTGATAATAATAGTCTTCAAAAGGTAATTTTGTGATGCTACTGGTATTTCTGTTATTAGACATAGATTTTCTCTTTTCCCTTCCACAAAGCATTTCAATATGTATATAGTCCTTTCAATATGTATAATAATAGTCTACTTAACCTGTTTTTTCACGAGTTTCTTGTATGTTGTATGTATGCATGTAATCATATCTAAGTTGGAAATGGTGAAGGACAGAGTGCCAAATGGCCTATAGTCCTACGAACCTGCCCCCTCCCCATAACAGTTTATTCATTAAGAAAGTGATGCTGAGTGATCATGCTTCTGGTGTTCGTTCTTTTCTCTCTCCTCTTTTTTGATAACTTGATGGTAAAGTCTGGAAGTGGTTTATCGAAGGCCTGGCGTTAAGTCTATCGTGGAGTTTAATCATTGTTTCAGAAAGAAAACCTAATGGATCTGTGTTATTTCCATTATCGAAGGCTGGAAAGACGTCAGCAACCCTGGGAGGGAACGAGCTGAGTAGATTCAGTGACACTCCTGGAGATGCTTCGTTGGATGATTTATTTCATCCATTGGAGAAAAGCCTGGAGGATCGGGCAGCTGAAGCTTCAACATCTGCATCTGCATCTGCATCGCATGTGAACCAAAGCCGTGCAGCTGTGGCTGATGCTGGGAAGAACGACCTGGCTACAAAATTGAGAGCAACAATTGCTCAGAAACAGATGGAGAATGAAATGGGGCAGACAAATGGTAGTGGTGGAGACCTGTTTCGCCTAATGATAGGTGTTCTGAAGGACGATGTGATTGACATTGATGGTTTGGTATGTTTGAAATATAGAGTTCATGTGGTATATGTTTTCTGTGATGATCTGACATTATTTCTTTTATTGTCTTTTTGTCTTTTCTTCTCAGGTTTTCGATGAAAAATTGCCTGCAGAAAACCTTTTTCCTCTACAGGTACCCAGCATTTCTTCTATAAACACCTTTGTGAGATTTGCTATCAATGTTTTCTGGAATCAACTAGTGTGCACTTTATAGACTTTGTCATGATAGTTTTATGAGTGTCCTGCATATCATCTCTCTGTTGGTTGTAAAATGGTTTATAAGACGCTTGTCAAGAGAGATTATTTTCGAGGCAGTTAAGCTTACCAGTTATGTTATACTTCCTGAGTTTAATAGTGTTCTGTTCTGCAATTTACCCTGTGATGATTCTAATAATATTAAATCCCTTCCAAATTTCCGATTTTTGTACATGGGACCCAACTTGTCCTCATATTCATGGTGTAAGTTACTGTTCTTGGTTTTCAATCAGCTAATGTGTCCCAATTTCCTACTGGTTTGTACTGAAGGGAAACCACCTACATTTATCTCATCTGAAAAATTATGCCTCTGTTGTGATGTCCTCCGTCTTTATTTTATGTCTGTCGGGTTCATTACCTCTTGATTTATTAGCCACTTTTTTGTACGGATGATTTCCATGGCCCCCTACTTTTTCAATTTTCTCTAGATGTGTGTTTTTGTTGTTTCCTTTTCTTGGCTGCATAACGGACATAGCTAGAAATGAAAGTTTATGTTGGTTATGGTATTTCTTTGATTTCCCTATCGCAGGTACTTATTGATGCTTGTATAGTTCTTGATGTACAGATATCATTTCATATTTATGTCTTCCTTTTTACCTAGTCTGATTGTGTTTAATCATTGCTAGCTGTCTTTCCATGGCTTCTAGATGATGTTTGGAGTATACTCCTTTGAGAATACTCATTTGAAAGATCCCTCGTGACCAGTATATTTGAACCTTCAAGTCTCTTGCTTTTTAGCCCATTATCAAAAGATGTTGCAGAATCAGTCTATGAAAGCTTATTATGTTTTTGCTGTATTCTATTATAGGCAGGTTTTAAAGTTTTTTTATAATTTTTCTTTGTAGGCTGTTGAATTTAGCAGATTAATTGGTTCTTTAAGGCTGGATCAATCGGAAGATGCAATTGTGTCGGCCTGTCAGAAGCTTATTGCTATCTTTCACCAGCGTCCTGGACAGAAACAATTTTTTGTCACCCAGCATGGTTTGCTCCCTCTAATGGAATTGCTTGAAGTTCCTCAGACTCGTGTATGTCCACGATGCAAAGCTTTGTGGATTTTTTGAACTTTTTTATTGATATTGTTTCTTCATAAATAATCAGTCAGTTAGGCAGAAAGTTTTTAGTGCATTAATATTCCTTGTGATTGCAGGTTATATGTTCTATCCTTCAACTGATAAACCAGATTGTAAAAGATAACTCTGATTTCCAGGAAAATGCTTGCCTTGTTGGTCTGGTAAGAAGTATGTTCATTCAAGTTCTTTTGTTCTAAAGTGGACATTTTGTAGAGCTCACTTGTTATGATTGTTTTCACTAATTGAATTTGGTCTTTTCTAATTGTTTATTATAATCTTCCTATGGAATAGACTAGTTTCATAGATAGCCTGTTAAGAAGATCACATTGATTTAAGAGAAAATAAAGAATTAGAAAAGTCTAGTGGATGTTCACAAATGAGCAAAACCTTGGCAGAGTGGAGAAGATGAAGCTATAACACGAGGAAACAAAAAATTCTCTAAGCTATCTGTGTATTTTAGACAACAGCCTTAAGACCTTGTAGCAAAACGAACCTCAAGAAGACTTAACTAGGAATTCCTTTGCAATTCAGATAACTGAAGAGCAAAGATGTAGTGCGGGACTCCTTGGAAATGGAAGCCTAGAGGTGTGCCATAATTTAACTTTGTCCCAGAAGCAGTTCACTTGCTTTTCTCTGGATTCTTAATACCGTATGTATGTGTTTCTTGCGAAATCACCTAGGAAAGAGCCAAGACAAAGCAATATACTAAAAAATCTTGGGTTTCTCTCATTTCTCAGAAGCAAGAATATCCTTCATAATAAGAGAACTAATGGGCTCGGTACAGCCTCCATTTTTTTTTTTGTCTTCATTGAACAACTTCTACATATTCAATCTTCTATACTTTTTTCTCAAAAAAAAAAAAAGTAGAGTTTCTTATCAAAATAAAATTAGATTACATTTGTTTGTAACATACATGGGCAGAATATTGGGAGTGACACAATGCCCTTTTTCACTACTGTAATATCAATAGTAATTCTGAGATCTCTGATTCACATCATATCTATAGTGTTTCTATCTTGTTGTCTTTGTCAAAGATCTCTAGGCTAGACTTTTCTTTAGACTAGATTTATTCTAATTTTTGAGCTGTGGAACAGATCCCTGTAGTGATGAGCTTTGCAGTACCTGATCGTCCCCGGGAAGTTCGCATGGAGGCAGCTTATTTTTTGCAGCAGCTTTGCCAGTCAAGGTTACGAGTTTTCTCCTTTCTGTGGTTGTAATGTCTTGCTTCTATTTTATTTGAAAAAAGGATTAGGACATGTGTCTCTTTCTGTGCAGCTCCTTGACGTTGCAAATGTTCATAGCTTGTCGTGGAATACCTGTTTTGGTGGGCTTTCTAGAGGCTGACTATGCAAAGTACAGGTTTGTCATTCATTTGGCCTCAATATGACAATTTTTGTGATCATATACCCAATTGAAATGAATTTCAGAAGTTACAATATTCTCTTTGCAAGGGAGATATCCTATAAAACTAGTAGAAACAAGTGTACTTTGTGGAGTACATAGACAAAGTTCCAAACACTGTAAAAAATGCTCTAAAATGGTTTCCTAATTTAAAAAAAAAATTGAGCCTTGAAGAGATTTTATATCATGATCATATTTCATAGAAACTGGTCATTCTTGCAATAAATAAGTTTAGCTATTAACATGAGCATTTGTATTACCAATATGCCACATGTTACGTAGGCATTGAGTTGATGATGATATTTTTATGAATTTTATTTGTTTGTGTGAATACAGCCTCCTCCACACCATGGAGTGTCATTTGCCTTTAGAGTTGTCATAATTATCTTGCTTGATTTACCTGTTTTTCTTTTATGATAGAAAAACTGATTACACTCTTCATATCCAGGGAAATGGTTCACCTAGCTATTGACGGAATGTGGCAGGTCTTTAAGCTTCAACGATCAACTCCAATGAACGACTTTTGTCGTATTGCTGCGAAGAATGGGATATTGCTTAGGCTTATCAACACTCTTTATAGCTTGAATGAAGCAACTCGACTAGCTTCAATATCTGTTGGGGGCGGATTTCCGGGAGATGGGTTAGCCGAACGACCACGTTCTGGTCAATTGGACTCTAGCCATCCTATATTCACTCAAAGTGAGACGCATCTTACTTTAACTGATCAAGCTGATGGTCTCAAAGTTAGGCATGGAATGATTGATCATCCCTTGCCAATTGGGACACAAGAACCTTCACGAGCTTCGACTTCGCATTCCCAGAGGTCAGATGTCAATCCGTCAGATCTCCAGTTTCTTGCTGCAGACAATGACAGATCTCAATCTTACAATGGAGTTTTGGATGCTACAGTTTCTTCCAAATTGTCAGATCCAACTTTGTTGGAAAAAAATGCTAATTTAGCCACCAAGGAACCTTCAGCGGCTATGTCTAAAGAACGAGACCTGGATCGATGGAAGTTTGATCCTTCTCGAACAGAAATTGACCTCAGACAGCAACGGGTCACTAGTGCTGTTAATAGAACATCTACTGACAAGCCTCCAAAATCGCCAGAAGGTGCCTCCAATGGGTTTCCTACAACAACTACTCAGTCAGATCAAGTTCGTCCTTTGCTTAGCTTGTTGGAGAAGGAACCCCCCTCTAGGCATTTTTCTGGTCAGCTGGACTATGTACGCCACGTCCCTGGGATGGAGATACATGAAAGTATACTGCCCCTACTACATTCATCTAATGAAAAGAAAACCAATGGTGAACTAGATTTTCTGATGGCAGAATTTGCAGGTGATTGCTTTATTTTACTTCTTTCGGGGATTTATTTTAAGCCAGTGCAAGTGGAATGAGAACTTGAGTATAATTCTGAGAAACTTATCTTCAGGAATTTGACCTAATATCACAGAATATCTGTATTTTAGTGTGGTTTGGTGGCATCTAGACATTGAATTTTACGTTAAACAGATCTCTTCCTGCATTCCTCTATGGCTACTTGGTGGGTTTTGTTAGTCGTAGTTCTGCAGACACTAGTTCGAGTCTCATGGAGGACTTTGTCACTGTTTTAAACTTTCATCCGGTCTAGCATGTAGAGCTGCCGAAGAAATTTTTTTTTTTTTTTTAGTTATTTCATTGTCTATTTCCCTTATGTCTTTTTGTTTTGTTTTAACTACTTTGACTTTTGTAGCATGAGTGTTTTTCTTTTTGTTCTGGCTGATTTAGTCTGGTTCCATTTAGGTTAAATGATTCCTTTATGATTTCAGAGGTTTCTGGGCGCGGAAGAGAGAATGGAAATCTTGACTCTACACCTAAACTTTCACATAAGACAGCAACTAAGAAGGTGGGGACACTATCATCTAATGAAGGAGCCGCATCCATGTCTGGGATTGTATCACAGACAGCATCAGGTGTACTTTCCGGCTCTGGTGTTCTCAATGCGAGACCGGGTAGTGCAACATCATCCGGTTTGTTATCCCATATGGTATCAACATTAAATGCAGATGTAGCACGGGAATACCTGGAAAAAGTGGCAGACTTGCTGCTTGAGTTCGCTCAAGCAGACACAACTGTAAAATCCTACATGTGTAGCCAAAGCTTGCTTAGCCGTCTTTTCCAGATGTTCAATCGAATAGAACCTCCAATTCTTTTGAAGGTACTGAAGAAAATGTATTTGTTCTCTACTTTTCATATTTTCCAAAATTCATGTAATGCCTTGTAACCACATTCTTGTTTTTTATTTTAGATATTGAAGTGTATTAATCATTTGTCAACCGATCCAAACTGTTTAGAGAATCTTCAGCGGGCAGATGCAATCAAGTATTTAATCCCAAATCTCGATCTCAAAGATGGGCATCTTGTATCTCTGATACATAGCGAGGTTGGTGTTCCTAACATCGGAGTGATAATATAGCATTTGATGCTATAAATTGGATTTATATGTACTTTTTATGTGTAGGTTCAGGATATGAAAACTTGATTGTTTGTTGTATATGATTGGTTTATAGCAGCCTCTTATGAATTCAACTGGATGTACTTTATGCACTTGAGTTTTATTTTCTTTTCGCTTTCTTAAATTTCAGTAATTTAAAAAAGTTTAAAAAGTTAAAAAAATAAAAATTAATAAATAAAATTTTCGGGCACCAAAATTTCAGTTATTAGTTAGGCAAAGTAAGCCACCTTGCTATGGAAACTTATTTCATAGGACATTAGCTGCAGTTCAATTAGGACTTTAGCTTCACAGATACAACTTATCTCTCTATTCAATAGCATATTATAAGTAGTTTCTCAACAATGTATATTTCTCTTATCCAAGTTTTGCCAGCGAATCAAGTTATTGAATTTGACTGACAACAAATTCTGATGTTCTCCATCAATTTCCTTGTCTCCTTTTTTTTTTTTTTTTTCATTTTTGTTTTCTTTTGAAGGTCCTCCATGCACTATTCAATCTGTGCAAGATCAATAAGAGGAGACAAGAACAAGCTGCTGAAAATGGAATCATTCCACACTTGATGCACTTTATCATGTCCGACTCTCCCTTGAAACAATATGCATTGCCTCTACTGTGTGATATGGCTCATGCGTCGCGCAATTCAAGGGAACAATTAAGGGCCCATGGTGGTTTGGATGTGTACTTGAACCTTCTTGAGAATGAGGTTTGGTCTGTGACGGCCTTGGACTCAATTGCCGTTTGCTTGGCTCATGACAACGACAACCGCAAGGTGGAACAAGCATTGCTGAAAAAGGATGCAGTTCAAAAGTTGGTGAAGTTTTTCCAAAGCTGTCCAGAACCACATTTTGTGCACATATTGGAGCCATTCTTAAAAATTATAACGTATGTGATATGAAGCCTGACCTTTTTAATTCATTTACAAAGTGGATAGAGGATATTTTGATATATATTTATTCGTAGTCTTCAAAGATTGCAGTCATTCTTTTCGATTGTGCGTTTTAACTTTGTCTGTATAAAAACAGCATAACGTCTTCAGGCCCATGTAATTTTCAGATAGGATCGGATGACTGTATTGGTGTCTTATTTTGTCTATTATTCAGTACTTCAATTTTAAGTTATCCTTATCAGACGAATCGATATGCATGTGAAGAAGATTCTTTCTTTTTCGGAAAGCTGTTTTATCTTTCCTCTTCATCTGTCTTGCCTTTATCCTCTAAACCCATTTGGAAAGGCTACGTGCTGCAGAATAGCATTCTCTTTCTGGTTCCAACTTATCAAATTCTCAACAATGTGTTTCTTTTGGCATGCAGGAAATCATCCCGAATAAATACAACATTAGCAGTCAATGGTTTGACACCGTTGCTCATTACCAGGCTGGATCACCAGGATGCTATAGCTCGTCTTAATTTGCTCAAACTAATTAAGGTAGGCAGTATTTGTGTTTTTCTCTGTCCCTATTTGATTTAATGCTGCGCATGATATGGTTTGTCATTCAGTCTGTAGTAATGAGACAAAGTGGGGGTGAACTGATGGACATGGTTTGTCATTCAGTCCGTAGCAATGGACTAATTGGGGTGAACTGCATATTTTGACAAAAGTTGTGTGGGCTTATTTGGTAAGATCATTGATTGGCCCTGTCCGTGGCACAAAAAAGGAAACTTCTTTCAATCATTCAAGTGTGATCGAGGAACAAGGGAAATACTAGTATTCATAAGGTCAGGAATTGTGAGAAAAGGTGTCCTCGTTCCCAATTCTGATGTCTCCTCTTTTTTTGGATGTTTTCTTTCTTCTTCTTTTTTCCCCCTTTTCTGATATTTCTCTACTTTGTAAAATTGTAGTTACTTTTGTCCTGTGGTGAAAGTCAAACCCTCATCTCTTGGTCAATTACTCTAAAATATTGCCAATCTCTAGTACCTTCCAAAATCTGAGCTGTTTTAGTGTGAAATTTCAAGAGGACTTCTGTAGCTAGTGTGTAGTACTTTGAACTAGTGTTGGAGCTGGCAAGTTGGGTATTAATCTTGAATCGAATTTCATTTATATGTTTTTGTTGAGAGTAATAGTTGTCTTCACCATCGTTGCACTACGCATCATTTTTCTCCCATAACTATTATGAAGGTGCTTACGGTATAATTGTTTTGTAAGGCTGTATATGAACACCACCCTCGGCCAAAGCAATTGATTGTGGAGAATGATCTGCCACAAAAGCTTCAGAACTTAATCGAGGAACGTAGAGATGGGCAACGCTCTGGAGGCCAAGTTTTGGTGAAACAAATGGCTACATCGCTGCTTAAAGCACTTCATATCAACACAGTCCTGTAAATTCATGTCTACATCTGTTCTGCTCCAGTGTATATTTGATTCAATAGGAAGGACTATAATTCTGTCTTTTTTTTTTTTTAATTAATTTATTTCAGTTTGCTTTTTTAGTACATATAAGGTAATTTTCCCTCGGTTTTGATCCTCATTCAAGTCTCACCTATATAATGGTGTGAAAGTAACATGATTTGGGAATTCCTTTTTTATTTCAATATTTATAGGGTTCCAATGTGGTGGCTGTCTGTTTTTGCTTGGTGAGCTGCCTAGAATCAAGGTTGCTTTACTTTATAAGTTTTTGTGAAAATATGACAATTTCCTGCTTGGTTGTGTAAAGTAAACCCTTTGAAAACATCTAATATGGTGCGTGATTCATGTCAAAAGCGCTGCAATTAATCCTTGCTTGGATAGGCAAAATAATATTTATGTAACAGATCACCGTGGGCTTGAAATCATTTGAGAACTGTTTTAAGTTACTAATGTAAACAACTAGAGCCAACACCGTTGATGTTTCTTTTCAAAGGGTCATTATTTTATTTTTCTAATTTTGTTCATTTGAATCCAACGGTCGATGAGTTTCGGAAGCAGCGTCTGGTATGGTAATAAACTAACTAGCTTCAATCGAGTCTTTAGCATGCTGCAGATGCAGGAGACGAAAAGCTGAACACAGAATAATGAAAGTGCAAGCGGGAGAAAACTGGAGACGAGAGATAGAGAGAGAGAAACATTCGAAAGTGTTTACAATCTTTCAGAAAGGTTAAAATAACTTGAATTCAAACATTGAACAACTCTGCCACCCTTAAAATCAGGTCAAGGTGCTAAACCAAATCACTAGAATCTTATCACAAATGTTAATATGCCTACTCTCCTCCGTTTCTTGTCGACAATACCATCCAGAAAATATGACAACATCCTGTATTATACAAACTCCTCACAAGCAAAAGACAATGCCACACTTGCAGAAACTGTCAATCACACAATTGCCTTCAATCTTTCATCAATCAATCCCATAACCTCCACTCTGGCAACCAAGATCACAAACATCTCTTATATCAGATCAGCGACATTCATTGGCATTTCATCAATCTGGGTACTGTAATATTGCTCAATATCTCTAAGAATCTTGATATCATCGTTTTTGACAAAATTTATCGCTACACCCTGCAAACAATTAAAAAGAAAAATCAAATTTCAACACCACATAATTCTTCCAGATAATACACCGTAGTAGTCGCCAAATTAGGTGACAAGAATTATTGCATTCTAAACTCATAAAACTGGTGCATACGATGACAAGTCTACCATGTAGAGAGAACTTTTCTTTGAATCTTTTCAAAGAAAACAGTGCATATCCATAACAAGAACAAATCCAATTATATCTCAAGTTTCCCTGAATTGTAGTAGTATCAAGCTTCTCTAAATAGTAAATACCAATATTTGCTCAAACAAAGGATATCAAGAATGCTTATGCTTAAAATTTTTATTACATGCAATTTTTTTTAGGGAAGAAAACTAGTACACTATAGCTGAGTGAATCCAATTTTTTTTTTAAAAAAAAAAAGTACCTTGCGTCCAAAACGACCAGAACGACCAATCCGGTGAATATAAAGCTCACGATTGTTAGGAAGGTCATAATTTATCACCAAAGAGACCTGAAGAGCAAATTAAGTTAAAAGAATTGAAAACAAACAAATAGCACAAATAATTCTTCCAAATTTACAAACTTTGTAGAGACACATATACAAAACAACCCACAAACAAGTTCAAAATAAAGTTGTCACATTGGCAGCTCCAAGTAAACAAATTTTCTTCTTTTTTGTTTCTTTTCTTTTCTAATTCTTTTGTGCGTGTCGTATGTACCATGAAAGATGAAACTACATCTAAAGTTCAGACCAAACCAGAATTCACCGTATCTGATAGATGTGATTTGCTTACTTCCCAAAAGTCCCCGACCGAACATTTAGTGCTTTATATGATTTTCTCTTTTTGGTGCCTCCAAAAGGAATGCACTTAAACAGCAACTCAGAACAGCATTAAAAACACTAAACCATAATGCATACCATCACAACCACATGACCTATCTACAGAGCATCTCCTAATAACTGACAAACCATCATTTAACTTGTGTAGTAATGACATTCAACAGCATGGCTGTCGCATCTTTTCAATATTTAAACCGTAGATCCAATCGGTCTATTCAGGCTTGAAGAACAGCAACAAATTATTGCAATTTACTACCACATGAATAATTTTAGTATAAAAGTTAACAGCAATAGCAATTTGCATTTTATTACCAAAGATTAACTTCAGCATTTCAAAATAGATTAGAAAACAAAAAAAGGACCAAAAGACTTGCCTGCTGAACATCAAGTCCTCGCGCCCAAACATCAGTTGTGATGAGGACACGGGTTGTCCCAGACCGAAATTCTCCCATAATTGCATCTCTTTCCTTCTGAGGCATGTCTCCATGCATTGATGAGACGGTAAAGTTATAGCCACGCATCTTCTCTGTTAGCCAATCCACCTGATCCAAAAGTAAAAGATACTATAATATATCTCAAATCCAATGAAGAGGACAGAAAAAATCGAGCTCTTTTTTCAAACTATAATCCATATAAACTTATAGATTCAGTCTAATTCCAGGTGAAAATAAGATATCTAAAGGATTAGAGTTCTATTAAAATAGGCACATTATTATCATACAAAATTTCATGGAAACTGAACCACTAGCAATAATACCTTACGCTTCGTGTTGCAGAAAATAACAGCTTGTGTAATCGTAAGGGTATCATAAAGATCACAGAGTGTATCAAACTTCCACTCCTCTCTTTCCACCGCAACAAAAAATTGCTTGATTCCCTGCAATACATTTACAACTGAGAAACTATCCTCTGTGTATGGATCTGTTGTTAAAGGTAACAGACATTGAAGTGCCAAATTTATTTACCTCCAAAGTCAACTCATCACGCTTCACAAGAATCTTTACAGGATCTGTCATGAATTTGGTCGTCATCTCCAATATTTCGTGAGGAAGGGTGGCAGATATCAAAACAACCTACAAATTAAAAAATAGAAGATTAAGGTGCCCATTGACGCAGTTTGTCACACCTGAGCATTTAACCCATTGCTAGCAGCTATGTTTGAACGATGAAAATAAATAATCAGGAACAGAAGGATGTAATCAATAGAGTTCTGCAGTTGTCAAGAAAGTACAATGCATGTTCAACATGTTTTCCTTTTCTTCTTCCTTACATTTTCTCCTTGCATTACGTTATAATTCAGACCAGTTGATGAACAAAAACATCATATTGATAAACTGGCTGCAAACTCACACAACCACACATACAACTACAAAAACAAAGACTATTACATGTAGTCCAGTCACTCAAAAAAATAAAAGGCACAAACAGGGACAACAAACCTGAAGGTCTGGTGGAAGATAACGGTACACATCATAAATTTGATCCTTGAACCCTCTGCTCAGCATCTCGTCAGACTCATCCTAAACAAAGAAGATCAAACATTAGAACAAATCCCCATCCGACATAATAACAACACCCCCACAAAAGAAACACTTAAAAAAGGATGAATGAACTTACAAGCACCAATAATTTAATAGCTCTAGTACGCAACGTTTTCCTCTTAATCATATCACAAACTCTACCCGGAGTTCCAGACACCACATGAACTCCATGCTCTAACTTCCTAATATCTTCCCCTACACTTTTGCCTCCAACACACGCATGCGCTTGTATGTTGATAAAATCACCAATTGCCAAAATCACTTTCTCTGTCTGCGTCGCCAGCTCCCTCGTAGGTGACAATATCAACGCCTGTACCCTATATATAATCCACCCAAACAAACATTAAATTGCTATCAATTGCTATTCAAAAATCAAAATTTAGGGTTTTGAGAACTTACTCTCTGCTAGACGTATCGACCGTCTGGCAAACAGTTAGGGCAATCATAGAGGTCTTGCCAGTGCCAGACTGGGCCTGTGCAATTACATCGCGGCCCTTTATTATCGGCATAACGGCTCTCTGTTGTATGGCCGATGGCTTCTCGAATCCGTACTGATAAATTCCACGCAACAGATCGTCTTTTATTCCCATTGCGTCGAAGCTCGTGATTGCCTCCACTCCTTCTGTCGTTTCGAACACCATCTTGTCGTCATCCATTCCGCCGCCTACTCCTCCTCTCCTCCGCATCGCCGTCGCCGCCGCCATCTCGCACGAAATTCGCAGCAATTACTCCTCGAACTCAAAGAATCGATGAGAGCTTCTTCTTCCAGGTAAGAGACGACCGTAGTAATATATTAGGG
This sequence comes from Clausena lansium, assembly GCA_030449835.1. NCBI lineage: Eukaryota > Viridiplantae > Streptophyta > Magnoliopsida > Sapindales > Rutaceae > Clausena > Clausena lansium. The sequence continues at coordinate 7,526,677 of JASUUF010000195.1, forward strand.
TTTATATATGTATAAAGAGGAAAGGTCCAGAGAGAATAATGATGTGTTTGTCGAAATAGATGATATTTGATGTTAGGGTTGTTAAGATTCTGCCACGTGTTATTATGGTGACGTGGTATTCATTGCTTTTTTTTTTTATTGGTTTATTAATGGAGGTTAGTACTGGGCCACAGCCGACATCATAAAATTTGTGCGGGAACTAAGTGGACTACTGGAGGCTCCATTTTGTACACCTTTTTAATTTGAGATTATTTATTTTTGGCATAATTTTTTTTAGTTATTTAGTTGTAATTTTAAAATTTTTATTAAACATTTTTTTTAAAGTTATGTTATAAAAAATAAAATAATATTATTAATTAAGTAAAAAATATTTTAGGTATTTTAATATTTAAAAAAAAGCTTCTCAACCTCTACTTTAAAAAATTTTAAATTTGAGATTTTGTTAGTAGAGATAAAATAATTTATTTTAATCTATAAAAGTCTTTCAACATTTAAAAAAAATTTTCAACATCTACTTTTAATCTATAAAAGCTCTACTTAAAAAAAGTAACAATAAAATTTTGATAATTATAAAATCTATAAAAGCTCTAATTTTGATAATTATAAAATTAAATAAATATTTATGACTATTAGATAAGCCATATCAAACAGACACGCAATTTAATATATGTGTGTCTTTTTCTAAAAATAATAATAATTTGATAAATAATTTGCTAAATATATTCAGTAAATAAATACGTTTTATTTGGTAATATATTTATGTAATTGTGTTGCTTTTATATTTAGTTAAACGTTATTATTTATTTATTTTATTTAACAACCAATATTCAATTTTGACTTAAAAAATAATGTTCAATTAACATTATTTCATATTATATATATATATATATATATATATATATATATATATATATATATATATATATACATGTTAAGTTAAGGGAATGAGTAAAGCTTAAATCTATTTTTTGACCCAAACATTTGAATCCAAGTAGTTAGTCAAATATAATTATTTGAAAACCACCAGGTATTATTAGACACTAAAAAAATTTGACACTATTAAATGAGTTAATTTTATCCTACCCTCTTATTAGATTGATATACTTTAATTCACCTTCAAAAGTATGAAAATTTCAATCTATCCTCCAAAAATTATTATTTTTAACAGCTGACTAACGTTGACTAATTAAAATACAAAAATTCCTCAACTTGTAATGAAGTAACCCTTAACTGTAGTGTATGAATTTAAAAGTAACAGTTGATTTGACATGTCTGCAAGAGGACATGGAACACTTAAAAAATAAACAATAAAATATGAAAAAGTAAGGTGGCGTTTGTTTTTTTATATAAAATCTGAATAGACCTGAATTAGTCTGAATTTTAAATATAACTAATGTCTAAATCTGAATGATATATTTATTTTTTTGTCTTAATTGTTGAAAATAAATATTAAGCTGTTTGTTTTTTTTAACTTAAAAAATCCGAAAACTAGTAATTTTATATTTATATTCTTACAAACTATTAATGTTAAACAAATAATAAGCACCTCAAATAACTTAAATAAGATAATACATTATCATAACATAAATGATGTTTAAATTGATACAATACTTTATATTCTAAATTAATATATGTTAATCAATTTTATTATAGTTCATGAAGTTTTTATATGAAAAATAATCATAAAAAGTTATGAAGATAAATAATGCTATTTTGAAGAAAATAAAAAAAAATTATAGTCTATTACTATATTATCACAAGTTATAAATATAGGAAATAATGTAAATTAGTAAATTTTATTTAGGTAAGGATGAAAATTAATTAATTAGATAGGAATATATTAGAGAATATCTTTTAATGATATCATTAAAACTTTTTAGATTAAACAAAAAGCTAAAAAAATTGGCTTAATAATTCAATGACTTAATAACTGAAGTTTTTCATTAAGTTGAAAAAACAAACGGACTTAATAACTTAACTGATTGAAATTAAGTTAATTAAGTCATTAAGTCAAAAAAACAAACAACCCCTAAGTTGTTTATAAGATTTAAATATTAAAAAAGTGAAATGTCTTAATTAATGGGCCAAAAAATAAAATTATTATTTCTAATTTGGGCTTTGAAATTAAATAAGTTACAAGATTGCCATTAACGTTATTTGTCAATGGGGCTTTGAAGTAGAAAAACTTACAAGGATTGCCATTAGTGTTAATATAATTTGGGCTTTGAAGTTGGACATATTATATTGCATGCCATAAGTTTGATATGTTAAAATAACTTACTGTTCTAAAAACAGTTAAAATTCAAAATTTAAAATTGTATTTGACAGGTTCGTGCTTTGAAATCCCAACACACTTCAGTGGCTACAAAATCATAAATGGCATTAGAATATCAACAAAGCAAAGCAAAACAACAACAATAATGTCATCATCCAAATGTAGCTGTGGTGGTTATGCAGATGAAGACAGGAAGCTGTAGATTAATGGCAAAGTTATCAAGTTCAGAAACAAATTTTACTACACCCTTCAACTTGCAAAATAAAAATAGAGATTAATAGCAATTTCTAACCTCAGCCATCGTAAGGGTGTACTGTCTCTGCAGCAACCTTCAGTGTTTGGTCTGGATACGATTTTAGTAGCAAAATCTCTTGTATTGTGTTGTTCTTATCATGCTCTGTTTCTAAACTTTTCTGTTAGCCGTACGAAGAAGATGCAATAACGCGCGAAATACAAAGGGATGGCTGTATAGTTAAAAAATAATAAAATATATTTTTATATTAAAATATTTATTTTAAAAATAATTAAATAAAAAATTAGGGACTACATATGATGTGTACAGAGTTGCAGACATTGATTTAACATGTTCAAGGCTCTATATCCAACACCCATTATGGTACGTATATAATGCCAGTTACAGTATGTATATAAATACAATTTTACCCTTTTAGATGTTAAAACTAAAAGGGAGTCAATGATTTTTGGAGGGTAAATTAAAGTTTTCATACTTTTAGGGAGTGAATTGAAGCATGTCAATCTAATAAGGGAATAGAATAAAATTAATCCCTATTAAATTTTGGCAACAAATTAGATTTTTTACTTATCTTACAGGTGGCTTATCTTTTTGTGATCTACTAATGGTAGTTCATAAAAACAAAATAATTAATAGATTTATATAAACTACAAACCTAGCAAATCATGTATTAGTTAATTAGTGTTTTGCAAAATCCTTAAAAAATAAAATTGAAATAAATAATCTAATTCCCTACATAAGGCACGGCAGTGACGGGCTGACGGCACCATGCACGATGTCAAACCGCAGTCGCTATATTATAATCATAATTATCAAAAGCTAATCGTTAAGGCTTTTTGGAGTTAGTATAATTTGAAATTTTTTATTCTTAAATTATCTAATGTAATTTTATTCATTTAAAGAATTTTATCATGTTAGTGATATTTTAACCAAAACAAACATATAGTTAAAAATTTATGAGTAGTGACAGATATATCAGATTTTGTATTTTAAATTTCATCATAAATAACATGACATATGATTAGGAGTGGAGCCAGGATTTTAAATTATAGTAAAAATAAAATAAATACTATTCAAATCTAAAATTAATGAAAATATAAAAAATATATATTACACCATCTAACAAAATCATATATAAAAAATTAATTTATGCATAAAATTAAAACTATAATTAATAAATCAACAATGCACAAATCTTAATACTAAAGTAACTTATGTAATTCATAAATTAGCACATAACAAGTTACGTCTAAAAAAAAAAAATTAAAAGTTTATAATGGAAGATTCCTTATTAAACTGTAAGAATTTAAAGAAATAAGTATAAATAATATAAACTTAAAAAAAAAAAAAAGATGACGAAGAAAGCAAATCTTGAATCTTAATAAAGAAATAAAACCTTGGATCTTTGGCCCTTGTGAGAGAGAATCAAATAATTTTAGAAGAAAGTTGAATGGTTCGTTTATTTATGTTATGTGAATAAACTTAAAAATTGAAACAAAGGATGAAGACGCTAATCTCAAGTTTTAGGGACTTAAAATATAGATACGACTCTTTGATAGAAAAAAAAAATATTGGATAATTTACTCTTGTATAAATAAAAAGTAAAATAATGACGACTATAAAGTATAAGTAGTATTAATATATTTTCAAAATTAAGAGTTGTCATATATTAACATTTTTATCAATTTTTACTTTTTACTTAATATTTTAAAATTTTCATAGTATGAAAAAAATCCAAAATTTTGTGGTTTCACCATTTTATATGATGTATTATTGATTAAGTGGTTGATAATTTATTACAAAATTCAAGTAAACTATTTGTATTATCTCATAATTCAATGATAAATCCATGTCATTTGGGATAAAAATTGAAAAAAAAAAGGAAGAAAAAGAAATAAATATTTTTTTATGTAGACAGTAGACACGCAAAAAAAAAAAGAAAAGTGAAAAAAAGAGGAGGTTCAATGCTAACTTTAACGGTTCAATCCGAGTCCCACTCCGTGTGAACCGAACCGAATAATTACGGCCGACTGACTAGTGTTGTCATTACATCGGGAAGTGCAAGTCTTGTCTCGTAGGAAATTATGAAGCTAACGAAGAGTAATCTCCTGCTCGTGGTTCTGATTTTGGCTTTATCATCTTCGATTACTGACTGTGAAGAAGAACAAAACGGCGTCGGAGAATGGCAAACCATTTCAAAGCACAACTTCTCTACGCAGATCCAACTCCACCCTCACATCCTCCTCATAGTCACCGTTCCTTGTACGTGTATATTCGAATTGATCATCAAATTCCGTCATTTCTCATTTATATTTACACATTTTATATTGGAAATCTGATATTTTAAAAATTCCACAGGGTCCGGCGAATCCCGATCGTTGATGAAGGAATTGAGCCGTTTGGTTACTGAAAGGCAAGACGAGTTCGGCTCGCTCAAGTTGATGATTGTGTATCGGAACACCGACAAAGTGCTGGCTGGCGCTATCGGCGCCGATGCGGAGGGAGTAACGGTTGTGTATTATCATCATTCTGTAGCTTATAAGTATCGGGGGAAACTTCGTGCGCGAAATATTTTGTATTCTGTTAATCCTTATATGTCGATTTCGCCCGATGAACTTCCGCTTAAGGAGCTGAGTTCTCCGGAGGATTTGAAAGATTTTATTGAATCAACTGATAAGGCTTTGATTCTTTTTGAGTTTTGTGGATGGACTCGTAAATTGTTGGCTAAAGGGAAGAACAATGGCACTGAAAATGGAATTAACTTACAAGGTTATCCTCTTATGAATTTATTTATTCGTTGTTCTATTTGTTGGAGTTTTTCTTTTAATCTGTTGGTGACTGAAACGATTGTTTAAGCTTTTTGTGTATTAAGGAATGTTTGGTCTGTGGTCTTCAAAACATTTTTTTTTTTAACTTTGAAGGTTTTCGTTTGTTGTTGTGTGATTAAGTGCTTTATCTGTTTGTCAGTGGTACTGACCCTAACTTATTTGTAGGGAGTCATTTTGGACTAGGTTTTGATAGAGGGAAAATATCTGGAAGGAAGGATCACAAGAAGGTGGCTGGTAGTTTCTTACTTCATAAGTTGAAATTAATTGTGTGAATTTGCAATCAAGAAATTGTTGAGAGTAACAAGTTAATGTAATTTCCTTTTTATTTGAATGCAGGAGAATGGAGAGATGAAGTGTGGTATTGAGAATGGGTTTAGTGGAATCCCTTGGATTGATCAGTTCAACTTAGTAAATGCAAGTGATACACAAGAAACTGAGTATGTTACGACCGGCATTGGATTGTCTTGTAACTTTGAAGAGCTTGAGCATTTTGAGTCGTTCTTCTCGAAATTTGTGAATGCTGCAAGAGAGTTCTTCCTGCCTCCTGAAAGGCATAGTTTTGGTTTGGTTTCCAATAGATCATTACTTAAATACCTTGGTGTTGAAGATTCCGGGTCATGGTTGGCAATGCTTAAGTTTGCTGGGTGTCCTAGTTGTTCTAAGATTCTTAAAGAAGGGAATGACCTCAATAGTGTTTTGCAAATGGACAATGGAATTGTTTCCGAGGTAGGCTTAAATGTTCTGTGCTTCATTTATTTATTTTTGCTAAGAAACAAAAGATCATATATTTAACTATATGTTTTCCAAATGTACCTCTTTTATTGTTTTTGGTTCTTTTGAGATCATTTTGTGCTGTGCACAAACTCCCTTATGGTTGAAGCTTTATGATATATATGACTCAGTGAAGTTTATAAGTATTAGTTGGGAGTATTAAGAGTTTGGTTGGCTAAGTATTACTTGACAGTCACAATCATAGTCATTCATCTAATAAAATTTCAGCATGCATCCAATTTGTTTGCTGGTGAGATCCCAGTTTCTTCCCAGAAGAAATATTCATTTTTTTTTAATTGGAACTTTTTTTTCCCCCAGTTGGGTAATCCCTGATTTTACATGTACAGAATCTTCTTCGCTTCCCTAAATTCCGTCAACATGTTTAAATTCTTGGTGGGATCAGAAAGCTGCTTGTTTCATTAAGATAGGCATTAATGACGGTCTCTGTTGTTCTTTTGTTGGGTAAATTTTGCATTTTCTCAGTGTTAATGGTCCAATTTTTTCCTTTTCTGATACATTATTTCATTTTCTTTTTTATATTTTTGTGGCTTTGCTTGCATACAAACACACACTCTTCAAGTAGCCGTTTGTCCCAAGTGGATGTAGTTATTGTTATGCTGAGCATTGTCTTTACAGATGGTAAGATTTTGCAACACTTTTTAGTCAAGATAGATATGCTTTTGATAACCTGGAAATGTGCGCTTCTGCCTTCCCTGTTGGCTCTTTTCTTATTCTTTAATAAATATTTTGCTTGAGGTTTTTTTATGAAATTATGATGTAACCTTTCTTTTCTTTTCTCTTGTGATATTGCATGCTCATCCTTTTATAAAATATTATTTGTCCTTGATGATTTATCTTTCAACATCACTTTGAACTCATTTACAACCATTGAGCTCTTAGTTACTTCTGTTACTATCTTATGGTGTCTCTTTACCTGTGATTATCTATTATTGTTGTATGTTGCATTATATCTTGAATATTCTACATAAATAATTGGTATATATCCCTTTCTCCTCATGAAGCTAGATGGTGATGGCCAAGATCTTGACACTGTTTTACCTGCAAATAAGCCATCAATACTTTTGTTCGTAGATAGATCATCATCATCTTCTGAAACTAGAAGAAAAAGTAAGGAAACTCTGGATAATTTTAGAGAACTTGCGCAACAATACGTGATTCCTTATCAAATTGGTCAGCAGACAAAGGACCATCCTGGCAGACCATCAGTTCAAGCTAACCAAGTTTTGAGTACATCTGGACATCCCAGATTGAAGCTATCTCCAGTTGCTCAGAAGTTAAAGTTCAATGATAAGATGTCTATCATGGTTTTAGATGAGGGTAAACATGTTAGTTTAGATAGCATAGCTACAGATTCGCAAGGCAAATCCTTGCAGGAGATCTTGGAATACCTCCTTCAGAAAAGGAAGGGAGCTAAGTTAAGCTCAGTTGCAAAAGAGGTAGGTTTCCGTCTTTTGTCTGACGATCTCGACATCAAAATATCAGATGAATCATCACCCTCACAAACTGAATTTCAGCCTAATCAAGTCTCAACAACGCCATCTGAGGAAGGCCTTATCGGAGTAAATGTTGATTTAGGCAAAGATCAGTCACCACATGGGGCAAATATACCTGCTGTGGAGCACAAGGAAAATTCCAAAAGCTCAGATATATCTTCTTATCATGATGAAGAACAGAAAGTTTCTGTTGATACAAAAGAACAGTTGAGCACAAGTATACCTGCTGTGGAGCACAAGGAAATTTCCAAAAGCTCAGATATATCTTCTCATCATGATGAAGAACAGAAAGTTTCTGTTGATACAAAAGAACAGTTGATACCTGAAGCATCTGATCAATTTTACCTGGGTCATGATCTTACTGCTGCTAAGGATGTGAAGGTGGAAGGGAAAAGTGCTTCGCAGATAAGCATGTTAGGAGCACCTCAGCTTGAATTTCAAGGTTTTAGGGGTTCCTTTTTCTTTAACGATGGTAACTACCGGTTACTCAGAGCGTTGACTGGTGGCTCAATTATTCCATCCTTGGCAATAGTTGATCCCATCTCAAGCCAACATTATGTTTATTCTAAGGAGGCAACATTCAACTATTCTTCGATGGCTGATTTTCTTCATGGATTTCTTAATGGAACTCTTCTTCCATATCAACGCTCCGAGTCCATTCTTCAAATCTCTAGGGAGGCCACTCATCCACCGTTTGTTAATATGGATTTCCGTGAGGTGGACTCTATTCCTCGAGTTACAGTTCATTCTTTTTCTGAGCTTGTTGGTCTAAATCAATCTGATAATGAAAATGCTTTCTCTGCTTGGAATGAGGATGTGGTGGTCCTTTTTAGTAGTAGTTGGTGTGGGTTTTGCCAGAGAATGGAACTGGTTGTTCGCGAAGTATTTCGAGCAGTAAAAGGCTGCATGAAAAGTTCGAAGAATGGATATAAAAATGGGCAAAAGGATTTAAATGGTGGTAAGTATATGGTCAAGCATTTCCAACTTTCTTGCCATTAGTTCTTTAATGTCAAATCTGGCTTTCCAAGTAAATGCATCATAAACTACATCAATTTGTAAGTTTATCTTCAGAAGAAGCCATAAATAACGAATGCTTTCCAATTTGTCTTTTTTCTCACAAAACTGTGATGATGAAACTAATGTAGGGGATGAATTCCTACCACCTATGTGGTTAAATGTAGTAAATAGGGCTTTAAGTTTCTTTTCTAACTTTAGATTGACTATATAAAAATGAAAATTGAGACTCTCCTGCAGTTCTCTCTGCATATGTCCCCTACCTGATTCTTTTCTGCTGCCTTCCTTCCTCTATTCTTTCTTCTATTTTGTTTGTGTATACCGTCCTATATCAAGTCATTTGAAACAAGCCTCTTCTGATTCTGTTCTTTATTTTGATGTTTGTTGAGTGCATCATTTCAACTGACTCCTATAGTCCTATTTGTTTCTACTGGATTCTACTCTCTTACTGTCGCTTGAAGCTGTTGCTGGTATCAAGTTCAGACTACTCTGCAGAAATATTGTTATTTCTTTCTCCTTTATATTTTTCAGAACCAGGAAAAGTTTTATTCAAATCATTAATTTGACGTCAGGAATGTAATTCTCTGTCTGGGTGATCTTAAAATTCTCCCTCCTTTTATCTGCGATTTCTGCTTTGTCCTTCAAAATTAGAATAACTGGTTGATTTTGCTGGAGTTTAAATTTTATTTTTGAAGTATCACTTATAAGTTTAAGATTTTAGGTCTAGCAAGTAACTTTAATTGGTATCAGAGCTGACCTCAACTTTTTGTGTTCATATACCCACATTGTATTATAAAAATTTGACCTCAAGGTCTTGTGCGCACATACACTGAAGCGGGCCTTTATATTGTCCATGAGGAAAAAAAATGAACCGGCTTATGAGTATGACCTAGAACCTCTTGAATTAATCTAGCCATTCACATGAGAGGGTTTAGTGCTTAAACACTATTGTTGAATTGCTTACCAACAAGTTTAAGTTTTTAGGTTAAGCAGTGAGTTTATTAGGGTTTATTGAAGGTAGGTTCTTCTATCTATTAGTGAAATCAGTGATCATTCAATCAGTTGTCATCATATATTAGAGGGAGTCATTTGAAGAAGGTTTTAGGTGAAACATGTGTTTCCTTTTGCTGCAATGCCTCGTTTTTTGGAGATGCATGATATTTGATAATACATCAGATTAATTTGTTTATGTGCTTTTAAGATGAAACTGTTCTTCATTTATTACTTCATTGTGCTAATCAGACTTTGTTGACTGAAGATAATTAAATAAAGGTATTCGTGATATATGTACAGTGTAATGTTGTTTGTTGACAAAAAATATGATATTCGTTACCTTTAGATTGTCTTCTCCCTATTTTTGTTGATAGTTTTTCTTTAATGGAATTTTTAAATTACCAAATAGTTTTCTTGAAGCATGTAAGAATAACAGAGGGTAATGCTTGTGGCAGAAGATTTGAAGAATATTAATTTTAAACTCCCCAGGATCTACTTAATGGATTGCACATTGAATGATTGCAGTTTGATCCTAAAGTCGATGACTCAGGTACTTTTTGTGAATCATGAATCAATGCTTTTTTAATGATTTGTTCAATTATATATTAATAACAGTATTGTTCTCTCTATGAGCCTAGTTAGTAGGAAATATCTGGAAGCAGTTGATTGCTCACATATGTTGATATATAATTACTAGATTTAAACTTATTACTAGATTTTAGTAGCAGATGCTTATATAATTGTTTAAACCAAGGTTTTGATCTCTCTTTTTTTCCTTTTGGCTTGTGGAATGTGGAAATTTGCTGCGGATCCCACCTCTGAGTTCCTAAAACCTAATGATATCAGAAGCCTCTGATGCATCTCCTATACACACTACTCATGAAAACTTTAGATTGCTATAAATAGGGAGCTTCGCCTTTGTAAATCATTCAGTGCCTGTTTGGTGGCCAAAGTGTTTATTTAATGCCAAAAGCTGTTTCAGTTTATTTTTATTTTTACTTTTATTTCCTGTTGTTTGGTTGTAACTCCAGTAGAGCTTTTGGAGATTAAAAAAACTATGCCCAGTTTAGTTGTAGAATTTTGTAAATTTGATAAAATTTAACTAAAATATGGAACTCTTAAGTCTCTTTCCAGTTGTTCTGGACTAAATTGAACTTTAATTTAACTGACAGTGCAATTTGCCAAATTTTTTCTCTGCATTTAGTTTGTGTTATTATTTGGTGTAAGTCTGTTCTCTTATTTTATTTGTTTCGTATACATGGAATGTGCAGAGGGAAGTCTATCCTGCTCTGGTGTTATTTCCGGCGGAGAGGAAAAATGCCATCTCTTTTAAAGGAGACATATCTGTAGCTGATGTTATCAAATTTATAGCTGATCATGGAAACAATTCTCATGATCTTATCAATGAGAATGGTAATATATTTTCTTCATATTTTGGCAGATTATTGATGCACAGTATAAGGGTTCACTAGATATTGTGCCTTGTTTTGCTATTGATCCCTTGACTTTTCCACGACAAGAAGCTAACCAACCAGACTATATCCTTTGGGGATTATTGCTTGGATATAGTGATCTCAGTGTTTTCTAAAATTTTTGCCTTTTGAAAATAAATAAATAAAAAGGATTCTGTTTGGTGCTTAACGAAGGGTTGGTTTTGAGTAGCTTTTATTAATTTTTTAAATTTTCTGGTTTTGGTAGGGATTCTATGGACTTTACCCGAAAAAGAGGGCAGACATCAAAACCTGTTTGAGGATCCATCACCAACTATTGGTAAGAAGGAAGCTTCTGTCACAGAGGAAGGTTTCCATGAAGTCATATTGAAGAGCGAGACACCAAAAGCTGCCGAAAGAGATAGTTGGACTAAATCTCACACATCAAAAAGCTCGCATGAAACTGCCCATAGTGTGGTGGCTGGTTCTATCCTTATCGCTACTGATAAGCTTCTCGGTGTACATCCATTTGAAAATTCCAAAATTCTCATTGTGAAGGCAGATCAAAGTGTTGGATTTCAGGGTCTGATTTTCAACAAGCATATCGGATGGGACTCTCTACAGGAACTTGAGAAAGGGCTGGAGTTCCTAAAAGAGGCTCCTCTTTCATTTGGCGGTCCACTCATAAAACACAGAATGCCTCTAGTCAGTTTAACTCGGCGAGTTAGTAAAAGTCAATACCCAGAAATCGTCCCAGGCGTTTACTTCCTCGATCAATCAGCCACAGTTAATGAGATTGAAGAGCTGAAGTCGGGCAATCATTCTATTGCAGGCTATTGGTTTTTCTTGGGGTTCTCAAGCTGGGGTTGGGACCAGTTGTTTCATGAGATTGCTCAAGGAGCTTGGACTACAGGTGAAGATAGTATGCGACACTTGGATTGGCCATCAGATTGATTAGCATTATAGAGTTTCGAAGATCCTCGAATGAGAACTTGATAAGAGCGGTGAGATTTTAGTACTTGTTTTTAGATTCACCTTGTTCGCACGCCCCCTTGCACATATGAAATTTTGGAATTTGTTCTGTAACTGAAATTAGTTTGAGGCTTATTCTTTTGTTATGAGGAAGACAAGTCAGCACCGTTTAAGCTTCTTAGTTGATGATTCCTTTACTGATCCATGTGGATTGTGGGTGATGGTGAATAGTTCCCTCATGCATGAAGCACATGCAGCAAATTCCCCTGTTGCCAGTTACAGTGCTACCTGCACAAAGCGCATATATATATATATATATATATATATATTAACAGTGTGAGGGTGTCATTAATAAATAAAAAAAATTATATAGTAAGACATTAACAAATAACGGTTAGTGATTAGCTTCTCGGAGCTCTTTTGAAATTGCTAACAAACTAGGGTAACTGGTAGCCAGAATCTAATTCTGAACAGTACGATCCAATTTTAGCCGTTCGATTACAGTATTGTTAATCGAATGGATCTTTTTTATTAATTCTTTATTTCCTTTTGATTGATATTACCATTTGACTTTAAGGTTAAACTTTAAGATTTAATTAGTAACAAATTTCAACAATAATAATAATATAATTCATAAAAAAAAAATCACAAAACAACGACAATAATAATAATAATAATAGAAAAACATAAATATCGTTAATTCTGTGGCCGGCCCCCGTCTTATTAAGATTAAAATTCTTGACCGCAAATGGCATTGATCAAAAAAAATATTTTGGCAAAACAGAAGTTTGGCCACTGCTCGTATCGTAATTGGCTTGCTTGGCCCCTTTGAGAACGAAACCAAGCGGAGGAACGAATTGTATTTCGTTCTCCGTTGACTTGTCTCATCTGGGTCAATCTCCAATCCATTCGCCGTAGCTCCCCATGGCTCTCTCTCCCAATGTGAGTTTCTTCCTTTTTTCTTTTTTCTGGGCTCATTTGCTTGTTATTTTTATTTTTTAATTCACTGTATTATGATGATTTTGATTTTGATTTCGTCGTTGTTGTTTATGCAATTACTGTTTCTTCATGTTGATGTTTTGAGGCTAAATTTGAAATATTTTGAGAAAGCATAAAAGGGTTTGTTTATTTTCTTCATTTATAATTTTAGTGCAGTGGTTGATGAAATTTATTGCTTCATTTATTTATTTGCTTTCTTTTAACCATTTGGATTCTTGTTGCGGCTCCATATGATTCTGATACCTTGGGGATCACCATTAGTTTCAAAAGCTCAAGTTCATTGAATAATGAATATGTTATACAGGTGTTAGGTCTGTTAACAGTGAACCACGGGCGTATAAATCCAGCGGTTTAGTTTTAAGTTTCTTGGCTGTTATATTGACCCTTATTCTATTACGATTCAACTACATTCACATGCTTATAAAACCATCATTTGCATTTCCTGCCAAATCATGTGGCATTTATCCACATCAAGTACTATAGAATGTGCATAAGTTAACTGAATGCTATTAAGTCTGCTTAGTAATAAAATGTAGGTATTTCTGTTTGGGATGGAGGCAGTGTGAATTTTTTGAAAAAGATAGCTGCTGTGTTGGAACCTCTTGGGCACTTTTAATTCTTCATCACAACTTTAAAAGAAAATGTGACTTTCCTTAATTGGTAGAGCATAAACAAAGAAAATGCTTCAAGGATATGGCTGGTTTTTAAACTTCCATAAGGGCATGCCCTTGATTTTGCTTAAAGGCAAAGTATTAAACATTCAGAGGATAATTAAGTAGGTGAATGCTGTCCTTACAAGTCTGCATAATATGCACACTTTACATTGAGGAATAGTAAAAAACATGTTAAAAATACTTTATATATATATATAACATAATCCTCCAAATTCTGATTTGATACCTTTTGCGTGGCGATGCTACCTCTAATAGGCCTCAAATTCTGGGAGACATGAGTAAGTTAAAAGTCTGAAATAGAAAATAAAAAGTTTACAATAAAAGAACTAAAATTTTCTAGCATTTGGTTTTTATTGAATTAATTCTGCCTGAAAATGGATGTGTTCCCTGGAACAAACAATTAATTGTTATTACTGATGGGGAATGTGATTTGATCTTAATGTAGGATGCTGGTACTGGTTTTGTTAGTAACAAACAGATCAGAGTTGATAAAACATATGAACAATTTTTCACATGTAGGAACACTATGTGACAACGATCGATAAAGATAATGAGGCAACATGTTGGGGTTGTGGACTGCATCTTGTGCTTCCATCTCACACGCCTACTTTCAAGTGCGGTTGGTGTGGAGCCATCACAAGTCTAAATTTACAGAAACACGAAAGAAAGTGGTTTAAGTGGAGACGCTTGCGTGACCGATGCTTTGTTTGTGTCCTCTTTGGATTTATGGGCTTTGTGATATGTATGTCCCTGTAACTTCTTCACTTTTATTGTAAAGTTTGCAAAGCTGTTTGCTACCTTTCATATATATGTCTACACATGCATTCACATTCATGCACACAACAAACAATTTTTTGGCACATCTATGTGATTGTATTCCCTTTTCTGTTTTATTTCGTAAGGATCAAGATCGGTAGAAAGATCAAGATCAGGAAGAGCTCCTCTATTAGGGTCATGGACATTATTAGGTTACACACTGACACAAATATGTATAGACAAGGCATTGGCATTCTTAATATCTCACGCAAATAATATGAACAAGGATTTGAAATGAAAGCAGAATAACCAATGTAAGTTGAAAGACTGCAGAAGATCCGAAGTCCTCATCATTTGGCCCATGCTTCAAAATTTCCGTGCCAGCCTGCTCCATCAATTTTCTCTGTCCGATTCTAAAGGAGGCTATGTTGCACAAATCATTTTTAGTTTTACAAACTGTTGAGATTTGGAAAATTTATTTCATTTTGTATATTCACAATCCTGCATTTGCTATTCCTAAGATTAGTTGCAGAGCAGTTTTACTCATTATATTCACTGGTATTAATTTCATCTGTCTAATATTAGTAACTTTTATCTGTAACTGCAGGTGGTGGAGTGTGGGCAGTGTATCCTGTTGTTTTCTCTATCAGCTACTTTTGTGGGATTTTTCACTTGGTCATAACAATATGCTTGTCTGTATCTACTCTTTCTATGTTCTGCCTTGCAGCATTCCACTGTCCTGGTCCACCACCCATTGTTCTGTGGGGTAGCTATCCACTTGTGGGGAAAGGTGACCTTGAAAACTATACTTTTTGTCACTATTGTTCAAAGCTGAAATCTCCTAGAACTCATCACTGCCGCTCATGTGGGATGTGTGTGCTTGACATGGACCATCACTGCCCATTTGTAAGTACTTGTCAAAATTTTTAAATTATTTATTATGTCAGGAATATGTTATTCAGGGTATCTTGCTTGGAAATACGTTTTATTTTGACACTGAATTTTGGACTCTTTGTAAAAGCATTAGAGCTTGGAACAACAGATTATAGAAAGTAAGGATCTGATTATACAACTGTTTTATCTTAGGACTGTCCAACGACTTCATGCAAGCTTAAAGCCTTCTATGTGTTAGCCTAGAGCTACTCTTCACTTTCTTTTGAATTTTTTTCTTTCTCCTTATTTTTCTAGTAAGTGGAATTCAAGAATCTGGACAATCAAAGTTGTTGTCTATCTTTCAAAGGTGAAAACTTGTCAAGTTTTGCAATGTGAAGCATCAGAACTTTTGAGCTTCTTTGTTGCAATTTGAAAAGCTATATATACATTTATTAATTTTGTTAATGATGCCAGGTAATCCCCTCAGCCTCTGTGTGTACATCCTGTCTGAAATTTGGGTTAATGTTGGACCTTGGAAACTTTAGTAGTCAAAAAAACCCCATTGACAGTTCTGATGTAGATTTGAAGCTCTGATTTCTTTGTTGGATACGAAGGGTCTTATAATTCGACCCATCAATTGCGGGTGAAAATTGGAGTTCGAAGAGATTTCTTTCTTCTTCTTCTTTATTATTATTATTTAATTTTCAAAGGAGAAGAGATTTCTTTTAGCCTCTATTATTGCATAAATGAATAATTTTACATTCTTGCATTTATGCGACTAATTACCATGCCTTCTTGCTATAGAATCCAGCATTTCTTGGTTTAGTTTAAAAACTACATTCAAAACTTGGTTATAAGTATTATGTGTAGGTAAGTTTGATGTTAGAATCGTCTAATGTCCAAAATCTTCAATAATTTGGATTTTGGTAAATGAAACCAAGACCTTGTGTGGAATAGTGATTTGATACTTCTTTCTTATATTGTAGATTAGTTTGAACAATCAAAAGCTATTGGTGTGTAATGGTGTATTTATCTTTCTCTCGTACGTGGTGAGAAACTGTTTAGACGTGGTGCAGTTCCGTATTTTTCCTACTTGGATGTGTTTGTTTGATGAAATTGAAAGATTGTTACTGGCAACATATGGTAGTTTATACTCTCAATTTTAATCCTAAGAAGTTGTATTCTTCATTTTCCTTTTTATAAGTTCCAATAAATTTGTGTCAAGTTATGCTTTCTAACAAGAATTTGCTGTTGATTATGTAATGCAGATTGGAAACTGCGTTGGTGCAGCAAATCACAGATACTTCATTCTATTCCTCATTTCAGCTGTTGCCAGTACAATATACGTTGCAATTATGTCTGTGACAGCTGGGTTGCATATCTGGTCACCATTATCAATTAGACCTCATGCCCGTGCAAATGGGGTTGGCACTGATTTGGCTATGAGATTTGTGAAGGAAATTGTTACTGCTTTGCTAAACTCCGCCTTGCTTATGTCTTCTAGAGGGCTTCTTCTTGTTTATCTTTTTGTTTCGAGTATCTCTGTGAATTTGGGGTTGAGTGTACTTCTGTGGCAGCAGCTATTTTATATATACGAGGGTAAAACTTATTTAAGCCATTTAAGTTCTCAAGAAGGCAATGGAGCTGGTCAGAAAGACTGTCAGAATATTTTACGCTTTTTTGGTTGCCCGTATTCTGTTTCCAGATACCTGCCCGTTGTTCGTGATTCTGAGAAGAGACACAAGAAGTGAAAACAGATTCGCATGTATGCATTGAAAGAAGTAGAAATTTTTTGATGATCAGGATGTTAGTTTCTAATTTGGTCTTGGACTATTTGCCCGGCTCCTTCCTCTTACTACAATTTTGCATTCCTTTACCAATGGATTGGAGATTTGGGGTCAAATCTCTGTGTTTGTGTATAGCTTTGATAAAATGTAACAACAAAAACCAGAGTGAATACAAAGTTAGTAATCTTCTATTCAGGCATCTGTTTCAATCCTTCAAAGCAAATAAGAAATGCTAGATTTAACGTTAAAACACTTTTTGTACAAATTGACATGAATTAAATGAAACAGGTTTGGACATGCAAAATAGAAACATTTATATTATATAAAAAAAAAGAAGCTTTTTGGTTGAAATATTATACACTAATTATATAGGGTAAAGAAGTCATTTTATATCTAATTGATTCAAATTTATAACATGGGAATAATATCCTCATAGAAGAATTGTTGTTACTGGGGAATGGGTGGCCAGTTCTAACCAATCTTCAAGAGACTAGAAAAGTGCCAATTGTTTGGGAAGATAAGGTAAGAGAGATATGGGAGCAGAAGCTAAAGCTACCCATTTGATGATGTCAAAAGTATTCGCTACTTGTAACCTACCAATCTCCATATCCAAATCCATCAAGCCTGTTCCTCATCACAGTTCCAAAATCTATGCTGCTTCTACCAAGAAAAATATTGACTCTTCACAATCGCAGGTATATATATATATATATATATATATATATATATAATATACTATGCTATGCCATACTATACTATACTAATACTATACCATATTATACTATACTATACTGCCAAGAAAACTTTGAGAATAAATAAATAAAATAAACTCTTTAATTGATTACATACAACAATTAGTTAATATTGCATTTTTGCATGCTTCTTTGACTGTGTTTAGATTGTGAAAAAGAGTTCAAAGATTCCACGGCCCCTGATAACAGTATCACCATCAGATGGAAGATGGCATGGGAATTGGAACTCTGAATATGTGCTCTCTCTAAAACAATTAAGATTGGCTGATTTGGTTGAAGATGATGAGGATGATCCTCACCATCAACACAACAACAAAGATGCTCAAGTTTCTATCAACCTTTCTATCCAAAAGGTATGGCTATTATTATATGGCCCTTTTCTTTTCTATCTTTTTTTTTCCCATCTTTTCCCCAATTGTTCATACTTATCATTAAATGTCACTTAAGTATTTTAGGAGCATATTAGTTAATTGTTTACTAAAAACACTTTGTTGTTTGTACTTCTAAAACTACCTAAGCTAATAAGTATAATAGTTACAATTGAACCTCTGTTACACTTCATCATGCATGTGGCATTAGGCATGCTTATGTTTAGTCTTTAAAAAAAATGAAGAAATTAATCAAATTAAATGCCTCGGAATCAATTATGAAACTCTTAAAGTCTAAAATTAGGGTCTTGCTAAGTTACATCATCTATATTTTGCATCAACTCAAAATCAATTTTTTTGTATGATTCAATTGTTAGTTGTCAAACCACTTAAAGGTTATCAGAAACTAATTTGGAGTCAGCTGTAAATTACACATAATGTGACTTAGTAGTTGCCCTAAACAAACTGATTTGGTTGCAGTATTATTACTACAAATTATCATGTGTTAAATGGTTATTTATTTTATGCATCTCACTATCACAAAATGAGTTGTATAAACGTCATGTGTATGTTACATCGATTGAAATATAAACTGTACATCCCAGTTTTTTAAACATATATAACATTACTCTAAAGTTGTATTTATTTGTTTTAATTTGTTTACTCTAGCATGCAAGCTTTGGGTTTTCAGTGGATGGAAGGATCATCACATCCTTCAGTCGAAAGTGTAGCTATTGCTCTTCCCCTTATTGCAAAAAGGTATATCTTATCTTTAACTATTAATAAACCTAGCTAGCTAATCCTGCAAATTAATTAATCTTCCAATACAAAAACAAATATACACTAAAAAGTGTACAAGAAAAATATATAAATAGAAATAATTAAACATTTTGATATATACATAGTGATGCAACAGATAGATACAACCTTTAATGTTTGGGTACTACTATCAAGCAGAGAGAATCGCAACGTTCAGCTGCCTGATATTGGTGGTGATCCTTCAGTGAGTTTCTGAAATCTCTTTTTAATTTCTCTATTTATTCTTCAATTTCAACATTCAAATTAAAACCGAATTTTATAATAACATGTGTGTGTGTGTATATATATGTATTTGTGCAGGTAATATACGTTAAACCAGGATACCAAGCTGACCTGGATTCACTCATACAAGACACAATCCGGCTTACAACCACTGTTAAGGTACTAAACACGTTACATATATATATATATATTGCTCTTGTTTCTGTTTATATATACATATATATAGTCATACTCTAGAGCGGGCGCTCTTATTTTTTTTCATGTGAATGTGTTGTTAAGCCGTGTGATTTAATAGTCAGTGAAGAATGTTATTAAACTGCACAGTTTTATAATGCATTGAAAAATAACTCTATTAAACCATACAGCTTATAGCGTGTTCGCATTAAAAAAAATAAGAGTACCCGCACCTAAAAATGATTATATATATATATATATACTCACACTTTGAAGTTTTTTTAATTATTATTATTATTATTTTGTTTGTGTTTGTAGGATACATGTTCAGAAACATGTGAGAAATCTGAACCTACAATTCAATGTGAGTGCTTTTGACAAATTCATCGATTAGAGCTGAGTATATGTTACTGTAATTAAGTTGCTTAATTAGCTACATATCTAATTAAGTAATTAATCTTGGTATTTTGGCAGATATTGGTTCTAAAAACACTGCTTCTATGGCTAAAAGATGGGGCAGACTCTTGGAGCTAAGGAATACACAGCTATAAGTTATTAGGCATCTATCTTTAGACTTCACTTCATTTGAAGATGAAGACATTGTAATGGAGAGCATACTCCTATATATTGCCGTGTGATTATGTATATATGTGCATAATATACCATAAATGATAATAAACCATTAGTATCACACAATACGTACGTAATTGCACCTACGATAACTAATATGAACTTCACATAGTGATCAATACTGAAGAATGAGTCGCATAAGATTAATTGTTATCTTACTTTTCTAAATATTTCAAAGAAAATCATTCTCCACACATACGCAAATAATTTACTCAAATTTCTTACCACAGCAAGAAAGGAAATGATTTACCACTCTTTAAATAAGAAGTTAAACATTTTTATTTGCTATGACCGGTGAGGAATGGTTAGAACAGTCCAATTCCTTCCCACAATGAAAAAAAAAAATTCTTATCACTTTTAATTTTTTCAAAGGCATTTAATTTTTTAATTGTAAAATAATTGGACGAATAATGGTTAAAAACATTTTTAAAATGATTATCAAAAGGGTATGGTCTCATGTTAAAAACTCGTAGATTAAAATTAAATGACATTCATTTTGGAAACACCATAGATACAAGTGCTGAATTTACATAAGTTACTTCTTAAATGATATTAAATAAAACATTAGGGACATCGTTAAAATTTTGCCAGCCCCCCAACCCAAAAACTATTTCTATTGCAGGTCAGTTTGCTTGCTCTTTGCTGGAAGGATAACGTTGCTTGTGCAGATATCTGAGTCTCCAATGGCAACTTCTCTTCAACTTGCAAACATTTTTCATGTTAAAGGTGGAACCCATTTATGCTATATATATATCCTTTAAAATTTTTGTTTGGCTTTCATTTTATGTATATAAATATTTTCTGGCAATATTTGTAGGATGGTCACCTCCGATGCCCATAAAACAAAGTTTCGGCATTTCTGTAAGTACCCGGCTGCATTTTTTTTTTTAATTCTATCGTTGGGTTTTTTTTCTTTTGAATTTTTATTTAAGTCTTACCATTATTGATAGAGATAAGAGATGTCTTCTTCCCATAACTTTGGAGTTCATTTTCATGTTTCTTTTACCGTATGTAAATGAAGTTATTTAGTTTGTGCTGTGTTTACTTAGTTGTTGAAATTTTGTTGTGGAACTGAAATTGATTGGAATTTTGGAGATTTAATAATTCCCTAATTTTCTTGACAATTATATGAATTTTTATTTGTTTATTTGGATTTTCAATTAAACTTAGGATCAAGTGAAGATTGTTCTCCTTTTCACTATCCCAGCTCGTTTATTAGGTTAAAGTGTTTCTTGAGTTGACACTACACACAGAATTAACAAAAATTTTAGCATCAATAAGCTAACTTTGCTGTGTTATACAACTCTTTCAGCTTTATATTTTGTTGTGTGTAACAACAGTACATAGATGTGTTGCTTAGGATCTCTATGAACAATTTCTTTTGGTTTTAGTTACTATTGATTCTATCTATGATTAATTCATCTACTGACTAATGGTGTGATAACAACAGATACCCAGATGTGATGCTTAAAT
This sequence comes from Clausena lansium, assembly GCA_030449835.1. NCBI lineage: Eukaryota > Viridiplantae > Streptophyta > Magnoliopsida > Sapindales > Rutaceae > Clausena > Clausena lansium. The sequence goes on from JASUUF010000195.1 coordinate 7,548,254, forward strand.
ATTTTTAGCTACTGTTTAAAATATATAGAAAGTCCACAAAACTTTGTTTATTGATCATACTCGGCTTCATATAGCACAAGAATCCTCCATTCTACTACATTGTTCCCACTCTTAACATTAAGTACCTTAAAACATTAAATTTTTCTATGTTTGAATGACATTGAAGACCAAGCTATATGTGGTCACATGCCAACGTACAGTTAGGTATGCAGGATTCTGCTGTTTTCTTGGAGTAAAATGGGCTGTTCTTGAAGAGACTAATATATGCATCCATTCTTAAAACGAAATGGATTATTGTTGAAAAAGTAATACATGAGAAAATGCTGTGGGCAATGGTGTTTTGTCTATAACTATTGGAACATGCTACTAGGTCTTCCTGGTAAAATGAACAGGCTGCATGTCTCCTTTGCTGTTGTGTATGCGATATAGTTCCAGTAGCTCTCAGATGTTATTAGAAATTGGAGACCTATTTCTCTTTGAGTTTTCAATTTTGTCCCTAATGCAATTTTATATCAACAAACTCTCAATATTTCATATTCTGTCACATATTTGTTGGATTTATCAGACATACTAGCACATAAGTGAATCAACTTGTCGCATGTTAAAGCCCAAAAATGCTGGTAGTGACCCATGTTTGATCTTGGGTATTATGACTACTAAATTGTTTGAACTTCGGTGAAATGAATTGGCAGGCATCCTTAATAACAAAAATCCTGCCAATGGCACATGCAAAATATTAAAATTTATTAAGACCTTGGAAGAATCCTTATTGTTCTTTACAGGCAGCAAGAATTGAAATCCTTATCGGTTGTAGTAGGCGGATGATATATATATATATATATTTTTCCCTAAAATAGCTGTACGTCTTTCCCATGTCTTTCTAACTCTCTATCTTGTGGCAGGAAAGATTAGGAATCTCTAGCAGAAGAAATCCATGTAGAGGCAGTCAAGTCTCAATTTTTAGCACATGCTGTTTCCTGGAAGAAGCAGATCTCCTTAGCATTGAACCCTCTCCATCCACTGCAGCTTTTTCAGGAATCTCCCATGACGGCTTCAATATTGTTAAAAATATCAAGCTTGATGTGGCAGACACATCGGACATCACCTTAAATTTTGTTCAGATGTTGCCATTTGCAGATTTGGACCCGGCTACAGCAAAACTGGCAATTGGTATCCTAGGTCCCTTTCTCTCAGCATTTTCATTTCTATTTATCTTGAGGATAGTAATGTCCTGGTACCCAAAAATTCCACTGGGGAAGTTTCCATATGTACTAGCTTATGCTCCCACAGAACCCTTTCTTGTTCAAACGAGAAAGTTGATTCCACCTCTTGCAGGTGTGGATATAACTCCTGTGGTTTGGGTTGGATTGTTAAATTTCCTGAATGAAATATTGGTTGGGCCACAAGGGCTTCTTGTCCTTGTCTCTCAACAGATTAACTCATCTACTTAGGAGCAGGCATTAGGTAAATTCTTAATATTTTTGTAGTGTTATTATTTTTTGCGAACTTAATATTTTCATTCTGATGCATATGGATCTTATGTGCATTTTTACACAAAAGCGTGTTATTTGTAACATATCTGAAGAGTAAAAAGAATTTATAATTTATAGTATTTGTTGTATTATCTTTTAAGTTCTCATGTGTTCAAATTTAACTCTCTTTTAACCAGCAGTCCAGCAGAGACAAAATTTAAATGCAATGAAAAGATAAAAATCATTCCAGCATTCTTCTCTCCTTGCATATGGTAAATACTGTGACAAAATTTATTATCTACTTAAATCATTGTTTTACAGTTTCCAGGACAACCACCAAACCACATTGACGCAGAATAAATGTTCAGCAACTAAAACTAAAACTAAAACTCAAAATCATTTCATTTCATTTCATTAGCTAAGCCTATTGTTAAGCAATTCCAGAAACAATCCGCCTGAATCTTTTCTGAGATGCATCTGCCTGAAATTTCATGTCTAAATGTCTGCCACGAGGAAGTTGCTCGACAGTGACACCTGCCATGCATATATATACATATATAAGCTTCTATTTCCACTCCAATCCAAATTTCCACGAGCAAGAAAATAAAGTGGGGCAATGTCAGTACATAAATAACACAAATTACCTTCTCGCCTAGTTTGAATGGAGGCAGACCCTTGTAAGGGCATGTACTGCAGCGGAAAGCATCCCCAAGTCCACACTGCAAAATACATATTAAAAGAATGAACAAATTACTAAGATTTTGGTGTTTTTGGTTGGGGGGGGGGGGGGGGGGAGTTAATGATTTAGAAATTATAAAAGTTTTGACATTGAGAACGGAAATTCATAACAGTGCTTACACTCCCACATGATGACTGTGGATTGTTCAGCTGATCCATACTCAATCCCAACTTTTCTACTTTCTCCTCTGTCTCAGCCCTACCACAAGTGCAGTTTTTGCAAGCTTTCCTCGTGCTTCCAACTTCACAATCACCAACTGCACAAATGCTTCAGTTTAGAGCGTGTTTAGAGATATCCTACACAAACATCTACACTAAATAGGCCTTGCAAAATAACCAGTTGTTGGAAGTTTGCCATCTTACCAGGTGGTAACTGTGGTTTCTTCAAATCCTCTTCGGTTAAGAGGGTATCTTCATCAATCAAATCAGAATCATCATCTACCTGAAGTTTCACTAAACTTTTTGGAGCCTTCTTAATAGCAAAGGATGACCCAATTTTCCATGAAGGCTTCTTACCCTTAACCTACAAGCAAATGTACAAATTCAATTACTAAATTGCTAAATAGACACTTCAAAGTAATTGTATGGCTGAATTGGATGTATAATTAAATTACAGTTTATATATATATATATATATATATGAAATAAAACAATTAGTACCCTTCCCCAACAAACAAATGCCATACAAAATGAAGCACAAAAATTCACCCGAGTTAATGCTTGCAATTTTTTGATAAACCTCCCAACAGAAGCAGAAGTTACCATATCACATAAACCCAAATTCAAATTCAACAAAATTTAATTCTTTTCTAGCTGATTAATCTTTGAACAGTGCCGATTCCTTCTTACCATATCACATAAACCCAAATTCATACAAGACAAGGGATAAAATGAAAAACTGACATCGACAATATAAGGTACAATTGAAACTTACCCCAAATGAAACAACTTCAGCTGGTACAACTGATTTTAGTTGGAGACGTTGTGAATCTATAAACCCTGCTAACAGAAACTTGCGCTCAAGAGCAGAAATTGCCTTCAAAGAAAACATATGTGAGACATCTTACCAGAAGCACATTCAAACGAAATGACAAACAGGAATAAATTTACCTTGTCGACATCCGCTTTATCAGACGTCAATTTCTTGTAAATCAGAATTGTCCCACCAGGCTTTAAAACTCTTGAAATTTCCTCAAACAGTTGATCACCAGGAAGTTCATGTGAGCTAGAGATGGAGAGGACAATGTCTATAGAGAAGGACTCCACTGGCAGCTGACCTGTTAAAACACATTGACAGAAGTATCATATTACTATTTGAAAATCAAAATGCAAAAAGGCAGATAACTGATACTTCCAGCAACATTGAAGTACAGTAACACATAAACCCAATTAATCATTAAAAATGCAATAACAGAGGCGACAAGCAAGCCAATAGCCTAGAAATATTCAAATTCTCATGTTCTCGAAAGGCAAAGAAAAAACAAATTTCATGTGAAGTAAATCAATTATTACCAAATTTTTTTTTTTGGTAGGAGATTTCCAATAAAATTAATGTCAACAAACAAAAACGAAAGCCAGCAAATCCACATACTGAGTTTACAGGGAAAAAAGCTACTATCATTCAAAAACATAAATAAATTATACAGAAAATATGACAAAAAAAATTTGCATATGAGCAAGTGAAAATCATGTCTCATTTTATAGAAACAAACAAGAACTGATTCTCACTACTTTAAGGGCAGTACACAGGAGTACAATCATGGCCTTCCAAATTATAGATACAGGATTTTATATGTTTGCATGTGCACAAACATGCATACATAACAACACCACTGGCAGAAAGCAATAGAACTGAAATAACAAAAACAAATGAAATCCAATATCATATAATATTGGCCCAAAAAAATATATCTATAGAGAATGACACACGAAGTAGGATTGAAAATAGTACTTAGAGAAGAAGCTTGAGTAATAATTTGAGGATCACACTGTTCAACTGCTTCATCCCCAAGATCTCTTATTGCATTCAAAACTGCACTCACAGGCAGAATTTTATCTTCTGATAGAGCAAGCACAGCAGTCTGCATTTTTCCGGTATCCTACATCAGAACAGAGTAAGCCATTTATAGCATGTACATGAACATTACAGTTAATCCAGTCATCTATTTATATGATTGTGCCAGCCTTAGTCGACCAAATCTAAGTATAAGCAGAAGAAAAATTCAACATGATATAAAAAATCTATAATAAAAAAACACAATTATAGAAAGAAAAATGTATAATTAATATAATAAGCGCATGAATTATATTAGCTTTGTTGATTCTCGTAAGTCAAAGAAAGCCATCAATTCCATTGTGTTTCATGTATTGTTTATATATTTGGCCACAAACCAGAAAAGGAGAGAATTATTTGAAAAAATTGCAATAAGAAAGAACAAAATAAAACAATAAAAAAAAAACCGTAAGCAAATCGATAGGGCATGGAAAATTTAAAAGGAAAAAAATTATACAAAGAAAACGAAAGGTAACTCACCATACAGATAGATCTGTCTACAAAGGAGATCTCAAAACCCTAATTATAGCCTTGGATTCTGATTTTGTCTGCTAGGCCGTCAAGAAATGTCTCCTATTTGAAAAGAAATCGCAGTGAGATCTTATAAATGTGATTTATTTTTATTTGGTTATGTTTGGCTAACCGACCCTATTTTTCGTACTCTCTTTCTTTGAAATGCACGAAAGTGATTTTAAATGGAGGCAAAGGCAAACAAGGAGAAGGGGAAAAGGGTTACGTGGCTGACCCGACCAGACGCGGCGTCAGCGCGTACGAGGTCGACTTTAGCTGGGCGCTGACGTGGCACATTATTACGTGGCTGTTTCTGGAAATCCTGTTGTTTTATGACACGCGTACGAGGGGTAGCGCATGGAAAAGCCTGAAATATAATTTTAATAATAAAAAATTATTTCAGTTTTTTAGTCCAAAATAATTTCATTGGAACATGACCAAGAGCAAAATATGTTGGATGCAGATGCGTTGCCAACTTTAACTTACACTGCTTCGTCACGAATGATGAATGTATTCTAAAAGAAAAATGATAAAGGAACAAAAGTACGACAAAATCATGATAAAAATATAAGTAAAATTAGCTCTACTCATTTATTACACTGATATACTTTAATTCACCTATTAAAAATACAAAAATATCAATTCATCATCTAAAAATTATTATTTTTAACACTTGATTAATGTTGACTAATTAAAATATAAAAATACCCTAATTTGTAACGGAATAAGGTTTTAACGACAGTGTATAAACTGATAAGTAATAGTTGATGTGACATGTTTGCAAGTAGATATGGACAAACTTATAAAATAAATAATAAAATATAAAATAGTAAGTTGTTTATTAGATTTAAAAATTAAAAAAGTAAAATGTCCTCGTGGCCCAAAAAATGTAATCATTATTCTTAATATAGGCTTTGAAGTTAAATAAATTACGAAGATTGCCACTAATTGAAGTTGAAAAAATTACAAGAATTATCATTAGTGTCAATAGAATTTGGGCTTTGAAGTTAGAAATATTACATTGCATGCCATTAGCTTGATATGTTAAGATAGACATCTGACTGTTGCAGAAATAGTCAAAATTCAAAATTTATGCTTGTTTTTTAGCGGCTCAGTTGCCTCTAAATCCAGCCCCCAACACACTTCAGTGGCAACGGAATCATAAAAGGCATTATAATATCAACAAAGCAAAGTAAAGCAAAACAATAAAAATCATGTCATCGTCAAAAGGTAGCTAGGGTGGTTATGCAAACGAAAATGGGGAGCTGCAGATCAATGGCAAAGTTATCAAGTTCAGAAACAAATTTTGCACTAAGTGTAGTGGTCGAGTGTTGTTGAAAATATCAAAATCTATTTCAAATCCTCATAAGCTGTACTACAAATGCGAGAAGAAAACTTGTAATTTCTCCAAGTGATGGGAACCAACCAAGCAAGAGTACAAATATAATTACTAGAGAAGTGAGATTGTTGGATGATGATTTTGAAGATAATTATGAGGTGGCAGCTGAAGAGAACAAGATTTTGGAGGTTGTTAATAAACTTGTTGCAAAATTAGATTCAATGATAAGGCTGCTGTAAATTATCCTCATAATGTTGACGCTGTGTATTTTGTATTTGTGGTAATTTTCTTAGAATTTAGATTTTATTAAGGGTTAAATATGCATTAGCTTTGAAAAAGAGGTGAGATTCCAAAAAAGAGCACGTGTATTGCATTTTGTAAGCTTTATCAGTGTTTGTAATACATATATTAGAAATATAGAGTGTTGCAATAAATATTCAGCGGCAACATTTTACATATTTATTCTGCTGCAATTACAATAAATCTAGTATCCATACCAAATATTTTTTGCAACACCCCCAAAAAATTAATCAAATAATTACATGAGCTTCAATAAGCTTCAACATAAGTACTATCTTCACATTTAAATATATACACTAAACAAAAGAACAAAATCAGTAACATCATTGTCAATCCAACAATAATCAATCACATTAACACATTAATTATTGGCACTCAACATTGTTGTCATTTTTTTGAATATTTACTGCACCCTTCAACCTGAAAAAAAATGCAGATTATTATCAATTTCTAACCTCAGCCATCGTAAGGGTGTTTTGTCTCTGTAGCAGCCTTCAATCTTTTGTCTTCACATGATTTTCAGCAGCAAAATCTCTTGTTTTTTGTCGTTCTTATCATGTTCTATTTCTAAGGTTCTATATTAGTCGTGTGAAGAAGAAGCAGTTACGCACGAAATGCAAAGGGATGGCTATATAGTTCAAAAATAAATAAAATATTTTTTTAATAAATATTGCACTAAAATATTTATTTTATAAATAACTAAATAAAATATTAAGAGCTTACATATGATGTGTGCAGGCTGCTGACATTGATTTGACATGCACAAGGCCTTATATCTAACATCCGTTACAGTATGTATACAAATATAATTTTATCCTTTTGAATGTTAAAACTAATACGAAGTTGATGGTTTTTGGGAAGTGGATTGATGTTTTCATATTTTTAGGAGGTGAATTTAAGTATATCTGTCTAATAAGGAGGTGGGCGAATTTGACCCTAAAAATATTTATTATTACGTGAATTTTTTAAACTTTTCTTAATAATCTTATATTTTTCTTTTTTTTCATATATCCTCATAATTTACTAAAAGACAAAAAATTTTATAATTATTTTATCTTACTTTTGTTTATTTAGCATTGTCCATTCTAAAATCATTCAAAGTAATAAATTAAATTTTTTTTTTGTTTCTTTTTTATTTTTCTTGTTGGCTTATATTCAATCAATTCTTTCAGAAGAATTAATAGATTTATTTAAGTGTGTTTATTAAATAAAATATAAAATTTTAAAATTTAAGAGTGAATTTATTTAATAAATAAATTTATTAAATAATTTGGTGGGTGAGGAAAGTTCTGCCCAAAGAAAGAACAATTTATGGGTCAAAGGTCAAAGTTATAATTTTGTCGATTCAGGTGGTTCCGTCCATTACACACTGCAGCAATTTACTTATTTCCCTCTCTTTTTCGTCTCAGTGTATACTGGGGAGGTGAAGAGAAGAGAAAATGGGGAAGACGAAGAAACGGAGGGTCCCAGAGGTACTGTGGAGGCTATACAGAGACCGAGCCCGAAGCTTATCCCACACCGTCACTCACCTATTCACTCAGACTCAATTACCACCGGCGAACTCAAACACCGGCGGCGCTGAAAACGACATGTCGTTTCTTCTCAAGCACGACGATCCCTCTGACTACCGCAACCTCCTCAATAACTGCTTCATTGTTATAAACGACAGTGCTCCTCCGCTCCCCTCCCACTTCTCTCTTCGCAATCGCTGGTCCCAGCATCAGGTAACCCCATGCCTCGTGGCAATTTATGTTTTTTTTTTTTAATTTTTTTTCAATTCGAGTCACAGTTACTGTTGTGTCTCCAGATTGTCAAAAAGACTATCGAGATGATAATGTGGGAGAATCCAGTGTCTGCCAATGTAATATGCAGTGCTTATGACAAGGCAAGTACTCTTTTTTTTTTTTTTGCCCCTTCTGGCAAGTTTTGTATCTTGTTGATCGTGTGCTTTACTGGAATGATCTAGCGGACGATTGTTGCTTACATTGTGGTGACCAACAAACACTGCCACATAACATCTATTCACGGGGCGGACTGTAATGTTGCTCATTTGTATATATATTTTTTATTTAACAGGATAACTGTTCGAGATTCATTTTTGAGCTTCTAACTGGTCCGGCTTGGTGTCTTCTATTGAAGAGGGTATTTCATCTTTTAAGCGTTTGTTGATTTACATTCTTCAGCTATGTCACAAGAGTAACTAACTGGGGCAATGATTGCATATGTACAGGTTGGGGATGATGTCATGGTCTATCTACTAAGGCATTCGTCAATATTTTTGCCCCTTCCTCGTAAGAAACATCATCAAGTGGCAGGTCATCCTATTAATGATATATGCCGTAAGTTGTCGAATCAGACGGCAAAGTGTCATTTTCAAAGTCCCTCATTTGTCCAATTTGGTAATCAATAGTTAAATACCATATTTCATACTCCATTATCACCAGTTTCTTTTATCTTGTCTTATATTTAACTTTTGCCAGGACTCCAAAAGAAGAGGAAGAGAGTTGATAATGTCAGTCCAATATCAGAGAGACAGCCAGCTAATTCTTCTGTCAGGGAGTCTGAAAAGACACATTCCATTAATTGTTTTGGCTGTAATGGCAAAAGTTGTTTAAGGCCATTCAGCGAGCCTTCAGTGTACAGCCATGGTCAGTTAATTTTCTCCGGAGATGCTACCAAGACAAATAGTGTTTTTGCTTTTAAAAATGAAGGGAATTCAGATGGGAGACTTCAAGAAACCTCAAATCAGGTTACAGCTAAGTCTAGAAAGCGTTTAAGACCATTTAGGTGGCAGCGCCGCAGAAATCGTAGGCAAATAAATTTTGAAGAACCCAGTGATAAGACGCCTGGAATGACAGTTTGCACTGTTAAAGATGGTTTACATGGAAGACTTCAGTGTGACTTTAACAACAGGGTAAGCTTGCAAAGATTATTTTCTTGGAAGAAACTGGGGAATGACTTTAATTTTTGCTTAAAATAATGTTCAACATAACTTTTTGTAAGCATGCAACAACTGTTTGGAGTTATTTACTGTACTATAACACCGGAAAGCATGCTTGAGCATATCCTGTTATTTGTATTCTAATGGCTTGATTGACATTTTCTTATCACAATTTCATTAGTTGTATATTGTGTTGAGATTACTAAGTGATTTATTTCCAGATACAAGAAAAATGCCCTTGCTGTTTGATTCTTCAAGCACCCCTGTTAGTCACCAAAGGGAATCATATTGACAGGCGTTCCATATTTCACAGTTTGGAATATTCTTCCACTGTTCTCCCTCGGAAACGTATCCTTTGAAGGATCTTAAATTATGCTCATAGCTTATGCGTTCCTTCTCAAATTAGAAATATGCTTTCCATGGTCATCATTATCACATCACTTTATGAAATCTTTAGACAGCAGATCACTTTATCAATTTTTTAAACAGGAGTGTCAAATTTGATTGTTAGTAGCAAGTAACCCTTCTTATACTTTGGTATAGTGCATTATTGTTTGTCTGCTTGCTTTTTTATCTATGGCCCTTCAAATGTATTGTGGCTCCGAGATTGTGATGATACAAGGTATGCCATCAGTAAAAGCAAATATGGCTTAACGACTATGGAGGGATTGTAAAATAGATCATTAAAGTTTGGGTAGAAAACTTTGGAAGTTAATTATTCAAGGGTAGAACAAACTTTCTTCTAATTTTAAATGGATGGTCGGAAATGGTGCAAGAATTTGTCTTTTGAAAGATGTTTGGGCTGGTTTTTCTAGTTTGCAATCCTCATTTTCTCATTTATACAATGTACCTTCTTCTCATAATATTCTACTCAAAGAATGCAGCTGCCGGCTGCAGCATTATCTTGGATGATTCTGTGTTCTTGTGTTTCCATACTTTTAGGGATTTTTTATTTTCCACTTAATTTTTTTGGATTATTTGGTTGGAAAGGAATAAGAAATATTTTAGGAAGCATGGGAGGAGAGTGCTGATTGTTTGAGGGACAATGCTCATTTTGTTGCTTCCCTTTGGCCATTGATATCAATTGAGTTCAAGGATATTCCATTATGTTTTATTTTGAGAAATTAGGAAGGCATTGTTAGGTGTTCTTTAATGTATTTGTTGGTGTATTCATTTTCTTTTCGTGAACTTGTGGTCCACCCACTTGTATCTTTTTTGGTTTCAAGTAAAATTTCTTGTTTCCTACAAAAGAAAAAATGGAGAAGAAGAAGGTATTGTTGCACCTCTTTTGATTTTAGAAAAGTTTAGCATTACCTTATCAATCTTCAGATATACTGAATTCTCTAAAGCCCAGTTCTGCAGATGCAAAGTTTCTTATTAGGAAAATCTTTGGTTTATCAGATGTAAATCTAAGTGCTGAATCAATGCCATGCTCCCACAGCAATGGCTTTTGTCTCGTTGGATCTGCATGCCTGTAAGTTGAGCATTACACATTGAATGAGTTTGAGGCTTCTATGTTTTTAAATTTCATAATATTGTTTTGGAGATTCAGATGCTATATGTGACAGTTCTAGTTGGTAAAAGGAATGGGAGATCTGTAGTTATGGTAGTTTCAGATGTTCAATTAAGTTGCAATGACGTTGGTATTTCTTGATCAGGCCCAAACAGGAAATTGAAGGCTCTAAAATGTTCAGGACGGAAAGATTGCAACAATTGGGCTGTGAAGGAGGATTTGAAACCTTATAGCAAAAATTATGATGATGATATGATAATATCCTGAGATTCTTAAGGGAAGCTACTTTGGGATTTGTAGGGTAGATATATGATATCATGAACCTGAGATGAATAATTAGGTAATTTTTTCAGTAGGACCGTTGACATCCAGATTAAGTCCATTTATCAATATACTTTTTATTTCTGGTTCTGCAGGTTTCACTCCCTTGTTAAGTTGGTTAAGATTCTCATTCGAAGATCCCAATGTTGCCAGCATTTGAGATTGTTGGATAAGCATTGTGCAATTCCTTCGTTCGATCAAAAATCATCAGTTGAGGTTAGTTATTTTTGTTGTTTAAAGCTCAATTTTTAAGGCTTATTAGGTGCAAAAAGGTGTAATAAGCTTTATTATGACAGACTGTGGTGTTACCTTAGTGGTCTCCTTTTGCATGCTTCTTTTTTTTTTTAATTCAATGCATAAAGAGTAGTTATTTAAATGGCAAATCTGGCGGTGCGGACAGAACTTCTCTTGTTGATTTTCATTTATTGTTTCTTCCTTTTGTAACGAATGGAAGAACTTACAGGACTATGAATATTGCTCCGTTAAACTAGTTGCTTTCCTATCCTAGGCCAATGCTCTTGGTGTGAGCTGTCAATTATTAATTTGACTTTCACCAGTTTCTTCTATGAATAATGGGACTTATTCTAGATTTTGTATTTTAGGGGAATGGATTGGGGAAAAACTTGTATGAGAAATCTCGTAGTAGTACCAAAACGCCGAAAGCAAGTGATTCTCAGTTTGAGGCAATCAAGTCATACTGCTTGAAAAGTCAGGTGGTATCATTTCTATGGGCAGTCTGTAGGAGTATTATTCCTGCAGATTTGCTAGGAACTCCTGCTAACTGGAGAGTACTGAGGAGAAATATTTCCAGGTTTATTGGGCTGAGAAGATTTGAGAAGTTCTCTTTAAAGCAGTGTATGCATAAATTGAAAACTTCAAAGTTCCCTTTTCCGTCTAATAAACACTCATCATGCTACTTGAATGCTCAGATTCTCAAAGATGCCGCAGGACAGAATGAAACAATTCATAAAGAATTCAGTAAAGTGAATGATGCCTTTCTGAATATGAAACATGAACTTTTAATGAACTGGATTTCTTGGTTCTTTTCATTTTTAGTTGTGCCTCTAGTGCAAGCCAACTTCTATGTAACTGAAATTGAGCATGGGAGAAAAAATATATATTATTATCGGAAGTCAGTTTGGAAAAAGTTAACAAACAAGGCTATCACTTGCCTGAAAGATAAGAGCTACAATGACCTAGATGATGCAGCTGTTAGAAGTGTTATAAATAAAAGATCTTTCGGTTTCTCAAAGCTCAGACTTCTTCCAAAAGAAAATGGTGTAAGAATGCTGGCAAATCTTAAAGCATCATCAAGAATGCCAGCAGAAAAATCCTGTTCTGAAGCGACATGTTCCAGAACGTGTAAGAAGGCTCAATTGGATTATAAAAAAATGAAATTTGACCACTTCAAGCCTGTGAATTATGTTCTCCGTGATGCGCATGCTGTTCTAAAAGGTTTGCTGCGGAAAGAACGGGACAAGTTAGGGTCATCAGTATTTGACTACAATGATGTCTACAGAAAGTTATGCTCTTTTCTAATTGGTCTGAGAAAGGAATCAATAACTATTCCTGATGTTTTCATTGTGGTTTCTGATGTATCAAAAGCATTTGATTCTATTGATCAAGATAAACTGCTTAGAGTTATGAATGATCTCATACTGAAGGATGAATATATTCTTGAACAGTCTTGTCAAGTTGTCTGTACGAAGAAATCTTTGTGGGTTCATGGTAATTCTATATTGATGGAAGAAAATGCCAGTACCAGTTATACAAGATTGACAAATTCTCTCACCTTTCCTTCATCGCATAGCATTCTTGTTAGTCAGGTAAGAACTCTCTTGTAACTAGAATAAAAAATGCTAGACTTGGATCAGCTACTTACATGTTGCTTTTCTCGTGCCTGATGCTGCATGCAAGATATAAAACAATCTTTTGCATTTCTGCAAGCAATTTGACAATGTAATGTTTGACCTTCATGTCCAAGTATTCTAGTCGTGTTTCTTTCTTTTCTTTTCCATTTTTTTTTAAAGGAAAGACTTTGCTTTCATAACCCTTATAACCTTGTTGATTTTACCAAGGAGGGGATTCCTACACTGCTTTTGTTCTCTTTCCCACCCTCCCCAATCTCAATATAGGTCACATTTTTGTGTTCCATTTATGGTTTCTTCTCTTGGGTACTGGTCTCTGGCTAAAGTTGCAATCTAATCCAATCTGTCTATGTTGAATAAATAAAGATTTATCTTTTTCTGTTTCCCTTTTCTGTGGGATAATGTTGCAGGGTTTGAGCTGCAGTGTGAAGAAAGAAAAACTCTTTTTTGTTTTAAATGAGCATGTGAAGCGCAATGTGCTACAGTTTGATAATAAATTTTACCTGCAAGGTATAGGTATACCTCAAGGAAGTGTTGTATCTTCTCTACTTTGCTCTTTATACTATGGAGACATGGAAAGGAATGTGCTTTATCCATTTATTGAGAAAATTCAAGAATCTGCTGCTGAAGTTCTATCCGGAAGTCATAATTCTGGAGAGATTAATGGGGATGAGACAATAAACTCTTTCCCAAATTATATTCTCCTTAGATTTATTGATGACTTCCTTTTCATATCAACCTCCAAGAAGCAGGCTGCTAACTTCTTCTTCAGATTGCAAACGGGATTTCGGGAGTACAATTGCTACATGAATGAGGAGAAGTATGGTGTAAATTTTGATATTGGAGATAAATCAGGGCTTTCATCAAACAGAGTGTTTGTAGGTGAGGATGGTATCATATTTCTTCGATGGAGTGGTTTGCTCATCAACTCTAGTACTTTAGAGGTTCAGGGAGACTACTCAAGGTTTGTTTCTGTTTTGTGGTTTCTAGCATGAGATGAATCCTATTGAATTTTCCTTTGGTTTCTCTCTAGTGATATTTTGGTTTGATTGCCAACATTTATTTTCATTCGAGACTCAGTTTTAAATGCTATAGGGTTGTAACTTTGCCAAAAACAATTCACTCAGGAAATTCCAAATAGCACTCTGACAAGACATGTCCTTTTGGTCTCTCTTCCATGCTTTTCTAGAGTGTTGGACTTCAATTTCTTTCTTCCACCAGCTTGGTCAAGCATCAACTTGATGTTTGATTGGTAGTTCAAAGATGAAACTAGTATAACACTAACAGTTATCTTTTTCCAACCACACCCCCCTCCCTTTAAGGCTACTTTTTGTCCAGATTAAACAGTACTTTATTTGCATAGCAAAAATAAGGTACTCCCTATGCAGTTTTTCTAGATTTAAGATTAACCTCTTATTGCAATTGAATACATTTGAAGTTGGGATTTAATTGTTCTAGTTATTGCACGGCACATACTCTACCTGAGTTGCTTCATGAGGCCTAAATGCCATCCCATTTGAGCCTGTTAGTGTCGTTATTCCATTAGTTGCTTCAATGTCATTTGATGCATCTTTGAACCTGCCATTGTCGTTATTCCATTAGTTGCATGTGATTGATAATTACAAATTAATGTGCTTAATGTGTTTTCAATAATGTAAGAACGATTTTGGGTGGTGTACATAACAGGTATTTAAATAACCATTTGAGCTCCACTCTTACAGTCTGCTGGCAGGGGAAACCGGTTCAACATTTAAAGTCGACATTACGTGGCTTCATGAGGCCTAAATGCCATCCCATATTTTTTGATTCAAATATAAACTCTGCTGCTGTTGTCAGATTGAATATCTACCAAGCTTTTCTGCTATTTGCAATGAAATTTCACTGTTATATCTCAGACTTATCATACATTTGCAATCTCTCAGCAACTTCCTATTTGAAAATCATTGAAGGATCCTTTAGGTACAGTGAATTTCTATTTTGTTATCTTGCAAAAAGTATTCTCACCCATACTTTGAAGCCCTCCTTTGTTTTCTTTTCCATTTCTTTCCATTTTCATTCTCTTTCTCCCTTTTAATTGTTAGGTATATGCATGTGCTGATTAAGAGAAGAATGGGTTCTCTATCTATTGGTCCCAATATCCATCCGAGACTTCAACTGGAAGAAGGTGAAGTTGAATGGCTTGGGTTACATGCCTCTGTCCAAATACTGAAGAGGAAACAATCTCGGCATAGAGAGTTGCTATCATTGTTGAGGTCTAAGTTGTTGAGACATAGAATCACCGGGATTGTTTCAGGTGAATTGAAGTATGCAGTTGAAGTCTCACATTCCTTTTTGATCTGGAAAATCAAGTATTAGTATTGGATTCTTAGAAGTACCAACATCTGAAGTGATGATTAACTTGCTTCTTATGATTCTTCACATCACAATATATTATCCGAGGATTGCTCTTTTAGCAAAATACTGTGAATGGTACATGGAGTGGTTAACTAGAAGCTGATTTTTCTCTTGGATAAAGTACTAGTAAAAAATATGTCCATACGCTACCTATATAGGTATAGAAATCTCCCCATCAAAACAAAGTTCATAATACCCCGACACCCCGTGGAGTGTTGACAATTTACTAATTTTCTAAATAATTACAAAAAAAATGACCGAGAAATTGATCACATAATTTCATCCCAACCTCATCTTGTTTCCATTTGTTTTCTCAAATTTCCAAGAGGGCCATAAGCTTTGCCTTTGACTTCCTCTTTGCTACAATTACATCTGCTAGTGTTTAAATTTGTACCACATTTGAGACATATCCCTTTGCAACTTGGATCACAAATCACATTTATGGTAATCTCCAAATGCACCATGTCTCTAATATTCTTTGAAATATCAATTTCTTTTTCTTCAAGAGGAAAATATAACCGATCATCCCAATCAATTGAAGCATCATCGTCTTCCTCTTCTGAGCCATTTGCAGTTGATGACTTTGATTTATCCTCCCCAAACATCATCCCTATATCAATAATCTCTGGTTCCTCAATGGGTTGCTCAGACAATAAAACGGAGAAATTGGAAAACACACTCTGAGCGGCTGGCTCGCCACACCTTCAACAAAACAAGAAATTATTGCTATGTTTTGATTCAAAAGGACCAGAAAGAAACCATACTTTTTATAGTCATAATGCACCACAATCAGTAGACAATGTAAACACATGCTGGTTCTGTTCTCACATAACTTAAAGTTGATTCTAAATATTTGTTTGTATTTTTCTTCATGTGTTAACTTGTATGGATTAGCATCATTATCTGCATTTTCTTTTATGGTGGCTAAAAGCAGTCTACCACTTACTCGTGCAAATCCCTTCAAGAATGAAGCAAAAGGAGGGCTTATTTATAAAATAATTGTCTTTGGTAGCCAAGCACTTTCTAAACTTGATCATCCAATCAAGTACCATGTGTGTTATCCAAGCGACCATGTAATGAGAATAACAAGACACACACAGAAAGCATGAAACTAATTAAAACAAATTCAGTACCTGTTGCAACCGAGGGTGAGGACAGTTCGAATGATTCCATCGAGCCTTAACTTTTGCTTCGTCTTTGTCACGTCAATTGAAATCTGCACAGGTGTTCCATTTGGATAATCTTTCACGGCTTTTGTGACCCGCAATCCCATAGCCGAAGCCCTAGACCTCGAGACTTCAGTAGAAAGCTTGCCTAAACCAAGCCTCTCCAAGGTTGTACAATATTCCACATGCGTGATGGAAGGATTTCTCTTGTAAATAATCGCCCCTTCCCATGGTGATCCTGCATCTTCGTCAACGTCTTCTTGATCTTCCCAGTCATAAAATTCGGTCTCATCTTCAGTGAATGACTTGGAATCTTTTGCAACGGCATGTGAAACAGCAGGCAGCCTATCACTGACAATTTTGCAACTCGATGGAACTCGGCAATGACTAACAGAACGGCATAGACGCGAGAAACAATATACCCAAGGTTTTGGATTTCGTTGCTTGAATGGGTTGCTATGCAAGACGGTAGCAACGTAGCACGAGGACAGTGAATTTGACATGTCAAAATACGGTCAAAAGAACTTACCTGCAGAAATGATTTTAACATAGTATCAACAATTCTAATAGAATCTTCAAAAAGTAAAAGAAAATTTAGCATATATATAAACATAAATATAGAAACACGAGAAAGAAAGTTTAAAGGGTCAGCTTTCATATTCAAAAGTAATAGACAAGAAGTGTGTCAGGCATTTATACAAATGAGTGATGTGCAATCATTTTCTTAACAAATATAAACACGAAAACGAAGAAACTGAGCCCATAAAATGAAAACTCAGCGCTGTTTCATGAACTAAAACTTAGATAATACACTTATATTATGCTGTTATATGCTATATTTACCTTGAAAGAGGGTCTCAGTTGCAGCGAACTTGACAAGGGAAGGAGAGGATAAAGGGGGATTTTAAGCAAAAATTAAAATATAGCTATAAATATTTCTTCTTTAACTCGAGGAGCAACAAGGTCGTTGTAGTATAGTGGTGAGTATTCCCGCCTGTCACGCGGGTGACCCGGGTTCGATCCCCGGCAACGGCGTTTAATTTTTGAATCAAAGATTTCTAAAGCTTTCAAATGGGTCCCTAATTTGCACAATGAATATTAATATGTGATTCATTCATATTGAAGAATTGATTCACTTGAAACAACTTATCCAATGAATTGAGCAATTTACATGTTCATTTGGAAATATATTATGGTTGGGTTTGCATCTAAGCTTCCGAATGTTAATATATTTTTTGGCAAGAAGCTCAAGAATGGGTCTCGGTAGAGGAACTATAAAATAGTTTATAGGCTATTTATTTAGAATTTTGTCTCGTATTTTTGTCACTCGCAGCTCAAAAGATGGAATTGTCCTCCAGGATTTTTGTCGTGCCGTTAATATTATGACAAGAAGGAACACGTGAGGGGGTAATGCTTATTTTAGACAAACAAGAGGGGTTTCACTCATTTTTCCAGCGCGGTAGCGTGCGAGTCCGTGGCGTCATGGCCAAGAAACCACCACTAATCAAGTTTCAGCTTCAACAACGCATGTACCACCAAAATTCAACAATAAGTAGTTGTAATTGCATATAAAAGTGAACTCTAGAGGTTTCAAGCTTGGTCAAAAACTTCATTTATATTTTAAAATTTGAAGTTTAATGCACCACCCGTAATCAAATGCTCAAATTGTTTTGATTACATTGCGATCATTGCACATAATATCGTGAATGAAAATGGCAATAGGACGTTGCAAAAAGGCAAAGCGAATGCCCACCATTTGATGCTCAGTTTCCAAACTAATGGACAAGAAAATACCAAAAGCTCGCTCTGGTTATGTCCCAACAAAATTATGAGAGAGAGAGAGAAGCCGTAAAACATTCCAGTCGAAATCATTGTCCAAGGTCATAAAACCATCCAAATAGTCTAGGCTAATCCGTTAAGAAACTCGAAACACTCAATAATGTCCGTAGATACCGCATTGAATGGAAAAACTACAATCCAAAGGAAAACACAGAGACAAACACACACAAGAAAAGGTGGGGAAAGCAAGAAATCCTACCGTCTAATCCAAGATCGGTTTAAAATCAGTCAATGGGCTGGTCAACCTCTGCATAAGCAGACTCAAGGTGGGCTTGTTCGGCTTCTTGCACCTCCTTTTCAGTCTTCCTTCCTTTCTTGGACTTGTAGTACACACTCATGAAGGTTCCCACAGCTTTATACTTCTTCCTGCATTCCTCGTAGAGTTCGGCATCAAACATCCTCCAAAAGTTCTTTTCATTCAGTTCAGACACTGCATACTGTGGCTGAAACCCACCATTCTCAATCAGCCACTGCTCCATTTTACGAACTGCCTCTGCACCATCAAATACTTCACCCCTCAAGATAGGACCTGGTGCATAGTAGACCCCAACATCTGTATACATCTGAGCATAAGAAGTGTCTCCCTGTCTCTGATGGTGCTCAAAGCCTGGCTCAGGATACACCATAGTTTTGTATGGAAGCTTGTACAGCCGATGCGGGCAGAGCCAAAGAGGGTATACCTGAAGGATTAGGAATGGAAATGTTAATTATATCAACAAACTTGAGTCCTTGATAATAATACTAAAAAATTGTAGGACCACAACTAGTAGCTCTGGTGTTCCCAATATCAACACAAGGTTGATAATCATTTGGAACCTTTAATGTCCAACTCTAATTAGGAATCACTCACACTCAATATTCAGTTAGCAACTCAGTAAAGACTTACAAAAACTTTAATAATACAGAAGCTGCTTCTGAACATACCCAACAAACATAAAATATTTTCAAAACCTAAAAAAGACATAACTGACTGCCAAAAAAACATGTTCGCTTCACCTTCCAAGTTCAAAAAGTCTACAAAAAGACAACTTTTATTTTGAAACAAAGAATACAAAAAAAAGTTTTCAGCCTATTCTGGCGAATCATGCAATTTGATGCCAGGATATTCTGATTGACAAAAACTACTAGGTGCAATGACTATGTTTTCCCTCTTTTATGTTTACCTCTACATTTTAAGGCCTTTCTTTGCCACTGCTAATCCTTTAGCTCTAGCCTTTTGCATCTACAAACAACCTCCTACAATGCTCCAAACATACCCAAAGGACTATTATTTGTTTTGACATTTATAATAAAACATTAAACCAAAAACCCTTTATTTCTTAAATTGACTCTAATTTAATCATACTCTGGACGATTTGGTGTTGAAATCATATCCTGCTTCAGATATGGTTTCAAGCACCTGTTCATGTGTTTCTATTACCTCATCAGACAACCTTGTTTTTCAGGGAAAATAAAACTTGTTTTACTTGTAGCAATCTTCAGGGAAAGTAGCAACGACAATTGTTTTGACTTTGTTTCACATTCAAACCAACATAAATTTCAGTAGAATACTAATGTGACTAAAATTACACCCAAAAGAAAAGGAAGGAAAAGAAAGGGAAAAAAAAAAAAGAGAGAGTAATCAAGCTCGAGAGCTGAGAAAGACAAGTTTACCTCCATCTCACGGTGTTGCCACTCCAGGGCATCTCCAACCTTGTAAAGAGGAACAAGCATGTCCTGGATGACATGATTCTCATGGTAGTAGTTTCTGATGGCTTCACCTTGAGTGGCCTTAAGCAAAGAAACCTTGGGTGGCATCATCCAGCCGAAGAGAAACCTGAACCAAAATTGATCTCCAAATGGTAGGATGAGTTTTCCCTCCCAGTACAAAGACCTTGTGTGCCTGTGGTAATACTCTCTTGTGGGTATGTACTCTGTGAACTCCCCTCTCTTAAGAGCCGTGGCTGCATGCTGATAGAACCATTGTTTAAACCACCAACCAACACTGTTAATTACATTTCCCTTTTTCTTGGCCTCTTCTTTTGAGGCATATCTCCCAGTCATAAATACAGCTTCTGTTGACGTGTAAATCATGCCTTCTACGAAGTCTGGAACCTTAGCTGGATTGTCCTGATCCCCATCTCTTGGAGCAAAAGAGTCTGAATAGGCCTGGGCAATCTCTCTTAGATAACCCACTACAGGTTTGTAAGTCAGCTTCATATATTCCTTAATGGGTATAAGCTTGATCTCAGCCGAGACAAGAAGCCCCAGCGTCCCCTGAGACCATGGAATTGCATAGAAAAGATCTTTATACTCATTGTCCTTGGTGGCTCTGACAACTTGGCCATCTGCCAGAACAATCTCATATGCAACAACAGTATCAGAAAATAGGCCATAGATGTGGGAACTTCCTTCAATTCCATAGCCATTGATGAGGCCACCAACAGTAAGATCATCAAGCTCCGCAACCACTGCAAGGGCAAGGTTCATTGGGCATGTAGCTCTGGTGATTTGGCCCATGTTGACAAGAGGCTCAACTTTTGCAATCATTCTATCTTTGTCAATGTCAAGGATGTTACGAAAAGCTGATAAGTCAACTTCAAAATGCCGAGCTCGCTTGTAGTCCACATTCCTCATTCCAACTGCGATCCAGGGTTTACGAGCCGTGCAGACGAGACCGTCCTTTGATGGATTCCTCTCTTTCAGCCGTTTAACAACTTTCTTGACATTTTCATCATGTTCCTTTTGACGCTTCTTGTAGGACTTCATCTCAGATTTGACATCTCCAAGATATATGAGGAAGTAGATGGTGAAAGAGATGGGGAGGACAACGAAAATAACGATGATCCATCGGAACTGGACAAAAAAGTCCACAATTCCCTTTTTCCTTTTCGGGCGCAGCGGTGCTTCAAGATCCGACATGGTAGGAAGTAATCACACTTCAACAAATAGAAAAAAGAGTGTAATTAAAGAACAAATCAATTCTGCAAGTAAATTATGGGAGCACTAAATTAGCTTGTGTGCAAAAGAATAAATACACCAAAAGCCTCTATGTCTGGATACAAAGTATTCAAGAAAAATGAAATATAATGCTTGTAAATTAAGGTGGGGAAACGCAAAACTTTAGAAGATATAACTAGCAGCATGGTTGCATAACTTGATAGATCCTCAAGTCAAAATTGCCAACACACATACATCAAATTTCAACATGAGTAGTATCTAACATGCTCGATAGGAAAACTAGATGAAAAGGTCATCCGAAATTGATTTAAACAATATTAAAACAACGCATTGTCGAAAAACTGAAACCAAAAATACTAAAGGCACATGCATGAAGAGCCCAGGGCCCCTCTGAATCATCCAGCATGGTGATGCAAGAATTTAACACAATGATGTAATAATTATAATAAAAAGTAAAAAACTGGATAAGTCTGATACTTGCTAAATATAAAAGTAACATACATTTCAGATTCATACACAAATGCTAAAAGCTTTATAACAAGAAAACCAAAAATAATATGACAGAAAAAACTCTATAGCTTTAGCCAAATCTCGCACAGAAAATGAGCAAAAATCAATATAATATAAAATGACTTGGAGCATTGTCCAGATCTAGCCACAAGAGTAATAATAATAATAATAATAAAGGAACAATATATTGAGTAGCTTTAAAGAGCAACGCTCTTGCATGAAATTTAAACTATACTGAATTACAATGAAATAGAAAAATCGCAACAAGAAATAACACAATGCACTATAAGCTACATTTGAACAGAACTTAAAACAAACCATTCTCTGCTTTTTCATCTTCAAACAAGGATTCTAATACTGCTAATTAAAATTCAAAAAATTCACCCAAAAAATAAATAAAATTAAAAAAAATCAAGATCTGTGGCTATCCGAAACTAAAATTAACAAAAAAAAAATATGAACTAAAAAATTATACGCGAACAGTTCAAAAATAGCAAGCGTTTTTTAAACTCGAGAGACCGTCGATTCTCGCTTGTTTAGTAATTATTCCCATTTTTAACAATATATTCATCATTTCTCGGTAGCATTTCTCTGAAACGCAGTGACAAAAAAAAACAAAAAAAAAAATCACTACAAAAGAACATAAAATTGCATTTTCTCAGCATCCAAACAGAAATATTTCTAAAATCTCAGAGAAAGAGAGAGAACCTGAAAGAGAGAGAAGCTGAAAAGCTGCGAGTTAATGAAGCGTTTGCGTACTCGAGCAATAAATATATATATACATATGACTGAGAGTGAGAGAGTAGAGTCCGAGTGTGTGACTGTGTAGTGTTAATTTCTCACAAAGCGTCTTTTTAAAAAAATAAATTAAAAAAAAAACACACACACACACACAAAGAGTGAGTGTTGACGTGTCAGGTGGCTATGGTCGTCAATTTGTAACAATTGAGATATTTATTTAATGATTTTTTAAATTATTAATTAATTTTTAATGTATTAGGAAAAAACAAAACAAAACAAATGAAAATTGGAGAAATCGAAGATGAATCGCGCAGCCCACACACACGACATTCTACGTTCCCACGGCGATGACATTCGCTGGCGCACACTGGCGTCCATGTGACAACGTGACAGTATATCTTATTATTATTTTTGTAATTATTGTTTTATTTTAATTTCTTTTTTTGATACGAATAAACAATACGTATTATTTAGATTTGATTAATTAATTAACAAGACGCACAAAGATATTAGGAAAGTTGGATTGGTTTAAGTGAAGCAAATCATGATTTGATATGCAGAGTGCTGCTCTTTAGACTTTAGGCTTCCGTTTGGAATGATGAGGGGCTTTTTTGTTTATTTATACTTAAGGTCCGACTATATTAGAATTATTTTATTTTAGAACACGTTTCAATAGCTACATGATAATGATAATAATTTATTTTTTATTATTTATCATTTTAAATGTATAGTTATTAAAGCGTGCTCTAAATGGAGTAATTTCAACTTAGTCATGACCTTATATTTGTATACCATTTCCTTTTTAAAAATTATTTAAAATTTTGAAATTTTTTCAAATTAACCAACCAAGTCTTATGTTTTCGTAGTCCGGATTGAACCATTTGAATTCTTTTGACATTTTTTTTAATTTGTCGCATAATCCATGAGCGTATATTTTAGACTAACACGTACTAAGCTATGCCTAAAAATTTCTTCGAGAGAAACATTACAAATTAATTTATTGCAAAAAAAAATGTCGTGTGATTAAAATTAAAAAGTGTACATTTAATACAAATTAAAAATTTGTTATTTCTCACTTACAATGATGATAATACTAACAATTTCATCACATTTACGAATCTCTAACATATTTTAGAAAAATAAAATACAAATAAAAAATGAAATTGACACCAAATTTAGAAAACTCCCCTACAATGACACTAAAAATTCACACGACTTAAAAGTAGTTGATTACTTTTAAATATAAGAGTAATTACTTATAATATAACTCGGTGAGTCCAATATCGAACCATAGGAAAATAAAAAATCTGATAATCAATTATTAAATGAAAATAATTGTAAAAAAAAAAGGTTATGAAGAGATAATATAAATCAAAGAAGTGTTAAGGTTACGGAGATCCACTCTTGGTAATTTAGTATTCTAATCATGGACATAATATTATCTTATGTTTATATTTTGCATTATTTACAATTTTGGATATTTTGTGACTTCGTTCTTAATTAACTACTCTATGAATAAATATGGGGTTTAAGTACGTAATGTACCACAGCCGTATTGGTGTGTCGATATTAGATTTAACTTCTCACATTTATCTAAGGGATTCTAAATCTACAAATAGATATGGAATGAAAATAACCAGTAGAAAGTACAATTTATAAATATGTAACTAAAAATAATCTTTAAATTCACTTGAAAGAATAATTAAATCCACAATTTAAATCCTTTACCTTTATCATTTACCTAAGCTTAAAAAATTAACCACTTATATTGGTAAGCAAAACACTCATTTTATTTAATAAAATTTGTGAAAGTATAATACGAGGAATTTTAAAACAAAAGAGAAGAGAAAATTCTCTTCTTATTAACCACATTTTTTTTTATAAAATTTGCTCTAGATTTACACTAAAATTCACTACAAAACTCACACCTACACTCCATACCCTTATTTATGAGCTCCCTCGCCTTTATATATGCAAATTATGATTTGATCGAATGTGGACATTTACATGATAATTTTGATGAGCTTGCAACCAAAGCTTTTAGATGAACTTTACTAATACAATCCAAGGGTCTAAAATTGCAACCATTATGATACATTATGGAATGTTGGCTTCAACATGATGATACGGACATTTTCCTTAATCCCGAATAGTGATCGCTCAAGATTTGGAATTGTTATAAATTTCGATTAAAGCATTCAAGTCAGGATCCAAATACATATGAAAATTCTGCCTTGATTGCTATGGTTTGGTTTTGAACTACAGATTTTAGATAAATTTATGATGATTGTAATTTTGTAAAATAAAAAGGACTTAAATGTAAATAAATTGTTCTCATTAGGAATTCACAGATAAGCAGCGGGGCAAGAAAGTAAAACAATATTCCAGACTGTTCCCCGATTCCGAATAGACATCTGGAGAAATTTAAATAAAAATAAATAAATAAGGAGACAGGATACCAACTAACCAACAACAGAAGCCGAAAATAAATTTATTTATACAGAACGTGCTAGATCACGTGGAGCATACAACAAAGATTTTCTTGCTGGACGCATGTCCGAAATACTGAAATGACCATTATGACCTAATGGTCTTTTGGAAATTGCAAACGGAAAATAAAAACAATGACAATACAACGATGAACGCATCTGGAAATCAATCAAAAATTAATTATTTTTTGGATATCTATCCAGAAAGATTAAGTGGTTTTGATTTTAGAATTTTCCATTTTTTTAAAAAATAATTTTCCATTAAATTTGGATAATGGATTTTGAACTACATTTTCCATAAAATAGACTTAATTAATATTTTTTTGTTAATAATTTATGTGATGACATTGTGGCAATTTTCAAAACTCATAAAGTTTTACTTTATAAAAAAATTCCCATGTGATTGAAGGAAAAAGAAATAATGTACTACTTTTACTTACTCAACGATCAAGTGTTGGGTAGTGGGATAAAGTTAATATATATTAGAAATAAAGTTAGTAGGATCTGGGGACCTAATATATTTTATGTTAAAAAGTTATTTAAATAAATGGAATAATTGTGTTGAGAGCTAAAGCCACCCAGCTGTGCATACAGCCTCCGTGACCACGGACAAATCGTTTTAATTATTTATTTCTGTTTGGTGCCTTCTCTCTTTATAGTAACTAATTGTCTACTTGTTTTGAATAACATTTGTTATTTATTTATTATATTGGATGATAAATTTTATAATATATAAAATTATTTATTTTTATCTAATGAATACGCGGTACATTCATTTATTTAAATTTAATTTACAACTCAAATATTAGAATATACAGTATTCGTCAAACATTTAAAATATAGGTATTTATAAATAAATATGATTTAATTAAAGTATAGACGACATGATAAATCAAATCTACTGAAAAATTAGAAATCTTGCAAATAAAAATCCAAATAAGAAAGTTTGAAAGAGGGGGGGATAAGATAAGACAAATTGGCAAATACAAGTTGAAATTTAGAGATTTGCGCCGTGATGGGGGAATTTACAAAAAAAAAAAAAAGGAAAAAGACAAATTAGGCGTCACTTTTGGTCTTTGGGTCAGAAGACTGATTCAAATGTCTGTACATTTTTATTATTGAAGCCGCAGCCGCAGAGCGCTCGTCTTTCCCACTGACCATAAGCAAATTATGCCAAATACCGACAACACTTAGCTCCAAAACCAAAACCTAAACCTGTACGAGCATCATTAAATAATTATATTTTATTAATTTCTATTAATTTTTTTTTTATGTAACTACCTGACAGTTGCCATGAACTGTACTGTAACCAAACCCTTTACAAAAATAATAATTATATGAATTCCTTGTGAGCAATAATTTATCTCCCTCTCACACACTGATGCTGTTTATGTACTGTTGATCATCGTAAGTGGAGTAGGCATTTGCCTTATAAGTTTATTTTGGTTGTGAATTCTGAGTGGCCCACCGCTCATCGCATCAAATATTCTGCTACTGGGTAATAGCAATGTCCAAAAAAGCTTTCATTGCTCTCATACAGTGACTATTGATTTGTGTGTCATTAATGTTCATTCATGACCTACAAGTCTACATACAACATGTTGACACACTTTTCTTGTTTGTTTGCATGGGACTGGGAGGGCCCACCCAAATGTCCAAATGGCAAAGTCAGAGACACTGGGTTTGGGCCTAGTTGCTCAATGGGAACCCACGCCCTCAAAATTTAATCTTTTATTCAAAAATTTGTGGATTATGGACTTATAATTTTTTTTTTTTTTTTTTTATCTTCCAAATAATGTACTATTTTTTGGGCTACTTTTTATATACGTATCAGTTATTCATTTGTTTATTAACAGAAACCAAAAAAATAAAAAAATAAAAAATAAAAGCTTTACAATCTCCTAGCACCCAGAGTTTGCCAAGCCGAAGTTAATTAATTAATTACCAGTTTTAAATGTTAATCAATTAATAAGAATGATACAAATACATCTTTCAAAAACTAAAATTGTAACTGCAGAAATTAGAACTTGGGCCTAAACCACCAGAACCCTCCCTCGCCTTTTTGGTTTAAAAAAAGCAGCAGCAGCAGAAGAAGAAGAAGAAGAAGAAAGAAAAAAAGAGTTTAAAATGATTCAATAATGGATATAATCTATGATACACTACACTACAACTTTAATGGCTAGGATAAAATGAAAACCAAAATTTGCCGCCAACAATGCCTTCCTCTGCTAGTGACTATAGTATATATATACGAATTTGCATGATGGATCGAGGTAGTTCTTTGCAAGCTCTGCCGTAGCATTTCAAGGGTTGAAGAAACTTGAGCCGCTCATATTGATAGCGATTACTACTAGTATACTTGTTATTACAGCAAGCCAAACTAAGGCTGATCCTGCAATCCACATGTTTTTGTTTTATCTTACTAGCATACCATTGAACACGAAAAAAAAAAAAAAAAAAGAGCAGAACATACCTCCAGAAGGATTATCAGCATCCGAGGGTGATGATTCAGCTTTAAGACTCCAAGATCTCAATCCAGTAGACCCTGTACTAGAGACATCATCGAAAATTTTTTTATACCCAGTTTCAGATGCAACTATTCCTTGAAATTCCTCGCTCACAAGCAAAGCTGCTAGAACATCCATAAAATCTTTATCCGTTTCATTTGAAGAATCCGTTTGCCCCAGCTCATAAGAACCGTCTGTTTCATCATAATCAGTAAACTCATCATCAGAAGCATCAGTATCAATGGATTCTGCCATAGTTGTGTCATCTTCTTCATCCTCAACATATGCTTTATAAGTAAGTCGAAGTAGTAACTCTCCAGTAAAACCATTTTTGAACAATCCCCAACCTCCTCGCAATTCCACAATTCTGTCTGCTGGTACAGTGTCTTTTAGGGACCCCAAATCAACCTGCAATTATATAGCATTGAGAAAACATGTATAAAGGTAAATCAGAGTCAAAGGTTTACCAACCACAACCATGTAGGTCACATAATCAAGCCATGAAAATACTTTCAATAAAAATGTGAAGGATTGATTTGATTTATAGATAAAAACAATGATATCCACATAGGAGATATTTTACCTCTCCTGTACCAATGGGTATATCTGCGAAACCAAGAGAATCTTGCACTTGGATGTATAACTTTTGCTTTCTAGGATTTGCAACGAGCAAATGAAAGTCCTGCCAAAAGACACAGTTGCTAATTACCAAACGAGATCTTACAGTTTTGGGTGGATGGAAAATATATATCCTTTTGCCACATAATGAATATTGAAGATGAAGGCAATCACCTGATTCCAAATTGGCTCACCAGGCGGCCCAAAGACGGTGGTTTGACTATTCTTTTTACTGCGTATAATTTGATCCCCCAAGCTTAGGACAACATATGGATCTGTCTTGCCTGATACAAAACAATGGAACCAGTAAGTAAATGTATGGAAGACAGGAAGCATAAAAAACCAAATTATTGAAACATGTGACATATCATGTTTTCACGTAATTATTGAATGGAAACACTACACGTCTGAAGTTCCCAAAACCTAAAATGGGGACAACATTTGTGTCTGTTTATAATTTACCACATGGATTTATGCCTTATGTATATGTAAATATACTTGTATGCATACTAATGAAAATATACAAAATCACTTCTCAAAACTTAAGAAACCAGAAATAGTTATTGTATGAAAAAGTGTCATCCACTTAAATTTTCACCGGCAAGAAACTTTTCCAACATATTCTCTGGTATGTTAACTTCTTAAAATCGCAGTGAACACTCAAAAGCAGTCAATGTGCAGACCTATAGAAAAGAAATGAATTCTATAGCCCATTCAAAACCACACAGTTAAAGTATTGTTACCATAAATATAAAAAAGTTTCCGAGCATCTACAAGTGTCACTGATAGCTCTCCAACAAAATCCTGATTCCTGTCTTGCTCTCCAGATTTTAAATCATTTGCAACAGGTCCAACTGCTTTTCCTTTCTGAAAATCCAAAACAATCCTCTTTGGACGTACAAATAATCGGGGCAAATCCTCAGTCAGAAGTTTTTTCAAAAACCTAGAAATTGCAGTCAAGCATTAAGTTAATAATGCGTGGTGTGTATGTATGAAATTAATCTCTTTCAAGAAAGGTACATTAATCAACTAATAATCATAATAAGAAATAAGTCCACTTACATTGAGAGAACAGGAATTGCTGGTATGGCCCAATGCATCCACCAAAGAGATAAAAGAACATGTATCAGTATCTTTAAACTTCAGAGACTTATCTTAAGAAATTTATAGAACAATAAGGCTAAAACACATTAAGCATACAGACATAATATCAAACCATATCAAATTTAACAACAAAAATTAAATATGTTTTATGTTAAGCTAATTGAATTTTGCCTTTGAGAAATCAGCCCATGAAATCTCCCAAGTAAACAAGACCTAGAGAAAATCATCAGACAAATGGACAGGTTCAGAGGAATGAAGATGTTGTACAACTTCAGCATGTTCTATGTTACTTTCAGATATGCTTTCCATAGATCACCATCAAACAAAATCTTTACACAAGAAGAAGAATATTAAACTAATTACTTGGAACAGAGGAGAAGCTTTTTTCAGTTTTAAAGTATTTGAAGCGGCATAGTTCTTTTAGATACATAATGATGTGCATACCAATATTAGACAATACAGAACTCAGTACATCATGAGCAAGACTTAAATTGTAAATAAGAACTTTGTCTGTTAAACAGTGCTAGGCTCAGACAACCACTTCAGTTACAAAAACACAACAGAAGCAGAATATTTACAGAAGAAATATGTCGGAGTCCTCTAGAGAGTAGGGAACAGCTCTTCTTTATTTTCTTCTTTTATTTTTTAACTAGAAAGGAGAGAATATCTTCTGCATTCAGTATCAATTTTTCAATCCTAAGATTTTATTTGGGGGGGTGGGGAGGGGGGAAGAAGAAGAAAGAAAGAAAGAAAGAAAACCCTTTCTGAGAATAGGTTGTAGCATTCCAACAGACAAAATGCTTTTCTATGCATTAAGTGCCATGTGATTTTAAGGAGAAAGTTCAAATATTTATAGGGATAGAAGTTTAAACAAAGTGACAACGTATTCCTCACTTTGAGAGATTTTAATGTAAAAATTTTTAGTTGGTTCCCATTAGCAGTGCCATTGTATGTCTCAACATCATGTTTGAACGAGATCTAAAAAATATAAAGGTTCTGTTGTCATTTATGCAGTACTTCAATTTTATCACTTTCTGATGTAAATAAAATGACTATTATCATACTCTATCTATCCTAAAAACATAAACATTAAATTAAGGGGTAACATCCAATTCTCCTGCAGTGGAGTTGCAACCCTTGCTAGTCAAGTTATCCCTTCCTTGTTTCGTAATATTATCTTCACCAATTAAGTTTTGTTCAATAACTCATTTGAAAAATGCAAAATTTGTTGCAGAATGCATAAAATGTGGGAAGTAGCATATTTATAGGTAATAAATGTCGTACCCATTAAATTAAACAAGCGGAAGGGTGACAATTCAAACTTGATCTTGGGAAGTGAAACAAAAGCCCAAGAAACAGCTCCCACCCAAGGCTCTGTGGGTATCAACCGCAATTTGACCCAAAGCTCCCCATCAATGTCAAAATCCCGGACGCCAACTGGCACAGCAATTGGTATAATGCCAAATTTTAGTGAGAGCATTAACAGCATGCGAGCACCACCAGTGTAACGAAGGCCTATTTGGTACCTAGATAAGATAATGAGAACTGGAAATCAGTTATTCATATTTACATTTCTAAGCTGAAATTTTAGCATACAACAGTCCAGCAAAAGGCCCAAAAAGAAATGCAAAAACAAGCAAGTTATTATGTACCGATGGCTATTTCATTCCAGCAAAGAATCTCATTCGAACTTCTTAATGCAAGTCAACAGATCAAAGTGAATCTGACCTGAATATCATCCACTAGTTGACCTTGGTTGGGGGCATCTGATCCATTAACCCTAGAAAATCAGGATTTAACTGACCTAGTTAATAATAAATAATTTGATATATCACATATGGCAACCTGATCCAACAAAAATATAGTGTAGACGCCTGCCATTCCTTTTATTTTTTGTTAAAGATGATATTTGAATCAAGGACCCACATTAATGAATTTTCAATGTTTTATATATTAATATTCCAAAGAACGCTATGCACGAATATGCCAAAAACATATTACATTATCAGATTGGAGAAAAACTATGATATAATATTAACAAGTTAGAATTTACATCACCATAATGTAGATCAGCTTTACCTACTAAATAAAGTATTTTACTTGCATATTCAGTTCAAACCCAGTCAGATAACATAGAGATCGGATACTTTTACAGCTTTAATGATATGACCTTTCAAACATATGGTAACATCACCACCTCATGTTGCTTTTTTCCTTTTACCATAAGATATTAGAAGCAATTGGCATATCTCTATTTCTTCCAAAGAAAAATATGATTTTCTTTGTTTTTTGAAAACAAACATATAACTGGCATGATACATGATATCCTTCATTATAACAAGTAGAAGGGAAGCACCAGCATTAATACTCCCCAAACGCAAAATCGCCCTCTATCTAACAGAAAAATAAACGTGTTAGCAGAGCTTAAAACAATGAATCAAATAATTCTAGAATTTCTACAACAATGTACAAATCCCCATGAACCATGAACCGAATCCAGTTATGTTCTTAAGGAGATTATAATTTCCTAATATCCTAAGGAGCTTATGCACTCAAACAATAAAAATAAGGCACTGATTTCTCTGGTGAGGAACCGAGAAGGTTCATATGGTTATAAACCTATTTTATCTTCTTATCTTCTACCCCTTCAGTCCGTTGCTATTTTGTGCCTATTTTGAACTGACAGAGTGCAGAACTAGCCTTGACTTCATTCTTGAAACACATTTCGACCATCAAAACCTTTTATCCTCCACTGAAGACTACCTCATCTTTAAAAAACCTTTCAAAACTAACGGAAACCTACCTTCCGAGTTCATGCTATCATTAGGCAGCAATTGCATAGAAAGGGATTTATATTAACATTGTTAGTTCTATAACATTAACTAGATAACTGAATCAAACAAGATTGTTATTGTTACATTTGCAATAAAAAAAAATTGTTAGATATAATATTCCAGCCGTATGTTATAATGTAATTACAAAAGCAATCATGAAATAAGTAATGCATTAAAGTGACATAAAACTTACTGCAAATCATTAACACGACGTGAAGTCCTACGCTCAACATTTCTGACAGACAATGGCTCATCACCTAAGGAAAACTGCTTAATCTCAACTCTCTCAACATAATCTGGCTTCTTTAAGTTATCAATAACAGGCTGCAACAACCCAATTATCCAATTCTCAATTCCACCTCTATAAACCTTCCACAATTTCCCCAACACCATATTCACCCACTCCACCGACTCTTTCCTCTGCAAATCCTTCTCCAAAAACAAAGAAAAGCTAGTGGGCACCTGCGGCCACGCCGCTCGTAACTTGTCCTCATTTCTCATTTTGCTGTTTCTCTTCCTCGAAGTCCATAGCTTATCAAAAGCCACACCAACAAAGAAAAAGAATACAAACAACCCAGCTATGTTTCGATTGATTGGAGGCGAAGGGATTGGGTGAATCACACCCAGTTGGGTTCTAAGCTTATCCACAAGTGGGTCTTCTTGAAAGCCTCGAAAATTTGAACCACCTATTTGAATTGGTGACGAAGAAGAAGATGATTCTTCTTCTTGTGCAGCCTGCAATTCATTTGAAATTTGTTTAGCTACATAGTTTTTTGTGCCCCGTCTACTTATGCTCAAATTCTTGCTTCTCCCATCATTGGGGATAACGCAAGCGCGAAAACTGAATCTCTTACTGAGTAGAATTCTTTTTCTCCGTTTTCTCGAGAAAGTTGCGAAGCCAAAGCCGTTGCTTTTACATGGGCACAGCTCTGGGATAACAATGGTCTTCTGCGAGAAATTGAAACTCGCAGAAGAAGATTGTAAAATCATTTATTAATAATCAGAGATATGGGCATGGGAATCACAAAATGCATCTTCTTCCGAGCAAAATTATAAATTGAAACCCAGACAAAGAAGAAGACTCACTAATGTGTCAAATATTCAAATTCAACCCGGAGGACTGAATTGGAGTGAAGTTGAAAAGTCCATAAAAGAAGAAGCAAATTTGAAGAAAATGGAAATGAAAAGATGCGTTAAAGCAGAAGAAGAAGGCCGGTTTGTGTGGGAAAAATGTTCAGGAGCTGAGGCCTTGGAATGTGGAAGACGTGGATAATAGTTATTATTTATTTATTTTAGTTTAGTTTAGTAATTTGGGAAAAAATGGCACGTGGGTCGGAGCCGACGCGGGATTGGGGGGGTTTTTGTTTATTGGTCCACGTGGACAACTTTATTTTCAGTCCGAGTACCGGAACAGATCGCGTGAATTCTGGCACGTTGGGTCAATTTGTCCCAATTGGTGGCCGTTGTTGTGTTAAAATCAAAAAGAGTGTTGTGTTGTTAATTGCGTTGCAGCCCACTTATCTCTTTAAAGCTTAAAGCATTCATACTTGAAAGAAAAATAAAAAAAATTGTGCCGAAATTGCAAGTTTGGTCACTTTGAACCATTCTTGGAATTCTTAAGAGTTGGGTGCATTTAAATAAAAAGTATAGGATCTGGGTGAAATTTGTGCAAATGAAAAAAGAACAAAGTAATGCTTAGTCCTTGATAGAACTAATGAATAAAACTGGCCATAATTGATTGAAGAACTAATGAGGGCAACCACACAACTCAACTCATCATGAAAGCTATGAGCTCAAGAGTGACAAAATAGTTGCAATTACTGGGCATAACATAGCTTCACAAGTTATGGTCTACATAATCTTTAAATCGTAAACAGACACTACTCTGTATGACTGACTGGTGTTCAGAGTGAAGGAACACAGACAAAATTTAAACAAACCACAATTATCTTCAAGCTATCAAGTCTGCTTGGAGTTTTCAGGTACATTACTTCCAATTTCACTACCATCGCCATCATCTTCATCTTGTCGAGGCAATAACTGCTGGAAGTTCATTAAGACCGTCCATAAGTCATATTGTTTGTTGCATAAGGCAAAATAAAGATGTATTACATTCAGAAAAATTAGACACAAGTAGGGATAAAAAAATAAAAAATATGAAACACTTGCAGTGTAAGAGTCATATGAAAATGGCAGATTGAGACTATTCCCAATTACATTGTTTGAGTAGATAGGCACCTACACATGACGGATTATATTAATTACAAAAAAAAATTATATACAATGATTAACTATAATGATAAAAAATAGTGTGAATAACTTACTTTCAATGTTAATTTCTTCAACGTATTCTCCATCCAATCCAACACACTTCTGTAACTTCTTTCATCATTTGCAGCTATATCTGCAAGCTCAGCAAAAGCAGCACACAGTTTTTCATATCGCTCTTGTTCAATTGAAGAACTCCACACACCATAACTGATTTTCACCCGAGTGTAAAATCTTCGCACATCTCTTCTCCATCTTCGTAGAATGTACTTTTCTGGAAGTAAAATTATATCATTGTATATCAATACTGCAATAGCATGTCTGCAAAGAATCCCTCTAAATTGAAACCTAGAGCAACTACAACTAACTTCACCATCATCTTTATGAAATAGAGCTTTAAAATAAGTTCTTCTTCTTTTACCCTCTCCAACCATGACATCTTCTCTAAGTTCATATTCTGATCCCAAACAATTGAGTAATTCACAATACATTTTTCCAAATACCTCTTGCTGAAATTCTTGAAACTTAAACATAGTGTACACCTCTTGAACTTGCTTCTCCATCTCAAAAGTTGTCACGCATGAAAGCTGTTGGGAAAAAGACTTAGCTTCTGCCTGACATTCTTTTTCAACTTTACTTCTCAAAGCATTATCATATTGCTCTAAAAATTGCTTCAAAGTAGTTTTTGAATTAACATACCCATCAAAAAATTCATGCATACTCTCATTTCGTTGAGTAATCGACATTCCTGCCCAAAAACTACTTTTCAGAAAACATGGTACCCAACGATGCCTCTCATTGTATAAACCACTTAACCATTCATTGTCCTCCAATTCATACTTCAAAATCATGGCATTCCAACTTTCTTCAAATATGGCAGGGCTTAGTGAATCATAAACAACACAATGCAACTCGAAACTAATTGACTTGCATTGTCTATAAACCTTTAGCTTTTCAGGAAACTTCTTAAATATGTGCCACAAACACCACCGATGCCTACTATTAGGGAAAACAATCTCAATTGCTTTTTTTATTGCTTTGTCTTGGTCAGTAATGATTCCAATAGGAGCAGAACCAGACATGCATATGAGCCAAGTTTGAAATAACCACGTAAATGTCTCAATATCCTGACGTGAAATCAATCCACATCCTAACAAAATTGATTGACCATGATGATTAACTCCCAGAAAGAAAACAAGTGGCATATCATATTTGTTTGTCAGATATGTGGTGTCAAATGTAACGACGTCTCCAAATTCCTTGTAGGCTGCTCTACTCCTCGGATCTGCCCAAAATATATTTTTCAATCGACCATCCTCGTCAAAGTCTATGCTCCAAAAAAATCCTGCATATTCTGTTTGCATCTTCACAAAATATGTTTGAATTGCATCAAAATCTCCTTGCCTAAGCCAAAATTGCCTCATTTTGTCATTATCATTTCTACCGGCCTCGACAACAAAGGATTTGGTACTTTTGATTCCTGCTGTTGCTCCTGCTAGACCACATATTTTAAGCTGCCTCTTCCCTTGAAATCTAACATTGCGGTTGCGTGAAAAAAACATAGATTTGCCTGGACTCAGTTCATGGTTGTGCCCAAGAATTAAAGATCCAACTCGCCATTGTCCCTCTTGATTTAAACATCCTCCAAGCCTAGCCTCGCAACCATATTTGATGGTGGGACGTGACTTCAAAGCATTTCTAGACATGCTTTTTGATTTGCCGCTTCTTCCGCATGCAAACGTTACATATCTCAGAACTCCATCACTCCCTTTCTTACATGTTCTTCGCATCACCGGAAACCCCATTTGTTTACCATATGCTTTGTAGTATGCAAACATTTCATCAGCACTATCAAACAACATCCCAATCTCTGGGTCATCCAAATTTTGTTGTTCCCAATCATTTGCATTCTGAATATCTTCAAATTCTTCACTATTTTCCTCTAACTTATTAGCTTCATCAAATCTCTCCAACCCTTCAATTCCATGAATTTCCTCCAAATTTTCCATTCCTATGCATTCGATTTTAAAAAATAAATTCATAAGACAAACACTTAAATGCACAAATGTCTATATTGGCTAGGAGTTCAGTTGAATAAATGTCCACGACTCTTAATTTGCTATCTAAAGACGTAAAAATGAGGAACATTTTGTGACAAATGAAAGCAATTAGTAACTAAAAGAATACACGTCATACACAAAAAATGCAAAACAATAAAGAATGGAAGCATGCTTACTGTAA
Source organism: Clausena lansium (assembly GCA_030449835.1). Classification (NCBI taxonomy): domain Eukaryota; kingdom Viridiplantae; phylum Streptophyta; class Magnoliopsida; order Sapindales; family Rutaceae; genus Clausena; species Clausena lansium. The sequence continues at coordinate 7,584,960 of JASUUF010000195.1, forward strand.
GCGACGGTGAGTGGCCACTGTTTTCCGGCGGCCGATGAGTGATTATCTTCGGGAGTGGCTGTCGCCGATGGCCGTGAAAATAGGTTTTTTTTTTTTGATTACTGTGAAAATAGGTTTCTGCCTTCTGCGTTTACACAGTAAAATGAATTTGGGGAGTTTTGAGTTTTATTAAATTTTTGGCGCTACAAGAATTTGTGTTTTAACGTTTTACTGTCCAAAACTCAACTCAAAACGATGCGTTTTGAGCCATTGAGTATGTCTCTTGGGTTATTTTTGGATACCTCCCCTGAGGTTTGACCTTACTACACTTAGAGAGAATCTATCCATATATTAATACATCATCCCCTAAATATATATGCGGATGTTGTAAATGAATGTTTTGTATCCTCTTTTGGAATGTAGAAGGAATAAAATGGTATGACATTCATAAATAATAATAATAATAATAATAATAATAATACTATTTGCTTTTAATATGTTTCCATTTTTGTTTTTAGTTAAAAAGAGATTTTCCCATTATAAATTTTTAATAAAACTTGATTAATTTTAATTTGTACAAAAAATGGGGAAAATAACTAAGAGGTTATTTGTTAAATGTCTGAAGTCTGAAATTTTATTACATTCAGACCTTTTTTAAAATATGTTTGTTTGCTTTTTGTAATTTATAACTGATTTTCAGATATTTACATCTTAATAGAAAAAGTAATTTTTTTTTACTTTTATATGAATGAAAAAAGGTATGAATGATAAGTAAATATTACATTCCAAAAATATCTATATAAAATAACTTATTTTCTAAACTATAAAATCTAATCCATTTTTTTAGTTTTAATATACAAGGACATAAATATCAAATAACAAAGTTTAAGATGTTTTTTTATTATAAAAACAAACAAGATGCCACTTATATTCAAATATTAGAAAAAGAAAAAAAAACATGTCATTTAGATTTTTTGTATTCAGACCCATTCAGACTTCAGAAAAATTCAGACCCATTCAGATTTCAGACAAAAAAACAAACGCTGCATAAGGATCCAATTTTGTTGCAAGAATATGTAAATTCCCTTCCGTATCGGTGATGGCAATGCGGAAGTCTCTTGTTCAAAGACTTATTCAAAGGAAAATTGAACTTTGCTCAATTTTTGTAAATTCTTTGATATTATCCTTATATCATACAAAATTTATAAGAATATCCTAGAGATATCCCTATGTATGTATCAATTATGTGACTATATATATATATATATATATATATTGAGTTTCAGTCATTACTCCCCATGCAAATCTTGAGTGCATGGGTTTGAAGAATATTTTTTAAATTTATTTTATTTTATTTTATTTTTGTAAAATAATAGAGTTACGTATTCTTGTATAAATAATTTTTGTACAAATTTATGTGATGTTATTGCATCATTAGTTGAGTAAAATATAAAATAATAAAGATAAATCGTGTGAGCCGTGTGGTGACTTCATTCAACTAACTATGTTATACCACATTAGTTTGTACAAAAATTTATAGGTGTATCATCACTTTGAAAAGAAAAATTATTTTATTCTTTTAGTTTCTATTACCTAACAAGTGAATGAAAAGTAATCTAATTAAATACACGATTTATTCCCTAATATCTTACTTTGCCAAATATGCATTGGAATTAAAGATAATTAATTTTTGTAATAAATTCTTTTGTTGCTTTCTAATGCAATTATAATTACATACACCATTTTGAAAAGATAATATTTTGTGAATTACATTATGACCCTCAAATTTAATCTTCACTCTGCTATAAATTGAGGCCACCTAGTTAGTCCAACAAGGTGCCTCACATAACTTTTCTATTGGTTATTTATTATACGGTAAAACTTCTCTATAATATTGTTCTAAATAATAATAATTTTTCATATAATCATAAAATATTTTGACTTAAAATTGGTCTAGTTATAAATAAGAATAAAGTCCACATTGTAAAAAGTTATAGTCTTTTCTACGTTTTAAGAAACATGCCACCATATAGTAATAATTATTTGTATATTCTAAAAAATATATATTTTATGTTAGGAAATTTTTAATCCCACCCAAGATCTTATAAGCAAAAATATCAAACAAATAATAACAGAAAATAGATGGAGAATAAAACCAATCACACAACACAAGAATTTATGTGGAAAATTTATAATGGAGAAAAACCACGGCTGCCAAGGACGGCGAAAGAAAAATCTACTATGTGAAAAATTATTACCATCACTATAGTAATTTTCTCACACCCAAACCCCAATAACACCCAATCTCTCAATAGACCTACCTTTTCTCTCACACTAGAAACTGTCTACTTACAGAGAGCCTGGTTATTGTGTTATCCTATGTGCAAATAAGTGAACCCAACCTCCCTATATATAGTGATTATTTCTTGTAGGAGAAGTATTCATTTTCTTGTACTAGTAGTATTCCTTCTTGAATAAGAAGTCAAATCCTAAAGAGGAAATTACTTATTCCTTAAATAGAAATCCTACTAAATAAGAAAATATCTTAGGAAATTCTTATTGAAAAAAGAGACATATTTCTTAACATTTTCTTACATTAAAGGTTTAAGATGGGAGAAAATATTTTTTTTAAGGTTGTTTAAGACAATTATTTATACAATGTAAAATATTTATGAATATTTTTTTAAAGGTTGTTTAAGACAATTATTATTATACAATGTAAAATATTTATGGAATTTATATTGAGAGAAAAACATTAAAGAAAATGCAAGCGCTTAATCTTTTAATTAAGATTATAAGTGATTAAGCCAGGGAGTCAATGTTCACATAATTGATACTTGGCCAAGGAATGTAGCTTTACCCTCCTCTCCCTCGTTCTGCTTGTCTGTGCAGATTAGTGAAAAAAACAAGGAGGCAGGAAGATGCAGAAGCTAGATCAAGGTAGCAACTGTTAGCACAAGCTTCAAGGAAAGCTCGACTAGGACTAACCAAGGTGAGAAATCTTATCTCTTTCTTAAACATGTGCTTGGACGGATTTGTAAGATCATATGGGCTTAAAGATTAAAATTATTTCTGCAATACATAGTCAACATCACATTATCTTGATGCAGTTTTCCACTTAATTATTATTGCTCGACTAAAATCTACATCGTAACAAAATGAACTCTGTTGCACAAAAAAAAAAAATTTTACAGAGCAAAATTTAAATACAATATATTAAAATTGTGTAACCTACCTATTGGATGGTAAATAAGTAATTTTAATAATTATAAAATTAATAACCTAATAGATCACTGACCCGCAATAGTTGGGACTCAAATTGTAACTCAAATGTTGTGATCAACCCCTATTTTTTGAGTGCGTGCGTGCACGTTGTTTTTCTTTTTTAACAATTACTTTTGTAATGATTGTTATTCCATGTAACCGCTAAAGAAACAAACAATTGCTTACCTTCACAAAAATGATTTGGGAATCAACAACACAGATGACGAGCGAGAAACATGGAGAACATTAAGTCGTCCACAAATGAGTGTGAACAACGACGCGTCATTTTACTTCAAAAAGTAAAGACGAGTCATAAAAAATATGCGCTGGCGCATACTGGCTATGCATGTCAGCTGCAATACAAGACGGAACGACAAATCGTTTTACTCATTAGGACACTAACGACAAGTCGTTCGTTTGAAAATCCATAAACGACAAATCATCTTTGGGCTGATTAAAATATTTTCAAAATTTTATCATTGTTGGTGCAAATTCTGTCCTAACTTATTAAAGGTGTTTCCAACCAAGGATGACCCCTTAGGTGGTGGACTTTCCTTTGTTGGACCCGAAGACGATGAATTTATCTTTTGGGCTGATCCTAATGGGCTTTTGAATTTTTTTTAGGAGTCCACTTCCTTAGTAGATGAGGATGTCTTCGTCCAAAAATGCTCTATAAACACAATAAAACAATCAGAGGGCCGGGTTGGCCGGCTTAAACCCTCCGACGATCAAGTCAGTCATCGAATTTTTAGAAATGAAAATTTAGAGAGAGAAAGTCAGCATTTCCCCTCTTGAGTTCATTTTTTTCTTATCTTTTAGTGAGAATGGAGAGCATATTTATAGGCGAAATTGATTTGACTTGAGTCTTAGTTAGAATAATGACAATTGTCTTTATTCTTGTGACATTTGGTGACACTTGTCTTCTTGCGTTCATGTTGATTGACACATGGATATACAAGTTTGGTTATGGATTAAATGAAGAAATGTTTTAACCTTAGGTTGTTTTTACTAAGATTATGTGATCATAAGAACCTTAGAACCCAGGAGGTTTATCCTAGATGGTTTGTCTTAAGATAGGAGCCTAGGACCTCGAAACCTTTTGGGCTTTGAAGTCTTACCTCCTGGGAGGATTATCCTAGATAATTTGTCTTAGGATAAGATCCTAGGCCCTCGAAATCCTTTTGGGCTTTGATGTCCTACTACCTAAGAGGATTATCCTAGGTAGTTTGTCTTAGGATAAGATCTTAGGCCTTCGAAATCCTTTTGGGCTTTAAAGTCCTACCACCTAGAAGGATTATCCTAGGTACCTTGTCTTAGGATAAGATCCTAGGCCCTTGGAACATTTTGGGTCTCGAGCCTTACTACTTAAGAGAATTATCTTAGGTGGTTTGTTCACCACTTCATAGGACTTATAATAATTAAATTTATTTGGGCCATAACTAGGCCTATTCGATTTTTGGTCAACAGTTGCCGCCCCCTCCCCCCAAGTCTAAAGTTAAGTAAAAATTTAGACTTTTTTTTTGTTTTCACCCATAGGCATATTTTATCCTATGATGATTTTTATCTTAGGATGATTTTTTGTCTTAGGATGATTTTTGAAAATAACATATCTGAGGAGGATTTTACTCCATAAATTTTTATCCTAGGATAATTTTTTTATTCTAGGATGATTTTTTGTCGTAGGATGATTTTAGAGATACTATATCTGAGGAGGGTTTTACTCCATAAATTTTTTATCCTAGGATGATTTTATTTTCATCCTAGGATGATTTTTGGAGATAACATATCTGAAGAGGATTTTACTCCATAAATTTTTATCTTAGGATGATTTTTATCTTAGGATGATTTTTGGAGATACCATATCTGAGGAGGATTTTACTTCATAAATTTTTATCTTAGGATGATTTTTTGTCATAGGATAATTTTTTGTCCTATGATGATTTTTATCTTAGCGTGATTTTTGGAGATACCATATCTGAGGAGGATTTTACTCCGTAAAATTTTTTTTATCCTAGGATGATTTTATTTCATCCTATGTTGATTTTTTCAAGGATTTTATCCTTAATTTCCGTCTTTAGGAGGATTTTGCCAAAGATTTTATCTTTGATTTCCATCCTTACGAGAATTTTGCCAAGGATTTTATTCTTGATTTTCATCCTTAGGAGGATTTTTCCAAGGATTTTATCCTTTATATATATATATATACCATAGGATGATTTGATTTTGAAAATTTAAACTATCTTAGAAGGATTCGTTTCCTTCCCAAGATGATTTCATTTCCATCATTACTTGTCTTAATTACACCTCTTTTTCTCCTATATAATGCCTCATTTCTCACTCTCCTTTTTCATTCAAGTCTTTAGAACAAAAAAAGAGAGAAGAGGTTTGAGAGAAAAGCTCTTAAGTTTTAAAAGAGAGAGGTGGTGATCTACGGAGCTTGGCGGTAGAGTTCATAGTGGTTGGTGACGATTTACCGACGGTTTTTCGGTGATTCTCCGGTGACTTTCCAACAACTTTCTGTGAGTATTTATTTATTTATTACTTTTTATTATTTATTAGTTGCTATTCTTAGGAGAGTAATCATAGGTCATTCTGACTTTGTAGGTTTTTCTTAGTTCAAGAAGACCTAGTATCGAAATGACAGAGGATAAAAATATAGTGGTGGATGATATTCCTTTGACAACTATTTATGCTACTACGAGTGATTTAGGTAGTTGTGAGATAAAAGAGGAAGTAGACGAGGATAATAGTGGATACTTAGATGAAATAATAGGAAGTATGGAGGTTATAAACTTAGAAAATTATAAGGATAAGGATGAGCTTGTAATTGAAGATACCCATCCATGGCAGATGAAGACGATTAAATATGGATTGGGTGAAATGTCCCTTGAGATATTAATGATTAGATATAATATTCCTAGGTCAATAACACTTCGTCGTGCTTCACTTAGAAGGAGCATTACCAATCATCGTATGGGCTTTGTTGGGATCACTAGGTGCATGTTAAATTATGGAGTTCGACTTTCATTTCACCCTTATGTTAGGAGAATATTACATGCCTTAGGACTTGCTCCAGCTCAGCTTTCTTCTAAAGCTTGGTGTTGTATCGTTGGAATGTGGTCTCTTTGGCATCATCTAGGATTCGGGGATCCTTTTTTGGCTGAGTTTCAGAGTCTTTTTCATCCGTAGAGATGTCCTAAAGCTGAAGGCTTTTGGTGCTTTTCTGCTTATCTTAATTCAAAAAAGATTCTTCTTTATGGTGATCATAGTCGTCAGGACAAGACTTAAAAACCTTACCACTTTTTTATTAGAGGCAATTGGGAGTTCAGGTCAAGTACAGAATACCCTGAAGGTAGGATCCAGACTCGATTTTGTCAACCAAGTAGAATTTCACTTTCTCATTCTGATTTATTATTTCTTATTATGAGTTCTTTATACAACTCAGGAATTAATTTTTCTTCCTTAGTTTACAGATGAGTGGAAATGCATTGGCCTTTTAGTGGATGAGGAAAGACATATAGCAAAAGCTTTAAGCCTTAACTTGGGTAAGCCTAGCATCTCGACTACTTGCTCTAGAGAAACCTTAGTTGAGCGTGGTATTATCTCGATCATCTTATTTTCTAAGAAGGAAGCTTTGGTGATGGCTTCGAACAATCCTCATAATGCCACTTTTAAGAATGAAAAAGGGAAGAGGTTGGTGATTCCAGACATGGTTCCAAAGAAACAACAAAAATAAGGTGGATCATCTTCTCAAACTATATCTAAAGCTTAGCAGATTACACCCTTTATTCCTCCTCCTCCTCCTCCTTCTTAATATAAGAATGGAGTCCAGAGTCTTGTATCACATAATCCTTTAGTGCATCAGTCTTTTGTATCCCTTTATTCTTCAACCTTGATGAAAGACCGTGAGAATCTTGATCCTGTCAAATCATTCAAGCTTGCCTTAAGCCTTCTTTCTAAGGTCAAAATTATTTAACTTTTCTCATATTTATTTTTTAATATTATTATTATTATTATTTGTTAACTCAAGTTTATCTTATGCAGAACTTGGTTTCTTTATCCACATCCGAGGATAGGGCTAAAGTAGCTGAAACAAAAGTCCAAGAACTAAACCTCTAACTTTCCAAGACCATAGAGCATAATACCGAGATTCATCGTTCATTGGATGATGCTAAGGCTAAAGAAAGAGCAGCTTGGGATAAAACAAATACTGAGACGGAGAAAGTCAAGGAGCTTGAGAAGGAACTTTCCGCAGTCAAGGCTTAAAATGAAAGCATATTTGACTCAGGTTATGAGGAATATCTAAAAGGACTGAAAGATTGTCGTATGTTCTTTGCTTGTTACAATCCTGATGTTGATATAGAAGTGGTTGACAAGCACTTGAAAGAACTTGGTGTGAAATTTGATAATAGCAAGCCAATTGAGGATGATGGCTCCAAAATATGTGTTATCGGGGAATATGTAGATGGTACAAGAGACACTTGCTTGACTAAGGAGATATCCATAGTCATACCAGAAGGGTTTGAAGACATCTTCGGACCGCACCCCATGTGAACTGCAGCATAATGATGTTTAATATATTAGGAATTCCTTAGGATGACGATGATTTTTCTTTAAGCTTATGAGTTTTTAACATTTATATTCTATTTTTTGTAGCAGTTGACCTTTTAGAAGACAAAACTTTAAATTTTATTTTTGTGTGCTTCTTTAAGCATTAATGATTGGAATAATATGCTATTTTGTCTTCTTGATCTTGAATAAAGATTTAGAATTTTCACCTATTGAGTTCATGAAAATTTCAAATCAAAATTCATCCAAGGACATTTATTATCACATTATTTCATTGATAATCAAAATGGAGAACTTGTATGACTAAAAGAAGAAAGTAGCCTTTTATTCATCCGTAAAGATCAGACTTATATGATTAAAAGTACAAGATCATATTACTGGTGGTAAATCCTGAGATGCTCAGCATTTCAAGCATATCCCAAGATTTTTCCACCTAAGGCAAACAAAATATAAGTTCCTGGTCTGACTACTTCTTTGATCACGCAAAGACCTTCCCAGTTAGGCCCTAGGGTGCCGACCCCTGGTTCTTGAGTATTGGGCAAAACCTTCTTGAGAACAAGGTCTTTAATTCTAAACCTTCGGATTCTAACCCGAGCATTGTAGTAATGAGCTACTTTGCCCTGATAAGCAGTGACCTTGATCATGACTTTATCCCTTTTCTTTTTTAAGAGGTCTAAGCTTTGGCATTGTAGCTCATTATTGATGCCATGAACAAAATGTTGTACTCGATAAGTCGGTGTTCCTATTTAAGCAGAGATGACAGCTTCCGTTCCAAATGCCAAAAAGAAGGGAGTTTTTCCTGTAGGAGTCCTTGGAGTAGTTCTATAAGACCATAGGACAAATGGCAGCTCAACTGGCCATGCTCCTTTGGCTTTCTCAAGTCTAGCTTTGAGAATTTGCTTAATAACTCGATTGGCAGCTTCTACTTACCCGTTGGCCTGAGGATGAGCGGGAGAAGAGTAACAATTTTTTGTCCTAAGTTTTTTACAAAACTCAAGAAAATTATCGTTGTCAAATTGTCTCCCATTGTCAGTGATTATAGTATGAGGTATACCATACCGACATTTGATGTTTTTCTTAATGAAGTCGGTAGTTCTCTTTTCAATTATAGTTGCTAAAGGCTCAGCCTCTTCCCACATTGTGAAGTAATCAATGGCAACTATGGCAAACTTTACTTGCCCCTTTCCTTTTGGAAGATGACCAATTAGATCAATTCCCCATTGGGCAAATGGCCAGGAAGTGAGAAGAGGAGTTAGCTTCTCCGGAGGTTGCTTGGGTGTAATGGCAAACCTCTGACACTTATCACACTTTTTTGCAAGCTATAAGGCATCACATTGCATAGTTGGCCAAAAGTATCCTTGTCTCATAGCTTTGTGAGCGAGTGCTCGTCCTCTAAAATAGTTTCCACATATCCCTTCATGAATTTCACGTAAGACATTACCTCCATCTTCAAGTGTCAAACACTTAAGAAGAGGAAGTGAATACCCACATTTATAAAGTTGATTATCCATGATCACATACCTTGTAGCTCGATATCTCACCTTTTTAGACTCGTTCTTGTCCTTAGGCAAAGTTCCATTCAAAAGATAACTCATGATTGGGTCCATCCAAGAACTTCGATGGCCAATAGTCGCCACCTTTTTTCTTCGAATTTGACTATGCTTGGCTCAGGGATGATGACTCTTGGGACTGACCTTAATAAGTCTTTCTCAAGCGAGAAGGCCAGTTGTATTTTTCTAAAGCATCAGCTCTTGTATTTTTCTCCCGAGGAATTTGTTTCACCTCATAGTTAAAATCCCTTAGCAACTCATTAACTTGATCAAGATACGCGATCATGTTGAAATCCCTAGCCGCATAGTTGCAATTCACTTGATTAACCACCAGTTGAGAATCACGGAAGACAAGCAAATTCTTTGCACCTAATGGCCGGACAAGCCTAAGGCCTGCTAGAAGAGCTTTATACTCTGTTTTATTGTTGGTAGCATTAAAACCATGCCTAAGAGCACATCCGATCTCAACATTATCTGGGGTGATCGCTATAAACCCTCCACCACATCCTCGTTTACCAGATGACCCATCAACATAAAGAGACCACTTATCATGATGTTCCTCTTCGGGATCAAGTGATACTATCTCTCTTTCAGTAAATTCAGCAATGAAATTTGCCACTACTTGTCCTTTCAATGATGTCCTAGGATGATACAAGATGTCAAACTCTCCAAGCTTAATCGCCCACTTGGTCAGCCTTCCTGAAATGTCAGGCTTAGCTAATATTTGTCGAATTGGTTGATCAGTTAGGACGATTATAGTATAAGCTTGGAAGTAAGGCTTTGACTTTCTTGCTGAAACAATCAATGCTAGGACAATCTTATCAAGATTTAGATACCTTGTTTCTGCATCAGCCAATGCTCTACTTGTATAGTATATAGGCCTTTGCACTTTATCATCTTTTCTAGGGATGGCAATGGTACTCGTAAACCTGCTCAAAATCGCCCGCCAAAACCAACCCGCTGCAGGTAATTTTACAGGTTGCGGACGGATTTGGTATCACTAATTCAAACCCGCAGCGGGTTGCAGGCGGGTTTGGTATTTGGTAAAAATCCGCCGGATATCCGCATGGGTATCCGCCAAACCCGCACCTTTATAATTTTTTTAAGTTTTAATTTAAAATAATATTTAAACTTAAAAATATATAAATGAATAAATGGTTAAACGTGTGGCTAATCCTTAATATCTAAAGTTGTAACCTAAAAATTGGTTGTGTGTTGAATTTAATGGTATGAAAATGTATTTTTATTTCAACAGAATATAATATCTATCACATTATACGTTACAAACTTATAATATCTTCTACTAAAGAAGTGGAGTAACAAATTCTCCTACTAAAGAAGTGGAATAACAAATTCTCCGAAGATGAAGATATTGTTGATGAGGTAAAGAGATAAGCTTCTTTAACTTAATACATGTATTATTAGATACTTATTATAATTTTGTATGGACTATGATTCTTTAAATTAATGTATGGATTATTTCATTATTTTGTTATGATTTTAATATCAATCTTTAACTTAATATTAATTTTAATCATTATTGTATGAATTATGTTGATAGGTGTTTAATGGCGATGAATGAATTGAAGATCTTAATTCTTTTTTATGGATTTATGTATTTCATACTTAAATTTGAGAAATTGTTTTAGATTGATGTTGAAATTTAAAATTTTCATTTACATTGATTAAATTTAAAATTGATTATATTATGTGGAATTTTATATTATTATTATAAATTTATATATTGAACATTTGTTATTTTAAACGTGAGAACCATTGCGGGTTTGATAATTGTCAAACCCGCAACAGGTGGATTTTCTTAAAAAAGTTAAAACCCGCAGCAGGTTGCGAATGGGTATGGTAATTTAAATTTTGTGCAGGTGTGGGTTTGGTAATAACAAACCCGCTGCGGGCTGTGCCCATTGCCATCCCTAATCTTCTCTAATAAGGACTGAGCTAGTGGCTTGTTCAGACACCGCAAGATAGAGGAAGAGGGACTCGCCTTGGATTGGCTTAACAAGCAAAAGGGGGGACTTCCTAAATATTCCTTAAGCTTTTGAAAAGCTTCTTCATATTCCTCAGTCCACTTCATCTCCTTTCCTTTCCTAAGGGCCTTAAAAAAAGGAAGGCACTTATCTGTGGCTCGAAAGACGAAGCGGTTTAGAGCTGCTACTCGACCTGTCAACCTTTGTATTTCCTTAATGTTCTTTGGAGACTTCATGTCAATCAATGCTTAAATCTACTCAGGATTGATTTCAATGCCTTTTTTTGTTTACCATAAAGCCAAGAAATTTTCCTGATGATACCCCAAATGCACACTTAGCTGGATTTAGCCTCATTTTGTACTTCCTAAGGACATCAAAGGTTTCTTGTAAATCTTTTACATGGTCTTCGGGCTTAAGGCTCTTGGTGAGCATGTCATCTACATAAACCTCCATTGTATGCCCAATTTGTTGAATAAACATAGCATTTACCAACCTTTGGTAGGTGGCCCTAGCATTCTTAAGCCCGAAGGGCATAACCTTATAACAATAAAGACCTCGATCTGTGATGAAGGCGGTCTTCTCTTGGTCAGGTTCATGCATCATTATTTGATTATATCCTGAGTATGCATCCATGAAGCTTAATAGTCCATGCCCAGCCGTTGCATCTACTAATTGATCAATCCTCGGTAAAGGAAAGCTATCCTTAGGACATGCTTTGTTAAGATCAGTGAAGTCAACACACATCCTCCACTTCCCATTAGCCTTCTTCACCATCACAACATTGGTTAGCCACTCAGGATACCTTGCCTCCTTGATAAAACCAGCCTTAAGAAGTTTATCTACTTCTTCCTTCACAACCAAAGATCTTTCGACATTCAGACTTCTTCTTTTCTGTCGAACCGATTTTATCTTTGGGTTAGTACTTACTCAATGTACTATCACGCTAGGATCAATGCCTGGCATATCCTCATGTGTCCAAGCAAACACATCATGATATTCCCTAAGGAAATTAAGAAGTTGGTTCTTTAAGGGATCAGACAATTGACTTCCAATCTTGACTACCTTACTTAGATCTTCACCAAGTGGAAAGTCTTCTAAGTCATCGACTGAACTCGCCCGTTGATCATCTTTCGCTATCCTAGGATCAAGGCTTGTGATTTGAAGACTTTCCTTGCCCATCCTGAACGTTATTTCGTAGCATTCCCTTGCTTCCTTTTGCTCTCTTCGCACAACTCCAACCCTAGTTTTAGTTGGAAACTTCAATGCATTAAGCATTGGCAATGTAGCTTCAGCTTCAACTTCAGTTGGAAACGTTAAATTTGTAGCCAATGTAGTCCATTGGCAACCAAGACAGTTGAACGCCTTGGTTGAGTTTCAGCTATGGTTAGGGCTCAAAATTTTCTTAATTAAGCATGATTGAGTTAAATTAATTTGTATATAGTCTTTCTCTCTTGTGAAATGTTAGTGGAGCTAATATATTCCTTCAGTATTTAACGTTAAATTTGTAAAGTTCGGTGTGATAAATTTAATGTCTCAAAGTTTGTAATTAATTTTACATATATATATATATATATATAATTTAGTAATTTACAAAGTCTTTTTGTTGTAAGTTATAAAAGTAATTATTGTTACGTTATATGGGAATACCGAATAATATATACATTTATGCACAGGGCATCCATGAGCGTACGACCTTACAAGAAGGCCAGCGTTCTTTTCGCCTTCTCGCGATTTTAGCACACTATTTCACGAAAATCGAATTAAAGAAGAATAGATCAAATGTAAAAATGTACGTAAATGTGATTCCTTAAGGAAAGAAAATAGCAAAAATAAACAAATTTCAAAATACTTTTGAAATCTATCATCACTTTATGAAGACATTTCCACAATGTTCACACAAGATTAGAATTTCCTCCAACTTATCCCCAATTAATTTCAGTGCTCTGAATAATTAATAGCAAACTTATCTGAACTACGGGCATCTGCATTACAATTTTTCGTAACAAATTAATTTTCAATTGATCAGGTCTTGAATCCCAGAAATTACTCGTAAAACTTCCTTAATGCTGTATCATCATTGTAACATTTTCAAATTGGGAGGGGCATTCGAGTAATCTCATTTCATATTTGGTGTAGTATTGTAACATTTTCGAGAAACAGTATAGTAATGTAAAATTACACAAATCCCTTCGTCCCAAAGAGAGGAGTGTATAAATATCAAAACCCCACGCCATTTGCAAGTCTTAAATACAAAGCAAGGCACAAAACCCCTGCAGCAGCAGCAGCCAGCCTTTGCCTTTTTGTCACTTGTATTTGCCGCGGCGCTGTGTTGTGTATGTATTAGGGTTTTTATCCAATCGTAAAAGCAATGGCGCAATCCCTAGAATTGCTGTTGATTCAATTCCTGATGCCGGACAACGACGCGCGGCGGCAAGCGGAGGAGCAGATAAAGCGGCTGGCGAAGGATCCTCAGGTGGTCCCCGCTCTCGTTCAGCACCTTCGCACTGCCAAGACCCCCAACGTTCGCCAGCTCGCCGCCGTGCTCCTCCGTAAGAAGATCACCGGTCATTGGGCCAAGCTATCTCCTCAACTCAAGCAGCTCGTTAAGCAGTCTCTCATTGAAAGCATCACCCTCGAACACAGGTGGTTTATTTCTTAAAATGTTGAAAATAATTTAAATTTTAGCATTGCATGTTAGGGTGAAAATGAAAAATGAATTGAAGGAGATTGCTTTATGGTTAAAAAAAAAAATGGCTATATTTTGATCATGCATTGTATGTCTCTTTGCAGTGCCCCTGTACGTCGTGCTAGTGCAAATGTTGTTAGTATCATTGCAAAATATGCTGTTCCAGCGGGAGAGTGGCCTGATTTGTTGCCCTTTCTATTCCAATTTAGTCAGAGTGAGCAAGAAGAGCATCGAGAAGTAAGCCCTTAACAGTTGAGACGTTTCTGAATGGTGCATGCTTTCCTGTCGCTCTAGTTTACACATCCAATAGTTTCCCACACTATTGTATATGCAATTTGAATTGGTGGTTTATATATTGCAGCATGCTTACGTTAGGAATTTATATGCATTTTTGGTTTAATTGATTGGCAACTCTTACTGTAGGTAAATGTTTTACCATAAGTATGAACATAAGGAAGAACATTTATTTTGCACATAAATGGTTCGTAGTTACATAAATTAGAGCAAGAAATTCTAATGGTAGATTCTCTGTGGTGAAGAAAAATCCTTGTCATTTTATGCTATTCACTGATAAAAGTTCTTCTTCCCTTTGGGTATGACGTGATTATATCCATTTGCATATTATCTTGATATCGTAAAATCCCATTACAACTTAATTTTTGGGTTTAAATCTTGGTTGGGTTGTCCAAATGCTTGTTCTTGTATATACTTGCAGATTCCTTCACCTACATTTTTCACTTGATGGTATTAGGTGGCGCTGATTCTTTTTAGCTCTTTAACTGAAACGATTGGACAAACATTTCGACCACATTTTGCTGATATGCAAGCTCTTTTACTCAAGTGCTTACAGGATGAGACAAGCAACCGTGTTAGAATTGCTGCTCTCAAGTAATTTCAAAGTCTTAAATTAACTCTTGCTACATTTTAGGTGCTTTTATTTTTCTCATGGAATTATCATATGTTGCTTAAACGTATTCTTTGCCTGTTTTGCCAGGGCAATTGGCTCTTTTCTAGAATTCACAAATGACGGGGCTGAAGTGGTCAGTTTTTATCCTTTATTTGTTTGCTTGGGATTAGTAGGGGATATGTACTTCAAAAGTAAATCTTTTACGGATCTTGTTTTCTAAGTAACAGCCTTTTTGTGTTAGTGTTTTCTGAAAAATATTTAAGCAACAAATTCGCATTTCTTGGTTACTGGTTGTATATTGCTTTTCCACTTATTTTAGTACAAGGCATGTATTTTCTTTTTTGTTTGATTATTTGTCATTCAGCATTACAATGTCATTGCACCTTTAGGTAGATGTAGAAAGTAGTCCACACATTCTTGGAGAGAAAATGAAGAGAATGAACTTAAGAGGGATTGGGTGATTCTTCAAAAATTGAAGTGCCAGTTATTCATGTTTGAAGTTGGATTTTTCATCGGTTGATTCTACGTTGTAACTAAATTTGGTACATGTATGTCACAGTGAACCTCTATGATTTTCATTAGTGATGACTTCTATAAATAGTTTGCTTGGATATATGATTCCTTGGTATCATGTGGACTAGATTGCCACTACAAGTCATTTTTTCTTTTCATGCTTCCTTGTTTTGATATATGTGGTATTACATTTTCCTTGCCCTTGCAGGTTAAATTTCGGGAATTTATTCCTAGCATTTTAAATGTGTCAAGACAATGCCTGGCTTCTGGTGAAGAGGATGTTGCTGTAATTGCTTTTGAAATTTTTGACGAGCTGATTGAATCGCCTGCGCCTCTTCTTGGGGATTCTGTTAAATCCATTGTGCATTTCTCTCTCGAAGTTTCCTCAAGCCATAATTTGGAGCCAAACACACGTCATCAGGTTAGAAATGAGCAAGTCATGTATTTTTCTTGTGCTTTCTTCCTCTAGACAGCTTAGGCATTTGGGATGGAGCTACACTGAGTTGATGAGTTTCACATCACATATGTCTTAGCATTCAACTTGGCTTACTTCTTGTCCTTTATGTAATATATCAGGCTATTCAAATCATTTCCTGGTTGGCAAAGTACAAATACAATTCCTTGAAAAAGCACAAGCTGGTTATCCCAATTCTGCAAGTCATGTGCCCATTGCTTGCTGAATCAAATGAGGCAGGTGAAGATGATGATCTTGCTCCAGATCGAGCTGCTGCAGAAGTTCTTGACACTATGGCTTTGAACCTTGCAAAGCATGTTTTCCCCCCCGTTTTTGAGTTTGCTTCTGTAAGCTGTCAAAATGCAAGTCCCAAATATAGGGAAGCTGCTGTTACAGCCCTAGGCATCATTTCAGAGGGTTGTGTGGAGTGGATGAAAGAAAAGCTGGAATCTGTTCTCCATATTGTCTTGGGAGCTCTAAGGGATCCGGAGCAGTTGGTAAGAGGAGCTGCCTCATTTGCATTGGGTCAATTTGCTGAGTATTTGCAGCCTGAAATAGTATCTCACCATGAAAGTGTTCTGCCCTGCATTTTGAATGCCCTTGAGGATGAATCTGATGAAGTGAAGGTACATATAGGAAAGACAATGGTCATGGTATAAAATATCCTTGCATTGGTTATTGAACTGTTTCTTTCTGCACAGGAGAAGTCTTACTATGCTTTGGCAGCTTTTTGTGAGGATATGGGTGAGGAAATTCTTCCTTTTCTTGATCCTTTGATGGGGAAACTACTGGCAGCACTTCAAAATAGCTCCCGCAATCTGCAGGAGACATGCATGGTATGGAGATGAATCATTTGGTTCCCACAGGCTTCACATATATAGTTTGAATGGATGATGAATTTATGCCCTTCTATTAAAAATTGCTGGTTTATGTATGTTGTCACAGTCTGCCATTGGCTCAGTAGCTGCTGCTGCAGAGCAAGCTTTCGTTCCATTTGCTGAAAGAGTTCTCGAGTTACTGAAGATTTTCATGGTGCTTACCAATGATGAGGACCTCTGTTCCCGAGCTAGGGCTACTGAGCTTCTTGGATTAGTAGCAGAGTCTGTTGGGAGAGCAAGAATGGAACCAATTTTGCCACCTTTTGTTGAAGCTGCTATATCTGTAACTACATTGACATATTGTTTGACTAGGAATCAGAGCATACCTTTCAGTATAAATGATTCGTCTCCATTATTTCTCAGGGTTTTGGATTGGAATTCAGTGAGCTTCGGGAATACACCCATGGATTTTTCAGTAACATCGCAGGGGTTTTGGAGGATGGCTTTGCACAGGTATACATGGTGTTACTTTAAATTGAACTTCTATGGATGTTTTATTAGCATTGATGATCATGTGAAAATTTCTTTGGGTGACCAGTATCTACCTCTTGTTGTACCCCTGGCATTTTCTTCCTGCAATCTCGATGATGGTTCTGCTGTGGACATTGATGGGTCTGATGATGAGAATATTAATGGATTTGGTGGAGTTTCATCTGATGATGAAGCTCATTGTGAGCGAAGTGTTCGAAATATCAGTGTAAGAACTGGAGTATTGGACGAAAAGGCAGCTGCAACTCAAGCTCTTGGTTTATTTGCACTACATACTAAGAGTTCTTATGCACCGTATCCTTTTACCATTTCATTTATATATTTTCTCTTTCTTCCTCATCTCACCTTGTTGCCAAATAAATCGTTTTACCGAGTTCTTTGTTTGTTTTAACTTATTTGGTTGTTACTATATAAATTGTTTTCTTGTGTTCTTTAATTTATTTAAGCTTTTTGGAGGAGTCATTAAAAATTTTGGTGAGACACGCAAGCTATTTTCATGAAGATGTTAGATATCAGGCTGTCTTTGCTTTGAAAAGTGAGTATCAATTCAATTTTTCACATTTATTTCCTAGCCAGAAAAAGAGAAGTTTCTGGCTCTATTTCCTGGGTCAGGATCATGCCATCTCATCGCCTTTAATGTTTATTATGAATTCTTGTTGCTATATTAGGAGGCATTAGCATTAAAAAAAATTTGAAGCAGACTATTATCCTTGTACCCTAAAAATAATATGTTCTTGACACAGAAAGAAGCCTTACTTTCCTGCTAATTGCTTATTCTCCCCTTATAAAAGTTTCTCAACTGTTGGGAGTCAAGTTGCTAAATCATTCTCCCCTGTTGGAAAATTTTTAACTCTTTGGAAATCAAGTTGTTAATGATGATACATCAAAGCAAGGTGAATTTGTCAAAGATTTCCTTATAGTGGATGGCTTATTCAATAAAAAAATAAAAAATGACCTTTATCTTATTCAGATGTAACGAACTGATCAACTCAAATTTTTGGTGTTGCATCCATGGTTGGTGAATACCTCGAAAGAAACCTCTAGAGATTTGAAAGTACTATGATATAAATGTTTTCCATATATTGTTAATCTTATGTTGATTGATTTGTTGCTGCAGATATTTTGACAGCTGCACATGCAATCTTCCAGAGTCATAATGTGAGTTTGTGTTACCATTTCTTTTCTGTTGTCCTGTTTATAGTTTTTGGTTGATTTTTTAATTAAAAAAAAAAATTAGTTCCCACGGAAAGTGGGATAATCGTATGTTGAAGGTGCCTCTGTCAATGCTGGTAAGAAGCTTGTTTGGATGAGCTGCCTTAGTTTTGAAGTTAGTTTCAGTTAATTAAGTTGGAAAAAGTTTGACTAGCATGATATGATATTCTTCGTGCTATGCAGGAAGGACCAGCCAAGGCAAGAGAAATTCTTGGTAAGATGCTTCTCCGAAATTACTTGAATATTAGCTCTTTGTATCTATCAGTTGACCAAATTTCATGGTAGTAATGTAATGGCAATTAAATTCTTAATGATATGCAGATACAGTGATGAATATTTTTATCAAGACTATGACTGAAGATGATGACAAAGATGTCGTTGCTCAAGCTTGTACTAGCATTGTTGAGATCATCAATGATTATGGCTACATGGCTGTTGAGCCTTGTAAGTTTGAATTCAATTGCATTTGAAAAAAGCTTTCAGATGCCAGCGAAATGTCTTAATGTGAACCTGAATTATAATGTGACTTGATCTCATCAGATATGTCTCGACTGGTTGATGCAACCCTGTTACTGCTCCGAGAGGAGTCAACTTGTCAGCAGCCAGATAATGATAGTGATATTGAAGATGACGACGACACTGCACATGATGAAGTTATTATGGATGCAGTTTCTGACCTTCTTCCTGCATTTGCCAAGTCCATGGGTCCTCACTTTGCACCTATCTTTGCAAAGCTATTTGACCCTTTAATGAAATTTGCGGTAGGTTGGTGACTGAGTTGTGGAATATGTTCTCCCAACATAACCTTCTATTCCATTATTTCTTATATCACTATCTCACTATTTTTAGTATTGGCAAGTGTAGAAATCTTCACGCCCTCTGCAAGATAGGACCATGGTGGTTGCAACTCTGGCCGAAGTTGCTCGGGACATGGGTTCCCCCATTGCTGCCTATGTTGATGTAATTTTGTCTGCAACTTTGATTCCTTATTCTTTTTTTATATATTGAGGTGACTTTGTGAAGAATGCAGCAATTCCTTAAAGTTGTATGTAATGTTTCAGAGGGTGATGCCCATAGTACTCAAAGAACTTGCATCACCTGACGCAATGAATAGGAGGAATGCAGCATTTTGTGTTGGAGAGTTGTGCAAAAATGGAGGAGAGTCGGCTTTAAAGTATCCTTCAGCGTGCATGTTATATTGTAGTTATGAATTTTGTTATTTGTAATGTAACTATAGGTTTCAGAGTGCAATGTTATGTCAGTTATCTTAAAGTTCAAACTATTATAATTTTATCCTCTCCCAAATCATTAAGTGCTGTGTTGTAGCATTTTTTCCCCTTATATCGAAAATAGATACTATGGTGATATTTTGCGGGGTCTTTACCCATTATTCGGGGAATCTGAGCCTGATGATGCCGTCAGGGATAATGCAGCTGGAGCTGTGGCAAGGATGATATTGGTGAACCCGCAATCCATCCCATTGAATCAGGTTTCTTTCAATTTTATATTTATGAATTTGTAAATTATAATTCCTTTTGTCTCCTTGTTAGTTTCTTGACTCTTCTGCAAGCTAATTATGTCTCCTGTGATTCTCTGCTTATTCTCTTGGTTGCTTCTGTTAGGTCCTTCCTGTTCTTTTGAAAGTTCTTCCTCTTAAAGAAGACTTTGAAGAATCAATGGCTGTTTATAATTGTATTTCCACTCTGGTTTTGTCTTCAAATCCCCAGGTTTATTTTTATTTTTATTCCTTTACAGTTTTCTGCCTGCCGGCTTATATCTATAATGTGGTTATGATTACCATTTTTTATGTAAACAGATCCTTTCTCTTGTACCTGAGCTGGTAAATCTTTTTGCTGAAGTTGTTGTTTCACCAGAGGAATCTTCTGAAGTGAAGTCTCAAGTTGGCATGGCTTTTTCGCATTTAATATCTCTCTATGGCCATCAAATGCAACCTTTGTTGAGTAACCTCTCGCCTGCACATGCTACTGCCCTAGCTGCATTTGCCCCAAAAAGTTGATGTGCAATTGAGATGGGTTGATGAATATAGCTTCTATTCCAATTTTTTGACTTGTTTTTCTTTATTGAATTGGTATGTGAAAAGAATGGCTTGATCACCGTGGTTTGATTGGGAAGGCTGAAACCAGAATGTGATCAATAACCAGGTACGCATGAATCTGCAGAGTACTCTTAGTTGTCAAACTTGAAGCGTTTTAACTTTGTCCCCTTATCTATTCTTATTAACATTTCAACCACTGTCCTCGGGTGTGGACTGAAGGTTACATTGAATACAGAATGTGAAATATTTTGATATGGCAAGTTAACTTTTGTAAAGAGTCCAATTTTAGAGAGTACTTTTGATGACAACTTTTGAAATTACTGCTCTTTCATTATTCTCCTAGCTGTTCGGATAAATTTTCATCATCTTGACTTGTTCAGTTATTTGCATGAATTTGAAATATTTTCCTGCAAATTTCCAGGTTTTGGTCTTGCTCCTGGTGCCATCTCCATGTTTCCTGTGTTGGATACACTGCCTCGCTGCTATTTTATATTAATAATAGTTTTTTGTTCCTCTCAATATTCGTTGTCTCATTATTATTTCTTTTAGGTCTCTGATGTTTGATTTATTTATTTGTTGTTGTTGGGTGATATATAATATTACGAGGGTTCATCAGCTACCAGTATGTGCCATATCCTCAACTGGAAATGAGGTAAAAAGTTGTTACATTCATGTATAATAATGGTAGGTTCAATTTTTTTTTCGCCTTTTTCCATTTTTGGGTGGCGGCCAAGGGTTGTAAACAGGCCAATACACACAGGTTCAAGCCAAGCTTGGCTTGATTTTATTTAAATAGCTGCTGTGATTTGTGATGAGTTCAGTAAGAAATTTTGTTCCGGCATGGTTTGCAAGTTTGTATCATATGTTTGAGATTGATGTGGTTCGAATTCAATGACTGAATTAAGCTGACTTAACTTATGTCGTTGCGGATTCTTTTATATATAGACTTCTTTTGGTGTGCCGTTGATACACTGTGATGCTGTTCAGGAGTGTGCTGAAAAAATGGAGTATATTATCTAATAAATTTGATTATTATTATTAGAGATCAATTGTAATTTGTAGTGAATAGAGTGCTTTAGCTTCCATATATGCACCATTTATTGTTAGTTTCCATTTCTCAATTAAATTACTTCTACTTTATATTTAATTGATAACATAACAAAATATTAATAACTATCAATAAATAATAATTAAAATTATTATTTATTATTTATTATTTATTATTAATAATTGAAATATTTAATTCATGATAGATAGTCACTAATTCATTATTATACATAAAATACAAATTTAAATAATTGAATATTATATATGTGAAATGTTTTTAATACTTACTAATGTAAAATAAGTAAACTAAAAAAATTGAAAGAAATATCAATGACTATCAAAAAAATAAATGAAAGAAATATCCATGAGCAAAATATACAAATGACATATCATACAAGTTATGTAAATATTTTTGACATGTCATCTTTGTGACGAAGTTATAATAAAAAATAGGCTATACAAAATTTACTCTTTTTAAGTAAAGGTTTTACTAATTACTACATGTTATACAAGTACCATGAATTGTACGATATGTCATCCAAATGAAAAACTTATCAATGACATGTAATACAATACTTGTCCTTTATGTCTGTCATCACGTTCTGAATATGTAAATGGCTTATCATAATGTTCAGTGAACTTTATGACTGTCATCCCTGTAGTGAAGTCATAAAGCACGTCGTACACTATAAGCTAAAGATTTTTTTTTGCCCCTTTTCTTTTCTCACATGCAACTAAACGCAGAGTCAATAGAAACTAGCAAACTACTAATTAAGCTGCTAATAATTAGTAATTACTAATATTAATATTCAATTGATAACATAAAATCTATATTCATTAATTAAGGTGGCATTATTTTTTTTTTGTCTAAAAATCAACCTGAATTAATCTGAATTCTAAATAGAGTTGAATGTCTGAATTTGAATGACATATTTATTTTTTTGTCTAAATCTCTAAAAATAAATATTAATTTTTTTAACTTAAAAAATCTGAAAATCAGTTCTTTTACATTTGTGTCTTTACAAATTTTAAATGTTAAATAAATAATAAAATTTCAAATAACATAAATAAGATAATATTTTATCATAATACAAATCATGTTCAGTGAATACAACCTTTTAATATTTTCTTTATTGAACATGATAATCAACTTTATTGTAGTTTATGATGTTTCATATAAAAAAAATTTATAAAAAATTATAAAGATAAATAATGCTACATTGAAAAAAAATAAAAAGATAAAAATAATAATAATCTATTATTATATTATCACAAGTTATAGAGATGAATAGTAATACTAATTAGTAAGTAGAGATGAATAGTAATACTCATTAGTAAGTTCAATTTAGGTAAAGATGAAAATAAATAAATTATATGGGAGTATTTTGGAGAATATCTTATAACGATGTCATTTAGACATTTTAAGTTGAGCAAAAAGTTAAAAATTTACTTAATAATTTAATAACTTGATGATTGAAAACTTTCATTAAGTTGAAAAAACAAACTGACTTAATGATTTAATTGATTGAAATTAAGTCAGGTAAGTCATATGACCCCTAACTATTATAAAATAATTTTAAATATATAATATTAATAAAATACTATTAATATTTCTTTTAAATTAGTTTAATTAGTCAAGTACTACAAAAAAAAACAAGATAATACTATAAACATATAATCTTAGGCCCAGTTTGGTAATGCCATAATTTTTAAAATATTTGATGTTGATTGTGTTGTAGAAATAATCAATTGTGAAGAAAATTAGTTAAATGTTTGGTAAAACTTGTTTTTAAAAGTGTTGTGAGTTTTAAAAGCAGTTGTATATATTTTTGGTTAATCTTATTGTTAAACTACAGTAAGAATGCAAATGACTAAATTGGATATAATATTGAATAAATTTATTCAAACATGTATATAAATAATTTTTTTATTATGTTTATATAATAATTGACAATTAAAATAAACATTTTATATTTTTAATTTATTTTTATTTTTATTTTTATTTAGTTATCTCAATATAGTTTTTAATAATAATAATATCTTTAAAAGAAATAATTTTATTTACTAATTAATAAGGATAATTTTGGATTTTATAATGTATAGAATTGTATATTAAGTGTAAAAGTGATTCTTAAAATCAAATTTTAATAAGCAGTGAATGAGACGATTTTGAAAAACTACTTGTTCCCTATTTTTTAAAATCTACTGTAGGATTAAGAGCCGGTTTGGTAATGTTGCAGCCTTTAAAATAATTACTATTAGCTGTGGTGTAAAAATAATCAGTTATGAAGAGAATCAGTTAAGTGTTTGGTAAATTTTATTTTCAGAAGTACTGTGAGTTTTGAAAGTAGTTGTGGGTGTTTGGTATAAATGACTAAAATGAACATTATGTAAAATATAATTTATTTACACATATTAAAACATATACATACAATATTTTTAATTGTGTATTATAATAATTTAATTAAAAATAAAAGTTATACTATATTGATTTTATTTCTTTTATTTTTTATAATAAAAATTTATTGAAATATTGATTTTGTTTCCAATTTGAATAAGGATAATTTTGGATTTAGGTAATAATTATAAGGATGGTTATGGAATTGTATTAAAGGATAAAATTAATTCTCAAAATCAGAATCTAAAAGCTACTCCTTCCTTCCTTTTCAAAATCAGCTGTAAGAGGGACTAATTTTGACAAAAGGATTTTAAATTTTTTTTACCAAACACTAAAATTAATTTTTAGATTCTCAAAATCACTTTTAAGTCTCCTAAAATCAATCCTAAACGTTCCCTATGTGATTTTGTTAAAAGTAATTTCTAAAAAACTTTATCAATTTATCAAATACTGAAATTAGTTTTTAACTTTTTAAAATTATTTTTGAGCTCTAAAAAACAATCTAAAATGGTCTCTCAGTTTAATAGTCAAGTGCTATGAAAAATACAAGATAACGCTATAATCCATCTAATCCTTATTCGGTTTAATTTATTCTAGATTTTCAAATATTCATTATTCAAGCTCCGTTTGGTATAGCTTTTCAAATAGAGCTTATTGGAGTAAAGCTTTTGTTAGTATAGCTTTTTGAAGTAGAGCTTTGACTAAAAAAAATTTAGTTGTTTGGTTGTCAATGAGAGCTTTTATAAAAAATTATAAAATTGCTTTAATAGGTAAGTTATTTAAAGTTATGTTATGAAAGAAATGAAATAAGATTATGAAATAAGTAAAGGATATTTTAGATATTTTAACACTTTAAAAAAGCTTTTCAACTTCTATTTCCAAAAGCCCAAATTTTGAGCTTTTGCTAATAGAGGTAAAATAGCTTATTTAATTTTTAAAAGCTCTACTTAAAAAACAACCAAACAACAAAAAAAATTTTGAGAAGAACTTATGGGATTAAATAAGCACTTATGTCCGTTAGATAAGACATACCAAACAGGCACTTAATAAAATAAAATTAATGATTAAAAAAATTACTTAAATAATTGAAATTAAGATTTTTTTAAAATATGAAGAGCGTTATGTTGAAAAAAGAAGGAAAAAAGAATAAATGATAAATATGTTACAATTTTATCCCAAATTTTACTTCAATGCACATTATTTAATATGAAATTTGAAGATAAAATTTAGGAATATAAAGAAGTAGTATTAAAAAATAATTATTTTTCACAGCAAAACACACGACTCCATCTTGTCTCATTTCCGTAGTCGCGACAGACGACGCATTCTCACTCTCACTCTCAAGACACATCCACTCAATCACTCCCATTTCTCAGCGAACGGAAACAACAAAAACATTTCAACAAATTAATTTTCAATTTCTGCTCTTACCCCCAACCCCAAGCATAAACAACAAATCAAACCACTTTTCTTTTTTCGAAAGAAAACGAAAAAACCCTAAACCCCATGAATTATCCAAAACCCTAATTCTGAAGAAGCGTAAACGACTTATCAGAATGATTCATGGTTACGATGATGATGATGATGCAGCAGCAGAACTCCTCTGCACAGCCACAGTCACAATCCACGGCCTCCGCCGCTCCCGCCACAGCCAACAATTCCAGCCTTAGATCCCCCACCACCCATGCACCCCGCCAAGCGATACCAATAGCCGCCGCTGCCGACCATGCCATCGGCCCACCGGTGGTGGTCCCTATCTCGGTTGAGCCTGCGGTAGCGAGGACGATGCTGCCTAGGGTACGCTTATCCGACGTGGCGCCCTACGATGGCGGCCCCGCTGGGCCCTATCTGAAGGCTGTGGAGGCGCTTTCGGGGTCGCTTATGAGGCATAATGCGGCGGTTATTGAGTTGGGAAGCGAGGATGCTGCCATTATGCGCTGCGGGCTTGAAGCTGCCCGCTTGTACTTTAGGACTAAATCACAGACGGTTGGTAAGGGAAGCCGTGGGGTTTATATGTATCGAGCTGGAAGGTAATTCTATATGTATATATTGGTCAGGAAGTTGTTTGATACTGCATTTTCATGAATATGTCTTTCTATGTATTTAATAAATATCAATTTATTAGAGTAGAAAGTAGAAGGAAGCCAATAGTAATGGGGGTGGTGTGAGTGGAAAGGGTATTACTACAAATTTTCTACCACGGATATCCCTAGGAACATATTGGATTTTCTTGTTATTTAACACATGCTTGCCTTAAGCTTAATTTTGGTCCCTTTTCTTTTTTTGGCAAAATTTAACATTGTATGAGGTTGTCTTGTGATAGAGCTTTGGAAGATTGGGACTCCTCTCCCCCCTGCATGGCTGATATTTTTAGGTGCATGGGGAAGGCAGCTCGTGCAGCTTTGTTTGCGATAGCAAGACATCTTCGTTTGCGAAGCGAGTATGGTTATGACGGATTTTCATTTTGAGTTCACATTGCTCATTTGCTTGAGCTCTTCATTTTTCCCTCTTTTTCCCTCTAACAAATATATCTGATTTCTGCTTATAATTCATGCAATGCAGTGTTTTTAATCATTTACTTGATGATACACCGTTGCCTGCTAATGAAGTGTCCTCGTCGGTTCTTGTTGCAACTTACTCTCATGCGTCCTTGCAGAATGGAAAAGGGGCTATTGGGGGAGGGAAGCCAGCTATAAATGGTGAAGTTGAGAAAGGATTATTAACGCTGATTTCCTCGGACAGTCCTGGTCTGCAGGTTTCTAGAATTTGAAGATAATCTAATATTAATAAGTGTGGTTATCTCAGATGTCAGGATAATTATTGCTAATATCATGTGCTTGGCTGGTTTAAAAAAATCTTTCTATCAAAATCTGAATTGAACCTTTTTGCAAATACTTGAGCTGGGTTATGCATTTTGTATATTCTGATTGTGTAACTCTTTACATCTGAAAACTTTTCTTCCACAGGTCTGTGATCCCAATGGTCGCTGGTACCTGGCAGATGGTGGGTTAGCTCCTGGGGATCTCTTACTGATTACAGGCAAGGCACTTAGCCATGCTACTGCTGGCCTTCGTCCTGCTGCATTGTATAGAGCTGCTCCTGATTTTGTGTCATTCAGTAATGGTGGGGGGAGGTACAATCAATATCTTCTAATTAGCTTTCTTGATGGATGTAGCTTGAAGATAGGTGTTGTGGTTGAACTTCCACTTTACATTAAATTATCCCATAGATTATTGCGATTGCAGGACGTCACTGGCATTTAGGCTCATGCCACAGGGCAATGCTATATTAGACTGCTCACCAATTGCCGCGGCTGGTCATGTCATTCCCCAGAGTTATGTACCAATATCTGTTAGCCAGTTTATGGATGACCTCTCTGCTGAGGAAGATGGATTGTGTAATCGTTCTGATAATACTTATGTAAGTTATTTCAGCATCTCCCAGCAATTAAACAATGGCAAGTTGAATAAAATTGAAGATCCCCGGTACCTCATTTATGAAAATATTATTTGATTGCTGGCTTCTTTTAAAGTATTAATATTGGGTTTCTGGTGATTTGGAGAAACCTACTTGATTCAAGACATTGATTTCATTTCTTTTGATAAATGAGCACATATGAACTTTGCTACTTATTTCCTACATCTTTAATTGCTAATTTGCTATCCTCATTCTCCACATCAAAGATTGTTGATTTCGAACTTTATTTCTAACTTCTATTTTCAGTAACTAACTTTCATTTGATACATTTTTTAGCTGCTATCTGAATTTGATTGGATTATGTCTGTTTGGTCACAGGTAGTACAAAACAATTTGAACAAGGAACCGTCATTAAGAAGTGTTCTCTCAGATCCCTTATCGTGAGTTTATTCTGTTCTCTCTGCTATTTCCCCCTTTCATTCTTAAGCTTTTAGGAGGTCCTCTGACACAGTTAACAGTTTTAATCTTTGTATGTACACATGCATGTAGCAAATAAACAAGAAGGAATAAAGAGTTTTGACCTGAACAATATATGTGTCTCACAATTAAGAAGCAAAACAATCATCTCAAATATTATCTAGTCATCTCTGTAATTTGAAGATTAAAGATATTGAGAAAAACTATCATTCTAACAGTGTTGGTGCTTCTCAAACTCATTGAAATTGGGAAGCATTATTACCCGTGCTTGTGCTTAAATCAACTAAAGATTTTATATGACACTCTTGTTCCCGCACATGTATCACCTACCTCATCATAGACAAACAAGTCCTAATGGACTTGCCACTGTCCATTCCAGCAAAACATCAACCATCCATGTCTGATTAATACTTTTTTAAACTATTAAATTTAAACCAGTAACTGAACCAGCTAATTCTTCCTGGTTCCTAGTTTTTGTTGTTGTCCAGTCCATAGATCTATGTCTTGGCTTCCAAAGAGATACTTCGTCTTTAACTAAGTGGTGGATGCAGGCATGATTCTTTATTGCATGAATCAATGTCATCATTATATTGTATTTTTCTCACTCCATTTTACATCTCCTAGAATCCGGAGCCAGTCCATTGCTATATATTAAGATGATACAAAGATTGGGAAGATCAATATATTTCAATATTGTAGTTGTGATTGTTTATGATCAATTTCTGTTACATTTTTTCTTGTGCATTCCCACTATGTATTAACTTTTACTTCTTTTTTCCTTTTTGTTCCTTCTGTATCCTTGTGTATATATACACACACATCAAATCTGTTCTTTCGACTTGTAAATGGGTCTGACTTCAATTTCTTGAGAATAGCTGGCTGATAGTGTAATGATTTATATGGAGTTCTAATTGCACCTTTTTTCTCGAATTTGCTGATGTTTAGTGGGGCATTCCTCGAAGATGCAATGGTGGTTTCATGTGGACATTCGTTTGGTGGTCTCATGCTGAGAAAAGTTATTGATACTGTAAGTAGGACAATCTCTTATTACTGTTGAAAACTGTATTTAATTGATTGCTAAGAAGATGCCTACTGCATAGGTGAAATGACAGCTCTAGACCTTTGACTGGCTGCAAAGGATAAAGTATTGTGTTAGGCTTTTGGCATATGCCAAATAAAGCGGCCTTATGTGTTCCATTGAAAATGCTTTTATCCTGTATCTGATGTGGTTCTGACAAAAGGTATACTGCTCATTTTCACCAACAGTCATAGAACAGAACTTCCAAAACCAGTTGACTAATAGAGATTGGAATTGTTCAAGATACCATTGATGTTATAGGAGTATAAATATGCGAAAAGGTTTTAAATTGGTAAGGATGATGCTATTAATTTATAACCTCACCCGAATTTCTACTTATCTTATTTCTTATGCCTACCGAATTTCTACTTATCTTATTTCTTTATGCTTCTAATCACCTTTAAGCCAACTTGAAGGCTTGAAGTCAAATCCTTCTGAATTTGGGAACAGCAATGTGTTTGATTTTAGATTTAGGTGGCAGAACCAGCAAAGTTATTTTTATGTGAAAGATTTGAATATGCTGACTTTTCTTGTGAGGGTGAAAGCTTGTCTTAGATTAGGTCTTACTATACATACTAATAGAAGTAGAGATTGTATTCTTCAAATGATTTACTGTTTCTGGTAGGCTAAATAGAAGCTTGTGGGTTTAAGCTGATAATTTTTTTAATTTGATGTATTCTGATGAAAAACTGCTACTCTTGAGTCTTGACATCTTCTATGATTTATTATTATGCCCTCTAGATGGGACGAGACAAGACTTATAACCCCAATTATTGTTTTCATCACAGTCAAGATGTACCATCTGCAGTGCAGAAATTGAGACTGGGTCTTTGGTCCCTAATCTTGGTACATTTCATTTGCTTAATCAATTTTACTGGCTTTTGATACCATCTTCCTTGAGGTTGATTTACTTAAACATTCAATTCTTTCGACTTCTTTCCACAGCTCTTAGAGCTGCTGCTGCAGCTATCAAGCAAGAGGATGATAGAAGGCTATTCCATAATGCAGCTCTACGGAAGCGTCGGAAAGAAATGGGTGACCAAATGGATTCAATGAGAAGATCAAATAGGGTATACTTTGACAAAGTCCCTGATATCTATGACTTGATATTTTGAGATTTTGGGTTGTGCATATGGTCTTATGAACATATTTAGTATATTAAACTAAATATACTAAATATTTAGAAATGGTTGCCTTTTTTTTTATATTAAACAAATAGTTGCCTTTTTTTTTATATTAAACAAATAGTTACTTAAAATACAAGTCAAGAGACGGACAGATGTAGGTTGTTAAGATGACATATTGAGAAAATTTTGGAAACAGGGTGAAATATGGAGAGAAAAACACTCCTGATTGTTTTTGGGTTTTACTGGTTGACTTTTGCTTGGTTTTACCTTTGTAATGGTCTGCGGAATTAGTAATAACACTTGGTGTGACTGGATGTTAGATGGAATTATTATAGGCCACATAGTTTAGAATTTATGAAGCGATTTCATTGTTTCTTATTTGTATCTAGGAAAATGGAGATGCTGCTACAGCAGATGATGGGTTGAATAGGGGGGTACAGTATCCATTTTCTGTTAATGAGAAGGTGCTGATCAAGGTGCGTAGTTTGCTTTCTTTGACTCTAAAATGTACGAACTCTTCTACTTGGTTATCCGTGTTTGTAAGAGCATACTGAATTTTATAGGGAAATAGGAGGACACCAGAGAAGTTTGTTGGGAAGGAAGCTGTTATTACATCCCAATGTCTCAATGGCTGGTAAGTGGAGCGTACCTAATCTTTGTACTGGCATTCTCCGTTATTTAGTCTTCAATTAAAGATTGATGGTGTCTTCCAGCTCACTTTAATGGCAAGTCTGTGGTAATGACAAAAATTTTCTTCATTTGGCTCAGGACCACTTACCTGAATATGCAATTTGATTAGGTTTTAGTTTAGTGTGAGCTGTGGCTATAGGAGTATTAAGTATAGACCATCTTGTAAAAGCATGCAAATGTTTTCTCATTTTGTTGTAGGTATTTGCTTAAAATTATTGGAACCGGTGAGAATGTTCGCCTGCAATATCGTTCTCTTCGAAAGATCTTGAACTCTCAGACCATTGAAGACAGTTGTCCCTCACATCAAATTCAGAACAGTAGCTCGTGAGTTTTTAAATTTATTAAAGAGTGATATGAAACCTGCCCTCACATCGGCATAGGACATAATTAGTGATATTACCTCGTCACACTTAGAGAAACGTGATGATGGTTTCTTGTAACTTATATTGTTTTTGAATGTTGTTTATTTAGTCAGATAAATGAGGTAGATTATTTGTGGGCCCCTGGGTTCCTATCCAAAGCTTGTAAAGAGAAATGTTTGAATGTAACATGAGGTTTACCATAAAGCCTTAGTTATCAATCATGTATAATTTTGTTTTCTTTGTTGGTTGGAGCAAAGCATCAATTTTATTTTCCTTAAGGGCAAACTCAAATTTAGCAAGGATTTATAGACTAATGGTGCTGTGGGTACCCATTTAATTTTTTGATTTATTTAATTGTTACAATTCTTAGTCTATTTTGATATCAAATTTTATTTTACAACCAGGGAGAATAAAACTTTTGTCCCTCTTAAAAATTATTTTGATCACTTTAGGTCCTTGATAAATTTTCAATATTCCATTTGATTTTTACTGCTAAAACAATTAAAAAAATTATTGAAGTTTAAATATGATATTTTACCAAATAAATTAATAACTAATTTTAATTTGCGGGAGCTTAGGTAATCATGTGCAAGTGAAATTGTCTTATTTATTATTCAATAATATATATATATATATATTGTTATTGTACACTGGGGTATTAAAAATTATTTGGACTTTTGTTTCAAGCTGGAAATAAACAAGCTATGGGTATTACCCTTTTCACCAAGGGAACTTGGAATGTTGACAATAATTTTGGTGTGATTTTTGTGCAAAAATTATTGTTCACCAACTAATGTTATCACTCGAGATACATTGTATCATAACTAATCAGGGTAATCAAATTTTAAATCATTGTTCTAAAATAATCTACGTTGGCACCACTAGATAAACACTCAAAATTTTGATATATAAAACTACACGACACCAGCAATCACGGGATTAAAAGTTAAAACCAGCTCTTGGCATTATTATTAGTCAATTTAGAAAAATAATTGAAATTAAACACACAATCCAAGTCCTAACAACTTGTTGAAAGCCCACTGTTTTAGAAACTATTGGCTATTGCTTGTACTTTTCAAGGCTTTCCCTTGGCTTTACCTAACAACATTTTTCAGAAGCCTCCATTCTCTGTCTACACGCATCATCAAATTTCCCATCTAAATTAATACCAAAACAAAATCCTTGATTGGTGCAGAAATGGTAGATTCCTTCTCATTTGTTTGTTTGTTCCTTTCTTTTCTTTTCTTTTTTAATTCACTCCCGCATGAAAGTACAAATAATCCAATTCCGGATATCAACTAATTCACTACAAAAATAAATTATGATATTAGCAAATTGCATTGGTAAATTTTTAATTGCACAAGTTTCTAGGTTAAAATGTTATATGGAGTTGTGCATTGTATCAACAAGTTCAAATATATAGGTGGGCGAGTGAGAGAAAAATATTAGTTGCCCAAGTGAAAGTTTATGTTAATTTTTTTTGTTTTCAAAATTTAGTAATGTTAGGGATCTTAATGTTTAAGTCTAATTAATCTCGCGTAGTGCTGCCACATCAATTTAAAGGATTAGGATTCTGTCATGATCTGATCTCCTGCTAAGTAAAAATACAATTGTGTGATCGGTGCTTAATAAATAAAAAAATAAAATTATATTCATACACCATATATCAATAAAAAAAGGTCGCTGGGTTTTTAAAAACTCAAAAGAACTCAAACAAAGAGAGATCCTAATCCCTTAAGCCAAATTATGCTAGTTAATACGTAAGATCAATCAAAATTTTAAATGTTGTTGGCTCATATTTCTTCTCCATGAGAATAAAAATTGCATCTGTTTATCATAAAAAATACACAAGCACATAATACAATACATTATCATTTTACAAATACATTTGTATATTATCCATGAGAGAGCAAGAGTCTCGATGATATTAACATAATCTTGGCAAACTTCTATTATGCCTAACCATTTTGTGCATATGACCCTTCATCTCCCTACAAACTTCCTCCAACTCCATCACCCTACATTGCATTCTCTGTAGATTCATTCTCGTATTTTCATTTTCTTCTGAAAGCCTCTCTACATCATCAATGTCGCCGGCGCCGGCGCCGTTGTGTAAAACAATTTGAGAATTCTTTGTGCTTGGATCAATCTTTCTTTTTGGATCACTTTGATGGTATGGAGACTCATCTTTTTTTGGTAATTTGGTATGCTGGGACATGAGTGCTTGAATGGCTACATTTGGGGGGATTTTTGGATTCTTTGCAAGATCTTTACTTGCTTCAAGTGTGAGCTTCTTGTAGTTTAGGCATCTGCATAATTCTGATCGCTCCTTAAAGGAAAGAGTTGGATGAGACTGCAATAACCATAAACCATGTTATATGAGAAAGATGTAAATAAGGATTGTGATTTTGTGCAGACGTTGGCATGTTTTAAGATACAAATTTAAGGTCAAATTTTGATTGTATTGTCTAACCGCAATATAGTGTTACAGTAAAGATAGATAATATACTTCAACCTCTAATCTATGTTTTAAAATGTTCATACGTATTAAAAATATACTAGTGATTTAATAGACAACGTAGCTCACGTTATGATGAGCAACATTGTCATATGACATTGTCTAATTATTTTATATATTTAACAAATACTAAATCATGCCATATATACATCGGCTTATCAAATCATTTATGACCATCAAAATAAGTTAAAATCTGTGGAAAGCATATTAATTTCCTAACAAGATACAAATGAGATGAAAAGCAGATAAGAAAATCCAACTTCTAGTTTCAACAAAAGCATCTATAAATGTTGTCCTACCTACGAATATTTTTTTTCTCTCCTATCCAAAAACTTCAATTATTTGATCTTTATAGATAAAAAGAATGAGCAAAAACAAGAAATTAATAAAGTTGATGATAAATTTATTCACCTCAAGATATATATCAACAGCTCTGTAGACCCCATCATAGCACTCTCTAGCAGAATCTGGTAAGCTCTCTGCAACTCCAAGAAACTTTGGGACCTTAAGCTTCTGATCAGGTGATATTTCATCCAAGTACTTGTCAATCAACCTTCCAACCTTTTTCAATTTTTGTGAACCCACCAAATCATTATTACTACTATTACTATTAACAAATATCTGAATTAATCTTATAACAAGATTTACATCATAAACAACTCTATCATGGCCATTGCCGTGGCCTTGGCCTGATACCAACAAGTCATCTAATGTTGCTTCATCAAGCATCACACCAATCATTTTCTCCAAACCAGCTTTGCAATCTTTGCTTATACCAAAATTAGACAAAATTCTCAGTACCCAAAACAATTTCCTGCAAGAAAATGAACATTTTCCAACCAAAATGACCCCATGAACAGCTGTGTCAGCAAGACCACTATAGCTACCATTGCCACCATAGCCACAACCTTTGCTCTGAGCTTGAACACACCCTTTCAGATAATGAAGAAGGAATCTTGTGAGGATTAAGCTGTTATTTTCAGCCCCATAAGCCCCCATCCCCTTGATGATTTTCTCTATAATGACTGGGGATAGACTTGTCAAATCATCAAACCACCATGCTTTGCTTGGTGATGGTGATGATGGCTTGATTATTGATTCTGGGTTGGTCTTGGTTGAAGTACAAGAGAATCTACACCCATATGAAGTTTCAGGAGATGATGAAGAGGAAGGAGTTGATGGTGAAGCAATAATGAGGCTTAAATCTGATTTCTGAGCAATCTTGGCTAACAATGCACAAATAAATTTCTCTATAAGACCACATGAATATGCATATTTAAAGATTGATTCACAACTCTTGAGACTAGCAATTATGTCACTCCATGACCAATAAAACATTCCTTCAAGAAATGACTCTGTCTGTTGCAAGAGATTGTTTGTTGATGATACCGTATCAGTCATACCAAGAAAGATTGAGCAACAATGGAGGAGTGACACGTTTGACGCTGTGATTTTGATTCTTCCATTGTTGTAACAGAATCTTGAAACCAGCTCAAACCCAGTTGGGCCACCAGGGAACCCTTTGATTTCAATGACTCTTCTTCTTTCTTGTTTGATGATCTTCTTCAGCCTTTCTGAATAATTTGTGATAATTTGCTGCAAAAAGAAAAAGGGAAAAGAACATGAATAATGAAGTGTGTCAAAATATGGCATATGTTTTCTTTCAAGAATTTTTGATTACCTCATTGAGAAAGAATGTCTGGTGACCATTAACATGGATTTGGACATCACAGAGCTGAGACATTGCTGCTTAATTTGCATAGAATGAAACCAAGGAATCTGTTTTTTCCTATCACTAATTTTGAGAAATGAACACTCAATGGTGTATGATGTGCTGGCGCAGGGCAAGAACAAGAACATGCTCTTATATATAGGACAAACAATGAAACAATCACACAAAATAAATAATTTATGACACATATGCAAACAAGTGCAACAAACCAATATTCTATTCACTGCTAGTTAATTATATGCCATGGGTGAAGTTGAATTTGTAATTTCAAGTGAGCAGCTTTTGGCCTTCTAGTGTTTGATTACCTTCTCATTGGTTCAAGTTCGTCTATGTGTATCATAGGAGTAGAAATTTTCCGAATTTAGAAATAGTAATAGACCCCTCCTTTGGAGTAGATTTTTAATCTAAGTTTCATCAAGTCATGATTACTTACAGCCTGCTATTCTATTGTATGATTTGGTATTAGCCCTTCCGATTTTGATATACATTGAGCAATTCTATATACGTAACTCAGTACTTTTTTCTAAGCATGTGATGTGAGATTCTTTCATTCTGAATAGATTTTTTTTTTTTTTTTAAATTGTAATATTACTAGATGCTTGGATTGAATTCATTCAATTATCAACTATGGCATTGGAAGCTTTGAGAGTGTTACCATGTATATACTTGGAATTTAATAGTATCACAAGTCCAATAGTCCATCTTAATTATTCCTTATGGGGTATTTTCATTGCAATTTCTCAAAATCAATCAAGTTGAAAGGGATCATTTTCATATAAAAATTGCATGTTGATACAAAGAATGCAAAAAGATAAAGTGCAGAGTTTGTCAGTTATAGGCGACAGGGTTTGGCAAGTCAAGAACAAGAAACTTTGGTTTCATTCATTATTAATTGTTCACTTGTCAATTTGCAATCTCACACCCTCTCAATGATACCGATTAGGGTTTTTTTCACGGATTCGTTTTGCCTTCTCAGAATAATGTTATTGTTGTGTCATCACATCAAATATTTATGGGTTCAAACGAAAATGGAAATTAAGACAAATTCTATTATTGTGTCATCACATCAATATAAGAAAAAAAAATTCTTTCTATTAAAGAAACGGACTCATCTACCTTAAAACAGTTGCAAGGTACCACCACTTTTGTCTTTTTGTAATTTCAGTCATTCTAGATTTAATGAAAATGTAGTTTCAACGGTAGAGATTTATCTATTTGATTATTAATATTGTACTCTTTAGGATTAATTAAAAACTCAAAAAAGTTAAAGAGTTAAAATTTTTAACGCATAAGTCTGGATTGTTTCAAATTTATATTGTTTAATCAGTAGTGAGTCTTAAAAAATATATTATTTATTTTATTTAAAAGAATAGATTTTTAATATTATTTTATTAAAAATAAATATGATTTAATATTATTTGTTATTTTATTTAATAATATTTTGCCATAGGCTTATTATTATATTTATTGTTTTTAAAAAACTAAATAATATGAAAAAAGAAAAAAATCAGTAGTGAGTCTTAAAAAATAAATATTATTTATTTAGTCATAGCCTCATAGGCTTATTATTATATTTATTCTTTTAAGAAACTAAATAATATTAACTAAAATAAAATTAAATTTTTTATTGTTTAATCAATAGTGAGTCTTGAAAACTAAATATTAATTTTTAATATTATTTATTTTATTTAAAAGAATAAAATTTTAATATTATTTATTAAAAATAAATATTATTTATTTTATATTATTTAGTCATAGGCTTATTATTATATTTATTCTTTTAAAAAATTAAATAAAATAAAATTACATTTTAGAAGGTCACCAGTTAAAGTACATAAACTTATAAATAAATTACAAATATAAAAGAATGCAAGGGGTCAAATGAAATTTAACTTAAAAAAAAACAAAAATGGTGATACCTTACAACTGTTGTAAGGTAGCTGAGTCCGAAACGGAGTAATTATTAACTTTTTCTAAAGACAAAGGAAAATGCTACTTATCTCGAACGCTGAGAGAAGAGCGAGAGAAACGGCAGATTGTGCTGCCGTTTTCCCTCTCTCCTCCCTCTCTCAGCGTTTGAGTCTTTTTTATCATTAAAAAATAAAAAAAGAAAAGTAGCATTTAGTAGAGCAGTTCACGTGAACTTCACTCTATATTTTCTAAACAGATCAATAAAATTTAATAATTTCCACAACAATTTTACATAATTAATATTCCAAACGAAAAATCCAGCAATTTTCACAGCAATTTTCAGACAATTAATACTCCAAATGAAAATCCAACAATTTTCACGGTAATTTTCACACAATTAATATTCCAAACCAAAAATTCATCTTTATCATCAAATAATTACCACCAAATTTTACAAAATTAATCAAGAAAGCACAGAAAAAATAAATGAAATTTTCTTTAATCACTGATCATAAAGGGCGGGGTTCGGTTCTGCTATCTAAAACGAGCGACGCTCCTGTGTTTGATAGCCGGAGAGAGTTAGGAAGCGTGATGGGGAGCCGGAAAGAGAGGTCGGAGAGAGTGAGGAAGTGTGAGAGTGAGGCCGGAGAGAGTGATGGGGAGCCACAGAGAGAGTGATGAAGTCGTGATGGGAAGCCGGAGAGAGTGATGAAGCCGTGATGGGGAGCGACAATCCAAGAAGAGTGTGGATAAGAATGCACATAGAGGATAAGAATCTAAGAAGAGTGAGTGAGGATAAGAATGCACAGAGAGAGAGAGTGAAGTTGAGTTCACGTGAACTGCTCTGCTTTATTAAATGCTACTTATCACGCTTTTTTTTAATAATAAAAAAAGATAAGAACGCTGAGAGAGGGAGGCGAAACGGCAGCACAAGATGCCGTTTCTCTCACTCTTCTCTCAGCGTTCTAGCTATTTAGCAGGACTCAAAGACAAATTTGATGCAGACAATGTAGCAATATGTTTTTTTATGGGTCATCCTAGAGTACAGTGCTGTATCACATACAGCCAACTTTTCCAACTTGAACAACCAGTATTTTACCGGTTGTAAATATTTTTTTATTTAATTGATTTTAAATCAGAAAATTATTTAAAAAATAAGAAAAATTGAAAATAATTATCAGAAAAATAGTGGAGTGCAGTAAAATATTTGAAATAATTAATTTAAAAAAAAACATAATCAATTATAAAAAAATCTCTGAAATAATTGTATTCCAGATAGTTTTGTTAAATATCAATAAAAAGGGTATTTATTCCTATATTTTGTAAAACTTTCTCCATTTAAGGTTGGCATGTTTCAACTAGTTAATTTCACTACTTTTAGGTTGTTTATTCCAACTAATTCGTTAAAGTTTCAATATTATGGGTTAAATACCTAATACGAATTATATCTTCTTTTTTTAGTTGGATTTATTCCTACAATTCATTATATTTTCTCAAGTTATGGTTTTAATATTACAGCTAATAATTTCCCTACTTTTAGGTTGTTTATTCCAACTAATCCTTTAATGTTTCAATATTCTGGGTTAAATACCTAATACGAATCATATCTTCTTTTTTTAGTTGGATTTATTCCTAGAATTCGTTATACTTTCTCAAGTTATTGTTTTAATATTTCAGCTAATAATTTCCCTACTTTTAGATTGTTTATTCCAACTAATCCGTTAATGTTTCAATATTCTGAGTTAAATACTTAATACGAATCATATCTTTTTTTTTTGTTGGATTTATTCCTACAATTCATTTTACTTTCTCAAGTTATGGTTTTAATATTTCAGCTAATAATTTCACTACTTTTAGGTTGTTTATTCTAACTAATCTGTTAATATTTCAATATTCTGGGTTAAATACCTAATACGAATCATATCTTCTTTTTTTTGTTAGATTTATTCCTAGAATTCGTTATACTTTCTCAAGTTATGATTTTATTATTTCAGTTAATAATTTCCCTACTTTTAGGTTGTTTATTCCAACTAATCCGTTAATGTTTCAATATTCTCGGGTTAAATACCTAATACGAATCATATCTTCTTTTTTTTGTTAGATTTATTCCTAGAATTCGTTATACTTTCTCAAGTTATGATTTTATTATTTCAGTTAATAATTTCCCTACTTTTAGGTTGTTTATTCCAACTAATCCGTTAATGTTTCAATATTATGGGTTAAATTCCAAGTTGATATTATAAAATTCAAATTAAACTTTTATTACGAAAAACAATAATATTAATAAGGTGAATTTCATTTTACTCCTCCTATTTCAGTAAATATGAACTTATTGCAATATATTAAAAATTCATTATTGTAATCCTTAATATGTTTTCAATAAACTACCATTAACATTTTAAGTTACAAAAATTAGAAACTTACCTAATCTAATTTTGTTGGAACATTTTTTTCTTTTTCATCTTCTCGACTTCATGAGATTTCTTAAACTTAACTTATTTATACTTGAGCTTTTGATCATTATAAATATGTCTATTTTATTATTTCAGATTAATTGTACTTATTTATCTTTAAAATAAATTAGTTTGATAATTACGTTCGTTTTTTAATTTATATAAAAGTTTTACCATTCTATTTTCCTTTTAAAATAAATTCATTGATTTCTTATCACTTCCACCAAAATTTTATTTTTTGACAACTACGTATACAATTTATACTACTCAAATGGTTATGATAATACAAATTATTTATTTATTTTATGATCATCCCATGAATTGTGAAACTTAATTTTTATATTAAAATTTTAATATTTGCATATTTGAATTTACTCTGAATCCGATTCTACTAGGCCACAATATATTTGTCTTTAATGAATGCTTTAAACACAGTAAATACAATTCAAATTCAACAATATTTTGCAAAAAAAAAAACACATTAGAAATCAATGCAATCAAGAAAAAAGAAAATATATTAAAAGATTAATTTTGCTTCCTAAATTAAATATTGTAAGAACATTTTTCTCTAACACTGCAATTTAACAACAATGCCGACTTCCATTTTTAAACTATTTTTTTATTACTCCAAATTGCAATCGATTTTAATATGTCATAAAAATTAAAAATCGATGTTGAAAGTATCTTTATATACATCAGTATTCATTACTTCAAGAGATATGATCATGAATTTGATCATCCCTTGTACAAACAAAATAAGTTAATAATTTTTCACGACTTAACAAAAAATTATCTTAGTACCTAAAATTATTTTTAAAAGCATAAAACATTTGGACGGATATTCCCATTATTGTAATTTAACAATAATGTTGATTGTTATTTTAAAACTATTTATTTACTGCTCCGAATTGTAATCGTTTTTTATAAGTCATAAAAATTAAATTTATTGAATAATACACTTATATAGTTGGATACATAATTTATAGCTTAATTGATGTTGCCATGATTTTTAATTGTTATATTTTATTGATAGTTTATTTTATTATCTACTAATAGTGTAATAAATTTGTAATAATTGATTGCACATCATATTTTACACCAATTACTACATGAATTATATAATATCTATTTATAAGTGAGTATTACTCAAATTAATATAGTATACTTTAAATTTTTAATTATCATGAGTAAATCATATAATTATATGTGCATTTAAGTATAAATTATTTAATTCTAGGTGTTGCACTAAACTTATAATTGTCTAGTTGCATTCTTAATTTAGTTCAAGGGTACAATACAATGTCAACAACAATTATTGTAATAATACCTAACAAAATTACACTCTATATTATTAAAAATTTAATTTTTAGTAAAATTGTCTCTCGTTGAATTGATTGAGTGGTTTTCAAGCGGGGCTAAAAAATAAAATTAGATTATACACACTTTAGATAAACACATTCAATTAGACTATACATATAAACATTAATAAAACTTTTATTTTTATAAAAAAAAATATCATATAGACTATACACACATTTCATAAAAAAATATATAATTTCATAAAAAGTATCATAAGTTGAGTCCAGTTTAATCATAGTAATAATGATTATAATGATAGTTATTAACAATATAGAAAAATGAAGATTATCCCCTATTGTTTAAAGAAATTAGAAACCCTCTCACGTTTTAAAATAAGTCCAAATCCCCTTGCAGTTATAACAGTATTAGCTTTATGTATATATATTATGTCAAGTAATTTTTCTCCATAATGTATAACTTATTATTAATTTAGTTTAATCATTGAGGGTATATAAGACATTTCACTTTGTTTATATTCGAAAAATATTTAAATTTTATGGCTAAAATCAAGACTAAGGGTAGAATATATATATATATATATTGTGGGTACTCTAATGGTCATATATAGCCAACTGTTATTCAATTTAAATGGATAATTTATACAACTATTAGGGATATTTATGGCATTTTCCTTCTTGTAATTTTTTACTATAATTTTAAATTCAATATAAAATAATTTGATCATTAAGGGTAAATAAGTCATTTTGCTTGATTTGCATTCTCAAAATATTTAAATTTTATTGATAACATCAAGACTATGGTAGAATACTAAAATAATATATAAAATTAATACCGTTATAACTTTAGGGGAGTTTAAACATATTTTAAAACATGAGGGAGGTAATTCTCAATTTCCCTTTAAAATATCTAAAATAAATTTGAATGCTATACTAATATCAACTATAATACCACTAATAACACAAGATCAAATATGTTACATGCAATAATTTAATAATGTAGCAAAAAAATATTAAACAAAATATGCAATAATTTAATTAATTTACGATAAATTTGTATGAAGTAATTTGTTTAAGAGAATCTTTGTGAGTAATTGAGTAAATCCAAATATCAAATATATGATACATTATATATTCCTTGTATACAGTACAAATTTGTATCATTAATATTAGTCACTAGTATTACTAATTTTGAAAATAATAATATTTGATGATTAATCATGATATTTGGTACTAGGAATAATTATAATAATTTGAAAACTATCCAATAGTTAGATGGAAAATAAGAAAAAATCTATTTGATTTATGATCGTTTGATTTACACTAATATAATATTATTCTCATTAATACAGACATTGCATATTTTGAAGTAATTTTTTCATCCGTAAAAAATGCAAAATTTTCATGTTGAGGGGGTGTTTGACATTTTCCTAATTTAAATTGATAATTTTGATATTTAGTTAAAATGGGGTAGCTATTGGATAATTAGTATTGATATTTGCCAGTTCCCACTTCCCATTCTTTCGTTCGGTAGCCGGTTTCATGCGTAAAATTATAGAAGCCGTTAGATTGCTTATAAAATCAATCCAACGGGCAATAAATTTTAAAGTAAAAAATAAAAAACGGCTGTCTGACATGCAGCGGCTGCATTATAAGCGGACCCGTTTTTTATATATGGATGATCTTACGATGTATATATATATAGTTTATTTTATGCTGTGGTATTTGCTGCTTTATGTCTTTATATATGTGAAGGTTGATCAATTAGTTAATTTACTTAACTAATTAACTTTTTTTTTTTGATTGGGAGACAAAGGATGTTTTATTGGTTTTTCAAGTCAATTGAGTCTCGTAATTAAGCGTAATATTTAAGATTTTTAATTCTAATTTACTGTTTTTTATTTGATAATTTATTCACAACAATCCCTATTCCCTAACACATTATTTTGTCCTTCCAAGAAAGGGTCGAAGATTTGTAACTTTCCCATTTTGTTTTAATCATTGAGTGTGCTAATACATTTGTAAAATAGAAAGTTTGTATTTTGATTGATGTAGCATTAATATATAAATTCACTGTTTAGATGAAAAATAGTAAAACTGAATAATTAATAAACATATGATGAGATAATGCCATGTTAATTGGCACATAAACTATGTATTAGCGGCTGATAGCGTGTTTGGTAATTTGGCAGTTGATTTTTGTTTTTTTTTTTTTTTATTTCATCAAATTTTTTAAAATAAATATTTACTGGTAGAAATGTATTACTATTGTTGGTAGTGTGGTATCTCTTTTAAGCTCTAGTTTTTATGGAATAAAAGTTGTAGTTGTTAATGAAATACTTAGGTGCGATACCATTTTATAAAGCTCAATATATAAATGTTATTTAAAAAAATAATAGAAAAAAGTCGATATAGCCCAGTTGCTGGCTATTGCCTCAGTTAGTTTCTGTTTTGTATTAAAGTGCTGTAAACTACAGTTGATGTGGAAAAAAAAATATAACTATGAAGTAAAAGTTAATAATGTATAGCAAACGTGATTTTTAAATAATAATTTTTACGAAAATTATAAAGATATTATAGGTTTTTATCATTCAAGCGGTGGATTAAATCAATTTAATTTTTAAGCCACAATAACTAGTATTTACTAAACACTTTAGTGCTATAACTTTTAAGTTACAGTGGCCCAATTTTAATATTAAATACGACCTTAATTACTTAATTTGTATACTTTTCTCTTTTAAAGGTAATAACATGCTTGTTTGTTCCCCTGCTCTTGTGGTTCACCTTAATTATTTTTTCTTGTGCTACAATAAATTTTTTGTTTTAAAAGGTGATAAACCCTTTTCTATAAGATATTTACATTTGGGTCCCATTTGGGATTGCAATTGAAATTCAATAAGCTATTTATTTCATAATTTTTGATAAAATAGTGTTTGGTA
Source organism: Clausena lansium (assembly GCA_030449835.1). NCBI lineage: Eukaryota > Viridiplantae > Streptophyta > Magnoliopsida > Sapindales > Rutaceae > Clausena > Clausena lansium. The sequence goes on from JASUUF010000195.1 coordinate 7,628,967, forward strand.
AATTTTGTAAAAATAGCTTATTTCATAATTTTCTCCATTTTGTCAGCAGTATTTAAAAGTAAGTAGGGGTTGCTTTTCATAAGCAGCTTATTAAATAAGCTACCACATCTTTTTAAAGTTCTTATTATAACCTTAATATTTTAAGAAAAAGATAATTATATCTTACTTATCTATAAATTCTAATATATAGATCATTAGATATCATATTACTGTCACAATCTAGTATAAATTTTTATCATATTTTATGTAACAGATTATAAAAAAAATTTATTATTTTTATGTAACAGATTATAAAAAAAATTTATGTCTAAAAAATTTATTAAACGTACTCTAAAAATAAAAGACAATTTAACCAGTTAAGAAAATTTGTCTAAACAATTTACATTTCATGCTAAGAAAATTTGTACAGTATAAGGTCCTTTCAATAGGGTTTCACAATTTAACTAACCAGTTAAGAAAATGACATATGACATGAATAAGTAGAAAAATGACGCAATAAATAAATAAACCTAGAATATAAAGTGAACAATTTTGATATAGCTCGAAATCTATTCATCATGGGCTCATGGGTGGACCATAATAAACTTAAAACGATTTTAGTATTTTACTTTCAGGTTTCACCGTGTTGCGTGCTTGTGGGTAAGTAGTAATGCTTGTCGCACACCTTTAAATTAATTAATATCCTCGTAAAATCCTATTTTTGTTATCATTGTTATATTGTTAGTGAAAATCATGTAAAAAAGACAAATAAATATGAAAATTAAATTAATTAATTTTGGGAAATTTTCTACTACTTGCCTGTTCTATGCTGAAATTAATAGAGCAGTTTATATTTTTCATAAACAAATAACTCAATTCTGTTTTATTTTAAAGGAAAAAGCTTGGGGTTTGGCCTATTGGGCCTGATCCATCCAGATTTTTAGCCTCTTAAGAAAGCATGGGCTTGGGCCTGAGCATCAATGCCTATTTAGCATTTACCATTCTGTTAAATACACCTGAAATTAAATGCCTCGTCGACATCATTAGATCAATGTGTTATTTATTAAATTGAACTTTCCATAAAAATTGGAAACATCCAATCCAAGAGAATCACCCTAAACATTTAAGTAAAAGTTCATTCAATGAGGGGATTTTTGATTATTCTAAAAAATTCCGAGGAGTTTTTGTTAATAAGATAAAATAGTGTGGGAGGGAGTGAGGGTTATTTCTCAACCATTTGATAAAAAAATACATACAGCAATCAGAATGACAGCGACAACCCCTTCCAGCTTGTAGTAGATGGCGAGTTCATATCGTTTAGAAGGTGGTGGAATCCACGGCAATCAGTTCCCCCACTGTCCTACAGAAAGTGAAAATTACCATTCTGTCCGTTTGGTCAACGGCAGGGAAGCGCATGCGCAGCTTTAGCTTAGCTCACTCTGCCTGCTGCTGTCTCTATCTCCGTCTCCTGTCTCAAGCTTTCGCTCCAACAACATCTGATCCAACGTTTATTATTATTTTTTTTGCCCAAAATTACCAAAATACTCTCTCCGTTCCATCACTCTTCCTCGATCTGAAAACTCATATCAGATACAATGTCTGCGTTTATCAAGCTCGAGGATTCCCCAATGTTTCAAAAGCAGGTAACATCAGATTGAATTCGCTTCAATTTCGTCTTGATCTCTGTTCAATCTGATTCCTTTTTTTGGTTGTTGTTGTTGTGGTAGTTATTTTCTATGGAAGAGTCAGCTGACGAGTTAAAAGATCGTTGCCAAAGACTGTATAAAGGCTGCAAGAAGTATACGTATGTCACTCACTCACTCACTGTGTTTTCGTTAGGGAAATGCTTAGCCAAATTATTAATTTTTTTTTTGTTTGCTTATTTGTTTTTACAGGGAAGCTCTTGGAGTAGCATGCAGCGGTGACAGTGCCTTTGCAGATGCATTAGAAGCTTTTGGTGGCGGACAAGATGATCCTGTCAGTGTTTCCATTGGAGGTATATTCATATTCTGATTCATTATGAGAACTGGCTTTGCATTTTGTTGATTGTTTAATATATAATAGGATGGAGGGTTCCGTTTCCAATTACTGTGGAAAGCTAAGTAACTATTCATGTTTGAAATGAGTTTTAAAGATAATAATACTAATAGGTGGAAAATTTTAGCAATATAATTGGCTTCTTATGTGGTTCCCTGTCTCAGGTCCAGTTATCTCCAAGTTTGTTAATGCATTTCGTGAGCTTGCTACATATAAAGAGCTTCTTCGGTCCCAAGTGAGTGCTCAAATTGGCGTCTGATGAAAGATTTTTGCTTTAATGATATCGGACAATGAGTATGAGGCATACAACTCTTTTATGCTCTTTGTATCTCTGACTCATCCAAACTGGCTAGGTTTTGTTCTTGCGGAACTTTGTTAACTGGCTTTCACTGCTAATGTTTCACTCAAAATTTTGTAGTTTGCATTGCTTATTTTCTGTACTTTCTTTTACCTCCACCCCAAACCACAACAATCATGTTTTACGTTTAACCTAATTGAAAGATGCAAGTCTTCCAATCCCTAAATCACCAGGATGGGTAAGTGGGGATCCAAAGCATTCTAATCTGTCCAATTATACTTAAATTCATTTCCATTTCCACCTCACTATGAATTGGATGAAGGACATTATGAAGATGCAAAGGGGCTGAAAAATCATGCCTGGACCTTTACATCAACATCAAAGAAGTGAAGCTAATTCTTGAAAGTATACATACGTACATACATACATGTATATGTGTGTATTGAATAATTCTCTAGTGAGGACATCCTCATTTAGTGAGGATGCCACTAAAACACAAAAAAAACACATACTTTAATATATGTTTATATATATAACAATTGCCTGAGTACGATCTCAAAAAGGCCTTTTACCATTGCTGTTATGCATGATTCTTTAGTCTGTTTTATGTTGTAACTGAATTCTGAGAAATGTATGTTGCAGGTCGAGCATGTGTTAATTGATCGGCTGATGGAATTTTTGACTGTTGATCTGCATGATGCAAAGGTCTATTTCACAATATCTGTTATATCAAATCAACTATTATGGGATGTACCCCTTGGGGATAAACCTGCAACGTCAATGATTATGGCTATTGACATTTGGATACTTTTTTGTCAAATATTGTGCTATGCTGCCTTAAATTAAATTCAGAAATAGCTTTTGAGTTTCATGATATCAAAATCCTATCTTAAAAATGTAATAGGAAGTAACATGCCTATTCTGTGACCTAAGTATATTTATCTAATTTTTCATTAAGAAGAACCCGCCTTCTGGTACATAAGGTAAGTGAGAGTTAATAAAATATGATCAAATGACAATGTTCAATGGACGGTAAAAAAGAGAAGCCCCTTGTGTAGGAAAAGAAAATATATCTCTCATGTAAAATTTTCTGGTAGAAGATACAAAATATATAATAGAGGATACAAGCTATTTTATGAAACAATCCTCCTTCTATGTAAACAATTGCCATCAATCACAGAAAGTTATTGGCCAAATATTACAACATTGGAAATTAGGGATTTAACAATTATACACAGAATATCTCTTGTAACTGAGAGATTTGATTTAGTCAAAATCAGCTGGAGTAGCCAGCACCTTGTGACTTGTTTTATGTCCCTTATATTCTGACCTTTTGCAGGAATCCCGCCGGCGCTTTGACAAATCTATACATGCTTACGATCAGGTATTTCTAGGGTTTAATCCTTTTTTATTTTGTGGTTGGATAATTAAATTTCATTGAAGGTTTCTCTACATATACATGTATCTTCATGCACATGATCATATAGATATTCAATAGAGGTGTAGTAGAAAATTTATTGCCTTAACGACAGTGATGATCGCTTTATAAAAAATCGACAAGTGAAACTAACTGTATGACATTCATGGCGAGTCACAAAATCCAATATGATGACCAGTCATGTTCATTACTGGATGAAGAGGTTTTTGGAATTTGCCTAGAACCATTTAGTGCTTTGGATTTTCTGACTACAGTCCCAACCTGAATACATGACTAGGATTGTTAGAGAAAGGAACTCTTTGGTGTCTTAGTGGAAACTTGATCATTTCTTTTCTTTTTTTTTTTTTCAACTTTGGGAAGGGGGGGTGAGGTGGTTGTGGTGGTGAAGGAAGAGAAGAGCAGAATATTAAAGAAAGTGGAAAAGATATCTTTTGTCTACATTGTGAATGCTCACTTTATGCAACTGCCATATTGTGAAAAAAAATCTAGTGGGATGACCAATTATTTTTCATTTCCACAATTGATGATGACTATATTTTTATCTCACATTTTATTGCAACTGCTAGTGATGTAGGACAAGCTGTCCACAAGGATAACTCAGTTAGAAAAGAGAGAAAATTAGAAGAAAGGAGAGAAGTAGACAAAAAGGGTGAAACAACATAGATTATAGGGTAGAAATCATATTATTCCATTCAATAATCATCAACGTTTGATGACAATGAAGACCTAGGCTCTGTTTATGGTGTTCAAACCCTAAATAAAACTGGAAATCTACTTGCGAACACAAAAAATATGATGTCCTCAACTAAGAAGACTACTGAGTTTTAAGTAAATAATAATTACAAAACCCTAAAAATCTAAATAATCTTCATCTTTATTCTGCATCAATTCGACCAGTAAAGATGTCTTCTTGCACAAGAGTTTGGAAATAAATTGGGATGGAAAACTAAAATGTTGAATCCATTATTGTTAAACAACCTATTTGGTGTTTTAGTTTGGGAGCATCTTACTGTATCATATCCTTCTTGTGATAGTTTGAGAAGTTTTTCATGCTGTTAAAAATTATTCTTTTCCAGGCACGTGAAAAGTTTGTGTCTTTGAAAAAGAATACACGAGATGACATTATTGCAGAACTAGAAGAGGTATGTTCTTTATAACTGTGCAGTTGTTAGCTTCTATTATGTTTTGCTGAGTTGGAGAGATATGTCTCCCATGCCGCACGCCCGGCACCCCTACCTTTTTTTCAATGCAAATCAAACCTCATTTATTTTTTTCTGAAAAATAAATCAAGTGAGAGTACATTTTCTTGACTGGAGGGTTAGGTAATTTTCTAAGAGACTGATTAAGAAAATGTTCATAGCCAAGGAAATAATCATCTAAACCACTGGAGGCACAAAAGCTTTGGTGAGGAAGCCATATTGTTAGTCGTTGGACTAGTAGTTAAGTTTGACGGCAAATCAAGTTAGAATACATTCTATTCACTGTAAGAGAAAGACAATTTTCTAAGAGAGTGACTTAGATAATGTTCACATCTAATGTATTGATCTTCTAGTTTAGAAGCATTATCAGGTGGATGGTTTAGTATGAAAGCATTCACTACATTGGGGCCTTTTAAGGATTTGAGAATTTGTCTCTGTTGAAACAAATATCAAAGAACAAATACAACCAAAGGTCTTTCAGAATAACAGAAGAATGAAAAGTAGAACAAAAGATTTGAGAATATTCCATTGGAGAAAATATAAAATATAAAATATTTGACTTAGATTTGTGAACATATGTAAGCAAGTTCCCATATCTTGATTTTCTGAAATTGCCTTGGTGGACACTTGTCTAAAAATGATGGATCCCTTTTTCTCCATTCATCATAATTTAGTAACAGCATCTAATTTTTTTTTGTTGAATATCATGGTTTAGCCTTTTAGCCATATTTATTTGTGCACCAAATTGCAGATTCTTTTCTGATTTTACTTGTTCATCCATCTTGATTCCGAGACAGCCTTGATACTGAAATTAGGAATTACTGTTTGTTGTTTGTGGTGACAGGATCTACAGAATTCAAAGTCAGCATTTGAGAAAAGCCGCTTTAATTTAGTATGTGTACTGCATTTTCAAATCTCCTTTGCTTTATGCTAACCTTAAGTCTCCCTTCAACCCTTTTGTTTCTAATGACCTTCTCTCTTTGGCTTTAAGGAATGCAGGTTAGCACACTCACGAATATCGAAGCGAAAAAGAAGTATGAGTTCTTGGAATCTATAAGTGCAATTGTGGATGTGCATTTGAGATATTTCAAGCTGGTCCGCTTTTCATTTTCTATTAAATTAACCTTCTTGACGTGTTTGCCTGTTTATTCAGTGTGCTGAGATGAACTTATTTCTTTATGTTGTAGGGATTTGACTTGTTTAGCAAAATAGAGCCATATGTCCACCAGGTAAAACCGTGCCTTACTTTACATATATATATATATATATATATATATATATATATATATATGAATAAAAGCTAAGAAGATTGTATTGAAAGAAGAAAGATTTACAAAAGGTGAACAAGTTTTCCACTAGCCCCAAGAACACCCCAAGGTTTTAAAACTAAGAGAACATCTTGAAAAGAAACTTCCAATCTTGGGAGGAGTAAACAAAGTTTCTATCCATGGCTTGCTTTATATTCAATCAGTTTAATATATTGTAGATGGGGATACTCAGTGGAATTGTTGGGAGTAAATCGTTATCAGGCCTTGACTTTATTGTTTGCATGATATAATATTAATTCAGATTAAGTGACATCATCTAGAAAACCATCTGACCGTTCCTTTTCTTTCTGACTACCTAGTTCCTTTTCTTTTTCCCTCAAAATTTCAAACTAGTTATTGCGGACTCCTTTCTTGTCTTCCAGCATTGGAGGTGTCTGACATGTTTTGTATTATGTGTGGCACATTTACAGAGGGCACATGGGATATACTTTTAAGATTATCTGAAATGTACAGTAAGATTTGGTGTCCATGTACTTATAACTTTATTCTAAATAGGAATCTACGAATGTAATAGTTCACACCCTGTATGCAGGGTATGAACTATTTCAGATAGGGTGGGAACCTTTGCTCTTAATCTTGCCCATCTAAATAGGATGCTTGCATTGGCTAACCGACTCATATTTCAACCTAAAATCGACTTGCTCCTTTGCTCAATGTCAGTTCTAAATTTTCAAGCTTTCTATATAGGTTTTCAGCTATTATTACCATGTCAACTGTCTTTGCAATCGTTTGCATATAGCTTTCTAACGCTAAAGATGCTACAGCTGTGTCAATGGATGAATTCGAAACTTTGAATTTAAATTTTACGTAGGGTAGTGTTTGTAAGATGTGACTGGTTCTATGTTGGTCTTCAGGATACTGCAATCTGGGCTTAGTGTATGACCTTTAAGCACAACATGCGTGTCTGTAGATGTTAAGATTTTTGTCTGGGGGAGCGAGAAAGGACAGTCTAAGGCACAAATTAATTTGACAAAAGGTAATAAAGACACCTATTGCGGATAAACAAAGGGAAGTTCAGTTCAATTAGTGGTCAAATGGAAACAATGAGAGGTTTCAAGAAATACTAGTATAGGATATACAAACTCTAGAACTGGAAATCGGTTTATGGAACTCATATGATGATTTGAAATTATTTTCGTTAACATTTTTTCTTCAAATGTTGCACAAAGTAGGAAAATGAATATAAAGATTTAATGCTAGTTTAATTTTTGGAAACTCCATTTAATTTCAAAACAATTTACAAATTTGGGATTGAGTTATGTGATGCAAAAATCAGTCTGTGTAATGAGAAATTGATGCCTTGAACAAACTGGGAATCATGCGCAGATGTGTCTTGGTATGCATTTGTATTAATCAATTTACAAATTGTTTTATCTCCTTGATCTCAACATAAATTTATCTTTCCTTGGGATGATGTTGTTCTAGTTCTGGAATGAGCTTCTTTCTTTTCCTGTTACAGGTGTTGACTTATGCACAACAATCCAAAGAATTGGCTAATGTTGAACAAGATAAACTTGCAAAACGGATTCAAGAGTTTAGGACCCGAGCAGAGTTGGACAACTTGGGAGTTTCGGTTGAAATGGAGCATTCAACAAGTGCTGATGGCATTCATGTTGGCGGTACGGTTTCTTACAAGAACATAGAAGCAGTTATGCGGTCTAGTGCCACAGGGGAAGTAAGTTATTAGGTTTACGTAGCTCTTTGTGCTATGATAGCAAAGCATCTCAGACTTTGCATGCTTTCTCCATGTAAATCTCTGTGAGATGAATTTCTAGTTTGAACTAGTATCATGTCTTATGGCATTACTGAGTGCTTCTAGGAAATCTAATATTATATAGTTCTCTTTGTCATATAGGTCCAGACAATCAAACAAGGGTATCTCTTAAAGCGTTCCTCAAATTTGAGGGGAGATTGGAAGAGGAGGTTCTTTGTACTCAATAGTCAAGGGATTTTGTATTACTACGGAAATAAGGGTATAAAATCTATGGTATGTTATATTGTTAGTTTTGCGACTTATCTCTCCCAATATATCTTACCTTGCTGCCCCTAGAGACTTGACCGAGTGGTTTTCAAGTAGTTCGAATCCTGTGGGAGGTAGGGGCTAAAAAGTCAATTTGGGCTTTGCCCACCCCTACCTTGTTTTTTTCTTTTAGAAAAGATTTAAAAAAAAATTTTACCTTACCTTGCTTCTTTCACTATTCCTTATTGTGTCATAATTAATAAATTATATATGTTAATTAGAAAATTGCTATGTTTACTGTTGATAAGAAAAGATCAATTATGCGAGGTTAGAAAGTGACACAGTATTAAAGTTCAGTAATGCTAGAGCCACAAACTTTTTCTGCAAACTATTTTGTTCAAATTGACGTGGCATATCAGTATTGGTTGGATGAAAATACCTTATAACCCATATGATTTAGTTTCATTATATTTTGTGTTTTCATCCAACTTATACTATCATGTCGCGTTATTTTTACTCATTAAAGTTGATCCTTTTCTTATTAGAAAGAGAAAAGCAAGTTTATTAATGGTGTAAAATACAAAATGGACCAGAAGTCCACCATAGAAACCTGATCAGGGATATCTACACAAAAACTATAGAAAAATCAGAAACTTTTTGTTCGTTGAAATTCAAAAACAGGCCCTAACCCCTCTTAAAACAAATTTTCTATTGATTTTTCTCAAAACCCCTTCCCTACAAAGATTGCTAAAGAAGAAAGAAGTGCCTAGTAACTCTTTTGCAGCAGAAGCCCAAAGGAATGAGAAAAAGCAAACTTTGTTCCACAAACAAGAGACTTCATCTTCTCTCTTATCTTCGAAAATACAACATTTCCTTTCTTGCCAGACAACCCAAAAGAGAGCTAGAACAGCACAGAGCCAGAACCTGAGCTTTCTTTCCTTCCCAAAAGCCAAAACATTATCATTATCAAGGAGCTACAAGAACTAGGAACAACCCAGAAATTCCAGCTTCCTTACACAACCTGGTCCATCAACAAGATGCTATGGAATAGTGGAGGAAGATATGGTCAGCTGACTCTTCATTCTTCCTACGCATAACTCACTAGAGAACCTCCTTTGAATGAGATCATCTATGTTAATTCTTTTTTTATTGGGTATGGCTTCAACTATTCCTTAAGGCCGGGCATGCCTCTCCCAGTCGACTTCTAGCATACACTGGTAGGAAGGAGCTTTTCTTGTACTGCATTGGAATATTTTGTGTCGCCTTGTTTTGAGGGTTGTATAAAACTGAATACATACCCTTAGTAAGAAGATACATTAATAATGGATATCTAGTTTGGAGATAAATGCAACATTTTTATTCTATGCTGATGTTTGTGCCGATGTGTATTTGTCTTACTATTTCATTTCTTTTTTCTTCTCCCATCCTCGTTTGTATATTGATATTTTCAGTGAATAATCATGATGAACTCCTGATTTCCTCTTATCTCTTCTTTTCTAGGGTTCTCACCATCATTATACTGGTTCAGTTGATCACAATGGTGGTGTATTTAGTAGATTCCGTTCAAGGCACTATAGGTCATCTTCATTCAGTGAAGACTCCCTGAACTGCCGTACTGTTGATCTTCGTACTTCAGCAATAAAGATGGATGCAGAGGATACGGATTTACGACTATGCTTTAGGATAATTTCTCCTTTGAAAACTTACACATTGCAGGTGATTTATTTGGCTGGGTGTAGGACATTCAATTATGCTGCTGTATCGTTGAGTCTGCTTTACCCTAATAAATTTGGCAAAACCCTAATTTGAACTACTTGAGATTGGACAATATAATTCCATTTCTAGGCCTAACAGCATGGACTCTTATGGTAAAGCATGTAACCTCAGAACATTGAGCATTTAACCTTGTTCATTCCTGAAACCCCAAAATTGAAGACCTTTAGAAACGTGAGGTAATTGGCCTAACAATTTGGAAACATATGGAATGGCTGTGACTATTGTGCTAGTGGATTTAATATAAATTTTTGGCAGATGCTTCAAGTTTATGTTGGTATAAACTTGGTAATATGTTGTTACAAAGCTGAACCTTCACATCTGATGGGCTCTAATTTCAATATTCTTTTTTATTTTATTGCAAAATAATGGGTCTCTTTCAACCAAGAGTTGAGCATTGTTCCTCAGAGACTTGTATATATATATATATATATTTATTTATTATTATTTTTTTTCCATTTTCTATGATAAACATTCTGTTTCCCCTTAAATAAATTGAAAAATGTCTTGAGGCATTTTATGAATCATTATGCCAACTTTTAGGCTGAAACAGAAGCAGACAGGATGGACTGGACAAACAAGATAACTGGTGTTATTGCGTCTCTTTTAAATTCTGATTTGTTGCAACAGGTTGAATCCCTCCCATACTTATCTCTCTCTCTCCCTCTCTTTGTCTTTTCTTTTGAATAACATTAAATTGTGAATGCAAGAGTTGAAACTAACTCTTTCTCATAAGAATTATTTGCATCTTTGCAGGTACGTCCCAGAGCAAAATATATTGATGGAAATGATCCCTTCAGTGCTCATGATGTTCTATCACTTAATAGCCATTGCAGTCTACAAGATGAAGTGAAAGCCAATAAATCTGATAGTGTTTCTACCATCCTTAGGCAAATTCCTGGAAACGATCTTTGTGCAGAGTGCAGTGCTCCTGATCCCGATTGGGCGTCGCTTAATCTTGGTATATTGCTGTGCATTGAATGCTCTGGTGTTCACCGGAATCTTGGCGTTCATATATCAAAGGTGTGGAAAATTTAAAAAAGTTGAGCACTTAAAAGCCTCATGAGAATTTAATTCTGCAAGAGCTTGAATTGTTAACAGAATCAAAAAGCACCGCATGCAGATGACTAGTTTAGTAGCTAATACAAAGTAATTCTACCTGAAGATTTTTCTAGATACAGCTGAGATTGTCATGCGTGGTGTCTCAGTGCTGACACGTTTCATGATGTAAACTAGTGCTCTTTTTTTCATTTAGTCAGTTAGTTGCAACCTTCTATTTGTAGTCTTATAAGATCAATTCTATTGGCATCTGTTTCAAATAAATTTAAGAATATTTTTTTAATTTTTATTCAAGAAAATTGAGTAAGCTGTTGTTAGATGATTATCATAACTTTTTTTTCCCCCTTCCTGTTGTTAACTTGTTTAGTCTTTTTCATTATGCTTTTTACTTCTTTCTAATTCTGTTCATTTTTATTAAAATTTCTAGTTTCTTATGAAAAAAAAAAAAAGGAAAAAGAAGAAAGTAAGTAGGGGTTTCTTCTTCAAATAATCTGCGCTGATCCATATTTAGACATCTATTTTTATTATTTCATGTTAACCATTCCATTGCCAGAGCCTCAATTGTATACCTCGTATGACAATTGCAGGTAAGATCTCTTACGTTGGACGTCAAGGTTTGGGAACCTACAATCTTGGATCTATTTGGTTCTTTGGGTAATGCATATTGCAACTCCATATGGGAGGGATTGCTCCTACTCAAGGATCAAGAGTAAGAATATTTTTAGTTGGATACAATATGGAACTTATGTTTTTAAGTTTGTTTTAAGCATGTTTACTGGCAAACAGAGTTGTGAATGTTAAATTTTATGTAATCTTACAATGCTTTTGCTTCATAATCACACTTGATTTTAATCCTGTGCAGTGTGGACAAACTAAATACTACCATTCCATCAGTTAGGAAACCTTGCTCCAAAGATGTTTTTCATTATAAGGAGCAATACATTCATGCGAAGGTACACAGATTTATTCTTTTCATCCATTGTAGTGTTATGGAATTTATGTTACACTTGGCATTAGTACTGAAATTTCTTCAGAATTCTTGAAGGCATGTGAGCTTTAAGCAATCAATAATTTTCATAAGCAATTATTTTTTCTGTGGCCATATTGTTTCTATCAATTCTGTGTTGGATGCTGTCTCCTTCTGATTGAGTCTTCTGAATGCATTGATAATTAGATTTTCGTGTCTTTCTATTTGCTATTACAAAGGATTCTTGGAGTTTGTAGATTTAAGTAGTAGAACTTGCAACATTATCAGGTATTCGATTTATGTTTCGATATCCATGTACAACCAATAGATAGGGAATGACCTGCTGGTTTGTAAAACCACTGCTTGGCTCACTGGTTTTATTATTAGGCCATATTATGTCCAGGACTTTTCTTTTCTTTAGTGAGAAACAAACCAAATGAATTACAAAAATTGGTCCAAGAATCCACCCATTATAATCAATACACAAGTGAAATTTTACTGCTTTTTCTTGTCAAATTGTCATCCTGCTTCAAGATAATATTACTTTCACTGGATTAGTTGTAACCTGAAATTCAAAGCTTTTTTGTTTTCCTCACCCAGTATGTGGAGAAATTGCTAGTCATTAGAGATACATCTGACATTAAGTCTCGCACCACAAGCATTTGGGAAGCAGTCAAAAATCAGAATTTGCAAGAAGTATACTGCCTTATTGTGACATCGGATGTAAATATCATCAATACCACCTTTGATGATGTGGTTGGTGTTGATTCATATCACCATCTCGATAATACACAATACTCAGTAATTGATTTTCGCAAAGTGAAAGAGGAGGAAAATAATGGTCCAGCTCGTTGTCAGAGAATCAAGGATTCCAATGATCCTGGGAATTGTCTTCAAGGTGGTTCGTTATTGCACCTTGCATGTCACTGTGGCAACCTTGTGATGCTTGAACTTCTGATACAATTTGGTGCTAATATAAATATGCGCGACTTCCATGGAAGGACTCCCTTGCACCATTGCATCTCCTCAAAGAACTACCCTTTTGCGAAGTTCCTACTTAGAAGGTAAAAGCTTCCTATTTTTCCCATCTCCTGTAATCAAATCAATCAATCAACCAACTGCATTCTTCATTCTAAATCTTTCTTCGGATGTTATATTGTTTTCACTCTAGGTCTGACTTGTATTCTCTACAGAGGTGCACTTCCATCAATTAAGGATGGTGGAGGGCTAAGTTCGCTAGAAAGGGCAATGGAGATGGGAGCAATTACTGACGAAGAGCTATTTATTTTGCTTGCTGAAAGCTAGTGAAACCAACAGACACACCTGAATGTGTGACATCCCGCCTATTCGCTGTGAGGGTCCCCCATTGTTTCTTACCGCAGAAAAATGGAAACAATAAAACAGTGAAGCGGGTTCTTCTGTGAGTTCAAAATAAAACGAATTCTGATTATTGTTTTCATTCATTTATGCAATGCTTAAAGAAATATTATCCCCTTAATTTATGGTGGTCACTAGTACAAGGCAAGTATTTGCTTGACAAGGACTATTATCTTATCCGAACGGTAGATTCTTGATTGATATTCTGCTTGCTACCTATAGGCTATGGCATGGTTAGGCAAATTGTAAAGTTTCAAATTTGAAAGATAAATCAATTAATTCATATTTAAATGGTGTTGCGAAAGATTTATAGGATCTATTAGGATAAGACCTACATAAAAGAGGCTCAGTTGAACAAAGATAATCCAAACATATCCTAAAGCAACTTCCCAGTTCCTTCCAAGTTCCAACTTTAACGACTCCCAAAAGTCAAATATAATCCTTTACCTTTCAAAAGTATATTTCACAAACGTACATGTTGATGCACAAGATACACTATTAATAAGTCACCCCATTCTTTTTTTAGTTTTTATTATAATCTTAGTATTTTAATAAATAAATAATTATATTTTATTTTTTTATAAACTCTAATATATAAATCAGTAGATATCATATCACCGCCACAATCACTTTATGTTCTCTTCAATATTAATTTAATGTGAATGTAATAAATATTATTTTTTTTTATTTTATTTGGATTGTGTATAGATATCAATTTTTATCATATTTTGTGTAACAATGAAATTCATTAGATTTTATTTAATTGAAGTTTTTTTCACTTCATATAATTTCATGTATTAAAAAAAAAAGGCATTTGTAAACAATTTATTAAACATAGTCTAAAAATAAAAGGTAATTTAAATTTATGTCTATTTTAATCATTATATAATAAAACAATACTTTCGTAATAAAATTTACCAAACGCGTGTACTCTATTTTTCAAACTCACAGCAACCGCAATAACATAATTTATCAAATACCAAATTATTCTTTTAATCAATAGCTTATTTCATCTGCACAGCAGAAACAGCTTATTTAATCAGCCACCGCAATCCCAAACTAGCCCTAAGCCTTCTTTGGTGCCGTGAAAAAAAATAGATGTGAAATAAAAATTAATTGTACGGAATAAATATAATTTTTAAATAATAATTTTAAAATTATTATAAGATTTTTTTTAATAATAGTAGAATAAAATTAATTTAATTTTTAAACCACAATTACAAGTATTTATCACATACTTTTGAGGTATAGTAGTTGTCCAACGACCCCCACCCACATTACAAAATTGATCCAAAATAAATCCAAGTCAAAGTTGAATGTGAAACACGAGTAAACAAGTCAAAAGTTGAATGTGGAGCACATGATCGGTCACAATTTCCATCAAAATTACTGCTCTCCAAATTATTTGTGTGCTTCGTTTGCCAACCTCAAAACCAAAGCAAAAGAGAAAAATTCTCACTAGTCATTAACTTCCAAAAAGAAAGTGACAAAATTTACTAGCCCCAACAAAAGCCAATTTCCATCCCGGGCTGACTTTCCCATTCAAAATACAATGTTTTAATTTTGTCCAAACACGGGCACCTCAATTTTCACATACAACAAGCCCACGCTTTTGATTTCTAGTCACCTTTTTGTCTTCAATGATGAATAAGATTTTGTTAGCGTCACTAACAACAAAAATTGTTCTTCATAGTTCATAATTAAAGACCAATAACAAGTTCTTCCAAATGGAAATGTACATTGCATTACTAATGGGTCTTCGGGTTTAGGTCAAATGTCAATTAAATTAAATTAAATTCATGATAGGAATTTTCAAGGGCTTATGCATTGAGTTTGAGCATCTGATTCTATGCCAATAATAATATGCTGCATGATTGTTTCTTTATATATGCTAATTAATTAGTACATAAAGGGTGCGTTTGGCACACTGTAATGTGTTATGCTGTATTACATTATTTTAATATAGATGTATTGTATTATGCTGTATTGCATTAGCATTGTATTATAATAATGATGTTGTACAGTGTTTGATGCTATACTGTATTGTATTAATTTTATGTTATACTATATTTGATGCTACACTGTATTGTATTAATTTTTTTGTGATTAGTTTATATTATATATTTAGAAAATAATATTTATTAGTTATATTAAATTATTTAAAAATAATTAATTTTTATATATTGATTATTATAATATAATTAAATAATGTAATATTATATTATATTTTTATATACTATTTAAGTATTTATTATTAGTTATATTACATTATAAATTTATTAATTTATATGAATTATTACAAATAAAAAATAATATTATATTTAATTAAAAAGTTATATTTATTTATTATTATTATAAAGTAAAAATTTAATTAATTTTTATATATTGATTATTATAATATAATTAAATAATGTAATATTATATTATATTTTTATATACTACTTAAGTATTTATTATTAGTTATATTAAATTATAAAGTTATTAATAAATTATAATATATAAATAAAAAATATAATATAATAATATTAAATAATAAATTATTAATTTATATTAATAATTATATGTAAAAATAAAAAAATTAATTTTATATAATATTATATTAAATATAAAGTTACATTTATTTATTATTATTATTATTATTATTATAAAGTTAATAAGAAAAAGAAGAAGAAGAAGGCAAGCTAATGCGACTGCTGCTGCATAATAATGCTCCAAGGGGTGGCTTTAAGCATATGCGAATTAGGTGGTCGCCTAAGGCCCCGTATTTTGGGAAGACCACATGTTTTTGGTACATCTATGATAATACTTAAATTAATAAATTTTTTAAGTTAGGTACAATAGGAAAATCTTTTTTTAAAACCTCTCTTTAATTAATAATTATCCTACAATTAAATTTTTTTGATACATATTCTATAAATTATAATCTTAATGTTAAAGAATTATAATTAATAATATTGAACTGTTAATTCATTCATTATTATTGTTTCAAGAAAAAAAAATTAATTAATTTCGTAATTATTTTAGATTAAAAAATTTCTTGCGCTCTTCTCTACAAAGAAAATTTTTACATTTATTGGTTCATTTTTTAAGTGAAAAAAAAATAGTTTCTTGAATTAATTATTTTTCTTCTTTGAAATTTCTTCGAATCCTGTTGATTATTGTTGAAAATTAAGATATAGTTAGAGATTAATTGAATTTTAAGCTCTTTTATATTTTTTTGAGTACTAAAGTTATTGAATGTAAGAAAGCCTCACAAAATAAATTTCGCCTAAGGTCTTCAGTGCTCTAGGGTTATACTCTATAATCCACAAATCCCCCCAAATATAGTATAGGAATTAAAATAATGTGAACAGTACCTCAATACACCAGGGTGCCAAACACACCCAAAGTGATCATTGGATCTTTCTTTATCTTTTCCCCACGAGTGCTTACGCTTACGCTCACGCTTATGCATGCTCCTTAACTAAACCAATGATTCATATAGATATCGATAATGACATGTTCATTAATATGGCACTGTCTTTGGGCGGCATCACATTGACCAACACACCGTTCATTTTTCAATTTCAACAAATACTTTTAGACTCTTCTGGGCGGCACCATGTTCTTTTAATTCTGCATGATTATATTTATCACTTTGGGCCCTTTCTTCACATGCATGTTTTTCTTTCAAGAATGCACATGCCTGCATGCTTCCTGCTACTCCTGCTGCATGCTCGCTCTTTTTTCTACCTTTTTGTTTTCTTGTTCGATTTCTTGGCGAGCAATTCTTTGAGGAAGCAAAAGTCCATCAATAAACATGATTCGCTTTGATGTGTATGTTTTGCTATACGTGAATAACTTCACAAACCATACGTCTTCTTATAGAATGATGTTGAAAATATAGATTAATCAAACTACAAAACGTGAGAGTATCGTTCACTTTAACATGAACAATGTTACAGATTAATGTTGCCCACCATATATATGATCGGTTATTGTCTATGTTGTACATTGTATCGCCATGAGACTCTTATCTGGTTTAATATATAACATTTGCATACACATGATTGTGTTTTAGTTTAATTAACATAAGAATGCTTGTTGGTTTGAATTATTATTAAATCAAGTTCCAAGTCTAATAATGGGGTCAGTAGTAATGAGTGCATACAAAATAAGGAATCTTTTTCCATGGAAACAAGGGAAAAAGAATAGGAATCTTTCCACCATTAATAACTTAAAATGGAGCTGATGACAGTTAAATTATTGTAGAAAAATAAAACATTTAGCCCGATTTAGGATGTTATGACTCAGGCGTCTTTCCTGAATGGGAATCTAATGATTATGTCTCAGAAATCAATTTTCAATTAGGGTTTGAAGGGAGAAATTGTACTGTTGATCATTAAGAAATCTCAACTACCGTGTACCCCTTTCCTATTTCATTTCCCTCGGAAAGTCAAAAGATTCTGTTTTTCCTTTTCTATTATTACTTGAGAAGTTGAATTTTTTTTTTTGGGAATATTAAAAGTGTGAATTCGTACATTTATAATACAATTTGGAGTTCTATCAACGATAGCTCATAAATTTGTGCTAACTAGAGGCGAGATCCATTATCGCAAGTTTTGGATTTAAATAAGAGTAATGATATGTATCTTAATATTTAAGTCCCACTTTGAGTATCAACTGATGTGTCATTTATTCATTAAAAGGTGCTTAAGTAATTTTATAAGTTTTAAAATTTATCATTCAATAGATGAATGATACATATCAATTAAGACTTAAATATTAAAATACCTATCATTACTCTTTAAATAATCCACTCACACAAATAATTCATAGGTAAAAAAAAGTTAAGTTATATGAGTCCCATGACAAGATATCTATCCTAGTCAACGTTTGACTTATTGGAATTAGACTTCTTAAATCCTTAACAATTCATGCAAGAATTGGTTATGAGTTATATATATGTATTTGGAGAGATTTACGTGCGTTGAACGAAAAAATTGTTGTAAGATCCGAGTATGGAAACACAAATTTATTGAGAGCATCAACCTACCACTAAGCTAGTGTTTGTGGTGAGAAGTTTAAAGAATTTAGAGCCTGCTAATTAATTAGGCCATATATACCGTATAAAAATTTATTGTTCAAGAATTATCATTGCAGCAGGAAAATTAGTAAATGGTGCCAAACTAAGCAAAAACAATCATTTCCCAAAAGTCCAAAAGAAGCACCATTGCTAAATGGGAACGGGTAAAGAGGTCCCTGACTCCCTGCTAAAGCCAACGTTTTTTCAATTTGTGAATGGAAGTCAAAAAGTAAAATTAGATTTTGGATCCATCCGTTTTTATCAATTTCCCACTTGCTTGCCTATGCCTTTTTGTGTGACAATATTTTACTACTTGTGTGCAGACTAGGTCTCTCTTTAGACAATTTCAGAAGGCAATGCTCCCCTTGTGACAACTGTCATCATTTGGTTACTATCCTCTTGTTCTTTTCTCCTTGTGCTTTTTGTATTCTCTCCCATTTTCCCCATTCTTTGGTTCTCTCAGAGTGTGTATATATATAGGCACATCACACTCAATTCTCCTAACACAACTCTCTGTCATCAATCACAGCTGATATAAGCTTACAGAACAAATGACGGTTGATTCAAACCCACCTCTAGTACATCATTTCAGGAAACTTTTGCGCCACCCGGATGAGATTTCTACACTTAAGCACGATGACTATCATCAGCAAAGTGGAATCATGATGGAAGAATGCCAACTTCCATTGATAGACCTCATTGGCCTGAACAGCCATGATGAAAGGGAAAGGGCAGCTTGCGCCGAAGCCATTTGCAGAGCATCATCAGAATGGGGATTCTTCCAAGTAGTGAACCATGGGATAAGCCCTGACCTGCTTGGGAAGATGAGGAAAGAGCAAGAGTTATTGTTTAAGACACCATTTGAAAGGAAAGCTAGTTGTGGACTTTTGAATAACTCATACAGGTGGGGGACTCCTACAGCTAACTGTCCAAAGCAATTCTCTTGGTCTGAAGCTTTTCACATTCCTCTCACCAAAATTTCAGACCAATCTTGCTACAGACAGTTCACTTCTCTAAGGTACTACGATAGAACTATCCTAATCGCAGCCAATTCTATGCAATTTTCCTGTTAAAACGGTAAAGCTTAACATTATTATCTTTTGCCTGATTCTATCAACAGGTTAGTGATGACAGAATTTGCAGCAGCAATGTCAAAGCTAGCAAGGTTACTTGCAAGGATTCTAGCAGAGAATCTAAGCCAGCAAGGGGGAATGCTTGATGATATCTGCAATGAAACCACTTGCTTTCTTCGCTTGAATCGCTACCCACCCTGTCCAATATCTCCAGAAATGTTTGGATTAGTACCACACACTGATAGCGATTTTCTTACAATCCTGTATCAAGATCAAGTCGGTGGACTTCAACTCATGAAGGATTCCAAATGGGTGGCTGTTAAACCTAATCCAGATGCTCTTATTGTCAACATCGGCGATCTTTTCCAGGTAAACAAACATCAAGCATAACAAATATCGCCATTCCTTTCTGATTCTTTCCAACCAAAAAAGAGTCCTATTTTGCACTGTGTTTTCTCCTCCTGAAAATCTGTAAAATGAATGCAGGCATGGAGCAATGATGTTTACAAAAGTGTAGAGCACAAAGTGATGGCCAATGGGAAGATGGAAAGATACTCAATAGCTTACTTCCTATGCCCTTCACATGACTCTTTAATTGGGAGTTGCACAGAACCTTCTACTTATAGAAAATTCACTTTCGGAGAATACAGAAAACAGGTTCAAGAAGACGTAAAGCAAACTGGGCATAAAGTTGGCCTTCCAAGATTTTTACAAATGAAGGATGCTGAGCTTTAAGGAGTCAAAACAACACATTCTATGCATACATACAATTGATTTTATCATGATTATTTTTTTAAATTAAAAATTTAAAAGCATGCGGTTTGAACAATACTATGCCCCCTTGTATCAATTGTAAACACCAATCAACCATTTGTACTTTATACACACCAAGACAAAGGGAAAGAAAATAATATAACAAAGACAATATTATTTATATCAGATCTATGTAGGAAGGATCTATTGTATTTTATTTTAGTTTTCTCCTTCCTTCCTAGTAGGTATGCGAATTTTGGCCACCTTGTCTGGGGAATACTTATAAATAATAGTAAATTCTTTCTTTTTCCTTTCAACTAGTAGGCTGAGAGAACTAAAGAAAACATTTGATCGAACATGTAACCATAAATGGCTTATTTCCCTTCAACATCATGCAGACAGAATGGGTCCTTCCTTCTCTTGTCCATTCAAGTTGCATCTCCAAAGTCCAAACAAACAGGTAAAGAAGCGACTTAAACTGTTAATTATCCATATCAGCAAAGATCAATATTTGGAAGAGAAAGACACGCATAGATAAGAGAGCCTTTAAATCTAATAGCTCCATTGTCATTACTAAAAGTCCTTGCTGCTAAGCAAAACTTTCGATGCTTTTTATTTATTTTCCACCGGTAGGCTGCAAAACACTGATTCATTGCATTAGATTTAAAGAAAAGAAATCACATTGTTCCATGCATTCTAGTATTCTGCATTATCAAACATCAAATTTAAAATTCAGTTCAAATTTGAAACTCCAAAAGTTTAATCTTATCAGTTTTTCACTCCTTCCTAGTCATCGCTCTTTGCTTCTGCCATGATACCACAAATAATCACCCTTAAAAAAACACTTTTCCAGCTCAGCATTGTATTGCTAAGCATGGTAAACCATTAGGTGACACGGTTCTATTAATAATATTTGGAATTAAAGCAACATCCAATAAGTACAAAAATACACTAAAACAGAGGGCGCTGACAAATACAAGATCTGGTGTTCTCAGAATGCTATGTTTTCTTAGATTTTAGGGTCACTAACAATCAAACATCATTGGAGGTTCAAAAGGTCAATCCAAAACTCGAGTAAATTTCGAGGCAATGCTAGGACAAGAAAGATACAGCCATTAAAAGGCAGTATAACTCTTAAACCAGAGACAAAATTGCCGCGTTTTAACTGGATGCCAGGTGTCAGAGATGAGAACACCTGGAATGCGGCTATAGAAGTTCAAGTTTGCTTATTTACATTATTAAATTCTTCCAGCAATTGATATTTAACTACGAATATGCACATAATATTAATTGATAAAGAAGCATTTAGAAGGGTATTCCACAAGAGATAAAGGAGAAACAAGAATTTATTTCAAAACACTTGTACAGATCAGCTACATGTCAGCTCTATGAACATAAAGGGCTACAATTTCTCAATAATTCCACACCTTTTGGCATACTGGAGACGAGAAAATGTGACACTACTAAACAAAATTCACTTTAAGCCAGGGGCAAAAAAAGCCAGCTAAAGCTATTATGATGAACAGCGAGTAAATAACACAAAAAACCAAGTAATGCTTCATTTACAGAAATCACTGTTCCATTCTGTTCTATGTATATGCTGTATCGGTTCAGACAAAAAGAGACAGGCGAAGATAAGTGGTAGCAAAAAATGCAAGTACGAGAGTGTGTTCCAATTCAAGCATGCTATGTGTATGCTTGAATTTGCAAAATCTTGTTCAGTCAAGTAACATTGCTACCTTGTCTTTTAGACTGCTCTTCTTTTTCATCACCGGGGCTGCGACAATATGTTCTTGTCCAGCATCATTCTTCTGGGTCTGACTCAGCTTTCTAAACTCAATATCATTAGTAGTAAATTTAGTCCTATTTTGGTCCTCCACAGGTTTCTTCAACAAAGGACCCAAAAATAAATCAAGCATGTCCTGTGCCGGATCCCCTGTTCTGCCGATGGAGACCAAACTTTGTTCACTCGTTGAACCCATTGCTGAATCAGTACTTAATTTCTGGTTCAGGATATCAGCATTCTCAAGAGAAGTCGATGCCAGAAGCTTTTTCTCCGATTCCAAATCTCTATTTGATGATGATTGTACTTCACCTCTTTCCCTATCAGCTTGGACATGCTGCACAAAAACATAATTGAAACCATAAATGATCTG